>OY755184.1:14861949-16145199 GCA_963576735.1 Bedellia somnulentella
TGCAATTTGAAAGTGAGTCATAAGAATCGCGATTACATATTAGAATTTATTGTGGCCGATGTTCAATCGCCACCTATATTAGGCCGTGAATCGTGTTGTGAATTAAATGTCGTGCAGTTAGTGCTGGCCGTTAATGAAGATCAAAACGGTGAGTTGACCAGTATTGTATACAAAGAATATGCGGATGTTTTTGAAGGTGTGGGGTGTATGCCAGGAGAGTATAAAATAGAGCTAGATCATAGTATAAGACCTGTTGTACATGCTCCCCGAAAGATACCTTTAGCTTTAAAGGATTGCATTAAAAATAAATTGGACAAAATGGTTAAGGATGGCATCATAGCGAAGGTAGAAGGACCAACGGACTGGGTTAGTAGCATGACGGTGGCGAGAAAAGCAAGTGGGGATGTACGTATTTGTTTAGACCCTCGCGAGTTAAATCATGCCATCAAGCGAGAGCATTTCAAGTTGCCAACACTGGATGAAATGGTGGTTAACCTAAGTGACGCTAAATACTTTAGTTCGGTGGACGCCAAACAAAGTTTTTGGCAGCTACGTTTACACCCAGAAAGTACCAACTTGTGTACATTTAATACAAGCTTTGGGCGCTATAAATTTCTTCGCTTACCATTTGGTATAACATCAGCATCAGAGGTTTTTCACAAAAAAATGTACGAATACTTTGACGACATACCAGGAGTGTGTCTGTTTGTTGATGACCTCCTAATATATGGAAGGTCAAAAGAAGAACACGACTATAGGTTGAGGAAAGTTTTAGATAGATGTCGCGAGATAAATTTGAAATTAAATAAATCAAAGTGTAAATTTGGCTTAACTGAAATTAAATATCTCGGACACATAATTACGCCTAATGGTATATATCCCGATGGCTCATATACATCCGCTATTCGGAACATGCCTCGTCCAGAGAACGTTAAGGACCTGGAGCGATTTCTGGGCATGATAAATTACGTAGGTAATTTTATACCGAATCTGTCGGACCGAAATTATGCTCTCAGACAACTACTTAAAAAAGATATTGAATGGCATTGGACGTTGGAACATGAAAAATCGTTTAATAGTCTAAAGAGGTGTCTTACTGATGTTCCTGTTTTACAGTATTACAGCCTTAACAAGCCTGTAGTAATAAGCGTAGATGCTTCGAAGAATGGCCTAGGGGCATGTCTTTTACAAGATAATTTGCCAGTTTGCTATGCATCAAGGTCGTTGACGAAAGCTGAGCAAGCTTACGCACAAATCGAAAAGGAACTTTTGGCCTGTGTTTATGCATGTGAGAAGTTTTACACGTACATTTATGGTAGATGCGATATTACCATAGAAACAGATCACAAACCTTTAGTTAGCATAATTAGCAAGCCCGTAGCAACAGCGCCCGCCAGGCTACAAAGAATGTTATTGCGATTGCAACCTTATACATTTAAATTAGTTTACAAGCCGGGCAAGTATTTGTTTTTGGCGGACGCTCTCTCCCGCGCTGTGGAGCCGGCGCCCGCGCCGCTGGCTGCCCCCCGCGACCTGCTAGATGAGCGCGCTCAGATCTGTGCAGTCGCGCTTAGTAACCCGCTGATAGACTCCCATTTTGTTTTAATTCAAAAAAGAACACAAGAAGATAGTGAATTACAGATGTTGGCGAAATATATACAAAACGGTTGGCCTGCACATAAAACCCAAATTGCAGATATCATCACACCGTATTGGGCTTATCGGGATGAGCTTTCAGTTGCTTACGGAATGATATGGAAAGAAAATAGAATTGTTATTCCAACATCCATGCGTAAAGAGATGTTAAAAAGGGTGCACATAGGGCATTTAGGTTTAGAAAAATGTAAATTAAGAGCCAGAGATACAATGTTTTGGCCAAACATTAATTCACAACTCGAAGACTATATAAAAAATTGTCAAGCTTGTTTAACATTTAAAAATCAAAATCAAAAGGAAACACTTATTTGCCATGAAATACCTATCAGAGCTTGGTCAAAAGTTGGAGTTGATATATTTCATTTTAAGGAAAACAGATATTTAGCCATAGTGGATTACTATAGCAAGTTTGTAGAAGTAATACAACTGCAGTCCGCTACAACCGAGTACGTAATCAAGCAGTTAAAGGTTGTTTTTAGTCGCCAAGGCATCCCTGATATAGTAATGTCCGATAACGGTCCCGAATTTAGTTCGCATAGTTTCCGTGAGTTTTCTTCTGAATGGTGTTTCGAGCATATCACTTCTTCGCCCCATCACTCGCAATCGAATGGCCAGGTAGAACGAACCATTCAGACAATAAAAAATATACTCAAGAAAACGAGTATTGAAAACGTTGATTTTAGATTAGCACTACTAGAATATTTAAATACCCCTATAAGTGATAAATTGGCATCACCATCAGAACTACTTAATAATAGGAAGTTAAGAGGAATTGTTCCTTGTAATCCACAGCTGCTTAGACCGAAACTCCAAAAGAACGTTAGAAATGAATTATTAATTCGTCAAGAAAAACAAAAAACCTCATATGATAAGACAGCCCGGGATCTATCACCTTTGCGTGTTGGCGACAAGGTCAGGGTTAGAATAGACAAAAAGTGGGTCAGTGGGACTGTTACGTCAATAAGGGGTACTAGGTCGTATCTTATTCAAATGAATTATGGTGGTACATTAATTCGCAATCGTCGCCATCTCATACGGGACTCCGTAGAACAAGACTGATTCATTTATTTATGATTACCCTCACATAGATTCACATATAGCAAGAGGTACCGACACTCATCATGGGATTTCATGATGCTGAAGAGCTTAACCCACAAGAGATCATTACACAGAAAATAAATAACTTATAATTCTAATAGATTCGCTTTATTTTACGTTCACACCTCTATTTTAAAAAAAACTAAAGCAACTTTAACTGTTCTTTCTATTACGCATATAAATACCCTCAAAGACTAATTTCTATTCATATTACTAATTATACTCAAAATCAGCAAACTGAATGCGCTAGCCTCAGAGCTAATAAACCCAACAGATTGAGTCGGGCATTTTGACGGGAATAAAGCTAAAGTAAGCGGTAGTCCTTTGAACTGTATTTATTATTAGGGACAAAAGTTTATTGCAGTTGACATCACAAGAACTATCGTAATGCAGGAAGAGTTACTGTTGTAAACTATGTTAATGTTGTTTTATGTTCGCTCGAAATGTTTCTATTCTATATATTATGAACAGCTTCGGTATTGGCAGGGAAATGGTTCGCTAATATATTCTTGTATTTTTGGGTTATACATATATACTCACGGCTATAAATCCCCAGAAGGAGAAGCCAGAGCTAAGGAATTAGTAATTCCTCAGCCACTTTTGGAAGTTGCGTGGGGAAAAGATGGTGAAATAAAGGTTTTTGGGTTATGTTTGTGTTTATGCGCTAAAGGGGAAGCAGTGTTTTACTACATTTGGTCGCGAAGGGAAAAACGTAAAAAAATGTCTTGGTGAATATTTTGCTTCAGAAAAAGAAACTTTTGACAATAAAACAACTAAACTGACTCCAGTACCTGAGGAGCTAAATCGAAATCAGGGCATAGCCCTTGTTGCCACGTTATATGTGGAATACATCTAGATATTTTTTCAATGAATATTTAAATACGAAGCGATCCAAATGGCGATACCGAATCGCTTCACTGGCTGAAAACAATAATTATAAAGCGAGAGTAATTCTAATTTCGAATTCAAATTAAAGCCGCTTAATGCGCGGGAGCGACCCCGAAAAAAAAAGAGTTGACGAGTCGCGCCGAGGGTGGTAATTTTTCATTAATTTAAGTTCACCATTCCCTGTTTTGTTTGTTTTTAATCGCGTTTCTAATTAATCCCGTCGAGAATAACGTGACAACTGTCGTCTATGGTTCGTTTTTTTTAACACAGCAGATGTCGGCCTTACCATTTGTTTTCTGAGATTAATGATTTCGGTGCAATTGTGAAATATTTTCAGTTCGGCATTGTTGTTTTAGCAATTTGTATGCTTAGTTTTGTCCGGTCGAGCTCGCAAAATTGTACGTAATACAGCTGAAAATTAATTAATAACCCGTCAAAGTGTAGAAGCGCAAAAAAAAAATCCGGTACTAAAAATCTGTAAATCTACAAAATCTACAAAAAACACACGGGTGACGTTAATAAATTTAGGGTTATTAGCCGATCGATGCCTTTATCATAATGAATTCACCGTATCAGTTAACCTAACCAATTTAACTATACCAATATTATTTTTAAATATTTCAAAACTTTAAATATTACAATACTTTGAGAGAATCCTAACACCATCTACCACCATTCTAGATAAAAATCTGCCCAAGAGTTAACTATGTATAGTGTATGCGACTTTGAATTGAATTTGGGTTGTAGGAATCAGTAAATATGATATCTAATCATGTTTAAAAACTCAAAGCAATAACCTTATAAATACTTTATTTCTGAATACACAGGTTCCAATTTCGATCACAAAATAAGTGTCCGATACTATTACTACTATCCGGTATTTTTCATCAATAATTTCAGGCCACTTCCTTTACTAATGCAAGTTGCTAACATGCAAATACACTAAACTAATCAATCTAGGTCTTCCACAAGATCAATGACCCCACGACATTTACACAACCATAACCCACCAACCTCATGCAAACTTACAAGCCTCAACTTAAAGCAACGCTACTAATTCGATTCGGAATCATGAATCGATGTTCGAATCGAGTCTTCGAATATGATTACCCGTAATGTTTGCCCGCCGCAGGGTGGGTGGGGGCACTGCAGGATGCGTGTTCTGACCAGGCAGTAAGTCTGCCTTAATCCTATCGGAAGCGAGCTGCCATTGAAGATCGGCGGGCGAGCACGCGTGATTAACTTTCCATGATACGTCACTGGATTTTCTTAGCTTGGGTGATTGAGACAACATTCAGTATGACGTTGGGTAGACATGAAATGTTTTAAGTTTCTTCTTAATACTATTCCTTGGATAAATTTGCAAATATTATACTTTGTTATTTCTGTCGATAATATTTTAGAAGGGCGACAAAATTACAATTTCGTGTTCTAAAACAGAGATAAATAAAAATCTTAAATGAAAAAAAGATTCATGAACGTTAAACAATTGAGATTTATCAGTAACATACTATTATAGTAGAGATCTATTGTATTTAATACTACTACAGTTATAGTGCCC
This sequence comes from Bedellia somnulentella, assembly GCA_963576735.1. Taxonomy (NCBI): domain Eukaryota; kingdom Metazoa; phylum Arthropoda; class Insecta; order Lepidoptera; family Bedelliidae; genus Bedellia; species Bedellia somnulentella. Next base: position 14,867,153 of record OY755184.1, read on the forward strand.
GTATCGACGTTACTTACGAGAAAATAAAGAACAGTAGGTGAAAATTTGAAAAAATAAACATGGTACGCCCTCTTTGTATACACCGGAATAAACCTTTGACTATCAATCGAAATTCAAACTCACCTTAACATCTCCATTATAAATAAATCGTAAACACTACACACTCACAATACATATCGCACATAAAAGCAATATATTAAATAATAATCAAAGTATTTGTTTCAATATTCATCAACACGTAATACGAAATCCTACAGCATCATTCCCCTCTGGGGTGTGCGGGGGGCATAACAAATTAATAGCACAAAGACTGGCCACTGATCGTACAGCGAAAATTTACTAACACTTACTACTGTAACACACACATAGAAGCTATATAGTCGTCTAAAGGCTGTATAAACGTCGTATAGAAGCTGTGCGGCCGTACTGCGCAAGTTTAGTTAAAGCGATGATGCATTGTTTTAGACGTGTGTGTTCGTAGTGTCTTCATTTAGTTTATAGTGGGTTATTTTCGGCCAAGATATTTTGATATTGCTTTGGATATATAAACTAGGGGATAACTTTGACACTAAAATCTTCAACTGGACCAATCAAATTTGGGCAATAATAGGCTATTTGACTAAGTTTTGAAAACTATCTTACGGTGTTAATTTGTTTATAAGGAGCCCTAAAAATATATTTTTCTGTCTTCATTTTAGCTATAATATTAAAAAATCGAAAAAGGAAATGCAATATTGAAATGTGCCGCGAAAACGCGACTTTAAGTAATATGGCGGCTGTAGCACAAATGACGTCACTTCCGCATTGAACACCAATGAGCGAAGCGATACACAGTCTGTTTATGTGCCATCTACGTCATTATAGAAATAGCCAATCACGGTCGTTTTCAGTCACGTGACAGTTGCATCAAAAATACTTATTTTAAAAGACGGATTTTAGTGAAAAAATGCAATATTTTTATCTCGCATTATTACATATGGCTCCAAAAAAGAAATATTAAGACTAATGAAATAAAAGAAATGTATATTTTTATTGCAGTCAAATAGCCTATTAATAGGAAAAGAACTGAACTCTTTCAAAAACTACGTTTAAGATATCACTGATACATGCAAACGTATATTGAGGTTGTCAGTACCTATTGGGGTAGACACCGATTATCGATCGCCATTTCGTACGATCCTGTCAAATCTCCCCAGTTCCTTTGTATACATACATTTATCAATGTTTTCATACATATGCTTTCATCATTCAAACTTCGGACGCTTGACGGTTCTGTAGCATATTCTCTTTTTAACTAAATGTGTCGTCTTTGGTTTTATTACATACATACATACATATACTCACGGGTATAAATCCCTAGAAGGGGTAGCCAGAGCTAAGGAACTGGAAGTTCCTCAGCCACTTTTGGAAAGTTGAGTGGAGAAAAGATGGTGAAATAAAGGTGGTAAATTGTTGGTGATGGGTCTCCAACCACATCGCCCAAAAATGCCTTAAAAGCCTCAATACCGTTAGTCACCTCTTACGTACACCCACGGACAGAAATGGGGTAGTGTTATTCTAAGCCTACACTACACAGCAATTCTACTGACATTACCGCCAACATTAGGTCTATATACCTCTTTCACCCATTAAATTTTCATCAAACATTGAAAAACCCTATTCCTCGCCATAGAGCAACAACAATATGGACGAGTTACTTCATTTTCACAACGTATGGTCAGAGCGTGTTAATGCTTTGGATAATCAAGACTTTCTCTTGTTCAGATATCGACTTCATCCATTGATTTTCAACTTAAGTACCGATGTTTTGCACAACTATAATTTCAGCTAGGAAATGGATATGTCTACATTTATAACCAGTACTTTTTGTATTAAAACCTCGTCGATTTTGTAGGATTTCTTTGCTATAGGTAACTGTATTGTACTCGTATATCCTTATACAAGAATAGCGTGTAAAAATTTTGAGCCGAAATTCTAATTCACCTGCATACATGCTTTTTTGTTTAAGATAAGATGTGCTAGAGGTGGCATCATTTTTCTTTAATACATACATACTCACGGCTATAAATCCCTTAAAGGTGTAGCCAGAGCTAGGGAATTAAAAAAATCCTCAGCCACTTTTGGAAGTTGCGTGGGGAAATAAAGGTTGTTGGTGATGGGCCTCCAACCACATCGCCCAAAAATCCCTTAAAAGCCCCAATACCGTTAGTCGCCTCTTACGAACACCCACCGGAAGAAATGGGGTAGTGCTATTCTAAGCCGGCACTACACAGCACTATTTTTATTTATAGTGCTATTATATCTCTAGATTTCTATGCTCCGCACCCTTGTAATTTAGTTACTGTATACCCGCTAAACATAGGTTTGCGCGATTTCAGCGGGGGTCGGAGTGTGGTCATTCCGTAACCGATTATTTACTATGATAAAACTGCCGTTCTGCAATATGATAAAGCCGCAAAAGGCTCTGGTTCTCATTACATCCATATATTCACTACGGGTATAAATCCCAAAAGGGGGTAGCCAAAGCTTAAAAATTACAAATAAGAGTTAAGTCACTTTTAGAAGCTGAGTCTCGCTCTGAACAAAAATTTAAACAACAGATTTGAATCTTTTAAAACCCTATTTTTACTATAAATATCATTGAGAAAAAATATTTTGCGACACATATTTTCTGGTAAGACACCTAGCATAAAATCTCAATAATTTTCATATCTCTTTGTTTTTGTTTGATTTAGTTAGTCTTTTTTGCAGTGTTAATTCTATCCAATATTAATAAGCGCGTATATTTCAGACGAGTCGGGATGCGAGGCTGATATGTCGGAGTGCGCGGAGGTTGGCCGGCGGTCGCCGCCTCGCACCCAGCATGAGCCGATCAATCTCAAGAATGAGGTATGTACCAATGAGTATTTATGCGTTGGGACGTTGGAATAACGTTTTTCTGTTGGTTGGTTGTATGAAATGTCAATGTCATGTGCCGTCAAAAAATTGTTAGCATGGTACAAACGTCCAGGCATCGTCCAGGTTATTTACGCCGCGTGTTCACTTCAAAGAGGATGGTCAGGTTGTATGTAAGACTTGCTTACGACTGTCCCTACCCAAAATTAAGGTGATTTATTTAAACAATCGGTGGCATGAGGTTGATGACGTTAGTAGTGACGAAGTGTTACTCACGGGGAGAGAAGACCATGGTTTGTTAGACCATGATACGAAATAAGATTCTAATTGTATGAAATGTGACGTAAGTCAAGATGTGTCGATAAAAATATGGTATTATAAAACGTTAGGATATTTATTATTTAATCAACTTTTGATTTACATAAGAATACTTTAAGAACGGTCCTCGAACTTTTAGTAGAAAGTCGGTATATTATAATAATGAATAGGCATAAAGCTAAACAAAACTATGTACTTATATTTTAAGAGAAAAATGGACAGATTTTTTTTTTCTCACTCAAGATAAGACACTATTTATAAACATCATTTCAAATTCGAAACCCAAAGTTTGATAACATATTATAGCGATTCAAATTCCTACGAGAATTTCACCCTCTTCTTGTTCAACAGCTGATATGTTTCGCTAGTTAATGTAAAATAAACCGTAACTCCTTGTTACAAATATCAAATTCTAACAGCGGGCTTCGAGTGTCTTTCGTGAATGAAAAAGAACTCAAAGCCACCTCGTTCGTTGAGAAAAACTGCGTTCACTTTCTGCTGCGTAAACAACTACGGGCTTTTACCGTATGAGTCTTTCGTAGTAAGAATTTTCTAGACTTGTTTCTTTTTTAGGTAAGGAGTTTGAAATGGTTTTGATTGATTGATTGCGAAATACGAAAAGAAAATTTGATTTTTGAAACGCGTTTGAATTTTGACACCACGCCCAATCTACTTTCCTCAAAATCTATAGTATCGATTAGTGGCGCGTTTTTTACCGTTCCACACACGCACGCACACAACCGCATGACGGGGGCAGCTTTTTAACAATCTTTTTTTCGTTCACCTCACCCCGAAACCACCGCGTCCATTGCGCGGATGCAAAGACCACCCTCTCACCACCCCTCATATAGGAGCATTGCAAATGGAATTTCCATGAGTGATGGAGTGTCAAACGGAAGCTGGAAAAAAGTAGAAAAAGTGTATTATGTTAATTATTGAACACGGTCGTCTCGCTCTCGACTGAGTCCGAGTTTAAATTGAATATCGTGTTACGTCGTGTCCGAGTGTTCGCCCGGGTTCCGACTATGTTTTTGGTTTAGCTTTATTTGGAAACACTTCGAGAGTACTGTCATCATTATGTCTTCGTTTTGAGGGTTTGTTACCTCATTCTTGACAGAAATCACGAACTTAAAAGTATGACTATAAATAATTTTGAGACCATAAATATTTTTCAATACCATCAATGTAAATAAGTGCTAACTTTTAATAGTAGATTCTAAATGTATTAATTCTATTTTGCAACTAAATTGAAATGTCAAAACTTTGCCATCATGATACAGCTTGTTAAATTTAAAAATAAAAATTTCATATGAGCAGTTTGATATAATACACAAAAGCCCAGTCAATGCACTTACCGAAACCGGACAACGAAACTATTCAGACTGTCACATCACTAATGGAAACCAGGAAAAAAATATCGCGTAAAAAATGGTTAAAAAATAACCGCACGCATTTGAATGAAAATTGGGTGGAGGCAGGCGTGCGGGCGATCACCTATTATTATTATCACTTGCATTATATCTGCATTTTTTCGTTGCGCGTGTGTGTGCTCCCGCCATTTTTGTTTTTCTTCATTTTTTCTTTTTTTGGTGAAATCGGCGGGCGGTGGGGTGCGGCCATGCAGCCACCGCCCGCACTATGCACTGCTGCCAACTATACGACACGATGTCTACAAGAGCACGAACATTTAAATTGGCTCTCATCAAATATTGAACTGCGTATAGGTTTTTTTTTACTTACCATCAGCTTTTTGTTCGGTCATGTATCGAGTAGGGAGGGTTCTCTTCGTAATTTATTCATTAAAAATTGAAGTATCTTGCGGTGCATAAATCCTATGAATTTTCATCGAAATACCTCATTACAGTATGCATGATGATATTTAAATTAGTTTTAAGTAGGTGTATGTATTGTTTTATGAAATGTGAAATTTGGTTTATCACCAAAACGTGGAATGTAAATTGGGCGTACAAAATAACAGGTGGTGAAATTTATAAATCTCGGCGAGAGCCAACAGCGACGTGCAGACATTGATGATTGATCAAAGTCGTTTGTCAGACTCACAAAACGCAACACGACGCTCGGCGTTAGCAACCCTAATGTAATTAGACAATTTAGGGAGAATAATCATTGGATTTCTGGCTATAATGCGGTTAATTATATGTAAATACTACCACGCTCTTACAAAAGTTAATTAAGCCGGTTTTTATATATAAAATTAAACATTGATGCAATCACGACAATCACGACACGAATTACAAAGGGTTCCTTAAGGACAATGGACTTGTTTTTATATACTATTTATATAACATTCATACATTACATATACGCACGGTCATAAATCCCTTACAGGGTTGCCAGAGCTTCTGAGCTAGAAACTCCTCACCCACATTTGGAAGTTGATAGAGGACAACGTGGTAAAAATAAAGTATCGTTGGTGATGGATCTCCAACCGCATAAGCCAGAAACCCCGATATGCTTAGTCGCCTCTTACTATACCCGTGGGTAGAAAGGGATAGTGACATTCTAAGCAAGCACTACACGGCATAATATATGTAAATACGTATATAAAATGTAAAGCCGAAAATGTTAATTTCTATTCTATATTATATAGTCCTATTAATATCGTACATCGCACAACCGAAAAAACCTATCTGAGTTCACATCATGCAACAAATCTTGCAATTCTAATAATAATTCATACGATCTGAGACCCCAGTATCGAATAAAATTGATATCGACTATTTATTCGCGCTTATGCGAATTGATGAATGCAAAGTGCAGTACGGTATGCGTGAAAACGATTCGACATTCAATATTATTATGAAAAGAAAAAAGCAGTTAATATTTAAAAAGGGAGATGGGAGGGTTCCAAACAAATTAAAATGCTGAATCACGTACGTAACACTCGTTTTAGACATATTTTTTGTACTCTTTATTTTAATTTACAATACTTAATGCGGACATTGAATGGTGCTGTATTTACGTTTTTGGTATTTGAAAATGGTTTCTGTTAGGGCGCTAATGGAGAAAAGATTTGCTACTTGCGATTCTTTTTATTGGGAATTTCAATCGGTTTACTTTCTTTGTGCGAGGTTGCTTTTATTTTCGAATTATACAAGAAAACGCTGTGAAATATTTTTTGTATTCTTATTATTTACAACTTCTTGAAACTAAAACTGTGAATACTAATAAAATGATACGCGATGCGACTAAAAACACTAAATACTTTTTCAAAAACTGATTTGAATAAATTTTTCTATGCGATGGAATTGGAAGTAAGTATACACTTAAAAAATTCAGAATTTAATGTTATAAGAAAAAAGATTAAATAAGGCAAAAAAATATTAATTTTTAACCTCGAGCTCTACGTTACATTCTATCTATATAATTTACACTAGATTTCTAATAGTTCTACGCTAACCTAAAAAATCTCTTTATCTAACAATCTATTATTTTAGTTAATCAGCAAAAAATAAATGGAAATTAAAGGTAAAATGATTTTGATTCCCAAATTTAAAGTCTACAATAACACAAGCTGACAAGAGTATCCCAGAGCCGGAGGAAATACCAAAAGAAATACTAACCTCCGAAATTGAATTCGGAGATGGCCCCCCTGATAATTAAATTTCAAGAAACTACAACCTTACTCAATGCTCTTACGTTATAACTGTGTGGTTAAATGCCAGAGATAATATAGTTCTGTATAAGTAGAGACTACTCCTAAATAGCACTTACCTATTTCTTACTGCGGGTGGCATAAAAGGCGACTTAGGCTATTGGGGATTTGTAAGGGATTATATAATCTTTATACCAGTCATCCTTAAAAAATACAAGAGGCGACTAAGGGCACGGGGCTTTTTTAAGTGGTTTTTGAGCAATGCGGTTGGAAACCCATCGCTAACGATACTTTGTTTCTACCATCTTGTCTTCTATCATCTTCCAAATGTGGCTGAGTGGTTTGTAGCTCTAAAGCTCTGGCTATCTCTATTTGGGATCTATATGATCTACCTCTATAGACACACATATACTCACAGCCATAAATCCCAAAAAGGGGTAGCCAGAGCTTCAGAGCTAGACACTTCTCAGCCACATTTGGAAGTTGATAGGGGAGAAATGGGGAGTGACATTCTAAGGTACTACACGGCAAAAATGGATTAGGAATTTTAGATTATGAAGTTTCTAATAAAGGTAGGCGTTAAATTATTAGTAATTGAAAACTACAAACTGGGATCAATTAATATTCCAATAATATAAATGTATGCAACATAAACAATGAAATTTAAATTAAATTATTTTAATGTGAGAACACATACAAGTGGAGAACTTTGAAATGATGTTAAGAAAGTATAAGTACAACTGCAAACCACCAAAATCATCAGCACAAGAGATTTACAGTTTTTGAAATACCATTAGTCAATTTCATTACTTTTGAACATAAACTCAAATGGCAATATCAAACAAAGATATCCTCTTATCTACAGCCTTCATCGCCCAGTCAATGAAAAGTTCAATATGTCTTTGTAAACGATTGGATTCTTTTTGAAAAAGGCTGTTCCTACCGATTGAATCTCGATATAAGGCACCCAGTGTGATAGCAAGAACAAAAGAGGCCATTAACAATATGTAATGCTCAACTAAGATCGAGCACCATTTCGATACAGGCAGACGGACGGTTTTAAAAACGCGTCGTGATGAATTATTAGCATGGTATTCAGAACAATGGTTTTTTTGTTATTTAATGTCCCCTGAATAATTAACATCTTTAGGCGTTGGACTGCTCAGAATTGACTTTGTCATTTTAGAAAACTTAGGGTCAAATGGTTTGTTTTGTTTCATACAATATACAGTAAAATAAAAATAAATCATCTTATTCTTAAACATTTACTTTACCAATACTTACCGGCTATAACTTTGGTTATGCGTTACTAGAACTCTGCAATAAGCTGCAAGGAGAAACTTTTCTTCTACTTTATATATATTTTTTAACTATAAATTTATTTTACTCTTAATGTAAAGTAACTAAAAAAAGCACATGTATATTTTTTTATAAAAATAAAACACAATAATATTACTTCCTAGAGCCCTGCGTTTTTAATCCCGCCCGTTTGACAATCCTCGCACCCGTTCTGTGAAAATGGAACGGCCGATAAAAAAAGGTAACGAATTATAACAAAAATCGCAGGCACAATCGCGAGCGCGGACATGCGGTAGGGGGGAGGGGGGTAGAGGGAAATGAAATGAAATAATGAAAAAAATGGGCAAAAAGCAGTACAAACATGCATTGTCCTAGCTACCTGCCCCCCTTAATGAGGCTGTGTGGGGTATTGGTACCGCGGGATATGTGCTACGCTGATTATTATCTCAATGTTTCATTATCTCTCTGTTTTCTGGATTGCGATTTTGTCGGGACCTTTGGTACGCGGCCCGGCTCATCTGAGCTTAGCTTAGGAGCATCAGAAAGATGTCACTGTTGTGTCTCTTTTAACAGTATATGAATGTATGCGAAAGTTCTCGTGTATTGTGCGTAAATATAAGGTTTCATTTCTTAAAAGAATCTTAGATATGGTTCAAAGTTGTTTCAAGATGGTCAAATAAACAATTTATTTTCTTGAAATCAACTCTAATCTAAAAAAAGACGAACGTGCGTAGCATTTTGTTTCAACTTTAGATGCACAGGTATTCAATTAATCTTCACTGAGTATTATTTCCTTTGTCTCGTTAGATTAGGTCGATGTACTACCGATAACTGATCCGAGCCATTTAGTCGTCAAAAAGGATGGCCGAAATTAATTTGTTTATACGAAACAAAGGTGGGCTATGCACCGGGTGCCTCGCCCGCCTCCCGAAAAAGTAAAAAAAGGAAAAAATTAAAAAAGTGGGGGGTGTCTCCCTTCCCCGCGGCGCGATCGACATCATTCTTCTTTTTTTAATCGCGTGTCGTATTCACAATGCTCGTTTTTCGGAACACAGTGTGTGCGCGTTGCCTATTTTCCAATTTAGATTGCTTTGTGTATTACCGTTTGAGCGATGCGCAATAGTTTTTAAGGCCCGCGACACGTGAGAAGCGGAAATTAAATTCTGTTTAAAATAAAACTGAGAAGAGCCGAGGTTATTCGAATTTCGAATGTCCTCGCGTGTGACGGAGCGACCGATGTTTTTAAATTCGAAATACACAAACTTTGAGAGAACCGGACATATTATCGATTCTGAATGTACGAAATATACGGTTTTCTAAGATCAAAAGTGGAAAATACTGACTGTACGCACTTTTAAACTACATCTTGGCTTATATGTGTATACTATAACCAAAACTAATGTCACCAACCAAACTACGCACTAAGATATATGCTAGAATTGCGGCGTAGTGGGATAGGCAAAGCAACGCAACTGATATTGCAGATGGGATGCAGCGATTCATATAGCTCAATTTTGGTCCTTGGTCTGTACACCCTCTTTCGTAAGAATGCTATTGTATACTATATTTTATTTTGTCTTCTAGTCTGTCACATTTTTAGAAGACCATTTTATGTGTTTTTGTACAATTTATTGACATTGTACATGCTATGTGATTCCGTCCATTTCTGGTCATAGTCCTCCCAAAAATTTCCACAAAGATCTTATCTGTGCTACCCTCATCCATCTGCTCCTTGTTTTTAACATACTTTCAAAAGTACTTAATTATTAAGGTGCCGTTAGTGCAGCGAACAGAGTTTTTGAAACATTATAATGCGAATGTTTATAACAATATGGTTTTGAAAAAAATACATCAAAATCTTGAGGCTTTTCTGCTGTGAAATTGGCAATTCGAAACATGATTAATAAATTTTCGCTCGATAGAAAAAAATCGCCAACATACCTCTAATTACACTCTTTAAAATGGTTTTATATTTTATTTATTTTACCTACTTACATATAACTTGCATCATAATTTGAGCATTTGTATTTCTAATAATAATTGGCGATTAGTTTTCTTTTTTAATAAATTCAATAAAACAAATATTTTAAAAACATCGATATTCGCAGTCCTACTCGTGCCCGAGCGCCGCCCGCCGCCCGCTCAGTGCTCGGCGAGCTTCTTTAGGGGATGGACCTATGTCGCGCGCGCCTTGTGTTACAGATCTTACAATTTACGCGCGTGCGGCGCTGTTAGTGTGCGAGTGACCTATCTGTATACGATGCGCGTCAATGTAGGCGTGAGAGTGACCGAGCGTACGGTTAGCATTAGCAAATATAAAAGAATTCATTCAATTCATAGATTGCACTCATTTTTATATTATATTGTTTAATTTATTAGGAATGGGAAAAAGAACAAAACCGTTAAAGTAACTTCTTATTTAAATTAATACTATTAAATACTTACAGGTGTAAACTGAAAATTATATACATACATATACTCACGGCTATAAATCCCTTAACGGGATAGCCAGAGCTTTGGAATGAGAAATTCCTCAGCCACTTTTGGAAGTTGATTTGGGAAAAGATGGTAATAATATATGATTTCGGTGACGGTTCTCCAACCACATCGCCCAAAAATCACTTAAAAAACTCCTATACCCTTAGTCGCCTCTTACGATCACGGGTAGAAATGGGGTAGTGTTATTCTAAGCCGACACGACACGGCAAAAGTTATGAAATTATCACTGTAATAATTTTGAATTAACTAACAGGGGTAGACAAACCTATTGTGTCATTACATTTTATATTGTAAACGGCCATGGTAGAAACTATTTTTGAAATTGATAACCTAGGGTAAGCGATACAGTTTTCGTCACCCTGACTGTTATAACCACTCGTAAATATTTTAGAAAGAAAATGTAAATAATCATAAACAAATGTCCGAACCCATACCATAGAAAATATTTAGGAGTGGCTAAAACTGTCGAGTTGACAATAACTGTATTGCTTACCCTACTGTATGTTTTTAAAACGCGCGCACGCGGCGCACAGTGATTCGCGTAGAACAAGCTAGATGGACAAAATTATTTTTCGACTCGAATGGCTCTATATGTGCTTAATCATACGTATTCTGTACTTTTTTTTACATTTCATGACTTAAGGTAAATGGGAGGGGGGTAGTGTAAATAAAAATACAAAAAATGAAAAAAAATATATTTATATATTAAAATAAATGCAAAAATCATGATTTCTTCCACATTATACATTTTTCTAAACTTAAAACTAATATGAAAAACAAATGTTTACAAGTCAGTTACTTAAAAAATAATATTCTACACATGTTACAATCATTCCCTATCACTATCATCATCTGAAGAATCCGACTCTATGTAATCATTTTCATTACGAGGGATATTTACATAAGGTCGCGAAATGGGCGAATGAATTTTGTGGATGCACACCTATTATATCTTCTTCCTGTGTTTTTACTAATCTCTCAGCAGTTTTGTCTTAAATCGATTGTAGCTTAATTTCTGCGCGTGTTTCCGTTATAGAAATGTGCTCCGAAGGGGGATAACAGGATAAAAAACACTTACGTATACTATAGTATGATGGTAACACTTTATGTCCCGCCTTCATATCCCACTTCCTCGTAGCTTTGTACGTGTGACTTGTACACTTAGCGTCCATATAATAGGCACACGCTTCAATATCGGTGAGAAGTCGTCCATTAGGGCAGGCTACATTTTGCTCAACACTTGTTCCATCACTCGCTCGTTTTATAGCTTGGGCAACGTTCCGCTTGCCTTCCGATCTACTAGCTACTTCTGCAGCAATTGCCAACTCTTTTGCACTCCATTCAGAAACGATGCTGTCCACACGTAGTTTTTTTGTTTTATATGATGACTCCTCAAAGCTCTTTTGAGGTCTTCCCGGTCACTGAGCACCCTCAGTAGAAGTGGTGGCAACTGGAGGGTTAACAGACACCTTGAAATGAAAGTCTTTGCCTTCCAGCCATGTTTTATGCATAGAGAGAAACCTTTCCCTAATGCGACTAGCACTATTCCATTTCTGGGCTATTTTCATGCTACTAGCAGCGATGCTCTTGGTGATTTCACGCAAGGATACTTCGGTTATATTTGAGAGATCAAATTTAACCGAAAGAAAATCGAAAATGCGTGAATTTCTGTTTTCTTTATCGTGTTTTATCCACTCTTCGAGAAATTCAATTTTCGAAACACTAAGCACTTGCTCTGTAAAAAAAATAAAAAAAATGTTAGAGCAAAAAAGGAGCATGGAAAGTGATGTTTAATATTAAGTTTAGGCTTAGATCTACGACATATATAAAATCTAACCCGGAGACATGTGGAGACAAAAAGTTGCAGTCTATAAAACATTTAAAAAATATATTTTTCTTTGTGTTTTTCCTACTATCTTTTAGACCGTAAAATTTTATTGGATTTAGTTACCTAGGAGTAAGATTTCTATTAAAATATAATATTCTTACCTGTACTAATAGGATCCATAGCACAAAACACTGATTCGTTTACTGCACAAGTCATGAGGTGTTGTCGAATATGTGGCAAAATTGCAACTGAGACGATTACAAATTAGTAATAATCGTCATTACTTACCCTTTAACACCTCATTAGCAAGCCATAACGGGACTTTGCACAATCAATTTTTGGAAATGAGATAATAGGGTTGTTCTTGACAACATAAAACGATCAATTCCAGGAAATTGGACAATGACTTTTGTCCACCTAGCTTGTTCTACGCGAATCACTGTGCGGCGTCGCGTCGGGGAGACGGCCGCTCGATCGGCGCGCAGGCGTTTCCCCGCGCCCGCGGGGGCCGCACCCCCTGAGATGATATTTTTCGCTGAACCAACGGCACCTTAATAAGGACATAATTTATAATTAAGTTAACTGAGTAAATGATATATAATCCATTAAATAAATAAGAGTAATAAAGTGATATAAAAACATAGTGAGATTTATACTTTTTGCCGCATTCAGCATTTCATAAACTCCTCTGTCATCATAGTTAACCCTGCTCTTAATTTTAAGTAACAAAATACTAAGGAATTTCCTAGAATTCGACAAAATGAAAACAAAAACAGCAATTCAATGCAAATAATGTAGTATTATGGTGATAACAGTAAATGTATATGTAAAAAAAATACCTAATAACATTTTAATAACAACCTTACTAAGAAAGGGACGTTTGGCAAATTAATCAAATTCAGCTTAGCAGCTTGGAGGCATAGCCCTCAGCGCGATATAAAATAGCTTATAATTAGATACAATAACTGAAGTATCAAAATTCTCTTATAATTAGCAAGTAAAGGCAATAAATAATAGCAAGACGATTATTAAGCGGCGACTTCGTCGTAATCACTAGAAGTTTCAAGTTAGCACGCTGTAAGTGTGGACTTCGGATAAATATTGATCAAAATATGAAATGTTTAAATTATCTGTTTTTATAAAGTTTTCAGTTATCTCTTTGTTAGCTATATAAGCTATTAAAGAATAAAATTACTTTGGTATGGATGGAGTAATTTTATTTTGATGTATTTACATCTCACAACTACTTTGGTTTTTGTTATTTTGTTTTGTTGGCATTTTTGAACTTATGTAGTTTTATTGCAAAATTAATATATTTTCTTTCCTTCAAATAAAATTTTATCGAAAAAATTACAATATTTACTTGTAAATTTAAATTTGAATCCATGCTAATTAATTTACCAAATTACAATTCTTGTACCTGTCTGATTAAGTATATGGTGACCCAATATCTCAATAGTATTAATTCGTTAACTACTCATACAGCTTTAAGACAAGGGTATTTAATATTTGAAGTGAACAAATATTCAAAGTTTAATATAATTTATATTAATAAACCGTTATAATTATTTACGTGCTACAAATGCTTTCGCTACTCAATTAATATAAAGATCAAAACCGTATGCAGATATATTAGCTATCCGGCATCTTACAACGTCGAAGTTAATAGTATAAGTAGTCGTTGCATGTAGCCACTAGCACCTCGATTCACAACGCCCCTCTGTTTTGTAATTAAAATGCACACACGAGTCAAACATTTAAATAGACTACCAACTCTACCATTCTACCGACACTACTGACGCTACTATAATTTGCATCGAACTTCGGTAGCTTCCAAGTAGCCTTTTATTTCCTATCTCGTTGCTCTGAATAATACACTAATTACTGGGTGGAACGTAACTGATAGATAAGTAAGTTAAAATTGTGTGACGGCTGTAGACTGCTACTGGTAGATTGTATCTTTTGTCCTGTTTACTTAGGAATGAGGTTAAAGTATGGAGGTATTGTTGAGTAGGGTTAGCACCAACGTGTTAATGCTACTGTATTGGTAACTCTGACATAAAATAATTAGCTGAGTTTATTTATTATATATTATTGTACCGTAGTACGAAGAATAAAAGAGCATGTATGAAAAGATTGATGGATGTGAATGAAGCTAGAGAGGTTTGCCAGGATCGTACAAAGTGGCGATCGATAGTCTCTGCCTACTCCAATGGGAACTAACGGCGTGAGAATATGTATGTATGTATGTATTGTAAATACTATTGCAAAAGGTTGATTAAACCAAAGCCTATCTACCATAATTTGGGTTCGAAGTCACGTTAATGCCTCGGATACAGTTTATTTTATATTGATTAAAACTGAATGCTTTCACTTATATTCCCCGTAGGGTTGGTGAAGGTACTAATACTTCTAAATATCAAGAGTAATTTTTGTCATCTGGTTTTTAGTTTCATTATGTTTTGCAGGTACGTCATATCACCGATTTGTAAGAATATCATACCCTCTATTACATCTCAGTCACCGTAACCAACCTCTATGAATTAACAATACAATATGACTTGAAAAAAGATGCATTGGCATAGAGACCCAATATTTGTACTCCAGTCTTCTTTCCTGCATGAGAAGCGGTGGTGTTTCCACTTTCTTATCAAAGTTATTTTATGATGTGTTTGCCGTCATATATTTATAGATTTGCAATTTAAATACACATCATGGAATTATATCGTATGTATTTCTAAAAATAAAAGCAAGTACTATGCCATAGTCCTTATCTTAATTGTAAATGTTTTTATAAAATTCAGATATACCTAAGAGAAGGAACCTCTCACTTACCGTCCCACAACACCTAAAATATTTACCAAAATTTTCTAGACGAAGATGATAATCTAGTGTGCTGATATTCTGATATGCAAAGATCCATTTTGTGATTGCCGCACACGCTTAAACATACATGCATAAATATATATCTAAAAGCAAAGATTATTTTTTGAAACTTAACCTCCAATTGGGAAGCGCTCATGTGAAAAACTGCAAATTTTCACTTCAGTAAATGTAAGAAGCAGATGGTATTAAAATAAAATGCTATCTCGCGATAGAAAAACCAGATAGCGCCTTGTATTGTTTTAATTCTACTTCGATTACATATATAAAAGTAATAAAATTGTGGAGTCACGTTTACGTAGCGATTCGGCTATCGTAGCCGTAATTAATTACAATTAAAATAAGTGAATATATGTATAATTACTAAGACGTTTTTATTGCGGTGTAAATTATGTGATGATGTAGTATATTTTTTTATTGGAACAGTTGGTTGGTTTTTTGAAAGTTGTTGCTAAGGTAATTGCGGTTTTTATTAATTAATAACGACTATGAAAAGGGTAAAGAATTATTTTTTAATAAAATTATTATTGATTTAGGAAAATATTTTCTTGAAGTAAGTTGGGGAAGATATATCGTAAATAATGACGAAAGGTTATTGAAATTGGCGAATTGTATTCAGACAAAATCTTAAGAGGTTTTATTTTATTAAGAAAATATCATTTAAATTATTGGGCCTATATTAGATATTTTATACTTAACTAGTAGACCATCCTCATCGTATAGATAGTATAATTTTTCAAATAACAAGATTTCTCCAACCGTTGGTTCACCCCTTGTGAAGTTAAGCGCGTTGATATAACGCCAATGTTTCTTATAAAGGTTGTATATTTCTAATGATGACATTTTATAAAACGGATGTTGTGTTCAAGTGCCCATTCATTATGCAAAGATTTACAGAAAAAAACTTTCCTCTCTCTCATAAGTATACATTAAACAAGGAAAATTTATTTTTCGTATTTTTCACCTCCTTCTAAACCACGCAACAGAACATAAATAAAGTAAAGTAGCTGAAGTCAAAAATTCTTAAAATAATTTAAAAAAATATATGCAATACTTTAGTTTTTTTAGCATAAAACGTGTAAACTAGTTTAAAAAAAACGATAAAAAGTATACGTCCAATCTGTGGTAAGTGTACACTTGCTTGCAATATTAATGTCGCACATTAATCAAGTGTAATTAGATCATTACAAAGATGCTGTGACTACAACGCAACGCCACGATAAAGTTCTTTTTTAAAAAGTTTAATTTTAAAAGATGTGGAAGCATGGTAGTGCTACCGACTTTAAATATAGACTCTAGTTTTTTATTATAATACAACTATCTTTTTTAACAGAGAGGATGGATGATAATAAATTGCTGAAAGAGGTCTATAGAGCCAATGTGGCGGAATGTTATTAGAGGACGACCTTGGAGGAAACATTTGAACCAAATAGAGAGTGAACTCAAAAAGGCAAACGTCCGGAGTATACAGAATAAAAGAGCATGTGTGAAAAGATTGATGGATATGAATGAAGCTAAAGAAGACTGCCAGGATCGTACAAAGTGGCAATCGATAGTCTCTCCTTACCCCAATGGGCACTAACCGCGTCAGTACATGTATGTTTGTATCTTGTTCTGTTATCTGTTCATTCATAAACGGTTATCACGTTGAGACTTTAATAACAGCTTTCAGAAGAAGATTTCTAACTTTATTTTGGAATATAGAAGAAGAAAAATAAGTTTATAATAAACATCCTTTAAAAGCAATGCATCCGCAACTCTTTAGACTGCTAATAGATATTTTCTTTTTAAATTAATTAATAAAAAAAAACGTCTTGTTATTTTTAACTTCAAATAGCCCCTTTTTATTGTTGGGACTAAAAATGTTGCTAAGAGATGAATTCGTTAAATACTTTGCTTAACTACTTTGTTTAAATACTTTAATGTAAGCATATAGAAAATAGCGCATGTTGAGAATTTAGCAATGTAAATTATATGTCTTTTAAATAGTGATTTAGCCAGAAATGTTCCTAATTATGTATTAAATTTGTGCCTTACTTCCTACTCTTTAAAAATACTTTATAACTAGAAAAGTCTCAAACTCAAAGGTGGCCACTGCAATACCAGCAGTAAACATAGGTCAATGCTATTCTTTCATATTAATTTATTCTTAGAAAAAAGATAAGAGCACAATTGTAAGGCCCTGAACCTTTATTACGCGTCTTTTTCTGCCATCAAATTCCTTCATTTTAACAAACATACATACATACATATACTCACGGCTATAAATCCCTAGATGTGGTAGCCAGAGCTAAGGAATTAGAAATTCCTCAGCCACTTTTGGCAAGTTAAGTGGGAAAAAGATAGTAAAATAAAGGTTGTTGGTGATGGGTTTCCAACCTTATCGCCCGAAAATCCCTTAAAAGCCCCAACACCATTAGTCGCCTCTTACGTACATAAGTAGATTTCAAATAGTTCTTAAACATGTGTTCACTCCTTGAACCCCAACTAGTATATTTACATACATAAATATACTCACGCCGTTAGTTCCCATTGGAGTATGCAGAGACTATCGATCGCCACTCTATACGATCCTGACAAACATCACTAGCTTCGTTTACATCCATCAATATTTTCATACATGCTCTCTTATTCTTCATACTTCAGACACCTGTCTGTATACTTATCACATTATTATTAACGTATCACAATTCACCTTATCTGCTAACCATTATAATAATCTGTGCTTTCATTACCAAACCATAATGTAGAACATTCCGATCTAGATAAATTACGAGATTCGATATTAAGTATGTTAAAATTTAATTACATCGTTTTGAAATATATATATAAATTTGCATCTTGTCACGATTCCGCGGTAAGTCGGGCGTGATAAATAAAATAAGTCGCAACTACCAGTACAAGTAGCTACCAACGAGGTGTTGAATGCAATAAGGAGTCCGTGAACATGATTTACGACTTTTCGCTCAACCTTTTCGAAGATCTTCATAAATATTGTTTTATGAATATACTTGAAAAAAGTAATGACTGGTGGTTTGCAATGTCCATATGAAATAACTGTTTATTTCAATATTTAAGTTTAAATACAAATAGTGAAGTAAAATAACCAACTCGTTGAGCTGTTCTACGCTAAAGTTTTTGTTATATTTTTGACATTTCACATCACAAAAAAAGTGACCGTACGAAGTAAAAAATAATGTAACGTTTAATTTAAAAAAAATGGCCTAAGGTTTGTATGTAAATTGAATCATTATATGTAGGCTTGTAGGATGTACAATATGTATGTATGTGTAATAAACATTACACAAAAAAAATAGTTTGCTCCCATGGTTTCCCATCCACAATGAAATTACAATTGCAAGAAAATTGAATCTTTCAAATCACATCCTGAAACAACAGCACACCAACTTAAACTTAATTATTAAGCCGATGCGTTCTGCAAAAACCATTGCGACAAAATCAATTTAAAATATACGAGTCTCGGCCATCTTGTGTAATCTTAATGAATATCATTGTAATAATCTTATGATAATAATTCATTCGGTCTGCTTTACAGCCGCTCATAATAACACGTCCGCTATAGTGTGGTGTGGACTAACCGGAATGTATTAAAACGGGAGCGAGACTTAATGAGTCCCTATAATTTACGATGTAACTGCTAATAACCTAAGTTTGTTGCATTCTCAGGATACAATACAATATAGATTGCTTACTCTAACATAAAACTTGTGATATGCAACAAATTTACTGAGTGATGCTGTTACAGTTAAATGTTCGAATGAATATCTATCAATCAAGTAATAGAATGCTCAACTGTTCACGCAAAAACACTATGTAAATACTTTGTTTGCATAGACCAAACACAGTACATCGTTTTCTTCATATTTCTATATTAACAATTAATATTTTAAAGTTCAGTATCGAATTCATTGAAATTATTTTGTAATATTTATTTTCGGAGTAAACACGATATACTTTAAAAGGTAAAGTTTTTATAGTTTATATAGACTTAATAGCAATTTGAGAAGATTAGAAAAATTATACTTATAGTGCATTTATTAACTTATCTATTTAAAAGTATTGTGCGGAATACAATTTAAAGCCTTTGATATTTTATATAGATTATCATTCATACAGTTTTATCAGCTTCTTGTTAGTTAAACGAGTTGATAACTACAGTTTTGGTTGAATAAAGCATTATGACATCTCTTCTTCAGGATATCGTTTGAAGTAAGTAGAGGCTGTTAAGAATCTTAGATTTATATTATATTATTGAATAATGGATTCGGCTTATTTAAAGTAAATAAAATAGGAATCCTCTTAAGTTTTTGGCGCGCCAACGGGAAAAGGTAGCATAGTGTAATTATAAACTGACATGGTAATTATCCTATACATTCGTTGGGTTATATGCTTACATTTGTTTCTGGAAACCATCAATTTCTTTCCATTTTCGAAAGTTTAAATAGTTCAAAAGAAGAAAATGATTAAATTATTTAACAAAACCAGTTTTCCGTATTGTATAAGTATTAAGCGTAATGGTAATGTAACTTATGTAAATCAAGGGTTCCTGAACCTTCTCCCAGTATCTTGGCAAATAATTTAATCAATATGCAAAACGTACAGATATGATATCGCGTGATTCGCAAATATGGTGTTGTTGAATTTTTTCGCTTTATTTAATTAACTTTACGATTAATGTTTCATTAACGTACGTCGAAGGGTTTAATTGGACCGAGCGAGGCCCTCTCGCTTGTCTCATTAAAAATTTTGATTTTTAATTTATTTTTATTGGACTGTGTTTTTTTTGGTATGAAATATAATGAGATTGTTTGCGGGTGTTCATCTTATTTAATTGATTACTACTGACATGACCTGGTATAATACGGGTGTAAAAAAACACCTAAAGTTTTGGTCTTGACTAACTTATTCGCCAAGAAATTTTAGAGTTTATTGAAACTAGAACTGTAGGTGTAGGCTCTACAAGTGTGCAAAAAGTGATAATGAGAAACTAATACTTAGTATCACATAAAATTTATTTTTCTGTTGCTAATGAGTATTTATTTATAACTATAAAGAGCTATTTGTAAAAATGAACTGTTTTTTATTTAAGGCGAGTTACAGATCTCTTTAATTAAAAAAATAACAACGATAATACACCAGAAGCTGTACATAATAAACTATAATTCAATTTGCGTGCACTTATTTCACGTAAGGCATTGGCAAACCGATTTATTCCTGATCAATTTAGATTGCTAACAGTATCTTATTAAAACATGTCCTTATACAGCGCAGAAAATTAGCCTATGGAGATCTGGCTGAGAATTCGAGCAGGTTTGCTTTCCACTGTTGCTTAAACCTTATTATAGTTATTAAGGGTGAGGGAAAGTATTATGAGGGAACGCTACAGATTATGAATTACTTGGTTATGAATTATGTCACAGTGGGTTCTCTATCGAGTGGATACACTATCAATTCAAAAAGTAGATAGTAAGAATACAGATAATCTAAATATTGGGTATTTTTTCTTGAAATTGTACTTATAAGAGATGTAAGTTGATGGGAGAATTTATTTTAAAATGTATATCAGCTTACTATACAGTCTTGACTTGTTTTTTTTTATAAATGGTACATACCCATAGCAAAGTTAAGTTGAAGATGAATGTTATTATTAACGGATGCCAAGCATAAAAACCTGTAATGAAAACAAAACAAATTTTCACATTTTAGCGTTATTAATATTTCCAAAACAAAACAATTTTTTACTTCTATACATAAAATCTTAAGCTTTCCAACGAACTCAAAATACTCTTAACGAACCATTTTTCACAATAATAAAAAATCTCGCGGCCATTCCAATATGTCTCCACTTAAGTTCTCATACAGCGAGCTCAAAACTGAATTTCTGATTAGTATTAAAATACTTTAAAATTAATAACTGCCTCTGGGCTTTTGTGGTGGCTTCTTATAATCATTCTTTGCTGGTTTACGATATTCAGCCCCGCCCATTGCGATATGAATGGCTTAAAGAAATTAATGCACTTCTGTTCTGCCGACAAATGGGTAGTATACGAAAATCACTAGTTGCGTTGTACAAATAATTGTTTTATACGAATCATGTTTTATGGAGCCGTTGGAAATAGCGTTGCTGTTAAATTGTGGATGAGCGTTGCGAATTAGACAGATGTTTGTTCGGCTAAATGGTTTTAAGTGCATTTACAGTTTTGCAGGACGAAAGTTTTTAATTATGTAAAGGAGTTTTAATTGAATATTTAGTGATTATTGCATTTTTTTCCTAAGCATTAAGGAACTAAAAGATCGATAGCTTTTTGAGTTATTGGTCGGGAATTTTGAAGGTCTTAAAAATATTCCAAAATAAAAGCAGTTGTTGTGTCAATATTGAGTGTTTTAGTAAATATACAGATACATAATTTGTTTACGTCGTCCAATGGTAAGAGCTTTAGACTCGCGACGTGAAACTTAATTCTTATAAAGTCTTACTCTAGATTGGGCAAGACACTGCACGCTGATTTATGAATTTAAAAAAATACGTGCTTCGGAAGGCACGTCTAGCCGGCTACTATTACGGAAGAAGTCGTCCATATATCCATCATGCCGCACTGGGACAGTATTTGGTGAGATGAATTGTATTTGATATCTTGACAAAAACTTGTTAAAAATGTATTATTAAAAAGAAACTTCTTGGTGATGATGACTGATGATTATGAATAAATATCAAAATTGGTATAAAAATTGAACAATCTAGTCCAGTTAGCAATTCAACTAACCAAGTTCAGACAATAAGGCCATAAGTAAGAGATGGGGTCAGCGTCACATTTCCCCGCGTCCGTTCTATCATAGCCTGATTCGATTGTTTCGGAATGTATTCGGGTTTACTCGTCATAAATATATAAAATAAATATATTTTCTCATCTAACCTCAACTAAAAAGTGGTTGAAGTATTTGTAATAAGAGTTTTAAGAATGTTAAAGTGAACTAGATTGATTTAACTTTTGGAAATTGTTTCGTTAAACAATGTATGGGCATAGATGAACTGAACTTGCTCTCTCATTAAAAATATTATTTAAAAAAAAAATTAGTTGCTTTCTAATTAGCTTGACCAATAGACATAGGGAGGGATTCTATTAAATACATACGACGATTATGGAAGTCCTTCACCATTGCCAAAAATGCTTATTAACTGATTATACTAAATTAATTCCTATTGTGAAAAACTTACTCTGCCTTAGATACGATTCTAAGAATCATCTCTTGCATACTTCAAATTCATCAACTGAAATACTAATGAACTAAGCATGTAACTTACAAAAATTTAAACTTCAACGACTGTTGCTTTACATAGGAGTCTGAAGTTCAATTACAATCTAAGCTACGAGTAATAGCCGACAGTTCATATTTATTCTTATATATTTTCATGTACTTGTTTAAATGTTGCTGTGTAGTGTCGGCTTAGAATAGCACTACCCTTTTTCTTCCGTGGGTGTACGTAAGAGGCGACTAACGGTATTGGGGCTGTTAAGGGATTTTTGGGCGATGCGGTTGGAGACCCATCACCAACAACCCTTATTTTACCATCTTTTCCCCACGCAACTTCCAAAAGTGGCTGAAGAATTTCTAATTCGTTAGCTCTGGCTACCCCTTCTAGGGATTTATAGCCGTGAGTATATGTATGTATGTTGTTTAAATGTGCCGAATTGCATAATCCAAAATTAACCCGAATACCGTCGTCCAGCCTAGCCAGCAGACCTCAGACTCCGTACTCCACATTTATCACCGAGCGTCGTATACATTACAACGAAGCCATAATGAGAGTCCACCGTATATATAACTCATCTCGCTAAATTATTCAAGGGAACAGTAATCTTATTACATTTACATATTAATCAACGGGTTTTAATTACCCCCTCCAACGGTCGACAATTGGGAGCCGATTATTTGTAAACGGTATTATTGGGGACTTCTTTGTGTTGGTTTTTAATGATTTGTAGGCACTGATTAGATTAGTAGCGCTGTGTAGTGTCGGCTTAGAATAACACTACCCCATTTCTGCCGGTGGGTGTTCGTAAGAGGCGACTAACGGTATTGGGGCTTTTAAGGGATTTTTGGGCAATGAGTTTGGATACCCATCACCAACATCCTTTATTTTGCCACCTTTTCACCACGCAACTTTCCAAAAGTGGCTGAGGAACTTCTAGTTCCTTAGCTCTGGCTACCTCTTCTAGGGATTTATAGCCGTGAGTATATGTATGTATGTATGTGATTAGATTATCTTGTTCAAAATTTTGAAATCTAAATGGTTTATTGTATATGATGTAACGACTATATGAAACGAAATGATTCTCAAGTAAGATGCATTTTTAATTGTTAAATATATAGTCAAACTAAATTCTGAGTCCTTAATTATAATGGTTGCAGGTATTAGAACACGAATCTTATCACCGTATTTCTTCTTAACTACCCTTCATACTTTTGTTATTTTAAATCTCAGCCAATGTAAGAAAGTACTACTCGACGCCATTTCTTCTTAAATACCATTCACACTTTTGTTGTATCTTTCTTCAGCCAAGGTAAAAAAGTGCACATACGAGTATCTAATACGAGGCTGATTACTATAAAATTACATAAAGCAAGCAAAACCGTATCACGGCAAACTCATACACGAGTTATTTTGTCTATTCACTAAAATGAACGTCATCATAAATTATATCAGTAATCAAATTAAAGGTTAACCCTAAATTCTTTACCTCCGATCCCAAATAGCTCTTAAAGCTATCGATACAAGGTACACAATTGCCTGCAAATCGGTTTGAAAACTACATCTTGTACTAAACCGAATTTCGTAGAGTTAAGTAAACAATGGAGCGGTCTTCTGGTGCATGTTCAATCATTACCATAGTGCTCTTCAATTTATCACAGGATAAAGGATAGCTTCAAGGCCTATTGCGGCTGAAAATCTGGTTATCTGAAGAACAAGGATTTATAAAACTGCAATCAAATGGTAGCATATATTTTAAATCTTTTTGTTCATGAAAACCTCATGTGGGGATTATTACTAATGAATAAAGAATAAATAAAGGAAAGCTACCGCTACCGGTAGCTCATTGGCATAGCGATGGGGGCGTATACCCGAGGTCGCGAGTTCGATTCCCGCCTGTGTCGAAATTTTTCTTTCCTTTATTTATTCTTTATTTATTGGTAGCATATATATTTCGATATCATATGGTCGGTGTTTTAGGTGCAATTGGTGATATGCTTTTTTATTATTTTATTTTAATAGGGCCGATTTAGAATGTCACCACCCCTTTCTACCCACGGGTGTCGTAAGAAGCCACTAAGGGTATATAGGACTTTTTAAGTGGTTTTTGGGCGATGTGGTTGGAGACCCATAACCAATATTACTTTATTTTTACCATCTTGTCCCCTATCAACTTCCAAATGTGGCTGAGGAGTTTCTAGCTCTAAAGCTATGGCTACCTGTTTTTTAGGGATTTATGGCCGTGAGTATATGAATGTATGTATGTATTTTCTTAAGTGACTCAGTTATTTTCGAACAAATCGAATATATATAATCGATGTTCTGCTTACCAAACTTCAATATAGGTTCCATTGATAAAGATACAAATTTATTAGGTTTAAAATAATGCAATTTGTAATGATGATTGGTATATTAAATGGAAAAATATACAATTAAAATCAAGACAAATGTAATTAATACGAATGATAATTATAGATATTTCTAATTACACACTTTTTATGTCTTGCAATAAAATGCATATAACTACATACATTATTAACAAAACAACACTTTAAAACTAAACCAAACGACATTATCATTGAACAAAACCGCTGTCATATCGTATGCCACAAATTAATACAAGCCTGGACACTACTTGGAGTTATTGGACAATGTAAATGAAGGCTATCTCCAATAATGCCTTAGCCCCCTAGATGGGGACCACCCCTTTTACCCCTTCCCTCCTCCCGGGGTAGGGGTGGGCCCGACCGATGTCTCATCAGTAAGGATTGAGCCCTTTAATGTATTCACGGTAACTTTGGCATAGATCTTGTATTTAGTGTTATAATGAGACGTGGCCCTTAGGAATTATGGTACACTTGTGGTTCGCCCGGAAAGGATTATCTTATACAGTTTCAATTATATATGGATGGTTTAGTGGAGATATTAAATTGTGTCCGGTACATAGTTTGATGATTATAATCTGCTCATTATAAAATATTTTTGACTATTTTTATTCATACATACATACATACATATACTCACGGCTATAAATCCCTAGAAGGGGTAGCCAGAGCTAAGAAATCAGAAATTCCTCGGCCACTTTTGGAAGTTGTGTGGGGAAAAGATGGTGAAATAAAGGTTGTTGGTGATGGGTCTCCAACCGCATCGCCCAAAAATCCTTCAAAATCCCCAAAACCGTTAGTCGCCTCTTACGTACACCCACCGGAAGAAATGGGGTAGTGTTATTCTAAACGGACACTACACAGCAATAAAAATATAATAATATAAAATATTTTTGACTATTTTTATTCGTCTTTATTATACTGCCTGAACACCAAGTCAGAAGAATCAGTAAATTCAGATACAATTTAAAAAAAATACTTTAAAGCTCTAACTACCCTTGTACTTCCGGTATTTCCTTTTTTTGAGACTTATTTCTTTGCTAATAAACTACATAGAGTTTCATCTAAGATTTTGACTAAAGTGGTGATTACTCATTCATTTATGCAGAAAATCAAATAAAAGCTATAAGTAGGAAACGAATTACTGAATTTTATTTTTATAAACCTTATAGAAATTTGTATTGAAACTTGATTGGCAATCGCAACCATTTTAGTATATACATATGTAACAAATAAACAGCCTCAATTTAAATCACTAAATGGAAACCACATACAAATACATACATAGAGTACGTGGTTTTGAGACCATGATCTCCAGCCGCATCGCCAATCAATCACTAAAGCCACCTTAAGTATGCTTAATCGTCTCATAGCACATCAACGGGAAGATATGGGATGTTATAGGTATTATCTGAATTTAATCAAATATCAATAAAAGAAAATGATTATAAATTCACTGGTTTGCAATTATATTAACTAGATCAAATCAGAAAGAATTAAAAATATAAGCATGTAAAAATTCTTCTCGAATCGTAGTAATCTTATTAGTAAAAGTACAGATGCATAAAAAATGTTGGTAAATGGCGAAACTATATTATATTTATTAAGCCATATTTTACTTTAGCATACTTCTGTCTAAAATATATTTTTCATTTTATTTTATTATTATATAAATTGGAATACATACATATAATCACGGCTATATTTCCCTAGAAGGGGTAGCCAGAGCTAAGGAATCATAAATTCCTCAGCCACTTTTGGAAGTTGAGCGGGGAAAAGATGGTAAAAATAAAGGTTGTTGGTGATGGGTCTCCAACCGCATCGCCCGAAAATCCAATAAAAAGCCCCAATACCCTTAGTCGCCTCTTACGACACCCGTGGGTAGAAAGGGGTAGCGACATTCTAAGCCGGCACTACACTACAGTTATTAAAATCATTTTTTCTTGAATAATAGTATTAGTAATAGTTTTATACTCACAAAACATCAGTTACAGAGTTATCAAGTGGTAGTGGAAAAATTAGAGGGGCTTAGCTATTATGTTTTGTATCTTCTCAGGCTAAACTGTGCACATAAAAATATACCCCATTTTATTAAGTAAATTACCCACGATTACATAAATATTTTTTCAAAATAATATTAATAGAAGTTTTTATAATCACCCTTAGTTAATTAAAGTAAAAATAAAAACTATCAAAGCTCTTGATAAATGCAAACTTCTTCAATTCGAGGCAATATTAAAATAACCCCTTCCCCTATCCGCTGAAAGTCGCTCGATCAATAGGGCTGCCAATTAGTTAGTACCAATTTCCCAATAAAACTTCAAACTGTTTTCCATTCCATTATCTCAAGCCACCCCTTATCACAAAAACGCCTCTTCCACTCAACTCCAAAATTATTTCAATAATAATGTTATTACATTAATAATTGTATTGATAAGGAGACTCTCATAATAAGGGTAAACCGTCCCCTTTCTGCTCGCCTCAATAGCAGAATTTATGTAACTAACGTAATAACCAAAGTGGTGGCACCCCTAGGCGCCCGCTCGCCCACCCTTCATTATCGGAAAGTTTGAAATATAATTTGAAATTATGCTCAATGTTATATTGAAGATAAGAGAAACACAAATTCCTTTAATTGGACTTGTTAAAGTGACTCAAATTAAGTTAACACTGAGTTGATGGTATTACTTTTTGAGTTTTGAATTTCGAATGGCGGACGGGTATGGACTGACCGTCCTTTGGGTACATTTTTATTTGATATATTTAACCAGAATGAAAAAATATATAAAAATCGTTAAATTTATGTAACTAATTTTGATATAAACAATGCAATAACGTATTCATTTTCAAATGTTAACAAACCCCATTGAAATTCAATTGTATACAACTAAATGTTCTAGTACTTGCAAGCCCATAGATGTTAGTACCTACACACTTAATTCACTACAGAAATCGGTTTTGTAAAAAAAATATGTTTAATAATACTAATTACAACCTAGTTATAACATCACTAAGAATTTTTAGTATTTTTTCGATACGAACTCTTACGAAGGCCATATGCAGCATCTACATAACCAACTCCGCAAATAACTCTTATGACGCCACAAAACGTCACCACTATCACTTTTTCAACACAAATTAGTCGTAAAACCGCTCCACAAGAACAGTAACTTGCAATTTGATAATTATTGTTAAACGGTGACGCTGGGTGAAGTCAACTATTGATTTTAAGTCGGATATACTGTCATGAAGTTTACAGTATCATCACAATAAGTCACCACAATGACTTTTTTATCTCAAATCAGCTATAAAACCCAACGAAACGTACACTAACTTGCAATTTGATAATTATTGTTAATCGGTGACGCTGGGTGAAGGCAACTATTGATTTTAAATCGGATCTACTGTCATGGAGTCCACAGTCGACTCGCAACTTGAGACCATCACAATTAGGAACCGGCCTGAATCTAATTATATTTCTGATTGGAATGGTGAAGCGCCAATAAGATCTCGGCTTCCTTTATCGATACTAGACGTATTGTTTCTTAGTAGTTTCATTTCATTTTAGGTTTGTGATTCGATTGTTTGTATTCTTTCTTGATTTTATATGTTTAAGTAGAGTAGTAGGCTTCCGAAGTATGAAGAATAATAGAGCATGTATGAAAAGATTGATAGGTGTAAACGAAGCTAGAGAGGTTTGCCAGGACCATACGAAGCGATCGAGAGTCTTTGCCTACCCTAATTGAAAATTAGATTGTGATTAAATGTATGTATGTAGTAGGCTAGTACTACTTGTATGTTAAAAAGAATCGACAAAGAATAAAGTAAATTAACTAAAAAAGCGAATCGAAGCAGCTAAAAATAAGTTGGTAAAGGCCTTTATTTCATTATTTTAGCATCAAAATCCGATCCGATGAAATTTTTATTTTAAAACACATTCTAATTGCAAATTAATATGAAATGAAAATGAACAATGGTATGTTGCTGAAAAGAAAACGAATATGCATTTGATTATTTAAATTATGTTCCAAAGGAGTAAAATAAAAAAGTTAAAATTAATAAAAGCTTAGAAGATTGAAAACTAAATTCGTGTTGTTTGATTGATAATTGATATTTATGATTACAAAATTGATATTTCACGATATCCAAAAATTAGCGACCCATAAAAACCATTCAAAACCAAAATCTATCAAACAAGCCTACCAAAAAAGCGCGAGCGTAACAAATTTTAGTGATGTGCTTAATCAAAAACTGAATACAAATTAATCGTGGGCTAGCACAGCACTAGCCTGATTGTCGGCAAGCGATTTCGGAAATTACCAAGGCGTCGACGGCCGAGCTTTCCCCCCTTCCTTACGTTGTAGGCAGGGTCAATCACTGGTGCATTTACCCTAATGCACAATTGTTGGGTGTTGTGTTCCTACCTTTATTACACGGAAAACTGTTCTTGAAACACCAGCAAATTGCGTTTAATTACTCACACGGTATCTCTTGTTATAACTGGGTAGCAAATAATTTTGGAATAGATGGTTAATAGATTTTGTTTGTGTTTTAGTTGTATAGTATTTGGTATCGTAAGAGGCGACTAAGGGTATAGGGGCGTCTTTAGTGATTCTTGGGCGATGTGGTTGGAGACCCGTCACCAAAAACGTTTATTATTATTAAATCTTTTCCCCAATCAACTTCCAAATGTGGCTGAGGAATTTATCATTCCAAAGCTTTGGCTACCTTCGTTAAGGGATTTATAGCCGTGAGTATATGTATGTATGTATTTGGTACATTAATACTAGCAGTTTATAGTCACATAAAGTAGAAGAGGGAGAGTGTCAACATTAAAAATACTTTTTACTTAGAAACTTATAAAATATGTGTTTTTCGGTCGGTATAGGTAGGCAAAAGGCTGATAAAATTAGTTGAAAACTCTTGATGTCATCGAAAGAAAAAAATGGTTATTAACGTTTTTTTCCATACTGTCGATAAATGAAAGTAAAACAATTCAATTGAGGTTTAAAGTAAAAGCCAGTTAGTGAGTAGCTTTTGCTTAATGCAACAAGGAAATCCAAATACACCTAGTAGTGACCTAAACATTTTAAACAAACGATATTTCACCCACCTTTCAGGTCACTGTTTAATATGAAATTAATTTTATTAACACTTAATATAAATAATTCTGCACTATTGTTTGAAATAAACAGAGCAAGGCGTGCCAAATCATGTAATATTATAAAATAAATGTTTACTTTAAAATAGTAATAACGCGAGCTCGAAGAACGTAGACCACAAGTTTTCCGGTAAGTGAAGCGGGAACACAGTAGGCATATCCTTTTATCGAATATGATTTAATATGGGAGTATATCCTTTTGCACTTGAATTAATATGCGTATTTTTAAAACTATGTAGTGTAAGCGTATAATAGCACTAACACATTTCTTTACGCAGGTATCGTAATACTTTTTAAGTTATTATATGGACGATGTGGCTAAAAGGACCCGATATAAACCGTTCTCTGTACAATCTTATCCCAACTAAAATTGTAAAAGTGGCTGAAGAATTTCTAAGTCTTAAGGTCTGTAATTTTTTTTAAGGGATTAATAGCCGTGGGTATATGTATGCAAAGTTTAATAATCACATCGCTTGTTAATACTTTAAAGGTCTAATATCCTTAGAGACAGATACAGTAAGAATGTTAGGGCTATAAAAAGTAAATCAATTCAAAGATTTTCTCCTTCATGATTCTTTTAAGTTATACATACGCTTTATTTTTTAATTAGTTATATAAACACAGTTGTACTCTTTAAAGATACCATATCCGAACCAAATTAATGTCTTTATATCTTAAACTTTAAAAATATTTTCCCATCACTAGTCCTGGTTCCAAAATTAACATAATAATTTAATTAATCATCCCCCTCGTAACCGCACACTAAGACAGGAAACTTACATGCTGACTATCCCCTTTCCTCTACTTTAAAATTAATTTTATGTTATGTCGGAACGAGATGGAACATTAAAATTATACGAGTAAAAGAGATAGTTGTCTTAAATCAATGTTATTAATGTATGCTTAGAGTAAATGTTTTTGGCGAATGCTTCTTTGTCGAAATAGTTTATGCCATAGAGGAACATTAGTATTGGCTATAGCAATATTTATAAGTAAATCGAGACTGAGTGATCCTTAGTTTTCATCATTAAATTGATATTGAAATCCAAATAATATTTTTTAAATTCTTAAGAAAGGCATTTTTTCGTAATTAGTTAAAATCATAGTCCGAAAAGCTGCCAATATTTTATCATATCGTCTGAAAAGTCTTAAAAGTTTAGTGACTAATCAAATCAGTACGAAATTTCACTAAATCAAACCTTTAAAACAAAATTGGGTCGCTAGTATTTGTGCTACAACGAATAAAGAAACAAAAGTGTTTTCTTATATTAACGAGGCGAACGCTTCGTGTGTTAACAGCCTAATCCTTAAACCTCCCCTGATCATCTCATTTGAATTTCTAACTACGAAACCTCTATGCAATTATTGGATTAATGTAAATTACTCAGACAGTGCTGCACTATCAGACGTACGGTTTAATTAGAATCCGCTATGATCAAATAATTGCTATAAGATGCATGTACGCAAAAGTGGTGCATTTCGATTGCAATTAATCTTGTGTAGATCTGAATTTTATATTTGATATGACTTTTAAATTATCGCTTTGTGGGATGTATTTTAGTTTGGTAGAATTGTTTCGATGAATAAGAGGGTTGTGTGATTTGCAGGGCACGTTTAGACATGGGTTTCTTTCAACTGGCGATTTTATTAGTATGCCAATTCAATCACCATATCTAGGCTATGTGATGGCTTAAATGTAATATGTAAATCTATTTAAAAACTCTTAAAAGAGTAAAATATTGCACAATAGTTAATTAAATACGATTTAAATTTATATTGTATGCACAAAAAAACAACAATAGTAAGACAGAAATTACACATTATGATACACAAATAAGATAAAAATAACTGTTTAAACCTTTCATTCACCGTGCCGTGTAGTGTCGGCTTAGAATAGCACTACCCCGTTTCTACCGATGGGTGTACGTAAGAGGCGACTAACGGTATTGGGGCTTTTAAGGGATTTTTGGGCGATGCGGCTGGAGACCCATCACCAACAACCTTTACTTTACCATCTTTTCCCCACTCAACGTCCAAAAGTGGCTGAGGAATTTCTAATTCCTTAGCTCTGGCTACCCCTTCTAGGGATTTATAGCCGTGAGTATATGTTATGTTATGTTATGTTTCATTCACCTTTTTGATCTCACAAACCGAAATCGACACAGATTACGTCACGAAGCTCAAGTTCAAACAAAACTCACGGCCCAATTCCTTGCATCTCGAAAGAAAAACAAAGCAACCTCGCATCCCGGTACGGTGACCTCGAAACTCACGTTAGACAGCGAGCACGCCACTTCGGGGTATGTTGGGGTGCAAAAAAACCCCCTCGAAGGCGAAGGGGCGCACCACCCGACCCGTGAATGAACGAATGTCCTTTGAGTAAAAATATCACGTGACTCCGCAACAGGTGGCTCCGTCGACGTATCCTTCCAGACGCGTTTTGTTTTTTTTTTCTGTTTACATTTTTTGTCATCGCGGATAAAGTTGTAAGGGTTATGTAATTATTTTGCTGCTTCATTTCAAGCCGATGAGTGATGAAAAATTAATCATCCGTGAGAGGTAAGTTTATAATTTTAATTAGTTACGGTTATGTGTCACTTGTTATGATTAGTTTAAACTTTATTATAAGTGACAAATTAAAACATTTGAATTTTACTTTATACCAAGCAAAAAACATTTCAACAAATTGCAGAAGTTCTCAGAAACTGGTTGTTAACTTAAAAAATCAGCATAAACATAAATCTGAAAAGTTAACTCCGAAACAAGGAGCTGACTGCAAAAACGTCCTCAGTGAATGGGTCCCTCCCTCGTTCCCACTTAACAGAAATGTCACGACGTAACTGCACGTCGGGAAACTCTTTTCTCCAACATGCAACATTCAAACGAATTTCATTAATGACCCACAAAAATAAGGATCATTTTTGCTAAAACGATCGCGAGAAAATCCAAGGAAATTTCTTCGTTTTTTGCTAACGAATTTACAGCGTATAAATAGAGGAATAGAGTCGGTTTTAGAATAAAGACGGCCGAATAGCGAGCGTGAAATCTTTCAGTCTCCTGTGGCAAATTGTTTCCTCGCGCGGCCTGTTTGTATTTTATTATAGATTTTTATTCCGCGATAACATTAGCTTAACCGAGTTTTCATTGCCTTTGTTAGGGCTGCCGCTCGCCTGTTTTTGTAGTGGTAAAATTAATTTTACGATTTCACAGTACGCTTCATCGCTAAGTCGGTTAATGAGTACTTCGGACTATTTTAATGCAGAGCACTTGTAATAATTTGCTTTTTATTATCTTGAAGCTTGGATTCTTGTTCCTTATGAACGTTATTGCGATTTGCAATTTGTTTTGTTGTTTCTAGATTCTTTATGATACTTGTTTCCGATTTGAAATCTTTGGTTTGAGAACTTGATACTTATGAGTGTAAAAATTGTTTTAGACACCTGACTCTTCATTATTTATCGTGTTTACTATTATTAATACCTGGTGACTTGATGGTACTTATGTATATTACATACGGATGAACT
This sequence comes from Bedellia somnulentella, assembly GCA_963576735.1. Taxonomy (NCBI): domain Eukaryota; kingdom Metazoa; phylum Arthropoda; class Insecta; order Lepidoptera; family Bedelliidae; genus Bedellia; species Bedellia somnulentella. The sequence goes on from OY755184.1 coordinate 14,900,833, forward strand.
ATGGATACTTTAAATCAAACTTGAAGTGGCATTTAACAAAACAAGAATCTTTGCAAATATTGAGAGATAACAATAGTAGTAATAATGTGTAGAGTATTTATAATATATTTTTGTGTAAAATGTTAGTTCTGAATATATTAGATGTTATGTTGACTACTGCTGCTGGAGAAAAATATATTATTATTTTCATCTTATAATGAGATGCTCAAAAGCCAAGTTTAAAAACTTTTGAAAATTAAAAAAAACATATAGGTACTTCTATAAAATAGGAACACCAACCAGTAATCTAAAAGGAATAAAAAAAGCTTCAAAGAACTACAAGTGCAAATGACAAACGTGCTAACCCTAAGACCGCGCGGAGGTAGGAATGTCAAAAATGAGCGGTGTGAACAAATATGTGTTCTGGGCGCCGAGAGAAGGGCGCGAGGCGGGTTAACTTCGGCTTAACTTGTTGAGACTTTTTGTGCCCGCAATTTGTACCGTTCTTATTCCGGGTTTAATTTTGTGAGGTGTGTCGAGGGTTAAAGGGTTATGATTTGGTTTTGATACGGTTTGGAAAGATATCGCGGTCATTGTTACGAGAGTATTGGTCTTTTTTATTCGTTTGAAAATGTTAGAAAAGCAAGAAGGCGATTGCTTTATCCTGTTTATATATCATTTGAATATTAATAAGAAATTAAAAAATATAACTTATCACAAGACAAGAGGCATTTTATCTATTAAATTATATCAGGACTTTATATGTATTTGCTATGTGCCATATAAGGGTTTTATTATCTTTCCAATGTATTATGCATAGATCTGTTCAGCCGAGAAAAACTACCAAGCACTTTTTATGTTATCAACTTTTTTCTTTATTCGTCACGCCAATCTGTAGCGCCTTTGGGCGTCACTTTGTTCCCTACTTTTGTTTGTCTGTGGTGAAAGGGGAACCCCTTCCTATCACTTGTATTCTCGATGCTTACTTTTGTTCTGTTTCACCCCTTTTTATGAGGTTTTTCAAGTGTTTTTTTACCTTTGAATGAATATAGCGCTGGAGAACGTACGAAATTCTATTTTGTTTAATTTAATATATATCTTCCTATTGTCTATTTATTATTTTATTCTAATAATTAACCGTTAAAATATCAGAAGCTAGGATAAGAATGCAATCTTCTATCAATCAATCTACATTCGTCAATAACACAACACAAAACAAGACATCAATCTTAGGTTATTTACTCTAGTGTTCAAAAGGCTATCTTCAGTTTATGTTTAAGCAGGGTTCGTTGTGTACCTCATCTAAAATCGATAGGGGGGTAGTGGGTAGGGGTGTACCACCCCATGTTATAGTCGAGACGGCCGACGGCTACATCTAATACGACCCCCTATGATACGTATGGCCTGATCTTTGCCCTCTCCACTGTCCAGGTGTTAAGATTATTCCGTTTTCATTCGGCCATTTCGGTGCTTTATGTATTGCAGTACGTATACTTGGGCTGAAAATAGAGCGTTTAAGTGTAAGGTTTGCAGCAATAAATGACAACAATAGATATTGATCACGTATCATTTTAGTCTCATCAAAGAAAAGTATAAAGTTTGTAGTGGGATAGTAACTCAACTATAAAATTTATAAAATGCAATACTACACTAAAAACCATGCCCAAGGGCATGTTCGTTAACATCTTATTCGATCATTAGATGGTTTTTGAAACATTGCATGTACGTTTATCAGTTTTATTTGTTTATTCATATATCTTCGGTTATAACTCCCGAAACACAAGCAGCTAGAGCTTGGAAATAAGACATTCCTTAAACTTTTTAAGACATACATATACTCACGGCTATAAATCCCTAGATGGGGAAGCCAGAGCTAAGGAATTAGAAATTCCTCATCCACTTTTTGAAAGTAAAGTGGGGAAAAGATGGTAAAATAAAGGTTGTTGGTGATGGGTCTCCAACCGCATCGCCCAAAAATCCCTTTAAAGCCCCAATACCGTTAGTCGCCTCTAACGTACACCCACCGGAAGAAATGGGGTAGTGCTATTCTAAACCGACACTACACGGCAAATGGCAAATGTTAAAGAATGGTAATTTAATGCACCGTTTTTGTAAATACATCTGAACTATACTTATAACTCTTTACTTTCTTACATTCATATAATTTGCAAATTGAGATGTTAGCTTGAAATTACTTATTACTTCTTTTGACGATTTATAAGTTTTCTCTTAGTACTTATATTCATGCAATCTTCTAATACGAGCCATAATTAAATCAATTACTTTAAATTAATTAGTGGTCAATACCACTAAAGAGTTTGTTTTTTTTTAGAATCTTGGTTTTAATTAATAAGACAATCAACCAGTTCGTAATCAGCTTTATTTATGAAACCAAATAAAGTATTTTTTCAGGTTTCCAACGCAATAAAAAATATATTAAATAATTGTTTGCAATCATAAAACAGTGTACAAATCCGTGTTTGAAAATTTTACGTCTATTATTAAATGCAGAGTAATCCCTTTCTATAATTTAATTACGATAGTTGAAAACTAAGCAAAACTTGTATGTTCTGTCCACCCCTCTGTCCCTCGTCCAACTCATTATCTCGGTTCATAGTTAGAATCAATACACTCACACAGAGACAACTTTAAACACACACTTATCCAAAACAATCCTAAAGTCTGTAAGGGTTTGTTTTGTTTCGTCAAAAATTAAAAGGGTTCTAAAATTCTATTATTGAAGTATTAACAAAAAATATCTTATATATTTCTTTTTGTTATCGAATAGAACAGTTCAGAGAATCAGACACATATATACATACACATACATTTACTCATGGTTATAATTCCCTAGGAGCTTTGAAGCTAGAATTTCCGAAATCGTAATTCTCAATCCTCAGCCGCTTTGAAAGGTATACCACATCTCTCCAACTGCCTATATACATTTAGTCACCTAGTACGTCACCTACGAGATGAATGGAATAGAATAGAATAACTCTTCTTTATTGCACATCAAACACAAATTTACAAAAATAATACTATGATCAAACAGTTTACAGTGAGGTACAATTGGCGGTCGTATCGCTAAAAGCGATCTCTTCCAGACAACTTTTGGGAGGTGAGATCGATACATTAATTATTGTGTATTCAATAGTAATATAATATTATTCTAAGAGGCAACTACATAGCTAATGATTTGCTTAAATGATATCACAAAATAAATAATCACATATGAATAGAAATTAATAAAATAATCTTTAGTTTTTCCAGCTAAGCCGAAACGACGAAACGCGGAAAGACCCTGTGGTCTTTTACACTTACTCCTCGTAACCGGTGGCGCGTCAACTTAAAACTTAATTATAATTAATTAATTCCAATTGGCATTCGTCTCATTCACACTTAAGCTCGTTCACTATCTGTATCCTTTTCAAACGTGTTAAGGGGTAGATTGGGTTTTGGTTATCCTTTTGTCGCAGTGTTTCGTTCAGTCGCCTTCGCTGCTTAGTAATGCAAATTGTAGAAGACAAAAAAAATATCCGAATTTACTCTGAGTTTTATCTTAGTTTAGTTAAGTTAATGCTGGTTGTCAGTGTGAAATCAAAGACAACTCTGTGTTTTGGAGGGCACATATAGCCGACAGCATAGAGAACTTATGTAAATAGAGCGGAAACCAAACGTAGTTTAGTACAAGAATTGCAGAAAAATGCCGAAAAATAATTGTTAAAATCAATCGTCCCTACACCCTAATTGGCTGATTCTGACTTTTGTTTGCCGTGTAGTGCCGGCTTAGAATGTCGCTACCCCTTCCTACCCACGGGTGTCGTAAGAAGGGACTAAGGGTATTGGGGCTTTTTATTGGATTTTTGGGCGATGCGGTTGGAGACCCATCACCAAAAACCTTTATTTTACTATCTTTTCCCCACACAACTTCCAAAAGTGGCTGCGGAATTTATAATTCCTTAGATCTCGCTACCCCTTCTAGGGAATTACAGCCGTGAGTATATGTATTATGTATGTATGACTTTTGTTGGTCATACATTTGCTTCGCTTAAGTCAGTGGTAATAAACTGAATCCTTTACGGATAATGATTTTCTTAGTTTTTTCTCTATTTAGTTAAGTCCTCTATGGCCGTCGGTCTCGGCTTCTATCAACGTTAGAAGTTGTTAAAGCTAGCCTGCACTAGGCCGGTGTGATGGGCTTTGGCCTGGTTCTCTATTCTCAGTAAAATTTAGCCCCACGGTTGGGGCATATTTGAGATTTCATATGTGTAGTTAACAACGAGATTGGTACATCTTTTCATTAGCCGTTTTAATGAGTCACTGATATTGTAATTTGCTTAGGCGTCTTTGCGGGCTTGAAGTGCATACCGGATTTTTTATTAAGTTTCTATAATTTTATATAGAAGTTTTCATCTTTATAAATTTACTAACAAAAAGCTGATACTCACAGGACCAAAAATTAACGACCATGCGGTGACCACGGCCAGATTTCTATAAAAGAAAATGAATCCAATTAAACATCAAAGTAGAATAAGTCGAGAATTCTAACTTAGTCCGTAAATGTCAAATCAAAACAAAATGGCGATAGCGAATCTCTGAATATCGTATAATTTAATTGTAATCAGCACTACATCGAGTGACGGCCACCGCGGATGCGACAAGAAGGGGTCCAAAGCCACCCCTTCTAGACCCCTACCCCCGAAAGGGGTGACAAGACCCCCCTCATTACCATATTTCATTTACTCAACGAAATTATGCTAATTACTCGTACTTATATTGCTTTGTGTAAAAAGGAAATTTATAAAGATTAAAGTTACACCCCTTTGGGCCGGAATCTTTGCTAGTTGGAAAAAGTTTTCGCCAATGAATTAATTTAAATTTCAAAAGAGAATCATTGAGATGAGTAATTTATGTTTTAGCTTGTTTTTTCTTCGATATAATATCATTTATTCAGCCAAGATTGGCGATCTTATTAAAACAAAACTTTATCCTTGGTCAATCGGCATCGTCTTTCACGGAAGTCGTATCTGTGTATTTCTTTAAAGAGTATATAATTAAATTATTATTTATTTGGACTTGAATCCATAAGAAAAAATCGTTCAGTATTGATTTTATTACAGATATTGCATTAAAAACCGGAACAGGTTTTCAATGTACCGGTCCCTAATTATATGAATAGACTCTCCATGCAATAAGTAGGGATTAAGAATAATGTGATGATGGTGTAATGAAAATAAAACTTGAATTTACATTTATATCACCATTGAGAAATTTGTGATAGTAGACTTCGGGAATATACAACATTGACGATATTTATATATTTGGTTAAAACGTTTCAGTTTGAACATAAACGTTTGCCGACTTAAGCCAAGTTGTAATTTATTCCTTTAATTTCGGGTTTGTCTCAAATAATAGGCTATATAGCATTAAAACATCACGATTTGGTAAATATATATTACCTTGTATAAAAACTTAAGAGAATACCAAAGAATGCTGAAATCACTTTTATCTACAATCCTTTACGTTAACCATTTTATTATATAAACAAAATTAATTAAAAACTTTCCGTGTCTCCTCAAATATGCGATAAACAATTATTATTATGTAAAACAGTTCGAATTCAATTATAGTAATGAAATAGCCAGTTGCTTTGGGCAGCCACCTCCCCCCCCCGCTAGTTTTGCAACTTATCCTTCGCTAAGGCGTCCTTATTTAAATGTAAATTAGGTTCATTTCGTGAAATTAATGTTGTAAGGACCCTCCTCCAGGCGTGGGGTGACCATGAGTTTGGAAGCTTCTTGGTACTTTTATTTTGATTTATTGTCTTTAGATTTGTATATGTTTATTTGTGTCTTTGTTACACAATACTTTGAAACTCATTAATCGAATATTTTAAGACAAGAAGTGAAGTGAGTTAATTACTGATTTCATCGCCGTTACACTACTTCAACAACAAAAAAAATCGTATTACACATTATTGAATGAAAGGGACTATTCTAACAAATCATATTACATTAACGTTGATATTAAAAACAAATTCCTTTAAAACTGACAGACGACAAAAACTACTGATTTCGAAAAATAGACTCTTACATTTGCGGATTTTATTTCATTCAGATAAAACCATACAACAAAATCCATCTTTTCTTAAAACATATTATACACATACTTCCGATCGAGTGTTTTTGTCTTATAATTTTCAAGTTGTCTAATAAATATCCAAACGCCAAGTCACCCTACTACTAAATAACTACAGTTGTATGATAATACGGACAGACGAGTCATTACGCTGTGTTAGTACTTAGTAGTGTTGCAAATTGCTAATGTATACCACTTTGGGACTAGCCCTGTTTCTTGGCTTTGTTTTCTACATACATACATATACTCACGCCATTAGTTCCCATTGGGGTAGGCAGAGACTATCGACCGCCACTTTGTGAGATCCTGACAAACCTCTCTAGCTTCGTTTACATCTATCAATCTGTATAGTTAAAGATGCTCTTTTATTCTTTATACTTCGGACGCCTGCCTTCTTAAACACACTCTCAATACGGTCCAAGTGTGTTTTCCACTCACTAAGATACATTTTACAACACTATATACGCGAAATATTTACAATTTAGAATTACTTTAATGCCGGAAGTCCTTAAACTGAGTTTTTTAGAGGCTAGTTTCTATATAAATATCAGAAAGATACAAGTTTTTGTTATAATACTTATAACTTTACAATCCTACTTTTTCCCCATAAGAAACTTCGACTGCTTATTTATGGTCTGGCCTTCGTTTCATTTTTATATAATTGCAGTATAATTATAAATTTAATGCAACATCAAACAATTTTTAAAAAAACATGTGTTTTTTGCTTATTAGGAAATTTTCTAACTACATATACAAATCAACGATATGCGCTTGATTTAAAACTATGTTTACCAATAAATAATACAAGTATCACGGAATAAATGAAAAATTAAAATACGTTTCCTGCTAAAAACTATGATATCAAATACAACTTTACAGTAATGAAGGAACTTAGTCTAAATTTTAACAGTGGAGAAGGGAGTATTCGGCACAGCACTTAATTTCAACCCCCCGTTTCATTATAATCACTCACCACCACACGCACACTATCGATCTTTCTAATCCATCTGCATACTCTATGCATGTGTGCGTGATTAGTGTTTAATTTGAAAACGTTAAGTAGATCCCTTGTTTCATAGTTGTGTTAATGTGCGTGTGTGCGTGATATAATTATGAAGGGTACCAACCCTTTCGGAGTCATCGCGATTGTAATTTTCCGATTATTCTATTCGTGTTTGTAGCTATTGTTTGATACGATACTTTGTACGAGTGGACTTTGAATTATGTTACTACTTGAAAAGATGTTAGTGACTTCGCTTGCTATGAATGTCGACGCCGCTTTAAGTTTTTGAATTTTGCAACGAATTAAGTTTCCTTGCCTCACTGTATGCCGGGTAGATAAAGCACAAAACTATATTGATAGTTCATGTGGGAAAATTCAGCCACATGTCAGAAGGCGAGGGTTCAAATCAGTATAGTGCCAACACCTACGGTTTGCTTTGTCTTTTATAAAATCACGTGTAAAATAAACCTGTGTGGGTTGGTGAACGGTGACGGAAAAATATAATTACCCGTTGGAAGCTCACATGGCGGAATTTATATTTAGACATGTGATTGTACATAACATAAACGTTCACGCCGAATATCCCCGAAGGGGTTGGCAGAGGTACTAATACTTATGAACATCACGTGACTTTGTCACCTGGTGTTCAGAGTACCCACGTTTTTTGCATGGACAGTGTACTCACGTGATAGGGGGCAGGCCTATCCCCGTTTTGTACGAATACACTGTCACATGACTAAGTACAACTCAGCCATGTGAGTTTCCTCACGATGTTTTCCCTCACCGTTAACAACCATGATAAATTAACCACACATATGTCTTTTAAAAAAGACAAATTGGTGTAGGTCTTGGTGAGTGTTCTACCCACTGGGCTATCACGGTATCATGTGATTGTATGTTTGTGTAAAACAGTGATAGACTTCCATCCTACGTGGATGAATTTTAGAAATTGGAAAACCACTACCTCTGCTGCCTATTCCAAATAGGAACATACGGAATTGATATGTATTACTTACATTTTTTCTTCTTTCTTAATGAAGAGATATGTTGACACGCTGACACCAGAATAAAACTACGTAGTTTTTATCGCATATTTTTTTAAGATTGGACGATGCAACAACTCCAAATTATTACGGAGAAATACACAAATACACAATTTTGGTATTGATGAAAATTCGGGCTACAAGCAGAATGTGCTCACTCAAATAGACTCTCTATACACAGTAAAAACAACACAAAAATATGTACAGAAAATTTAGAAAATATTAAAAAGGCTTACATGTGTGGATTTAAAAAGTTGTCAGGATCGCTCGGATCGATTAATTAACGTAATAGCAGTGTACGATTCATCTGTAGTAATTAGGGCTGGCACATCCCGCGCAAAAAATAATGACGCGCCCTAAAAACAATTTTTACTCTTTTTTCAAGCCCTTTTTAATCCAATTTGTCCTGGATTATGTCTGTAATTATACTTTTCCAATTGCCTGTAGAGTTATGATAAAACATGTGCCTGACGTAAAACTGAATTTATTTGAGTGCCTAGAACGTGATTTGTATGATCATATGAATATTTTTTGGTTGGGTATGAATAATTATATTAATTGACTAGTGGATCGTCCCAGCTTCGCACGGGTAGCGATGTTTTTTTAAATATCTGAGGTTTGTTTCTTCAGTCACTACTCAAGCATTGTGAAATTCAGCGCAATGTTTTCAATTTATTAAATTTATAGCACTCCTTAAACAGTGTAGTTTGGTGATTTTTAATGCGCTTTAATGAACGGTTCAGTATTTCCGTTTAATAGCAAATTTTGGAATAAAACGCTATGAAGTATTTATAACAATCTAAAATATAAATCATTACGTGTTGTAGGATGCAACTACTGGCGCCATCCAGTATGTTATATGTAAATTAGTAACGATTCGGTTTTGGTCACGGGCGCAATGGCTTATTTTATGTATAATTTCGGTGTTTCTCTACCGATTTCTATGATTCTTTTTTTATTGAATAGGTAATAATGTTACCTTTTTTAAATTAGGGATGAGTGAGAGGTTTACAAACGTAAGAGTAAACAAATATAATCAGAATGTTCCGAACTGCTAAGCTATCAGAAATTACACGTGTTATTGTGAGTCAACCGTAAAAGATAGACATAAACTTTTGAAGTTTTTTTTTTAGATATTTTTATGAAGAATATTTCCGTCATACATGATTTCTATGTAAGTTTAACCATTAAGGCTGCACACGCGACGGAAGCTTAAAAAATGGAGTAACTTCTCCCGTTTTCCCAAAATTTCCCAAAATTCCCCTTTACTACTCTACTGGAAAGTATACAAAAACCTGCCCAGGAGTATGGAGAATAATTGTACCAAGTTTCGTTAAAATCCGTCGAGTAGTTTTTGTTTCCATAAGGAACATACAAACCGACAGACAGACAGACAGACAGACAGACAGACAGACAGACAGACAGACAAAAATTTTACTGATTGCATTTTTGGCATCAGTATCGATCCCTAATCACCCCCTGATAGTTATTTTGAAAATATATTTCATGTACAGAATTGACCTCTCTACAGATTTATTATAAGTATAGATGATCCAGCCTATAAAGTACGGAATTCTCAAAGAAAATATGTCAGTATCTAACTTCTCACGTGACTTCTTGCTATCACACCCTCATGCTATCGATTTTAAAATGAAAACTCTTAAGTATTTTCCGATCATATACAATTGGCCTAGACCTCGCTTTTTAACATACCCTTTTTATATTATAAATCGATAAAGGACATCAAACTTAACAACTTTGCGTATGGAATGCCTATCTAAAAAAAATTAATTTTCAAAAAATAATAATAATTAAAAATTGTCGTACCTAGTTCAAACTGAGAATGTATAGAATGAGATTCCTTGCTTCAGTGAAAATAAGAAATTAAAAAAAAACATCTGATCTATGCTTTTTGCTCTGTAAACAAAAACATAACTTCTTTCTGTATTTTCCAGTTCAATCGCTCGCTTACCGGTTTATTTTCATGATATTATTTTTCAACGACGATCAATACAACTGGAAAATCACGATAAACTCGACCATTCAAGAACGTTTTGTGTCACGTGACAAACGTTTAAGAATTTGCATTTTTATTTATGGGTTTTCAAAGAAATTAATTATTATTTTCAACTTACGTTAATAAATAACCATTTTTAAACTCTTAATTTATACTGTTGACAACAATTGATACTTTATTTCTAGCATTGTCAAATAGCCTATTATTAAAAAGTAGATAATAAAAAAGATTCGATAGAACAACATAATTTTATATTTAAATATAGGTATTTATTAACTAGGGGTAGCTAATTCGAGTCGTGACACATTTAGCGTCACAAACTCGAATTAGCTACCCCTAATCAAAACTTAACCCTTAAAAACTTTCTTTTCTAGATAATAAAAACTCGGAAACAGAATCATAAAACTATAAAAAATATAGTATAAATATATATAGTATTCAAAATTCCCATAATACTGATTTCATCAATAAAACATTTCAATGCAATATTGACACAGAAATAGCTCAAAGCATTATTGTCATACAAAATACATAGAAAGACATTAGAAAATGTTTACTCATAAATTAAAGGACCTAAAACGGTCGCTGCTTACAAATACATTGTATGTACTGCCGTTTTCAACAAAAACTATATTTCTATCTTTATTCTGACTGATGGTTATTTTGTGACTCTATAATAGTTGCACCGCGTAAAAATTTTGGATGCATGTGAAAAATATTAGTTAATTTAATATCAGTGTCGTAAACAAATAAATAAAATATTGCTATAATAGAGAAAAAACTTATTAACTTAAACTGACGCCCGTTGTTACTATTGGGGTAGGCAGAGATTATAGATCGCCACTTTGTACGATCCTAACAAATCTCTCTTGCTTCTGTCACATTCATTACTTTGTCATACACGCTTAATAATAGATAAAATATTTTTTGCTAAAATAACTGTTACGAGTTCACCAAAAGATTTGATGACTAAGAACCGTTAGCTCACCCTCCCTCCGTCGTATGCGCGTCAATTTTACAATCAACTTTTTCCATTCCCATTTCGTCATCATTTTAGTGCCTCACAATCGCACACAAACATTATATGTCTCTGTATGAGTGAGGCCTAATTGCTTTTGTCATTAATAGTAGCAAATACTTCTTAGCGGGAAATATAGTACAATTAGTGGTAATGATGTATAATTAGAATGTTTATTTGTGTGGGTGCGGCGTGTATGCACGTCCGTTTAATTATCTGCTATTAGCTTTTTTCGTGCCTAGGTTTATGTAATCAAAATGTTGATCGGAAATCTGATTTAAGGTTTATAGATAAGAGAAATTGTTGAAGTTAGATTTTGCGTCATAGTTTTTGATTATTTCCTGACACAATACGATTTTAAGTACAAATAAATCCGCACATAGATACACACATATACTCACGGCTATAAATCCCTAGAAAGGTTAGCCAGAGCTTCGTAAAAAAAAAAAACCTCAAGCAACTTTTGGAAGTTGAGTGGGGAAAAGATTGTAAAGTAAATGTCTCCAACCGCATAGCCCAAAAACCACTTACACACAATCGCCTCAATACCCATAGCCGCCTCTTACGACACCCATGGGAAGAAAGGGGTAAATAATATAAATCCGTACATTTCTTTTATATCCTTTCATCCAGTCGGTAACTTGTATATCTACCCATGAAGAGGAATAGAATCTTACAAGAATGTATTTATTTCAACTTAATCAACCAGTAAGTATAAGTAATCAATTCAAATGCACCCTTACCTATCGAACACATTAAATAATAAATGCAATAGTTTTCGATGCCCAATGTAATACAAATGAAATCTATTATTAAACCCCACACACCCTTTACGAAATGCGACGTTGCCTTCGCATTTCGGACGATAAAATATGCAACGACGCGATCATAATCGAACTGTAATTATCGGCTAATGCATTCTGGAGACCTAGCACGAGCGCTTCTTTATTGTCTCGATATCGGTTAGAATGAGATGACAGTATATGCTACTAATTAAGTGCGAAAGAGATGGCTGTTTATACCACGCGATATCTAGTTAAAAGGTCGCTCGTTCTAGCTATGCTGGACAACGTTCTAGGCGTCTGTAAAACTAACTTGGGGGAAATGGAACGAATTTATAATTTCGTGTTTGTAATTTTGTGTGTGCTTTTTGAATAGTACATTATGTTGTTATTGCCGCGTTTGATTTATGAACTTGACGCTTTTGAATCGGCTTCCGATGACCGTTTCTTTTATGATTGGTTGCTAGTAAACTGATCCTGAAGATCTACTCTTCACGCCGAGAACGATTATTAGCATTCTTATCTCTTCTACCCATATTAATATTTATTTCCATCTCTCTCGCACGCAACGTCTATTTGGATTGTAACATTTTGAAATTTATAGAAAAATATAAATCTCTCGTGCTCCTTCATTCATGCATCTTTTCATACATGTCCTCAAATTGTTCACATTTCTATCGCTTGTTATACCCATCTCCTTTTTTGCTACATCAGTATTGTGAAATAATTTTTTTTATAATATACATACATACAATACACACATAAACTCACGGCTATAAATCCCTAGAAGGGGTAGCCAGAGCTAAGGAATTAGAAATTCCTCAGCCACTTTTGGAAGTTGTGTGGGGAAAAGATGGTAAAATAAAGGTTGTTGGTGATGGGTCTACAACCGCATCGCCAAAAATCCCTTAAAAGCCCCAATACCGTTAGTCACCTCTTACGTACACCCACCGGAAGAAATGGGGTAGCTCTATTCTAAGCCGACACTACATTTTATAATATATTCTTTCGACAATGTAACATAAGTTCGAATTCTCACATATCTAAGTACTTAATAACAATATCCTAATACGGATAATGTTATTATGCTAGTGTATAATTACAAGTTTTGGAAACGTGTACGTAACTAAAAACGGGTAATTATCGAAAATTAGTTATAAATGACTTACGTAATGTATTATCTCATAATTATATGTAGCACAATATCGAGAACGTTCGATAATTAATTTTGGGATTCTGAACCGGTTTTTCCTTAAAATTTAATTATTTATCGAGATAAAACATAGTTTCGAGATGGTTCAAAATGTTAAGTAATTAAAGTTTAATTATTAGCTCACTTAATACCCGCCGTAGTACGAATAAAATAATTTTGCTTTGAAGTAAAAATATTATTATCAAATATAAGTCTTAACATAAAATTAAACACAAGGTTAGTTCTTCACATTAAGGATTATTTTGTTTTCAATCAAAATAAAAACGTTTTAAAAGTGATCAATTTATTGAAGTTCATAAAAAATTTTAATGGATTTTTTTTGTTCTTATCTGTTAAAGATCTTTGATTCAAATTCAAATATCTATATTGAAAACTCATACTAAAGAAATTAATTTGCATGTATGAAAAGTCACATAAAGTAGCAATAGATAATATCTGCCTACCCCGATGGGACTAATGGCGTAAGTGGTAGCGTACCATACCGTACCATATGTATGTATATATTATTAAGGTATGTAATTGATAAAAGACTTCTAAATTATTGACATTGTCCAACAAAAAAGAATCATCCATATAAAAGTTTATGACTCAAATCACATACTTGATTTCATTCAACATAAATATTCGTCACACATATGATATGAGTTCATTTTAATTATACTTATTAATAGCGAAACAAATCTAGGCCAAGTAGTTATGTTCTAACAAACGTTTATAAATCATTGTGTTCAAGTCATGATCTCGAATTGAGGTCAACCACATCATTATGTGTACCTATTTATATTAAAATCATTAATAATAGTTGTTTCTTTGAAATTATGTGGCTCGTAATTAGCAGTGTGTTTAGTTTACGTAACTTATAGAGCATAATGTTAATAGTTGAAATCTTAGAATAAGTTACTCCAGGCATAAAATGGGAACAGTGGCATTATGCTAATTTGGAAAAGGAATATTTCTACATACATACATACATATACTCACGGCTATATTTCTCTAGAAGGAAGGGTAGAAGAATTATAAATTCCTCAGCCACTTTTGGAAGTCGCGTGGGGAAAAGATGGTGAAATAAAGGTTGTTGGTGATGGGTCTCCAACCGCATCGCCCAAAAATCCCTTAGAAGCCCCAATACCGTTAGTCGCCTCTTACGTACACCCACCGGAAGAAATGGGGTAGTGTTATTCCTAGCCGACACTACACGGCAAATATTTCTCTACATAAATAAATATATACGGACATATTACACAGATCAAGTTAGTACCAAAGTAAGTACAACTTAATGACTTGTGGCATGGGATATTAATTCAATGATAAATTTAATGTTATATAATACACATATAAATAACACCCAAGACAAAGAAACAATCATTTATACTCATCACACCAATATTGCTCTGAGCGAGGATCGAATCTGAAACCTACTGATCGAGAAGCTCACCTATCCACTCGGCCACGGACGTCGTCAGTTATAAATTTGACAGCTCCGCCTGAAAATCGCAGTTGAATTTTGCTGACATAAGTGTGTATTATATAATATACAGAAAGTTCAGGTTTGACTTTGAAAGTGAGCTAAACAGGTTGTCGCACACGTGGTTTGGTTCACAAAACTAAATCTATACTATAGGAGCAAAGATGTTGTAGCAAGGATGAGTTAAAACAAATAACGATTAAATGTACCATGGTTTAAGCGTATATACACAGGACTGATGACAGTAAATAAAATACGTAAAAGAGATGTATAGAGCCGATATATAGTAATTATGACGATAAAAGGTATGTATATAAAATATAGGCATTTCAATTTAGCTCGAGAATATGTCAGGTCTTATGACGTAATTAGATATGTGCATGTCAAACTATAAAACTCTTGCTTTTGTAAAAAAAGGCTAAGTACATATTTTATTTAAAACATATACACAAACATACATATACTCACGGCTATAAATCCCTAAAAGGGGTAGCCAGAGCTGAGAAATAATAAATTCCTCAGCCACTTTTGGAAGTTGAGTGGGGAAAAGATGGTAGTACAAAGGTTGTTGGTGATGGGTCTCCAACCGCATCGCCCAAAAATCCCTTAAAAAGCCCCAAGTCCGTTAGTCGCCTCTTACGTACACCCACCGGAAGAAATGGGGTAGTGCTATTCTAAGCCGACACTACACATCTTATTTATTTAAAACAAGGCGTGCATAATAAACACACACAAATATTTTATTGGTGCGGCATTCAGGAAGTTTCACAATCGCATTATGAGAGCGTTAGCCGAAACATAAAACACAGACATTACCACATTAGCTAAGGTTTTACAATAAAACTTTAGTATCAGCACTAAAATTACGTATAAAATATTTAATGAACAATATTGTGCGTAAATAAAATATTAAGAAACAAAGCGTCGTAATTGGTGAAATCGGCCAAATAACATTTCTAACAATCAATTCCGTCAAACTATAAAGAGAGAACTAATGGGACGACTATAAAGAACCCGATAAAATTACAAAAGAAATCAATAAAAATAATTAAGAAGTCTAATCGTACCAATTAGCGGTTCAATTTATGGTTTCGCTTATTAAACTTCAATTGGGAGTCTTGGCATACGGGTCGCTCGTAACTGTATTGTAAGGTACACTTTACTTTTTAAATAATCAACAGCTTTATGTAATGTCCTTTAATTGCCCGTCACGAAATGTTACATATTGTTTACTTGAACAATTTTCTTTCAAAAGATGTATTTTTTTTGTTTTCAAGGTTTTTTACATCAATATATATTTGTACATGTTTATGTGTACTAACTCGCTATGATTGCTGGTCTCAACTTTTTAAAGACAAACCTAGAATATTTGTATTCATTAATATTCATTCACGTGAGCACCTAATTTCATGTTATGTCATCACAAATATATATCTCATAAATATATATAAAATAAATCAAAGAAAAGCTGGGCCTATTCTAATACTTGTGGGCTACACCTACATCATTATTATAAATATATTATATATATAATACTTAAACATACAAACATAAATATTTATAATATACATTTAATTTAATTAATATATCATATTAATTTGGTTGTATTTATATTAACTTTTATTATATACATTGCGATCGATACTAGTCGGTCGATAATCGATTTGCATATCGATAAGCGGTTCGATGGGATGTGACCCCGTCACTAGTTTTAACAACTTTTATTCTCGCGGGTAGTTTTGAGCTACCGCGATGATGGTTCGAGAAACGTTGCCTAACCAGTCGTGAATCACTTATCGCGATACGTACAGCATTCGTATTATTCTCGTGTTATTTCTAATTAAGCTTAATCCGTGTTGAATATTGTTAATGTCGTTAACTGTTACTTCTTTATTCGCTGTTGTATGTGACTGTCTTCCTAATTTGTGTCTGTGTCTGAGCTGTGTAATCTTTCTTCATTGTGCCTTCTAAAATTCATAGTGTGTGTCGGTGAAAAATAAACCTGTCAAACTGTAAGTGACTTTATTATTTTATATTCGCCGACCGGTGAGATAACTCATTACATCTTCACCCCCTTCACGCTATATTGGTGACCCCGACGTGATGGACAGAGAAGAAGAATTCAGAGATGCACATGGCGTGGTGACGTCATTACCGACCAGCCGTGCAGGCACTAGTGATGGGAACGAGTCGATGAAACATATCGATGTTTTTAAAGTTAGTGCACGACTTCCACCTTTTTGGCCCGAAGAGCCTGAAATATGGTTTTCCCAGGTCGAGGGACAATTCGCAATTTCAGGAATTTCTAGCGATGTAACCAAATTTCACTATGTCATTAGCCAGCTGGATAACCAATTTTCCAGGGAAGTCAAGGATATTATTATTAATCCACCAGCATCCGATAAATATCAGAAGCTTAAATCAGAATTGATTAAAAGATTGACCGCATCCAGAGAGGTGAAAATCAAGCAGTTATTGATGCACGAAGAGCTCGGCGATCGTAAGCCATCACACTTCTTACGACATCTTAAAAGCCTGGCTGGCATCAATGTTCCAGACGATTTTGTAAAGACGATTTGGATAAGCCGACTTACACACGGAATTCAAACGGTGTTAGCAGGTCAGCCGTCCACATCTTCCATCGATGATCTGGCAGACTTAGCCGATCGTGTACAGGATATTGCTACTCCTTCACCGGTTGTCGCATCTACGAGTGCTAGTCAAGGAAGTCAAGTTTCGGCGATAGAAATGCTAACCAAAGAAGTGGCTGAGCTGCGGAGACAATTCGAGAAGCTCGCTTCAGAGAGGAACAGCAGACCACACAACAGATCGAATAGGTCAGCGCGTCCTCGTTCTTCATCTAGATCGAAACGCTCAAATTCGAACTACAGAAAATACCCCATTTGCTGGTACCATACCAAGTTTGCAGAAAAGGCCAGCAAATGCATATCTCCGTGTGATTACCAGGCGGGAAACGCCAGGGGCGGTCGATAGTGGCGACTGCAGACTGCCCTTCAACTTCTACTGGTCGCCTATTTGTGACGGATCGAGCCTCGAAGACGCAGTTTCTGGTCGATACAGGAAGCGACCTCTGTGTTTTCCCCCGGTCCATGCTTCGTGATCGTCGTGCTAAGACTGACTATAACTTGTGTGCTGCAAATGGATCTAGTATTTCTACATATGGTTATGTACATTTAAATTTAAATTTTGGTTTACGTAGAGAATTTAGTTGGCGTTTTGTTGTTGCGGATGTAAGTAAGCCAATTATAGGTGTTGATTTCTTAAATCATTATTATTTGATTGTTGATTGCCGCAACAAACGTTTAATAGATAGCACAACTTCTCTTTCGTCTATAGCTAAATTAGTTAAGTGTAATAATATAGCATCTGTAAAAATCATGACTGGTGAGACTCGGTTTCATAAAATTCTCGACGAATTCCCCGAGATTACTCGACCAACTGGTATTCATCGCAATATTACACACCAAACAGTGCACCACATACGAACAACTCCAGGCCCACCAGTATCTTGCACTCCTCGTCGTTTGGCGCCTGACAAATTGAAAATTGCTCAACAGGAGTTCCAGGCCATGCTTGCTAATGGTACAGCCCGTCCTTCGGAGAGTCCGTGGGCTTCCCCACTCCATCTAACTCCCAAAAAGGATAATGGTTGGCGACCTTGCGGTGATTACCGCATGCTTAATGCCCGTACAATACCCGATAGTTATCCGATCAAACACATCAATGACTTTTCACATAGCCTTGTTGGTTGCAAAGTTTTTAGTAAAATTGATTTACTGAAAGCCTACAACCAGGTGCCCATTTTTGAGCAAGATATATCGAAAACAGCCATCACGACACCGTTTGGCTTGTTCGAATTCCCCTATATGACCTTCGGACTCCGAAACGCAGCCCAAACTTTTCAACGGTTGATGGATGAAATCACTAGAGGCCTTGATTTTACATATTCGTATTTGGATGACGTCTTGGTGTTCTCACGTGACCATCATAGTCACGAAGAGCACCTACGTCAAATTTTCACAAAGTTGAAAGAGTACGGTATGTCTGTAAATCCAGAAAAGTGTGTTTTTGGCGTATCTGAGATATCCTTTTTAGGTTACTCTATAAATGCAAATGGTTCCAAGCCGCTCGATTCTAAAGTAGAGGTCATAAAAGAGTTTCCGGTGCCTAAAACTGTACGTCAGCTTAGAGCGTTTCTAGGCATGATAAATTTTTACAGGAGATTTATCCCTGGGGCAGCTGAAATTCAAGCACCTTTAAATAATTTGTTAACAGGTTCAATGAAAGGAACACACCCAGTTTTTATTGAAGGTGAAGCACTTCAAGCTTTTAATGCCTGTAAAGATAGCCTTGCTAATGCTGCTTTACTAGCTCACCCGGACTGTACGGTTCCACTTGCTTTAGTGACAGACGCTTCTGATAAGGCAATCGGTGCAGTTCTGCAACAACTTAAAAATAATTCCTGGCAACCATTAGCTTTCTTTTCCCGAAAATTAAGTCCATCGCAGGTGAAGTATTCGCCATCCGATAGGGAATTTCTTGCCATATATGAAGGGATTAAGTATTTCCGACATATGCTTGAAGCCCGCCATTTTATTGTCTATACGGACCATAAACCGATTAGTTTCGCATTCCATGAAAGAAAAAAAAACTGTTCGCCTAGGCAGTATAGACATCTGGACTTTATTTCCCAGTTCACTACTGACATTCGGCACATCTCTGGCAAAGACAATATTGTTGCTGATGCTTTGTCGAGGATAGAAGAACTAAGAGCTCCAGTCAGTCTAGAAACTTTAGCTAGCACTCAAGAATCCGATCCAGAGCTAGACAAATTGTTAATCGAAGGATCATCATCATTGCGTCTTGAGAAAATGACTGTTCCTGGTAGTCGTGTTCCCCTGTACTGCGACGTCAGTACACCGACTACTAGGCCTTACGTCCCCAAATTTCACCGCAGGCAGGTTTTTGAAAGCTTGCATTCTTTAAGTCATCCCGGACCTAACGCGTCTGCAAAACTTGTTGCAGAACGGTTTGTTTGGCCCGAGATAAGGAAAAACTGTAGAGAGTGGGCACGAGCTTGCATAGCTTGTCAAAAAGCTAAAGTTACTCGCCATGTTTCCTCCCCTCTAGGTTCTTTTCCCTTGCCTCGGACTCGTTTCAAACAAATCCATATCGATTTGATAGGTCCCTTGCCAGTCTCAGAAGGAAATCGATATTGTCTGACAGCCGTAGATCGATTTACTCGATGGCCGGAAGCTATACCGATAGGTGATATAACCGCTGAAACCGTTGCCAAAGCATTAATTTCAGGTTGGATTTCTCGTTTCGGTTGTCCAACGGACATCACCACCGACCGGGGACGCCAATTTGAATCCGCTTTGTTTTCCGCTTTGGCAAAAACAGCTGGCTTCCAACATAAGCGCACCACGGCCTACCATCCTGCGTGCAATGGTATGATCGAAAGATTTCACCGTCAACTCAAAGCTGCAATTGTTTGTCATGGAAACAGTAAATGGTCAGAGTCCTTGCCATGGGTTTTATTAGGAATCCGAACTGCTTTTAAGGAGGATATCCAAAGTTCTTCGGCAGAACTAGTTTATGGAGAACCACTGCGCTTACCGGGCGAATTTTTCGAATCCGCTGGAGCTGGTTCTACTGACACTTCCGATTTTTCAGTTCGCCTTAAGGACATAACATCAAAATTACGACCTTTCCCCGCTTCACGTCATTGTAAGCCTAAAGTTTTCATATATAAAGAATTAGCCACCAGTGATCAAGTTTTCCTCCGTGAAGACGCATTACGTGGCGCATTACAACCAACGTACTTAGGCCCATATAAAGTTTTAGCGAGGGACGATAAAACATTTAAAATACTTCGAAACGGAAAGGAAATTACAGTATCGATAGATCGCGTAAAACCAGCCTTCATACTTAACGACCAGACCGAATCACAATCAATTCCAGAAATGTCGAAAAATCACGTTACACGTTCTGGGCGGCAAGTCAGATTCCCAGATTATTATCGCCCATGATGGTCTCTGGAAGGGGGTGATGTGGGCTACACCTACATCATTATTATAAATATATTATATATATAATACTTAAACATACAAACATAAATATTTATAATATACATTTAATTTAATTAATATATCATATTAATTTGGTTGTATTTATATTTACTTTTATTATATACATTGCGATCGATACTAGTCGGTCGATAATCGATTTGCATATCGATAAGCGGTTCGATGGGATGTGACCCCGTCACTAGTTTTAACAACTTTTATTCTCGCGGGTAGTTTTGAGCTACCGCGATGATGGTTCGAGAAACGTTGCCTAACCAGTCGTGAATCACTTATCGCGATACGTACAGCATTCGTATTATTCTCGTGTTATTTCTAATTAAGCTTAATCCGTGTTGAATATTGTTAATGTCGTTAACTGTTACTTCTTTATTCGCTGTTGTATGTGACTGTCTTCCTAATTTGTGTCTGTGTCTGAGCTGTGTAATCTTTCTTCATTGTGCCTTCTAAAATTCATAGTGTGTGTCGGTGAAAAATAAACCTGTCAAACTGTAAGTGACTTTATTATTTTATATTCGCCGACCGGTGAGATAACTCATTACATCTTCACCCCCCTCACGCTATATACTTATTTCAAGTTATAATTCCGTCTTCATCAGAAGTCAACTGTTAGACATATGCCTCCCCTAAGATGTCCACAACGATCGGTTTTAATCTGCCCTGTCTCATCCATTGGCTTTTGTGTTCTTCAGTAGTTGTCTTTCCATCTGATTGATCTTCATTTTCCGATACGTGACCGCTACTACAGAACCTTTGAGCAGGAATGGTCATTGATTCTGCGTGCAATGTGCTCGGCCCAATGCATTGCCACTTAAGTCTCACAACTCTTTGGGCTATGTCAGTTATCCTCTTATACTAAAAGAAAGAAAAAGAAACCTTAGAAAATAAAAATAATAAAAAAAATAATCAGCGTATAAAAATAAATCCTGAATACTGTTAATCAAACTTTTTGCTCGCGTTGCTAATCGGTGCTAATTTTCTTTTCACAAAATGGCGCGAAGCGTGCCTTCCGAGTTCGAAGTCAAAACAAAACGCTCGAATTTTCCCGCGTGACAGCCACACATCTAGTTCATTGCACCTCTCTGACAAGTGCAAAAAGGCGGGAAAAAACCTGCAACCATATTAATTAGGTCTTGGAGTGAGAACAAGCGTTTGTCAGCACAATAATAATTAACACTGCTTGTAATGAACCGTGTTATAAAAACTAATTGGAGGCTGGCTGACGTTTGGGGTTGTAAGACTTTTACACATCCAGGCGAGGGAAAGGGGTCGTGTTTTATATTCTCCTTTTATTTATGGGTCTGATTATTCATGTCGTATCTTTCTACAACGCATAATGTTTTAATATATATTGTTATAAAGTTAGAATTTGTACTTATTTTCGATATTTTTGAAGTTACTTATCGATTGTTTTCGTTTGTTTGTTTATTTTTAAACAATTTTATCTAAAAAAGTAACATCTGTTGAAGAGATAATTTTATTGTTTGTTTTCATATTCTTATATTACGAAAAACCCTCGTAACAAATTACAGTTTAATCAATTTGTGTATAACCGGCTAATTAATATAAACATAGGTATTTTGTTCCTATAAATTAATGTTTTTTTGAAAATTTCTTTCTCATAAAACTTTATATGGAATTTCCTATCAAATATATAAGCTCAATTCAATTAATCTAGTGAGTTATCAAAGAGTAACATCGTGAGTATAAAAAAATTAATTGTTCTCTTGCACAATTTTACAATCATAGATAAAATATCATTTCCCGTGAACAAATTAATGTGATTCTAGCATCGCTATCTAAATAAAAAATAAAACTTTTCTACCATTTTGCACACCGTAGTAAATTCTGGTTATGCTTGGGAAAATGCGAAAAAAGGTGCATATAAAACGTACAGCTTCGTTCTGATTTCCATATTTACTTAGCTAACTTAAATAATATTGATATCAATATTCCCTTTAGGGCCAGCGAAACACAACAAAACTTAAAAAACATAAAAAAATCTGGCAATTCTTTGTTGAGATAGTAAAACATGTTTCCTGAATTTTGTTTATAATTGATGAATATCCTGTAAGTTGGCTGAAAAATATATTTCTAAAAATAATGAGGGGTTTGAGCCTACTATAGGATGATTAGGCCATAGTCCACCACACCACCTTATATTTATTGCAATTTAATTTAATTTTTGATTCGACAATCAAATTAGGAAAAATCTATGAAAACTGTAAAATAAACCACCATGACCCTTACATATAAAATTAGTTCCTAGCCCCATTAGAGGGACATTAACAAAAGTTCCAATATAAATAGAATTTTAAAATACTTACTGGATATTAAATTGAGCAAATGTGTCGAACTATTATTTGTCCGTGGAGTTTATGATCGTTCTAATGACCAAATAATTGGTACCCTACCTTTTTATTTCGTTACTTAATTACATCGCCAGTACAAATATACTCTTGCACGTGAGGGGTTTTGTGGCTTTCAAATGCAAGAAAGGATTTTCATCGAATTATTTCTTAAATTTAACTATCAACTAAAAAGGGGTAGCCATAATTAAGTTTGATTAGTCACTTTAGGATACTCAGCCTTAATGACAATTGAAAAGAGTATCATATAGGTTTTTAACCGGTAAAAACTGTAACCAGATGAATGAAATCAATAATTACATACATACATACATATACTCACGCCATTAATTCCCATTGGGGTAGGCAGAGACTATCGATCGCCACTTCGTACGATCCTGACAAACCTCTCTAGCTTCGTTTACATCCATCAATCTTTTCATACATGCTCTTTTATTCTTCATACTTCGGACGCCAGCCTTTTTGAGCACACTCTCAATTTGGTCCAAGTGTGTTCTCCGTGGTCGTCCTCTACTAACTAATATGATTCTTAGCTAATTTTGTAGTTTGATAACAAAATAGTAAAATAACGGTTTGCTAGTGATGAAATTTCAACTGAAAAGTTGAATCGCTTAAAATCTCTCATAACATAACATAGATAAATGTCTCATATTAGTAGTGCCTCACACGACACACACGGGGGAGATCCCTCATCACGTGCTATATTAAGCCCACATTACATGGTTTAAATTGACTACTTTACTTAACATTTACATTCATTCTAACAAATAAACCATTGCCGTGTAGTGTCGGTTTAGAATAGCACTACCCCATTTCTTCCGGTGGGTGTACGTAAGAGGCGACTAACGGTATTGGGTCTTTTAAGGGATTTTCGGGCGATGCGGTTGGAGACCCATCACCAACAACCTTTATTTTTACCATCTTTTCTCCACTCAAATTTCCAAAAGTGGCTGAGGACTTTCTAATTCTTTAGCTCTGGCTACCCCTTCCTGGGATTTATAGCCGTGAGTATATGTATGTATGTTTAACAAATAAAAGGAAATCCTAATATTTTATCGATAAAGATAGTTTAATCAAAAACTGCAATAACAATAACTTTTACATAAACAATGATACTCTTATGCTTGAGAAAACTACATTAAGACATCAAGAAATTCTAGTTTACATATAAAAGTTACTAATGCTCGAATACATTCATTCGGCTAAATGCTAGTGATGTATATGTTTGTAGTCATAACTACTCGATAAAGTCGCTACCTTAGTGCTAGTGCTGGGGGTCGCGACGCTATTAACGTAAGGAAATTAGTGCATTATTGACTGATTTCCCTTCACAACTAGACTGACGATTCATCGATTAAAAACTCTAACTGATGTTTACTGCAATTAGTGCTCGATCGATACTTTCGATTCGATTTCGGTTGTGTTGTCGAGTTTTGATGTACAATTATGTTTTATAATTTAGGTTGGAATAGATATGCATTCGAATAGGTGTATGTTTGACTTTGATACTACGAAATGTTTGAGATTTTGATAATATAATTACTGACTTTGTACTGATTACTCGACATATTGCTCTAGAATATATTTATTTCCTTCTGTTATAACATTAGCAACTTAACAAAAATATTCATATAGCACAATTTGGTAAAAGAGGCTATACTAGCACTATATATATATCTTTATACTTATAGATTAGCCTAAAAATGTACGAGTAAGATTAATTTAAAATATCTAACACATTTGTTCTCATTTCAAAGTTCATGCGTAAAGCGAAGAAAGAGTTATTGAAAATTTCTTATTTCAATTCCCTATATTTATATCTTTTTATGTACCAATTCTTTAACAATAGAATGTGATTGCATGGTTCAAAAATGAAATTTATATCAAAATGCTTGATTTGAAAGCAAAGCCAGTTTTAATTTCAAAACACCGCTTGAATTTAAAACCTCCAGAGTAAGAATCCCTGTCCCGCCACCGTGACCGTTAGTATTAATCCTAGATTAACAATATCATAACTACTGATCCCATAGTTAAATACTGTCAGAGAGTATCCTGGGGGAAGGATTTTTGACATCTCACTTTCAGAATCCAAATTCTGAACTGGCACAGAAATATTGAGCATTAAATAAGTTGCAAAAATGTGTGGTGTAATGCTCGCAATGTCACTTGAGTCGGTGCTGACTGAAAATCAGTGTTGTGAGCTTCCAAAGCTCAGTCTCTCTTTCTCTTACTTTTCTACTTTCTTTAAAAAAAAAATCTAAATTGATTTACGTATCACCCTAATAAAAGCAAAAAATGACAGAGAAAACTCAGTCTGGTGGGTTTGGTCACAATTCATTAATGTGTGTGTAGACCTTACCAAACAACATACGACTAATACATAAGACAAATTCGTATTTGAATCCGGTTCTGTATTATGAAGTTCTATTTTCGCTATACTGCACGACTATACATATAGTCGTATATGTATAATCCATATGAGGTAACACATTAAAATTTTGAGTTTAAAAAGCTCAAAAAATGGAAATATTTTCGTATCCAGATCACCATACACCACACACACAAAACAACAATTAAAATAATAACAGACACACCTAAAGACAATTAGGTCAGGAAATAAACTCTGTGTTTTGATAGCTGCGTAATACGGCTACTTAATTAGGGCTAATAAAAGAAAAGCCTTCGTTCTGTGTAATGGTATAATGGTTGGACTTTTTCATGCTACCTTTAGATTACAATGATAATCAAACCTAATTACCGATGGGGCTTTTTAAAAGGTCATTGCTATTTGGGTAGTTGGGGGTAGTAATGAGGTTATAGTGTAGTACGGCCCCCTGATTACGTATCTTTTGCGACTGTCGATTGTGTCGCAAGTTCCAGGATTGTCGCTGTCAATGTCATAAATTTGTATATGATTTGACATTTTTGACAGCGACAATATTGTAATTTGCGACACAATCGCGGTTGCTAAAGATACATAATCAGGGGGCCGGTCCGGTGTGTTATTATAGATAGGTTTTTTTAAGTTGATTATTCAGGATTATATGTAAGATTTGGCATACGATAAGCAGTGAAAATAAATATGATTTTGATTAGTTCATATAAAATTTTAATAATGTGTCTGGTATTTTCAAAAAAAAATTTTTCTTGAGTTTGTGCATCTGAAATTGATTTAATGTTCATTAGTGTCAGTGGTCACATCCTATTTAAAATATGTAATCACAACAAATAATTCTATAAAATTAATAATCTTGTGTTTTGTGATTAGAAATATACATTAAATTTATTTATATTGTTTTTCTTCGGTACTTAAGTAAACGTTTTGAAAAAGGATGGTTATAGTGATACTTACATAATTATCTGGAGGTCTTAAATGAAACCAACACATTTTGAAGGAAAACGGTCAGGCCATAAACTCTTCACTTCACTCAGAGACTCCTTTATACTAATTCAGTCATCGGCGCCGCTGCAAAGAGTTAATAAGTAAAAAAAAACATAAAGCCGTCAATGGGATTAACAAAATATTCATCCAACTACTTAATTTGAATGCGAAACGCGTTACGTTCATACGACACATTTTGAGATAATAAAAAAGAAATATGCTCTGAACGTAAACGAGAAGTGGGGGGACACTGAGGGGTATTTACCATACGTGGTAGGGGCCTATTTTTCGGAGTTGCACACTTTTATTTTTCACCCATTTTTTCCAGGGATAGGGGTGGCGCGTCCCACTGGGCGCATCTTTTTTCGCTTTTTTATTTTAAATCAGTAAATTGCATATTTGAAAAACTAGTGCCAGTTGCAATGCAGGATACAGCGTTAACGACTGCTTTTGCATATTTTTTGTAATGCTTTGTTTGCCAGCCCTATTCGATTAATATTTGCAGGTTTGTGTCCCGTTTGGAAACAATAAACTATTTCAGTTGTGAACATAGCCTCGAATTCGAGTGGCTTATAGGATTGTACTCAGTGTCATATCTACACAAAAATGTATTTTATTAAGACATAATATGTATTTTTAGAAGGGTTAGATGTACAAAGACAGTAAATTACACCATATCTTGAGATTATTTTTAGTCGTCTTTGAAATTCTTCATAACTATACAATACGTGTTACCGCGTTTATGGGTTAAAAGCGACATAAACGCGGTAAGACGGTAGGGATAGTAATAGATTTTCAACCACAACATCATCACTCTTTAAAATTGTGTTGTATAACTTGATAAGGCTACAAAATTTTTACTGAAATATGGAGAATAAAAGCGTAAGCATTAAAGATTTTTGAATGTAGATGCAGCTTAAGAGTGTATCTAGACAGCGATGGACATATCCTGCCTATCCCAATGGCAGCAAATATGATTTATTTACATAATGGATTTGCTAAGATTTTGGGATAAAAATAAACGGACTAATATTCATTATGAATCTACGTGATATTCGCATTTAGTGTACTATTTCATAATAGCACATTAGTTTAAAGCCGAAGTTCCGAGCACCAAGTAGTATTCACAAATAGTGATTCCTCTTCCATTGTTCTAGAAATATTATACAAAGGCGAAATTCACAAATCCAGAAAAATCAATATTATAATAGGGTTTGCATAAAAACATTTAAAACCCGATAATTATATTCTAATTTCAAAATCACATTGAAGAGAACAATAAAATTCAAATTTCAACTTGAACGATTATAATCGAACAATCGAATAATGAATGAATTGAATAGAGTGCCCACGCGCCGCTCAACGGGTATTCAGTAGGACCTATACACGCGCACTTAAGACCCTAGTAAAATTAATTAATAATTTTGAATTTGTTTTTCAACCAAAAGTGCTATTAACGTAATTTTTAAACGATAATATATCACTGTACAGTTTTCCGAACAATCTGTTATTAGCGTGGAATATATATATGTATTATGCTTCCTATGTCTGCTTCAGTAAAAAATAAATTAATAAATGAATACATACATACAAATACTTAAGGCTATAAATCCCTTAACGGGGTAGCCAGAGCTTTGGAACGAGAAATACCTCGGCCACTTTTGGAAGTTGATTGGGGAAAAGATGGTAATGATAAATGTTTTTGGTGACGGGACTCCAACCACATCGCCCAAAAATCACTTTAAAAGCCCCTATACCCTTAGTCGCCTCGTACGATCACCCACGAGTAGAAATGGGGTAGTGTAATTCTAAACCGACACTACACGTAAGAAATAAATTAGGATTTTTTGTATTTTTCACCTGACCTCGGAGAACACACTTGGACCAAATTGAGAGTGTGCTAAAAAGGCAGGCTTCCGTAGTATGAAGAATAAAAGAGCATGTATGAAAAGATTGATGGATGTAAACGAAGCTAGAGAGGTTTGTTAGGATCGTACGAAGTGGCGATCGATAGTCTCTGCCTACCCCAATGGGAACTAATGGCGTGAGTATATGTATGTATGTGTTTTTCGATTATAAGTTAGTGCTTCATGAAAAAATATTCTAAGCGTGTCCCAATACTTGTATAACTATTGTTTTTTAAATAACGCTTTCTTTCATTACATAATTAGGTTATTTTTTTAAGTACTCGTGCTTGGCCTAGTTATAATATTAACAGTTTAATATATATTTAAATGTATTAACTGTTTTATTATAAAATAATTCATACTATATTTTAAAAGCTAAATTGAGTTTTCAAAATGCAATTCCCATTCACCGTCAGGGGTCTATTTTACGTATTTGCGACAGATGTTTGAAGAGTTTTGAAAATTGATCGAACATGTAATTCAATAATAACCTCCCATTTACGCCCCAATTTAGAATTAATTAATTGTATTTCTGAACTCTTGTTCATATTAAGGATATAAAATATGATATTCAAAACGCTTTGTGATTAATAAAAATAAAAGTACGCACGTACGAACATGATTTTATTTTATTAAAAGGGTAGGCAGGACTCAACTTATCATCATGGTGTATCATCATCACCATTAAAAGAAGTTTATCCAGGCCATGTCTTTTACTACTTTAAATGTGTATCTTCTTATAAATTTATACGAAATATGTATCTTCATGATGATTTTGTAACATAGGTAGAAATGAATTCATCTCAAATTTGTAATATTATGTTTGCAATATGCACATTAAGTAATAGTGGGGAATTTTCTCAAAACATTTTATTAAATATATTATAAAAAATAAGCTAATAAGAATTACCGGATATAATAACGGTTAATATCTGATTGCATTTAAACATTCATATTAAAAAATACACTTTATGCTGACACTTAAGAAAAATATCGCTAAAATACATATAACGCCCCAAGTGAATCCTCAAAGCCCATATGTGTCCCCACCAAGGGGCTTGAGCCTACCCCATATTGGGTGCTTTGGCCTTAGTCCACCACCCTGGCCATGTGCGGGTTGGCAGAGTAACGACTACTACCGTAATGGTAGCCGGGACCGACGGCTTAACGTGCCCTCCGAAGCACGAAATCATCTTAATTTTCGGATAATCAGGTTCAAGCCTGCAATATCCTTCCAGACAAGGTTAAACATGTAGTTACATTTGTAATTTGTAAACGAATTAAATTTGTAAGATTACCACCCCCCGGGGATCGAACCCGAGACCTCCGTGCTTAAAACCAATCGCTTAACCACGGAGGCAGTCCTCAAGTAAATATTTGGATCTAACTTATAAGTATGTCGATGACGACTCAATAATGGAGTCGCACTTTGATCTAAACAAAATACACAACACAAATGAACAAGACAAGCGACGCACATGCTAACAAACGTAATGATTTATCACCCGCAAAACAAAAATTCCGCGGAGGTATATGTTCAATTAATATTTCTCATCCGTTTTTGTCAGGGCTACCAGCAAATGTTCGAAGTTGTTTGCGACAATGTTGCTCGTATGCATAATATAAAACGGCGGGGCCGTGTACGGTGGACTTTAATTATATATCTGCCACAATTTCGCCTTTTTTCGAGTATTTTTCACATTTTGTCCACCCCACTCTACCCCACTCCCGTGCCAATGAGAAAACGAAAAAAAAGCAACACATCTGTGTGCGTGCCGAAACGATGTATCTTGTCAATGTAGTGGTACGTGTGCTAGTTAACTGGAAGAATCGCGAAGTTATTGGAAACTTGAATTTGGTTTTTGACATAATTTCATGGACTTAATATCACTGTAGTCACTTCTCAAACAAGGTATTCTAAACCTTGGAAAATGCCTTGTTAGAATTGCCGGCGGTTTGTTAATTTACCGTAACAATGCATTTAGTATGTAACTAGATGAGAGGCTCGACGAATCGTGTCGAATAGTATTTGACGACAAGTCGCTTCTCAGATCGTTAATGACGCGAGCACAAGTGCAGATCGGCAGCTTCGTTCGGCCGCGGACCAATCTATTTAATAACCCCCGCCGGTGACACCCTGCCCGGCGGCCATCGCCAATTTTCACCCCTTCCACCCCGCAGACACCCCTTGTACCCCGCCCTGAAAAAAATCCGTAGCGTTTTAAAATTAATGAGTAAAAATCCACACACACACGCGGAGTCGCGGTCATCGGTACGGAAACACGCGCGAACAATGGCTCTGTGTGTGTGCAGTGACGATAATGAGAATGACAGCTCTACATGATGTGAACTACGTGACGAAGCGATTGTCGTATCCTTTATACATACATTTCATATTACAATACCTCACATTACTTGAAAGGAAAAGTAAGACAACGTATTTTTATTCGCACTTAATTGGATTTTTTTCAAAGTAGTTTCAAACCAATTCGGCCGGCCTTTTTCGATCAAGGTAAAACTATCGAGGAAAAATTGAAAGTTGGAATTGAAAATTGGTTGGTCTGGCGTGCTAATTCTGAACGAAACGCAGTTAGATAACATTTGTACAGAGGAAGGGGGTCGCACCCCTACGCAACACCATTTTTATTTTGGCCGTCAACCCTCCCCGCTTCACCCCTTTGCTCGTCCAACTTCATCTGAATAATTAGTGATTTTTTTTCGTGTACCGCTGATTATTCCCAGAATGTTATGTGTTGGTGATAATTTCTGGGACTTTTCCGTTCATTAGTCGACGAAAGGGTTTTCGGTTGCGGAAACATTGTTTGTTCATTTTCGCAAACAAGAACCGATTTAAAAAAATCTACCTTTTTATTAAACCGTTGGCAATTTATTAAAATAATCAGTTATGAAAAAGCGTCGAGCTTAAATTCGTTAAAAGATCATACATTGCATATCAAATATACATTTATATATAACTTTAAATCAAGTAAATTCAAATTAAAAAAAAATTAATTAAAATCAATTTTAATTTTAAATTTGCTGTGTAGTGTCGGCTTAGAATAGCACTACCCCATTTCTTCCGGTGGGTGTACGTAAGAGGCGACTAACGGTATTGGGGCTTTTAAGGGATTTTTGGGCGATGCGGTTGGAGACCCATCACCAACAACCTTTATTTCACCATCTTTTCCCCACTCAACTTTCCAAAAGTGGCTGTGGAATTTCTAATTCCTTAGCTCTGGCTACCCCTTCTAGGGATTTATAGCCGTGAGTATATGTATGTATGTATGTATGTTTAAAACAAAGAGACATAGTTCAATGATAAGTAGGTAAAAGCTTAATAAGCCAATGAAGTGTTTTTTCCTATGTTTGCTTATGCTGTATTTATTTTTATGGTTCATTAGTAAAAAAAACATATTTTGAACACCCGTCTTATATAATACTTTACGTCTAGTTACATTCGAGCAATTTTGATAACGCTGACTTAACTTGTTGCTTGCATCTTTAATCCTATTTTCAAATTTGAAGGCAGCATTTAATTTTCTTAATTTTTTTGTTTCAAACTAACATAATTTAAGTATCTCGATGTTACTAACTTACTAACTTTACTATGGATTTACTTTATGATCCGAAATAAAGTTTTTATTATTATTATTATATCTTCGATCCTAATTACACGCACATAGAGAGGACTGATGAAAGTGAATTAGTGAAAGAGATGACGACCAACGATGACGATCTAATAATGGTAATTTAGGTAATGTTCTCAAAACCTCTGCAAACCCCTTCAGGGATAAACGGCGTGAACGTTTATTTTATGTTATGTCATGTGCTCAAAAATGCAGGCGTCCATAGCGTGAAGAATAAAGAGTATACATCAAAAGACTAATTATACAAAGTCTTAATCTAAAAATAAACTAATGGCATGAGTATATTTGTGTACTGAATGCTGATTTCTAATATTTAAGTCACTATAGTGTAGTGTATAGTGTCATAAACTTTATATGACTACATATTATTGAATTCGAAGGAACGGCAACTTAGTGGATTTTAAGTAAATAATATTCTTAGTACTATTGATAGCAAATTATAAAGTTTTAATGTGTACCTATTTATATAGACTTACGATTTTAAATCTCAAAAAGAGGTCAATAGAACTCCGGAAGTAAAAATTCTTCAGCCACTTTTGGAAGATGAGTAAGGGAAAGATTACAACAAAAACATGAGTTCATAAATACGATAACTCGCCTCGTTCGAAACTTGCCAAAAGAAATGAATTAGTGAATTCTTAGCCGAGGCTACACATCCTACTGTTACTGTTAATACTTTTGTACAATATTTATATCTTTTATTTCTAATAGTTCGATAGAGATAGCATCGATTGAACCAAGTCACGGGTTCGAATCCCGCTGAAGCATAATATTTGCTAATAACGAATATTTATGTAGTAGTTGATAAGATATATTAAGCTGTTAGTCTTCTAAATAAAATAAGATATGTTTCAAACTTCGATAATTTTTTGCTACTAGAAAATATCCATACCATAAATCAGGGACTTTACGGCAATTTTAATTAGTGGATATTTTATATTCATTCCGTGTATTATTTTATTTATAAATTCGAATTCAGATATAAAAATAAGTACACATTAAAATAATAATGTGAGCATTGAACATTATCTTTTGACCTACGAGCCAGTACCTTCTCATTACATATGATTACAAGACGTTTATGAATGATCTTTATACACTTGTTTCATGTAAATGTGAATACCGTTCATTGTAATGAGCCCATTTACATATTAAAACAATAAATTTGCGAAAAATTCGCGTAAGAACATCTTTCGGCGACCGATACACATCTTAATTGGACATAAATTTGTCGGATGCTAATTTTGTTTAATAATATTTTCATTAACATTGTCATAAACCGTTTTGTATTTAGTGTTTTGTTGTAACGCTTTTTTTAATTATTTTATGCTTCTACGTATTTTTAAATCAGTTTTATAACTATTCTCGAAATTTTAAATTGTTCTCTGGTTCCCGTATTTTCACTCAAATTGTGATTACACTAAGTCAATATATTTTTTCATTATATTTGTTAGCGGGCTAACAAGTAGAGCCGATGACGATAGCTTGGCAAGGATTTCGGCCACCCTACACCCTCGGGAGGCGATTTTTTACCACCACCAAGGGGTTGATTTTTTAAACTGATGACGCGCTCTCATTCCGTTCTGTGCAACTTGCCGCGCGGCTGTATGTATACAAAAACGTTGGTTGATAAATAAAAAAAAGAAAAGTTTAGAAAAAAAGTGACTAGCTTTGTCGATAGTGTTTATTCTTTTTACGTCGCGATAACTGAGCGCTCCACCGCTTGTGCTAAATTCAACTTTTATAAAAAAACTTTTGATATCAAAGCGTGCGACATCGGAATTTGTGAAAAATAAGAATATTATTTTTCCAAAGCTGTTTGATTCTAAAGTGTTTCGAACATTGAATTCGGAAATATAAAAAAAAATTGAGTGTGAATCAATGACGTTTACGAAGGCAACTTTGTAAAAAGTTTAGTGTTAAAGTTTTAGCGCGGGCGAAGAGACGAATTTGATAAACAGAGTCGTACTGTATGAAATTTTTCTCTATGCTGGATAATTGTACTCACTTCTGTTGCTTTATATTTTAAAGGAGAATGACATTATCTTATGTAAGTACAAGTGTTTTTAAAAAAAAATATTTAAATTATCCTCATATTATTTATTAAAAATATCTACGTATCGAATCACTTTGATAATATTTACTTTAAATTGAGGAAATAAAATTTGCGGTAGATTGTTTTACTTAAAGTTATATGTTTTTTAGCAAAAATATAGCACTTTTGAATACATAAATGTTGAAATAAACTTGAAAAATAATTAAAACTAGGAAGGAAACGATGATTCATTATGAGATTTAAGTATTTGTTCTTATTTTTCGATTGCCTATGATTAGCTACGTTAAATTACGCAAACATATTATTTTTATATTTTGTATAAGTTATTATTAAGTCAATTTGATTTGATAATAGTAAATTTATTACCTTTTTAACCAATTCTGATAAGTTTCCTTCAATCAAAATAAAATCGTATTAGAATTTACCAGCCATTATTTGATTTTTAATTAGTATATTTTATTTTATTTTTGCCGTGTAGTGCCGGCTTAGAATGTCGCTACCCCTTTCTACCCACGGGTGTCGTAAGAGACAACTAAGGGTATTGGGGCTTTTGATTGGATTTTTGGGCGATGTGGTTGGAGACCCATCACCAAAAACCTTTATTTTACCATCTTTTCCCCACTCAACTTCCAAAAGTGGCTGAGGAATTTATAATTTCTTAGCTCTGGCTACCCCTTCTAGAGAAATATAGCCGTAAGTCTAAGTATGTATGTATGTATATTTTATATTTCAGTCACTTTTTTACTTATTACTAATTTATTAGTTGGGACAAATGCACTTTAGGAAAATGTTGCTGTTGAAAATCATATAGACTTTCGCAGTGATAAACATATTTCACCCAGAAGTTTTAACTTCAATTGACCCTACAATAAAAGTTATGCGTTCCTATTAGTATATACTTATTGAAGTATCAATAAAAAAACATGTTATTACTGCAATATTTGTTCCACCTTCATTTACAATAGGTTTTAAAAAAATCACCAAACAACAGCATTTATTCATATTTTTTATTAAGTTGTTTTTAATTGGGTTAGCTTAGTTTTCCTATTAATGATCATTACAAGCCATTTGACCCCACTGAAAGGGTTGAAGCTAACCCTTCATAGGGTATCAGTCTACTACGCTAACATAGTGCATGTTGACGAACGCCTGATACTGTGATTACAGCCCTACGAAGCCCGTCGACCCTGTACGGAACGAACTTAATTTTCGGGTAGTATTGTAAATTAACATCATATATACATATTCTCAGGCCGTTAGTTCCGCACTTTGTACGATCCTGGCAAACCTCTCTGGCTTCGTTCACATCTATCAATCGTTTCATACATACTCTTTTATTGTTTATACTTTGGACGCCTGCCTTTTTGAGCACATTTCCTATTTGATCCAAATGCGTTCTCCGAGGTCGTCCTCTACTAAAATTACCTTCCACATTCGCTCTGTAGATTAATATCCTACCTAATATTCCTTGGTAAATCCCGATTATTTTGTATAATGTCTTCAAACCGCGAGAGTTTGAAAAGTGTTTCCTACCAAAATAGGTTAAAATCCTACTAATTGATTGATTGTAGTAATCGAACCTGAGATCTCCGGGCCTTAGGCCGATCGCTCTAAAAATTCGATAACGAGTGCAATTTTCTCGATGCACTTACTTTTGTACATCCGTGAAGCTTATAGAAGAACAGTAAGAATAGGAATAAAAAGCATATAGTTTGGCATAATTAGCTACTAATCAACTTGAATTCTTTTCATCACTTTTTTCCTTCTTCTACTTTTTAATAATAACCGGTAAAGTGCGGCTAAGACTTAACCACCGAGGATCCGGTACAAAATATTTTGGTACACTAAATTGTTCAGGAGTCTCGAAGTAACTATTTATTTTGCCCTTCGCCGCTGGTATAAGACTGTAAACTCGAGATTTTAGATTAAACTCGATACCTTCATTTGGAAACAGAGTAGGGTTAGTAGTTAGTAAGGGATTTGACAGACGAGCTCAAGGGTTTTGTTTTTTTCTTCTGACGTAGCACTAAATCTTTTTTCGCCATTAATTCGCACCCGTTTGTGCGAGCGTGAGAGCGTGGCAAAACATAAGCCATTGCGAGGCACTATCAGCCTTAGTGTCTCCATCGGCTGCTTCGGAGTAGAAGAGACTTCAAGAGTTCTTTAGAGTTTTTTTTAACGTTTTTAACACCTTACTACGGTCAAACCAAAAGAAAGGTGTATGTTTCACTATGACACTTAAACTAGTAAAACAATTTGACTATAAAGGTGTCATTAGATTTGTACTAACATAGGCTATATAATATAAGTTATATACAAAAATATTAACAAAACCTGTAAATGCAAAGTCTGTATTTTTGGATTTTCATCTAAATTCTTGTTTCGTTCATTTAAGACCCTATTTCGTTCACCTAGAGTAGTAAATACGAACTTTGTTCTTTTGGATTTCTCTCCAAATTATTGTCTCCTTTCTTCTCAGTCCCCCTTTTTAGTTGTAGTTTTCAATCTTTATTAATTTCTTAATCTTCCCCAGCAGGCGGAGTCAGACCGCGAGAGCAGTGCCAGTCCCGAGGGCGCGGCGCGGACGGCAGCCGAGCGGACGCCGTCCCCGCGCGCCCGCACCCCGCACCAACCTCACCTGAATGGCTCTAGTGAGTTCGTAAACATTTTTTTATTGGAGTTTAAGAAGAAGTTTCTACATATGATAATCCTATAAGTTCGTTGAATAGTCTCAGTAGGTATATTGAAAATAGGAGAACAGAGTTGAACGTTGACCTGGTGATACTATTTTACAGCAATGCACGAAAATCCGATTGTATCTTCTATAGGAAGCCTATTGCAGCTCTTGCTGCATTTCTTTAATATGTGCAACCACACTATATTTTTAGTGTGTTTGTGTGCGCCCGCACCCCGCACCAACCTCACCTGAATGGCTCTAGAAAGTTTTTAATATTTTATTTATTGGAGTTTAAGAAGATGTTTTAATTCTGCGTGGTTTGGGGTTTTCTAGTAGGAGAAAAGAGTTGAACTATCTTGAATTGATTCACGAAAATCTTTTTGTATCATCTGTAGACAATATATTACAGTAATGAAAGAGGGGCTGCAAATATTTAGGAGTTAGCTCTGTGATTGACAAATTTTAGTCGTCTTTTCACCAAAAACATAATTTACATACAGATACTAAAGCTACAGACACATATCATACAGTTGTGGGAACAGCAAAAATATACGGTCAATACATCCTTTGCGCAACTAAAATTTCTTAACATAAATAATTTGGAAGTTTTACACTTTGATACCGTGATCTACCATCAGCGCCATCTCGTGGCAGTAAAATAAACTATCAAGTCACCAAAATCACAACCTACAGGTCAATAACTAAAACAACACCTTCTTCCACAGTGGCATCGATGTTCCAAAACCTGCAGAACTTGTCCAACATGCAACAGTCGATGCCGCCCATGTCCCAGCAGCTCCAACAGCAGATGTCCCAACAGATGTCCCAATTGGCGGCCAACTTGCAGGGACTGACGTCGATGCCATCTAATCCTGTTATCAATTCGCCACTTAACTTGAGCGTCAGTGCTCCAGGTAATAAACATGTACTCGTATAAAAAGAAAAACATAGGAACTTAAAATAGTATATATTTTAGCAAACTACTTACCTATACCAAAAAAAATACAAATACCTTAGCCAATTTTGAAAGTGAAGCTAGGAGAAGAATCGTCTCTTGTGAGGAAAACTGTTTAAAAAACAACAATTAAAAGATAAGACAATTTTACCATTGATAAGTCTTAAGTATGGAATATTTAGATCTTGTGTGAACTGCTAACTTGAAAATTACTAAGATTGAATCAAATATTCAAACACTACAATTATCTATATTGCCGGGGAGCGCAGTATAAATTTCAGTTTTGCCCTCAGAAAAAACCTTTTAGTTATAGGTACCTTTTCTTGTAGCCGCCCCACCTAAATCACATTTAAAATAATGCACTAACTAAAGTTTACCAATGAATAAAACTGGAAGAAATCAAAATTATCGCATCAGCAAAAACTGAATCAATCAATCAATTTCCCGGCTACTAAATCAATATCGTGAGAACGAAAAAACGTATAAATTTCTAATTAGTTTAATAGAATAAGGGCATAAACAGCGCATAAACAGCTAAACTTAGAAATCACGTTAAAGGTAATTAGGTGATTACCAAAACTAATCGATTTAATGATATCCAGATAGCGGCTTCACTCGCACCGCTATTAAAAACCTAGCAGTAATGGTAACAAAACCTATCTAAATAATGAGTATAATTACTTTTTTTTTTCACGAACAGATATTTCGACTGTTGCGGGATCATTAAGAATTTTATTGTTTTAATAGGGCTAATTATACATTTTTTTCGGTTCTTAATTGACGCGCCGTAGAAAAAGCAATTTATAACAAAATGTGAAATGTCATGCTTCGAATGAATACGTTATGTTAATACAGAGTTTAACAGTTTTGTTCGGGGGGATTCGTGAATCTGCTCGTAGCGTTTTGTTCTGACGGAATTAGATACGGTCTGATGTGTCTGTAATTATGTGGAGCATAAGTCGATACTTCTTGAGATCAAGTACTGCAATATCATTAGTGGCTTGATAGATAAATAAGTAGTGATATAGCTCTTTTGAGCGATTGGTTATAAAATAAAATATGAGGATATGTAAGTACTATTCTGTTAACAAATTGACAAATTCATTTAGAATCATCTGCGAGATGAGTGATTTTGCCACTGTTACGACAATCATGTCATGTGTAATAATGACGAGCGTAGCTAATATAGGTCGAAACAATTTTCCAATCTCCTTTTTTATTTGCGGCTAAACAAAACAAGACGACGCGTACTACGTGCGGCTCTACTACAAAAATAGCATGGCTCTTGATAAGAAGGCTTGCTATATAGGTCGGAAAAGACGCAGGTTCGATACCGATACGATAAAACAGTTAAAAATATATGCATATGCTCCGGAATCACAACTCACTTAGACTTATTTTGAGTATAAGTAGTAAAACTGGGATGTTTTTAAGGGTCTCTAATAAAATTTCCCAACAATCTCTTATTAAGCTTCAATACCCTAAGTTGCCTCTTACGACACCCACAAGGAGGAATGGGTTAGTCTGGGTTACTCACAAATTTCAGTTAAAACTCTGGTAGACATGTGGCCTTCCGAATTTTAAAAAAATCTGAGGTAGGGAACGCTGACGCTACTTAAAAAGTGTAAAAGAAAAAAAGGAAAGAAGAATTTGGACTAGTAGCCACTTGACACTATAGCTTGGCAGAGCAACGGGAGCGTATACCCGGAGGTCGTGGGTTCGATCCCCGCTGGTGTCGAAATTTTTTTTTCTTTTATTTATTAGTAATAATCCCCACATGATGTTTTAATGAACAAAAACATTCTAATTAAAACTCTGGTGTTAATCTTTCAAAAGTTCTGACAATATCATACCCACAGGCATGGGCTCCCCCACTCCAGTGGGCAACACGAACATGCTGCCCCCCACGATGCCGTCGCCGATGCCGCAGCTGATCTTGGCATCAGGACAACTTGTACAGGGTATTCAGGGGGCGCAGCTTCTTATACCGACGTCACAGGGTAAATATGAAAAGCTTAATTTTTTTATATTGTAAAGCGGTAATTTTATCACTACACGATTAAATGAGATATCTAATATATCAAATTCTTGTGGAGTTTGTAACTTCCTACTAATTCCTTAAATTAACAAAAGTATTTTCTTCCAGGAATAGCAACGCAAACTATTCTCACAATACCAGTAAACCACGTCAATTCAAACGATCAAATGGTGAATCTAGCTCTGAACAATGGCCAAGTGGTGTCCACGTCTCTAGCTAACCTCCAAGCCATGGCCCAGCCCCACCAACTTCTAAACTCGACTCCTCAACAACAAACCAACATTCGACCCAACTTGTTAAACCAAACGCTATCGAACGCACTCCTCAATCAAGGAATACCAAATTTCCTAACAAATGGCAACGCGCAAGAGTTACTCCAAGCTTTACAACAGCCACAAGCGAATTTATTACAAACGGTACAACAAAATAATATGTCGCAGCAAGTGCAAGGAAGAAGGTCTTCCTCACCTCGACCGGAAAGACACTATAAGAGCGAGAGAGATAACTATGAAAGGTATGCGGCTGCGTCGAGGGAAAGAAACGAAAGAGAAAACTCTAATGCAAATGCTATGAACAGTATTAACAGGTAAGGGTATATTTTATTATTCATTTAATTATTGCAGCTAATTTTGGTAGGAAGTTTCAGTATCAGAATTGTCACTATTAATCTTTTATTTTATCAAATCTTTTCATCACTCATCTTCCAGAAGTAGCATAGGAATTTCTACTTCCGAAGCTCTGGCTACCCATTTTTGGGATTTATAGCCGTGCGTATGGTTGGGTACATACTACTAGTTACTAGTAGTTAGTACTACCTAGGTAGAACATAGGTAGATAGAAAAACACATATTCACCACTAATATATAAATGTTATAAAGCGCTGTAAGTTTGCAAGAATTGGAGTAGGTGGAAATAGGTAATCTCTGCCGACCTTTCCGGAATATAGATGTGGCCTTTAAGATATTTATTTGTTTTTTTACAATACTGCAATTTTCCAAGTTTTGTAAAACGAACACAAAATAACGAATTTCAAATAATTTATAGGTACTTCAAAACTTAAAATGAATAGATCTAGTTCAAGAAACAATAAATATTAGTTCGCTTAAGCAGTCGTAGCGTATAATCTGAAGAAACATTCCAGATAAATTATATTACGTAAACACATTAATTATGCAAAGATCAATTATTGCGTTATAACTTCAACTGCCGTAAAGGTGATAAATAGATGTAGAAGTTTTGCTAACTTAAAGGTTAAACAGTTAAATATAACATTAACGCAAGCAAATTGTAGCTTTGTAAGTTTGAATTTGTATGTTGAGGGAAAATACAATCACTATTATTTCTAAAACTTAACGTGACCGCCATAAATCCCCTAAGGGGTGGCAGAGATTCTATTACATCTAATTATCACGTGCTATTTTTTTTACCTAATAATCAGAGTTTCGACGTTTTGCTTCGATGTTCATGTGATTCATGTGATAAAGGGCGGGGCAGGTCACAAAGTTCCACTTGACCATGTGGATTTCCTCATGATATTTTCTCTCACCGTACTCATCTCGACAACCTACATAAATTAATCACACAAATAACTTAAGAAAAGACGCATTGGCTTAGGCTCGACTCATAATTTGAACGCATGTCCCCTGCATGAGAAGCGGTGGGGCTAAGAAATAACTTTCGTAAAATTTCGTTCAATATAATAGTCAAACATTTCAAAAATCCTGCTTTCTTATTAGATGTTATTTATTTCTATTTATACCCCTCTTTTGGACCTATAAATTATATAGGATTCATTTTTTTTTCTTCACACATAATAGGTACGTATTTTGCATTTAAAAGTTATATTAAATGCAATTGCTAGGAAAAAAATTACCAAATCAAACTCGTAAATATTGGGACGATTAAAAAAACTATTTTAGTAGCCTAAAGAAAATATGATAAACCATTGATGCAAATTTATTTATTATCCCGATTCATTTGGCTATAATTCAAATAAAGGAGTAGCCAAAGTTCCGCCTTAACTGAGTACTTTTATAGATCCAGTGTATAAACCAGCACTTCAAAACCAAAAATCCGACATTTTAATACAAAACCGGTGTTAAATAATAATTTTAATGAGCCCATCTCGTGGCGTCAGTCCGATATCGCTTGATTGATTCAGATTCAAGTATGTGTCTCAACATCAAGACGTATTATCTGTAATTAACATAAAACGAATCATTTAGTTCGATAATAGGTAAATGAGCATAAAATAACTGATATTTTCCTTGTCAATAACATTAACCGTGTTACTTGCATCTTTTGGTTAGTCGAGTTTCTAAGCTAGAAATTTATTAATAGCGATATGAACTTTTAGTGGTATTTGTGGTAGAGAGAATGGTTTAACCAAATTTAAGAAATAATTAAGAAAGAAAGAAATAGTGGGATATGTTTTCTAACAAATTTAGAGTTAATAATGCGTTTTCATAAATAATAAAGTCGTACTTTATTTGCAGCCAAAAAGGTATAGTCATAACTTAAAAGGTCTGTTTAGGTTTTAGTTCCCATAATTCTTTTTATACTTTTTCTTGACATAATGACTAAATAAATAGATAAGAATGTATTTCATAGAATTTATGAGTTGTCGATATATGCAAAAAGCTTTTATTATCATTAGTTTTTAAAAAGTCTTCAGAAAAAAAAAGAAGGAGAAATCTTTTTAGACACCTATCGAGTGGCTAATATCAGTGTTTTAATTTAATCAAATTATTACTTTAAAATTAATAATAGAATAAAGATATTTTTCGTATTACTTTCGACAAAAAATTACCAAACGAGGGGCTGTCAATATTCAACTCAATCTGATGAGAACGTCAAAAACTTATTTCCCACTTGCACCGCAACATGCCCATTAATATTACCTTCCCGCACGCCTTTTAAGTAGTCCGTATTAAAAGCAAAGCTATTCTTAAAATAGCTACTCCAGTTATCTACATAGAATAATTACTATGTCCTTCGTTCCGATCTACAATTTACTTAATTTCAACCTTAATGATCTCAGCTAATGCGCTTTAGTATAGAAACTGTGTAAATGAGATTAATGCCGAGTTTCTTAGACGTCTGGAAGCCGTAGTGTTTGTTTTTCTTGGATTATCACTCTTAATGTCATTGCGTTAGGGTTCTCCCTTAAGGAATCTGTTTTAAAATAATTATTTTATTGAATTGTAATGCTTTCGATTCATTATTTGCTATTCGTGATTGTCTGTGAATAAATTTGGATTATTAAAATGATAATTTAAATAGATTTTCATTATAAATAGATACCAGGTTACAAAGTCACGTGATGTTCAGAAGTATTAGTACCTCTGCCAACCCCTTCGGGGATATTCGGCGTGAACGTTTATGTTATGTTATGTTATTTTCATTTGTCTGAAGAACTTTCGAATCTGATAAAATTTAAAATTAGTTACTCGGCTAAACATGGTTCTGACATGATAAATATGAGACCATGAAATATTATTTTTAAGACCACCGAGAAACGCAAGTTTATTATTAAAAACAACGATTGACCTATTACTCATTAGGTTATAAACTTATTTGACATTATAACAGTGATTCACATATACGGAAAGTGTATTAGCTGGTAAATATAACTTAATCTAGTTTTAATTTTTGGCTTTTATAAACCAAAGTCTGAAGCTAAAATATGGTTTAATATGACACAAACCAGATATCTTTATCCTTTATATTGTTCTTTGATAGAAACGGGTCACCGTTTCCTTAAGCAGGAACACCTTTGGGAAATTTTGCAGAAAAAGGATACACTATTGGAAAAAAGTAACTTTGGTTTAAACTCTTCGCTCTCTGGGCATTTTTAACTACTTAGATATATTTTTGGCCCCGAAATTTGACCCCCATAAAGTGACATAATATTGCTGTTTCATACACCACACCGACAAAAAATTAAATTGAAAAGTTAATAGAGTTTATTGCATTTAAAAGAACTACCAAAAAATCTATGCAAATAAAACAGATATGTATCGAAATATATATATAAATATAAACTCGTTAAACATAACGATCTTAAGATGGCTGTCAAAATTAGCCCAGAAATACATTAAAAAGGGTGGTGTGCTTGTGTTTGTGCCTCAAAGACATTAAGTTAATGCGACCTCATAATTACTGGTTGGAAGCATTAATTCTCGCATCCATAATTTAGTTTAATGCTTCACTTCTGCGTCGCCCTACAATCTAGATAAATATAATGTGAATGTGACACTCTGACTCACTATAACACTTATGGTAATATATCAAACATGGGTTTTTGAGTATATTTTTAAGACTATATTACGTTGCATACATACTTTTAATTCTTATTACAAATTAAACTGTTTATGTAGCATTTGAAATAGTTGTTCATATCTAAATAGTTTTTTAAAGTAGAATCATCTCAGTATCTTAACAATTAAATGATGGAATGATTTCCCACAAAATGAAATAAAAGCAACAACCACACTTTACAAAACGCTATCATTTTTTTCCAAATCGAAAACATATTTTGACGTTTTTATGGAGATTAATAAATTAGAAGTTGGATTTGTAATTAATTCATAATGCTAAAGCTTAGTTGAAAATTAATCTTGGCTCATAATTATACTACATACCATTAGTTTGGCAGTTTGATATTAATATTCACTTACGGATGGATATACAAAAATATCGATATGTAACATAAAAACGTGTTAAATTGCCCAAAGCCTTTTATATCACGTTGAAACATTTTTGCAAACC
Source organism: Bedellia somnulentella (assembly GCA_963576735.1). NCBI lineage: Eukaryota > Metazoa > Arthropoda > Insecta > Lepidoptera > Bedelliidae > Bedellia > Bedellia somnulentella. The sequence continues at coordinate 14,945,399 of OY755184.1, forward strand.
TTGGACTGTTATGCCAATGAAAAATATCAGAGGCTCGTTATTACTGGTCTTCTTACCCTTTCGCAAAATAAATGGAAAAATATGGTAAATAAGAAAATCTCGGGATGTTTCGCCCAAAGTATTACCCACAAATCGAACAAAACTTAACTTTTACGTACTATGGTCTACACTCGGGTAGATAGATATATATACATAGGTTAGATATAGGTTAGCATTATTCCACGGCAAATTTTGAGTTACAAAACTATGATTTTGTATCAGTAATACTCAAAAACTGTTTGCCGTGTAGTGCCGGCTTAGAATGTCGCTACCCCTTTCTACCCACGGGTGTCGTAAGAGGCGACTAACGGTATTGGGGCTTTTAAGGGATTTTTGGGCGATGCGGTTGGAGACCCATCACCAACAATCTTTATTTTACCATCTTTTCCCCACTTAACTTTCCAAAAGTGGCTGAGGAATTTCTAATTCCTTAGCTCTGGCTACCACATCTAGGGATTTATAGCCGTGAGTATATGTATGTATGTATGTATGTATGTAATACTCAAAAAAAGGTTATTAATATATTTTAAAAGATGATAGAAATAATAGTCTAATCGTTTAACTAAAGCAAAGTTTCGTAATAAGATATATTACTTGACACCATTATGTATATTTTCAATTTATTTATTTTAAATTTAAAGAAAGATTCATTCGTAACAAGTATTTGTCCAGCCCCATACACAAACCCGTAGCATTCAAATTAGAAGTCTAGTCATAAAGGCGCAAAAGTAAAAGAATATTACAACTAAAAATAATGTAATGTTCTCTCAAGTGAGACATTTTCGTGTTAACACTGTAATAATGCCTTCAACGCGCATTTTTTATTGCCTATTGTTTCTAATTTGTAATTTTTTGTAAGTATTATATGAGGTGTAGTTTAATTGTATGTTATATTTTTACTAAGTAGGCAATTCTTTTGAGAAAATCCGATTTTACTTTGCCGTTATACACATGAACTGGTAGTTATAGAGAGCTATTAAGTATAACTATATTTCATTCTATGATCAAAAGTTACTAGTGGCATTTGTGAAGCTTAAATATTACAAAATTTCGTAGTCATTCCAAATATTTATTGATTTTAATATATCTGTGTAATATTTTTGACATTTTGTTTTAACAACTAGTCATCAAACGCTTTTAAGATAAACTAGTAAAATAAAATATATTTTAAAACACTTAGCGTTCAATAAAACTAAAACTCATAATTGCTCAACGGTAGCTTCCCGAAGTTGAAAACCAGCCATTTAAACATTGACAAAAATATGAAAGTGTCTGCAACACAAGCGTCCCTCAAGTACATGCTGTCAAAAACTCGAAACAGTAATACCAAGTTGATTTAACATTTTATTAAAAAATAATTATTAACCGCCATAAAGTATCATTTTTAATCGTGCCTTTGGGGCTTTCATACTGAATGATACACGAAAACTCTACTTATCTATAAGCAAATAAGAGTGAAATTACTGATAGTAAGAATGCTATGATTATTATATCAGGGAGCCAATTCTGTAAAGTAATAAATATATCAATGTGAAAACTTGTTGGTCTGTTATGCAGTTTCTTTATTAAAGCGTTAAGAATGTTGACCTATCTATTGTAGGTTTAGAATAACTGCGGCGTTCCATTTAGGAATGCTAATTTAGGGTATAAAGGGTTGACGGGTTGACGAGATTAAAACATTAGATTATATTAAAACTAAAGAGTTAACCAATGATTCCACGTACCAGTGATTTTACATTATTTCTATTATTTTATTACTGCTGTGTAGTGTTGCCTTAGAATAGCGCTACCCCATTTCTTCCGGTGGGTGTACGTAAGAGGCGATTAACGGTATTAGGGGCTTTTAAGGGATTTTTGGGTGATGCAGTTGGAGACCCATCACCAACAACCTTTATTTAACCATCTTTCCCCACATAACTTTCCAAAAGTGGCTGAGGAATTTCTAATTCCTTAGCTCTGGCTACCCCTTCTAGGGATTTATAGCCGTGAGTATATGTATGTGTGTTTACGTATTTAAAAATACGTAATACATATTTTCTTGCCTTTTCTTCTTACAATGAGGTTGGAAAACAGAGTTGTACAATAAAAGTTCAAACGAATATTTTGTTTAAAATAATACGATTTTTCACTGTAAGTTACGACATGATACTATCATCGCTCGCCACAAGTTGAACAATTTGAAAAATACAAATTACACAGAAGCACTCATGTAACATTGTTCGTATAGAAATAATTATCATTAGCATTGGGAAGGCGCTGCACCGTCTGAGTTTTGATAAATTGAGCTGACAATTAATTATTGCTTGCACTCGTGTGTGTGCGTTATGCGTTTGTGATTGTGACTATTGTCTGTAAGACCAATGTATGTGCGTTTAGATGCATTGAGGGTCGGTCTTTTACATGCGTTATGGGGAAGACAGAAAGTACAATAATATTATAATAGAAAGGCAAGTTTATTGTGAACTATGAATTCCTAAGAATTCACTTTTATTTGTATAGGGCAATTGATTTTATTTAAGGCTAATTCAATGTTTTTGACATGAATTCCTCATGTGGGGATTATTACTTATAATAAAAGATGTTATTAAAGGAAAGAAAAATTTCGACACTGGCGGGGTTCGAACCCGCGACCTTCGGGTATACGCCCCCGTCGCTCTGCCAACTGAGCTACAGTGTCAGTTGGCATCCAGCGCGAAATTCCTCTATCCTTTGTTTCTTTTTTTACACGTTCAAGTAGTGCTTGCGTTTCCTACCTCCGAATTTTTAACTAAATCGGACGGCCATTTGTCTACCTTTTCAGATAGAATGCAAATGTTGGAAACGCCTAACTATCACATAATTCAATGTTTTGACATGAATTCCTCATGTGGGGATTATTACTTATAAATAAAAGATGTTATTAAAGGAAAGAAAAATTTCGACACTGGCGGGGTTCGAACCCGCGACCTTCGGGTATACGCCCCCGTCGCTCTGCCAACTGAGCTACAGTGTCAGTTGGCATCCAGCGCGAAATTCCTCTATCCTTTGTTTCTTTTTTTACACGTTCAAGTAGTGTTTGCGTTTCCTACCTCCGAATTTTTAACTAATTCGGACGGCCATTTGTCTACCTTTTCAGATAGAATGCAAATGTTGGAAACGCCTAACTATCACATAATTCAATGTTTTTGACATGAATTCCTCATGTGGGGATTATTACTTATAAATAAAAGATGTTATTAAAGGAAAGAAAAATTTCGACACTGGCGGGGTTCGAACCCGCGAATATTTATTTAAGGCTGTTGGATTTTATTTATTTTTTTACTATAGATTATACAGAGATTTCATTATTAAAAATACAAACTCAGATACAGATTTTTGAACACGTAATAACAATATAATAATACAAGACGCGAAATATTCTTAAAATTTCCTCAAAGAAAAACAAAATTTAGTATAAAACGCACACGAGTTATAATATTAAACAGTTATAAGTTAAATAAAAAAAAACTCATTTCCCTTGCACCAAAACCCAGCGCATACTCTCCAACTTTTTTTCCATCCATAGAGGCACTAGTGTCTGTGTAGGTTGCAACGGATGAGGTCCTAATTAGCTCAGCAATTACCACTAATGTTGGCGCTGTTAATGAAGCGACTCTCATCGTGACGCCACTTCTGTACAACACTGTACTTTAGAATCACTGCCGCACTTTAGTGGGATACACTATTGTTTTTGCGGCAGTTTCTGAATAAAAGTCACGTTTTAGTAAAGTTTACAGTAGTAAAGAAACTTCAACAAGTTTGGGTTATTTGTTCTTTAAAATTTTGCCCTGCTATTTCATTACATTGAATATAAATTATTAAAGGTTGTCGGGAAGAGATCGCTGTAAAGAATAAGACCGCGAATTGTACTTCTATTTAAGGACATAAAATGTATGTAAAAAATTTAAAGCGTGATATACAATAGAGAGATCTACATACGTACATACATATACTCACGGCTATAAATCCCTTGAAGGGGTAGCCAGAGCTGTGGAATTAGAAATTCCTCAGACACTTTTGGAAAGTTGCATGGGGAAGAGATGGTAAAATAAAGGTTGTTGGTGATAGGTCTCCAACCACATCGCCCCAAAATCCCTTAATAGCCCCAATACCGTTAGTCGCCTCTTACGTACATCCAGCGGAAGAAATGGGGTAGTGCTATTCTAAGCCGACACTACACAGCAGAGAGATCTCTATTTTCTATAACGACATGTAGTCCCGACTAAACTAAGATTTATATTCCTTTCGGGTGATGCAAAAGTTGAATAAAGGATCTGGGACATTTTAAGGACTTATGGACGATGGAACTCTAAAAGATTCAGAGCTGGAAAATCTGCACCACTTTTGGAAGTTCAGAGGGAAAAAGATACAATTCTGCAGGAAAAAGATACAATTCCGCTGGAAAAAAAAAATGGGTTAATACTATTTCAAAACTCTACACAACTTGCAATTCATTGTATTACTTGATATCCAAGACTAGGAAGAATAATGCACATTAATTATACGAATGTTTCCCTTAAGTCCTGGTCAGCTTGCTTCCTAACTCTTAACAACCATCGGCTGAATAAAATCATAATTAAACAACATATATTATACAAGATTTTGATTAATAAAGTCAGTAACTTTGCGTGTTGGGACCTAAATGGTTGAATTAGAATATTTTGTTCATGAAAACCTCATGTGGGGATTATTACTTATAAATAAATATATAATATACTGCCGTGTAGTGTCGGCTCTGCCGTGTAGTATCGGCTTAGAATAACAATACATCATTCCTATCCGTGGGGATCGTAAGAGGCGACTAAGAGTAAAGGGGCTTTTCAAGTGATTTTGGGCGATGTGCTTGGAGACCCGTCACCAAAAACATTTATTTAAACCATCTTCTCCCCAATAACTTCCAAAAGTGGCTGAGGAATTTCTCATTCCAAAGCTCTGGCTACCCCGTTAAGGGATTTATAGCCGTGAGTATATGTATGTAAATAAATAACTCCGGTGTCGAAATTTTTCTTTCCTTTATTTATTACTTAAATTGTTTATCTGCCTAATCGTAAATAACCTTCTATGCAGTTAGACAAAAATAAATGCCTGGTTCATTGCTAGTTCCAGTATGAAAGATTAAGGATACAATAAACAGATTTAAGCTATCTTACCCAATCGGGCTCTCACAAGCCATTTATCGACACGATAACGGTTAGAATGAGATGGCAGTATACGATACTAAGTAAGTGCGTAAGAGATGGCTGCTTTATCCCACGCGATAACTAGTTTAAACACCGCTCGTACTAGCCGGGCAGGTCACATTTCCCTTGTTTGTCTCGATTTATAAATGACGCAACATTGTTTTTTGTTTATGAGGTCAATTTTAAATTCAACTGAGAATAAAAATAACCTGTAATCTTATTTTTCCTGAATCGTAAATAAGTTTGTTGTAAAAATATTGATAAATGGTAAAATAATCCGAGTAACAATTTAAAGATAAGAACATCTACTTCCAAAAGTTATATTTGGAACAGCTAGGTTTTCCTTGTTTGTGAATCGAGAAAAGTGTATAATAATAGAACTGATTTTCAAAATCAAAAAACTGACTTATTCCCTTTACTTTAAATTAGGTTTAAACAATGAGTTTTAAATGATAGTATCCTTTGTTTGAAACCCACCAATCTTTGAAACCCAAAATTACATACACATACTTTCGCCAATAATTTCCATTAGGGTAAGCAGAGATTTCCGATCGATACGAATACCCTTTTTACGTTCCTGTCAAACCATGCTTCACAATCACCAACATTAGATTTTATAAAATAAGATTTTCCATACAATAAAAACCCTTTTCCCATCAGGTTGGCCTCATCAAACGGCGAGATCACAATAACGACCTCCCACAACTCGAACCCGGGACCGGCGAGCAGCGCGGGCAGCGTCACGTCCGGACCGATCTCATCGCCACACCAGCCCGTCAAGCTATCGCCGGCATCGGTCAAATCGCCGCCGCATGATGACAACGATCTGTTGGCTGATTCGCCAAGTGAGTTATTTTATAATATTTACTAATGTCTTACATGCTTGTTTAAATATTTTCACAGCTGTCAGTCCCAAAATGAAGGTACCAGAGCTCCATAAATATAAATTCCTACAACACTTTAGGACACTGAGTAAAATATTATTGAAAAATGAAGGATGGTTTGAAAAACTGGCAGCGAAACCTAAGTCGCCTCGTAAAGCGTACTGTATTCATTAACCAAAATTATTTTAAAAAGTTTATGTAACAATAACGTATATCTAATTTTATGTTATTAGTTTATAACTCTATTTTAGTAGCTTATAATAGTGTCATCCGAAACTTAACTAAAATTAAACTCAAAATTAAATCAATTGCGAAACTAAAACTAGGAGTATAAAATAAAACCAGCCTCTCCCGAACACTGTAACGTTCTCTCCGAAATGCCATTCTCGTCCCAACTTTAACTTGATTCTACTTATCTATAAAAGTTGTCCGTTTCTAAGCACCAGCGATCCATTAGCTTCTCTCGTCTAGTGTTCTACTAATGCTATAAAGAGACATGGTCCAGTGTGACTGAGTTAAGGGTCTTTACACACCGCGACTTTTTGTCGTGTCGTCGACGGAGCTCTTTATTTCCACAAAATTGAATGCGCTGGTCTTTGCTTCCGTCTGTATCGTGACAAAAGTCGTGCAGTGTAAAAGCTCTTAGCTCAGTCATAGTGGACTCAACTCTAACTTGTAGAGTTGTGCTCGCGATGTAAATGGCTCAAGCTCTGAGTTGATTATGCGTCGGAGTTGAAAAGTTAAGGTGAACAGGAAATTTACTTCGTGGAAAGTAATTGTTTATTCGTCGGACTTTGTTCGGGTTTCTGATTCGCTCATACATTGTCGACCCAATCATGTGGGCTTGTACAAGTTTGTTATGTCACTGTAAAGTAAAAGAGGTCGATCATTTGGATTGAGTGTTGTTAGTCTCTGGCTATACCTTGCAAGAATAAGATAAAAACAAATAAATTATTTCAAAGTTATGTCCCAGATGAATAAGAAAAATGGAGCCAAAGTTACATTAAAGTTTATGGTTGTTAAGAAAAGTTTTTTGATGAGCAGTCGAAATTAATGTTATAGTACTGTAAATCTAAGTAGGTTAACAGACAATCTATTTCCGAGTTAGTCTAAAAGATAGTTCAATTGTCTATTTCAAACGAACTCGATTAAAAATTGGAAATTCTAAAAGCCACAAACCATTTACATCGAAAATGAATCAAAACATTCCGATTGTTAACTCGAATTTGAAATCGCTTAAAGTTGTGATTGTCCAAATAAGTAATTGACAATACAATTTAATATCATTTAGTTATTGATGCACTCCAGTTCTAAAGTTGTTTTTAGGGAAAGAATCGGATAAATGTGATAAATGATATATGAAAAGATTGATGATTATAAATTAAGGTCGAGAGGTTTTTCAACTTCGTGCAAAGTTGCGATCGGTATCTAATGGTATGAGCGTATGTATGTACATGAAATAGTCGAATCCCAGTAGTTTCCGGTTGTCTATCCTAGAGCCAGGATAGTGGTCTATAGCGTAATCAATCTATCCAGAGGTAGGCTTAAAAGCTCCTCTAGAGGGACATATGATTTGTGGTGGTAATGTACGGGAATATGATGTTAATATTTCTCTATCTTTTTGACATCCATACATACATATACTCACGGCCATAAATCCCAAAAAGGGGTAGCCAGAGCATCAGAGCTAGTTATTCGAAAGCCACATTTAGAAGTTGATAGGAGATAAGATGGTAGATATGTGGTGTTCGTGATGAGTCTCCAACCGCATCGCCCGAAAACCACTTAAAAAAGCCCTACTCCCTTAGTCGCCTCTTACGACACCCGTTGGTAGAAAAGTGTAGTGGCATTCTAAGCCAGCACTACACGACATAATAATATAATATATTATTGATACGTATATGTGTATTTTATTTAGATATTTGTATTGCTTGTATATATGAAAGTATGTAGTTTTATATGTATGTGTTCATATTCGTTAAATATCTATATTATTTTGTATGATTAATATTCATATTGTTATTTAAATTAAATAAGTTAGTTTTAACTGAGCTTAATAGATTATTATGTTTTTTTGGCCTTGTTTTGTGCATCTACCATTAATTTATCGATCTCAAATTCCAAAGGCTGTCTGGAAGAGATCGCTTTTAGCGATAAGACCGCCAATTGTACCTCACTGTGAACTGTTTGATCATATTATATTTTTTTGTAAATTTGTGTTTGATGTGCAATAAAGAGTTATTCTATTCTATAATAAATAAAAAATATAACATTAAGTAACGTTAATAAAACACATAATTTACTTAGCTTTGTTACAGAGCAGAAACCCTTAAAGGACCTTAAGAAATGTTAATTCAATAGCAACTACATCTAAGTGATAAGCAAAATCAATCGATATAATTACGTAAATTATGCTTATTAAATGTTTAATTATAACATAGCGTATACATTCCATGCTGCCGACATAAACATTGCAAGATAATGCATTGTACAGTCGAATGCACAGCACCTTACCCGTGCTAATAAGTTTGCTTGACAATATAAAAAGTGAGAAGATTGGTAATTTCTTTCAGGAATATAACAATTCATTTCTTCAACTCAATTTCTGTATAACAATTGGTAGAAACTTTATAGGGCAAGAACTTCTCTGTATTTTTCTCTTATTTGAAATATTGTGTACCGTTTGTTTCTCAAAGAAATAAATATACATATTATTATTTTCAAATATTATTTTTAAATATTAGGTATAATTTTATTGTACACATAAGTTGGAATAAAATTTGAGGAACTTATAGAAGAATCTATATTGATATTAGTAACATACATATACTTACGGCTATTAATCTCTAGAAGGGGTAGCTAGAGCTCTAGAATAAGAAATTCCTCAGCCACTTTTGGAAGTTGAGTGGGAAAAATATTGTAGAGTTTAGGTTTTTGGTTATGGGTGAACGCAACACTTCAAAAGCCCCAATACCCTTAGTTGCCTCTTACGAACACCCACGGCAGGAAATGGGATAGTGTCATTCTAATCCGACACTACACAGCAATATTAGTTGAATTGTTTAAATTCATTCAGTATAACTTTTACCTTACTATAAACATTTCGATGTAGAAAAACCAACATTTGCCCCTAAATTGAATTGCACCTAATAAGCTTCGTTGTACTAAGAAATATAAATAATTTTATTTTCTTAATAACACTACTTTTAGAAATAAGCAACCATACAAGAATAGTTCATGTGTCATTTACACTATTCTCAGTCCCTTTGCCTTTATAATAAACAAGTTTTTTAACAATTGCGTTTATTAAATAACTGCAAAATTGTTACAGCGCTTAACGTATTGTCGCCTATACCCGTGCCTAGTAAGTAATGCGAGGTGTAGGTGCGACCTACTTCGTTAATTGTGCTGTAATGAGCCCAATCGATTCCGTTGCTATTTCTAAACTATCTTAGTAATTGATCTACTCGATGCATTTCTAAAAGATTCTAATGTTTTATGTGAAAAATACAGAAAAGGGAGTAAGGGGTTGTAAAATTAATAATCTAGTCTCTGTCTCACTTAACGAGAACTTTTCTAATGGAGTAAGTAAATATAATGTATGTATGCTAGGATAGAATGCTTCAATTTATATTGTCTCTTCTTTGCGGACAGATAACTACAGTTTATAAGTATTTATATACAGTAGGAATATACAAATAGTCAAACGAAAAGGTCTGTCTCAGTCTGAACTCTGAAATTCCTTAGTTAAGACCCCATGACTCGTTTGCATGTGTTTATCTTTTCATATTCACCAAATATACAACCGATTTCCATATTTCTTGCTCCAGTTTATGCCTAGATGATTATCAAATCGTTAAAACTTCATCGATGTAAATCGAAAAACTTTATCGAAATAGACCAATTACTTCACTAAGTTTATATAAACAAAACGGCGTACTGCGTCTAGTCGAAATTACAGATCAACTTGAGCCAATTCAGGTCACCGATAAATAATAGCTCTTCAACGGTAATCCAGACTCTTTGGGTCATTCTCGTTCCATCTAAATGAAACTCTCAGTTGGAATTTAAAACATAGATTCTATTTGTATTTTGCATGAAATAGTTTGAACTTGATGCACTTTAATATCGTTATTCAAAATTATTAGTAGTATTAATAGACTATCAATCGCCACTTTGTGCAATTCAGCACGAGCGCTATTTTATCGACACGATAACGGTTAGAATGAGATGGCAGTATACGATACTAAGTAAGTGTGTAAGAGATGGCTGCTCTATCCCGCGCGATAACTAGTTTTAACACCGCTCGTACTAGCCGGGCTGATAAATCTTTCGAGCTTCAATTCATTCATGTGTATTTTCTCATATGTTATATTTTATATACTTCGCTTCGCACTTCGTCTTTTTTATGCATATTCTTCATTTGATGTAAATAAGTCCGCCAGCGGCCACCGTGGTCGTTCTCAACTGAAGTCGACATACATTTGAAGTCGGTATCGATATACGATTTATTATATCCCTTCTACTGGCTTTTGAATAAAGTAATGAGTTACAATAATAATTAAAAGAATAAAAAGTGATAAAATAAAAATACGAATCACCTATAATCACAAATACAGCCATGGTAAATTATTGTACGTGTACCAACATAATTATAGCCAATGGACTAGCAAGTGCAAATGATTCCTCATTCACATATGACTGTGGTCGAAACGAAAAAAACGGCCAAGTGTCAAGGCCCCACACCATCTTCTATGCAATAAAATTACGAATGCCTATTTGTACATACATACATACATACATATACTCACGGCTATATTTCCCTAGAAGGGGTAACCAGAGCTAAGGAATTATAAATTCCTCAGCCACTTTTGGAAGTTGAGTGGGGAAAAGATGGTGAAAATAAAGGTTTTTGGTGATGGGTCTCCAACCGCATCGCCCAAAAATCCAATAAAAAGCCCCAATACCCTTAGTCGCCTCTTACGACACCCATCGGTAGAAAGGGGTAGCGACATTCCGAGCCGGCACTACACGGCAATTTTTTAATGGCCTATTTGTAATATCAAAATAAGCAGTTTTAACTAAATAAATTTAATAATGAAATATGAACGTCACATATACCAAACCAGTATTTATTGAATATTTGTTTATGTAGTCTGTCTGTTTGTCCAAGTAATCTCTGAAACAGTTCGATAATAAACATTTTCTCGTTACTTCTACCAGCCGATAGCTGATGTAGTAAAGAAAAACTAAGGCCACCCTTTTACTTTTAAATTCATAAATCTTTTCATTCGAGTTCCTTAATTCCTTGAACTTAATTTATTTACGCATGATTTGTATATTTATTGTATGAAAACCTGTGTAAATAAAGATTGCGAACGGAACGGTCTGCCAAGCGCTCTGGGCCCCTTCTATTGATTACTATGTAATTCGTAGTTAGTGGAAACAATTACTAAATTACTCAGTTCCTCCTGCCAATCGTATCCGTTTTATTTTTAAACAGCCATATTTTATTTTGGCCCTCGATTTCATTAACCTTAATTCGTATTTAACAGCTGTTACTATGTAGCTCTTTGGGGTTTATTCAAAGGATTTTCTAAAAGAAAATAGATTAAAGAATAGATTAAAATTACTGCTTCGTCCCGGCTTTTTATATCAACATTCGCATAAAAATAGTAGGCGCCTAATCTACCCACATATTCTATATTTACTTCAATATACAAAGAGCTTAGAATAATGTTAAGAGGAATTTGGTACTAAGTTAGACAATAATCTTATTCTCTATTTTCTTTTAACTCCCTATTTATGAAATATTTGTATGATTTGGCCGGAAAACTATCTTTTTCTAACTTATTTCAAAGATGTCTGAGGAATTGCTCAATAAGAAACTCAAGCTACCCAAGTTTTAAACCTTGAGAGTATAGAGATAGGTTATTATAAAATGTATAACCCATCAGAAAACTAATCTAAAACCTAGTCTTCAAATTTGTAAAAAGTTCCCACAATTTCCTAAAATAAAAAGCCGCTTATTCCAGCCATAAAACTAATGGGCTCTATCCATTATTAATTTGTTATGCATTATCATCAATTTTATTATGAGATCAGATTTTTACAATAAGCATTATCGCGTTTAACAGTTCATTTAGCTATTAAACATTATTAGTATCTCAACAACTTTTTTTTGTGTGAAGATTAGTTTAACATTATTTTGAATGTTCAAGTCCTACACACATGAAATAATACCATATTTTTAAGGCTTTACTGGCAAGACATAGATAAGATTTAAAGAAAACTTGCAGTTTGAATTATTTAATTTTAGTAGATTATGGTATGCTTTAGTAGCCTATTAAAGTGCAGAGTGAAGGCAATACATGAATGATACTTGGAGAATGCGGTCCGAAAATTATCATATATTTTTATCAAAAAACTAAAAGGGAATGTTTTCAAAGTTTGATCAAAGATGACAGTAAAATTGTAAAAGAATTTTAAAGAACCAATATGGAATGCTAAAGTCATTAGTGGATGGTTAATGCAGTTACTTAATTTATTCGTTGTTTTCCTTATTCTATAAGAAGTTGAGCAATTGTTTATTTCTCTTTAGTCAATCTATAGTGTAGGTAGATGAACATAATCTAAATGATGCAATTTACCATAAATTCTTTATTAAACAAAATTAAACGCTGAATTAATAATGAATAAACCAAATGATTCCTAATTAAAATAATCTAGAAAATTGGTGTTGGAAGCAAAACTCATTTGACTGTAACGTTTAAATATGACGTCACGAAGACATCAAAGACACCGACCAACCCGTTCGCATTCAACTAAATTAATTAACTAATTAAAATCCATTACAAATAATTAAGTTTGTCGATAAAACTCAACTCGAATCGATGTTATAAACAAAGATATAGCGCGGCGTTCTAAGTCAATCGATTGTCAAAACAATCGATTCAAATACCTATATACTTTTAAACATCTAATATTATGGCTTGGTAGCTCAGTGGGAAAGACACCTCTGATGCAAGGAGATGAGGGTTAGAATCCTAAGTCGCGTCTACAACAATCTGTCTTTTACATACAGACACATACTCCAGGCCATAAATCGCAAAAAGGGGTAGTCAAAGCTACAGAGCTGACACTCCTCAGCCACATTTGGAAGTTGATAGGGCAGAAGATGGTAGAAATAAAGTATGGGTTTTCAACCGCATCGCCCAAAAATACCCTTAGTCGCCTCTTACGACACCCGTAGGCAGAAAGGGGTATAAACATTCTAAGCCGGCACTACACGACATACAATGATCCGTCTTTTCTTACGTCATAAGTTTGGTATATTTATCATGGTTGTTAGCGCGAAGAAAAACAAATTATAAGGTACTCCACATCTCTGTATACTACTTAGTCACGTGATAGTGATGGCACTATGCAGGAAAATATTCTATGTTTCAAATTGAGACTATATTCATACATACATATCACGCCGTTAGTTCCCATTGGGGTAGGCAGAGACTATCGATCGCCGCTTTGTACGATTCTGACAAACCTGAACTCACATCAATCAATCTTTTCATACATGCTCTTTTGAGACTATATATTCCTAAATATGCGTATATCGTTAATCAAATGACGACCTAAAAAATTTGAAACGCAGTAAAACAAGTGCGTCTCATTATTTATATTCAGCAGGATCATTTATAATGCCTTTTTTTCTTAATATAGTAAATTTATTTAAAATTACGCACATTATCGATTCGTCTGGGTCATGTTTTATACGATTGTGGTTCCAATGTTATATTATCTTGTCTCTGAAAATATTCAAACTTGAAATTCATAGTAACACGATTGCGTAATAGCATGAAAGGAGTGGTATTTGTAATAAACGCACATACTACATATTTTTTCAAGAGTGGGAGTACGAGTCATCTCAAGGTAATATAGTTTTTTAAATGTATACTTGGTGTATGAAAACCTATTGCCAAATAAATATTTCAACACAAACCTCAAACATTCATATTTGTTCTTAATTATACAAACGTGATGAATGATTGAACTGAAACATTTTTAACAGAATAGTAGGTATACTTCTCGAAAGCCTATATATACTTTCGTAGAAATTGAAGATTAATCTTAGAGACAAAATTTTACTCCACACAATAGTCAATTTTCATGAGATCCTAGAGTCAATACGCTCTCACACTGTGGTACCACAATTACTCAGAAGACACAAAGTAAAACTGACACATAATTACTAGCCCACTTTTCTTATTAACTCTTGGCCTATTATTTCGAAAAAAGGCCAATAAAATAAAAGAAAACACGAATCACTTAAAAATGGCAATTAGAAACAACTCAAAATGATTATACGCAATTTTCGAATTTACGTAACAGAAGTATTACTTTAATTGTATTTATACGCTAGTTCAGTAGACATAAGGGCGAACTTTTACAAAACATCGATTCAAACAAAGGTCATTAGCTTAACTTACTAAGGAAACTTCCCTAAAATTACAACGAAGTATAATAATAACGCCTTAATTACACATAATCGATACACCGTACTCGATACTAAGCGAATAAACGAAACACGAATATATTCGATTCACTGCGTATAATTTCACCTATGATTCGAATCGTCTAATCACTTTAGAACTTTAATTAACGATAATTAAGCGTTGAATATAAAATTTGGGTAAAACGGACAAAGCGGAATCGAATTACGAGTGAAAACACGATACATTTTTCTGTATATTACAAATAAATATTGTAAGTCTTAGATTTCAGGGAATTTTATTTTATAAATTCGGTACTACGGACATAATTTTGCATTTTTTTGTGACCGATAATTTGTGAGTATAAGTTGATTTTCTTAATCACGTTTGAAAATGCAGTCTTGATGATCTTTTTATCAAGAGGTTTATTGAACACATGATTATCTGTTTTTATGATTTCTAGATATATCATTATTTTATACTTTTACGCAACACAAACACAATCTCCTAAAAATATAAAATTTTGATCAATGCATCGTATATTACCGAACTTAGTACTTTTAACTAGATTGGCATAACCATTCCACCATAGCTTTGCCCAAGGAAAATAGAGGCATTGGTTAAAATTCCGAATTGAGCCTACACCAATTTGTTATTTCTTTATTAATATGTAGGGTTTATATATAAAAAATGTGGTGAGAGAAAAAATCTCTTCTCTTTCTTAAAATTTGTCTTGTGACACTTTGGTCGCGATAGGATGAATGTGGTATCACAGATAATATAATACTATACGGTGGTATGGACGGTAAGGGTAAGTAAATGCCCCTCACTGGTGACATCTATGAGCTGTGATGTCATGATTGCCACACACATCGCTGTCAGTAACACACGTGTAAAAATGTATATTAAATTTCAATTCCCAACTAAGCCCGCACAAAGGTAATAAAAATGAGTGTCCGTTTTGTGAGACAGATAAAAATATTTCGACTTAATGGTTACTGTACTGTTTTTGGTAAATTATCACCACGCACGAACTCGCACGCGAAGTTTAATTGTAACTAATTAATTTATTACACGTATTAAATAGTTAACTGTTTTTCGTTGCATTTACTTATTGGGGTATGAAGATTATTCAATTACATTTATCAAGATATTGTTCACATTCACGCTATTCATCCAATTACATTTATTTTCCAAATTTTAATGTTTTTACTACAGCAGAATAAAATATTAAACACGTAACATACATTCATATATATATTCTCACGGTCTTTAATTCTTAAAAGAGGAGGTCAGAACTACAAAGTTTGAAATTTGTGAAACCCGTCAAGAAATGGAGTACCTATCTAGTATAGTATATGATACAGAGTTGTTGATACCTATCCAGGCACATCACCCAGCAATCACTTAAAAACCCCCTATACCTTTGTCGCATCTTACGACAAACTTCAAAAAGAAAGAGGATAGTTCTTTGTTAAGCCGACCCTACTGTCCAAAATATCCAAAAATTAACTACTTCCAAAAATTCATTCGAAAAAGACTCAAAAAAGTATATTAACATATTGAGTTAGCTTGAGATGAATCTCAAATGTTCTCTACATATCGAACAAACGATTTTATAGGAACAGGATGGTTCTTATTTACGTACACACCTATACGCAGGCCATCTATTCCCATGGAAATATGCAGAATCTATCGATTGGCCCTTTTTACGCTTTCATCTTCCATTATAGACATTTTATTCTAAACAAAAAGGATAAAATTTTCACACTTTAAAAAACAGATAACATTTTCAGCAAGCAGCAGCAATTAGGGTTGTGCTCCGTTATTATGAGACAATAATATCGATGGTTCTTATAACGTAATTAGAGAATCGTCTGCATTTCGCCGAGCGACGGGGCGCGGGGAACGATTGCCAATTTACAACCCTAGCCTGCTCTAATTGATGCAGACAACTACTTAAACTAGAGGTGGGGAAGTAATTTGTCATTGCTTAGCTAAGCAGGGATGGGAAGTGAACAAATCATTCGATTTGCGAAACGGTGCGACGGCACTCGATTATTTACATCGATTCAATTTTTAATATATTTTTATTATTTTGACTAGATCATCGACTTAGGCATAGATTTCAGATACATTCACGTCGTATACCCTTGAAAAGAATGGCAGAGCTATTATTTTTTCTACGTATTTTATTAGCGGTTGTTCAAAGAAATACAAGAAATAGGTATTAAACGTTGGTTTCTTATAATTGACTATCTAAGATTGTATTTAATGCTATGGATGTAATCTGCAACATCCCCGCGTTTTGACAGTAGTAAGTTACGGGATTTTTTTATTTATTTTCAATTATATTTTCTTACTTGAAAAAGTTGAAACTAATATAAGAAATATCATCTATGAGGTATCAGTAGATGGTGCTATTTGCATCATTTCATAAATATTTTTGCTTCCAAAACTTCCATCATATACATTGTATTAAGCAGCGCAGCTCGTATTCTATATTTATGTTTTTTTTCTATATTAAAAAAGTAAATGTACAAGTAAAAAATATGCATAAGCATATGCAACAACTGAAGTAAATTGTTGCTCATCAGCCCTACTAAATGAGGATCGTCGCTGTGCTGAGGAAGCACCAAGTCGCTAATGACATTTCCCATAATTAGGAAGCGGTTCCATCCTACTAATTATACAGAAATTGCACACTTAGCTCCCGGTATAATTTTCCTTGGAAGCCTTAATGTTGGACGTAATTCGACAGTTTTATTGCACAGGATTAGTGGCTTTTAGCGAACTATTTTAGGTAATGTCTACTTTGGCGGTCTGGAGCCGCGGCTTTCACGAGAATAGTACCAGCTAATTGGCTTGTCTTCTATTTAAATTTGATTTTTATTATTAGATCAGGGAAATGTTATTATTAGGTCAGCTTTAAATGGATTATCGAAATTCGACGCGATTATTGTAGAGAATAAAATTAATAATTTGGGTCCGAGATTACATCCGTTCTAAAAGTCCCAATCGGTTTGTCCGCACCTGCGAGATGAAATGGGTTAGTGCTATTATGAGCCGACATTACACAGCTAAACAACATTTGTATTGTAATCTTTTCCATCATTTCAACAGCGTCTTCTTTCACACCGCATTTTCTTTTTCACACATATTTCGAATTCAGGTTATTGAAACTAGGGTTAATCTTGTTAAAGCGCTGGGCCTTTATAATAAGGAAAACTTTTTATGACGTAACAACAGCAAACTAAAGCTATCATTATTCGAATGTTGCTATTTTAGTATTTACGCATTGCAATCAAATAACATATGCATACATATATATAGTGTGACAGTTATTCAAAGCACTACCTTACCTTTCTGTTTGGAGAATGTACACATGTAATACAGGACAAGCCTACAACTGCTCCATTAACATTTATAAAAACTTACTTACAAGTTGTTAACATAATATTTAAAATCCTGGACAAGTCTAATATAAATATATATATATATATATATATGTACGTACATATACTCACGGCCATAAATTCCTTGTTAGGGGACAAGATGGTAGAAATAAGAGGGTAGAAAGGTTTAATGACATTCTAAGCCGGCACTACACAGCACTACCTCTGATATAGTTATAATTAAGTGTATTCCTATTCTGCTCTTTCAGATCAACCTACCATCAACCAATCGACTAGCAACGTTGTCGATGGCATCAATCTTGAGGACATCAAGGAGTTTGCGAAAGCATTCAAACTCCGCAGACTAGGCTTAGGCTTGACTCAAACTCAGGTCGGCCAGGCTTTGTCTGTCACAGAAGGACCGGCTTATAGTCAAAGTGCAATTTGCAGGTAATTTAATGCATGAAACTTAGTTATCGTTTAGTGTAGATAATTATTGAAAGTCGATATTAATCATTAGCTTGTATATCTTTTAAAGTAAAGTTCATTTTTTTTGCCATTGTCTATGGTGAATATTAAAGTATTTGAAATTAAAAATAAAATGTTCCCTATTTCAATTATCCAATGATACTTGATTGTTACAATGAAATATTAATAGACAAGACAAAGACGCAATCTCGTCATAACAATAAAAACGCAAATCTATTATTCCAGTTATCGCTCTACTATCGCGCCGACTTTTTTAATATCGTTAATTGAAGTGATTTGTAAAACAGCACGACTCCTTTCGTTGCTTACAATTTGTTTAATTAATTACCATTTTGGACGGGCTTCCGTTACGCTCAACTGTCGTGACTTAGTTTTACTCCATTTTTTATTTACCCGCGCTTCTGTGACACGTTCCTATTCAGCCAATAAAAAAAAGAAAAAAAAAATATCTGATCCCTCAAGTGTATTGGAAAAGCTCCAGAATAAGCCAGTCATCTCTGAATAATATTATACAGTGAAGCGCTGATTTGATAATCGAATAGTTACAAACAGAATTTCCATCAAATCAAATTTTCGATTCGAAACGGAACGCGCCGAAGGAAATTTCAATTGAACCCCGACCGTACGGCCTCCTTTCGTATAATAAAATCATTAATCGTTACTTCTGTTTCAGTTAATTAATTATCTTGGGCGTAATTACTTTTTTCGTGTAATTAAAAGCGTAGAATGCCCCCTGTCTTTGTCTCAGCGTGATTTCATTTTTCATTAATTTTTCTTTCGTCTCCCTTCAAATTTGATGTCGTGACGGGCCCGGTACATGGTAGTTACCCCTTTGATTATACTGGACTTAATTAATTTGCATTTTAATTGAAACAAATTATTTAAGGAAAGAATTAATGCTACTGGCCGGGTTGTTTTAAAGGAATATCCGTCAAACCGACGAAATTACAAAGTTAATTAAAATACACAAAAGAAAAATAGCATACCATTATTTATAAAGTGAAATCATTTAGACTGACTTTTTCTTGGGCGGAGTTAAGTATGTTGAATTGATGATGTACTTCTGTTGATGTCTATTTAAAAAAAATACTAATAAGGAAAGTAGTAGTTTTTCGTGCTTTTAATATTGGTGTTATAGTACTTATTATTATATATATTTAGGTCAGTAGATAGGATTATTTCCAAATGAAAAATATAACATGTGTCCGAGAAAAGGTTAAAAACATAACATATAGCACTAAAAAACATATTTTAATAAAACCTCATTCATAAGTTTTTTTCCTAATAGTGAAAAAAAAAATCTGGAAATTATAAAACTTGAGTCATTTACACCTATGACGAAACATGTGATATCATGTTTAGAAAAGTTTTTTTTTATAATTTAAAAGTATTTAAATCTACTACCTACTTATAGTTTTCAGAAAGACAAGAGTATATTCGATACTAAATTGTTAGTTTATTCTGAGAAAAGGATACTGTTTATTATTGTTTTTTTTTCGTTATAGTACGTTTAATAGAACCAATATACTACCTCTACTAATTAAATTTCCTTGACCGAGCTGTGTCTCACTACTCAGAATAATATCATACAATAAAATTGCGATACAGTGTAGCCATGTATATTTAGTTAGTCCGGACTCCTGAAATACAGGAAGTCCTAGTTTCGGAACGTTTCATTTGAAATATCAAATTATTTAAGGAAAAAAGATTACTTAATTACTATATAAGTTCAAAACACGTTCTATTAAAGTTATACCTTTTCAAATACTGTAGGATATCAGATAAATATATCGAGCATGCGTCTTTGTTTCAACCAAATAATTAGGTGATTTTGATGATGACGAGAAAAAGCGAAGGGCTGCCTTTGATTGTCAAATAATTAACACAACATTCTGTTGCCGTTCCCAGTGCCCTGGCTTCGCAGATGCTGGCTGCCCAGCTGTCTTCACAACAACAAAACATGTACGTTTTGTAATTATCCCCACTATTTGTATCTGCAACATTATCAGTCCAAAAACAGTAAAATTATCATGTTCCGCCGCAAAATTAAGACATTTTAGCTTAAACCTTCAACTGACGAACATAGCCTGATAACATTGGAGATACAAATCTACACAAATGAAAGCACACGCTCCGAATCATTTTCAACACCCAAACTTAAATGTAGTGCATCTTAGAATCAAAATGTTTCAACGGCTGTTTAATGTAATCTTATCAAGATCTGCGATCGCGCATAACTCAAATTGTATGCCGCATGTAATTATTTGTAATTACAAAGCGTTCTGAGCCTTTTTCTTTTCTTTCACACGTGTACCTTATTTGCATACGGGTAATTACGAGGCACCATGCATCATAGATGGCCCACAACATTTTGAGGCTAAGACAAATGCTTTATAATGAAGGCCACCACACACCGTGTCCGCTACATCAAATACTCATTCCAACTGAGAAACTTAACACGTCCACTTATTGTTACAATCTCGATGAGTAATTTCTAACTTTCCATCTAATGTAGCATGCTGTATTTATTTCATTATTCTTCTTTTTTCGTTTGTATTAATGTTCATTTTGTGCAATTCAAAGCCAGGGCATTGGCATGCGCCATTACTTTACTAATTGAATTCGTTATTTTTATTGCTGTGATCGTTATTAATCAAACTGATTTGATTACCTTAGTCCAAATTGCCTATTGTTTTACTTTTATATGATAGTAACGCGATGTCAATGTCCTGTGTTTGGTGTTCAACGTTTCGGTGTAAATGATGGGTGATCGCGTTTCGCTTTAACGTTCGTATCACACAGCGTGGAATGAAATGGCTATTGGAATCTAACAAGTGATCGTTTATGTTCGATACAGATTTGAGAAATTGGATATAACACCAAAAAGTGCGCAGAAAATCAAACCAGTCCTCGAACGGTGGATGAAGGAAGCAGAGGAGAGGTAAATAATAAATATTGTTTGAGTGGAGTTGTGTTCGTGATTTGTGACCCACAGTTTGGCGCGATTCGCTGCAATCTGGCCTAACGCTTTCATTGTACCGCGGCGATATTTCTCAAATCTGGTCTATATAGCGCCATTTAGCGCTAATTTTAGGACGCTTTTATTACTAATTCGATATAATTTCACGGGTATTGTTTTCTTTAGTTTGTTTTAATAGTAAAACACATTTTAATACACAAAAGCAATACGGTGTGCCAACTTTCATTGCAAAGCATTTTCATAGATATAAGGCATGGTAGAATTAGTTTTGTAGATTAGACATTATTGCAAGTACGCATATTTTTGTGCATTGTACGTAGTTTTCAGGACTTGATTTCCAGTTTTATCAATACACAAACAGTGTTCTTTTGTATTAAAAATATGCATACTTTAATTTTCATTATTACTATTTTTAAAATGGCTTGCATTATACAACCTCTCATTAACATAGAGAAATAAAATTTGAATCGGTCTAAATCAGGCGCTCCCGCTCACCAAGCTCGGATGGAAATGCAGATGAAAAACTAGTGAACTACCCCAGCTTCGCTCGATGGTATATATTTTCTTGATTTTTAAACACACCTTTGTTAGTTATTGGCTATATAGTGAAAAAAAAACAGCCAAATTGACCAATTTCTGTAAGAAATCCTTGATAGTATAGTGTTAAAAAGAATGAGCGTTGTTTTGTAACGATTTATTATGTAACATTTGTACAATAAATGGTGGAAAAGGAATCAATTTAGCTACACAACCAACGAGTTCCTAAAGATCTGTTACCACCAGGGGTCTATCATGTTATTATTTTTATACTCGTACATATACATTGGGACCTCAAATTGGACTTAAACAATTTATCCCGTTTTTTGTATTTAAGCAGGATATAAAATAAATGTATCAAAACAAGACGCTAAATGGAATAAAACAGCGAAGGCCACAGTTTTCATACTGCCAATAATAACTAATACCGGGATATTGTTTTTACCTTGTACAAATAAAATTTATTCAGTCCCGATTCAAAACACCATTGCATATTCCAGAACCTTGTAATGACATCAAGTGGACTCCCATTTAAAATTTAAAAACACATTATCGACCCCAAACGGAGGGAATTTAAAATTGCAAATTTTTCATCTGCATTTGTCCGTCTCTCTCGCCGCTTATAATAACGAGCAAGATGGAAAGAAAACACGATATTTTGAATTAATTCCTTGAATAAAATGAAAATTTATTTGGTTACATTTCATTTCATTGTTTCCTTTAGAATGAAGTTAAGTGGTGTTTAAAAACAAAGCTTTTATTTGGTACTCAGTTCTATTTTGTCTCATACTTGGTTATTTTCACCACGATCGAGATATTTTTTTATAAACATGTGTTATTTTATCCGCTGCTATCACCACTATATTCATAAAAGTCATATTTTTATCAAGTCTTCTCGTTATGCAATCAGAGTGAGATGAAAACTTTTCGTTTATGACCCTAACCTGAGGCTTTTGGGATTCGTTAATATGTGGACCAACCCATACAACATATGGGTAGTTCGGAAGAAAAATCAACATAAAATTAATACTGAACTTAATGTTTTTTATCGAATTAAAAACGAACGAGTTCCTAAAGCATCGTATAGTCAAAAAGTTTCATTAAGTCCCAAATACTACGAGGGCTGCTATTTATGTATCCGGAATAAAAAAAAGAAACAAACATATATCAATTAATATGGTTTTATTGCTTCTCAAAATATTCGCCGCTCAGATCTATACACTTTTGCATGCGTTGAAACCAATTTTCATAGCACTTTTTCCACTCAGACTGAGGTATCTCCAAAACGTGCATTTTGAACGCATCGACTGCCTCTTCGCGGCTCGAAAAACGTTGACCACGTAATTTTTTCTTCACATTTGGAAATAAATAAAAATCATTGGGTGCCAAATCAGGGCTGTACGGCGGATGACCTGTCAATTCGATCTTTTGAGCTTCTAAAAACTGAGTTGTGACGGCCGACCTGTGACAGCTAGCATTGTCGTGATGCAGAATGATTCTACGTTGTCGGTTAGTCTTTCTTATTTGTTCAAAGACTTCCGGCAAACAAATGGTCGTATACCACTCCGAATTAACAGTTTTACGATTCTCTAAAGGCACTGTAGCTACATGGCCATTTATACCAAAAAAACAAGCGACCATTTGCTTCAATGTGCTTTTTGCACGAATAACTTTTGTTGGGTTCGGCTCATCTTGGAACACCCACACCGTGGACTGCTGCTTAGTTTCGGGGTCGTAAGCGTAGATCCAAGATTCGTCACCTGTGTAGATATTATAAACAGCTTTTGACGCACCACGGTTGTATTTTTTTAACATTTCTTTGCACCAATCGACACGAGCCTGTTTTTGATCAATACTCAAGTTGTGCGGAATCCAACGGGAGCAAATTTTTTTTAC
Organism: Bedellia somnulentella; assembly: GCA_963576735.1. Taxonomy (NCBI): domain Eukaryota; kingdom Metazoa; phylum Arthropoda; class Insecta; order Lepidoptera; family Bedelliidae; genus Bedellia; species Bedellia somnulentella. The sequence goes on from OY755184.1 coordinate 14,969,306, forward strand.
AGCTAAATGTTCATGAAGTATCTTATGTATGCTCGTCATACTAATGCCCAGAGATGCCTCTATCTCACGATATGTAACATGACGATCTTGAGTTATTAGTTCCCGGACAGCATCGATGTTTTGAGGTACAACGACCGTTTTAGGGCGACCTTCTTTAATTTCATCAGTAAGCTTAGATCGTCCACGATTAAACTCGCTAAACCAGTGATACACAGTGGTCTTTGAGGGTGCTTCATCCCCAAAAGTTGAAGTAAGCTGATCGATGCACTGTTTTTGAGTTAGACCACGCCGAAAATCGTAAAAAATCATGGCACGAAAATGTTCACGAGTTAAATCCATGGTGGTGAAGACACGCAATTTTCAAAATGACGCTACGATGTGAAAACAATTGACAGTCACATAAAAATAAATGTATTCTAAAGCTAAAGAGTTCTATTTTTAAATGATGTAATTACTTTTTAAATTATTGTTCTGTAAGTGGCCAGTTCCGGATACATAAATAGCAGCCCTCGTATGTAGTAAGCATATATGGCATTTGGCGTACTCAGACATACAAAAACTGTAAGATTAAAGATTTTATACGGCATAAAATATTTCCGACGAAATCTAACTTTATTACTCACATTAATAAGTTAATTTTCATCCCATTTCTATTGCAACCATATATTTAGGTACACTGCAAACAAACATTTTTTCTTCTCTATCTCTCATTTACTAAACTAACACCGATACTAATAAAACATGTTCTTCCATTACATACTTCTGAAGTTATAATTTAATAAAGTATTTTTGTATCATTCTAGGTATGCCTCAGGTCAAAATCATTTGACAGACTTCATAGGTATGGAACCGAGTAAGAAGAGGAAGCGAAGAACTTCATTCACACCTCAAGCTTTGGAACTATTAAATGCGCATTTCGAGAGAAATACTCATCCTTCCGGTAAGAAAGTTTGTCATCTTAACTTGAAGCCAGAGTAAGCGCTTACTCTTTTGGGGCTTTTTATTAAGGTTTTAAGGTGTATGACTGAAGCCACTAAACTACCCTAAAGACAGTGCAACCCCTTTAGAAAACCCTGTTGTTTTTTTTCTTTTTAAAGTTTAAGCTTAAGCTTCCACTTTCACTAGGGTTAGTCGTAGAAATGGGAAAGCCAACTATGAGCTTTGAATTAGATTTTTCCATTTCCATTACTTACTTACAGGGCTTTACTTTTTTAAGTGTAATTAAATTAAGCGGCTCGTCTGTTCCTTGCTTTAAACTGATGGTATAAAAATATTTATGGAGGTACCTACAGAGTCATTAACTTATCTGGAGAATTAAGCAAGGCTGAGTCAAAAGAATCGCACTTTTTAAAATAGAACACCGATTTCCATATTCTTTTTGGATTGTTATAGAATGAATAGATTTGAAACTTGACGAGCACATTTTTTTTTATATTTTATTCTTTTTTTCCGTAATTTGTTTGAACTTTACGCAAATTATGTTTCCAGTCCTATTATGTTACCACAAATAAACATTTTCATTATTTTCTCAACATTATTGTTTCATAGTAATTAATTTATAATAATTTTCTATTACAGGCACGGAAATCACGGGCTTAGCCCACCAATTAGGCTACGAACGCGAAGTGATCAGAATATGGTTTTGCAACAAAAGACAAGCGTTGAAAAACACTGTCCGAATGATGTCAAAAGGAATGGTTTAAACTGAACGCTAGAAAAATCACCGCCAAAATAATGATGAGCTATCTCCAATTTTATATCGATATCGATCTTTTAATTTGGTTCTTTCCATGACATTGATTAACGTTTTATTATTGATATGATTTTAAATAATCATAATTCCTCGTTTTAAAAACGACTTGTTAATTATTTTATTTGTAAGTCAATAGTGATAGTTAATTTTAAACTTATATTTTCACGTCACTTTCAGTGCTAAATATTTAATAAATTACTAGTAAAGGAACAAAACTTTTACTTTATTGTGCAAAAGTTGCTATGATTTATTTTCGTTTCAAATGATATTACCCTATTATAAGTTTCTCATGGGTAATTCTTGCCGCAATATCTCTTACCTAGTTATCAAAAAATAAATGAATGTGTAGAATCAAATAATATACCTATCACAAAACACTTTACCCAAATCCAAGTATTTGTAGTAGAACTTTCAAACAATCATGATAAATGTTATTTATTATCGCAAACAATTGTAATTAATGACTTTACGTAGAGGTTGTGTGGACAAGCGTCGCTATTCATTTTTGCATTTGTATCTTTTTTATTGTAAATAAGTACAATAGTAGAAAGATGTACATTAATTTATTGTAATTCTCTTTTAAGTTTAATTTTTATTCCACATAGTAAATGTTGCACTTCATAGGTAGTTTTAGGTTTAAAGCATTTGATGTCATCACTCACAGTGAGACTTGATTTGGAATTGAACAGGGACTATTGATGGTTGGCCCAAATTAAGTCTCACTTGTAGATCTAGTAATAAAATGTAGCGACTATATGTCTGTAGGAGACCTACGGAAGATTCTCTATTCACCGAAAACATCTGTTTGGTTTATAGATAGGTATACAATATGTAGAAAATCTATTATGAAGTCATGGTGTAAATATTGTTTTTGTCTACCATACTTTATTTAAAACTCTTATTAAAGATGTTTTGTATCAAATTGTTCCATTATGTATTATGTACTTTTTTTCTAATATTGTTGTTTTATAGAAAAATATTCTATCAAACGAAGATAAGAAAAAACGAACATCTACGTGCGTGTTTTTGAGTGACAATTATCAACCTAATAAAATTGCCTCGCATTTGGGATTTTAGATTTTGAGATTAAATAAAAATATATGTATTCAAAAGTAAAACAAATTATTCTCTTTTATAAAATAAATATGTATTACGGACACTTGAAAACATGCACAAAGATTAATGTTCATTTTATCCTATGTACCTAAGTTATGTGTAGTGTGTACCTATTTAAAAATACGCTGTAGACCCATTTTAAACTTGGTACTGTGGACTGATCAAACTTCATCCATTCTTATCTGTATCCAAGTGGCGAGTGTAAATAACTTAGGATGTTCTCAAATTACGACATATTGTTAGAAATAAGTGTGTAATTTAACGTATTTTAATGACCAATGAAAACCAACTTGTGATCATTAATATTTGTACTGTTACCTACTACTTAACAAGAGTCGTTAAAAATTATAAAAATTGAACATATTTTTCGGCTGTTGAAAAAATTGTAAATACATATTAAGAGTAAAATATTTGGATTAATATTTAGGTAAAATGAAAACAAATATTATCAAAATTTATATTTTCAAAAACTATAACATGTGCAAAAAAAGATGTATTCAAGGAATGTTTGGCCACAAGCGAAATTATCACTACAAGGAAGATTTTATCGACACAAAGACACCAATCCCACAATAAGCAGTAAGGTAAACAGTCTCAACATAGTGCGGTACGATTCTGTCATTAACTGAAATATCATATTCTGAAGACGGACTTTTCTTCATCAAATAAATAAGTACCCTTATACCATTTTATATTTATTCTTGAGCATATTTAAAAAAAATGTACAGAAACAAGAAATGAAAACCCATGCAATATCAAATGCAATAGTGTTTAATCGAAAAACTCGAAAAACATTTTACCTGTTTACATTTAAATATGATTTTCCATCACTATACGTCCTTTTTTTAACGTTCCTTTTTGCTTTTGGATATGGATATCAATTATCCATACTCCATAAACCCTAGCTTAGCAACATTGAAAAGTCCGTTTTCCCCACATAACTGATAGCGTAATAGAAAATAGTAAGGTAAAATAAGTAAGTACAAAATAATTTTAATTTAACCATAAAACAGCTAGTCCCGCCCGTTAACTAGGTAATGTATGATAATTTGTATAATTGTATAATTATAAGCAAAATCGTACCGCAACCTGGTTTTCATGCAATATAAGTATTCTGTAAACAATATAATAGTAATTTAAAGCATAACTTCAATTGTACCACATAATCAACCAATCTGTAACAGTATGTAATAGAATTTTTTTCTTCCTCTCGATTGCTGGTTGAAATGAAAACGGCTGCAGGATTATGAAGAGCGGAATAAAGGCAGATAACTGTTTGACTTGTTGTTTTATTTTACAGAAGCAAATATTTTTTAAACCCACCATTTCTCCAGAGGTACATAAGAAAATAAATTTATGAGATATATCAGTTTGGTAAAGATACTTGCCAAAGGCTTTAACCCCGATGGTTGAAAAAGTACTCGTACCTACACTACACTACTGTGTGGTTAATTTCTGCTATATTGTAGTTGGCTACGATTGTAATTTATGACCAATTTACCGAATTTACCTCACAACCCAATACAGCATATGGGTTTTCTTTGCTATGTTGGGTTGGTATTGGTAATGGAACCGTGGTTAAGTTGGTAGATACAATTTGATCCGTCGCTATTAAATAATCACCAGCACATACTATTATATGAGCCCATGTAGTGTCACCGTGTAGTGTCGGCTTAGAATAGCACTACCCCATTTCTTCCGGTGGGTGTACGTAAGAGGCGACTAACGGTATTGGGGCTTTTAAAGGATTTTTGGGCGATGTGGTTGGAGACCCATCACCAACAACAACAACAAGTGGCTGAGGATTTTTTTATTCCTTAGCTCTGGCTACCCCTTCTAGGGATCTTCAGCCGTGAGTATATGTATGTCGTATAGTATAGAGATCGAATCTTCAATCGATCGAACCTTCGAATCTTCAATTTGGCATCTGTAGTTTTCTTGTTACACGCTTGGCTGGTGCAAGTACGCAAACTACCTATTTCTGAGAAAGAAGACGGGGCCCTCTGATCACATTCATTTTGCAAACGTCGAGTGTCGCAAGCGCTACCAAAAAAATACAACGGTGTGCGTAAATGAGTGTGTGTGACATTAGTATGGCTGATTCTAAACTAGCCCTATTAACATTGATGAAAATTCACGTATTTGTTATTTTCGCCAATTTGCAAACTTTACAGTAACTGTAATAATATAATGATGCTAGAAGATATTTTTTATCATATACAGGGTGTCCAGTAAATAAACGTCCAACCGTTAACCACCAATAGAGGACCCTGTGAAGTGCCCGGAAATGCAATTATTAAACCTGGTTTAGAAATAAGCCAGGTTTAAGTTGTCCTCCTCTTGCTAACCAATTCTCCTCTAATCCTCAATTTTTGCTAACCAAGCTGTTCTTTGCTTCATTAGGAGTCTAATAAAAAAAAATGCCGATATCCCTATTTTTGCCCTCTTACCATAACAAAATAGCCCAAAGGAATTTAAAAAAATAAAAAACAACTTAAACCTGGCTTATTTCTAAAATAAAAAAAAATGCATTTCCGGGCACTTCAAGGGTCCTCTATTGGTGGTGAACGGTTGGACGTTTATTTACTGGACACACTGTATTTGCATTGAAAATTTTGGTTTAAGATCTAGTATAATATATAGATTATGTGCTGTTAAATATTAATAGCTTTATCAAAAACCCACCAAAGTTCAGACTTAAATACCAGAAATGATGTAAAGGAGACAACAATTTTCTTTCATGTTTGACGCCAAAACCGTTGTAGGCCATTATCGTGTCCGTGAGAGGTCCTGCCTTTGTTGACATTTATATTATGACGTTTTTCACTTACTGCCAATCTATGGATTCTATATCTATGATTTCGACAGATACATTGCAAATTAGATCACAGTCGTTGGTGGCAAACGTGTGGTGGTTTCCGTACTTCCCAAGCTGGTTATGATAACAATAACAAACAAATTCCGTTTGCCTCCTGACTTTTCATCAGAAGTTAGATTGAAATTAACACTGAGAGCAAGATAATAGTTCTAGATATTTCAACTATCTTTCACTCCTGTTATTCCCAAGACTCAAACGTTCACGACGTAAATCACCGAAGGGAATAAATGGGCAGAGTTACTAATACTTCAGAACATCACAAGAAGTTATTGTCACCTAATTATCAGAATTCACGTAATAGGTGGCAGGGCGCCGTTTTGTACGATAGACTGTCACATCTAAGCATAGCTTACTCACCGTTAAAAAACATGATATTAACTACATATTTGACTTCAGAAAAGACAAATCTACCCACTGAGCTATAGCTATCACGGTTGCCAAGTAGTAGTTCCTCTGCCAACCCCTTCGGGGACATACGGCATGAACGTTTGAGTTGAATATAAAAATAATGGTTGAGATGGTTGGGGGTCCCCGGCTCACATGGTACCACCACATCAGATATATACGAAACAAAGCCTCATGCGTTCTGAATAGGCTATCACCGATGCTTTGTGCTCGCAGTAAGTTATTACTACCTCATAAAGTTACACTATAACATGTGTACGGTCAGTCCTCTCGTACGGTAATGTTGCGTTCACACACGCCAGAGAGGGCCTTATTCAGCGCCTCTAGGTGATACAAAATAGGTTCATGCGCAAGGCGGTAGCGGCGCCTTGGTATGTTAGATTTTGATCTCCACAGAGACTTAGGACTCAATGCAATCAAGGATCACTTCAAAGAAATCTCACGTAGATTCTTTGATAGGATCCCTGATCACCCCAACCCCTTACTCAGAGCTTCGATCGACTACACAATTTTACCGGAGGACGGAACTTGAAAGAGACGCCCTCGTAGCGTGCTCTCGGATCCCGACGACCCGATCACTCGCGAGTTTAAGGCCTCAGAGGCCACAAGCGCTCCCGGACAAAGAACACACCACTCCAGACACCGACCTCGCCGGCGAGGTCGAAGAACCCCAAATTAGAACCTCCCTTCGCGTGCCACTAACGTAGGCCTCCCAACGGACGCGAGAGTTCGCACTGTATGACATAAGCGTCCCGCTTGGTCACCTTGCTAGGGCTCCTGTCCTGAGGCGATCAAGCCTCTGTCGATACAAATACGATCAAATTGTGTGAGTATAATGTACATATTATACGACACAACTATCTCTGCGGCCTGGAGGTAACCTTCGGCACATAATATGAAGGACAAGGACATAAGCGATTCCCGTGGGATTTACTCACAACTTAATTTTGTGAGATTTAGACTACTTTGGGAGGATATTGAGAAAAGTGCAACTGCAGGCTGTACTAACTTGATTATCCAAAAATTAAGAAGATTATGTGCTTCGGAAGGGACGTTAAAAGAAAATAAAAATCAATTATATGCCAATACATGAAAATAAATGATGGTGTGTATAAAATAAAGGCCTATGCATGTACTGCCAGTACGGCCTGTAAGTTAAGCCGATCAGTCTGCCTAACAGTTCGGTTGACTATTTCCCATTTCCACCAACCCTATTCTGTGTAAGCTCGAGCTGCTCGGTGGCGACAAATGCGCTGTTATGCAGTTACTGAACTCCATTATACTATATAAGTACGTTGGACTAATGATACGTATTAAAATAACAGCAATTTATTGTGCCGATTTGAAGCGCCCCCAATGCGGGGGGGAAAGGAACTAAATATGACGTAAACTGCAAAATAGCCAGTGCTTTTTACACCATAAAGCATAAAATATCTATGGTTTTTATCAACAATAATATTTAATAGTGCTGTGAACATGCTGTGTAATCCAGTTTCGATAAAACTTACCGATATAGGCCGTGAAGTGTAGACAGATTGTTAAACAAAGATAACCTTGTAATTTACAGGTTTCCAGCTGAAAATATTATTCTGGAATTATGGCTGAAAAGTATTAATAAGTCTAGTTCACGTCCGAAAGGATATGATTAAATATGCTCAAAACACTTCTCTGACGACTGTTTTATTTAGCATAAGCGTGCACTTTGAAAAAGTCTAAAACTTGGTTTTTGCTCATACTTAATATAATAAATAATAAAATTATATTTATTTTCTATGAATACCCCACCTAATCTATTGTTTGTATTGTATGCTCATTATGTACTGAAGTTAAAGTTTCATTTTTATTAAAAAAAAACGTTCTCTATTTATTTTTGGATCTAGCTAGCTAGTCATCGGCCCAGCTTCGGCTTACCCTTCGATATAGGTAGCATGACACGTTTGAGCATGATGGCAGATTATTCACACAAAGGAGATTGACCATTTTGGACCAAATGCTGCCCAGGCGTGGGAATAGTTTTTTATTTTACCTTACATAAAAGGGTATTTAAGAAAAATAATTAAAAAAAACAACATCCACGAGGTTGTGTACTACCCGATAATATACCTTATGGTTTTCGTAGCACTTTAACTTTTGATATTTCATTTTTTTATAATATTTACGTTGTTGTTTAATATTATTATCTTATTTATTCTTCCTCTAGTCAGGTCCCGACCTCGCTAGTATCGCAAAGCAAGTTTTTTGTACGTTGACAGCTTTGTATAGCACTGTCTCTTTTTTCAATTCCAAGACAAGTTGATCGAAAGGTACGGTACAAAATCACAGCGAGATTTGAGAGAAATCAAAAGTCTTGCTTCCTCATATTCAGATGTGTATGTATACCTGTTACTCTGTACCTGCTTGCGCGCGCGCCCTTTTGTTTGTATCGCAGTCTATCACCACTCTTTGACGTGAATCGTACTGAGCACTTATCTCCTTATTTTCTTACTACCCGGCATTACTTTTGAACTATCGTATCTGCATCACTTATCGACCCGGCTATTCATTTTTTACTTGACGAGAACAATCATGGGCTCCGTTCAATTAATCATTATTGCTGTTCGTGTTTTACTGGGCGGCGAACGATCGGCAGTTGTGCTCACGTTGTTTGCTTAGATTGATTTTTGGGGTGAGCTAGGCACGAAGACGTTTTGAGGCCGCCTGCTTTATTTTTAGATTCAATAATCATAGATGACGATGAGGATGATTGATTAGGTATAATTAATTTGTATCATCATGTCATGATCATGTAACGAATAAATGATTGATTTATTAAAGCACTATACTTAACAAGTGTTTTAATAGTAATAAATAATCCATTATTCACAATATACCGTGTTTTATTTAAAAAAAACAGCTGTTGGTTATGATTAAGTCGTCAATGTAAATCCTATGAGAAATATTTTTTTTCTCAGTACTCCTCGGATAGATTCTAAAGCGCTTTGGGTTACAGTCTGATATTAGTCTAAGGAACATTATGTACCATCATTCAATGTTGGGCAGCACTTGGTCCAACGTTCATACAAAAATGGTCAATCTCCTTTTGTAAGTATCTCACTTCTCATATGAGATAGTTGTTCTCACACGCGCCATTGCTACGATGGCACTGTAATCACTATAGTAATTATTATTTTTTCGTTTTTCTACTTTTGTTAAGAAAATTACTTATATTTATATAGAAATCAGGAATTCCAAAGCCACTGGTAGAAGTAAAGAGGAAATACTATGGACTCATGAATGGAAGAAATTTAAAGGCACATTGCCCATAATATTATGTTCACTTTATGAAACAATTTTCTATATAGGAAAGTAGGAAACATATACATTTAAAAAAAAACAATCATATTATTAATATACTTTATTAAGATAATATTTACATTTCATTCAAACCATAGCTAACGTTACAAATTATGCTGAATAAAAAAAAAGACGCAAAGGCGAAACACTTAAAACCATATCGTATTGTTAAGAAAATGTTTTTACTTCACCACCGCCTGAATTACACAGTTATTAGTTACAATAAATTTGGATTGCTATATCTTATAAATTCGCAATGTCTGTCTGTATGTTTGTCTGTCTGTTTGAATGTCATAACTATTTGTGCAATTTAAGCTCGGAAACGAAAGTTTGCTATAACTTTTGGAACAAACAAATCCTACTTTTTCTGAATTTAGTCCCTACTGTTTTACGTTTGTACACTTGTAAAATTATCAATTGTATATTAAAAGATAAGTCCTGTAACAAATGTCCGATTTCTATGTCTTGGGATATTAAGTTGATAATTCGATCCCAATTAATATTGCGTAATACCTAAAAGGACCCCGCAAAAAATGTTAGGAAAAAGCCTGTCGTTCAAATTGGCTGAAATTTTGTAGAAACATAGTTTCTTACACTTTAATTTAATGTATGAAGTTATGGCGTCTGAATTCAGACGTCTGAAATCGCGTGCGTTAAGCTGGCGTACCATGAAGCTGTATCGAGCTGGTTACTATGTCAAAAAACTCTGCCTAAATAGTGAAAACGTACACAGTGAAAATGGTGTTTATTTCCTAAACTAAAGAGGCACTATTTTTTTTAGTTTTACACTAATTAGGCACTATGTAGGCAGAGTTTTTTGACATAGTAACCAGCTCGATACAGCTTCATGGTACGCCAGCTTAACGCACGCGCTTTCAGACGTCTGAATTCAGACAAATGGAATAAGCTCTTAATGACTAGTTTTTAAAAATTAGTATATGTTGATGATATTATCACTTACGTATGATGTTTATAAACAAACGCATAAGTTTCTAAGTAGTTAATCATTCTTAAAATACTATTTTAACAATAATTAACCATATTTTAAATAATTTTGTTCATGAAAACCTCATGTGGGGATTATTACTAATTAGTAATAATTAACCAGTTGAAACGGCATGGAAATATTGGTTCAATCATCATTTGAAGGTTAGAGCGTCTTCACGTTGATTTTTTTCTTTTTTCGCTCAGGTGCATGAGAGTGGATAAGAAATAAACTCGAACGTTTCGACTTCGTTATGCCAGTACAACATTGACGTCTTCCATACCTTGAAACATCACATTAGGTTATTGGATAGTACCCCCTATCATTGTAATAGGTCCATAAAATTTATTTATTATAGCTCCAGCTATTTAAAGAGTATTATTATTTGCTATGTAGCGTCGGCTTAGAATAGCACTACCCCATTTCTTCCGGTGGGTGTACGTAAGAGGCGACTAACGGTATTAGGGCTTTTAAGGGATTTTTGTGCGATGCGATTAAAATACAATTTTAACAATATTTAACTACTTAGAAACTTATGCGTTTGTTTATAAACATCATACGTAAGTGATAATATCATCAACATGCCAATTTGATCTAAACGCTTTTTCCTAACATTTTGTGTTCATTCCTTTCAATATCGTTTTTACAAATATAATTTAATATTACCTCTATACAGTCAACTCAGGCACAATGATAGCTAATGGTACTAATAAGAGCAAAAAAGTTGTAGGTGGTTAAATTCTCCCTAATGAAGCCATATTATGAAAAAACAATTTCTCATTTTAATCATCTCATTTAATAGTAATAATCCCCACATGAAAACCTCATGTGGGGATTATTACTATTTATATTATTCTCATTTTACTTTCAACATCTGTTTAGCTGTATGAATAAACTTTATTAAATGTTTACCAATCTTTAATGACAGGAGATGGTTTCAACTGGGAGATGAAAATAAATAGACTACTATCAAGGAATAATTTTCCATGTTAATGTCAAATAAAATAAAAAGTGTTTATTTACTAGGGAGTTATCAACAAGCGCATGTTTATTTGACAATGGTAAAAAATGAGAACGCTTTGTTTTTTTAAAGGTAGTGTGTAGTCTAAAGCAGACTAAGTATAAATTACAGGACAAATCAGTCTTGATACAAATTTAGAAGAAGTAAATATTAAGTTTTTGAAAATACCATTCACATAGAATAAGTATTTATTTATTTTTGTTTAATAAGGCTCTTTTGATTGACATTTATGAAAGGACAAATCCTACAATATACCAACTTTATTAAAACAATCCTGATACAAACGCAAAACATTTTGTTTAAACAAAATAAATGTAACAGACCAATAAGGGACATAAAACTAACATTATTATACTTTCTTAACAATTTGTACGACATCTTCATCAGCTAAAATATGGTCAATGCCCACTTTCTGGGGCTGATGTTTCACAGATGAACCCCAAACGAGAGCACTGAAATAGGTAATAAAAAGATTAAAGAAAGAAAAATATAACATAAAATAACATAAACGTTCACGCCGTTTATCCCCGAAGGGGTTGGCAGAGGTACCAATACTTCTGAACTCACATGGCAAGCGCCATCTAGTTTCCAGAGAAGGTACCCACGTTTTGCTTAGGCAGTGTACTCACGTGATAGGGGGCAGAAAAATATAACTCTGTTTATACCAAGAGATACAGCTGTGTAATGTTGGCATAGAATAACACTACCCCATTTCTTCCCATTATTGGCTTACGATACGAGTTTCAAGTGGCTGTTGGGCAAAGTGGCTGGAGACCCGTTAAGCAAACAATACTTACTTTATACTATCTTCTCTCCAGAATACTTCTAAAAGTAGCCAAGTGATTACTAATGGCAACCCTTTTTGGGTTGTATAACCATGCATGACTATATGTTTTCGACCAACTTTAAAAAAGGAGGTACTCAATTCGATTGTATGTTTTTTTGTATGTATGTTACGCGATAACTCTGTTATGTTGTTCAAATGCTGGTAAAAATGATTTCTGTTCCTTGGATATGGTCCCATTTAATTATTATAGGGTTTGGTATTTTTTTTCAAAAATAACAAAATGCGTAGACGACATTTTTTACTTTCTTATTTTTGTACTTTTATTTTTGTATGTGTTTTAATGTGTTGTATGTGATCATTATGATAACATAAAAAAAGTTTTTATCTGTCTAAAGTTACGAACATACCCATCCTTAAAGCAATTTGCATAACTTAGCAAAAACAGTACTTACTATTTAAATTCTTTCACTATAGTCCTATGAAGTTTATTACAAAAGTCTTCCACTGAAGTCCTATCCGTGTGCAAGACTACAGGCGAATTATAATCCGGCAATTGTCCTTTAGGTTTCGTATAAATTCGCATTAGTTTCAAGTATTCCCACATCTTTTCAAGTAAGTCATCAAAGTTCCATTTGTGATGGGCCGATATCGGCACACAGTGGGGGATTTTGTAAATCACGTCTAGCTCTTCAATGCTGATTTGATCTGAAATTAAGAGAAGTAGAATATAATATGATTCATTGTGATTCATAGTGTCGGCTTAGAATAACACTACCCCATTTCTACCCGTGGGTGATCGTAAGAGGCGACTAAGGGTATAGGGGCTTCTGAAGTGATTTTTGGGCAATGTGGTTGGAGACCCGTCACCAAAACATTTATTATTAACATATTTTCCCCCATCAACTTCCAAAAGTGGCTGAGGAATTTCTCATTCCAAAGCTCTGGCTACCCCGTTAATTTATAGCCGTGAGTATATGTATGTATATATTGTTAAAGTGTTCCAAAAAAGAAAGCACTTATAGGGTTAGCGTTATTTACTGCAAAGTTATGTATGATTGATAATAATCATATATTTTTATCAAGGTATTGGCCTCTGCAGTATAACACTTCGAGTGTGGCGCTCAAAACTCAGTAGTTCCAGATTCAAATCTTGAGGAGAATAGTACAGTTACAAAATCATAATGTGATATTTATCTATGTTCAGTTCAGTATACTAGAAAAAATAATGGATATATACGAAAATTAAAATGATTGATGTTGTTTCATCATGACAATAATTTATATTGTTCTTTGGACGCAATTAAATTAAAACTGTATTATTGTGATATTTTTTAATACATGCAATAAACGGTTTTTTTATTATTCTATTCTATAATGTGCTTTTGAGACATCACAACAGTTGCTGATGAATTTCTTTTTACCGATCTCTGGCTACCCCTTCTAGGGGTTTATAGCCATGAAGATATGTATGGAAACACTTACCAATCTTATTAAGCAAGTAAATGCAAGGCACATAGATCCTGTTGCCTTCGACCACGTCTATGAGATCATCGCTGGTCGCATCGTATCTCAGAGTTATGTCTGCGTTGTGGATTTTGTACTCGGATAGAATTGTTTTCACGGTTTCCAGGTCTAGCTCGGATTGTGGACACTGAAATAGTTTTATTTATTTAGTGTGTATGCATATACATGTGTTGTGTCGGTATAATAGCACTACACCATCTCTTCTCACGGGTGGCATACAAAGAGGATAAAGGTATGATAAGCGTTTTAAGTGGTTTTTAGGCTATGTCGCTGAAGTTATGATGTCTTCTACCCAATTAGCTACCAATAGTGGCTGAGATATTGTTAGTTCTGTAGCTCTCGCTAACCCTCTTAAGGATTGAAATCAAAATCACTTGTTAATTGTAAATGTGGGTTGCATTATAACCATGATAGATTGATAGCCATGAGTATATGTATGTATGCATTTATACGCCGTGTAGTGTCAGCTTAGAATAGCACTACCCCGTTTCTACCGATGGGTGTACGTAAGAGGCGACTAACGGTATTCGGGCTTTTAAGGGATTTTTGGGCGATGCGGTTGAAGACCCATCACCAACAACCTTTACTTTACCATCTTTACCCCACTCAATTTTCAAAGGAGGCTGCGGAATTTCTAATTTCTTAGCTCTGGCTACCCCTTCTAGGGATTTATAGCCGTGAGTATATGTATGTATGTATGTATGTATGTATGTATTTATACATTAACTAGCACAATTTTATCTTTTTCCATAGTTTTCGTACTTAAGGATAAGGATTTATAAGTGTTTGTTGAGTTATGTAGTTGGATCACTAACAATCCTCTATCTTTGACCCTCTCGAATTCTAAAAGCTATTAAAGTTTCATATACTTCAAAGCTCTAGCACATCAATATAGATTCAGTAAGGTTACATTTTATATAGAAATCGATGACCAGCTTTCACAAAGACATTAATCCACCTTGTAGAAGGGAGGCCTACCCACAGTATGTCGTTTGACATGTAGTTTACATATTTTAAAGCTGTGTAGTGTCGACTTAGAATAGCACTACCCCATTTCTTCCGGTGGGTATACATAAGAGGCGACTAACAGTATTGGGGCTTTTAAGGGATTTTTGGGTGATGCGGTTGGAGACCCATCACCTTTATTTTTACCATCTTTTCCCCACTATCATTTCCAAAAGTGGCTGAGGAATTTCTAATTCCTTAGCTCTGGCTACCCCTTCTAGGGATTTACAGCCGTGAGCATATGTATGTATGTTTAGTTTACATATTTTCATGATACTTACAGTAATATTCAAATTAATCCCTCCTTTGTCTTTTTGTCGAAAGTGCAAGTTTGGTGGTTTCTTATTGAGTCTGAGACCGAATCCTTCCAATTCATGTTCTAGTAACTTCTTGTGCTGCAATGGTTTCAATACGTCCAGTACTATGAATATGAGACTGCATGTTCTTGCTACGGCTATCACTTGTCTACCTCGACCTTTGCCGTCTTTTGCTCCTTCTATGATACCTGGTAAGTCGAGAAGCTGAAACATATGAA
Source organism: Bedellia somnulentella (assembly GCA_963576735.1). Lineage (NCBI taxonomy): Eukaryota > Metazoa > Arthropoda > Insecta > Lepidoptera > Bedelliidae > Bedellia > Bedellia somnulentella. The sequence continues at coordinate 14,984,648 of OY755184.1, forward strand.
AAACATATGATGTTACTTATATTTGGACGGTAATGACTATCTAACAGAGAATGTGCTAAAAAAGGTAGGTGTGTGCAAAGTGTGAAGAATAAAAGGATTGTATGAAAAGATTGATGAATGTACACAAATCTCCAGAGTTATGCCAGGATCATATTGGGGATTGATGGTCTCTAGATACCCCAATGTGATATAATGGAGCGAGTATATGTATGAATCTTATATATGTATAAAGTTGTTTTAATGTCACCAGAGTGCATGTCTGATTCACAAGTCTTGAGTACCACTTCACATTTTGGCTAATAATAAAATCATTCAATTCAATGAATTTTGTATCTGATGCACATTGATGGAGCTTTATCAATTAAATCATTTGGCATATTTCATTTGAACATTTGATTTTATCTGTGAGGGAGTTTATTAAAATGTACAAATAAGCTCCTTAACTTTGCTTTTAATGTAATAAAATAAAAAGATTACATTTATGCTGAATTGGTTCATTTTTCAAATATTCACCAATCATTCAATTACGTTGAATGGTCTCAAAATAGTTAAAAAACAATAGTTCGCAAGGCTATACAAGGTAAGTGGGATGCAAGCAGGAATCAGGAGAGTAACACTTGTTTACTTTGGGTGATACAGATAGCTCTCAGTGCAGAGCATGCATGGAAAAGGAAGAAACAGGTGTAGCGGATTACAGTCTGCCACAACACTTAGGTGATGCCAGGTTGCTGGCTGAGGTGTTCAAGGTCACTAAGTGAATCCTGAAATTCCTTAGTGAGCTGGGATGGCTAGAGTAGTGCTATCCCTTTATCACGCAAAACAATCGCACAGTAGACATAGATTTGCGGAAAATTACCCTTCAAATGCAATTAAAACAAGTTGTGATTTTATAAACACAATCTTGCTATGGAATGAATTGGAAATATGAAATGAATTGGATTATTGTAAGTTAGTCAAACAAAACCATTAGAGTTCTAATAATGTACTGGTAACCATTTGCAGCGCAGCTTATTTCATATTAACAACAGGTAATCATCAATGATCAATGGTAATCCCTATGCGTAAACAATAGGCTTCTGTCCTGCACATGAGTGCACAAAAATATGATATATCACCCTCCTACTCTTATGATTTATGGCTGAGTTTGCACAGACAAAATAATTCTAGTATAGCAATGCTTAAAAACCAACCTGTATTTTAGCACCCTTATATTTAATACATCCAGGCACAGTGGTGAGTGTTGTGAACTCATACGCTGCAACCTCAGAATACACCCCTGCCAGGGTTGATAGCAATGTTGACTTTCCGACAGATGGAAACCCAACAAATCCAATGCGGGCATCTCCTGTTTTTGCTACGTCGAAACCTGAAAGTTCACAATGGAATATAAGAACCTATTTTAAAAGTGTTTAAGACTTATAATTTTCAATTCATTTAATAAGGAAAATGGAGAAAGGGGTTGCATCATAATAGTAATAACTTCTGAGTTACAGAATGATTTATTAGCAAAATTTTAGGATAAATAAAAATAATAGATGTGCAGGTGTTATAGATGATATGTGTAGGGTCAGCTATTTTATATTCATTTCTGATGTAACCTTCTCTTATAATTTGTCAAGAAAAGCATGTCTAAAAGTAGTAAAAGATACAAAATTGGTTTTAGGTTTCTTTATGTTTCTTCTGTGAACCTGCACTTCAATGAAGAGTCTCTGTCTACCTAACCTCAACCAATGCAAGCCTAAATCAAATGTTTTAATATGTCATATTAGCATAGTGCAAGGATATGATAGAAATATCACAACAAGATTATTATCGTAGAAAAAGACTTTGGTATTGAGTCATTAAGTTGGTTTATTTTCAGGTTTTAGATGAAAATATATTTATTTACAATGTAATTAAAGTATTAATTCATATGTTTTTTGGGGTTAAGCAGGTTCCCACCAGTCTGAAAATCTTTATAACCTTCAAAAACAAACACTGAGTCGGTTTTTGAAACTAATATTTACCTTCGCCGGTGCCACCGCCACCACCCTTAGGACTAATTAGTTCTCGCCGTAATTTGGCCAATCTTGCTTTAAGCTGCCCTAAATGAAGAGCGGTAGCTTTATTTTTTTGAGTCCGAGCCATCTGAAAATTTTATTACTTGAAATAAATAACAAGCCATGTTTTTTTACAGGAAAGTAGGGACGTGGTGTCATTAGTATACTAAATTAGGGATAGGTACTGTACTAATAACTATACACTGGGTATGCCGAGTAAAACTGGAGTTGGGATAACCTAAACAACATACCTCGGACTCAATAGCTGCTATTTTCTCAAGTATGGTACTCATGTTTGTAGAAAATTACGGGACTATCAATTTATATTCTTAAACAACACGAAGAGTTAAACTTATAATTCAATAAACATTAAAAAAGAAGATAAACTTGCACAAGTCGCGTGAAATTTATTCTCGATTCGCGTGTCACAAAACTTTTGACATTGACAGATGACAAATATCAACAGAGACAATTATATTTTTTTAATTACGGTTTCTAGAACTTTTGAGCCAGAGCCAGAATGATATTTTTAAAAGACCAGGTATGGATAATACACTTTTTAAACTCTCGCGGTTTGTAGACATTTTATAAAATAATAATCGGGATTAACCAACGAATATTTTTAATCTATGGCTGTGTAGTGTCGGCTTAGAATAGCACTACCCCAATGCTTCCGGTGGGTGTACGTAAAAGGCGACTAACGGTATTGGGGCTTTTAAGGAATTTTTGGACGATGCGGTTGGAGACTTATCACCAACAACCTTTATTTTACCACCTTTTCCCCACTTAACTTTCCAAAAGTGGCTGAGGAATTTCTAATTCCTCAGCTCTGGCTACCCCATCTAGGGATTTATAGCCGTGAGCGTGAGTATATGTATGTATTTTAAATCACTTACGTGTCAGCCCGTGACCATGCCACCAGTCGGTGTGCCGAAGCGTCGGGCAAACACATCACGTAAGTGATTTAAAATATTCGTCAGGTATGGATAGACCGGGAATGTGTATAATGTACATTATATTATAATATAAGACAAATGGAGTCCATTTTTGATGAACAAACCAATTGGCCTAGACCTCGCTTTTAAAACATACCCTTTTTATACTTTAAATCGATTAAGAACATAAAGCTAATCAACTTTGCCTATGGAATGCTTATCTAAAATATTGTAATTTTCAAAATAATTAATAATTAAAAAGAGTCACTGCCCAGATCAAACTGAGAAAGTATGGTGAGTTTCTTAGCCTAAGCTAAAATAAAAATATAAAACATAATATGGTCAAATCATGGAAGTATTATTTAAACAGGAACGCGCGCTGGCGACCTAAAGTGTCCTGAAAAAGGATGGCTAACTAGCTAACTGTGTCTCGTTTTAAGTAGGGTGACCATCTGTTGGTGTTTTAATAAGAGTTCCTCTAAAGGATACAAAAACACTTATATTTACATATTTTGAATGTTTTTGTTCATGAAAACCTCATGTGGGGACCTGATGCACTATACCCGAGGTCGCGGGTTCGATCCCCACCTGTGTCGAAATTTTTCTTTCCTTTATTTATCCTTTATTTATTAGTTATATTTACATACATTATAAAAAACATTATAAAAGGTTGTTGGTCTCGATCGATAGTCTCTGCCTACCCCAATGGGAACAATGGGCGTGAGTATAAGTAAGTAAGTAAGTGGTGGTGGGTCTCAACCGCATTGCTCAAAAATCCTTCAAAAGCCCCAATACCGTTAGTCGCCTCTTACGTACACCCACCGGAAGAAATGGGTTCCAGCCGACACCACACAGCTATATTCAAATTCAAATCGTTTAATGCATTCATGTGGTAAAGTTCGAGATGATACAGGTTATTTTATTTATTGTTCCACAACATGAACCCATATTTATCACTATATTTTCTTAATTAAATGATAAAAGCTCCAAAACACTCAAACAGATGATAAATTGTGGACACCACATTTATCTTGTTTCGATGGGGATACCCATGACAAATTTAATATTAATATCCCTTTTGCCAAACTTAACCAATTTTATTTATCTCCAAATCGATAGGCGACAATAATAATTAAAATAAAATACAAAAACGCAACAGTTAATAACCTGCTTTTTATAAAATATTCCCTATAAATAAGTTTGAATTTGTCTTTTTCTTCTTTTTTTGAACTTAATCTCGACTGGCAACCGCGCGAGCGGGACACACTTCTCTCTCACACGGCTCTCGTTCTAGGACGTTTCTCTGCTTGACAGTCTTTAAAAGATTATTAACTTTATTGCATGGTAATAAATTGCATTTTCGTTTACCATATTTTTGTGTGTACGCTCTCCTGTTTAGTTAGTAGCTTCATGGGTCAAATCTTTGACTATGAACCATCTATGAACACTATAGACCGTAGACAGAGAATTACAATAGACATCTGCATATATTTTATTTCACTCGCACTAGACGGAGAAAATAAATATTAAAAATACTAAGAGTAAGTGAGACATGACCATATGATTTGCTGTCCCTTACTGCTGGCCAAGCCGGCAAAGTACTTATTATTATTTTGGGCATGACTTTTAGTTCCTCGCCTCTCCCATGGCCGAAAAAGAAAATATAAATATTAAATGGGAGAGGCGGTACTCCCCGACAAAAGCACAGTCAGTCGGGGTCAGGGAGTCAGGTTCAAGAACCGACGGACGATCCGAGCCGTATCGAGCAGCACCGCTTTCTGCATTTGTGCTGGAACCGACACGCCACAGAAATCCAACCGCCTCAAGTTGGTCGCGAGGCTGGTTGGAATTAACCCGTTCGCGGACAAAACAATTGGGATTATTTCTGTCGAAGTCACACCCCACATGTCGGTGATCTCGTGAGCCAGATCGAGATATTTCCGACGCTTCTCGGTGTCGGCTTTCACGAGACCCTCGTCATGAGGGATAGTGACATCCACTAGAAATACCCTCGACTGCGACCGATCCCATACCACGATATCAGGCTTATTCGCTAGAATAGTCCTGTCCGTGATAACGGATCGGTCCCAATAGATTTTGGCACGGTCGTTTTCTAGGATTGGCTCCGGCAGATACTTGTAATACGGCAGCCTCTGTTGCAAGAGTCCGTATTTCAGAGCGAGCTCCTGATGCAGGATTTTGGCTGCTTGGTTGTGTCTGTGCAAGTACTCAGTGTTAGCAAGAGCCGAACAACCGGAAATGACATGCCTAAGTGACTCTCCGGGACGGCCACATGCTCGACAGATGTCTGTGGTACCGTCCTTTAGGATGTATTTCCGATAGTTCTGCGTCTTGATAACCTGGTCTTGTATTGCACAGACAAAACCTTCGGTTTCCCCAAACAGGTCCCCGAAACGCAGCCAATGCAGGGAGGCTTTACGGTCCACGAAAGGTTCGTGAAGTACCTTGTAAAACCTCCCATGCAGCTCCTTCTCTTTCCATACGGACTCCCGATCAGAGGTGCTAAGTACCTCCGGGGTTTGCCAATCCTGTGAGGCCAACGATAAGGGAGTCAGTCCTTTATCACTAGCGACCACCTCCCCCCGAATACTATCATCCGTCATCGTCAAAAAATAGTTTCTGAGGTTGCATACCTCGCGGTTGTGCATGGTTTTGGCACTCAAGAGGCCTCGACCACCACACTTCCGCGGGATATATATATTATTATTATGGGCATGACTTTTAGTTCCTCGCCTCTCCCATGGCCGAAACAGAAAATTAGAATTTTAAATGGGAGAGGCGGTATTCCCCGACAAGAGCACAGTCGGTCGGGGTCAGGGAGTCAGGTTCAAGAACCGACGGACGATCCGAGCCGTATCGAGCAGCACCGCTTTCTGCATTTGTGCTGGAACCGACACGCCACAGAAATCCAACCGCCTCAAGTTGGTCGCGAGGCTGGTTGGAATTAACCCGTTCGCGGACAAAACAATTGGGATTATTTCTGTCGAAGTCACACCCCACATGTCGGTGATCTCGTGAGCCAGATCGAGATATTTCCGACGCTTCTCGGTTTCGGCTTTCACGAGACCCTCGTCATGAGGGATAGTGACATCCACTAGAAATACCCTCGACTGCGACCGATCCCATACCACGATATCAGGCTTATTCGCTAGAATATTATTATTATTATTATTATCTTGTTAATTGGCCCTCGTATACAGTTTATACATTCTGCCAGCGTCAGAGTGAAATAGAAACAGCTTACTTTTTGAAACAAGTCCGATAAAAACGAAATTTAATTATTATTGTTTTTAAATATCTTAGAGTCAGAAAGAGATTAATAGATACAAATATATGTATATTTTAAGATGACATATAGAAATAAAAATAGACAATATTTTTTTACGAATTTGATCTATGATATTATAATTTAATTCCATTAGAAGATATGAAATAACTTAAAGATTTCACAAAGTCAGTATGAACAAGTGATAACACATTTATCATGTTAGTAGGTTTAGGAATAGAAGAAGGGAGAATATCATAAAATGATGTCGTTAATTTTGAACAGTTAAAAAATAAATGATCCAAAGTTCCTTCCTCAAGTCCACATTCACATAACGAATTATCTTTAATTTTAATTTTAGCGAGAAAAACTGGAGAACAACAATGCCCTAGTCTCATTCTACATATGGTAGAGGTAGATGTCTTTGAGCATCGTTTATATTTAAAAAACCAAGGCTTAGAGGGAATTTCCGGCTGAATACCCGCGTAAAATTTTCCTTTAAACTGAATAGAATGTTTCCAATTTTCAGACCAAGAATTTTTAAGGAATACTGATGATTGGGCTACTAGGTCATGAGAATAAAGTTTATTGGTATCAATTCCTGAATCACAAGCAATCTTGGCTGCAGAATCGGCATGAGTGTTCCCTGAAATGCCACAATGGCTAGGAATCCAAGCTAACACTATTTTAATGTTATTAAGGAAACATCGATATAAAGCAGTTTTCAAATCAAGGATTAATGGAAATTTGGTTTTGGCATGAAACTGATTTGATTGTAAAGCTTGTAGACAGCTTTTTGAGTCTGTAAAAATAACCGCTTTATTAATGGAATGGGATTCGATGAATTTGACGGCTTCTAAAATAGCAAGAGTTTCTCCAGTAAAAACTGAAGAATGGACAGGAGATTTCATGCTCAAAATTATTTTGCGAGAGGGAATCCAAACAGCGGAGCCGACGCACTCTGAGTTCAAAAGTTTAGATGCATCAGTATAAATGACAAGCCAATCTTTCCAAAGAACATCAATTTTATATTTTAGTTCCGTATCAGGAGAGAGGGACTCTTTTTCTATACCTAAATTTAAAATGATTTCTGGGAGGTAAATTAAACAAGCAAATTGAGTAGAAAATATGGGATTCGATTGATATCTGACTAACGAAGAAAGGGAATGATTAAATTTATTTATACTTTGAAAAACACGTGGAAGGGACTTGTGAGACCAATAACGGCTGGTTTCCACTTTTAGTGAAAGAGATTGTAAAGATGGAAGTAAAGGATGAGACGAAGATTGCAAAAATTTTGTTATAAATCTATGGCAAAGTACTTTGCTAAACAAACCGTTTGACATTTTCAAAATAAACAAACCGTTTTTGAATTGAAAAGCAGAAAAATTAAGAATTTCGTTGATTTTTTAGTTAATTATTTATGTGTGATCGGTTCTGGCAATAAATAGAAATATAATTTAACATTAGAAATAATTGAACATTCAATAAAATGGTCAGGTGCAGTGTTATATCGTGTAAAAGTAATAGCGAAACGAAGCAACCAGATTTGTCTTTCCACTCGTAAGTACCATTTAGTTTTAGAATAATAACAGTGTAAGATTATTATATTTTCTATTTATGACACATACATATCTAATTTATGCAGAAAAATAAACTGCAAATGCATGAAAATTATATTTAAAATTTGATAACCTAAAATCTCTATCATTGTAATGTTGCCAGCACAAGTATTTTATTTACCCTAAAACCCTGGATTAAATAAAAAATATGTATTTCAATATACTAATATAAGTTATATAAAGGATGTTTATTATTTAGTTCTTAAAAAGGGTTCCATGGCATGTACTATTTTTGTTGTAATATGAAGAGTAGATTTTTTTACAGTTTTCCAGATGAAGATAATATTATCTTAAGAGAATGGATTCTATCAACTGGAAAAATTAACTGGACTCCTACAAAATACTCCAAAATTTGTAGTCTTCATTTTGAAAAAAAGTATTCATTTAAGAAAAAGAAATTAACTTTATTATTACCTGGTGCTGTTCCAACCTTAGTAAGTAAAAATATCATATCATACTTGATCATATTATTAAGTGTTTAATCCACGTCCCCAAGTCCTGTACAATAATTATATTTTGATTTCAGATTAATGAATCTAATGATAACATAGATACAATGGAAAATTATCAGCCTACTGCGTCATCATCAAATTTTCGTCGTTTGGGTGTACAAGTATTTAAAACTATCTAATTCGAGGTTGGTTCATATCGTTATACAAAAAATATATTAGTTTATTTTAAAGATCTCGAGTCTCTTCATGTGAAACAACGCCATCTAAAATCTTGAAAAGAACTATTGTATTTTTTCTTGAAAACCTCATGATTTTTTTTCGATATTGTGTTTTAAATTTTATTTACTGAAATATTTTCTGCAATAATGTTAAAGAATTAAACCTTTTCAGTAATACATTCGATTGTTTTATTTATTTCGCAAATACATATAGTACCATGTATCTAATTAAACGATCTGCATTCCCTTCGGAGGGTTGACGTTGACCTTATTTTGATGGATAGTAAATATTTTTTTCTCTTATTTGATATAGTTTTCGGATGTGTGTGATCTATGCGCGGGACTCATCAGCCCCCGATGACGACGAGCATGCAGATCGTTTGGATACACATTTCATAGGTTTACTTCTATATGTTTTGGACTTACTTTGACTAATAACCAATAAAAAACTACTATAATTAAATGTTTTTTGACATGAATTCCTCATGTGGGGATTATTACTCATAAATAAAAGATGTTATTAAAGGAAAGAAAAATTTCGACACTGGCGGGGTTCGAACGGGGGCGTATACCCGAAGGTCGCGGGTTCGAACCCCGCCAATGTCAAAATTTTTCTTTCCTTTAATAACATCTTAACTACTATAATGATAATAATTATCAAATAATTGATTGGAAAATTTCGAAGATAAAGTTAAAAAAAAAATTGTTAAATTACCCACAATATGGGGAAAACTATTTTGAGTAAACACTATTTTGTATTACCCATCTCACTTGCCGACACGCTTCCCCTGGGTCTATTGTAATTCTCTGTCTACGCTATAGACAGAGTCATAATGCAACGGGAGAGTACCTCTTTTAGATAGCAATATTTTTCCCTGTAATGTTGCGATCACTAGAAAACAATTACCCCATAAATACTATAATCACCATTCTAAAAGCTACTTTTTAATTTAAAATTGATAACGTCAATTTATTGTTTAATTAAAGGTTTACTGTTTACTATATTATTTCCTGCAATCATATAATTATACATACTTGCTCCTAGTATTATACAATCTTTTTTGTTTAATTTTACCATTTATACTTATGTTTAATACACCGTGAAATCTAAAGCATTGTACTAACTATCAGGGATGAATCTTCCCATGATTACGAAAAAAATTTTGTACGGGACTAACTTTGTTACTGGACAAAAAAAACAGCTGTTCCATAAGTGCAAGTTATGTAAATATCATACGGGTCATCATGGGTAAAGTGGGGTCTATGTTTGTATTTTGAAAAATAAAAGACAGCACTATTTTGTACATGAGTTTTATTGCATTATTTACTATTGACCTTTAAATAAAATCAGTTTCGTGTGAAATTTTCGAATTCATTCGTCTATTTCAGTCACATTTTTCAAAAGATGATGTATTCGTACATCTAAGTATTTTAAAGCTATAGCCTTTATTAACAGCACAAGGTGGTTTTCGAACGGATTTTGCTCTCTGATGTGGTCGTTTAATGTCGGAAATATTCTTTTACCTAAATTCTTTTTCAAAACAACTGCGACCATTTGAGCCAAAGCTTAGTCTTTGGACAAAAACGAGGTGCCTTTCAATTTTATAGTATGCCTCAAAACTTTAGTTGATTTCCAATTGCATCTTCCAGTGGCCGCAATCCATTTTTCTCGTAGATTCGGGTCTTTAGGAAAACTGTAATGAAAACGAAGAAATTAAATAAATATAACAAATTTATTACTTACTAATTCCGTAGATAACAATTGGAAATCATTCAGCGTCGCTATAGCGCGACGAAATTCATAATATACTCACTCATTAACATCAGTTTACTAATTTGAAAATTTTACCCTAGCGACAGGGTAGGATGAAAACATGAATTATGGCAACACTGAGATACTGCATATTTTTAAGTTATACTATTAAAAAATTGCTCAAAATAACTAAAGAAAATGCTAGTAATCTAGTTCAACGTAATTAACATTTGAATCACTTTTTTTCTGATCGCGCAATGTATTTATCTGTAGAAAAACATTAAAAAACTCACTCACTTGTGGAAAGTCAATCCTTCGATGTGTTTTTCGCTGTGGCTTCCGCAGCCAAGCACGCTACACCCAACCATACCTCACTAAATAATAACTTAATTAATGGAATCTCTTTTGTCACAATAACAATATACAAATGAATAAAATCTTTCTCAAAATCAAAAGAAAACCAAAATCGCTCACAAGTCGACGCTTTGTTTGTCACAATTTAAAAGTGTGACATCAACAAAACGGGTTACGCGATAGAGATGACAATAAAGATTTTTGTCTCTTTTTAACATATAAGAACTTAAATAAGGGCTTCTCTTTTTAAACTGGATGACGTAACATCGCTCTGTCTATAGTGTTCATAGTCAAAGGGTCAAATCCATGAAGTTACTAACTAAACAGGAGAGCGCACTCACAAAAAAATGGCACACAATAATGAAATTTACGTCCCCGCAATAAAGCTTATAATCTTTTGAACACTGTCAAGCAAAGAAATGTCCTAGAACGATAGCCCAAACTAGAGGAGTATGTCCCGCTCGTGCGGTTGCCAGTCAACGAAAGTCAAGTTCAACGAAAAACAAATTCAAACTTATTTATAGGGAATATTTTTAAAAAACCAGGTTACTAACTATTCCTTTTCAATAAATTGTTTTAATTATTTTCGTCGTCTAACAACTTAGAGATAAATAATTTATTAAGTTTGGTAATCGGTAAAATAATATTTATAACGGGTATCCCCATGGAAGCAAGATAATTAAGATGTCCAAAATTGATCATTTCCATTTTCATGTATGAAATTCTATCGATGTATAACAATTCGCCTATCCCCTGCTGGTGGTGTTGCCGAGATAAACTGACGTTTTACTTCAAATCAATAAAAATCGATAACATGAGGGGTGTGAAAGCGAGCATGTTTAGTTTTTGCGAGTATATAAGCCAGTATTTAAGCAAATATATTAGTTGCCATGCGCCTCTTTTGACTGAATTTATAGTATAATTAAATTAAAAGCATTTATTATGTAACATAAAAATTATAACGCCTAGCATAAACCCACCAGAAAGTTTTGTATTTCTTAATTTTATTTTAATTTTCGCCGTTATGTTAATATTTTTAACGGAAATCATAATAATATGAGCGAGCATAGTTGGGGTCATAGGTGACAGGAAAGCGATGAGAAGGAAAATTTGCAAGTGTTAACACTTTCGTATTTTAATAAATAAAGAGAATACAATATCCATTTACTGTAAACAATGCAAAATAATACACATTTTCCTTGAATTGAGTAGCTTGGATACTTACACATTTTACGTAACTTCTAACTATGAACCGGAATTCGGATATTGTTAACATGTTATAAATAAATATTTATTATCACAGCGTAAATAACTGTTTATCATGGAGTGGAGGATAGATGTATGAATATAATGAATTGGTACTATTGTCGCCATTGTGAAATGTTTGACTGTCATTTTCAGTTAGCTCTCAAAATAAAACTTATAGTGTGACCTACGTATATAATTTATTGTCATTTCCTTTTTAACACTCTTTGTAGTAGTAACTACTGCGTACTACTGCAGCTTGAAAGAGCTCAGAGAGCAGTTTTAAAAGTTGGCTTATGTTTACCATTCTTATATCCAACAACTGAGCTCTATAAAGTTGCCGAAGTTTTGTCAGTTAGGAAATTATTTATTCTGCGACAAGTCGAAAAAATGCATAAAAGTAAAAGTGATGTTGAAACAAAAGAAATATCTCACTTGAGAAATACTGGTAGAGTTTTTAACATCCCTAAACTTAAAACGGCTTTCTCTGGGAGATTTCCATTGTTCCTATCAGGATTTGTTTACAATAAAATTAATAAAATTTTGGATATCTCTAGCGTTTGTAGTCATAAGGCTAAGGAGATAGTTGCTACATGGTTGCACTCATTATCATATTCTGAGACAGAAGACATCCTAATTGTTCAATAGTGACAGAAGTAGTATTTTGCACGCACTCATTCATTCACGCACACAAACACACACACGCCCCCCCACACTCACTCACACACACGCCCCCCCCACACTCACACACACATTCACACACACTTTCTCTCTCACATAGACGCACGTGCCTAAACACTATACATCCAAGTGAAATAGTTTTTTTTTCTATAAATTATTTTCTTAGTTCTGCTTATTTTGTATACTTTTTAGGGTTCCGTAGCCAAATGGCAAAAACGGGACCATTATAGATTTGTCATGTCTGTCTGTCTGTCCGTCCGTCCGTCCGTCCGTCCGTATGTCACAGCCAGTTTATTCCGAAACTATAAGAACTACATTATTGAAAATTGGTGCGTAGATGTATTCTGTAAACCGCGTTAAGATTTTAAAATAAAATCTGAAAAAAAACCAAAATTTTTAGGGTTCCCCATACATAGAATTGAAACTCAAATTTTTTTTTTCATCAAACCTATACGTGTGGGGTATCAATCCAAAGGTATTTGAAAATGATGTTGAGGTTTCTTACATCATTTTTTTCAAAACTGAATAGTTTGCGCGAGAGACTTTTCCAAAGTGGTAAAATGTGTGTCCCCCCCCCGTAACTTCTAAAATATGGGCATGATAAAACTGAAAAAAATATATGATGTGTATTACTATACAAACTACTAAAGAAAATTGGTTTGAATGAGATCTAGCCAGTAGTTCTATTTTTAAACGTCATAAATCAAATTACTTGCTAGTGCTGTTACGGAACCCTTCATTAGCGAGTCCATCTCGCTCTTGGCCGCTTTTTGTTTTAGTGTTAGGTTTTTCTATAATAATTATGTTTGTGTGTAATTTTAATTTGGAAATCAATGTAAATATCGAGAAAGGCCACCCGCCATACAGGTTTTACCTAGTGCAGGGGCCATTGGAAAAATCACTATGTAATTCAAAATGCGCAATAAACAATTTTATTATTAAATATTTTTTTATTATTATTAACTTTTTTTAAAGACATTTATTTATACAATATTTTCCTTGTTTATTAATACACACTTTTCTTTTAAGTCTATAATATAAAAATATGAAAATTATGAATTATTAATATTAATGGAGTGTATTTTATAATTACTTATAAACATATTGAATATATAAAAAAAACATTATTGCACATCAAACACAAATATTAACAAAATCAATAAAGCAGTTTACAAAGAAGTACTATTGGTGGTCTTATCGCTAAGGCGATCTCTTCCAGACAACATTTGGAAGGTAAAATCAGTCAATGTAGGGTACACAGTCATTCGGGTAGATATAAAAGACAAGACTAAAAATAAACAAATATATTAAGCTGAAAAGAACAGATACTACTCTTTGATCTTAGCCAAAAGGCCGAGAAGATATAAGGAACTATGATCTCCACAGAGACTTAGGACTCAATACTATCAGGGATCACTTCAAACAAATCTCACGTAGATACTTTGATAGGATCCCCGATCACCCCAACCCCTTACTCCGAGCCTCGCTCGACTACACGATTCCCCCGGACGCCGGGATTCGACGCCCACGTAGCGTGCTCTCGGATCCCGACGACGACATCACCCGCGAGCTCGAGGCCTCAGGGGCAGGCGCTCGCAAACAACCACTATCACTCCCGACACCGACCCCGCCGGCGAGGTCGTAGAACCTAACACTAACTTTAGAGTCACACCAGACTCAACTAGAGTCTATTTTATTTTATACTCACCCTATTCGACTTAGCTTAGGTACACTCCTTTGCCGCGCCAGGGCGGCCTTCAGCCGCCCGGCACAACACATCTTGGTGACGCCGCATAGGCCGCAGGGCTAGCAGCACCGAACCGGTGGGGTTTTAGTCGGTAAAAGTCCGACATACCCCCGTCGCTCTCTCGAGCCTAGGATCCTATGAGGATTTCCCCACCGGTAAACAAAAAAAAAACAAATATATTTAGCTTATATGAAAACGAAATTATTAAATTTGTAGGAATATGAGTGAGACGCTGCTATGTGCGAGTGAGTCCGCTATAGTGTGCGCATCTAACATGACTCCCACAAATTAAAGTAATAATTATTAATTGAATTACATTTCAATACATAAAAAAGTAGCCTGTATTAGTTAAAATGATTCCCCTTATAATTGTTAATTTTCATTTACTGGCAATACTAATATCGATGACAGCGACGCTCTTTCCGGCCAAGAAAAGTTTGTGGATCTGTATCTCAGACCAACAACCTATAGACAGATAACGCGCGTATATATTAATTAATCTATCCATTCTGTGAAAGCAGCCACTGCAGCCATGAAACACTTATATGTAAAGACGTCGTACATAAATCAAAGCCTGGATTAATTTTTAACTAATGTGACACAATAACCATTTGCAATATCCGGCTAAACTAATGTGAGTGATTTACCTGTGTAACAGGTTTTGATTTGTCTTTCATGTGCATTCGTAAAGCTGTATATATCAGTTTAAAATAGTATCAACCCTTTTCTTACCACGGGTACGATACCTAAATATATGCATCACTCTTCACAAGATCACAACTAGAGTCCCCTAGTGAAAATATTCATAACTAATATAAAATATCACTGTCTTACAATCATGTCGTAAGAATGAATATTCAATTAGTATAAAGACTGATACCTAGATGGCGCTAAACATCAGTTTGGTAAAGAACAGCCATGTGGAAAAGGTTTTCCCACAAGTTTGCGCAGATAGCGTGTTCTGAAAAGGACCGAGGCCTGACACTCCACATCGTTGGTTTAACTGAACAAGCTTTCAGTTAGTAAACCTTTACGAGCGGGTGCCGAAGGTACGCTCCATTCTACGCGTTACAAAGTTTACGTGGCGAAAAATTGTTAAAAGTATTTAGGATATACCTTGCACTTAATATTTTGCTGAGTTATATAATAATTTGGTTTGGTTTAAAATATAATATCAACGACTTAAACATGTATATTAAAGTAAAAGTTTTAGTGAATCATTAAGTCGCAAAAGTTAAGCCTCAGAAAAATTTAAATTAGCCTAATTAACATGAAAACGTGAAAAGTTTAAATGAAAATAAAGTAAGACTATAAATCTAAATAAATAATATTGGGGTTGAAAAAAGATAAATAGGTAATAATAAGTTTGTTTTTGGTATTCGGCCTAGGGCTAGTCGTTCTTGTATATATTTTTAGTAATTTAATCACTTATATTATAACGTCATATATTCCCGAAGGGGTGACAGAGTGACAGTGGCATTCTATACCCGGTGTTTAGAGTATCCACTTTGTAATATGTCGATGATGTTAATGTTTGGTATAATTTTATAAAATTGATTATTTTCATTTTCGTTACTTCTATCCCACTGAAGTATAAGAAATCTGATTTATTATCTTTAGTTTCTTACTTTCCTTCTGATATTTTATTTATTTTATTTTATTATCTTTGTGGGGCTTACCGCTAAATTTACAATATAAAATAATAACATAGGCAGAAATATGCCAATAACAAGCTCCCACATATACAATTAATTATTATGTTATAGATCTTTACTCCCTTTAATGGTAGGTTCTAATAATGTAAATTTAACTTGATCATAAGTGAAAATTAAGCTTCAGAGTATGCAATAAAAACAGTTTATCATATATCTTTATCAAATTTATATGTAAAAACGACTTTTGCAGGTTTAGTAGATTTGAATATCGGTTGAATAAGCATCTATCATATTTCTATCCTATACCTGGGATAAAGGCGTTGTTTTGTAACCTCCTAATTAAATTATTGATGCATTGATAAAATTGTCAAAAATTAAATAAATCACGTTTGTCCTACTCAAACCTACATCACACTCTCATTCATACTCCAACGTTCATCTAGTCTATATAACCTTAATTGATGTTACTGCCTGCTGCCATTGCAACCAAAAAGGTCGAATTCATTACAGAATTCCGTTATCAAAACAATCAAGCTCCAATTAGACAAACAGTGTTTATGTCACTTTGATTGAACGAGATGTCATTGACTCATAGCCGGGGTAGTGATTTATCATTGTAATCATTTTCCCTAATCCCTGCTTTGTGGATTCAACTCCACCTGAACGGAATTCAATTTAAATTGACATACCAAGCGTAAAAAAAGATTTGTGAAATAAATGAATCAAGTGCGAAACGTGATTCCAAAGTCAAATATACTGGAGGTTTATGTATTTGAGTTGTAGCTTTTTAATTTCAGAATGTGCTCTCAAATTCAAAACAGCAAAAACACAAATAAAAAAAATATATTAGAGGATTTGAAACTGGAATGAACTAGTGAACTTAAAAAGTTATAATGTGTGCCAATTGAAGCGTTCATTTTGAAAAAAGAACAATGTCTTCCGAGATCTCATTGGATGACCGCGAGCGGCCAAGTGTGATGCGGCGATTAGGCTCGGGCTGTATCCGGGCCGCCTGCTCGCAAATAGGTTTGATAATATTGGTGGTGATATACGTACTCCTTGGTGGTTTGTTGTTCGAGTATTTGGAGTCTGGACCCGAGGTCGCGAGGAAGTCTCCGATTCAAAGATCGAGAGATGAATGTTTGAAGGAGCTGTGGGCTATAACAGGTAAGTTTTTTATTCAGATGTAATCATATAATAATATCATATTCTTAGGTACGCTTGCACTTAACTGTCAAGCCAGGAAACTGTACAGACAGACACAGAGACGGTTGGGAATTTCTTGTCTTATATTTTATTCTAGTCAATCTACTAGGACCTAGATTCTAGGTAACAACATAAATAAAATTGGCGGCCTGTTGTATCAGCATAACCGCTTTCTACAGTTTTCTTATTAATGTACATACGGTACAAGTACTAAAGACACATATTTTTATCTTTTAGTTGTATGTTTTGGGGTAATTATTGAAACAGCTGGAACGATTTCGAAAGGACTTTCACTGGTAAAAAAATTATGTAGTTAAAAGCACTTTAGCCACTTATACATTTAATACTCGTGCCTAGCCTTATTTGCCCATTCGCTGGTTATAAGTAAAAGAGCTATCTATGCGTATAAAACGAATATTATCTATAACATATTAAGCTGTTGTTAATCAAGACTATAATTTATCTTATTATTATCTTTAATCACTGAGGTCAGGTAAATAACATCGTATTTTGATTTTCCAAAGCAAAAAACATTTTCCTCTGTGCACCTGTAAAATATTATGCTCATCAATGTTATCTTAAAAAAAATATGTCTGAACGTCTACAACGCTTTGCAGTTTCCCCCTTTTAACAACTTCTTATGACTACGTACTCGTAACTTCAGAATTCCATTTTTTTTACTTAAAATTGAGATTTATTCTCCATATCATAAGGTAAGATTCCATCACCATTTACTCTTGCACATGGCAATTTTAACATAGACCTTTAGCATCCAAATCTATTTCCAAATACAAACAATATTCCTCACAAGAGATGTTCAGGAAAGCAAGAGACATTTGTCAGGATCGTGCAAAATGGCGTTTGATAGTCTCTCCTTTCCGTAAGTAAAAGAAAAGGCATGAGTAGATATAAACAAGTCAGTAAGTAAGTGATCAAAAAACACAGAATATTTACGATTCTACCACTGAAAAAAGGTCCTTTCAGTAGGTAGATACTGATATTCAATTTTGTAGGTCCAACGTTTTCACAAGTTTCCATCAAAGAACGTCGTAAAATAATGCGACGTTTTTTTATGAAAAAAATACTAATAAAATTCCCGTCCCTTTTGCTGGGAGTAACCAAATTTAGCTTACCGCAAAAAGGACTTTGCTACGAAAGACGAACACGATATGAATAAAACATACCTCCTATTGAATATTTGCTTAAAACTTATTAATCTGCTGGCTTTGATATAAAAAAAAAAAAAAAAAAAAAAAAAAGGCATTTATTTCACAAAATTAAGTAGTTTACAATGGATTGGTTTCGGTGTTTACCGCAGTAGGTTTCCCTGTGACGCAGCAAACAGGCTCTTTTAAATAACTAAGTAACATAACAATTATGTGCTGATGGCCATTTTTAATTTTGTTTCAAGTACAAAGATACAAAAAAAAAAAAAAAAAAAAAAAAAAAAAAAAAAAAAAAAAAAAAAAACAAAAAAAAAAAAAAACACATAATATTTGAGTTTCGGGATGATACGTCTTTGCGTTATTTATTTCAAAAATGTTAAGGTGTTGAATGTATTCTAGACATTGAAAAAAAAAAAGACTTATAATTATTATTAACCAAAAATTCCCCATAAACCAGCAACCTACATATTTTAATCTTTTTCTATGGCTAAGTACGTAACCTGGCTTTTTCAGGTAGTTATCAATTTTCGACTTATTCTTTGCCATTTCTACAGAAAATTTTATTGAGAAATTATTAAGCTTTGACTATCCCGTTTTAGGAGAAAAGTTCGTTTGTATATGTTTTTAAAAAAAATAAGGAAATAAAATACAGACGCAAGGGTTCATTGAAGTGATATGAGCGCATAAATACAAAAGATTGATAAATTCTACTGAAACGAAACAGGCTTATAAGGATTGTTACCTTTTATCTCAAATATAACACAGTAATACATACAAACATACATAAACTCACGGCTGTAAATCCCTAGAAGGGGTAGCCAGAGCTAAGGAATTAGAAATTCCTCAGCCACTTTTGAAAATTATAGTGGGGAAAAGATGGTAAAATAAAGGTTGTTGGTGATGGGTCTCCAACCGCATCGCCCAAAAATCCCTTAAAAGCCCCAATACCGTTAGCCGCCTCTTACTACTCGTACACTACTCGTACACCCACCGGAAGAAATGGGGCAGTGCTATTCTAAGCCGACACTACACAGCATATTATTTATGTCATATTATATAACACAGTAATATAAGCTAAATAAAACTATTTTATAAAAAAACCCGCTATAACATACTAAAAAAATGCTGAAGTAATTCTTTGTAATATAATGTGAACTTTTAACAATAATTCACACAGCAAACTCTGTTCTAATAATAAAAAAAATCCATAAATAAGAAGTTATCTACGAAATACTGTCCATCTTTGATAGTAAGTAACATAAAACATAATGTAATCCAAACGCAATATTTCATAACCCGAGGTAAAAGTAAAATGTTTTTCATAAATCTAAACAATTAATCTTGTTATGCTGAAAGGGCCCCGCGTCGAGATTTTTTATCATTTGTGTGCTAACCCCGTATTTTTACACATGAATTCGTAAATACGAACGTAGTCCTGTAATTTGCGAGGAAAACTCCGACCTTATAAAGAAAAGTCCCCATTTTATCCCATTGGAGCTTCTGAAGTTCAAAATAATGGATGGCCTTTTATTTTTCCTTATTGTTTATGTAGCGACAACCACTACGCGTAATAAGAAAATTAATGGAGTCTATAATCGAAAATTAAAGATTATTTAGGGTGGGAGAATAACTTAGCTAATAATGGAATTTGATAGCGACAAATATGTTAAAATTTTCTAGCTAGCTGTATCAAGCAACCTCGATTGTGGAAGTTTATTATTTTAGTTTTGCTCCTAATGGTATATCCTTTCTTGATCAAGAGGCTATCCGACGATGGCATAATTTTTTAAATTGGCCTTGTAGTTTCTGAGATTCGCGCGTTTACGAAAACCAACGCTTCACATTTACATACATACATACATACATATACTCACGGCTGTAAATCCCTAGAAGGGGTAGCCAGAGCTAAGGAATTAGAAATTCCTCAGCCACTTTTGGAAATGATAGTGGGGAAAAGATGGTAAAAATAAAGGTTGTTGGTGACGGGTCTCCAACCGCATCGCCCAAAATCCCTTAATAGCCCCAATACTGTTAGTCGCCTCTTACGTACACCCACCGGAAGAAATGGGGTAGTGTTATTCTAAGCCGACACTACACAGCAATTTTATTAAAATATATTCTATCTAGATTTTTCTTGCAACATTTAGCATACATATTTTTATTGCACATTATTTTTATATGTTTGTATTATCACTCCAAACATAAAATACATTCAAATACGGTAAAATATCATTTAAAGCATTTAATCAAGTTAAGATTACTTGAGGGCAACCTTTTGTTCAAAATTAACTTGTAAAGGTAATTTTGAAAAGAGAGTTAAGAGTCCTTTAGCCTTATAAATCTTTCTTATTACGGCGCCCTTTCTCAATATTTCGTGGAAATAATCCTTAAAATATACATTTGGGAGACGATGGGGACCCATGTTGTGTTATATAAGAGACCATTTTGACCCTTTTTTGGCAAGATACTGTCATTTACTTGGCACTTCGTTAAAACACTATCTATTGAAACCTGATAAATATTTAGGATTTAATTTAGATTAACACCGTGAAAATTTGTAAATATGCGTTCAAGTAAGATAAATACATTTCAATCATAGAATTGATTCTCTCTCCCGTTTTAGACATAAATGCCAAAAGCGATGCCAGAGCGTTAGAGTTAGAAACTTCTCAGCCACATCTAGAAGTTGATAGGGGAAAAGACGGTAGAAATAAAGTATCGTAAAAATGTCCATTCCCTTAGTCGCCTCATTCGTGGGTAAAAGGGGTAGTGACATTCCAAGCCTACACGGTACAGCAAGGTACTACACGGCACTAATGTTGAATCCGGGGAATAATGGCGTAAAAATTTAGAATGTATGTGCTCTTGTTTATAATACAGAATTACTTCTAAATAAAACAACCCAGCTACATACAGGTGGTATGGGTTTAAATCCGGATATTTTCTCAAGTCATTTGTTCAGATTATTTACCGTGATGGATCATTATTATCATTATTTTGCTGTGTAGTGCCGGCATAGAATAGCACTACCCCATCTCTTTCCTTGGGTGTCGTAGAAGTCGACTAAGGGTAAAGGGCTTTTTCATCTTCGCCCCTACACCAATCCAAGGTCTGCCGTGCCGAGGGATGCGTGGCCAGGGGTGAGCCTGGTCGTTAGCGTGCCGCCGTCCCGGAGCCTGGTGAACTCCGGGTACTAAATAACCTTACCTAGTCAAGCGGGGCTCTGGCTAGGCGGACAGTTTACTTCCCTTGCTTTTCGTGGGGTCCAAATGTGTTTCGCAACAAAAATTAAACACGATGGCGGCGATATGGCTCGCCACCTATCACGCCGTGGTTCCTCGCGGGGCGAAAAGTGGGCTAAAGAGACCCGCTTTGGTACGATGAATGTGTGTGGAGGGATGCATGAAAAATTAGATGAAGTATGTTTGATTATGGAAGACAGAAAACTAGATTTTCTGTGTGTAAATGAAACGAAGCGCAAGGGAAAAGAGGTTTCACAACTTGGCCCATTTACAGCTATCTGGTCGGGAGTTGCCGAGAGTGACAGAGCTTGCCAAGGCGTGGGACTTCTGATATCTGA
Organism: Bedellia somnulentella; assembly: GCA_963576735.1. NCBI lineage: Eukaryota > Metazoa > Arthropoda > Insecta > Lepidoptera > Bedelliidae > Bedellia > Bedellia somnulentella. The sequence continues at coordinate 15,006,587 of OY755184.1, forward strand.
AAGGATGGCTAAGTGCATGAAAGATTATGCGTGTGTGAGTCCAAGGCTCCTATGGATAAAGGTGAAGGTAGGGCTTGTCCGGATGCGCATAATTTGCGTGTATGCTCCGGACATGTCCAGATCACTATCCGAGAGGGAGGAGTTTTGGAATCTGTTAGACGATGTTGCGAATGGGTGTGATGAAAATGAGAAAATTGTTATGTTAGGAGATTTTAATGGTTGGGTTGGTGTGTCACGCAACGGTTGTGAAAGAGTTTTAGGAAAGTTTGGTGATAAAAGAGTGAACGAGAATGGTGAGAAAGTGATTGAGGTATGTTTGGAGAGGAATCTTTGTGTTACGAACACGTTGTTTGAACACAAAGATATCCATATGTATACTAGACAGAGAGGAAGCGAGAGAAGTATGATAGATTTTGTGATAGTGGATGAAAGGCTAAGAGCAAAGGTTGTTGACACCAGAGTCCATAGGGGCATTAACGTTGGCACAGACCACTTTCTCGTGATATCACGATTGAGGGGACTGTGCACGCGTTGGCGTCACAGGGCCAAAGTGTCGACAACTGAATTTGCGAGAATAAAAGTGGAGAAATTGGAAGAGGATGAAAATATTAGAGATGAATATATGAAGAAATTGGACGACAGACTAAGTTGCGTGGAGATGAAGGATGAAATGGAAATAGAAGAAGTATGGGATGTGCTCAAATCGTCAATGGTTGAATGTGCGACGGAAGTATGTGGATTGAGTAAAAGAACAAATAGACCACCAACAAGTTGGTGGGATAAAGATGTGAAAGAGGCAGTTGGAGATAAGAAGAAAGCTTGGTTAGATTTACTAGCGATTAAAGCTAGTAAACGAATGGATGCGAGAGTAAAAGATGATGTAGTGAAGAATAGTGAAGATGAATATAAGAGAGTTAAGAATGAGGTTAAGAAGAAAATAGAAAAGAAAAAGCGTGATCTGATAGAATGGTGTGAGAGGAAACTCTCCGATAATTTCCGGAATAACCAAAAGTTGTTCTGGAAATATATCCGGAAAGAAAAGGGAGTTTCCCAAAACACGAGAGTGAATGTTGTGAGAGATGAACAGGGTGAATTGGCGACGGATGAAAGTAGCATAAGACGAGTATGGAAGAACTATTTTGAGGGACTCTTTGAAAAAGAGGATACATCCATTTCTTCGCCAATCGGCAGTAATGTTGATTGGAACGACGTTATGGGTGACTTTAGTGACAGTGAGATCAGTATGGAAGAAATAATGAAAGCAATGAAAAGTATGAAACTAGGGAAAGCGGCAGGGTATGACAGGATAAACACTGAAATGCTGAGGGCTGGTAAAGGGGTGGTGGCTTCCTGGTTGTACTTCCTTTTCCAAAAATGCTGGTCGAGTGGCAAAGTGCCACAAGACTGGTGCAAAGCGGTAATTGTGCCTTTATATAAAGGAAAGGGGTCACACCAGGAGGCTAGAAACTACCGTGGAATTAGCCTACTCAGCATTGTCGGTAAATTGTATGCAAAGGTTTTGATTGAAAGAGTGATGAATGAAACAGATGATAAAATTTGGGATGTGCAAGCAGGATTTAGAAAGGGAATGGGATGTATGGACCAAATCTTCTCTTTAAGGAGCATCACCGAAAAGTTCTTAGCTAAGAACCGAAAGGTGTATTGCTCCTTCATTGATTTAGAGAAGGCGTATGATAGGGTGGTAAGAAAGTGTTTATGGGAGGTGTTATCCAAGTTCGGTTTGGGGAGTCGACTTATACGTGCACTTGTATCACTCTATGAGGATTCCAGTGCATGTGTGAGAGTAAACGGGGAAAATACTGACTGGTTCGGGATCTCTCGGGGTGTCCGACAGGGTTGTGTAGCTTCCCCGTGGCTCTTCAATTTGTTCATGGATGACTGTTTAACAGAGTTGCGTGAAAGTGATTATGGATTGAGAATGGGTGGATTCATCATTAAATGCCTCTTATATGCCGACGATCAAGTGCTACTTGCATCATCGGTGGAAGAGCTGCAAGAGATGATGAATATTGCATGTGCGTCTTTTGAAAAAAAGGGAATGAGGGTGAATGTGGATAAAACAAAAACTATGGTTTTTGAAAGAGAGGTGAATATGACCGAATGCGTGATTGAGATTAATGGTAAGAAAGTGGAACAAGTGAAAGAGTTTGTGTATTTGGGAAGTTTGTTTACTAGGGATGGAAAGTGTGATGAAGATATCGAGAGAAGAGTGAAAAAGGGTAATGCGGTAAATGGAGCACTGGATAGTCTAATGTCTAGTCAGTCGGTGTCTGAAAAGGCCCGAATGGCTGTGCATGATGCTGTCCTCGTTCCTACGCTTATGTATGGCAGTGAATGTTGGGTGTGGCAGAAGAAGCATGAAAGTAGAGTGAATGCAGTAGAAATGAGATCCCTCAGAAAAGTGTGTAATGTAAGGTTATGTGATCGTGTGAGGAATGATGTGATTCGTGAAAGGTGTGGTGTAAAAGATGATATTGTAAGAAAGATAGAAAAAGGAATGTTGAGATGGTTTGGGCACATAGAGAGGATGGATGACAGTAAATTGGTGAAAGAGATATATAGAGCCAATGTGGAAGGTAATGTTAGTAGAGGACGACCTCGGAGGACACATTTGGATCAAATAGAAAATGTGCTCAAAAAGGCAGGTGTCCGCAGTATGAAGAATAAAAGAGCATGTATGAAAAGATTGATGGATGTAAACGAAGCCAGAGAGGTTTGCCAGGATCGTACAAAGTGGCGATCGATAGTCTCTGCCTACCCCAATGGGAACTAACGGCGTGAGAATATGTATGTATGTATGTATGTATGGATAGAGTATAACATAAAAATAAAATAAAATAATCATTTATATCAAAGTGAAAAGATAAATCTTTGTTATTTAGCGTCAAATTTCAACTTATTACTAAGTTTACTTCGGATTCGAAAGGTGTTTTGTTTAGAGAAGAACCCGTAAGAAACTCGTCATCACAAACCTTTTTTATGTCCATTACAATTTTGGTGGTAGCCCGGAAACATCCTGAACAGAGCCCTGATGACACCAAGTCATTTCATCATTTATGTAACCATTAACATTGTAATAGGCTTACGAACTAAGATTTAAAAATCTGTATTTTTGTACACTGTCCATGCAAAACATGGTTACTCTGAACACCAGGTAACAATGTCACGTGATGTTCAGAAGTATTAGTACCTCTGCCAACCCCTTCGAGGATATTCGGCGTGAACGTTTATGTTATGTTATGTTATGTTATGAACTAAGATTTCTTTTAACTACTGCTTTGAATTTGGTTTCTGATAAATTTAAAATGTCCTTAGATTATACATTTTTACGCATAACCCCATGAAAGCTGTGTTTATTTTTGAAAATCTGTATTTTTGTATTGAAATTATATGGTTGTCTCTCAGATTTCGAATATGTCTGTTATATAATTTTTATTTTCTTATCTTACTTATAATAAATCTGTAGAGAGGTAAATTCTGTACATGAAATATATTTTCAAAATAACTATCAGGTGGTGATTAGGGATCGATACTGATGCCAAAAATGCAATCAGTAAAATTTTTGTCTGTCTGTCTGTCTGTCGGTTTGTATGTGCCTTATGGAAACAAAAACTACTCGACGGATTTTAACGAAACTTGGTACAATTATTCTCTATACTCCTGGGCAGGTTTTTGTATACTTTCCAGCAGAGTAGTAAAGGGGAATTTTGGGAAATTTTGGGAAAACGGGAGAAGTTACTCCATTTTTTAAGCTTCCGTCGCGTGTGCAGCCTTAATGGTTAAACTTACATAGAAATCATGTATGACGGAAATATTCTTCATAAAATTATCTAAAAAAAATCCTCAACAGTTCATGTCTATCTTTTACGGTTGACTCACAATAACACGTGTAATTCCTGATAGCTAAGCAGTTCGGAACATTCTGATTATATTTGTTTACTCTTACGTTTGTAAACCTCTCACTCATCCCTAATTTAAAAAAGGTAACATTATTACCTATTCAATAAAAAAAGAATCAAAGAAATCGGTAGAGAAACACCGAAATTATACATAAAATAAGCCATCCCGCCCGTGACCAAAACCAAATCTTTACTAATTTACATATAACATACTAGATGGCGCCAGTAGTTGCATCCTACAACACGTAATGATTTATTTTTTAGATTGTTATAAATACTTCATAGCGTTTTATTCCAAAATTTGCTATTAAACGGAAATACTGAACCGTTCATTAAAGCACATTAAAAATCACCAAACTACACTGTTCAGGGAGTGCTATAAATTTAATAAATTGAAAACATTGCGCTGAATTTCACAATGCTTGAGCAGTGACAGAAGAAAGAAACCTCAGATATTTAAAAAAACAACGCTACCCGTGCGAAGCTGGGACGATCCACTAGTATAAAATATTGAAACAGTCCGTACTGTATATTTAAGGTATTTTCATAGTATTCGGTCTTACGGAATTCTATCGTGGGGCAAAGATGTCAATAAAGTATTTATATTACAAAAGAGGGCCGTCCATTCTACCTACATATTGAGCTCGGGGTGTCCGTTGCGCGAAAATTTTACAGAAATTGGTATGTGGTAACGTCACCTGACTAATACTTGAAAATTCTTGAGAGAGTGTATGCTAAAAATAATATTAATCTTTTCAGTTAAGTAACTCAAAGACACATTGTGAACGAAGGTCACAGCTTGCTCAAGTATAAATAAACTTAATGAAAGCTAATTTATTTTACTCAACTCAACTCAAACTCAAATGCTCACGCCGAATATCCCCGGAGGGGTTGGCAGAGGTACTAGTACTTCTGAACAACACGTAACATTGTCACCTGGTGTTCAGAGTACCCACGTTTTGATCGGACAGTGTACTTACGTGATAGGGGGCAGGCCTATCGCCGTTTTGTACGAATTCACTGTCACATGACTAAGTACTACTTTACTTAGCCATGTGGGTTTCCTCACGATGTTTTCCCTCACCGTTAACAACCATGATAAATCAACCACACATATGTCTTTAGAAAAGACAAATTGGTGTAGGCCCGACCCGCGATTAGAACACTAGTCATCTGCACGATAAGCGGTGTTCTACCCACTGAGCTATCACGACGTTTTTACGTATAATAATATTAAAACCGTGGCTTTTTGTCTTGGTGTTTGCATCTTATGAGTAAAGTTTGACGAGTAGAGATATTTTTAGGTAAAATAATTATTTAGTCATAATTTTCGTTTAGGCATAAGCTGAAAATCTAACCTTGAGTCATGGAAGCAATACAATAGTGTTCATAATAATAACTTTTTGAACAATGCCCGGATGCAATTAGCTTTACGGGCCTAATATTTATTTGAATAATTGTTTGAGTATGTATTTTTGTCGGCATGTGGGAAATTCAATACATAATGTTAAAAATTTCATACGCCCACACAACATCGTTTGTTTTTTTTAATTTTTGCAGTATCCCTGTGAGCCTAACATATGTAAATTATGCTTTAACACTATATTTATTTTTTTTGTTGTGCATTTGTTTAGTTTACTGTCTGTTCCTTTACTATTTATTCAATTTGGTTTACTTCAAATGTGGCAGACACAGATTACTTTGTTTATATATTAATTAATTATGTGTAGTGTAGTGTAGGCTTTAACTGAAAACCAGTGTTTTGCCACTTGGCAATATCAAGCACTGAGTTAGGACCTAGTTTGTGTTACCATAGCACTAATTTTAAGTTTAAAATATTGTTTTTTTTTTTTCACTTTATGTATTGATTTTCATATTGTATGTGGTGTTATGTTAACATAAATAAACGAGTTATCTATCTATCTATTTTTTTTTCAATTTTGAGATTACCCGAGGGAAATATATTAATTGATAAATGTCCAAACAAACAAATAAAATGAAATTTCCTATTAGTGTTTGAAGTTTAAGATCAAAAGCTCCAAATGGGAAAACACACTAAGCCTAGCTGCTTAACAGCTTAACAGTCGTCAAAATCCAGTTAAATTGTTATTACAAAAGAATGCTACCAGCTGAATTATACCTGTAGAATTTTATCAAAAGGAAGTCCCTTTGTTTTTATTGTGTAAAGTTGCCTATTTCGTTAGCAAAGGACCCCTTTTTACGATTAAGTAAATGGAGATAAGCTTTCGTTGAGACAATTCAAATGTTTATATACTCGTTAAATTTATCAAAGCCTTGAGTTTATCTACCTTTTTGTCTATCTAGTCTTTTAAAATGAATCAAAAATGCATATGCTCACGTTTTTTATGCTTTGAAAGGGTTATAAAGTGTGAGAGTGAATATTCATCTACAGATATAGGTTATGAGCGATTTTAACAATCTTCGGTAATCATAGCACAATGAGATGGGATGGTTTTATTACCTGAAAATACACAGCTATATCATATCTTAAACCAATGAGGCCTCTTTATATTTCTTTTCTAATAAACGTTTTATGGCTGCTGGTATACTGAGTATTAATAAAAAAAAATGTACATAAGAAAAACAGGTATGTATGAAAGATTGATGAATGTGAATGAAGCTAGAGAGATTTGCCAGGATTGACAATGTTGCGATCTATAGTCTCTGCCTACCCCAACCAGAAATTATGGCGTATTAAGTATATCAATATATGTATGTTTCTTAACAAACTACCGTACATATCCGTGAGCCACCTATTACGATATCCACGTTACAAAATGGAGTAGTGCGATGCTAAGCCGACACTTCACAGCAGTAGTTAGGAAATCCATTAAAATGATAGCTAAAACCATCGGTTTGGTTGCCAAGTTTAAATTCGTAACAGAAACAGGGATTACAAAACAACTATTGGATTGCATGCTCTCTGTTGTCAAAATACTCTGACAGGAAAATTTCCCGCAGCGAAATTTCCGTGTTTTAACAGAATATATACTGAGTTTATTTTCAACGTATAAGGTAATATGAACTCTAATGACAACAATACATAATTAGTAGAGGTACTATAAAACATGAAGATCAGAATAGAAGTCAATTTCACACTTGTAATTTTTTTAACTTTTATTCATGTGAAAGGCAAATTGTAATTGTATCATTAATTAAATCATCTTATGATCTGTTAGTGGTCGAAGATATGGTGATGATAATTAGTGTAAGTGATAAACGGTCACTCTTCTACTCCAAATGCTTTAAAACTCAAACTCAAATGTTCCGTACATCCTCCTAGAAGTTGGCAGAGGTACTAATAGTACTTCTTAACATCACGTGACATTGTCACCTGATGTTCAGAGTACCCACATATGCTTGAGAAATGTACTCACGTGACAGGGGGCAGGCCTATCGCCGTTTTGTGCTAATACACTGTCACATGACTAAGTCCAACTCAGCCATGTGGGTTTCCTCATGATATTTTCCCTCACCGTAAACAACTATGATTAGTTAACTACATATATCTTTAGAAAAGAAAAATTGGTGTATGCCCAACCCGAGATTTGAACCTTCGTTGTCAGCACGATAAGCGGTGTTCAATCCACTGAGCTACCACGGATCTAAATCTATGTATGTTTTAGCTTATAATGAGGAATATAATTATAGCAAAGGGTTATTAGTGTTGATTTCAGTGGTAACAAACAACTATCTACTCACAAAAATAAAGATGTTCTTTGCCCATTAACTGACTGACATACACATTTTTATGACTCAAATTCTGATACTTTATTCACATACATTCATATATTCTTATTTGTACCTGTTGGATCGTAGAAATTTGCAAAAGTTTGGTTCTGTCATTCCGATGGATACTATAAAGTATTTTTTCAATTAGGTTTATCTAGTTTTTTTTTACAACATACATATACATACATACATATACTCACGGCTGTGAATACCTTGAAGGGGTAGCCAGAGCTAGGGAATCAGAAATTCCTCAGCCACTTTTGGAAAGTTGCGTAGAGAAAAGATTTTTTCACAAGTCATGTTATATTTAGTTAGTTTGGCTATACCGCACATACATACATACATATACTCACGGCTATAAATCCCTTGAAGGGGTAGCCAGAGCTAGGGAATGAGACATTCCTCAGCCACCTTTGGAAGTTGCGTGGGGAAAAGATGGTGAAATAAAGGTTGTTGCTGATGGGTCTCCAACCGCATCGCCCAAAAATCCCTTAAAAGCCCCAATACCGTTAGTCGCCTCTTACGTACACCCACCGGAAGAAATGGGGTAGTGCTATTCTAAGCCGACACTACACAGCAATATATTTATAGCTATACCGTATTTGTTTTTTTATTTCAAATAAATTGAATGTCTAAGGAAGGTCTGGTTTAACCATTAGCTTTCGCAATTCGGTATGCAAAGTTTTTTTTTGGTATTTATTGAATATTTTTATTCGATAGCAAACACGAAAATAAAAGACTAATTTGAATATTTTTCATTTAAAATGAGTAATTGCAAAGTTATGATTTTTTAAAGATTGTTCAACTTTTGTACTTAATGACGTCATGGATTGAAAATATCACGTAGCGACATGCAAATAAAGCGAAATGTTTAATAAAAATTTTGCTGATTGCAAAACATTTCACGAATTTGTGATCTCAAATGAAATTTTTAGGATATTATACTAAACAAACCTACGATTTTCGATATTTTATTAATCAACTGCAAAAACGATTGTCTTTGAAACAACGCTGAAGGTCAAATACTGTTACAGTATTTTGTTAAAATAACGGTCATCTTAGCTTTGTTTGATTTAATTTCAAGAAAATATGTTTTAAAAACATAATATCTCGAAATGGTTTTGTAATCAGCATCACTTTTGTAAATTTTGCATACCGAATTGGGTCTACGAGACCCGCATAGGAGAGTACCTTAAAATAAATTATAGTGCATTTTGCTTTGCTCGTTTAGGTAGTTAAAAGACATTAAGTGCCCTTAGGTCTTATATCCTCGGCAGGAATGCAAAAAAATTTAGTTGTTTTAATTTAAAAGTAAATAAGTTTCACTCTTTCATCATATTCATTAAAATAATAAACTTTATGACATCAATATGTAACTCATTGGACTATTTTCAAAATTTATTATTAAATTATTATTGTATTACTAAATTTTATATTTAATTAAATAATGCGGAGGAACGGGGTGTTTTCGCCCTTAAAAGAAATTTATCCCTTGAACTTAGTGGAAACCCCTTATTTCGTCCATATTTTGGGGCAAAAACATACATACATACATATACTCACGCCATTATTTCCATTGGGTTAGGCAGAAACTATTGATCGCCACTTGGACGATCCTAGCAAATGTTTTTGTAAATTCAAAAAAGAGATCTTAAAATCTCATGTCATATACATATACTCACGGCTATAAATTCTTGAGTGGTAGCCAATGCTAGTGATCTAGAAATTCCTCAGCCATTTTTGGAAGTTGCGTGAGGAAAAGATTATGAAATAAAGGTTGTTGGTGGTGGGTCTCCAACAGCATCGCCCAAAAATCCCTTAAAACCCCCAACTTCGTTAGTCGCCTATTACGTACACCCACTGGAAGAAATGGGGTAGTGCTATTCTAAGCCGACACTACGCAGCAAAAATATGAATGATTGATAGCTGAATTTCAAATATTCCTTTTTGTATTGTCTTCTTGTCTTAGCCTTGCCTTATATCAGTCAATCGCATCAAGTTTCAAATTCATACATACAGAAATGTATAAACTATGTATTCTAAATTTTAATTCCTTAGGGGGAAGTTCCAAAAAACATTTTTAATTGTTCATAACAAACATGAAACAAACCATGTTCAAAAATGAGATTATCTTTAGTAAGTATGGATAGCAGTTTGGCCATGCGGTGTCGGCCAGGTGCTGCCCCCTACACTACCCGTTGGTGATGTGTGAGAGATTGCAGCCAATCAGTCATAGATGGCGGTTTTAAATTAAAATTGAGATATATGTGTTATTATTTACCAACTATGCATTCTGAGGCTTAAACAGAATATTAGTGTATTCGTATGTATAGCATAATATATCTATGGGAATATTAGTTTCAAAATAGTTAAAAAAATAATAGTTTTAAATATATTCTCAGACCTACCAAATGAATACGCAAAATTCATACAATATACTTTGAATTATCTTTATTATATATTATTCGCATAGTCGAATGTGAATTAAGGGACTTAAACCTTCTCCTAAATGTAACGAATACTGTCCTGCAAACCGCATCCAAATAGCTTAAGCCAAACTCGAGATAATCGCGGACAATTATACATACATACATACAAACATACATACATACAAACAATCGAACTGAGAACCTCCTTTTTTGAAGTCGGTTAAAAAGAAGTATTAGTGCTTCCTATTATTCTAAGCTAACACAAAAGCAAAAAAAAAACACAAAAAGATTGTGGTCCCCCGGGATTCGAACCTAGGTCTTCCGTTCGATAAGTACTAACCAAACGGTACATCGCTACGCCACGAAGATGTTGGTGTAGGGGTTCAAATTTTTGATAATTTATATACCTTTTAGTCATACTATTGAAAAACGTGGACATTTATTTCGATGAAAATGGATGAAACCCTTATTTTTTTCCAAAAAGACTATTAATTAAGAGTCTGATAAAGTCGTTCGATAAAAAAATGAATCGTGTAAATATGGGAGCCGTATAAAAGTTATGTTTTTTTTTATGTTCCTGTAGGAACCGTTGCGAAATCCGGAATAAATGATATCCTATATGTTGGCCAGGTGCATAAGCTACATTTATACGAAATTTGATCAAGATCCGTCTGGTAGAATTAACGTGATGACCGGACATACAGACAGACAGACAGTAATTTTTTTCAAAAAGCGCAAATTTGGCTTCAGTATTGAAAATTAAACATATTCCACCGGTTTTTTTTTCTTCAATGTACAGTTTTGACCACGGTACAGTCTTATTATAGTATAGATTTTTAGTTTATGCTAGTATATTTACGTCTATCAGACCCACTTCGGTCTCGGTTTTCACCAGCGAGCACGCTAAGGGTTAAACCGAATTGCGACAGAAGATTCCAGTCCCTAAGGAGGTCCTAATTGATTTAGATACCGGTCCCGAGTGTGGTTAAAGTGGCTTTCCTGAAATGGAATCCGTTTTACATTTTGACGTCTTTTTACCAAGAATTCGCTAAGTCGACGGTGGGTTGTGATAAAAGTAGGGAGAAAGAAAGGAGTCAGAGTAACGCTTCACTCAACTAATATTTAATTTAATTTTACATAAATATACTCACGGCCATAAAATACCAAAAAGGGGTAGGCAGAACTCTAGATCTAGGAAGTTGATAGGGGACAAGATGGTAGAAATAATGTGTCGTTTGTGATGCGTCTCCAACCGCATCGTCCAAAAACCACTTAAAAAGCCCTTATACCATTAGTTGCCTCTTACGACACCCATGGGTAGAAAGAGGTAGTGACATTCCAAGCCGACACTACATAGCACGATACGAGTACGATTATATATCTACGAGTATGTTATTATTATTTAATGATCATCATCAGCCAATAGACGTTCACTGTTAGAGATAGACTCTCACCAAATCGTCGGCTCACAATAGAACCTACACAAGTCGGTTACAAAACCATTAATTAACATACATACATACATACATATACTCACGGCTATAAATCCCTTAACGGGGTAGCCAGAACTTTGGAATAAGAAATTCTTCAGCCACTTTTGGAAGTTGATTGGGGAAAAGATGGTACTAATAAATGTTTTTTGTGACGGGTCTCCAACCACATCGCCCAAAAATCACTTAAAAAGCCCCTATACCCTTAGTCGCCTCTTACGATCACCCACGGGTAGAAATGGGGTAGTGTTATTCTAAGCCGACACTACACGGCAAAGCCGACATTAGAATAAAAAACTCTTTATTGTAAATCACAGTACAACAGTTAACATACATTATGTTTTTAAATAGAAAGATGGCGGTTTTATCACTTAAAGCAATAAGTACTAACATTTCAAATAATTTCAGTATGTAAAACTACAAAATAAATAAGAACCAATAACTAAACTAAGTTGTTACACAAGTAAACTGACATCCTGATTCAAACGCCTTTCTCACCGACTAACATTTTGATTCGGCGTTCGGCAGTGATGATTAATCGAATTATCTATTCGTCCGAAATTTCCCTATGTCAACAGCAGTGTACGCATTAGAAGCGTACACCTCAATAGGTGTTTACTTGTATTTACACAGTTCAGTACTATGTTTGTTATATTGAATTATTTATCAACCGCTTATATACTTGTGTGGGAGTTGTAGGTTCGTTTAAATAGTATTTACACTGGATACAAGCTTCAAAGGTTAGGTTAAGGTTTCTGTGTGTATTGGTTTTAGCGTCGTTTTTTATTACAATACGGTAACGGTTTTTTTTACAAAAGTGATACTAGAGTGGCTGTGTAGTGTCGGCTTAGAATAGCACTACCCCATTTCTTCCGGTTGGTGTACGTAAGAGGCGACTAACGGTGTTGGGGGCTTTAAAGGGATTTTGGGCGATGCGGTTGGAGACCCATCACCAAGAACCTTTATTTTACCATCTATTCCCCATGCAACTTCCAAAAGTGGCTGAGGAATTTCTAATTCCTTAGCTCTGGCTACCCCTTTCTAGGGATTTATAGCCGTGAGTATATGTATGTATGTATGTATGATACTAGAGCTAAATTTAAGTTTTTAGAGTTACAAGTAACTTGTAGAGTTTTGGCTTAAAATAGCACTAACCCTTTCTTACCGTGGGTGTCGAAAAGGCAACTAGGGGTGTTGGGGTAATATTTTCAATAATTTTTCCTCACTAATTCCAAAAGTGCCTGATTTATTACTAATTCTTAAACTCTATTGGGGCTTTTCCTTTTTGTGGATTTTAAGCCGTGAATATACGTGTTAAAGAGGCAACAACTTGGTTCCGTACTAAATGACCACTCAACCCAGACAAAACTGGGTACTTTAAGCATCAGGTGACAAAATACTGCGTGGTAGTCAAAGAAATTTAACTGGCGTCACTTGAAGGATACTCCGCAAATCCGCTGTAAACTGTAGATTGGCATAACATTCAAAATTTTACTATATCTATTCGTGAAAATTTCTACGAAAAAATCCAGTGCTAAAGCATTATATTATTACTATACCTCACCGCTGAGTTCAGACGCTCAGTCCTCCCGCGGGAGTAGTGAGAGCGTCATTTCACTTCATAAGAATATGTGCTTTTACACTTTAGAAATTGGTAATAGCATGAAACTACTTTGTGTTGCATTTCTAGGAAGTAAGGTTTGTACTTTTTTGTTGGCTTGGAATAGCATGAAACACAAATACTGTCGATTATTAGTGCATAAAAGCGAGTCCATAGAAAAAGTACATTTATGATAAAATGGGTTGGTGTCCTCAGGGCTCTGTGCAAGATGTTTCCGGGCTACCACCAATACTGATATGGACGTAAAAAAGGTGTGTGTTGATGGGATCTTCTCACAACAATACACCTTCTGAATCTGCAGTAGAAGTATATCTTTATTTAATATAAAGTTACAATTTGACGCTCAAAACACAAATATTTATCTTTTTATTTTGAAATAAATGATTATTTTATTTTACTTTTTATTGAACTGAAGAACACAATTGATCACTAATAAAAATTCATGTTGAGTTCACCACTGAGACAGAGGGTGATTTTGCGACTTATTTGTACAATAATTTAGACAGTAGGCAAAATTTCTGTAGAAAACACAATGCGACGCCCAAGTAACACGAAAAGCCCTCTAACTATCTTTTTCTATACTTATGCAGAGCTTAAAGCCCGTAAAAGCTCGTATATAAGTTTGCTACACGTCTTAAGGCTTTATATTGGCACTCCAAAATCATTCTAACGCTCTAAAGCCGCACAGCAGTCAGATATTGGAATAATTCAATCCAGTTTTGCGGCTCTTAGTGGATTCAAGTGCCATTGGCCGTATAGTGGCATTAATCTGTCGTACAATCATGCCAAAAGCCGCGTAAACTCATGAAGTTATACATAATAAATGCCTAAAGCCGTACATTAGCACAACAGGATGCCAATTTACGGCTAGCATTTCAAAGGTCAACTGTGTGTTGTTTGAACGGCTAACAGCAAATCAACCAGATATACTTGGCTTATTTTAAGGCCTCAAGCCGTATTTGCATCTATTTTGATGCATTTGTCAACCATTAGGCAGCCATGAGAAGGAAAATATTTGAGGTTATCTTATTATTTCTAAAAAAACTAAAAAAATAGTATTAAAAAAAGGAATTCAACAACATAAAAATCATATATATTTTTAATACCTTTATAATATTCACATATCACATATTATTTGGAAAGCGAGGTTTTTTCTGCTTCAAGGATCTCCAAATTATAATAATGGTGGCACCATTTCGTTAATATTTTATTATGCATAAAGATCAACATTCTAATCTATTTTCTCTAAGAGAAATAATCCTTTGGGTTATGCTGGCACTTAAATTTAAACTCCTCAAACAACTATAACTACTAATAATAAGTAAACAAAACTCAAATTATGCTCGGAATGTACAATTATTTTATCATTTCACACATTTTTTCCTCAAAAACTACAATAAATCGAAGGCGCGTGAAAATTTTCAATGGAAACTATACAGACATTCACAGTAAAAATCAAAGCGCAGTAATTTAAGCACAGAATTACAGATAAACCAACACTAACCCTTCATAATTTATATTTTTATAAAATAAATATGGTTGTCAAGTCACTTCACTCTCACTGCCACCGTCGTTTATTATCCATTGACATAAATGAATCACGTTTAATTGTTAATATCACCTTTGCCGTGGTGTTAGAGATAATTTTGCAATGACACTGTAAAAATAGTTTCATGCCGTTGGCCGCATATTTGACAGATACAATGCTATTGGCCCTTTGAATGACCATTATGAGTCTTTTCTAATGCCGTTGGCCCGTATTTTGACAACAGCAGTGCTTTTTTGCGGCCTTTGGCATTTTGTTTGAAGCAAAAAATGCTCTTTTACGGCCATTCGCCCTTTCAATGACCAATATAATGTTTTTTTACGGCCGTTAGCCGTAATTAACTCATGCAAATGCCAATGTACGTTCTAAAGCCGTAAAATTTGTGCCCAAATAAGCCGTATAGTAGCCGTATAGCCGTATATATGCCTTTTATACAACCAGTTCAAAATGCTTTAAGGATACAGCAATGCCTTGATTTGGCTGATATGCGGCTTCGACGTGTTTCTTGGGCGGGGAATACCAAAACTGACTGACGAGTGACAGTGACTTCGTAGAGTATTTTGCACACCATCTACAGAACAAGCACGGAAAAAAACCAGTCTTACAACTGCGTGACAGGGCTCACAGCAAACAATCATTTCGAAAAAAACATAAGGTTACTCAACTGGCAAACTGCTTCGCCTTCGCTTCGCTAAGTAGTTTGTCTACCTAGTGAGTGGCCTATCTAAACAAATTTGAAACTTTAAGCTACATAACATAACATAACATAAACGTTCACGCCGAATATCCCCGAAGGGGTTGGCATAGATACTAATACTTCTGAACATCACGTGACTTTTTCAACTGTTGTTCAGAGTACCCACGTTTTGCATGGACTCACGTGATAGGGGGCAGACCTATCGCCGTTCTTGTACGAATACACTGTCACATGACTAAGTACAACTTAGCCATGTGGGTTTCCCCACGATGTCTTCACGATGTGTTACGGTAACGGTTTTTTTTTACAAAAGTGATACTTTCTTTTACCGCCTTTTCCTCACTCAACTTCCAAAAGTGGCTGAGGAATTTATAATTCCTTGGCTCTGGCTACCCCTTCTAGGGAATTATAGCTGTGAGTATATGTGTATGTATGTGATACTAGAGCTAAATTTTTACAATACGGTAACAGTTTTTTTTACAAAAGTGATACATACATACACATACTCACGGCTATAAATCCCACTAAGGGGTAAACAGAGCTAGGGAATTAGAAATTCCTCAGCCACTTTTGGAAGTTGCGTGGGGAAAAGATGGTGAAATAAAGGTTTTTGGTGATGGGTCTCCAACCGCATTGCCCAAAAATCCCTTAAAAACCCAATACCATTAGTCGCCTCTTACGTACACCCATCGGTAGAAATGGGGTAGTGCTGTACTAAGCCGACACTACACGTTGTAAATAAATCATCATCAAATCTTATTTGGAATTTGATGACAACACCCCTAGCAGACGGGTACACCGAACTCGTATTCTACAATCTCAAAAAGTATGTTCTACGAGTAGTTATAATGTGATAAAACGCAATAGATTTCCAGCAAATTTTACAGACTTTAAATATCCTCAGATTTTGAAGACGAAAAGTGTTCCACAAAACCTTACACGATGTTCACGCTTATTGCACTCTGCATACATATCTTTGACAAAACCACCGCAACTCTGTCATCCATTTTATGAAATTTTCCGAAAATCCGTGTCTTATTTCCGCGTATCCGGATAGTCTCAAAGAAAGTGGATTCTTCTTTGAAATAAAAGCTACCTTTTCTTTTCGACTTGCTTCGCGTTTCCAACTCAACTGCAAGTTGAAGAATTCAATGATAAAGTTTTGCTGCACTTTTGAACTATTGATAAATTCAAAGCCTTGTACCTAAGTGTTGGGAAAAAATCCCGTTTTATGTTATTTTGAAGTACCAGTCATTCAGAGATTTTTGCTAATTTGTCTTAGTGTTTTATACTTGATCCACTCGAAAAAGAAACAAAAATAGGTTATTTTTTTATTTACTTTTAAACCATTATCTTTATTACTTATACTTACACTATTAATTCCCATTGGGGTAGAAAAATTCTATCGCAAGTAACTTTGCAAAATTCAGGCCAATTCCATTCGTTTTACTTCTATCAAGTAATCATCTCATGTGCTATTTTAATTCTTCCACTACAGAATGTCTTATTTTTAAAACATTTTCAATTAAAATATAATATAATATACGGCGATAGGCCTGCCCCCTATCACGTGAGTACACTGTCTAAGCAAAACGTGGGTACCTTCTCTGGAAACTAGATGGCGCTTGCCATGTGAGTTTAGGAGTATTGGTACCTCTGCCAACCCCTTCGGGGATAAACGGCGTGAACGTTTATGTTATGTTTATGTTTCAATTAGCCGTGTAGTGTCGGCTTAGAATAGCACTACCCCATTTCTACCGATGGGTGTACGTAAGAGGCGACTAACGGTATTGGGGCTTTTAAGGGATTTTTGGGCGATGCGATTGGAGACCCATCACCAATAACCTTTACTTTACCATCTTTTCCCCACTCAATTTTCCAAAAGTGGCTGAGGAATTTCTAATTCCTTAGCTCTGGCTACCCCTTCTAGGGATTTATAGCCGTGAGTATATGTATGTATGTATGTTTCAATTTTAGTTAAAAATACCCAACATGGACGTCCTCTAGTAGTGCAACTGTCCAGATTGGCTCTATAAATATATCTTTGCAATTTTTAATATTTTTTTGGGTGATGTATGATTTGTGATCGATTTAATCTGAAATCTGATGTAAGTAGATAGAAAATAAATACATTGTTGGTTTGGGCTAACAAGTAACTTTTGACCAAAAATATGTATGTCGAAAAAAATTCAGCATGTAAGACAAAATAGATTTTTTAAAATCGTGATGGTGGCGTTATGAACAGTTTTTTACCTACCCCAATAGGAATTTATGAAGTGAATATAAGTAAATATTGTGACGACATTCGTGGCCGAGTGGATAGGTGATTTTTTGTTAGTCTTGGATGTTACTTGTACATGTAATATATAATACTTAATGTATCGGTGAGTTAGTATGCCATTTTACTTTTACTTTGTTGAGGGCTAACTTGATCTGTGTATAATACATACATACATACAGATACTCACGGCTATAAATACCTAGAAGGGGTAGCCAGAGCTAAGGAATTAGAAATCCCTCAGCCACTTTTGGAAGTTGCCTGGGGAAAAGATGGTAAAATTAAGGTTGTTGGTGATGGGTCTCCAACCGCATCGCCCAAAAATCCTTTAAAAACCCCAATACCGTTAGTCGCCTCTTACGTACACCCACCGGTAGAAATGGGGTAGTGCTATTCTAAGCCGACACTACACTACACAGCATATATATATCCGTATATTTTATAATTTATTTAAATTATTTGTATTTCATTATTCAGACATCGTTTGTTTGTGTACCGTTAGTAATAGTTATGACTAACTATAACTTATCTTACTCAACTTATTTTCAACTTATCTTGGGGCTAACGTGCTTAAGCCAAACACACAATATTCCTCAAACAATAATTCACCATTGCGAAAAACAATTAAAAGCAAGTGTGAGAAAATCTCAAAATAAAACTAGAACTGAGTTAAAACAAACAAGTGACATTAGTACTGTAACACGACTCTTTGTAATGTTCTGGAAGGCCTTTGCAAAAGAAATCATATTTTCAAGGGAAACACAACCCTAAATTAAAGGGCTTAAATTTCATATTTAGTTACCAGTAAGCTCAACTTTGTCTTAGTCGTAAAGCGTAAATGTGTCTCATCTCGTTAGTGAGGTTATACATTTCTTTGGTTTAAGCGTAAGTTTACGTATGTGTCATTTACTCGAATTTATAATACATTCATCATATATCACATATATACATCACATGCCGTGTAGTGTCGGCTTAGAATAACACTACCCCATTTCTACCCGGGGGTGATCGTAAGAGGCGACTAAGGGTATAGAGGGCTTTTTAAGTGATTTTTGGGCGATGTGGTTGGAGACCCGTCACCAAAAACATTTATTATAACCATCTTTTCCCAATCAACTTCCAAAAGTGGCAGAGGAATTTTTCATTCCAAAGCTCTGGCTACCCCGTTAAGGGATTTATAGCCGTGAGTATATGTATGTATATACATCACATATATCATAATAATACATTCGCATATATTCCTGTCTGTGTGACGATACCATATGGCATAAAAGTAGTAGTTACTATTTATGGAAATGAAAGATTAAGATACATATAGTTACATAAATATATTGTTCGGTGCAATATCACCTAACGCTGAACTCGTGGATTGTCGGTCATGTTCGGCTCCGCTCGGATTACAATGTATTAATTATTTAGTAATTATAATTATGTAGAACTGGTGGATCGTCCCAGCTTCGCACGGGTAGCGTTGTTTTTTTAAATATCTGAGGTTTCTTTCTTCAGTCACTGCTCAAGCATTGCGAAATTCAGCGCAATGTTTTAAATTTATAGCACTCCCTAAACAGTGTAGTTTGGTGATTTTGAATGCGCTTTAATGAACGGTTCAGTATTTCCGTTTAATAGCAAACTTTGGAATAAAACGCTATGAAGTATTTATAACAATCTAAAATATAAATCATTACGTGATGTAGGATGCAACAACTGGCGCCATCTAGTATGTTATATGTAAATTAGTAAAGATTTGGTTTTGGTCACGGGCGCGATGACTTATTTTATGTATAATTTCGGTGTTTCTCTACCGATTTCTATGATTCTTTTTTTATTGAATAGGTAATAATGTTACCTTTTTTAAATTAGGGATGCGTGAGAGTTTTACAAACGTAAGAGTAAACAATTATAATCAGAATGTTCCGAACTGCTAAGCTATCAGGAATTACACGTGTTATTGTGACCGTAAAAGATAGACATAAACTGTTGAGGATTTTTTTTTAGATAATTTTATGAAGAATATTTTCGTCATACATGAATTATATGTAAGCTTAACCATTAAGGCTGCACATGCGATGGAAGCTTAAAAAATGGAGTAACTTCTCCCGTTTTCCCAAAATTTCCCAAAATTCCCCTTTACTACTCGGTTCGAAAGTATACAAAAACCTGCGCAGGAGTATGAAGAATAATTGTACCAAGTTTCGTTAAAATCTGTCGAGTAGTTTTTGTTTCCATAAGGAACATACAAACCGACAGACAGACAGACAGACAGACAGACAGACAGACAGACAAAAATTTTACTGATTGCATTTTTGGCATCAGTATCGATCCCTAATCATAACCTGATAGTTATTTTGAAAATATATTTCATGTACAGAATTGACCTCTCTACAGATTTATTATAAGTATAGAAGATAAATCAGTGTGTTTACCGTAATCGTACTTACTGGTCACATTCACCTATCATTATCATTTTCATCAACTTATCATAGTTAAATAAATAAACAGAATATTTGGGTTTAAGCAGTGTATCATTGAACTATCATTATATCATAAAAAGCCCAAACATATATACTCACGCCATCAGTTCCCATTAGGGTAAGCCAAAACTATCGATCTCCACTTTGTATAATACAGGCAAACCTCTCTAGCTTCATTTACTTCCATAAATCTTTTAAGATACTCGTACATATGTATTTATATAGGACTAGTGGTTCGCCCCGGCTTCGCACAGATGGTGTTAAATATTTTCACTGTTTACCCCCTACAGTATTTAGCGTGATGTTATATATCCTATGTCCTTTTCCTGGTTCTAAGCTACCTTTCCAACAATTTTAAGCCAGATCGGTTCATCTGTTCTCGAGTTATAAATAGTGTAACTGACACGACTTTCTTTTATATATATTATGTGGTTGTCGTGCCTCACTCGACATAGATAGGTATAGTGTGTCGCGGACTTTTTTGCAGATATTTATAAGATCTACACTTAATTATAACATTTTATGGTTCTATCTTTTGTAGTTTAGGCAGCGTACGCAAAATAAGTAACTTCTTTGGTTGATTTTTTTTCAGTTTGTGTCCGAAAAATCCAAATATCTTACGGAACCCTATTTTTTTCAAAATAAAATATAGATTTTGTTACTCGCGGATAATGTAGCTTTCGAATGGTGAAAGAATTTTAAAAATCGGTCAAGTAGTTTTTGAGCCTATTCATTACAACCAAACAAACAAAGTTTTCCTCTTAATAATATTAGTGTAGATAAAACATTCTTAAGTATATTAGCACAACTGTAAATACCAAAATGGGGTAACCAGCGATCCAAAAGCGAAATTCCTCATTCACTTTTAGAAGTACGAAGTGAAAAAGATTGGAATATAAACTTAGTTTGGTGACAGGTGTCCCGCTGCACTATGGTTTTCACACGCACCGCACCGAAGTTTTCTTTTTGGGTAAGAAATACATACAAGTATTATATATGTTAAAGAAGAGAATTTTATGTTGTACTAGAATAAGAAAAAAAATTTTTTTTGTCTAATGACTGTTTAAAAAAGGCGTTTTATTTGTTCAATGCTTAATTTCAAATAGACATTTGAAAGTTACCGCTGTTTCCCGACGTTGTTTTTTTTTTTTACATGCCTTAGGTTATTGAAATAATAGTTATCGCCGTATCGACATACAATGCTTGGTCTCCTAGTATGGCACCCACGGGGACTCGGCTAGTGTTACCGGTACTTCACAGCTAATTAATGTATATTATAATATATCGTCGTTTTAGTATCCCTTACCACAAGTCATTAATGAATTTTTCTAAGTGCTAGCTTAGTACTAGTGCCATGTCTGTTTACGTTGTATGTACTGAATGTACTAACTATGAAACCAGTAATAACCAGTTAATAGAGCCACAGCAATTAGTCCACCAGGAAATTATTACAACAAAAAGAAAACATATTTTTTTATCATTTTTACATACATACATACATAATATTCTCCCGCCGTTAGTTGCCATTGGGGTAGGCAGAGACTATCGATCGCCAGTTTATACGATCCTGGCAAACCTCTGCTCTCTGGCTTCACATCCATCAATCGTCTCATACATGCTCTTTTATTCTTCATACTGCGGACAACTGCCTTTTTGAGCACATTTCCTATTTGATCCAAATGTGTCCTCCGAGGTCGTCCTCTACTAACATTACCTTTCACATTGGCTCTACAGATCTGTTTCACCAATTTACTGTCGTCCATCCTCTCTTTATGCCCAAACCATCTCATCATTTCTTTTTCTTACAAAATCATCTTTTACACCACACCTTTCACGAATCACATCATTCCTCACACGATCACACAACCTTACATCACAAACTTTTCTGAGGGATATCATTTCTACAGCATTCACTCTGTTTTCATGCTTCTTCTGCCACACCCAACATTCACTGCCATACATAAGCGTAGGAACGAGGACAGCATCATGCACAGCCATTCGGGCCTTTTCGGATACCGATTGACTAGACATTAGATTATCCAGTGCTCCATTTACCGCATTACCCTTTTTCACTCTTCTCTCGATATCTTCAACACACTTTCCATCTCTAGTAAACAAACTTCCCAAATATACATAAACTCTTTCACTTGTTCCACTTTCTAACCATTAATCTCAATCACGCATTCGGTCATAATCTCCTCTCTCTTAAAAACCATAGTTTTGGTTTTCTTTCCACAGTCACCCTTTTCCCATTCCCTTGAAAGGGAATTTCTTTCAAAAGACGCACATGCAATATTCATCATCTCTTGCAGCTCTTCCACCGATGATGCAAGTAGCACTTGATCATCAGCATATAAGAGGCATTTGATAATGAATCCACCCATTTTCAATCCATAATTACTTTCACACAACTCTTTTAAACAGTCATCCATGAACAAACTGAAGAGACATGGAGAAGCCACACAACCCTCTCGGGGTGTCCGACAGTTTCTGATTTTTAATACACATTAAAATAAAACTTTTATAAGAATCAATTAACTTTAACCTACATAATACATGGTATTTAATTTTCATGCTACAATTTACGGAAGTTTAACATTTTAAGACTGCATTCCTGGAAAATACTCAGGATAAGTAAAATTTGTAGTAAAAATATTTTAAATAATTATTACAGGACGAAGATTTTTCCCGGAATACCTGTAGTGTCTAGATATTAAAATATTACAGTCTATTAAAGCTTCTTATGGCTTCACCTGCCTGCTTTTTTCTCCCGCCATGTCAGTTCGAGCAAAAAGCGACACGCCAGCGGTACAGTTAAGTTTATCAATATGTAAGACTTACGATGCTTCAGAAAATAGCTTTTTAGTATCGGCTAAGAATAACACTGCCCTCTTTCTTGTCCTGGGTGTTCGTATGTATACACTCAAAGCTATAAACCCCATACAGTGGTAGCTAACGATTTAGAATCGTAAATTCTTCTGTAAATTTTGGATGGAGGGGAAGGGATTGTAAAAATAATTGTTGTTGGTGATAGGTCTCCAACCGCATCCCCAATCAATCACTTAAAAAACTCAAATTCTTAATCGCTTCTTACACGATACAACACAGGTCATGTTAATTTTTATCCTCGTTAATATTTGTGACACCTCGTACATAGACCAATTTTGAAATTATCTTTTCAATAATCGATAGTTGAAATCGTTAATAATAAAATAGTAATCACAACACTCGGCGTGACCTACTTAATAGTTAACAGTAACTATCAACATCAATTTGTATGAGTGAACGACCCAGAAAACGTGTGAACTTTTGCATATTTTATATGATTTACATTTGATTACCGTGTCGTGCCGTGGTTCATGATCCAATGAGGTTAGCGGCATTTTTCATCAACCATTTTATATTTTAAAACCACTTTGGTTTGTTTATCATAGGATTAATACTGAAAGTGCTCTCAAAATTATATGGAAAGGACGATATTGATATATGGCTATCAATATCGTCTATGGCTTGATTTTTTATTACAGGTATTATCCGAAATATCCTTCTGTTATAAAAATGGAGGGCCAAACTGGTTTACGATACGAACGTGTTATTTTATAAAATATAGGCTCAATGATTTTAAGCAAAATTACTTTAAAGTTGGGTTTTGGAAGGTACTGGCTGTCGTTCCTGGCACTTGTTGTTTCATCCTCATTGTCACATATATTTATTTTATAAATTAAATGAATTAGTGGAAAATGCATGTGATAATTTATCAGGAGTAAATAGGGGACTGTAAACACATTGTGTGATTAAACATATCTTCCGTATTGTGCAATGCCATCGGGTCTTGGCTAAGGGTCAGCGAAGACTTCATAGCAAACTGTATTATTTGACTGTGTTATTGTTGATTATTATGTGTTATTTAAATTATAACTATATAATATTTACAAGCCACAAGGTAGAACAAAATAAACGATTGCTTAAGAAAACCTACCACCGCATTAACTCTTGATTCTTGTGAATAAACGCTTTTAATCTATTTTTTTTTTATTTTAGCCTTAAATCGTGTTTGACGCCATAAATTACAAATAATTTGTTACTTACTTGCTCCCAAAACTTTCTCACTACATACATTACAAATCTGCTTTAACAGAAAGTGTTTTCAAGGTGTTAGGCGGTTTCCGTTTGAGACGGGCTACGGCTAAGACTCGTAGACGAATAAATCGTAGTCACTAACAAGTGTAGTTTTTGTGTCATAACACTTAATGTCACTATATGCATACATAAAATCACTACAACTCTGATATGAAATGATAGTATAGTTTTACAAAAATATACAGTAGACTCATGATGACTGATTAACTAGTTAAAAACGTACAATCGAGTTAAGAACCTTCTTTTTTAAAAGTCGGTTAAACATCAAATTCATAGATCGCTAAGTCACCTCTTAAGTCATAAATGGGAACAAAGGTGGAACAAGTATCAAAAGGAAACCGTTCATTTACATTAGTAAACCAAGAAAATTAAATATTATAATAGGGACAAAGAAAAAGTATTGCCGTGTAGTGTCGGCTTAGAATAGCACTACCCCATTTCATCCGGTGGCGACTAACGGAGTTGGGGCTTTTAAGGGATTTTTGGGCGATGCGGTTGGAGACCCATCACCAACAACCTTTATTTTACCATCATTCCCCCACTAAACTTTCCAAAAGTGGCTAAGGAACTTTTAACTCCTTAGCTCTGGCTACCCCTTCAAGGGGTTTATTAGCCGTGAGTATATGTATGAATGTATGTATTTAAAAATTATTGCAAAATCTCTCATGGCTATTATCCCAAAAACAAAATATCCCATTTACAAACTAAAGTAACCAACAGAACGTGTGCAATATGCAAGGAAAACTTGAACAAAAAACATTTTTACCTCGGTGGTTGTGAATTTCTTACTGCAGAAAAGAACACAGAAAAAATATCACAAATATTTTATAGTACAATCTGAACTTTTCAACTTAGTTAGTTATAATCGCGTGCAGAGTCCACCGGCAAAACGTTTTATTTCAGAAATGTAATTAAGGTAATACGCTATAACCTTTTTATTCATTTGTGTTTGTATAAACTGTGTTTACTTATTTACCTTGAGGTAAATTGTCAAGGTATGCTTATATTTTTTACCCTTTATATCCTTTTTTATACAACGATATAAGAAATGAACAAATGGTAATGGTTGGTTGTTACTTTGGCACAATGGATTCATCAGCAGCGATATGTACGAATTGATTTGAGAAGACTATGCACTTTACATGTATTTGAAGGATAATACACTTGCTTACTTCTTTTATTTTTTATGAGGTATTAGAAAATCGTTTGAATATAAAGATTAGATTTAAGCTAAACGGATTTTTCCTCCATTTTGTTGAAAATCTACCTAACATATTTATTATTTATTGATCTTACCATCCAAGGGTTATCTGGAAGGTTTTTAGTGAAAAGACCGCTAATTGTACTTTTGCTTTTGTAAATATTTCTTTTGTGATGTGCGATAAAGTATTTTCTATTCTATTCTACATTGCCATCTACATATGAAAAATCAAACTAATTTAGGAATCCAACAATGACTAGTGCAAACAAATTTATGTACGAGTAAACGCTTTTGCTGTGTAGTGTCGGCTTAGAATAACACTACCCCATTTCTTCCGGTGGGTGTACCTAAGAGGCGACTAACGGTATTGGGACTTTTAAGGGATTTTGGGCAACCTTTATTTTGCCATCTTTTCCCCACTCAACTTTCCAAAAGTGGCTGTGGAACTTCTAGTTCCTTATCTCTGGCTACCCCTTCTAGGAATTTATAGCCGTGAGTATATGTATGTAGGTATGTATGTAAACGCTTTACTAATTCTATCAAAAAACATCCACCCAAAGTGGTCAGTGTAAGCGCTCCAAAATAAAAAAAAATGCGCAAACTTATTCAAATATGCTGAAACCCATAATGTTTACAGCATTATGAATTGCCGGAGTCACATAAGAAGTAATGTATCATCCGAGTTGAGCTGACAGAAGCAGCACAACCTTTTTTACCCGCCATTTGAGATAACCTGTGGATTGTGGCCAACTTAGAGGTCATTTACCCAAAATGTGACGATGAAATTAGGTATTTACTCCTGGACTGAAAATTCTGAGCGAATGTTCACTTTTTATTTTGGCTTGTTTATATTTTAAAGATTACAAGGTTTTGGAAGTTTGATTAGCGGATTTATTTGTTTGTTTGTTGTATGAAAGTTGTGAATTTGAAGTCTAGGGTAACCGTTCTAAGGATTACAACGAAAACAAATAATATGTATTAAAAGCGTGTTTTAAACTTCAGTCAGAAAATTAAATTAAATAAATCTTAATAAAAACAACATAAATAAAACATACTTCTATAACTGAGCTATTTTTATTCATTACATACATACATACATATATTTACGGCTATAAATCCCATGAAGGGGTAACCAGAGCTAGGGGAATAAAAATTCCTCAGCCATTTTTAGAAGTTGCGTGGGGAAAAGATGGTGAAGTAAAGGTTTTTTGTGAAGGGTCTCCAACCGCATCGCCCAAAAATCCCTTAAAAGCCCCAATACCGTTAGTCGCCTCTTACGTACGCCCACCGGAAGAAATGGGGTAGTGCTATTCTTAGCCGGCACTACACAGCTATTAATTTCATTACTTTCATAACTATTTCATGAAGAACTAGTTTGCCATTGCCAATGATTTTAATAAAAATATGCCAAAATCAAGCCAGTAATTTCAAAAATCTATAGAATGCAACAAGTGTCAGTTTTAATTATTGGCTTGGTCAATTAAGGAATTTAAAATGATATTGTTCTTATAATTTGATTTGTTGAAGCAAAGTCTCTTTTATGTAAATTATTATTATATTTTATTATAAGGAAAATAAGCAAATTGGTGAAAGAGATATTCAGAATCGATGTAAATTAAACATAGAGGAAGCAGCTCAGTAATTCAGCGTTCAAATGTCAATAATTTATGAACGTAAATGAAAGTCGACAGGTTTGGTAAGATGTACAAAGTAGCGAATGATAGTTTCTGCATACCTAATGGGATCTAACGGCGTGAGTATATGTATGTATGCACAAACATTGAGCTTTTTTAAACAAATCAGTACTTTTAAGTGTCATCATCATTAAAAAATATCACGAATTTATTATTTTCGCATTTTTCTCTGAACATTGGTAGCCGGAGGAAATCTTGTTTAATTTCAGCGAGTGGACAGTAATTGAATAAAATTTCGAAGACAAATTGTTTGTTATAATGACCACTTCTATTAAGGGTATATTTGCGTAGGGCTTCATTGTTACGATGATGCAAAAAATATGTTAGGTATAAAAAAATATTGCATGAAGTAACAATTAACTTAATTGACATAATGGAAATTATTGGTATGGTGAAGTTGTAATGGTTATATTATTAGAAATAAAACACGTTTTTGTGCCACTTTCGGGTTTTAAAAATAACCTTAAAAGTTGATATTAAAAATACCCTCCACCGAAATAAAAGGTTGAAATTATTTACGCTATTTAACTGTCAGTGGAGGGCAGAGGTTAAACTTCGTCTATAGTTCTCATTTTGTTTATTTGCCGCTTTGTACAAATATGACATGAGTCATACATACATACATACATAGTCATGTCACATGACTAAGTAAAAACTCAGTCATTTGGATATATATGCTGAAAAATTATAAGGAATTAATTCAATCTTAGAATCGCAAACAATTTCTTATATTAATTAATGATCTTTATTGTTTTTATGTTTCTAGATAGTATAGAAAGTTTTATACATATATACATACATATTCTCACGCCGTTAGTTCCCATTAGGGTAGGCAGAGAATATCGATCGCCACTTTGTACGATCCTGGCAAACCTCTCTGGCTTCGTTTACATCCATCAATCTTTTCATACATGCTCTTTTATTCTTCATACTGCGGACACCTGAAAGAAAGAAAGGAAGAAAGAAAGCTTTATAAAGAAATAAATAAAATTCATACAAAGACAAATTCGAAATCATAATAAAATAGTATTAAATTTTATTTAAAAGAAACAGTCTGTATTCCCTTTGTTGTTTGTTTGGGGTAGACAGAGACTATCCATCGTCACTTCGTACGATCCTGGTAGACCTTACGAACTTCGTCTACATTTATCAATCTTTTAATACATCCTCTTTAATTCTTCACACTTCAAACGCTTGCCTTTTTTAGATCATCTTCTATTTGGATTAAATTCCTGTTCTTTTAAAAATAATCATAGAAAATCTAACCAAAAGATGCCTTGAACCTGCAACAATATTAACGAGTCTTACCAATACCCAAACAATTCTTATGTACCTAATAATGACTGGTAAAATCGAATATAGTTCCAGTCATTAATAATTCAAGATCAACATGTCCGCTGCGTGAGCTCTGTCATTCCAACTAGAATTACGCTTCGGGTTAACAATTTTGTTATGTCACTGTACTATATTCATTTACGAGAATAATTAGCTTATTTTCAAATCATTGAAATTAAGCTATGTGGTGTTGGATTCATACTAATCATATTTTAAAATACATGAGGCTTAGCATAGCACCAATCCATTTCTTCTCGCGGGTGTCGTAAGGCGAATTGGAGATTTTGGCTTCTTGAGCATTTTTTTGGGCGATGTGGCGACGCACCGCCAACCATATTTTTTTGCCATCTATTCCCACTCAACTTGAAATGTGGCCGAGGATGTCATCCTACGGCACCCCAACAGTGCACAGGGCCTGCACAAGCTACTCTCTCTCTTTTGCAACAGCCTTAGCCGCACTCCAGCTCAGGCTGTGGGCTCACTTGCCGCCTGGTGGTCTGGTTCTCTATCATGATTAATTAACCACAAATATGAGTTTAAAAAATACTTTGGTGGGTCTACACCCAACTCCGGAGTAAAACCTATCTAGTTTGTTTCATGTAATACATAGCTACCTACCGAAGAAGCACTATTCTAACAAGTGAATATAAAATCTCTTATAAGAACTCCATAAAAAGTATGCTGAACTGAATAGTAATTTTCAAGTAGTCTTATTATGGTAAGTCACCCTAATTTGGTTACGTTATTAGGATACGTTATCTATATTTCATCATTGTCTGTTAAAAAGCAACAGCTTGACTTCAAAATCTTAATTATACCTGAAACAATTAAGAAGTTACGAACAGTTAGCTGCAAAATAAAACGGTTAAATAATGAAGCCGTTTCTTTATTTACGTCGTCACATTTCCATTCAAAAGATCATTTAGCATAAAAACAAAAGAAGTCGCGGAGCTAGGGAAAGGCGAAAATTATTTCCGCGCCAAAAACAATAACGTTGGGATTTCGGATAATTTAAAAAAAGGAGAAAGGAACTTTTTGCATACACCTTTGTCTCTTTAAGCTGTGGAATATTTAAACAACGTTTTCAGAAAGTCTAATCTAAAGGGATTTCTTATTTAATTTATTATACTTTTGACTGCTTTCATTCGACTGTTTTGGGAGTCCGGAATGGGAGTATTTCGAGGATTTAAATATGAGATTAGGTGCTATCTGCAGTTTCGTTTTTGATGATAAAATATTTAAATTGTTTTTCCCTTACTTCGTAATGATTATGGAAGTGATTTTTTAATACTTATTTGGCAAAAGAGTAATAGAGTATACATTAAAGTATTGTCTTAATTGATCTTGTTTTAAAGGTGTTATAATTTCCCATGTACCTTCAGTAATATTAATATACAATTCAGCCTTAATGATAACAAAACATACAAACATAATCGACTCAAATCACCTGAGATAGTAAGATTGCAATAGATGAATTCTTATATACAGGAGGAAATATATTCTTGCTTCCAAATGTTTGCAATACTTATCACATAGATTTGTCAAAACTCCGTTCAAACCTTCAGTAATATTAATATACAATTCAGCCTTAATGATAACAAAACATACAAACATAATCGACTCAAATCACCTGAGATAGTAAGATTGCAATAGATGAATTCTTATATACAGGAGGAAATATATTCTTGCTTCCAAATGTTTGCAATACTTATCACATAGATTTGTCAAAACTCCGTTCCGTCACACGGACTTGTTTGTATGAGCTATCTCGTTAAAAGTTTTGGTAGAAATTTACACACTGTGCTCATTTAATTTCTACCGGTACGTCACTTTGTCGGTTTGTGTTGTGCGTTGCGTGTTCATATGTTTATTATTTATTCGTTTGTGAAATTGGCATATCAACGCATATAACATGAATGTTAATAATATTTTTGACAATAAGACTGAGTATTAAATAAGTTAGTTTGAAAGTACGCTTGTTTTGTGCATCTACCCAGATAACTAGTTTACCGATCTCACCATTAGACCGCCGATTGTACCTCACTGTAAACTGTATGATAATTTCTTTTGTAAATTTGTGTTTGATGTACAATAAAGAGTTATTCTATTCTATTCAATTCTATATTTTAGTAAAAACTAAGAATAACTCTAAACCCATATCGTGCCTAGGTGATTAGCGATAAACAAAATTTAGGATAATAGGATTTTTAGTCGATTGTTGAGAGATTCGGTTAGAATTTAATCACGCAAAGTCACAATTTTTCCCTACTTCCATAAGTAGGTAAACAAATTAAATATAAACAGAAAAATATTATTAATATTCTCAAAATTGTACCGCTTGGTGTTTTTATAATATATTTTTCAGTCATGTGATGTCTGCTTAGAATCTTATATAAATTGGCATAGGATCTCTCAACTTTTCTATTATAGTGTGAGTAGGTAGTACGATCCTCATTCAAATAATTAAGAAGCTTTATAGTAATTTACCTTGTGAAAGGCAACGAAGGAAATGAAATTCGAAGTAATAAACGTGTCTGCGTTTTGTAGAAACGCGTTATGGCGTGTAGCTATTGTAGCCAAGTGTTACAATAACGGTAAAAGCTTTCTCACCAGCCCTCTTTCTGCAATTTCGGGTATGGCACCCTCTTTAGAACATTAGATATATCTCAAATTTTGTTTTATATCTATTTTTTCTTAATGTTTGTACTGTCAGTAGAGGACGATCCCGAAGGACGTATTTAAATCAAATAGACAATGGGCTCAAAAAGACTGGCGTCCGTAGTCAGACGAATTAAAGAGCATTTATGAAATAATGCTGAATATAGACGAAGCTCAAGATCATATCGAAGAGAAAAAGAGCCAGGATCGAACCAAGTAGGAACCTATAGTATCTATAGTATAGTATCTAACAAATGTATGTTTGTATGTGTTGGTCTCCTAGAAAATGTCTAAGTAAATTATGTTTCGAATCTAGAAAGGATGGATTTGCCTTTATTATTTGACGTGACATCTTGTGGTCTAATGTTTAAAGTATTTCGAGCAGTTTGTAAATTTAGCGAATCATTTAAATGATTTAAATTAATACTGTTTAGATGAAGGAGCATTTAGGAGGATTATTTTGACTGCTCTTTATTCACTGAGTTGATACTGATAAAAGTTGTTAAATCATTTTGATGAAAAATTATATACTTTTAACCTTATGTGTTTAGCTGTCTATTCTTCCGTGATTATTGGATAAGGCAAAATAACGATGTTAAAACACGAAGGCGTTACATACCGTGTTATAATAAAAGTGGGAAAATATTCTCGTCAAATTTTACTAATAATATCATTACGGTATGCGGATTATCGTGATTTGGTGACATTTGCCTATTTACCGTATAACTAACTTGGTTGATAATCGATAATTGGGACTAGGGTTTAAAAAAATATAAAACTGTGGCTAGTGCTATTCTAAGCCGACACTACACAACTTATTATGTCTGCGACAATATTTGCTTAAGTTCTTTTATAAGTCTTCAAAGCAGTAATTCTATAAAGCTTTGTCTGGCGCCGCCTTTAGCTTTTGATACCATAGAACTACCAATTTACCTTAAGCACCGAGCTTTACGCTGTGCCTTTAAAAATTTAATTTAAAACGTTTTTTTTTAAATGTAATACAAAGATTTTGACAACAGGGTCTTGATATTAACAAACCAGATAAATAAATTAAACGCATAGTTATAATATATAATAAACACATATAGTAAAAACTAAAAAACGCGCTTTTAAAACACATCAAACATCATTATTGTGAAAAAGCGTGGGGCGCAAAGCGCTACTCTGTGCCATATTTTTTGCCTATCGAGCAACCCAACTTTTTCACAATAATACCAGTATTTTTTGTTCATTACAGTTTTCAGCTTATATAAGAAATTATTTTTCACTTTTTAGTTTGATGTACTTTAAAAGCGTGTTTTTTAGTTTTTTTATTTAAACTAAGTATATTTTATTTTTAACTTTTTAGTACTGAATTGTTTGAAATTATTAAATCCTGGCGACCCTAATCTTTCTTTTTAATAATTATTGATTCTCGATAAGTGTTCAAATTTTGAGTTCAATCGGTCCGTTTAAATTGGGTCAAAATCGAGTTTAAATGAGTCTTTTACATACATACATACCTACATACATAAACAAACCAACCAGCTCATTTTTCATAAAATTTTGCCGTTTTATTGAGACATTCCTACCGTGACCTTCCAAAACCAAAACGTGACCCTGGTCACAGGTATGAAACACCCGTTATTAAGGCTCGGACAACCTAATTCTTGTTTGGTACTGTCAATTAATTGATGAGTTTCTAAGACTAAATTCTAGCTTCAGTATCCTACCAATCAGTGGACCCTATTTCCAATATAGATATTTGTTACGAATCAATACCGATCAAACTAGTCCATACATGGTAAATTTGTGTAGTTTTTTTGAATGGTTCCTATTTCACCTTCGAGATCCATAATCAGACCCTTCATTACAACCTGGTACATACATACATACACTCACGGCCATAAATACCAAAAAGAATCCTAGAAACTAATGCAGCTGTATAGCAAGACTAGAAAAGCTTTAAACAAGTTTATTCTTGCAAAAATATGCATGTACAGTCGCCATCAGATATATCGGAGCGTCCGAGGTACTCAAATGTTTCTGAGCAGCAATAAATTTCAATAAATTCTTTACGGTAAATAAAGTCAATATGATTTGAACATCCAATTCGCCACAAATATATGAGCAGTGGGTTTTCAATTAAATCTGAACACACAACGAGACAATAATATCTGAAGGTACAACTCGTCAAAGTTATCTGCTCAGACAGGGTGATGATAAATATCTGAACATTTAGGGAAAATATACCTTAAAGCACTAAGCATACAGTTTAAATATCTCTAACTTACTACGCTGGAATACATTTTCTACACAACCACCATTTGGTTTTATCAATGTCAAAACTAAAAAGAGTTTTCTGCCGGGAGGTAAAACTAGTTATACGGTTAATATATTATTAGAAAAAAATACTAAATCGTTCCCCACTGACCAACTCTTTTTTAAATCGGTTTGTAGTTTTATAATTTTCACCGGTACAAAAACATCAAGTGGTAAAATAACTTAGGTTTTTTGAAACGTTCTTTGCTATTTTTTTACGTTGTACCAGGGCATCATAAATATAAATGCAGCTTTAATAAAATCAAA
Source organism: Bedellia somnulentella (assembly GCA_963576735.1). Lineage (NCBI taxonomy): Eukaryota > Metazoa > Arthropoda > Insecta > Lepidoptera > Bedelliidae > Bedellia > Bedellia somnulentella. The sequence continues at coordinate 15,040,388 of OY755184.1, forward strand.
AAATAAACTAGTTTTTACAAAATTATACTTTTTCCTGCAGTTTCTCTAACGTATTATACGTATTCATATATGTATTTATTTATAATTATATTAAATGAGGACAATAAATCTAAAGGTTAATAAATCAAAATAAAAAATATTAAAAAAAAAACAACATGAATTCTTAACAAAATACAAAAAATAGTCAAAAACACAAGGGAGGATTTAAACCCTGACGCAACGGATTATATTTATTATTTCTAATTACTAAATCGCTAGGCCATGGTGACTGACACAATAGTGGTTGAAATATTGCGAAGCATTCTTACCTATTTTAATTGGCAGCTTTAATATTACCATAGATATACAAGCACACAGATTGGCAGTAAGTGACAAACGTCATAGCATAAACGTCAACAAAGGCAGGACCTCTCACGGACACGATAACAGCTTACAACGGTTTTAGCCTAAAACTTGAAAGAAAATAATTGACTTATTTTCGTTAATTCTGGTATTTAAGTCCTAACCTTGGTGATTTTTGATAAAGTTATTAATATTTAACAGCGCAGAATCTAAATCAAATACATATTCTTTGGCAAACATCAAATTTTTAGCCATTTATGTCCAAAATGAGACTGTAATAGCATGCATACATACATATACTCACGACTATAAATCCCTTAACGGGGTAGCCAGAGCTTTGGAATGATAAATTCCTCAGCCACTTTTGGAAGTTGATTGGGAAAAGGATGGTAATAATAAAAAATGTTTTTGGTGACGGGTCTCCAACCAAATCGCCCAAAAATCACTTAAAAAGCCTGGTATACCCTTAGTTGCCTTTTACGATCACCCACGGGTAGAAATGGAGTAGTGTTATTCTAAGCCGACACTACACGGCCATACCAGTCACTAATTACCAGTCTATATGCCTTATTATAGAGTTTAAACCAAAGTTTTCAATGTTAATATATATTAAATATTACAACTACATTACAATAACAAATACGTGATTTTTTATGAATTTTAATAGGGCTAGTACGGAATCCGCCATACTAATGTCACGCACACACACTCATTTAAGCACAGCGTTGTACTTTTTTTTGGTTTCGCCTTTCGTCTTTGTATTGTTAATCTATATACGTTAGTATAGCATAATAAATCTGAGAATATTTGATAAATACATGCAGTGACAGTTATGTGTACCGTTTTTGTAAATTGCCAAATATTTTAATCAAATGTGTCTCTTGTAACAAGACTGTAAAGTTGTTTTTCGCAGATTTATATTTTGTGTACCTACTCATTTTATAAAAGGAAAATTCATTACATGTATACGATTACATTTAAACTGTATGCCTAGTACCTTAAGATATATTTTCCTTAAATGTTCAGAAATTTATGATCACCCTGACTTAGCAGATAACTTTGACGAGTTGTGCTTTCAGATATTATTGTGTCATTGTGTGTTCAGATTTTATTAAAAACCCACTGCTCATATATTTGTGGCGAATTGGATGTTCAGATCTTATTGACTTAATTTACCTTAAAGAATTTATTGAAATTTATTGCTGCTCAGAAACATTTGAGTACCTCGGCCGATCCGATATATCTGATGGCGACTGTACGAGGGGCATGCCAAAAGAAACTAGATACTCAAAAATTATAAAATTTATTCGTATCGATCTTTTCAAAGTATTCACCCTGAGCACGTACAAACGTTTCCATACGTCTGAACCAATTGGAAAATACCTGTGACCACTCTTATTTAGATACCTCTGAAATCTCGAAATTATAGGCAACCAGTGCATCTTCTTTGCTTTCAAACCTCTGCCCCTTTAGTTTTTCTTTGATTTTTAGATACAAGTAAAAATTACAAGGCGCTAGGTCAGGGGAATATGGCGGGTGAGGGAGACTTGACACATTTTTAGAGTTGAAAAAGTCTAATGTTCTCGCAGACGTGTGCGGCGCCGCATTGTCGTGGTGCCAGAGAAGGTGCCGGATTCCTGATTTCGGTCGCTTGTCACACCAAGCTGATATTACTGTTGGAGCACAAACTGTCTCATACCATTCGGAGTTCATATGGCAAAATGACCCGTTTTGCAGAAAAACGTTTGTTTCTGTGTGCTTCATGCACGGCGACATTTCGTTGGAGTTGGCTCGTCTTCAAAGCACCATACAGTCGACTGTCGCTTTGATTCGGGATCATAGTTATATAGCCATGTTTCGTCACCAGTCAGTATATCATATACGTTTTTTTTTCTCGCCTCCGTTGAATTTATCTATCATGAATAGGCACCAATCCACCCGACGGGCTTTCTGCTCATCGGTAAGTTTGTGCGGCACCCATTTCGAACAACGTCTGCGGAGAGAAAGGTAGTCGTGAATCACGGTTTGCATTGCTGCTGATCCAATTCCTAGTTCTCGCTTTAGCTACATATACATAGCTACATATGTAATTCGTCGGTTTTTCCGAATAAGTTTTTCGACTGCACGAACGTTTTTTTATACGTACATTTAGTAATCACTACAATCAATAATTTTTTGTTTGGAAAGTGTATCCTGTCGTAGGGACCATGCCTAATTCATTCTGCACGCTCTCAGTATCACATGTCTAAGACTATATTGGTTTCCTTATTATTTTTTCTATTAAGAAAATTTATAAAATAACTTCACAAATTACTTTGAAAAGTTACAATAGTGTGCGCTCGAACGAAACATGATTTGATCCCGTATCTTTAAATTTCCTCAAGCGGAGCTCTGCTGGCAAGGTTTTACATCATTTTGCAATTTAAAACACAATATCTTAAACCTAAAAGATTGCAGGCAAAATAACCTCTACCTTACCTCATTAACAATATACATGAGGCGAAATGGCGGGTCGTCCCAAATTCATTTTAGACAAAGCGCCAAATTGGGTATCTCATTAGAGTGTCTTTATAATGCAACTGGCTTTGAGACCGAGCATTGTTTCGTTTATTTTTTCGTATTTCTCAGTTTAAGAGTGTATTTTCTGTCACGAAATTCCTAACAGCCGATCGATATGGCTGAGATTTAGTCCGTCGAGGTTATTTATATAATGTTAAGAACATTATAACTAAAACAACTTTTGACTTTCAGATATTTTAATCGCGTGTTATTACATGGTTTTTTAAAGCCCGACGTTTCGAAAACTTTTCAGTTATCATGGTCACGGGGAGACTGAGGTGTTATTTGTCATTATACAGTACTATAAAATTATTAATACTAACTACCTTCACAAAATTTAAGTTTCATTTGCGTTTTATATTTGCTAAGTACAAAAATAGCTAATGTTATCTGGAGTCTTGCTAGTGTTCCTCCCTTGGTTGGTTGTGTTAATGCCCAATCAATCTTTTGGTGCGGCTTGAAGTAGGTTTTAATGAAAGCACGCTGTAACACCGTACTAATTTTATCTGTTACATCCTTTACGAAAGGTAGAGTTGCAGGGAGTCTTTCAACAGTCGCTGCTTGCAGTCTGCTTGGAACCCAATCATTAACACAACCAAGCAAGGGAAGAACTAGCAAGACTCCAGATAACATTAGCTCTTTTAGTACTAAAAAGTTGAACATAAATATAGTTTAAAAAATCTAAAAAACACGCTTCAAAGCACATCAAACTAAAAGGTGAAAAATAATTCTTAATATAAGCTGAAAACGGTAATGAACAAAAAATACTGGTATTATTGTGAGCAGCGTGGGTTGCTCGATAGACGAAATATAGTATGTATACAAGTATTTTTTGTGCATTACCGTTTTCTGCTTATATTAGGAATTATTTTAATTTTTTTAGTTTGATGTGCTTTAAAAACGTGTTTTATTAGTTTTTTTTTAAATATATTTATTTATTTATAACTATAGTATATGTACGTAAATGGACTTTACAATAAGTTTCGAATACCGTCAACCACAAATTGACCAAACAGTGTAAAATACAGATGTAACTTTACCGACAGACCAATTAATTGAGGGCTAGTACAAATATATACCAAGATATCGTTTTCCAAGTCAAACAGACTGATTCAGTTCCATTTTGAGTGTAGTTTAGTTTGAAAGTTCCAATATTGTAATTGCCGCCAGTGATTGCAGTTCGGTGGAAGTTCCGAACTATACTTACAGATGTTTAGTTATTACTTTGGTTCAATTTTAGATTCTATATACCTTTTAATTTTATTGCAGGTTTTCTTGTCAAAATCCTTTATTTCACAATCTGTATTTTACTTAATTTCCAAAATTTCTTTATAGCATTTACGGCGGAATGATGGAATAAAGGATTCACGGGTGAGCAGCGTGGGTTGCTCGATAGACGAAAAATATGTATACAAGTATTTTTTGCTCATTACCGTTTTCTGCTTATATTAAGTAAAAGCTTATTAAGTCCAACCAATCAATTAGATTTAGTTACAACCTCCCTACATGAGGTTTTCATGTAGGGAGGTTGTAACTAAATCTAACTATGTGATCTTTGTATCACATAAAGCCTAATTATGTGATACAAAGGCGTCCTCAACACTCGCATTCTACCTGCAAAGATGGAAGAGTGGCTTTTTGAGTTGTAATAATTTGGCGGTAAATGGCGCTAACACCAGTAAAGGTGTAAAGAAACAACCAAAATACAAATTTTGGCGAGTGTTCACTTCATACCATAGCTCAAAAGGCAGAGCGACGGGGTCGTACACCCGGAGGTCGTCGTTCCGATCTTGCTGGTGTCAAAAAATAATATTTATTTCCTTAATTGATTAGTAATAAAACAAGTGGTTGAAAAAAAACTAACTATTTAGCTTTTGCATCATCTCACACATAAATATTTATATCTGAGTCGTTTAGCCGAAACTGCTACAAAATATTCGCTGCTTGTATGTGTTTTTGTTAGAAGATGTTAGATGTGTTTTCGTTTTTGTTTTTGAAGACCTAAAACTGTCAACTCTTCAAAAATTTAGAGCAAAAAGCCTTAATAGACAAGCGGAGAGAAAAAAAAGATCTACTTCTCATGCAGAAAAGCGATGGTTCGAATCCTGAGTGGGGCCGCTCGCTGTCTCTAATGCTTGTTAATTCGAATGTGTTCTTTATGTATCATGATTGTTATTCTGAATATCAGGTGACAAAATTAATGTCACCTGTTACCATTACCACTCAATAGAATCTTGGCTGGACTCGTACTAAGCCAGTCTTTGTGTATTTTTTTGACGAGATATGTGAATAATTCAAACAGGAAACTTTCCTGCGCGTTTAGGAAATATGAGATTCCGTTCTTTGATGACAACAACAGTTGAAATTGTTGAAGATACAATTTTACTTATTAAATTTGTGTAAAAGATTTCATAATTTTTAAATGAATATATATATTTTTTTGTAATATCCAATGTTGAAAGTTATGTGTATTTTATTAACCACACTTTTTATCGACTAGAGAAGTACAGTGAGATTTAGAATATATATATATACATACATACTCATACATACATACATATACTCACGATTATAAATCCCTAAACGGGGTAGCCAGGGCTTTGGAATGAGACATTACTTAACCACTTTTGGATGTTTAGTGGGGAAAAGATGGTAATAATAAATAATTGTTGATGACGGGTCTCCAACCACATCGCCCAAAAATCACTTAAAAATCCCCTATACCCTTAGTCGCCTTTTACGATCACCCATGGGTAGAAATGGGGTAGTGCTATTCTAAGCCGACACTACACAGCTACATACTCACGACTATAAATCCCTAAAAAGGGTAAAGGGTAGCCAGAGCTTTAAAGTAAAAAAATCCTGAACAATTTTTGGAATTTGAGTGGGGATTGTAAAATAAAGGTCCTTGGAAATGTAATGGTAAACAAATAATTCTAACCGCACTGCCCAACAAATAATTTAAAAGACAGAAATGGTGTATTGCTGTTCCAAGCTGAAATTACACATTTAAGAAAATATATTTTTAAATCTGCCACATTTGAATCATGGTGCCGATTATCAAATATTTGACATCAGCTATATGTCCATAATTATTAATGCGATGTGATTTTCATCACGAACTACTTTTCTATGCCAACAAAAGCATAACTGTGCAAAAGATTTTTCTAAAATGGGTGCGAAGTTGGTTAGCCAAAGAAACGTTTGAACTTAACCTACATTGTTGGAGCATCTCCGTCTGTGCCTCTGCTGACCACTTGACACCACACTTTGGCTATTTCTGCATGCTCAGACTAATCTCAGGGCTTATTAACCTATATACGATTGTATCTTTCGTTTTTCTTGTGGGAATTCACAGTAATTATGTTTTTAGAGATGTTTGAAGTGCCGGCTTTGACAAGCACTACAACATCTTTTTATCATTGGTGTCGTACAAGGTAACTGAGGTATTAGTATAGGGTTTTTAAAGTGATTTATAAATGCTGTTTAATGCCGGCTTAGAAGAGCACTACCTCATTTCTTCCGGTGGGTGTACGTAAGAGGCGACTAACGGTATTGGGGGCTTTTAAGGGACGATACTTTATTTTTACCATCTTGTCCTCTATCAACTTCCAAACGTGGCTAAGGAGTGTCTAGCTCAAAAGCTCAGGCTACCCCTTTTTGGATTTTATGGCCGTGATTATACGCATGTATGTAGAAATAATACAACAAACATCTATCGATATTCACAAGCGGAGAACACACTCCATAGAACTCACCCCAGTCATTTATCATCATAACCTCGGATTATACCGACGGAGGTCTATTCTTGTTGATTTGCTTAAAGTCCCTGCTCATATATCATAATATCATACATACAAACATATGCTCTCGACCATAAATCACAAGAAGGAGTAGCCAGAGCTACAGAATTAGAAATTACTCAGCCGCCTTTGAACGTGGAGTGAAGAAAACATTGTAATATAATTAATATAATGATAATAAATACTTAAAAATCTTTACTACCCTTAGTCACCTCTTACAACACCAAGGGTACAAATGGGTTAGTGATATTCTAAGCCCACAATAATGACAAGAGATTGTAAAGTGCTTTTTTATTCTACGCTGGTTGTGTTTGTAAACGAAATTTCCGCATTAATATTGCTTCTAAGCAATATTTTTGCGTGCAGTCTTTTTTTAGTTTATTATAGTTAAATTCGCCAGACGCCTTATTTATTGAATAAAAGAATGTAATTTAAGATAAATAATGATATCGCTAGAAGTCGAGAGTTAAGCCAGAGCGGACCCTTAGTATAGTTGGATGTGTTTCCCAAAACAAAGACATTTCTCGGTTTCAAACCTTAAGCCAGGTTTAGGCTATTTTGTGAAGGTAATGAAATAGCCTTTGTTATGACGGGACAGTGTGTGAGGTAAGTTTATCTTTTTTCGCATATGTTTGCTTTATATTTTATATATATTTTTATTGCTGTGTAGTGTCGGCTTAGAATAACACTACCCCATTTCTACCCGTGGGTGATCGTAAGAGGCGACTAAGGGTATAGGGGCTTCTTAAGTGTTTTTTGGCCGATGTCGTTGGAGACCCGTCACCAAAAACATTTATTTATTATTACCATCTTTTCCCCAGTCAACTTCCAAAAGTGGCTGAGGAATTTCTCATTCCAAAGCTCTGGCTACCCTGTTAAGTGATTAATAGTCCTGAGTATATGTATGTATGTATATTTTTATTGTTTGCGGGCGGTTTGGTCTATGCCTGACCAATATATACTCATTGCTATAAATCCCAAACAACTGTGGCTGGATCTTCGGAATTAAATTATCCTGAGCCACTTTTGAAATTTGCGAAGAAGAAAAGATTATGTACAATTGATGATTAGTTGTTCTTCAGCCACATTCTTCAACAATCACTATAAACCCCAAATTCTAAAATAATATTGTACGACACCCTCAGGAAGGAATGAATAGTGTCAGTTAAGAATACTGCTAATCCATTATTTTTGTGGCGACCGCTAGACGGCGAACTCACTCGCATACTAGCAGCGTTATAAAAAATCGTACATCGCGGTATCGAAATGTTTCTCTAGCTAAGCATAAATACAAATTCAAAGTTTGTACACAGCAGGGTATACTGGCCAGTATATCTTTGCTGTTCCCATTAATTCATAGCCTTCCTTTCAATATACAATAATAGCTGAGGAAAGAGTGAAAACATCTCAGCTCTTTTTACATATATTTTTGGAATGGTATATTGAAGTTAGGTTGATGCTTATGAGGTAAATAGAACTTGTTAAGATAATTTAAAGTCTTGACAAAGTTCTACCGATAGGCAAAATATACATTTTAATGATATTTAAAAATAAAAATGAATTATAAATGCTGTGTAGTGTCGGCTTAGAATAACACTACCCCATTTTTTCCGGTGGGTGTACGTAAAAGGCGACTAACGGTTTTGGGGCTTATAAGGAATATTTGGGCGATGCGGTTGGAGACCCCATCACCAATAACCTTTATTTCACCATCTTTTCCCCACACAACTTCCAAAAGTGGCTGAGGAATTTATATTTCCGTAGCTCTGGCTACCCCTTCTATAAGGGATTTATAGCCGTTAGTATGTATGTATGTATGAATTATAAACTTTATATTATTATTTATTTACAAGCCATAGACACTATAGCTCAATTGGCAGAGCGACGGGGGCATATACCCGGAGGTCGAGGGTTCGATCCCCGCTGATGTGAAAAAAATGTATCCTTTATTTATCCTCTACTAATACTTAAACATTATACGTCGACATCAGGTTAAAACAAAGAAACAAATTACAACATTCTGCTTAATTCGTATTTGGTAAACACAAACGCAACACGTAGGTGTAAACGAAGCTCATGCATGGTTTGTTTATAGATTGAACGATATTGAATGAAAATAGAGAAATTATTTAGCTGTGTAGTGCCGGCTCGGCTTAGCACTAATAAATTTTCTCGCGTTGGGACTTTTAAAGTCATTATTTGCTTCAGATTGTCAAATATTTGATTTGGCTACCCCTTTTTGGGATATGCAGCTGTGAGTATGTATGTATAATAAGTTAAATATAGCAATACTGACGGCTCAGTGGATAAAACTCAACCTCAAAGAAGAAAACAATAGGTTTTAGTCTTCTAGTTCTATTAGGGCTTACGCATTCGTGTTTTATAAGAAAAATTGTGAAAAATATGTCATACGTTTTGCTGTGTAGTGTCGGCTTAAAATAACACTACCCCATTTCTACCGGTGGGTGTACGTATGAGGCGACTAACGGTATTGGGGCTTTTAAGGGATTTTTGGGCGATGCGGTTAGAGACCCATCGCCAACAACCTTTATTTCACCATCTTTTCCCCACGCAACTTCCAAAAGTGGCTGAGGAATTTCTGATTCCCCAGCTTTGGCTACCTCTTATAGGGATTTATAGCCGTGAGTATATGTATGTATGTACGTTTTGGAAAATATAAATAAGGGTAAAAAATTAGTTGCTTATTATACATTACTATGCATTTTATGTAATATGATTACTAAAGTGACAAGTAAAAGCCTCTTTAAGATGGCATCATTCATCAGTATTATTAAGGCTGAAGTTAATAATATCCAGAATATGTCCCTGAATTTCTAAAAAGAAAAGAATAGAAACTAATTTATTACCTAACACATTTTTTTCATGTTTCGCTCCTTTAATTCTGTCGTATTGTGGCTTGCTATAAGGTATTTTAGCTTTATAAGCAAATTACGATGAAGAGGTTTCATTTACAGCATTTTTGTCTAAATAAGTCTCAGCAATATTAACGAAAATAGCTTAAAAGACTGTTTTAAAGAATGTTAATTGAGTTGAGTAAGGAAATAAAACCGTGATGGAGAAAATAAAGCCTTCTTTTAAATTGACAATTCGATCATTTTAAGGTATTGTTAGAAGGGGAGGGCCACGCAGGATGTTTCGAGACCAAATAATTACGTTTCAAAATATTCGTAGCTAAGTGTGTTTCGTTTTAATGTTTTTTAGTAGCAAGTATAGTAGACCATTGTGAAGCTTGTAATATATTTGAGCTAAATTTAAAAGCGAAATTTAAGTTTGATTTTCTTTGAATTGTTCAAAGAAAAATTTACGGTTTTATATTAGGGCTAGCGCATATATACAATTTTTAGTTGTCCAACTATTTTGTTGTGTTTCATAAGTACACAGCAATATATGAACGTGCGCATATTATCAACTCGATAGTTGATCGACAAAAAATTCAAAAAGCCTCATCGATCTGCTTTTGATTAAAAAGTTGGACAATTATCGATCTCACGCTCATTTTGTATTACAATGTATTGAAGTGCGCATACCATCGACTAAACAGTCGATCCACGACTGTTTTAGAACGTATATAATGTAAAGCACAAGATAAAACTTTATGGTTAAAAGACATGGTAACTTGAGCGTTGCCTGCACAAGACTGCTGGATTTGTTTGGGTTACAAATCGACTGAAATCGATTGCATGCGCACCTCCGTCGACTTAACAGTTTAGTTGTGTAGAAATCACGACAAGTACACAACTCGACGAAACAGTTTAGTCGATTTAAAAGTTGTATGTATGCGCTAGCCCTTATTTGATATCAGTTCTTTAAAGTAACAAATTAATTTTATCTTCGACATTTTTGTGCGACGTATCTTTTATATATAATAATTTCAATATTTTTATTTTATATTATAGACTAGCTGACCCCACAGACTTCGTTCTGTCAAAAGTGTAGACTTTCACGTCGTCAAACTGAAATATTTAACTGGCCTTTTGAGGGTCTCTGCCATGCGATGAGAAAAAAGGTGTTTTTCAGAGTGTCCTCACAATTTTTTCACTTTATAAATTTTAAGTTTATAAGTATAGTAGTTTCGGCTGAGCATTGATTCTTAGTCAGTTAGTCTGTTTAACCATTTTTTAAGAAAATTTATCGATCTCTTAATTTTTCTGGGATAAAAAGTGTCCTATTGTGTTAATTGGGATCATTTTCTGGCTTCCTGTAAATTTTATTTTAAATACGTTCTGTGAATTAGTCTTCATTTAGCTACAAACACACAAAAATCTAAACTTTCACATTTATATGTTAATAGGATAAGGCTTAAACATTAGCTTCTCGCGCAGGTGACCTCGCTCGCCGGCCAGCGCAGCGTCTTGTCTTGCGCTTCATGCACGCGTGTAAATTTTGTTACGGAGTAATTTAAAAATTGTATTATCTTCTAAGATGTTTATTTAAATTAAGTGATGTCAACGATAATTCTCAATTAAATACTCTCAATCAACAACATATTTATTTGGATAAAGATTATTATTATGTTAATAAAACATTATGGCAATTATGCATTAAATTCGACCAAATTTATTTACCATAAAAATGGTTATAGTAAGTGAAACTTAAAGTAAGACATATACTGTCGCGGGCATTTTTTAGATCATTTAAAGAGAAATAATTCTTTAATACATTTTTTCTTGGTACGTTTACGCAGCGCACACAACGGAAGCCTTAGTATGAATAATTATCCCCGCTTTTGCAACATTATTCGCTGATAGTTTGCTTCTGTTGGTCGCAGCGTGATGATATATAGCCTAAAACCTTCCTCAATAAATGTACTATCCAATACAAAAATAATTTTTCAATTTGATTGGGTAGTTCCTGAGATCCTAGCGTTCAAACAAACAAACTCTTCAGCTTTATAATATTAGTATAGATGGGAAGGGGGAAAACTTTGTCATGAATTTGAATTTGTCTTTCCTAGAGTCATAGGTGTGGTTGTTTTATCATGGTTGTTAATGGTAAGGGAAAACATCGTGAGGAAACTCACATGGCTAAGTTTTACTTAGTCGTGTGACTGTTTATTCCAACAAAACGGCAATAGGCCTACCTCTTATCACGTGAGTGCACTGACCAAGCAAAACGTGGGTACTCATTTTGTTTTGTTGTATTTCCCCGTAAAAAAAATGTATTTACACCGGAGGGGTTTGCAGAGGTACTAATACTTCTGAACATCACATGCCATTGTTACCTGGTGTCAGAGTATCAACTTGCTTGTACATTGTACTCACGTGATAGACGCTTATCGCCGTTTGGTATGAATACTCTGTCACATGACTGTACAGTTCGGCCATGTGGTATTCGTCACGATATTTTCCCTTACCGATAACAACATTATAAATTGACCACACATATGACTCTGACACATTAGTGTAGGCCCGGGGTTCGAACCGAAGTCTGTCTGCATGACGGCAGTTCTTATCCATATAACACCAATTCGGAATAATATAAAAAAAATAATTATATTTTATATTTAAATAATTACGGGCGTAAAAATAAAAAATGCTGTGGGGTCTTTTCCTCCAGGCAAACGAATTTTCAGTTCCAAATCAAAAAAGAAAAATACAACCCATTTACTACGAGTATATCATTGCTGTTTATCAGTCCGTCCGTGTGTCACCGGATAAGTTTTATAAGCAGCTGAAACCTTAATAACAAAATGTTTAAGATAAGAGATAGATTTTTGCTCGCTTACGACAGCAAATATGCGCTTTACACTTTACATAATGTCTTGAGTAGTTCATGATGGTGTAAATAATACAATTATATCTAATTAATAATATAGCATACATTTCATTTTATAATCTCAATGTTTTTGTTCATGAAAACCTCATGTGGGGATTATTACTTGTAAATAAAGGATAAATAAGGGTTCGTGCCCGCCTGTGTCGAAGTTTTTCTTTCCTTTATTTATTAGTAATAATCCCCACATGAAGTTTTCATGAACAAAAACATTCAAATTATGTGATAGTTAGGCGTTCTCAACATTTGCATTCTATCTGCAAAGGTAGACAAGAGGCCTTCCGAATTTGTGAAAAATTTGGAGGTAGGGAACGCAAACACTACGACGGGTCCGTAGAACAAAGTCACTTGTGCAAGACGTACACTATACCTTAGATAAAAATAAAAGAAGAAGATGCGGCGTGAGCGTACAAATTGTCAACTAAATATGGGCCTTATCCTTAGATAAAAATAAAAGAAGAAGATGCGGCGTGAGCGTACAAATTGTCAACTAAATATGGGCCTTATCGGTTTATCAAAACACCGCACTACATCCATACGAACTGATACGAATGCACACGACATTGCACGACATGACGCAAAGATAAAGATAGAGCGATGGGCTCGTATAGTCTGTCTCTGTCACTTAAAGATGTCAGATTTCAAGGATAAAATGGCCGAAATTAATAATATTTTGCTTGTAAATATATTTTTGGTGTATTTACGCATGAAACGTTATTCCCTGTGATTTGTTTTTACGCCTTGAATTATTTGTGCACTGAATAAAGGCACAGCCAGGCATTTTAAGCGCGAATTGTATGAAAATTTTAATTTCGATGTCAAAGATTATGTCAGCTCGTCGACTTGAAGTATCGTAGCGGACTAAACTCGACTGAAGCAAACCAAGTACATTGTACTCAGTTTAGTAGGACCACGCGCGGGCAGAGGTTGCCGCATCTTTCTTAATGTTTTTATCTAAGGCCTTATCGGTTTATCACAACACCGCACTACATCCATACGAACTGATACGAACACACACGACATGACGCAAAGATAAAGATAGAGCGATGGGCTCGTATAGTCTGTCTCTGTCACTTAAACATGTCAGATTTCAAGGATAAAATGGCCGAAATTAATAATATTTTGCTTGTAAATATATTTTTGGTGTATTTACGCATGAAACGTGATTCCCTGTGATTTGTTTTTACGCCTTGAATGATTTGTGCACTGAATAAAGGCACAGCCAGGCATTTTAAGCGCGAATTGTATGTAAATTTTAATTTCGATGTCAAATATTATGTCAGCTCGTCGACTTGAAGTATCGTAGCGGACTAAACTCGACTGAAGCAAACCAAGTACATTGTACTCAGTTTAGTAGGACCACGCGCGGGCAGAGGTTGCCGCATCTTTTTCTTATTATTTTTATCTAAGCACTATACGATAGGGGCTCTCGAAGTTACAAGTGGATGTTACTTTTTTATGGAACCTAATAGAAACGCGGTTTTTTAAGTAATAGTTTTGGTTGAATGTTAGTTATATATATGTTACGGCTAATAGCCGAAGTGCGGCTGCACCTAGGTTTAGCCGGCTAAAACTAGGTGCAGCCTTATGTTATGTTGAAAATATTGAATAAGAATAATACTATTTCTATAAAACATTTTCCATATATTTAAAATACAGATTATGCATTTAAGAGTGCTCGCTCCGCTGCGCTTCGCTCGCTCGTTTTATACATAGCCTAACCTAACCTAACCTAAGCTAACCAACCCTGGCTAAATGTGACTAGCTGGCTAAACCTAGGTGCAGCCGCACTTCGGCTTTTAGCCGTAACATATATATTATCTCCAACATCCCAAAATCTTTGCAATCCAGGAGATAGTGGGTCAGTTAATCACGTAAGACGTTCTTATGTAAAGGTTAGATAGACACATGTAAACATTTAACCTTTTTCTTGGAAAAACCGACAAAAATTTCTGAATTATGTTTACATCGCTCTTTCTACTATGGAATTTTGGGTAAGAATTTCGTCTTATGTGAAGATTTATTGACCATACTTTACCTTACCTGACCTTATAGGAATTGCCCCTGCCAATAAAGAACGAAATTCGATTTAGTTTTATAATTATATTTTAAAAAATGCCAAAAGATATGAAATCTAAAATTGACAGTTTAAAAAGAAATTGAATTAACATAAACGTAAACTTCTCAAAACGTTATAAGTTATAACTATGTACGTAGTACCTAATAATCGTCTTACATAATAAAAACCTTGTCATTGAACTCTAGACGGTCTATTCAATTAGTAGTTGAAGGCGAGAAAAAATATACTAGAACAGTCATCTTTATATTTAAAGAAATAACATTATCTTCCAAATATTTTCACTCGGAAATTAAATTACATAGGTAACATAAACGTACGTAAACTTTTCAAAACAATATAACACTTCTTACCTGCATAGTACAAACTCTGTCATCGAAATGCTGGAGTAAGTAATAATAAGTCTTATAAGTTTTCCTTAATTAATAGATGACAATATTCACTTCTAAATATTTTTACTTGCAAACTTAATTCTAACTTACAAAAACGTTAACTCTCAAATTGGTATAACAATTATAATAGTAATATTTCGTTACATAATACAAACTCCGTCATCGAGATCATATTTACTGGGGTAATACTAAGTATCAATCAGTCTTTCAGAATAAAAGTAATCACATCACATAATAATAAAAATTGACACTGAATAATTTACGTTACTCAGGTAGGAACTTAAAATTAATATTAAACAACAAAGTATAGAGATATTTAAATCAGCCTCTTTGGTTTTGATGACACAGAAACGTAGCTGCCTCGCAGCTGCGTTAGGACTACAAAATACTTAAATATTAAATTTCTGTAATAATTGACAATATTGTAAATATAGGTGCTATGAGCTAAGGAAATGGACAGCCGTACAGTCTGTTCTATCTACTACCTACTCATGATCATCGGTGCCTGATTCTTCTGTTTCTTCCACAACAGTATGATGGGGTAAGTTCCGGAAATAGAGGTGGTATTCAGTTGGTATAGTTTTGGTTTGACACATTGCCATCAAATCTTTGTATTTTTCAATTGACATTTTTAAAGGTTCCGCATATGTCAACTTCAGATCAGTTTCCACAGACCTTCTTGTGTTACCACGAAGAACCAAAACATCAGATTCTGTTTGCGTAAGTTCATATTTGTAATATAGCTTATTTGGATCACTGCATGTTGCATGCACTTCTTTAATATTGCTCCAAACAATTTTCTGACCTCTATTACTTTTTTGCCAAACTTTGTTTACAATGTGATCCTTAAAGTTGTAAAAATTGTTTTTTGTCATGTTTTTAACAATGTATGGCTCGCCGTCTACCTTTGCCCATTTCGCTAATAAGCGCCACTCTTCCGGAGTGTAAATAACTTTAGCTTTCGATGCGCCTTCAATCACAGAGTGAACACTATCACCCTCATAAATAAAAGATGTTATTAAAGGAAAGAAAATTTTTATTTATGAGTAATAATCCCCACATGAGGAATTCATGTCAAAAAACATTAAACTATCACCCTCGTTCTGGGTGTGTCCTTTTTCTAAATGTTAAAAAATTCCTATTTCTGTTCTGACGAGTACAATTGTCGGACCAGAACCTAAAATCTTGTACACCATCTCTGACGTTCGATTCAATGAAGTCTAATAAACAGCTGCTCACTTCATTCGCACCCCTCTTTGCTACAGTTTCATCCCACATGTAACAAGTCCCCTTTTTATTACCCATATCAAAAACAGTAAAATTCAGGCATGATAATTTTCGTTTATAATGAAAAATACTTACATCTCCATGAGGACACGTCAAAACTTTTTCAAAATCAAATACAGCTGTAACTATCTTTCCGTTTGAGTTCCTAGCTTCTTTTTATCGTTCTTTTTTAGATTTCTGGCTACCGTTTTCCTCTCTTTGTGTTTAGCGTACTTATCTTTCTCTTCTTCTGTGGGGTTCTTTGTGTTCTTAAAAATGTGACATTCGTCACATTGGTCCTTTTTTGGTATATAAAATCCTAAATTGAAGTTTTCGTTAACTATGTCCCTATATTGGCGTTCTTTTAATGCTTTACAGGTATATTTTGTTGGATCATACCATTCAAGATATAGTTTATGCATCTTGGCTATACTCAAACTACCGTCTAAATACAGTTTGTTGCTGTCTTTGCGAATATAATGTGATTCCACCGGCACGAACGATCGAACATGTTCGCATACATTTTTAATCATATCTTCAGTAATAACGCGGTTGTGCTTATTATGTCGACCTCGTTGATCCTTTTCTATTGAAGCACATCCATCGTACTTCTTCCATGCAGTTCGTAGGATTCGAGTTCTGACTGAGAGCGTATTAATGAACATTGTCTGACAAACGTCCACTTTCTGGTTCCTCAGACCATCTGTATCGGAAATTACAGGCAAAATGTACTTATACGTGTACTTACGATTGTTGGGAACATCTTGGTTGAGACATCTCTTTTTTTTAACTTTTCGGTAAATTTAATAATGAAGTCCCATTGCTTTTCTCTGTTTCCTATTTTCCAGAAGTTAGAAAAGCAGTCTACTCTTTGTTGATGAGAAATCCTTTCGGAACATTTGAAGCGACATTTGCAGGGATTGCCTAGAGTTTTCTCGTCCTTCATTTCCCCACGTTTAGTTACATAACTTTGTCCTAAGTTTTTCAAACACTTATAAATATAATACTATGTTTGTTATAGTAAAATTGACCCTTGCTTTACATAATAATAATATATTTACTGAAAAATATTTAAAATTTATGTCCTTTTTTGGGAGTTCAAATACGGTATAATGTCTTATATGATTTTGTTCCCAAATAAAACGTCCGATTTGCTCTTACGACGGTTAAAACACAAGTACGAATCCTGGAAAAAACGTCCCATGTTCGTATACTACTACAAGGTATTGCAAACATTCCGCAGTAAAACGTCGTATGTACATTTATGAGGCTCGATTTTTTGATAGACTTATTGATCGATCAACTAACGTATTTAACGTGTCAATACCAAAAACAGAAAACATCTGCGAGTAAAGAAATTATTTAGTCTTTTTCGATGTTCCAATGAACAACGTCTTATATGAACATCGTTTACCGTCCGGTAAAACCGTTCTCCAGCCGACAACGGCGCGAGTGACGAACGGGCGGCGAGCAACCGGAGCGCGCGCGCCTCGCCCTCCCCCCGCGCACGCCGCATATGATGTTCCATCTTTGTGCCGCGAAGCGATTTTGACATCTGACGTTATTCGATCGAATAACTTCAAAACTAAGCTAGATAGGAAAATTTTATAAACACCATTGGATAGATCTGTGTGAAGGTGTAAAGAAACGTAAATAAAGCAATAATAATCGATCTATTGTCACATGGAACTATGTTCTACGGACCCGTCGACTACTTAAAAGTATAAAAGAAACAAAGGATGGAAGAATTTCGCACTGCAAGCCATTGACACGGTAGCTCAATTGGCAGAGCGACGGGGGCGAATACCCGAGGTCGCGGGTTCGATTCCCGCCTGTGCCCGTTTTTCTTTCCTTTATTTATCCTTTATTTATGAATGAATGAATGAATGAAAAAAATTATTTCAGACTTAAAAATATCCATACATTTATATTTATTAGTAAACAAGACTTAGTATCTATGTTAGTAGAACTTAAATAAATAATTACTATGTACATGAGTGGACATCCAGTAAGCCTGTATATGGCAATCCACCCTTTCAGCAATAACCTTCAGGAGGGTGCTGGTACTGCCCCGCACTCTTTCCCACAGTGAAGCTGACCTCTTCCTCAACACCGCATGAAAGCCATCGGTATCCCACGCAGCAAACATTCCCGATGCGCTGCATCGCCATTAGTACCTCTGCCAAGTCCTTCGGGGTTATACAGTGTGAACGCTTGACTCTTGAGAGTTAATAATTGTGAAATATATTAAATTAACTATAATGTATAATATATAGACGCTATTATAATATATGAAATACCATTTATATATTTTAGCATTTAATATGCTGTGTAGTGCCGGCTTAGAATAGCACTACCCCATTTCTTCCGGTGGGTGTACGTAAGAGGCGACTAACGGTATTGGGGGCTTTTAAGGGATTTCGGGGCGATGCGGTTGGAGACCCATCACCAACAACCTTTATTTTACCATCTTTTCCCCACACAAGTTTCCAAAAGTGGCTGAGAAGTTTCTTCTTCCTTGGCTCTGGCTACCCCTTCTAGGGATTTATAGCCGTGAGTATATGTATGTGTGTATGCAAATACCATTTTATATACCATTAGATATTATAATATAGTATCAACAGCCACTTTGTACGTTCTTGGCAAACCTAATGAGCTTCATTTAGATCCATCAATCTTTCCATACATTAAATATGTCGTTAAGTTAGTATCCCATACTCAAATTTTTACTTGGTTTGGGGTTAACTTGATCTGTGTACAATATAAAAGAAAGAAAGAAAGAAAACAAAAACAAAAACTTCAAATTAAAAACTAAACAGAAAAATTAAATATTATAATTTTTTATTTAAAAAAGAACCGCCTTCAAAAATCCAACTGAAAAGTATAAAATAATTTTTATTTATTTTATTATGTACAACTCTATTCAACTTCTTCTTTTTGAAGTCGGTGCCAAACCAATTTTCATGACAAAGAAGAACGAATATTAGTGGCCCGCCCAAGTTGAGTGAGTTCTCCACCCCATCAGCGTATGTCATCCTTATAAACCTTCCTTTTTAATCAATTAATTAAAAAAATCGCATCACAATTCATTTCGTAGTTTTACAGATTAAAGTATACATAAGGATGTCCCTCTATCCCAGACAGGGAGAGAGAAAGCGACTTTGTTTTATACTATGTAGTGATTTAGATTCTCGATCGTCTTTTTACAAAGTGTTAGAAGTATTGGTTGTGCCAACTCGGTGCATGCATGTCTCTGTCGAATTGTTAATTCCGTTAGTTTGAAATCTGATAATCTTACATAACCTAACCTAACGTTAGTTTACTATCTCGCTATCTATCTAAAATTATAATTTACTAGTATTTACAGTTTTACGGTGACATGTATATTATGATAATTTCTCTGCGGAGTGCGACGCATGCACACCAGGCTAAGCACCGCTCACTGTCCCCCAATTCCATCCTTTATAAAGCGACGTCGTTGCGAGCGGATGAAATTTCTTGATTTTTGAGCGCGATTGTATTACCTACTCGGCTGTGTTAAACTAAAAACAAGTATGTCGTTTTTGGCAAATTTTACAGGAGAGCGAAAAAACATTTTATTTCTATAAATTTAAATATTTCCTAAAGTGATTGTCGGATCTTGATGATTTTGGGATATGTCCGACGTGATGTAGTTTCCTAATGAAATTAATATTTTTTTTAACTTGACCTTTACAGTAACGCCAATGCAGAATAAAAATGCTTTTAGCATAGTCTTACCCTATTATTTTTATCAATAGCGCCTTAAATAAGAAGATATTTTGAGTTTTAATAATGTAGAAATAAGGGTCTTTCTATGACGAATCCAACGATGTAAAAAAAAGCACACGCTCAAAAATCGACATACTTGTTTTTAGCTTAGAGCAGCCGTACTGTTGTTGAGGCATTATCGATTGATTTATTATTCGTATGGTTTTCTCTATGTAGCAATTTTCATTTTGGATTTGTCTGTTTGGCACCGACTTCAAAAAGAAGAAGTTGAATAGAGTTGTACATAATAAAATAAATAAAAATTATTTTATACTTTTCAGTTGGATTTTTGAAGGCGGTTCTTTTTTAAATAAAAAATTATAATATTTAATTTTTCTGTTTAGTTTTTAATTTGAAGTTTTTGTTTTTGTTTTTTATTTTATACTTTTTAGTGATAAGTTCTTAAATCACTCTGAGTTTTTTAGTGAATTAGTTTTATTTTTTTAGAGATAAGTTTTACTGTCCGTTTATTTTATAGTTTTTTTAACAGGTAGTTATAATATTTGTTATTATGACTTTAGCTCACTTGTTACTATTTTGTTTACCTGCGGGCCTAGATAGAAAATCAAAGGATGCTTTAAGGAAAAGTCGCGTAAGTAGAACGAAACACCCATCGAAAAAAAACAAAGACTTCAGCAGGGCAAGCACGAGCCGTATTTAAACTAGTTATCGCGTGGGATAAAGCAGCCATCTTTTACGCACTTACTTAGTATCGTATACTGCCATCTCATTGTAACCGTTATCGTGTCGATAACTCGTGCTTGCCCTTCAGAATGAGAGAGATCGTCAGCGTGCTGCTCTTGCTGCCGAAACAGATGAGCAGAGAGAAGTTCATCTATCACAAATGCGAAGAAACACTCTTATATATATGTAGCGTTGAGTCGTGTAAAATCCCTTGATGAGATGGCTTTAAGTGATATAGATTCAAAGAAATTACTTAACCATCCCCATGACGAAAGAGCCTTGATTGAAATGACCAGGATGAAAAACATGATGTTGCAATATATATATTTTTTTCTTCAATATAATTAAGAGTAATTTATTCATGTTTTTATATACTTTTTTGTTTAATAATTTAGTAACTCTGTTTATTACTAATAAAAAAACTTTATTAACATATATTGATAAATCTGTGTCTAGTATTGATAACTTTACATACATACTTATATTTCAAACTAAGAAACCTCCTTTTTTTCGAGTCGGTTAAAGAACGTAAACCCTCTCCTGAATGTAATAACATAAACTGATAACTCTTTGTCTAATAATAACTAAGAACCTTCAAACTTACATACATACTTATAGGTGAAACTCAGAAACTCCTTTTTTGAGACGGTTAGATCACTAAAACCTTGTCCTGAAAGTAACAAGTAGTTTTCTGAAAATCGCATCCAAATAGCTTAAGCGAAACGCGAGATAATCGCCGACCAACATACATACATGCAGGTCAAACACAGAACCTCATTTCTTTTAGAGTCGGTTAAATCACTTAACCCATCTTCTAAATGTACCGAATACTTTTCTGAAAACCGCATCCAAATAGCTTAAGCCAAACGTGAGATAATCGCGGACCAACAGACATACATACAGGTCAAACACAGAACCTCCTTTCTTTTTTTGGTCGGTTAAGGCACTAAAACCTTCTCCTAAATGTAACGAATACTTTTCGAAAACCGCATCCAAATAGCTTAAGCCAAACGTGAGATAATCGCGGACCAACAGACATACATACAGGTCAAACACAGAACCTCCTTCCTTTTTTTGGTCGGTTAAGGTACTAAAACCTTCTCCTAAATGTAACGAATACTGTTCTGAAAACCGCATCCAAATAGCTTAAGCCAAACTCGAGATAATCGCGGACAATTATCCTCCTTTTTTGAAGTCGGTTAAAAATACATTTATTCGCCGTTGTAGGCACAAGAAAAACAATTATTTTACAAATACAACACACAAAAAATCACATAAAAATACAACAAAAAAATACATATGTTCAACACTGGAACGCGACAGTATAAGATATAGAGTATCAGTACTTCTTCCGTATAAATTTATTTATAATTACTTATTTATTCATTTAAACCAAATATTTATGGAAGTTTCGATACACTATAAATAATATATCTCATGACAGCATGATATTTTATTTCAGCTATTAAACAAAAAAAAGCAAAGAACAAACTAGAAAAGTTGCCTATTCCCTGTCTTAGTTCTGCAGCACTTCAGTCTCAAGGTCACACTCGTTTCAAGGTCCGGAGCAGATAAGCTTCTAGGGCCCTTACATTACACTTGACATTCTAGAACAAACTCGTCGCCTTTTGCTAACTAATTGTGAAATTCTATCCATACGAGGTATAAATAGCTTCTTGAAGTGTTTTTACTCCATTAATTTATTTTGGTTTATTCTTTCGATGTAGGCAAAGTAAACTTACATACATACACTCACGGCCATAAATTCTAAAAAGGAGTAGCCAGAGTTTCAGCGCTAGAAACCCCTCAGCCACATTTGGACATAGGGGACAAGATGGTAGAGTTGAAGTATTTGGTGATGGGTCCAATGCATCGCCAACCACTTAAAAAATCCCCAAACCCTTAGTAGCCTCTCACAATACCTGTGGATAGAAAGGAGTAGTGAAATTCTGAGCCGGCACTACACGGCAAAGTAAACGTCTTAATTTTCCATTTTAATAATGATACTTTGGAAGGTGAGCCCAATCTGATTCATGCATAATGAAAGCAATTTTAATTCTCCATTTCATAGCAGCGAATTGCTGGCCGAGAATTATAAATTTATTTTACCATCTTCATTCCAATTCACTTCCAAAAGTAGGTAAAGATTTTTTAATACCGAGGCTCTACACGGTTTTTATAGGATTTATAGCCATGAGTATTGGTGAGTTCAAAGTTATTCTTAATTTTAAATAGATCACAATCATAAATACATACATACATATACTCACGGCCACAAATCCCTAGAAGGGGTAGCCAGAGCTAAGGAATTAAAAATTCCTCAGCCACTGTTGGAAGTTGCGTCGGAAAAAGATGGCAAAATAAAGGTTGTCGGTAATGGGTCTCCTACCGCATCGCCCAAAAATCCCTTAAAAAGCCGCAATACCGTTAGTCGCCTCTTACGTACACCCACCGGAAGAAATAGGGTACCTTGTGCTATTCTAAGCCGACACTACACAGCAATCAATCATAAATAATAATAAATAAATAAATATACGGACATATCAAACACAGATCAAGTTTGCCACAAATTGAGTAAGACTTGTATTATGGGATATTTACTCAACGATATATTTAATGTAATATATAATGATAATTTGCTGTGCAGTGTCGGCTTAGAATAGCACTACCCCATTTCTTCCGGTGGGTGTACGTAAGAGGCGACTAACGGTATTGGGGCTTTTAAGGGATTTTTGGGCGATGCGGTTGGAGACCCATCACCAACAACCTTTACTTTACCATCTTTTCCCACTCAAGTTTTCAAAAGTGGCTGAGGAATCTCTAATTCCTTAGCTCTGGCTACCCCTTTTCGGGATTTATAGCCGTGAGTATATATATGTATGTATGATATATTTAATATTATATAATACAAAAATAACCAACATTTAAAACCAAGATACAAAAATTTATGCTCACCACATAAATGTTGCTCTCAGCGGGGATCGAACCCGCAGCCTCCGGACCGAGAAGCTAGTCACCTATCCACTCACCAAATTAAATATAATGCTTTGTAGTTCTACGTGACAAAACTCAAGGTCACAGTCGTTAAAATCTCCAAGGTTCAAACAAGATAAGCTTGTAGGGCCCTTACATAGGGCCTTCACTTTAGAATTTAGAAAAGAATACACTCGTTTCGTTTGTTCTTGGCAAGTTGCTAACGTAGTTGAAAAAATATATTTCGGATCCCTCGGTAGGCAACAAAAAAAACCTTTATAATAAAAGTTATAGAGGATATATAATAAAAAGACCGTTTATCTTTATCTTTCCTTTGCTATTATAACACAATAAAAATATGGTTTTGATTCTTTGGTTTTTCTGCACAATTAACTTGAAAGATTAAAATCATTATTAAATTTGCGTTTGAAATTGTGACGTAAAACAAAATTATTTATGAAAAAAAAATATTTATGTTATGACATTATCAAAATAAGGGTAAGCTTGTAGTTTTCACCTGGCTAAGTTGTACTTAGGTCTTCATGAGTGTGTGTGTGTGTATTCCTACGTTCCTCTCGTTACGTTGATCACATTTCCAACAAGAATCCCTCTACCACCCCCTCAGTGTGTACGGGATGAAAGTTGAATTTAAATACATAGAAAAAATAAAGACGTTAGTTGGCGTTTTTCAAACTTCGATTCCCAATAATTCAGTACCATTGAGAAATATATTATTTCCTTTTTCCATGACGCTTTCTTTTCGAAGCTGGTTCAATCACCAATACAAGAACCAAATCTTTTCCCTCTGAATGATCAAAGTGTTTCCCAGCTACGCTATTATGAAACATCTTTACACTTTTAAAATTCAGCGTTCGAAAAGAATTTTTGTATTCGACCAGCATTTCAGCGTACAAATTATTCAGGAGCAGTTTTCAGCAAAAACCGCTTCCTTTCCAACAGCATTGTAAAAAGTGTATTTTACGCCGTTTTGCTACAAAAAGCTTTCGGTGCATTTCGAAATTAGCGTTATTATACATTTTTTAAGTTTATTTTAACTAACTTATAGTTGACGGAATTTTAAGATGTATGGACCACGTAAAAAGGATTAACAGTTTAGAAAAACTCTGATGCATTAAAAATATATATTATGATTATAATTTTTGAAAGAATAGTGAGTAAATAAAACACTTATATCAACACAAAAATAAAATGAAACTACTACTAATACTTATGAACATCACGTGACTATATTATGATTATAATTTTTGAAAGAATAGTGAGTAAATAAAACACTTATATCAACACAAAAATAAAATGAAACTACTACTAATACTTATGAACATCACGTGACTAAGTACAACTTAGCCATGTGGGTTTACTTACGGTGTTATCCGTTACCATTAACAACCATTATAAATTAACCACACATATGATTTTAGAAAAGATAAATTGGTGGCTCGACCCGGAATTTGAACTCACGCCTGTCTGTTTTGATGGGCAGTCATTTTACCCATTGGACTATCATAACATAACATAAACGTTCACGCCGAATATCCCCGAAGGGGTTGGCAGAGGTACTAATACTTCTGAACATCACGTGACTTTGTCACCTGGTGTTCAGAGTTCAGTGTTCAGTGTTCAGTGTACTCACGTGATAGGGGGCAGGCCTATCGCCGTTTTGTACGAATACAATGTCACATGACTAAGTACAACTCAGCCATGTGGGTTTCCTCACGATGTTTTCCCTCACAGTTAACAACCATGATAAATTAACCACACATATGTCTTTAGAAAAGACAAATTGGTGTAGGCCCGACCCAGGATTTGAACACTAGTCGTTTGCACGATAACCGAGTGTTCTACCCACTGGGCTATCACCGCTGTATATTAACTATATCATATTATCAACAAATGATTCTACCACAAAAAAGATAGTTTAATATAATCCTTTTTCTAAAATTACATAAAGTTATCAAAACACAGGAAATATTTTAATGTTTTTTGACATGAATTCCTCATGTGGGGATTATTACTCATAAATAAAAGATGTTATTAAAGGAAAGAAAAAATTTTTTCCAGTGTCGAAATTTTTCTTTCCTTTAATAACATCTTTTATTTACAGGAAATATTGTTGTAAATTTAAACATGCAGCAATATTAAATGCAGAATACCTTTTGCAAATAACAAGAACTGAAATTTCAGGAGCAGATATTCGATGCAATTATGATAAAGTCGGCAAACTAATATAAAGTTCGTAGTAGCTCCCGCAATACATGAAGCCAATTTTTCTTTGTTCCAAAGTTTATAATTAAAATGAAGCCTTAAGAGGTAATCGCGATATGATTTTCATTACCTTGGCGCTTTTAATATATTTAAAGTTGTTAAGGTGAAGATTAATAAAATAATTTTTAAGTTATGATATAGTGATATTTTTACATGCTTAGAATTGCACTCCCTTGATTACCCATTTTGGCTCTTATTATTATTACATATGTATTTTTTTTGAAGCTAAGTTATTTTAATTATAATTGAGTTTCATAAACGATGCTTACATCAATTCATTATCAGCCTTTCTTCATCTTTAAATTCACCACTGGTCCATTTTGTTGTAGAACGTACTTAAGAAATCTCAATACTGATGTTAGGAGTAGTTTGTTTATGTAACAACAGAACTGTGAAATATATAAATAAATTTAAAAAGTTTTCTTTACTAGGGATTTTAACATACATACATACATACGTATACTCACGGCTGTAAATCCCTACACGGGGTAGCCAGAGCTGAGGAACTAGAAGTTCCTCGGCCACTTTTGGAAAGTAGAGTGGGGAAAAGATAGTAAAAATAAAGGTTGTTGGTGGTGGGTCTCACGACCGCATCGCCCAAAAATCCCTTAATAGCCCCAATGCCGTTAGTCGCCTCTTACGTACATCCACTGGAAGGAATGGGGTAGTGCTATTCTAAGCCGACACTACACAGCAATAGGGATTTTAAGTGCTGTTATATTATATAGGTGTAGACAATTTTAAAACTTTGGAGATCTATTTGTGCTTGGGTTTATCTGGGATATTAGTATGACGGATAACTTAATTTCTAATATTTGTTTGTTTTTTTCAAAATAATAGCCGTGTACTGTCGGCTTAGAATAACACTACCCCATTTCTACCCGTGGGTGATCGTAAGAGGCGACTAAGGGTATAAGGGCTTATTAAGTGATTTTTGGGCTATGTGGTTGGAGACCCGTCACCAAAAACATTTATTATTACCATCTTTTCCCCAATCAACTTCCAAAAGTGGCTGAGGAATTTTTCATTCCAAAGCTCAGGCTACCCCGTTAAGGGATTTATAGCCGTGAGTATAGGTATGTATGTATGTATGTTTTTTCAAATATTGTATTGAAATTAATAATACCGTGATAGCTAAGTGGGTATAACACCTCTTATCGTGCAGACGATGAGGCTTCCAATTCCGGGTCGGACCTACACCAATTTTTGTTTCCTAAAGTCATATGCGTGGTTTATTTATTATGGTTGTTAACGGTGAGGAAAAACATCGTGAGGAAACCCACACAGCCGAATTGTACTTAGACATGTCGCACTCTCAGAACGAAAGAGGCTCAAGTCTCAAGTTAAACAAACAGGATAGCATACAATAAGTGCCTTTGTTTTACTATTCATCGGATAGAGCATACTTTTTTATGTCTCTTTATGATTGTAAATCAATATCACTATTTTTGGACTTGAGCCTCTTTCGTTCTGAGAGTGCGATGTGACAATGTATCCGTACAAAAGCGGCAAAGCCTGTCTCCTATCACGTGAGTACACAGTCCAAAACGTGGGTGCTCTGAACACCAGAGGACAAAATAAATGTAAAAAATCCTTTACTGTGAAACAGCAAAGCAAGTCACATTGTATAATAGGCCGCAGGATTTCTCAGATAAAATATGATTATGACCTAAATGCGGAATGTCAATGTTCGTGGCACGACTTTGAATTTGGAACTGCTCCAACCGCTTTCAAATTTCAAATAAATGTGTTTTCAGTAGAACATGTTATGCGTTCGACAAATCATTGGTTACCTCTGAGTTTATTGACCTTGTAATTCACACGATAAAGTTGATATTTGAACTTATTCTGTTATTGGTTTTGAAAACAACGTATCTACCAGTACGACATGAAATCTATCTGTTAGTACCAAATTCTGAAGAAATTTATTTATTATATTATTAAAATACACGATCAATACTCAAAAATTAAAATAATATAAAATTAAACCCCCTTGTCATGCAGTGCCGGTTTAGAATGTCACCACCTCGTTCTACCTACGGGTGTCGTAAGAGGCGATTAACGATATGGACATTATTTATTTATTTATTTATTTGAACACTTTATTAAAAAATAAATAAAAATTAAAAAATAAAATAAAAAAAATAAAAATTTATTCAGTTTTCAAAAGTACATAATATTCGTCTTAACCTAGTAAGTTATTTAAAGTACAAAATATAACATTTTCCTGTTCCTGAGCTAGGTAATTTACCTGTATTTCAGGCAACAATAAACGAAAAAGGCTTAAACTATCAGTTTTCATATAATGGTATTGGTAAGTAGTGTATAAATTATATTTGAAAATTATATATTTATTGCATACAGAATAATAAAATGTTTTTACAAAAGTACAGAACATTAAAACTTAGTACACAAAGGCGGACTTATCGCCTCAACGCGATTTCTTCCAGTCAACCTTTATGGTGAGGAAAAACAAGTACACAACTCTTAACTAGAAATAAATGATAATCAGTATACAAAACCAAAATTAACTAAACACAACCTATTAACAACCTTACCCTAAATATTAATTTAAATACTGTATCTAATATGTATAATAATTATATTAAATATACTTCTACAGTATCTTAATAATATACATATGTACATATATATATATATATATATATATATATATATATATATATATATATATATATATATATATATATAAATAAATTATATGTATTCTCATATAGTATAATAAATACAAATATATACATATACCTATTATTATAGAATCTACCAACCTAAAGTCTTAAAAAAATGAGATTTTAATTTATTTTTAAATATGTTTAGCGATGATGACAGCCGTATGTCAACTGGTAGTGAGTTCCACAAATTAACCGCTTTGACTGCAAAACACTATATGTAGTACTGCTATGAGGAGGTACGCTTAACATTTTATTTTCCTGCGATCGCAAGGCAGGGCCGTGGGAGGACACGTATGTGAACTTACACCGAAGATAATGGGGGGTGGCAGGATTGTTAAGGGCATTATACAAAACACATAAAATATGAGTATTCCTCCGAAGTCAAATAGGGAGCCACTTTAGTTGAGCGCGATACTCAGAAACATGATCGTATTTACGTAATCCAAATATAAATCGGATACATAAATTCTGGAGACGTTCGAGTTTGTTAAGTAGCTCCTCTGTGAGGTCAAGATAGCTTACGTCTGCGTAATCGAGAATCGGAAGCAGTAGAGACTGCGCCAGCGTAATCTTAGTGTGGTGCGTGCGCTTAAGTGAGTGACAAGATGCAAAGACTTTTTTACTTACGGCTTCCACTTGGGGCAACCACGAAAATGTACTGTCCATTATAACTCCTAGATTTTTGACAGAATTGACAAAGTGAATATCGATGCCATCATAGCACAGCTTCCTATCAAGAGCCATATTTGCCTTATTCGGCAACCTCGAACTGCCAAAAATATTTTTTAAGGGGTTTTTGGTTGAAGATCCAACCGCATCACCAACGATACTTTATTTCTACCATCTTGTCCCCTATCAACTTACAAATGTAGCTGAAGAGCTTCTAGCTCTGAAGCTCAGGCTACCCCTTTTTGGGATTTTTGGTCGTGGACCCCTTCCAAATTTTATTCGGTGTATTTTCTTTTCGCACAAAATTAAAATTCGAAAGTCACTTTTACTAAGTAAGCACTAGAATAAAACTGGGCTGGGCGCCGGCGAAAATCATGGCTCCGGCACATACGGGAATGGACCGGCATAACCTCCGTCGAACAACTGTTTCGGTTGGCTACTAATAAAGAGGAGTTCAAGAAGCTGACGGCCAACCTTCAGAATTGAAGAGGCACTTGAAGAAGAAGAAGAAGAATAAAACTGTAGTTAAACATTCTTAATCCCAACAGTCAATTCGATTCACCACTAATTGTTTTAAGCTTGCAAACGTGACACGATACAACCCCTTCAGCCAAGCTCGAATACTCCAAGTAGGTTCGTAATCTCTCGCCGAACAAAGGATTGACAGGGCCCGAACCTACACGAGTGTTGAAAAATATGTGGAGGTATAATGACAATTCGGATTTTGTTAAAATAAAAGATCAAAAGCTGAAATTACATTTATTGTATTCACAAGGTGAAGAATCCCAGAAGCAAGCAAGCACGAGCTGTGTTTAAACTAGTTATCGCGTGGGATAAAGCAGCCATCTCTTACGCACTTACTTAGTAACGTATACTGCCATCTCATTCTAACCGTTATCGTGTCGATAAAATAGCGCTCGTGCTTGCCTTTCTGCAGGGCGTATATATGTCGCAGGAAAATCGTTAAACTCGTTAACTTATAAGTTTCCTAGGAAACTTGTAAGTTGACGGAAATCCGTCCAACAGCAAACGAATTTACATCTTACCTGATAGGTTTTAGGAAACTTGTAAAATAACGAACTCACCTCAGGAAAATTGTAAGTGGGGATCATTTTTGACAAGTTTCCGAGTTTTAAATTTATAATTTAGGAAATTTGTAAGCCTCCTAATGGCTGCTAGTGAAATTGTAAATTGAACCATTTACTTATGATGATTGGTTTATAAGTGAGTAGAGTAAAAAAAGCATGAATTTCAAGTAATGACAATGTTTTGATATTTTCAAATATAAATGAGGAACTGGTTAGTTTTAGTAGAGTCTTACGTAATAAACGAAAACTACGAATAATTAATAACGATGACGGATTTTTACACTAGTTTCCATTTGTTAATCAACCAACCTTCTGACGTGCTTTTCATACACTCACATCACAGAAGCGAATTACTACTAAAATCGGAAGGTGGCGCTGGGTATGCAGCCACTTCACCTAACACTTCACTTAAAAAGCCTTTGATTTCCTCTTAGGACAACGCGGGATAAAATATTATGAATGCAGTAAATTTGTAAGAGTTTAAAATCTTACAAGCATCGGTTAAGAATAGCACTAACATATTTCTGGCGGTAACCTATAACAATGGATGTCATTAGAGGCGATGCGGTTTGAGAACTATCGCCAATAATGTCTTATATATATATAAAACACACGAAGATTTAAGATGCCTAAAAATGAAAATTCTCGGTCATTATTTGGAAAGAGTTCCCTGTTTTGATACTGTATCGTTTATTATACTATAGTTTTGTCAAATAAGAACTTTACTTTCTCCCTCCGTGGGATCTCTACAATTTGCGACCTCGAGACCACAATCCAATAGTTCCAGATTAAGTCTTATCTTAACCTAAAACAAAGTGGGTTCCGTATGACCAGTGTCCATATGTAGGTAGATATCTAAAACCAAAAATAATCCCTTTCTGATTTCATAGTTTAAGCCACAAGGGATAGTTGCGGTGACCTTTGGCTGCTCAGTATTCAAACTATGTGCGTTAGTAACGAAATGTATAAATTTATTTAAAGTTTCAATTATTGTATTATATGTTAGGGCTAAATAACTTAATACACCTTCATCTAGATTGAACTAAGTGATCGTTATTGTATCCGGATGATTACTATTCATGGTCGGACATTTTTATCTCTTATGTTATTTTACAAAGTTCGGTTATTATTGTAACAAACTACCAAGGGATCTGACTTTCAAAAGGTAAGATGAGGTTCGGAACTTATATGCGCCAAACTAACAACCTCTTCTGTCTTTTCGGGTCAAAAACATCTTGCTAATTAAGTGCTAATGGGTAAACTTAAATGAGTTTAATGACCCACTTATAGAAGGTAAAAAATAAGTATTTTGTATTTTTTTGACGTTTTATTTTTAAATACGTTTCTATAGTCTATAGTATATTTAAATATATGCTAAAAAAAACAATGTCCGTACGCATAATAAACTGCTTCTTGCATTACATGTTTCAGGGAGCGTATCCCATTCCGCAAACATGGTTAAGACAAACCGCAAACCCAACTCAAGCTGTCTTAAACTTTTAAACACCCTTTTCTAATCCAGTCAAGATCGATTGCATAACAAACTATGGACAAATTAACTTAATAGTATCTAAGGGGTTAAATACAAAAGAAACACCTCTCCAGCCTATCAATATCATCTAAAAGAAAGGGTAGCCAGAGGTTCAAAGGCAAATATTTCAACCACTTATGAAAGATGAAGCGCGGAACAATAATCTTATAAATAGTCTTATTCGAGACTTACGAGTTCCCAACGACATAAAACATATTTTACTGTCGTACTACCCAGATACTCAAGTGGTTTTGTACGGCATTCTATTATATCTCATATTATACAACATAATCAATCAAAAAGTCGGGTAAAGAAAAAAAAATAAAATTAAGCAATATACCATTAAAGTATATCAAACAATACATTCTCTATCCATACAATAAATACTTCCAAATTGCTGTCAGTAAACACGGAACCATAAAACCTTATCATAATTATTAGCAAATCGATAGAGCTTCATGGCAAGGTAATTAAAACATTGTTTTAAACATAAATCGATGAGCGAATGACGAACGGCAGTTGAAAGTTTTGTCAATTATTTAAATTGTGTTTTGAATTTCGAATAGACTTTACAGCAGTTACGGTTTCCAATTTATTGAAGAGTTTCCAACTCTATGATTTATTTAAAAATCGAATCGGTAATTTGAAATTTAGAAGTTTATGTAAAACCATCTGTCTTTGCTTTCAGATTTTTGTGTAAGAAATTAGATGAATTAGATTAAAAAAAAAGGAACCATCATAAACCCAGAATGATTTAAGTCTTGAGTGAGTTAAGTGCGGTTTGTGTCATGTGTCAAAAGTAAAAAATATGGTGTATGTATGAAAATAGTTAATGGCTCGAGCATATGTATTTCTGAAAAATAGTAATAGCGAAACTGGGTACATCCATCATCATCCAATTAGGGAAAATATAAATTCTGAGTCTGTGAGATAATTGACACAAATACTACTTAGAATATTATAGCTATTTTTCCGCAAAACATATCAGGAATATTGCGTTAATAAAGAAACGTGAGAATGGTTTTTCAATATATTGCCTACCTTCCTCTCAGCTTCCTTTCAGCTTTTGCTGTGTAGTGTCGGCTAAGAATAGCACTACCCTATTTCTTCCGGTGGGTGTACGTAAGAGGCGACTAACGGTATTGGGGCTTTTAAGGGATTTTTGGGCGATGCGGTTGGAGACCCATCACCAACAACCTTTATTTTACCATCTTTTCCCCACTCACATTTCCAAAAGTGGCTGAGGAATTTTTAATTCCATTGCCCTAGCTACCCCTTCTAGGGATTTATAGCCGTGAGTATATGTATGTATGTAATGTATGTTCCTCTTAGACTTCTTCCATACCCTAACAGTTGGCGCCTCTAAGTGTTAGGCAGCTATACTGAGGGGTCCCGGCACCGGTAAAGTCGTTTGTTGTTGTGATCCTTTGACCTTTTATTTTTCCCCTATATTCAATAAATTTAGATCTATGGTTTCTCCTTTTAAATTATTATTCAAATTGATATTCAAATATGGTGATGTTCAAGATGATACAGGATATGTTTATTTTATGTGCCATAACATAAACCCTATAAGGCACCGCAAAATATACATTTTAAAACAAAAATAACAAAGTATATACAATATATAAAGATTTTATAATCATAACGTAAAACCACCCATGCTTAAACGTCAAAAGCTTTCAGTCGACACTAAGAAAACGGAGAGCTTTCTTTTTAAAAACTTATGTAATTCATAGAAAACCAAAGGCGATATATCCGACTCCAGACATAGTGTACAAACGAAGCTTTGCCTATTGAAAGCTTTGCGATGATGATCATTACTGCAGAGCTTTCAGTGAGCTTATATTTCTTGCGGCCGTCATCATTCTGAGAGCTCTTGCGCTACTTCAAACGGGTAGGCTACCTATACACTTGTGTGTGTTTGAAATCTAAATGATTATGTCTGGAAACGAACTTAATTATATGTGGTGGGGTGTAATTGGTATTGGCTGGGTATTAGATGTTTTATATAAGACTACCAAGTTAAGTTACGTTAAGAAAATAATGATAAGTAATAAAACTAAATCGACATACTTAAACTTACTGAATTATTTATTTACTTGTTTTTATCTCGTGCGAACTAATAAGGTGTAAGATTTTGAATCCCATATTAGTATAAGATAGCATAAGGGTGTGAATATTATAAAATCAAAAAGAAAATATTTTATGACACTTTTTCACATAGATGTATTTTTAAGTTGTTATTTTTAAGTGTATATTAAAGTTACTGCATAGTAAATATACTGTAACTTAGTAGTTGACTGAAGCGTTTGAAATTTTGATATCGGGTAGAAATCTTTAAAAGTGAGAAAAAAAGTTAAAAACAAGTTTGTGAAAATTTATGAATGTAACGAAAGCAATATGATGATTGCATCACATTCTCATTTGAATGTTGTTAACTCTCACTTGATTTGGCAAAGCCTTTTGCTATCGTTTTTTTGTAGTATACTGGCAACCAACTCGTGCTTTATTTACATGCATATTTTTTCATCATACATACATACATACATATACTCACGTCTATAAATCCCTAAAAGGGGTAGCCAGAGCTGTGGAATTAGAAATTCCTCAGCCACTTTTGGAAAGTTGCATGGGGAAGAGATGGTAAAATAAAGGTTGTTGGTGATGGGTCTCCAACCGCATCGCCCAAAAATCCCTTAAAAGCCCTAATACCGTTAGTCGCCTCTTACGTACACCCACCGGAAGAAATGGGGTAGTGCTATTCTAAGCCGACACTACACAGCTATATTTTTTCATACATGCATTTTTATTGTTTTTTTTTGGACACCAATATTTTGTATTTTTTTTCTATTCTTTTCTCTAAATATGGCTTTCATGGTAGTCCTCGTACTCTTCTCATGTTAAGTTACAAACTTTTGCAATAAAATTTACTTACTACTATATACTCAAAAGTTTTCCGAATTGAAGCGCTCAATGTCGAACATAATACATGCAAGTAAAAATAACAGTGTAAGTTGATAAATATTTGTGAATTCACACTAATTGACATGCAATAACAGTTCCTTTTAATTCGTTTACTTATGAACCGCCAGCGGGTTCAAGTACAGAGCAATTAATTTTAATGATGACATTAATATATGATCGAGATACATTACAGGCCCCGACTAATGTGCTTTCACATTGTTCGCGACGCACTGACAAGTCTGTCATGAATTCATGACTTTGAACTATTGTATGGCAATATAGAGCAAACAATGTTGATAGTGAAATGTTGGAAATGTTTTGTTTCAATTCATGTCACTTTTATGCGAAAATAATTTTTGAAGACCTATATTTTCTAAACTAAGAAAAATTCTAGGCAATTCGCTCATGGCATAAAACAGTTAATGAATGATAGGTAACTGTTTTTATATACCTTACATCACATTGTCACATTGGGTCGTTTAATCATCTATTTAAGAAGCGTGTATGTGTTTCCCTGTGCAACAAATAATTAAAGAATATCGAACGAACCAGAAAAACAACTTTAGAAATTCATAGCCTAATGAAGGAGGAATAACGTCACATAAATACAAAAACAACATACAACTAAACTATAACATATTCTTTTTTTACATACATATACTCACGGCTATAATTCCCTAAAAGGGGTAGCCAGAGCTGTGGAATTAGAAATTCCTCAGCCACTTTTGGAAAGTTGCATGGGGAAGAGATGGTAAAATAAAGGTTGTTGGTGATGGGTCTCCAACCGCATCGCCCAAAAATCCCTTAAAAGCCCTAATACCGTTAGTCGCCTCTTACGTACACCCACCGGAAGAAATGGGGTAGTGCTATTCTAAGCCGACACTACACAGCTATATTTTTTCATACATGCATTTTTATTGTTTTTTTTTGGACACCAATATTTTGTATTTTTTTTCTATTCTTTTCTCTAAATATGGCTTTCATGGTAGTCCTCGTACTCTTCTCATGTTAAGTTACAAACTTTTGCAATAAAATTTACTTACTACTATATACTCAAAAGTTTTCCGAATTGAAGCGCTCAATGTCGAACATAATACATGCAAGTAAAAATAACAGTGTAAGTTGATAAATATTTGTGAATTCACACTAATTGACATGCAATAACAGTTCCTTTTAATTCGTTTACTTATGAACCGCCAGCGGGTTCAAGTACAGAGCAATTAATTTTAATGATGACATTACTCGTAATATATGATCGAGATACATTACAGGCCCCGACTAATGTGCTTTCACATTGTTCGCGACGCACTGACAAGTCTGTCATGAATTCATGACTTTGAACTATTGTATGGCAATATAGAGCAAACAATGTTGATAGTGAAATGTTGGAAATGTTTTGTTTCAATTCATGTCACTTTTATGCGAAAATAATTTTTGAAGACCTATATTTTCTAAACTAAGAAAAATTCTAGGCAATTCGCTCATGGCATAAAACAGTTAATGAATGATAGGTAACTGTTTTTATATACCTTACATCACATTGTCACATTGGGTCGTTTAATCATCTATTTAAGAAGCGTGTATGTGTTTCCCTGTGCAACAAATAATTTTTCTTTTATTTTTTTTTTCTTTTTTCCGGTTTTTAATATTTTTGTTGTTGTTTATGTAATGGAAACAAGCTTACCGCCAGCTTGTACGGTTTGACAATCACATAAATTGATTTAGTTTAATAGTATCCTAGTCATATTGTTTTTTGTTTAAATATATATTGCTTACGTACTTCGTTTTTGAGTAAACTAGTAATAAACTTTTTCATACATGAAATATAAATTAGAAAGTATTAAAAAATATTCCTTGTTAGTCTATTATACATTAACATACTTCATACCTATAATTTTCATATGTAAATATATAGAATATTTGTGTGTATTGTATATGTATATTCTATATTTATATGTAAGTATATATGTATAAATGTTCTATGTTTGCATATATGTATTGTACGGTTTAGAATATTTCATATGTAAATGTCATCTTTTTATGTATAAGGCGCATGTACCCAAAATTACCCACATATTGTACATTAGCTATAGGCTAAGAATATGTAGATTTGTACGTTTGTATGTTATTTTGTGTGTTTAGTTCTAGGTTAGTTTTTAAGTTTTATTTAGTTATAAGTACTGGTTAGAGCTGAAAACCGGAGCTATCCGCTTTAAGTGGTTAGACCGAGCTCGTAACCATTTTGTCTTTTTTTTTAAATTGTTATATAATTAGTTCTTCTTTTTTAACTTCTTTTCACTGTATCATTGTATATATATTTTTTTGTTGTATGTGTAAAAAGACAAATAAAATCTTTTTATTTTATTTATTTATTTATTTAATGTTCTCTATGTATGCACTTGTTATTTATGAAATCTTTTTATAATCACGCGACCAAACCCTATGAAAATTAAATGGGACTACCTTGGGAGAATATCGAACGAACCAGAAAAACAACTTTAGAAATTCATAGCCTAATGAAGGAGGAATAACGTCACATAAATACAAAAACAACATACAACTAAACTATAACATACTCTTTTTTTACATACATATACTCACGGCTATAATTCCCTAAAAGGGGTAACCAGAGCTAAAGAATTAGAAATTCCTCAGCCACTTTTGGAAATTTGAGTGGGGGAAAGATGGTATAATAAAGGTTGTTGGTGATGGGTCTCCAACCGCATCGCCCAAAAATCCCTTAAAAGCAATACCGTTACTCGCCTCTTACGCACACCCACCGGTAGAAACGGGGTAGCGCTATTCTAAGCCGGCGCTGCACAGCAAATATAACGTTATGTAGAGAGTAATACCGTTACATAAATACAAAAACAACATACAACTAAACTATAACATACTCTTTTTTTCAAGTCGGTCGAAAATATAGAAAAATATAGTACGTTTAGTGATGAATCTTCATACACATCGCCCAACAATTTCTCTCACAACATCAAAACCGAACGTCACTTACGACACATGTTGGAAAAATTTGGTAGTGCTATTCTAAGCCTACATTACACCATAGTGGATGGTATTTAAAAGTTAAATGTAAAAGACATTTATTTGGCATATAATACAAAACACATTAAAAATACAAACATAAAATATAATATAGAAAAAAAAATATTCAAGCCTTTGTTGTTCCCAGCTATCTAGTTAGTAGCACATTGTTATGTCTGCCAACAAAAGTAAGTTCAGAGTGGGTTGAAGCTTGATGGGACGTTTTATGATGATCAACATTGCCGTGTAGTGTCGGCTTAGAATAGCACTACCCCGTTTCTACCGATGGGTGTACGTAAGAGGCGACTAACGGTATTGGGGCTTTTAAGGGATTTTTGGGCGATGCGGTTGGAGACCCATCACCAACAACCTTTACTTTGACATCCTTTCCCCACTCAATTTTCCAAATGTGGCTGAGGAATTTCTAATTCCTTAGCTCTGGCTACCCCTTCTAGGGATTTATAGCCGTGAGTATATGTATGTATGTAACATAATATATCAATACATAGTATAAAACAAAGTCGCTTTCGCTGTATGTCCGTATGTATGCTTAGATCTTTAAAACTACGCAACGGATTTTGATGCAGTTTTTTTTAATAGATAGAGTGATTCTTAAGGAAGGTTTGTATGTATTATAAATGCATAATATAGTAGAGAAACACTGATAAATTTAAAGGTTTCTAATGTGATGTCGTAAATAAGCACGTTTTTTTGCGCTTATATTGCAAACGCTGGCTGAACCCTACGAGATAGACCAAAATAATGTACTACAGTATTGTTCACCTTAAAAAGTTCAACAAAAAAGTCCGCGATGGTATATGTCTATCTCTTAGGGATAACCCAGCATAACCATTTTTATTCTTTACTAAAAAATGGTTATTTACGAAGTGATTTTAAACAATACAACATTAATCCTTATCCAATTAAGTACCTTAAATAAATTGTGCATTTATTATAGATCAATATGCTTTTTACAGCATGTAATTTAAGTGAATATTACCGAAGATATTACAAATTTAAAATGCAGGGTCGTAGTTGTTTGCGCCGGGCGGCGCGTGCCTATAAATAGCGCGTCGATGGCCGCGCTTTGCCTTATAGCACTTTATGATTTGCAGCGCCTCCTAAAAAAATCATAATAGAGTGCACAATACTCACCGGATGTGGTACCGGAGAAAATGTACTAATTCCCCGAATTCCTCTGATACCATAAGATTTACCGTTCCAATTTAAACGCCTACAATTTCCGGTAAAGATATCTTTTGCAATGACCATTAATAAATCGCAGGGTCAAACTTTTAACGTTGCAGGATTAGACTTGAGTGTTGAGTGTTTTTCACATGGCCAATTATATGTCGCGCTGTCAAGAGTAACGTCTAAGCAAAACATGTTTGTATTGGCTAATGACAAAAAGGCTGTGAACGTTGTGTATAAGGACATTCTGTAGTAGGTATATTTTGCATTGCACCCGTGCGAAGCCGGGGCGGGTCGCTAGTAGATTATAAAATAATCAAGACATTTGTAAGTGTTAAAGTGACATGAAATCAAGCCTGGAAAAGCATTGATAGTAATATTATTGGAAGAATTTTCGTCTCTCGTTTACTTTTACGCTATCAAAAATCGCTTAGTCATATTTTATTACCCACCGTAGAAGTTTTTACTCCACAAAAAGTAATATTAGCTTTATATCGACCCGTTTTTGTATGCGTATATTTTATTATATGACTTATGAATACTCAATGTCACGTTTTCTTTTATTATATTTAAACAAATCCATAGCATTTAAACAATATGTCATAGTAGAAATGGTAGAGGCAAATGATAGTAATTTATTATTATCATCGTGTGTTTTATTTACATACACATAATATATAGTATGATCACGTGTCTGTTTATCATACTAAACTTAAGTGGCTTCCTATTCGCCTCCGCCGCAATGTACATACTTTGTCCCTCCTTTACTCTATCTTGTTCCATCCTGCCATCCCCTTCTATCTAAAAGAACGTTTTCAATTCCTCTCTTCCTCCCATAACCTTAATTTACGTTCAGACCATAATCTTCAATTATCTATTTCCTCTCATACTCGTACAACCAATTTCTATGGCTCTTCTTTTTCTGTACACGCTGTGCAATTGTGGAACGCACTTCCTGTGGAGGTGCGATTGGCTAAATCACTGAATGTGTTCAAAGATCTGGTGAAACAACACTATCTCACTGAAGCGCCGTAATACTGTTGCTTTTTAAACTATATATATTTATGATATTTCTAAAACGTATATGTGTATTTTATTTAGGTATTTGTATTGCTTGTATATATAAAAGT
Source organism: Bedellia somnulentella (assembly GCA_963576735.1). NCBI lineage: Eukaryota > Metazoa > Arthropoda > Insecta > Lepidoptera > Bedelliidae > Bedellia > Bedellia somnulentella. Next base: position 15,080,657 of record OY755184.1, read on the forward strand.
ATGTAGTTCTTTATGTTTGTGTTCATATTCGTTAAATATCTATATTATTTTGTATGATTAATATTTATATTGTTATTTAAATTAAATAAGTTAGTTTTAAGTAAGCTTAATTACTTAAATTATCGATCTTACCTTCCAAAAGTTGTCTGGAAGAGATCGCTTTTAGCGATACGACCGCCAATTGTACCTCACTGTAAACTGATCATATTATTTATTTATGTAAATTTGTGTTTGATGTGCAATAAAGAGTTATTCTTTTATATTCTATATATTTTATTTACATGCCATAAGTTCCCATTATGGCCACTCTGTACGTTCCTGGAATTCTCTCGATTTCCATTTACATTCATAGATATGAATATCAAATCCAATCAAACATAACTATAAATTTTTAATGGGCGGCCAGAAACCATCTTTCACGATTTTACATTATTTCTTTTATACTTGTTTGTTTCTAAGGCTTCACCTACTCAAAGTCTGTACTGTAATGTAATGTAATAGCTGTGTAGTGTCGGCTTAGAATAGAACTACCCCATTCATACCCGTGGATGTTTTTAAGCAGCGGCTAGTGGTTTTGGGGCTTTTAAAGAAGTTGCTGGGCGGTGCGGTTCCAAACCTATCACTAATAATCTTTATTTTATTATCCTTTCCCATTTAACTTCCAAAAGTGGCGGATGACTTTCTTGTTTTGAAGATTTATAGCCGTGAATATAGGTATGTATGTATGTATGTAAATTTAACACCGTATCCACGATTTATATGTAAACTACAATATTAATGTCGTATTTATAATAAGACGTTTTTAGTTATCTATTCTAGTATCCTCCATTTGCATATCAAACAATATTACCATGACACGTGTCAGAAATATAAGATCTGTATCGGCCAGCGCCATTAAATCGTTTTTATTAAGTTAATTGGAATTAATTCAGTTTGATAAGAACTCCATTTACTTTTAATAATTAATTCTGATTGAAAAGAACTCCATTTAATAAGTCATGATTTACCTTCGACTGTCATTTTCCAAGCCGGTATTTTTCTTACCATAGCTGCTTCTTAATTAGTCATACGTGGGTTAGTTGATAAGTTTTGCGATGCTTAGAATTTAAAATGAATTTCATTATTGACCCAATACACTCAATAAAAAAACATTTATTTTACTATAACCTATCCCTTCGAGTTCACTTGAAACAAGTTTAACCGCGAACATTCATTGCGTGCTATGATATTTTTTTAATTTTAAACTTGGTTTAACTCAAAAACTAAGTATACAACGATTACAAACTATATCAGGAAAACGTGCTCTATCTTAAATTACAATTTTTAGATGGTTAGTTGAATTTAAAAGAGTAAAACTGACCCCGTAGATGCGGGTCTCGTTTCGCAGGTCTCCAGAAATAATGTCTAGAAAACCCAAGAATTACATACAAGGGCTAGGGGCATCCTGGGCATAACTTGTTTATAAAATACCTTAAATTTTTCACGCCATAGTATAAATTAAGATAATTTTGGTATCAGCTCTTTTTGATTTAAAAATTGTGAAGTAACAACAAAAAATTGAGCGAGGTATGTAATGATCCGATGATAGTGAGCAGGAAATAAAGTATGTAATGAAAACCTCTCTCTTCTCTTCTCAACACACAGCTACAGGATAGATTGTTCCAAAGACTAGAGTTGCTAAAAAATGTTACCTCATATCAAGATATTTGTTATTGCCTAGAAACAGCTTTTAAAGAAATTAAAATGTTGAAAGCAAAGCCAAAGGAAGTCCAACTAAAAGCAAGGATCTTAGAAAAACAAAAAACAAGCAACCAAAACACATATTAAAAAATCTGCATTAACTGTCTAAAAGCATTATTCAACTGCCAACATTATACCTTACTACAACAAGAACAAATATTTAAATTTTATCTCTTCGCTCACCTATACTTACTACTATGAAAACCTTCACAGATTAGGTTAGTCATGCGTCAGTGTATTCATAATCATAACCTAATGATACTCTGAGCATCACGTGACAACATAGTTGCGTGATTTTCAGAGGTATTAGTACCTCTGCCACCCCCTCAAGAATATTTGGCATGCATTTTTGAATCCCTGTGTTTTGAATAATGTTATCAAAGATTTTCAAACTAAATGAAATTGAATAGACTCTCATCACACTTCTTCAAACAAGTAATAGTCAGGACTATACCAATTATAGGCCTATCTTTCACATACATATAATCACTCCATTAGTTCCCATTGGGGTAGGCAGAAACTATCGACCGCCACTTAGTACTATCCTAGCAAACCTCTAGCTTCGTTCACATTCGCCTATCTATTCTAACAGATATATCTTTTTCTGCCATTGTGGTGGTAAAAGGGATCTATAGAGCTAGTGTGGATGGTAATGTTAGTAGAGGACGACCACGGAGAACACACTTGGACCAAATTGAGAGTGTGCTCAAAAAGGCTGGCGTCCGAAGTATGAAGAATAAAAGAGCATGTATGAAAAGATTGATGGATGTAAACGAAGCTAGAGAGGTTTGTCAGGATCGTACGAAGTGGCGATCGATAGTCTCTGCCTACCCCAATGGGAATTAATGGCGTGAGTATATGTATGTATGTATGCCATTGTGGTCGACTAAGGAAAAATTAACATATTCACCGTAGGCCCAAGTTCTTCCAAGTTCAGTTGGACGTGGTCTGAAATGATGATGATGATGCAATCTATTCCAACCCAATGATCGATCTAGATAATACGGAACAAATGACAAAACCACTATTCATATTTCCAACTTGGTCTCGTAATTCGTAGTAGTAACTATAATGTGAGATTCGCGTGATCGCCCGCTCCACTGCTCTACTATGCTTATTATTTACTATAATGCTTCGCCACAAATCAAAACAATTACTATTACTTCTATGCCTTTTATTAGCTAAACGTGCGTTGTTTCTGTGCTCGGTTTTGCTTGTACATAACCTCATACCTACTCAAGCATTGTGAATCTCAAATGGGTAGCCAGAACCGTCAGAAGGCTTAACACATCGCTATTTTATCGTCACGATATCGGTTAAAATGAGATGACAGTTTACTACTACTAAAAATTTTGTGAGCTAGGGGCCAAAATTTGTCTACTTTTCAGAAGCCTAGCTGTGCGGGTAAGTGTTGGTGATAGTTGATAATGATAATAATAAAACACGAGTCCACAGATGATAATAAATATACTGATAAAATTAACAAATTATGATACAAATGATATTGATATGCGCGTCGCGATTGATAGATGATTTTGGACTGACTCATACGCGTTAACGCGGTTCGACCTAAAACTAACTATTGCTGACAAAGGTGTTCGAGTGCATTGCACCGAACATATTCCCACCGGGACAAGATATCATGATTAAATACAATTTAAATGCTAAATTACAACTCTACCCCTTAATAACCCAAATTATATGATAGGAAACTTAAATTAAACAATCTCTATTTAATAAACTTAACTAGTCATTAAATTATACCCCAATTAAAGTCAACAATATTTAAAATAAAAATTCAATTAAACTTTATACTCGACTATCTTCAACGTCAATGTACACTCTTTTAGTAATTATGGGAGATGTTGCAATGTCCACCATTGATTGGCTTTGCTCACTTAACACATAACCACTAGGCTGACGGTCAGCCGTGCTCTGCTTTCGCGCACTTATCACACTGTCACTAAAAACACTATCACTTATCACTCTATCACTTATAACACTTAATTCAGTCTGCTGCTGTGGCTGGGCGCGGGGAGCGCGTCCCGGGCTCCCGCGCCGCCGCCACCACACCGCCACTGCTAGCCCGACGGCTCCTGCCACCCCCATGTATGACACTACATACTGGTGAATGTCATGTCCCGACAGTTCTATATCTTCATTCATATCTTCATGCTTTAATAATTCAATTTTTTGCTTCACGTCGCTGAGTGAGGTTGAAAGGTTTGTGTCGCTAGTGCTATAGTTATACGCAGTGGGCATGGTTAAATTCAAAAAGTGATTTATTGGTGCTATTTCAAAGTCATAAATCATCTGATGACTGATGTTTAACGTATTTGTTTGTGGTATGTTCGAATAAAATGTGAAATCTCTCCCTTTAGCTATACATTTATTTTCTAAGCGTATAATACCAGAATTCTCCAATTGTATGGTCTTAATATCATGGTCGCAAATAATTCTCATGGTGTATAAGTAACAATGAAAATATAAATATGTAGAAGGCTCTGTTAATTCAAACCATTGATCCATGCATGTAGTTGTTTGTATTTGACAATTTCCATTATTATCTAATTTACAAAAGTTTTCTTCTGCACTCATTTGTTTAATAGGGCTATTTAGTTTGCATAAATAAACCTTTCTTTGGTGTAAGCACTGCTGTAGTTCATAATTATTAGTGTCTATGTATGCGTCCTTTGGTAAATTCATTGCAACATGAGATGCTCTTGGAATTATTTAGATCATTCTGTCGTTAATATTGTGTGGGACAGCAATTAATTTATATAATTGGAAATTATCACGACTGATCAGAGGAAATTTGATTTCAAATATCACGTAGTCGTTAGTTATTCTTGATTTTACGCTTAAAAGCTTGTATATTTCGTGATAGCCGCTTGATATATCTTCTATCGGTAATGTAAGGTCCTTTGTGAGTTGGCTAGATATAATTTGCAACTCCTTTCGGAACTGTTCCGGGCTCAGAAGATGTATGTTAAAGCGCCCATGATAAATATCTAATAATGTGCTCAATAAGGCATCTTGCACCCTCCTTAAATTTGATATTATGTTAACAGCGGTGATAGATGTCAGTGAAAAATCTTCAGATATGGTTAATCTACTAACTTGTAAGGTAACGTTGTCAATCGAGGTATCTAATTTGTAAAGATGCTTGCTGATAGTTTTATGCTGATTCGTCATGATTTCTTCGGTTCTTTTCAAAAGGTTATATTCAGCTTCGATTACTGAGGTCTGATTTTTATAGAGCGTATATATATGTTTGGTATTTTCTTTTAATAATTTAATATCTTGTGTGTATTTTTCTGCGAATCTCTCATCCAATATACCGAACAAGCTGTTTGCAACATAACCCACGCCGTCGATAAGGCCGCGGCGCCGACGCTGTCTGGAGTGAAACCCGTCTCTTGTTTCAAATGCCTGATTCAGCAGAAGCTCATTGTAGTATTGTAATTCCTTTTGATCGTGTTCTAATTGTTTTAATATCATATTGCATCGTGTGTGGTCTTGAATTATCGCACATATCTTTTGTAAATATAGTAAGTATTTTTCAGTTGCTCGAAATCCTTCCCAATAAGGAGCCATATTAAAGTAACTTATCATAGTCCAGTCATCGCGAATAAGTCTTAAGTTCGCAACAGGGTCGAAATAAAGGGACTTGTTATTGTGATCAAACTTTGATAACGTGAACATAGCTTCTGAAGGTGATAAAATTGTCATGAATAGTAATAATGATATTGCCATAGAAATAAAACTTGTTTTCTGTGTGTTTTGCTTGACCTTGATAGGGGGGCGATTCGTGTCTTCTGATTTTGCTTCTTTATTGATTGCTTTTGTCTTTTGATTATCTTCGGTCTTAGTTGAAAGCGGTAACAATGATATTTTAGTGATTGGTCTCTTCAGATACCCATTTTTAGTTTTTAAAGTAACTACTCTAACTAACCCATCGCTTCCTGGGTGAACTTCAACTACTCTTCCCATTGCCCATTTCCCCGCTGGAAGGTTCTCTTCATGGATGATAACCACGTCTCCTATCTCAATGTTTTTTCTCTGTTTTAGCCACTTACTTTTAGCCGACAGTTGCACGAGATATTCACTTTTCCAGTGTTTCCAAATATCTTTAAATGATCTTGTTATCAAGTTCCATCTTGTTCGAGCATCCTCAGCTGTTTCAATGACGTCACCACCTACTCTGCCGTTGAGAAAATGTGCTGGTGTTAGGCACTCCAAATCTTCAATGTTTTCCGTTAAATTACACAGAGGGCGACTGTTCAGACATGCTTCTAATTGAGACAATAAGGTAGAATATTCCTCAAATGTAAGTTTTTGAGAACCTATCACTCTCTTCAGGTGATACTTTAAACTACCCACGGCTTTCTCCCATAATCCCCCGGCAGAAGCCCATGTTTGTGCATTAAATCGAAATTCTATCTTCATTTCTGTGATTTCTTTAAGAAAAGTGTCATTAAATATATGTTTCAATTGATCGTATCCTTCTTGTAATACCCGATTAGCTTTAATAAAATTGGTTCCGTTGTCGCTGTAAATATATCTTGGCGTACCCCTTCTTGCCGCCATCCGACGTAAGGCAGCCAGAAAGGCTTCGCTGGTTAATTCAGAAACTAATTCTAAATGCACGGCTTTAGTGACCATGCAGATGAACACTGCAATATATCCCTTTGTTGTCTTCGCTCCTCTCCCTTTATTTAATTTAATGTCTACAAATCCAGTGTAATCTACGCCCGTGTGATAGAACGGAGGAGCTGGGTTGCAACGTGCTTCTGGCAGGTCGCCCATCCTTTGAGCATTTAATTCAGGTTTATTCTTTCGGCAAATAACACAGTTTCGTAGTTGTTTTTTAGTAACGTTGACGCCTCCTACGATCCAAAATTTCCTCCGTATTGTAGATAATGTTAATTTTACTCCACCGTGATATGTTAGTTCGTGAGCTTGGTCAATAATTAATTGTGTTAATCTGTGATTATGCGGAATTATCATAGGATGCTTTGTTTCAAATGGCAAATCAGCATTTCTCAATCTTCCTCCGACACGCAAAATCCCAGTTGAATCGAGATATGGCTGTAAATTTAATAGTTTGCTGTTCGTGTTCACAATTTGCTTTTTCTTTAAATTATTTATGTCATCACTAAACTCGCAGTATTGTATATGTTTCACAATACGTAATTTTGCAGCGTTGAGTTCCGGTAAGGTAACATATGTAGGTCGCTGCACTCGACACGGTGTCAATGCTCTAATGACCCATGCTAAAATTAAAATGACTTTTGTAAATGAATTATATTTTTCTAACAATTGATTAATTATGCTTATATTATCTTGTTTTATTACAACATTACATGATCTTTTTATTTCGTGATTTGTAGAGTAATTAATGCGTTGATAATTAATTTCTGAGAGCTCTGATAAATACGTGGGCCCTTTCCACCACAATGATTGATTTTTAAGCTGGGAAAACGTTAAACCACGACTTGCTGCGTCGGCAGGGTTATCGTTGGTTTTTATATAATTCCAATAGTCGGCTGGTATAACTTCCTTAATCTTTTTTACTCTGTTTGTGACAAATGGTTTCCACCGGTTCTGATCTCCATGTAGCCATCCTAAAACAACCATTGAATCACACCATCCGTACAATTTAATTTCGTAGTTGCTAAAACATTCCATAACCTTTTTTGTTAGTTTTGCAAGTAGTTCAGCTCCGCATAGCTCTAATCTTGGTAATGATACTGATTTGTTGTATGGTACTAATTTAGTTTTCGCCGCTATCAATACAACTGAACACTGAAATTCCTTAATAACCCTTGCGTATAAAACTGCAGCGTAAGCTTTTGTCGACGCGTCGCAGTAGCCATGAATTTCGAATTTGACTCCCTGTGACGTTCCGATCCAGCGTGGGATTTTAATATCATTAATGTTGTTGATGTCTTCTTTCATTTTAAGCCACTCCATTTTAAGTTTGCTAGGTAACTCGTCATCCCATTTTAAATTTTCGCGCCACACAGCTTGGAATAATAATTTTAACTTAGTAACTACCGGGGCTATCCAACCCAAAGGGTCAAATATTTTGGAAATCTCGGCTAATAATTTCCGCTTAGTGATTTTAGTGACTGGTTGTACGTTAATATTATGTTGAAAAGAAAATTGATCTTCGTTTGTGTTCCATTGAACTCCCAATGTTTTTGATGACGAATCGAATTTAAAGTAATACAAGTCGTTTGAATGATTAATATCTTCTCTGAGGTTTTTTAATAGTTGGGGTTCATTTGACGACCACTTCCTTAAAGTAAATCCTCCTGCTTTTAATAACTGATTCAACTGATAAATGTGCTTCTGACCTTGAAATATATCGTCACACCCATGGACAAGGTCATCCATGTACATAGATTTTTCGACTATTTTTGCGGCCTCGGGATAATTTTGTTTCTCATCAGTGGCCAAACGTTTTAAAGTCATCATAGCGAGAAACGGTGCAGCTTTAGTGCCGTATGTTACAGTCATTAATTGATAATCGGTTAATTTGTGATTAAACGAGTCTCTCCATACTATTTTCTGCAGACTTTGATCATTTTCGTTAATCATTATTTGTCTATACATTTTTTCAATATCGGCAGTATAGGCATATCGATATTGACGGAATTTCAAAATTAATGATTGTAAATCTAATTGAAGGTTTGGCCCTTTATGCATTAAGTCATTGAGACTATTTCCGGAAGTTGTTTTTGCTGATGCGTTGAATACCACCCGAACCTTTGTAGTGCTAGATTCTGCACGGAGCACTGCGTGATGGGGTAGGTAGCACTGTGTATTTGATGGGTCGTTATATGATATCTTCATATGATTTAAATCAATGTATTCCTTCATAAAATCTTCATACTGTTTAGTTAATTCGGGCCGTTTGATAAGTGATTTTTCCAAATTATTAAATTGTGCAACTGCTAAAGCTTTCGATGATCCTAATTCCTTCTCATATCCCTCTCTCATAGGTATTCTTACTTCATATCTTCCGTCTGGCCTACGTCGTGTGGTTTCTTGATAATATTCAATGCATTTCTGATCTTCTGAAGATAATTCGGGCTTATCGCTGATATCTTCTATCTCCCAAAAGTTTTTGATATCTTGTATCTGTGTTAAGATGACGTTACAGTGGAATGATTGTATTTTTCCGCAAAGTAACCACCCTAACTGTGTTCTTTGTGCGAGTGGTTCATACTGACTTCTTCCCCTTATTAAACCCTCTTGCATGATACTGGAATAAATATCTGCCCCTAAGAGTAAATCGACTGGGCGACTTATATAGAACTCCTTGTCTGCTAAATCGATGTTGTAAATATGAGACCAATTTTGTTTAGGTAATGATGAATTTGGAAGATTTTTTATTAATTGATTCATTATAAGCACTTCGATGTTTAATGAGAAATTGTTATATATCGATTCGATAGTTATATTAAGTTTTCCTTTGCAGTTACTTTCGTTTTCTCCGACTCCAAAGATAACACCCTTACAATGCTGACGTTTTAAACCAAGTTGTTGAGCCGCGTGTTCAGTTATAAGCGATATTTGCGACCCTTGATCGATAAGGGCACGCATGACTTTGTATGATCCGTCGTTTGCTCTTACTTTAATCATTGCTGTTGATAACAAGATCTCTGAGGCATTTTCTTGCGTAACATGCGATGTTCTTACTTGACTATCATTTTGCTGATTCCGGTAAATCGGTCGTATGTTCGAACTAGCTGGATTTGAGGTCGTCGGCCTCCGAACTGTAGCGTCATGTATTAATGTATTATGGCAATCTCCACAAATGCGACAACGGCGTACTGAAAAACATGGTTTACCGTAATGTGAATACAGACAATTTTTGCATATATCTAATCTTGTAAGCGTTCTTAGTTTCATTTCATTTGATTGTTCTATAAATTTTTGGCAACTGAATAAACCATGATCTAATTTACACAATGGGCACTTGATAATTGGAGCTGTGACATGATAGGATTTATTAAACTGTTTTGGCGATTGGCTGTTGCGGTGATAAGTGGGATACTTGTTATAAGCGTTAGCGTTCATAGCGTGAGGCTTTTTAGGGTAGCCAGAGTAGTTGTTTGAGTTTAAATAGGTATCTTTCTGTGGTATATCCTGCTTTCTTCTGGATTGCTCAAGCATCGTGAATTTGTTCTCCAAGAATTCTAACAGTTCTTGTAAATTAGGTAGTTCTCTCGGCTGTTTTAATGACTCGACATAATCTGCATGGGTTTCATTATCTAATTTTTGTGCAAGGATATGGACTATTATTGGGTCCCAAGTGCTTATATCCACACCTAAGTTCTTAATAGCATTAAGGCTCTCCTTTGTGGTGTCATGAAGTTTCTTAATCTGAATTAAAGATTGATGTTGCAAATTAGGCAGATCAAGTATGATATTAAGATGAGAGGAAAAAATTAATTTCTTGTTTTCATATCTATGGTTTAAAATGTCCCAACACGTTGTATAATTTTCAGAGCTTATTTGTAAGTGCTGAATTAACCGTTCTGCATCGCCTCTTATTTTACCTTTTAAATATTGCATCTTTTGCGACTTGGACAATGATGGATTGAGATGCACAGCTTCCATGAAAAGGTTTTTAAATGACACCCATTGATGGTAATTGCCTGTAAAGACTGGAATATCTATCTGTGGCGTTATATATTCCCTGTGTGAAACTGACCACAACTTCATATTAATTTCTTCTTTCAGTTTATTATATATATTTTCATGATACGTAAACGACTCTTCGTAGGATTCATCTTCACTATCTACAATAGCCTCTATCTCCCAGTGAAGTGAGTCGATAACCGACCAGCGTGATTGCAATTGTTTTAGCGTGTCCTCAAATTTCCATTTTTCAGCAATAGTATCTATATTAATGCCCTTTACGGTTCTCATGAGTGCTTTAAAATTAATTGATTGTTTATTTAGCATTTCATCCAACCTGCTGAACGCTCTTGTTGATCGTTTATTAATGGTATTTGAATAAGTAGCCTCTCTGTACTTTTCTTCCATAAAATCGTCCTGTTGCTGTAACCCACCTGATCTGGTATTTCCCGCTCTTTCGCTCTGGTTGCATGGATTCGGAGTCTCTGCTCTAGCCTGCGACGTACTTGGTTTATCATTGCTAGCGACACTCAACTGATCATACACACTCCTTTCCGTTGTTTCCCCTGCTTGCTCTGATGCTAAACGATTTAAATAGTTTTTGATTCCCGAATATAGCTGTTCTGCCTTGTCAAATTCCCGACGAGCGAAATAAGGACGCTCTTTATCCTCATACGGAATTAAGGATTTATGATTGGCAAGATACTCTATCCAATACGCTTCTAATGTTTCTAACTTCCGCTTGATATAGGTAGGGGCAGATTTTCGATCTGCTCCATCCTTTTTAATATTGTTAAATAGTTTTTCCATGATAGACAAAAGTTCAGATTGTGCATTGTAGATATCGTCCATTGTTAAAAAATACTGATATTGATATTAATAGAAATAATTGGAAAGATCTTACTTCGTATCCGCCTTCAGTTACTCCAAACCTGATATTGATATTTCACTTTAGTCCAACACTACCCAATTCCGTCACTGGTTCACCACGAGTTTTTAGAGTTTAATTTCCAAAACGCGAGGTCCCGCTACGGAGCTCGAAGGACCAAAAAATGTGCGGGTAAGTGTTGGTGATAGTTGATAATGATAATAATAAAACACGAGTCCACAGATGATAATAAATATACTGATAAAATTAACAAATTATGATACAAATGATATTGATATGCGCGTCGCGATTGATAGATGATTTTGGACTGACTCATACGCGTTAACGCGGTTCGACCTAAAACTAACTATTGCTGACAAAGGTGTTCGAGTGCATTGCACCGAACACTAGCTTTCTCTGAACGTTATTCCACTAGTCTGAATGGAGATGTTGTGACTTTCAGACGTCTTCATTCAGTCAAATGGAATAAGCTCTTAAGTAAATGCAAAAGAAATGGCTCTTTCATACCACGCGATATCGAGTTAAAAGGTCGCTCGTACTAGATATGTTGAGTTAAATATAAAGGTTCGTAATAGGTCTCCAGCCACATTGATCTAATAATCACTTAAAAAGTTTGTGACTTTTTGACTTTTTTGTGACTCTAAATCATCTCTTACGAACCCCGCGGAAAGAATTGAGTTAGTCCCATTATAAACCAACAACAAGAATTTTGATGGTGTAATAGTGATATCATCGGTAGATCAGTCTGAGCTTAGAAGTCCTAAAAGGTCCGAGAAGGTCGCTTTTTGTCAACTCAAAAAAAAAAAAAAGAATCCGTACAAAAATTAATGCACACTAGTAAAATTTTGTTTTAAGATTTTTAGTGGTAAAAAATTTATTAGACATTAAAATTCTATAAAGTGTCTTTTATTTTACTAAGTCGCTTTCTAATAAAGTGAGGTTTATCTTAAGACAGCACACAAGGGAAATCCTCAAGATAGAAATCCACAGGTTGTTTTGTCTTGTAAGTTTAAGATTGTACAGAAACAAAGATGCGATTTGGTGGAGAAGTGTATCCATGTGATAAGTGGTTATTTTTATTTTGAATGTTTTTTGTTCATGAAAACCTCATGTGGGGATCATTACTAATAAATAAAGGAAAAATAAAGGAAAGAAACCACTATTCAGATTAATTTTTCTTTCCTTTATTTATCCTTTATTCATTAGTTACTTTTTTTTTCAACACTTTGTATTTCAACTTCACATTTGATATGCTCTGTAAAGTCTCACACTGTTTTATTTTTATTGTTTCAGGTAAAGTAACGACTTTTAAAAAGTTAAAACTATCGTCACTGAACAAGGAAATCTTTAGAGAATTAAATGTTATGAAAATGTATGAACAAAGTAAGTTTGATTCAATCGTATCATTTAGCCTAGAGACAGAAAGACAGCGAAGTCTTAGTTATATGGTTGCATTTTTACATTAAACCTTAAAAATATGAATATAAAGAATAGGACGACCACGAAACAGCAAAAATGTCTAGTCAAAACCTCTACTAAAAGTTTCCAGCATTAGGGTCACGATGGATATGGATTAAACTTTATTACCATTTAAATTGAAATAAAATACTTCCACAATGGCGGCACCCCGACCTCGTAGCTATAAATTCATTTTGCGGATGAGCCAGCCAACACCTTTTTGAAGAATGTTCACTTGGTTTATTTTAATTTTCAAAGTGTTTCGTGAAATAACATTAGAATTTCAAGCTATATTAATTTAATTAATATTTTAAACGGTTTGTTTCGTGGGTAAGATCAAATAGTAAGAAAAATATTAGTGCCTAGGCTATGATACGTGTATTTTTTATAATAAAATACCTGATGACATTCTGAATCTAACAGAAGAAGAAAGAAATTCAAAGTGATAATAAAAACAGTCTTCATTTAAAAGCTTACAAGACTTATTTTTTTAATGATATACGAAAATAATTTAAATCTTTTTGTTCATGAAAACCTCATATGGGGATTATTGCTAAAAAATAAAGGAAAGAAAAATTTTGACACAGGCGGGAATCGAACCCGCGACCTCGGGTATACGCCCCCGTCGCTCTGCTAATTGAGCTACCGTGTCAATGGCTGACAGCGCCAAATTCTTCTATCCTTTATTTCTTTTACACGTTTAAGTAGTGTTTGCGTTTCCCACCTCCGAATTTTTACTAACTCGGAAGGCCACTTGTCTACCTTTTCAGATAGAATGCAAATTTTGAAAACGCCTAACTATCACATAATTTAAATCTTTTTGTTCTTGAAAACCTTATGTGGGGATTATTACTAATAAATAAAGAATAAATAAAGGAAAGAAAAATTTCGACACAGGCGGGAATTGAACCCGCGACCTCGGGTATACGCCCCCGTCGCTCTGCCAATTAAGCTACCGTGTCAATGGCTGCCAGCGCGAAATTCTTCTATCTTTTTAATTCGAAATTTTTCTTTCCTTTATTTATTCTTTATTTATTAGATATATGAAAATGTTTAGTGTTACTAGGGCTCTTTCGAATCCAAATAAGAATAAAATTTAACTTATACGTAGGTACTTTTAATTTTTTAAGTATGATCCCGAGCCACCCACTACCCACGAATCACGCGCTAATCATAATTTCTTTTACACCTCGTTTATTTTAATCGATTTAGTTAATAAATAAAAGATGAATACACCGGCGGGCCGAAATTTTTCTTTCGTTTATATTCTTATCTTTTATTTATTAGCAATAATCCCCCCATGAGGTATTCGTGTCAAAAACATTAAAATTATCGATTTAGTTGTTTAAGTACTACGGTGGAACTTACTTACGGATAGAAAACTCCCATAAGCTTAGGATTTTTGTACTAAACTTGTACAGAGGTTCACAGAATGTAATTTTTTGTGTCGTACAGATAATATAATTTCAAAAGACCATCATTTTTGTTTGATACGAATAATTTATAAAACCACAGTACATCGATTATATTTAAATACATTTCGTCTTTCATCATATAATATGAAGTTTCAAAAATTCCAACAATGATAAAGAAAATCATACAAAATTAGTACCACGGAGGTTATAACAAAGTAGATATAGGTATACATGAAAGTCACACAGCCTCAATATTGTCGGCATCAAGATATGTAGCGCAAGTCTCAGCAAAATGTGTTGGTAATAAAAACAACAACTTGTCTTAGGGTCGATGAAATACTTCGGCAAAGCGCAACGAATGCAAAATGAAATAGATGACGCATTAATATTTTTAATCTTAGCTCTTAAAAATAATAGTTATATTTGTATTAAATAAAAAAAAATACTGTACCTATAGATATGATTGGCGGAATCTTATCTCATGCGGTAGCGTCATAAAAAATGTAATACACTTATATGAGGTACATTTATACAACCATGACAGCTTAATGCAGGTCATACGTACCGTATGCATTATAGGTCAAAATATAAGGATAAAAGGAACATATTTATATATTACATATTATTAACAAAAAAATGTTATATATAAAAAATACATCCAATAACGAAAAAGTTGCTAGCTCATTGTGAAAACTGAAAGGAAAGGATATTAATAAAATCAATATAAAAATAATATCTCCAAAACATAATTGAATCTCTACAAATTCGCGACGTCGTTTGTTTAGTAAACTTTGATAAATGATGGAGGCAGTTTGATTGATTAGTTCCAATATTGAAATTTGTAGGCGCTCGTCGCTTTTATT
Organism: Bedellia somnulentella; assembly: GCA_963576735.1. NCBI lineage: Eukaryota > Metazoa > Arthropoda > Insecta > Lepidoptera > Bedelliidae > Bedellia > Bedellia somnulentella. The sequence goes on from OY755184.1 coordinate 15,095,677, forward strand.
GAGAAAACATCTTGTAACTGAGAAATATAGGGATTAAATCGAACTTAACATCTTATATCGGCCGCATGGGAAGCATGTTAGGATTTTTTTACCATTAAAAGGCATGACTTCATGAAAAAATATATTTAAATTAAGGCGCATGGAATTTTGCTCCAGGCTTATTAAATGACGATCAATACTTTTAGCTCAATTAGCTAAAAATTCGAATTAAAATTTATACGACCTGAAAAGTGGTATTTAAGAAATGTTAACAAATTCTTTTCTTTTCCTATTCGTTATGCAAACATATTGCTATACTCAAATTTTCTCTTCATGGCTATATAGTGTGTTTAAATTAAAGTCGATTAGCCTTTATTTTTGTAATTATTCTCATTTAATTTTTTATTGTTATTTAATTATTTGCACGGACAATTGAATTTAGAGTAATTAAAATTTAAGCTACTTAAAATAAGTTTCTATTTATTTAACTATTTTGATTGTTTATTGTAAATTTCATAGGGTTTTTTTCTGCAATAAACTAAAGCTTTTTAAGTGAATTTAGAACGAGATTATTTAAATAGTACCTAGTTTCTACAGAAACCATTGTATTCTATCAACTAATTGAAACAGAAGTCAAGTTTAACAAGCCAAGCACAGCTGTCGATCGACCCCGTTGATTGATTAAGCTGACCTTGCCACGGGAAAACTTAGACTTAACTGCCTACTTTACTTTTATATACGAATTGCGATCATTACAAGACTTTCAAAGGTTAAAATGGAGATCATTACAGAGATATATAGAGCCACTGTGGTAATGTCAGTAGTGTAGACCATATAAGACATACTTAGGTCATTTAGACACATTGAGAATGCTTTAAAAAAGGTAGGCGTCTAATAAAAGAGTATGTATGAAAATATTAATGAAGACTGATTTAAGATTAAAGTTTGCCGGAATCATACATAATAGTGATCGATAGTCTCGACCTACCCCAAAGGCAACTAATGACGTGAACATATGTATGTAACTGTTGTATGCCTCACAATCTGATTCTGAATGCCATTCATCTAATTCCTAAAATAGATTTTGTTTATTAGCACAAGACAACACCGTCTTTTTATTCACCAACCCTTTTCCAAACCATAATTTTTCATATTCATGTTCATATGGTCAGAGGAATCAGTTTCAGCATTTAGCATAATAAGCATAATAAAGCATAAACGTTTACGCCGAATATCCCCGAAGGGCTTGGCAGAGGTACTAATACTTCTGAACATCACGTGACTTTGTCACCTGGTGTTCAAAGTACCCACGTTTTGCATGGACAGTGTACTCACGTGATAGGGGGCAAGCCTATCGCCGTTTTGTACGAATACACTGTCACATGACTTAGTAAAACTCAGCCATGTGGGTTTCCTCACGATGTTTTCCCTCACCGTTAACAACCATGATAAATTAACCACACATATGTCTTTAGAAAAGACAAATTGGTGTAGGCCCGACCCAGGATTTGAACACTAGTCGTTTGCACGTTAACCGAGTGTTCTACCCACTGGGCTATCACGGTTGTTTCAGCATTTATGTTTTATAAAGAAAACTATTTCAAATATCAGTTAAGCCATACATATTACTCAGCAGAAGTCAACTCATAATAATATTTATTTATTTATTTATTATTTATTTATTATATAAGGATCATCAACAGCAACACATATTATATAGTAAGTTGAAACAGTACAGTAAATAAGGCCAATAACAGATGATCACAAGTTAAAACAAGATACACACACAGTTAATTCAAAAGAAAAAAAAATAATAAACTAAACTATCTAAAGACATAATGAGTAACAACAGATAAACATAAACATGATACATTTAATATGATATCAAACACTAATTAAAATTGGTCGCCATTTCAGAAGTAAATGTCACAGCGCAGTACGTAAACGGTATCTAGTTGGGAACTTAATTTTTCGAATGGTTTGCTTCGAAATTCAAATTCACACGTAGCACCTGCTCGGAAATCCAGTTATAACTAGTTTCCACGTTTTGACGGTAAATCTCAATTCTGGCCATTAGGAATGGAAGTGTTTGAAAGTACATATACCTTTGAAAGACTTTTGCTAGAATATTTCTATCTTTATACCAAGGCGAGGGTATGTATCTGGTTTTAGATATATACCATATACTCACGCCATTGGGGTAGGCGGGACTGTCAATCGCCACAATGTAGGATCCTGGCAAACCTCTCTATAGTTTTGTTTAGATATATCATTATTTTGAGCACACTCTCTATTTGGTCCAAATGTGTCCTGAAATCTCCTCTACTAACATTACCTTCCACATTGGCTCTATATATTTCTTTTACCAATTTACTATCATCCACTCTTCTATGTGCCGAAACCATCTTAACACAATTTTTAGTATCTGTTTTAAACTATCATCATCGACACAGAACTTTTTGAATCATACAATTTCCCACTCGATCACATAACCGAAAAAAAAGGAACTTCACTTTTGCTACATTTACTCTAATCTCATGCTGCCACACCCAACATTCGCTGCCGTACATAATCGTTTTTTATCAGTTTATAAATAGTTATTTAAATTTAAAAGCAGAAACAAAAGCTTTAGCGGCAAGAACACTTCGTAGACGTAGCATTACAGAAAAACTCTTAAAGCTCTTTTTAAATTTAAGTATCTATTAAATTTTCCGTGTAGTGCTGGCTTAGAATGTCACTGCTCCTTCCTACCTACAGGGGTCGTAAGAGGCGACTAAGGGTTTCTGGTTGTGAAACTTTTTATGTATATTTAAAAAGACTATGAAAATCAATTAAATAAATGCATATTTTGTGATTCAATATCATAAAATTTTCCTAGGTATTCAATAAAATACTTATATTATTTACTGCACACCTCACACACTCAGCTTGACATAAACGTTACATTTAATATTAAAGCAATTAAATTTTGCATTGCCCAATGGTTACTACCATTACTTACACATCAATTCCTCAATTCTTCAAATCCTAAACGCTGTATCGTCAGCAACCAAGTAATTGTAAGTAAATCTGTGAATAGCCAAGACAAGATCGGAATGATTTTGGTTCAAGTCTGTTTCAGTTTAGTGCCAATGGCTGTTCACTTCAGCTAACCGCATTGCTACTGTCAGCTCACATCAATGTTCCTGAATCCTGTAAATCCTGAATGGATCTTAATGCACAGATTCAATGTATTTGAGATAGGAATATGCTTAATAGAGCAGATTAATTACTAGTTTGGTTCTTGGTTAATTGATAAGGATTTAACTGAAAAATAAATGTTTAATGTTATATCCATCTTTTTAATTAATATCTATGAGAACTTAATGCAGATTTTATAAGTGAAATTTATAATTTTACTCTACGCCGAAAACTTACTTCTAAAGAAGCCGCTTAAGAACGAGTTGGAGTCGCGTAATAAGGGGTTCGCACCACTATCTATGACCGAGCCAAAATAAAACATGTTTGTTATGGGACCCTTCATCAAATAATTTTTTTGCATAAATTTTCAGTAATTATTGTTTGTCAGAAAAGTTTGTAATGTAAGGTTATGTGATCGTGTGAGAAAAGACGTGATTCGTGAAAGGTGCGGCGTCAAAGATGATATTGTAAAAAAGATAGACAAAGGAATGTTGAGATGGTTCGGGCACATAAAAAGGATGGATGACAGTAAATTGGTGAAAGAGAAGAGATCTATAAAGCCAATGTGGAAGGTAATGTGAGTAGAGGACGACCGCGGAAGACACACCTGGACCAAATAGAGCGTGTGCTCTAAAAGGCCGGTATCCGAAGTATAAAGAATAAAAGAGCATCTATAAAAAGCTTGATGGATGTAAACGAAACTAGAGAGGTTTGTCCGGATCGTACAAAGTGGCGATCAATAGTCTCTGCCTACCTCAATAGGAAATAATGATGTGAGTATATGTATGTATATGTCGCAGGAAAATCGTCAAACTCGTTAACTTATAAGTTTCCTAGGAAACTTGTAAGTTGACGGTAATCCGTCAAACAACAAGCGAATTTACATCTTACCTGATAGTTTATAGGAAACTTGTAAAATAACGTACTCACCTCAGGAAACTTGTCAAAGAAGCGCTGACGGCGGGAAGAGAGGGGTGTTAGTCAATGCTGATTGGCCGGCGGCGGTCACGTGACGTGCCGCATTCGCGCGTTTTATCAACTTTACAATCAACACTTATATTTATCTATTAATTTGCTATTATTTGCTGTCACTGACATGAAGTTATAACATTTTAAGAGTATTTATTAAATATGACTTGTACTGCTGTGTAGTGTCGGCTTAGAATAGCACTACCCCATTTCTTCCGGTGGGTGTAAGTAAGAGGCGACTTACGGTATTGGGGCTTTTGTGGGATTTTTGGGCAATGTGGTTGGAGAGCCATCACCAACTACCTTAATCTCATCATCTTTACCCCACTCAACTTTCCAAAAGTGGCTGAGGAATTAATTCCTAAACTCTGGCTACCTCTTCTAGGGATTTATAGCCGTTGGTATATGTATGTATGTATGTAATTTGTTTTAAGTATATATCGTGATACATTTAGTTGTATAGAATGAATACCGCCTAGATAATTTTTAATGCCGTTTTAATTTAAAGAGCGTTTTAATACCGATACATACGTACCTACACTCACGGCAATAACGTTGTCAAGGGTCGGAGTTTAGCTACTTCATGAAGTTGAATGGGAAAAGTTTGTAATATAAACATTCATGGTGATAGGTCTCCAACCGCATCGCCAAAACAACACTAAAAAAGCCCCAAAGACCTTAGTCACCTCCAATGACATCCGTTTGTATAGGTTACCTCCAGAAATGTGTTAGTGCTATTCTTAACCAATAATTGTTAGATTTTAAACTCTTTAATAATTTCCTGCATTCATTATATTTTGTTCCGCGGTTGTCGCAAGAGGAAAATAAAGGCTTTTTAAGTGATTGTTAGGTGAAGCGGCTGCATACCCACCGCCACCTTCTAATTCTGTAGCTCAAGATACATCTTATTGTGATTCGATACTGTGGTGTGAGTGAGTGAAAAGCAAATCAGAAGGTTAGTTGATTAGCAAATGGAAACTATTGTAAAAATCCGTTATTCGTAGTTTTCGTTTATTATTACTTAAGATTAACAGCTAGGAAACCCTTCTTTGAAACGCTCTTAGGCCAGTTCCTCATTCATATATGAAAATATAAAATCATTGTCTATACTTTAAAATCATGCTTTTTACTCAACTAATTTCTTAAACAATCACCATAGGTAACTGATTCTGTTAACATTTTCACTAGCAGCCATTAGGAAGCTTACAAATTTCCTAAATGATAAATTCAAAACTCGGAAACTTATCAAAAATTGTTCCCAATTACAAGTTTCCTGAGGTGAGTACGTTATTTTACAAGTTTCCTAAAAACTATCAGGTAAGATGTAAATTCGCTTGCTGTTTGACGGTTTTCCGTCAACTTACAAGTTTCCTAGGAAACTTATAAGTTAACGAGTTTGACGATTTTCCTGCGACATATATATTTATTGTTAAATCTCATTAATTCTGAAAATAACAGCCCTTTTAGTATCACAGTTCACGAGATAGAACTTGGTGACAGACGAACGTAAAGTGAAGCCCCGACAATAAGATGTATGAAACCCTAAACACGACTCTGTTGATATTTTAAAAGTGCTGTAGCTATAATCAATATATATTTTAAAAAAAACGATTATTGTATAGCAGCATATCATGGCCGTGTAGTGTCGGCTTAGAATAACACTACCCCATTTCTACCCATGGGTGATCGTAAGAGGCGACTAAGGGTATATGGGCTTTTTAAGTGATTTTTGGGCGAGATGTGGTTGGAGACCCGTCAACAACAACAAAAACATTTATTAATACCATCTTTTCCCCACTCAACTTCCAAAAGTCGCTGAGGAATATCGATTCCAAGGCTCTGGCTACCCCGTTAAGGGATTTATAGCCGTGAGCATATGTATGTATGTAAGCATATCTAGATGTTTATTTAATTCCCTTTCTAAGTATTTAATGCTATAACGGCAACACAAAAACATGAGTTGCAAAAAGTTTTAATGTCTTTATTACAGAACATAAGGTATACCATGGTTACCTGCGGATGAGACAGTCGAATTCCTCACGACAATTGTTCATAGTAAAGCACGTAATTACGTAGTAATTCTAAGAATTAAAACACAATCACAGACGGTATGCCAAAATACTATAATTTCCATTAAGTCCTGAAATAGCAGTTGGCCCAAGTTCATTACTTGGTATTAATACGGTAAGAAATCATTTAGTCTTTTACAAATTTGGCTTTCCAATCGCATCGCCCAACTATATAAGTCGCCTCTCATGACACCCGTGGTTTTAAATCGTTTAGTGCTGTACCAAACATTTCAGTCACACAACATTTATTTTAAATTTATTTTGCTTGCTATATTTAATATTTATAATTACAATCAAAGGCCTGTTACATCTATGATAGACGGTTGAAACAGTGTCTGGTTTAAGGAACTCCAGTGTTTTGACTGCACCTACGTTGGTGGCTATGTAGACCAATACGAGACCTACAAAGCCTACCACATCTAGAACAAGGAAACTCACTTGTTGGTGGTTGGGAAGCGGCTAGATGTTTACGCCTCCTCTTATCGGAGAGCAGCTGAAACCAGACTTCGTCACATAATCTGAGTCCATCTCCTAAAGATTTGCGCCACTCGTCTCTATCTTCAGCGAGCGTTTCCCAATTTTGATATTGGATTTGGAAAGCTGCCATGTCCATATAATTGCAGCGGAATCAGAAATAAATTTTTCGTGAAAAATTCTATATTCTGTGAAACTAACACGCTCTAAAAGGTCCTTATGATAAGCAGACGTGCGGACAGCGACAGTCATTCGTAGTAAAACACCATAATTCTACGAATAAAAACACAATTACGAGGGCATGCTGAAATATTACAATTTCCAACAAGTCCTGAAATTGCAATTGGCCCAAGCTCATTACTTGATAGCCAATTTCGTGACATCCGTGCTGATAACAAAATTACATTTTCTGCTCATTACTCGGATGACGTTTGGTAATGGCTTGATCAGTTTAAATTTGGAGTGGGTGATATTAGTCGAATTAGGGAGGTAGGAAGTATGAATATCGCACAACCTGATTTTGCGTAAGTGTTTACAACATGTTTTTAGGAGTCATATTTATTATTTCGGAAAACATTTTAGTTTTTCGGCTCTATTTATTATTTATTATTATGTACTCTGCGTAGTGTCGGCTTAGCATAGCACTACCTCAATTGTTAATGTGGGTGATCGTAAGAGGCGACTATGAGTATTGGGGCTTATTAAGTGATTTTTGGACGATGCGGTTGGAGGCCCAAAACCAACCTCCTTTATTTTACAATCTTCTCCCCACTCATTTTCCAAAAGTGGCTAAGGAACTTCTTATTTTGTAACTCTGGTTTCCCCTTCTAGGGATATATACCCGTGAGTATATGTATCTTTGTACATATATTTGCATTCATTATAATTTACGAAAAATATGCGACTATGAATATGATAATTCTAACTAAAATTTAAAATAAAAAAAATGTGTTAGTTTAATCTTTTTGTTCATGAAAACCTCATGTGGGGATTATTACTAATAAATAAAGAATAAATAAAGGAAAGAAAAATTTCTTCAACATTTGCATTCTATCTGAAAAGGTAGACAAGTGGCCTTCCGAATTAGTTAAAATTCGGAGGTAGGAAACGCAAACACTACTTAAACGTGTAAAAGAAATAAAGGACAGAAGAATTTCGCACTGGCAGCCAATTGACACGGTGGCTCAGTTGGCAGAGCGTCGGGGCGTATACCCGAGGTCGCGGGTTCGATTCCCGCCTGTGTCGAAATTTTTCTTTCCTTTATTTATTCTTTATTTATTAATATGTTATTTTATTTACCAAACCTTATACATTCAATATCGCAGTATAAAATCACTTTAAACAAATATATTGGGATCGAATCAGAGGTAAAGCATCACGTAGAGTAGAATTTTGGAGCCAATCTGCAGTAAACCTCCGCGACCCAACTTACGTTACGTTTCTGGACGATTTGATGTGAAATAGATTTATGTTAGGGCGGCTTAACACTGCGACTGGAAAGTGATTTTTTTGTCTAATAAATTGCGGGAAAGAAAGGGTTATAGAACTAAGGCCTAGTTTATCAGAAGGAATGTTTTTGCATGTAAGTTCAAATTAGCGGTTATTTTTCTTTAATGATCTTTTGATATCTTCTGATAAAATGGGTGAATTAAAGAGTATATAAATTACTATCAATATAAGTATTTATATGATAGTAACTTTAAAAGTATTATCTTCTATACTTAATATCTTCTTGGTAAAAATAATATTAAAAAGATACACAAAATATCTACTGTGTAGTGTCGGCTTAGAATAGCACAACCCCATTTCTTCCGGTGGGTTTACATAAAAGGCGCCTAATGGTATTGGAGATTTTAAGGGATTTTTGGGCGATGAGGTTGGAGACCCATCACCAACAACTTTTATTTTACCATATTTTCCACACTTAACTTTTCAGCAGCTTTCCAATTAAAAATTCCTTAGCTCTGGCTACCCCATCTGGGGATTTATAGCCGTGAGTATATGTATGCATGTATGTATCTTCTTGGTGAAAATAATATTGAAAAGATAACTTCACACCATTTCTTTTGAATTAACAAAATGCTCCCCATGTACAACCATCCTAATCTTGAATTTTTCTTAAAGTTTCGACATTTCCCTAACATTCGTATAAGCTTGATAACATCTTCTATTAAGAAAGGGTCAGTCGCATCAACCTTTTCAATAGTTCCGTTGAAACTTCTATTATTTCTTTTCCCCTTTGAGATTTGAAACGACGAATTTGCTAGGTTTATTATCATTGTTGTTGCGATTTACAGCCATCGAACTGCAGGGAAGGGATCGGGGCATTTGGAGGAATGGAACTTTATTGCTGAAATAAGCATTGAAGTTAAACGAAAGTTTAAATACGATTTTTGTTTATTACTTACTTACAATGGGAACAATGGAACAATGGGCGCGAGTATAAACTCGCGCCCATTGTTCCCATTGGGGTAGGCAGAGACTATCGATCGCCACTTTGTACGATCCAGGCAAATCTCTTTTGCTTCTGTTGCATTCATCATTCTTCTCATACATGCTCTTTTATTCTTCGGACGCCGGCCTTTTTGAGCACACACTCGATTTGGTCCAGGTGTGTCCTCCGTGGTCGTCCTCTACTCCCATTACCTTCCACGTTGGCTCTATAGATCTCTTTCACCAATTTACTGTCATCCATCCTCTCTATGTGCCCAAACCACCTTCACATTCCTTTCTCTATCTTGCGCACTACGTCATCTTTTCTTTCACACCTAAACGTTCACGAATTACACTATTTCTCACTCTGTCGTACAATATTACATACATACATATACATTTACAGCTATAAATACCTAGTAGGGGTAGCCAAAGCTAAGGAATTGGAAATTCCTCAGCCACATTTGGAATTGTAAATGTGTAAATGGCAATTTTGGATGTTTAGATAAATAACGGCAACATAAAAATTGTTTATCAATTCAATTTTTATGATCAATGTGATATATAATAAAGTACATATAAATCGCATTATCTCTACCTACCCCTTAATAACTGGAACAAAACCGGAATACTGTTTATATGCCACCAAACACAAACTACATTGTCTTAACGGTAAGGTATGTAATGAAAATCTTGAGAATTGTAATAAACACATATCTAGAGTCACAAGAAGACTTGTAGACAAATAATAGGCATTTATCACCGGGAAGGGACAGACAGAAACGCTATTAATCTAATTAATTTCAGCAATTTACTAATCCCTCGGAAACATTGATAGATTCATTGATAATACAAATACAAATACAAATAGTTTATTCAAGAAAAGCGTACACACAAGTTAATTATAATGGTTTATAAACAAAAACTGTGCTTAACTTTACAGTGCAATTTTAAAGATAATTGCAGCCGAACTAGACGATAGTATTGATGCGTATTAATTGAAACAGCACATTTTCGCCTTATTAGGAATTTAATATATTTCACATGCCTGTCGTGTAGTGTCGGATTAAAATAACACTACCCCATTTATACCCGTGGGGGATCGTAAGTGGCGACTTAGGGTATAGGGACTTCATAAATGATTTTGGGCGATGTGGTTGGAGACCCGTCACCAAAAACATATATTTTTTAATACCATCTTTTCCCCAATCAACTTCCAAAAGTTTCTGAGGAATTTCATTCCAAAGCTCTGGCTACCCCGTAAGGGATTTATAGCCGTGAGTAGATTTATAGTGTTTGTATGTATGTATGTATTAATATATTTATTATAATTTTCAGTTGGATTAAATTTAAGTGGCACTTACAAGTAGATGTCGGCTACATACTCGTAGATAACTTTGAAGATCAAACATAAAATATAAGTGCAATAACAAATGTTAGGGAATCAAGGGATGCTTGCTATGAACGTAGTAAGAGATTAACATTGTAACCAACCCCAGATTATCATGCTTAATATGATCAATGGCGTGATCATTTACTAAGTTAAGCTTTTGATGATCAAACCATCTGAATAAATGTGTGAATTTCCTTTTGAATGAGATTCAGATTCAGTATTAGCTGCTAACCCTGACACAGTATAGTACTGTTTAATACTATACTATAGTTTTTTTTTCTTTTATATCTTGGAATTAGTGTGTATGATATTGTCTTTTTATTATTATTGTCTGTGTGTTTGTATATACTTATTTTTGTGCTGTGTCTTCCTTTGTACGTGTGTAGCAGCGAATAAATGTTTTTCTTTCTTCTTCTTTCTTTCTTAATGTTCTATTTTCAGATTTTATGTTATGGACTCTCGCTCATAATAAAGAAGAAAAAAATGCAAAAAGTTTCATCTTCAGTCTAATTATATTCAAACAACAAAGTGTAGCAGTTCAATTTGCTATCCGAAATTTCAATAAAAGAGGGTCTCTAAATGAGATGAGACGAAATGGGGCAAAAACACAAGGGACACAAATTCGTAGGCTATTTTACACCCGATTTTATGATCATGACTTTACTTTCATCAAATATATTGTTTAGACTCTGTGAGAATTTGTTTGGTGTCCGCCATTTGCTGTTTCAATTGGCAGGATATGTTTTATTTTCATTTATAAACATAAATTCAAAGGGAAATTGATTTTAATTTGGGCTGAAGTATAAAAATGAAAAAAATGTTACTTTATGTTTATTTATGTTTGCCGTGTAGTGTCGGCTTAGAATAATATTACCCCTGGGTGATCGTAAGAGGCGACTAAGGGTATAGGAGCTTCTTAAGTGATTTTTGGGCGATGTGGCTGGAAACCCGTCACCAAAAACAATTATTTATTGTTAACATCTTTTCCCCAATCAACTACCAAAAGTGGCTGAGGAATTTCTCATTCCAAAGCTCTGGCTACCCCGTTAAGGGATTTATAACCGTGAGTATATGTCTGTATGTATGTATGTTTTCAACTTATTTGTGTATGTTATTTAAGCACTATAATGTACACATTTTATCTTTATTCAAGAAGATGTCTGATCGTTCTATTATTTTATATACAACCGTGATAGCTCAATGGGTAGAACACCGGTTATCGTGAAAATGACTAGTGTTCAAATCCCGGGTCGGGCCTTCACTAATTTGTCTTTCCTAAAGGCATATGTGTGGTTAATTTGTCATGGTAGTTAACGGTGAGGGAAAACATTGTGGGAAGGTTATATTTAGGTTCTGCGTAGTTAGTTCAAAAGGTTCTGGATTTGAGCTATAGGTTTTGCTGTAGCTCTCAGATAGGTTCTTAAACGTGGGCCCTTTTTGCACTCAGGAGGTTAATATGAGGTTAACATAACGTTATTGAGCCTTCTAAGACTTAAATTGAGATTTCCATACAAAGGTTCTAGAACCTTTTCAATACCATTTTAAAACCAAAAATGTTACTTGGGAGTTTATCTTTTTTAGTATTCTGCCTTACGGAATGCTATTATGGGGCAAAGCTGTAAATGCCAATAAAGTATTTATATTGAAAAGAGGGCTACCCGCTCTATCTACGTGTTGAGATGGCGGTATCTGCTACGCCAAAAGTTAAAGAAACCAGAATATTTCCTATTCGCCATTTCTTAATGCAGCCTAAAAATAATATATATTGAGTAAAAAAAGGTGTCAGGAATAATACACTTGAAATAAGAACAATTTTATAAGGGTGAGACCCACAAGGAATTCCGTTATGATACTTTTTGACGGAACTATTGTTCAATTTGAGGTTTAGTAAATATATTTTTTGCATGTAAATTTTTCTATGTGCCCTGGTTTGGTCTCTGAGTCTTTCTAAATGGCATACCGTCGTTTAACGACTGATTAGATACATTTATAACCAGAATTTAGTAACATTGCTTTGTAGTGTCGGCTTAGAATAACACTACCCCATTTCCACCCGTGGGTGATCGTAAGAGGCGACTAAGGGTATGTGGTTGGAGACCCGTCACCAAAACCATTTATTTATTATAAACATATTTTCCCCACTCAACTTCCAAAAGTGGCTGAGGAATTTCTCATTCCAAAGCTCTGGCTACCCCGTTTAGGGAATTATAGCCGTGAGTATATGTATGTATGTATTTAGTAACATCTTCTTAATATTTGAACATTTATAATAATTAAACAAAAGTCACTAGTAACACTATAATCGTTCAATTAGTCAGCCTCCCAACGCTCTAACAGTAAGTCTCTACAGAGAAAACAGCGTTAAATATAAAGCATTAAAAACAGACTACATTTTCAATAAAAATAAAGAAGCAGCGCCGTTCCGACTCAACTCCTAGTCGACTAATCCAATCGATGATCCATGAATTGTCTGAGATTATTCAGCCACCCAACGCTCGCTATTTCAATAATTAAATCAGCCATTCATAGCAGCAATACCCCTTGCTCATGAAAAATGCAGTAAGCAATTTGCGAGATAGCTCTTGCTGACGATAATTTTAGATATATTTTTTAACGCCCCGTCGTGGAAATGGTGCTGATGAACTGATTATGTTGTCGTTGGGTATTTGTTGCTTTGGCAGTCTTTATACGGTATTTTATTTTATTATTGCTGTGTAGTGTCGGCTTAGAATAGCACTACCCCATTTCTTCCGGTGGGTGTACGTAAGAGGCGACCAACGGAATTGGGGCTATTAAGGGATTTTTGGGCGATGCGGTTGGAGACCCATCACCAACAACATTTATTTTACCATCTCTTCCCCATGCAACTTTCCAAAAGTGGCTGAGGAATTTCTAATTCCACAGCTCTGGCTACCCCTTTTAGGGATTTATAGCCGTGAGTATATGTATGTATGTATGTTTAGAGAGAGTAGTTGCGGTTTCTTTCCGTCCGTAGTGATTAGTATGAAATATTCAAATTATTTTTTTTAGTTTATATAGAAAATATTATGTATCCAGAACTATGTTCAATGTGAAATCCAATTATGAGCCTAAGCATGAAAAAAGCGTAAGAATATATAATCATATGTAAGTATGTATAATCATATCAAGGATACTCTATTGAATCATATGTACTGGTTTGAAAGCATCACTTTTCTTTGTTGATGTAGGTATTGGTTGCAGTATTTAAATCTTTGAATATTTATTCTACGAGGGATATTTTTTTTCTATGTCTTCATTGTATTATGTGAAATTTTACGCATAAAATAAAAGCATAAAATGTGGCAGATGACAGAGAAAGTAATTCATTTTCTGCAAAAATATATTTCGCTTTTATGAAATTAATTTAAACATGAAATACAAATAATAAGCAACTCTACTTTGCCAGTTACCAACTCGAGTATGTGGTACGTTGATAATCGGATATTATTTAGTTAAGTTGTTAATTAGGGTTGCCCAAACTTGGCTCCAGTTTCATCTATGCCAATTAGTTAAGACGGTATATTCCATTTTGAATAGCCATAACTCAATTTTGTTGTTCAGTTTGGAAGTTATCATTGTTACAGTTTAGTGTAAAATGTGTATGTAAAATTACAGTTCACGAGAATGGCGATGAGTTAATTTTCCAACGCAGTTGTTTTTCATTGGGTAAATTAATTGTGGAATAGCAATTGTGTAATTGTGTTAATGAAATCCCACCAAAAATATTCTGCAAAAAGCTGCTGCACATATTTTATACGTTAGTGGGTACCAAGGGCACACGGGGCCCGTGCCCAGGGCCCTCAATCTCAGAGGGGGCCCGTGCCCAGGGCCCTCAATCTCAGAGGGGGCCCGAAGGACCAACATTGTCTCTTACACATTTATTCTCAGAACAATTTTGTCAGGCACAATACACTTTTGTCACAAATCGGTAATCTTATAAGAAGTTACATAATATCATATACTGCGCCTATTCCTACTGTACTTATTAAAACTATTTATCATGAACACATTAGTGCAGATGAGCCTCAAGACAAAATGTTTAACCTAATAAAATCAGATAAATTGGAGGAAACTTTTCCAAACGTAGAAATTACTACAAGGATATTCCTTTGCCGTATAGTTACCGATTGAGCGGTCATTTTCACAGCTTAAGAGTATAAAAAAATGATTGCGAACAACAATTATGCAAGATAGACTGAGTAATTTGTCAATTATGCGCATAGAAAGTAATATTCTTTGGAAAATATATTTAAAAGATATAAGAGAAAACTTTACTCTGCAGAAATTCCAAAAATCATCGTTATTGTAACGGTCACCAAAAAATTCAGCAGCATACATTTTTTATTCATGACATATTACATCATGCTACATTAGATTACCTATAATATTAATTCGCATTTTTTACTTTTCAAAAGGGCCCCAAATTGTTATATGCCCAAGGGCCCTAGCCTAGTTTGAGACGGCCCTGCGTATAACATTAACTACCAGTATATTATCTCAGAACATCACAAGCGACATGATAGTCCAGTGGGTAGAACACCCGCCCGAAAACAGAAGGGCGTGAGTCCAAATCCTGGGTCAGGCCTACACCAATTTGTCTTTTCTAAAGTCATATGTGTGGTTAATTTATCATTGTTTGGTAACGATAAGGGAAAACATCGTGAGGAAACCCACATGGCTGAGTTGTACTTAGTCATGTGACAGTGTATTCGTACAAAACGGTGATAGGTCTGCCCCCTATCACGTGAGTACACTGTCTAAGCAAAACGTGGGTACCTTCTCTGGACACTAGATGGCGCTGCCATGTGAGTTCAGAAGTATTGGTACCTCTGCCAACCCCTTCGGGGATAAACGGCGTGAACGTTTATGTTATGTTCTGTTAAGATCACATTATAAAAAAATCTCAGTACTAGTAACGTTAGGCTAAGCACGACTTTATCTGGATTTCATAAAATAGTTTAGAGATAAAACAAGCAGCTCCATAAAGACTGAGCTAGCTGAATACAGAAGGTTTTTAGTGATTATTTAATATTTAAATTAGTTATTTTTTTGCTCAAGGATGTAATAAGCAACCTTATTGCGTAATTAATCATTTATTATCCTGTTCTTTTCATTACAGTTGTAAGATTTGAGAAATTCACCGAAATTTAAACAGTTATATATGTGATGTGCATTTAGTAATTGGCCACGGTTTAACTATATCTAAATCTATATTTAGAGTATATTCTATAACAACCTATTAAACCCTTTACCCTCTTTGCCTTAAATCCATTAACGACTAACACTATGATATCAATAACAAATGGTTATTGATATCATAGTGTTAAAATAATGGCAAATGGCTAAAATACATTTAAATTTTATCTGTTTGCGTAGGCCGGAATCAAACCGTTATAAATTTTCTTTGTTGAAGCTTTCCATTAAAAAAATGCCGAATCATTGTAACTAAATTATCAATGTTTGACAACGGTATTTCAATTTTATATCAATGACATAGCTGTTTTAAAAGAAAAAACAGTATTTGGACACCAAACAAGCTATTTCCAAAAACTAAGTCTTTTTGTGTTCGTGTTTACAAGCCCATTGTAAAATTTCTATTTCTGATTTATTATTTAAACATGCTTTGTTATGTAGCAAAAATGTCTATACAAACTTGTGTTTGATTTTTTATAGTATTTATTTATTTACAGACTTAAAATTATTTGCATATTATTTTCAATATTTAACTCAGCTCAACTCAAGTGTTCACGCTGTATATCCTCGAAGGGGTTAGAAGGTAACAATACAAAATATTTTTAGAAGCATTCTTTGGTAGCTGGATTTTTTGGTTTGTAAAGTAATAATTAAATAGGGCAAGTTTCCTGTGGGAAATCCAACATCATTAAAATTAAAGTTCTGTATATATTTGCTGTGTAGTGTCGGCTTAGAATAGCACTACCCCATTTCTTCCGGTGGGTGTACGTAAGAGGCGACTAACGGTATTGGGGCTATTAAGGGATTTTTGGGCGATGCGGTTGGAGACCCATCACCAATAACCTTTATTTCACCATCTTTTCCCCACGCAACTTCCAAAGGTGGCTGAGGAATGTCTCATTCCCTAGCTCTGGCTACCCCTTTAAGGGATTTATAACCGTGAGTATATGTATGTTCTGTATATATGATAATGTATGTTTCTTCTAGTTATCGCATATCAACTTAGCTAAAAATTTATAAAAATATTTTATGGTTAAAAGAACTTACCTAAGTGAATTTCTACCAAAATTAATGATATTGTTTTGTAAACATGATAGAATAAAACATATACGAAATTATTCTTACATTAACATTGTGTTCACTTGGTTAGTAAAAATTCCCTGTTATCATATCACAACGATTTATTATGGCTGAAATGACCGGGTATTTTACTATAAGACTTATTTGGTTAAATTACTTAATTGCAGGGTAGTTGGTTCCATTTGCATAATAACATATTATTGTTGCTGAAAGCGGTTTCATGAATCATGTATATTGCACCTTTGTATTGTGTGTATTTATAATCTTGCTGTCTTGTGGATAAATATTTATGATTTTATTTGCCGTGTGGTGCCGTCTACGAATATCACTACCCCTTTTTACTCACGGGTGTCGTAAGAGGCGACTAAGAGTATGGGGCTATTTTTAGTGGATTTGGGTGCTGCGGTTAGAGACCCATCACCAACGATACTTTATTCCTACCATCTTTCTGAGCTCTGGCTACCCCTTTTTGGTATTTATGGCCGAGAGTATAAATATGTATGTATGTATGTCTTGAGGACAACTTTTTGTAACTAACTTTCATATGAAGCGTCTTGAGATATCAGTAAGCTGAAGTAAACTGAGTTATTATTAACTTAATAAATCTACATATTTTTTGGAGTTTCGTAAAAAACTGATAGAACGGAACTATATTGCTGTATTTTCGCTGTCAGTCAGGCTATCATCAGGCAATTTTTACAATCCGTGTTTTTAAAAAGTTGAATAATTCCCAGCTTTGATGTATTTCAGTTGCTACTTTAACAAAAAAATTAATAAAGGTGTGAATTCTATAATTCTCGTGGCTCATTTGTTGCCACAGACCAAATACAGGCAAGTGACGTCACTGACCCGTTTGCAGCGCCATATTGTCAAAATAGTGTTTTAACGCGCTATTTGAATATTCAATTTTTAATTTGATATTTTTCAGCAAATGTGCACCAGATTTAAAAAATATAACTTTTACTGGGTTCCTTAAATTCTACTACATCATATAAAATTAATTTTAAAAACCTGTCAAATAGCCCATTTCCAATTTAATATTTCTTTACTTTTTACTATTTCTTCACTGCAAAGAACATATTTTAACCTCTTAGAGAACCAGACAAGCCAGTGTTAAATAAATAACCCGTCCTGCTCATCCCACAACAAGGACATTCTATTGTAAACTGACAAGTCTCCAACCTCCCACAATACAGTCTATTTGTTTTACTCTACTCTTAGTGTGATATCGACAGAACTTGGATTAAGTTTTGTTCCGAGCGTTGTCCTTAGATGAATCGATTTGGTGACTGAAGTTATTAATTTATTATAGACATGGATGGTTTTTTTACAAAATTAATCTCTTTTTGACTTATATAAGCACACTGACACACACTACGTACTGCTATACTTCAAACAATTAATCAAGCTTTTTACAAATAATTTGACTCACAAAAATGCTTCGATAATGAATGTTTTGATAGCTTACTCATATTGTCTACTCAAAATAAAATTTTATGTTCCGCACTCTACACGTGAAAACGGTGTTTTAACACTCGGTAAAATATTTTCCCTCATCACAATAGACACACTTGACCATGGTTACATGCGGCTACGTGCGATGACATTGATTCCTTCCAGCCAATCTTAAGCCATGTGTTAGACTTCGTTGAAACGTTTGTGACCTTACAGTATAACTTCTTTTTTGCGAACTCGGGTTCGCTTTGTGGGATATAAATTAACGAATTGAATTTCTGAGATTTAACTCAGTTTGTTTGCATAGCTATAGCCAAATCTCCTTATTTAGGCCCATGGAGAACTTAGCTAAATAGAGGAGAAACAAAGAATTTCAATATCCGTAAATGGTTCAGTGCCTTTCCACTGACTTAAGCGAAGCAAATGTATGACCAACAAAAGTGCAAAACATTGAATCAACCAATCAGGGCGGAGCGCAATTTATTTTGAATATTAGGTTTTTAGCGAAATCATTTAAGCAAATTTTATACTGAACTACTTTTTGTTACTACTTACTTTTTGTTTCCGCTCTATTTAGTTAAGTTCTCTATGTCTAGGTCCTTCGATGGGAATGCATATTGGCTGTCATGATGTCGTATGTAAATGTAAAGTATAAGTTATATATAAATACTTTTATATAGAACAACCGGAAATTCAATTTAATTTACTTTAACTGTATTTATATCACCGATATATTCTTCAAAGGTCCCGCAACAAAAATTTAACAAGATCGTAATCTATATACTTAATAGCTGAAAAGCATCGAGGGGTGAGGTCGAATTACAAAAGGTCTCCATAAAAATTGGAAATAAAATTATTTTCGGCCATTGCTCATCGGCTGCGGGCAATGCCTAACCTGTCGGTGACACAGAGATTAACAAATTGGATTTGTTCACAGCACACCCGCCATTTTGTTTTATTTTTTAATTGAAAATCGTTTTGGAAACAGGGTCAGATGAACAGAAAATGGTTCGCGTGGGATTCAGTGACTTAATTATTTGTTGTTTATTTTTATTGTTGTACTTTGCAATTATATTCTTTGAACAAAGATAATTTATTTTGTATACGTTGTGTAGGTAATATTGTCATCATATAAAGCCTACGTAATAGTGAATTATACATAAAACCGACAAGCATTTTTAAATTCTAAACTACAGGATTACACCTACAATTAAGAAAAATATCGAATGCCATTTAAAATGTCATAATTCTTAGTAATTCTAGCTTCCTCAGATACTCGTAGAAGATACTGTATTGTCCTTGTCAGACGAAGGGATGGCACATATATACGTGACGTGATATATTCGTGTCACTCGGCGTTCCGATTACCCACGTTTTGCCTGGACGGTGCATTTTGCCATTGTGGTTCTAAATAATATAAATAAATAAACCATAAATATGACTTATAAAAATGCACAGTGGTGTAGACCCGACTCAGGATTTGAACTCACGACCGATGTCTCTCTTGGAGGCGGTGCTACAGAGCTGCAAATCTATGTAAAATAATACAGATTGCAATAATTTTCCGCTCATAAACCTATCACTAATAATTTAACTCAGTCCTAAAATACTTTATATCATACTCAAAGATTAGCTGCAGTCTAGCTCTTCTAAATTGACGTTATAGTAAGCGAAACTTTATTATAGTAAAACAGTTATTTAGCTTTCAAAAGTGACATCCAGTAAGCATTTTCTATTGAATGCTCTGGCTAGAGTCAAATTGGGCGCAAAATCAACTGGTTTAGTATCAATATACAAATAGTAAACAAGGATTACTTTTTGAGTCCTGTGCCAAAGGCCAATTCATTGGAAATTATATTTCCTATGCAAAATACACACGATAGTTGTGTTAATAAAATTTTACAATCAGATATTGCAGGAAGTTTTGAGATATTCATTTTATATGCTAAGTGATTTCCCTGAAAATTATAATAAAAGTTATCATACACGTTAGTCACAAAGGATTCAGCGAAAACAATCTCATTAATTAACAACGAGTGAGTGAAGAAGTACCAAATATTTTGCCTCTCGAGTTTCGTTTACATTCTCCAGTCTTTTCATTCTTGCTCTTTTATTTTTTACACCTTGGACGCCTGCCTTTTTAAGTTCTAATATATCTATTCTTGTAAAATAAAATTACTGTACTGATCTTTGAATTGTGGATGGTAATGTCAGCAGAGTGTGCTTAAAAAGGCAGGTGTACGAAGTATGAAGAATGAAAGAGCATCTATTAGAAGATTGATGGATGTAAACGACGATAGAAGTCTCTACCTACCCCAATGGGATTTACTGGCGTGAGTACATGTATGTATGATCTTTGAAAGAAATAACTATCTTATTTTAACATGATATCCATCAGCATAATACTGAATAAAGTATGCCTAGAAAAAAATATCAACGGAATTTTCTTTCCCGTTCAAGCATAATAGCGTCCTATTATAATCCTGTCTCATAGAGCTACGTGTTAATGCTCCCACACAACGTATTCCGATATGCACTTTAAAACCAATTCCACGTCAGTGGATCCTTTACCTCTATCAATTTGGTGTGTTCCGATAAAATCGTTTTAACTTGTATATTTTGCGGTGATTTTTTTGTACATACATACATATACTCACGGCTATAAATCCCTAAAAGGGGTAGCCAGAGCTGAGAAATAAGAAATTCCTCAGCCACTTTTGGAAGTTGAGTGGGGAAAAGATGGTAGAATAAAGGTTGTTGGTGATGGGTCTCCAACCGCATCGCCCAAAAATCCCTTAAAACGCCCCAAGTCCGTTAGTCGCATCTTACGTACACCCACCGGAAGAAATGGGGTAGTGCTATTCTAAGCCGACACTACACAGCACTGATTTTTTTGTGTGGCTTTAAAATAGCGCTAACGCATTTCTTCACACGCTTATAGAAAGAGGCGACTTAAAGTTTTTGAGGATTCAAACCAATTATTTAAATGTAATGTGGAGAATGAGGAGGCAGGATTGCTGGTGATGGTTTTCAGCCACATCACTCAAAAACACTTGAAACTCCCAAACATCCAAGGCAAAAGTGCAGTATTGTAACCCAATCTTTCTGATATTGTTATTTTTCAAAGACTTGTGGGAACAGTAAAGATATTCTGGCCAGTACACCCTGCTGTGGCAGAAGAAATATGAGAGCAGAGTGAATGCAGTGGAGATGAGATCCACAGAAAAAAATATGTTATGTGATAGAGTGAGAAATAGCGTGATTCGTGAAAGGTGTGGTGTGAAATATGATTAGACATACCGCGATGTAGGAATATGAGTGAGACGCTGCTGCTATGTGCGAATGAGTCCGCAACAGTGTGCGCTCTAACATTACTCCCACAGACTTTTGTACCGTTTACGCTGTTTTTGTATATCCCAAAGAAATGGCAAATGTAAGAATGAATTTAAAATTCACGCGAATTCATTGTCTCATGCTGTTCAGGTACAACTGTTATCTAGATATCAAGTACAAAGAGGAGGAACAGATATGAAGCAGATATTTAGGCCTTTCAGTTTTTTTTTTTCAAAATCAGAGCTGATTCTCTAAGAAAATAAAGCTGGTCTATTAAGAAATCTTAACTAAATATAAATAACATCTACTTTTTAGATTTGAATATTAAAATATTTGATACAAAAGAGGATACAAACGGAAATAACCTTACCGCTGAGTTGCATCTGACATTACATTACCGCGCACCAAAGACGACGCTTTACAGATTATATAGACGTGAATAATTAGAAATAACTTGGGAAACTTAGCAACATTGCGCTCTTTCTGAATGTTGAAAACTGTACACAAACAAGTTTCGAGCAAAAAAGCGCCTCCAAGAATTAAGTGACGCAACTTTTGTCTTTCAAACTTGTTATGAATAAAGTTTGTTGTGTCGCTTTTGAGTGGGATTGGTTATTATTATAATTATGTTAAGGAGTTTACTGTTTCATAGTTTCGGTGACCCGATTCTGTTTATTGTAGTAAAATGAATAATTTTATGGTCGTGCTCCAAGATTTGATTATGTGAATGGATTTTAAGTTTACATAGTGGATCGTCCCAGCTTCGCACGGGTAGCGTTGATTTTTAAATATCTGAGGTTTCTTTCTTTAGTCACTGCTCAAGCATTGTGAAATTCAGCGCAATGTTTTCAATTTATTAAATTTATAGCACTCCCTAAACAGTGTAGTTTGGTGATTTTTAATGCGCTTTAATGAACGGTTCAGTATTTCCGTTTAATAGCAAATTTTAGAATAAAACGCTATGAAGTATTTAAAACAATCTAAAAAATAAATCATTACGTGATGTAGGATGCAACTACTGGCGCCATCTAGTATGTTATATGTAAATTAGTAACGATTCGGTTTTGGTCACGGGCGCGATGGCTTATTTTATGTACAATTTCGGTGTTTCTCTACCGATTTATATGATTCTTTTTTTATTGAATAGGTAATAATGTTACCTTTTTTAAATTAGGGATGAGTGAGAGGTTTAAAAACGTAAGAGTAAACAAATATAATCAGAATGTTCCGAACTGCTAAGCTATCAGGAATTACACGTGTTATTGTGAGTCACCCATAAAAGATAGACATAAACTGTTGAGGATTTTTTTTAGATAATTTTATGAAAAATATTTCCGTCATACATGATTTCTATGTAAGTTTAACCATTAAGGCTGCACACGCGACGGAAGCTTAAAAAATGTAGTAACTTCTCCCGTTTTCCCAAAATTTCCCAAAATTCCCCTTTACTACTCTGCTGAAAAGTATACAAAAACCTGCCCAGGAGTATGGAGAATAATTGTACCAAGTTTCGTTAAAATCCGTCGAGTAGTTTTTGTTTCCATAAGGAACATACAAACCGACAGACAGACAGACAGACAGACAGACAGACAGACAGACAGACAGACAGACAGACAAAAAATTTACTGATTGCATTTTTGGCATCAGTATCGATCCCTAATCACCACCTGATAGTTATTTTGAAAATATATTTCATGTACAGAATTGACCTCTCTACAGATTTATTATAAGTATAGATTAGGTATATTATAATGTTGCCCACATTATATAAATATTTAGAAGTTTTATTTATTATAAAAATATTTAGAAGTTCATGTCTTATATGTGCAGATGAAATACAAGCGTGGTATAAACAAAACCGTGGGGAAAACACTACCGGTAGTTACTTAAACTTATGTACTATATTATACGTCAAATGATAAGAAGTATTTTTTAAATAAAAAAATAAAGTATTCTCAAAACAGGCGTCCGAAGTATGAAGAATGAAAGAGCATTGTATGAAAGAGTCGAAGAATGTGAATGAAGCTAGAAAGGTTTGTCAGGATCGTACAAAGTGGCGATCACTAGTCTCCGCGCGGCGTGAGTAAATGTTTGTATGTATGCATGTATGTATTCTTAAAGCAGCGTTTCTTGTCATTAATGGTTGCACTTTGCATAAACCAAATTAATTTTCACTCTGGTTTCAAATGAAATTCTAAGAATTTTCGCCATCTCTTCCGTTTACATAAGTAAATTTCTCAGCATTTTATGATGATAGAACACTATCTTATTTAAACATAGTTCTAATTCAAAAACTTACTACAGAAGATTTAAAAATAAATTTTCACTGTGAACAAAATAAAAAATAAGACTTTTAATACCTTCTTCGTAACTAATTAATTCAGTGATTTAACTGGAACAATTGAATACATAGTGTTTAATTTACGTCCGCCATTTTGAACCGGTTTCAATTCATCTTCTATTCATCGTGAACAAAGTGATTCGGATCCCGGTTCTGATAAATCTATATCTGTAAATAACGTTCATAGACCCTCGATAGACGCTTATAAATCACAGGGGTATATAGAACATCCGATTGTAAAGCATACCAATGTCAACGCATTGCGTTTAGTATGGTTGTGAGCGAATTTCATATTTCCATTATAGGCAATTTTGCAAGTTATATCTAAATAATACTAGCTTAATTCAAACGTGGGGATTATTACTTATAAATAAAGAATAAATAAAGGAAAGAAAAACTTCGACACAGGCAGGAATCGAACCCTCGACCTCGGGTATACGCCCCCGTCGCTCGCTTTTTACTAATTCGGAAGGCCACTTGTCTACTTTTTCCGATAGAATGCTAATGTTGAAAACGCCTAACTAACACATAATTTAAATCTTTTTGTTCATGAAAACCTCAAGCCTTCCGAATTAGTAAAAATTCTGAGGTAGGAAACGCAAACACTACTTAAACGTGTAAAAGAAATAAAGGATAGAAGAATTTCGCGCTGGCATCCATTGACACGGTAGCTCAATTTGCAGAGCGACCGACGACGGGGGCGTATACCCGATGTCGCGGGTTCGATTCCCGCCTGTGTCGAAGTTTTTCTTTCCTTTATTATTCTTTATTTATCAATAATACTAGCTTTTTGCCCGCAACTACGTTCGCGTGGACTACATTTCTACATCCAGTTTAATGAAAATTTATGAGTTGTCGGTAAATCTTCAGATGGAGACTTTCAATTTGATATCTGAACCAATTTTCTAGCTTTTAGCATCGCGACACAGGCTGTTTCATAAAATCAACCCTCTCTCGTTTAATATATAAGGGAATTACTGTAACTGTAAGATGTACATAATGTACATATAGACAAACCTAGTGCAAATGTGTAATAAATGATAGATTTAACCAGAAACCAGTAAAAGTTAAGCCCGCTGGACCGATGTGAGAAGGTGTACAAGGATTTTAATATATTTTTATATTGTTTAATATTTATTGAGATCATTACAATTGTCATCAGGACTTTTACTGAACAGTGATTTGGCAAAATTATATCGAAAATATAAAATGTACGATACTTCATAAACTCAATTAGACAAGTGAATATGTAATATTATACTTCACTGGTTATTAGTTTTCAGTGAAACTAACTTGTATTATTTACTTCAATAACATTTATGGAGAAAATATATTATTCTTTTTAAAAATAATTTATAGTTCATATTATCAACGCATTAACAGTCCCGTATGAACAAAGTTAAATCACATTTATTACAATTACATTATACCCGTCATCCCGGTGCCATTCGATTGACAACACCCACGACTGCAAACAATGCGACGCTGTACATTGTCGCTCAACAAAACGTACTCATGAATGGTGTCGGAAGATATGCCGCAATGTATTTGTGTGTACACGGCTCTGGTCGCCTAGTCCTGGTATTGTGCGTGGCTTGTCGTTTTCCTGAACACTCGCAGAAAGGAAGTAGGACACGCTTTGTTTTATATCTGATTTAACTTGATGCAGCCTGTTTGCTGTATGCAATTTCTTGGTGTGAAATGCATACATACATACATATACTCACGGCTATAAATCCCTTAACGGGGTAGCCAGAGCTTCGGAATGAAAAATTCCTCAGCCACTTTTGGAAGTTGATTGGGGAAAAGATGGTAATAATAAATGTTTTTGGTGATGGGTCTCCAACCACATCGCCCAAAATCATTTAATAAGCCCCTATACTCTTAGTCGCCTCTTACGATCACCCACGGGTAGAAACGGTCACCGACTCAAAAATGAATTTAAGAGAATTGTAATATTTAGGTAGGTTGAACTGACGCGTGTGGAATAAAAAAATTGCTAAGGTATTAATCACAGTACTCATATTCAATTAAAAAACTTATTTCGTACTTTTTAGTACTAGATTGTTTATTTTCGGTTGTTTTTCCAACAATGAAGTCGGTTTTCTTTTTGTTAAAAATTATTTTATTTTACGAGTTTTAGAGATGGTTAGACCTGGCAAAGATGCCTCTCGGATGAGGAAGCGACGGTTACTGTATTATTCTTCGTATTTCCGGTATTTCTATTATAGTACGATATTAAATAGGCTCAACCATATGTAACCTTACATTGTTCTTAAAATCCTTCGAAAGGCGATGGTCTACAATTCTACATCTCAAGAAAGACTCAAACGTTCACGCCGAATATCCCTGAAGGGGTTAGCAGAGGTAGTAATACTTCTGAATATCACGTGACATTGTCACCTGTTGTTCAGAGTACCCACGATTTTGATTTGCTTAGGCAGTGTTCTCACGTTATACAGGGCAGGCCTATCGGCGTTTTGAACAAATACACTGTCACATGATTGTGAGTTTCGACTTTCCCCTCGATTTCCTGGGATGCCATCATCAGATCCTGGTCTCGTGGTACTTTCTCGGTAACAATAACATAACAAAAGAAATGTTTAGTGAACCTGTACTTCTCTTCATAAAAGCTACGAAGAGGAGTATATATATATTCAGAAGCAAATGCCAATATAAGTTCAGAAAATATGTAAAACGCGGTACATTTGCTTATAAAATTTGAGGGTTCCCCTCGATTTCTCCAGGATCCCATCATCAGACCCTGATATCCTCATAATGGTACCAATCCGGGAGTATCTTCTTTCGATTAAAAAAATAATAATCAAAATCGGTTCATAAATGGCGAAGTAATCGGCGAACAAACATAAAAAAAATATAAAATAATAATATACGGTCGAATTGAGAACACTCCTTTTTTTGAAGTCGGTTAAAAATAGATTTTCTTAAACTAACCTTTTGATAATTGTGTAAAATATTAATATTAAATTATTTCTGTGCATTTTTTACGAACATGATAAATGTCAGGAGGAGTCACTTCTTCTTTGTTATCACAAATGGAGTTATATAATTGACACATTCTATGAATGGGGTTATTATTAACGACATTCGAGCTTGCACTTGGTACTATAAACGGGCGAGGATGGCACAATGTCTTCCGCAGGACATTGATGTTTATATGAGACAGAACAGAAGTCGAAAGCGAGCCATTAATTATCTTGTGCAATGTAGTTAGATCTAATATTTGCCTTCTTTCAAATAGATTATCAAGTTTAAAGTGTTGACATTCTTTTAATATTGTGTTTTAATGTGGATTGGGTAGTTAAAAAATACTTACTAATGTAACGTTATTTGTTTTTTAAACTTAGCTTCGAGAACCTTATACCATATTTAGAGTTGTATTGGTGTCTTAGAGTATACATATAGAAATTAATATGTTAGTGATTTTAAGTATTGGTAAATTTAAATATCTTGTCAATTTCATCTCAGCAGAAACACTTCCGTACTAAGGCGCTAGCCTAGTCTGAAAAAAGTATGTAGATAACTGTTTCCGTGGTCTAACGGAAAAAACATTAGGCATACATGCCAGAGATCCCAATTTGAATTCCCTGTGGCAACTTCACAAATGCAATTCATACACAAAAATACACACATCTGATTATCCTAAAATGTGGGAAATTTCGTGTTTTTAAATATTTGTTGCGGTTTGTTTTACAATCACGTAGTAATCCTTATCTTCTTAATCGCAAATTTCTGCAAATCTGGCACTAACCCAATGTAAAATACAACTCGCTCAACTGAAACAAATTTAATTAAAACTCCAGAAAATCCCAAAGCCCTAAATTATTGTGATAGAATCGAGTTTGCTGAAGCTGAAGAATTCGTAGCAAACTAATTGAGTAGCTATTGTACCGAGTACACAGTGTAGTGCAGCAAAGTTCTTGCAATTTGCGGTATAACTGTTCAAGCAGAAAGTGCCGATAACCGGTTAACTTAACATTTACTTAGCCGATACTTAATTAAGACTTCAATGGGTTTGTTTATGCCACAAGTTTGTATTGCTCGTTTTTTGGTAGGTAGTTAATTTTTTTATTTATTGACTCGATAATCAAAAAACTTAAGTTTTCGTGATTTGTCAGTCCATATTTTTTTATCCTTAAGTGGTAGATAGAAATCAACCTCTTTTATCTGCCATATTTTTTAATTACTTCTCACGCTTTGTATAGTTTCCCGCAAATATTGTCGGTGATCTTACTTGCATCTATACAGATGTAAAAAGTAAGTATAGTTCCTCAGCTTTTACGATTTAACCATACCTAGTTACGACAATAACCTAATCAATACTAAACCGAGTAATCAATACTGTTAAATCAATGATTCGTCAGCCACTTTTAAAAGTTTAGCAAACATTGTAAAATAAAAAAAATTACTTTGAAAGCTTTCTACAACCACATAACTCAACAATAACTTAGAAAGTACAATCACCTTCTACGACACTAGCGGGATCAGATTGAGTAGTAATATTTCAAGAACAAACAAAATGACGAGATTGACAGAAATAATAGACGATTATCTCCGGGCCAGTAATATAACGCTAGAATTGAAGACCAAACAATTTGGACCCGACATTATGAGTCGTAATCTTCACAAGCCGGCCCAAATCTGCGTTTATTGTTTCATACGCAATTATTTCTAGAGATTAGATTCGGGTGGAGCATGAAAATGTTAGCAGCTTCGAATTTTGTCGACGGCTTTTGGCGCGAGAGTCTGTCAATTGAGTGTGCCCAGTTTAGAATTTCAACTTGAAAACGTTGTTAATTAATACTAAAGACCGAGCTGAAAATGCTACAGCTGAATTTGAAAACTTTAAAGTATAAGTATTCGTTCATTTGTAACTGATTTGTTTTAAAATCAAAGCACTTAATTGGAAGAATATAAATCATACTCCGTATTAATTGGTTATTTTAACAGCATAATTTTTTTGAACACAACCTCCGGCTATACGCCCGTCGTTTTTCCTTCCTGTATTTGTTAGTTATAATCTCGACATGAGGTTTTCATGAACAAAATATTTCTATTTATTAAATAAGACTATTTGATAGTAACAAGGAAGCAATTCAGATAGAAATTCAGTCACACGGTTGGAGATCTGTGTCTAAGCACTTCAATTTACAATCCTTTCTCAACTGAACTACCGAAATTGGCCGCAGAATTTCTAACTCCAAAGCTCAGCCTACCCCTTTTTGGGATTAATGCAGAACGCAGAGTAACCAATTTATGATTGTGCATAGGATTTTTATTACCTGGTGTTATACGAGTATATACCCACAAATTACTGTGAAACAGACAGGCCTATTGCCTAATTCAAATCTTTTTGTTCATGAAAACCTCATGTGGGGATTATTACTAATAAACAAAGAATAAATAAAGGAAAGAAAAATTTCCGTCTAGCGTCCGGGGCGTTTACCCGAGGTCGCGGGTTCGATCCCCGCCTGTGTCGAAGTTTTTCTTTCCTTTATTTATTCTTTATTTATTAGGCCTATTGCCGCTTAAATGTGTAACAAAACGATAGTTCCATTTCAATAGTTTAAAATAAGTGTCGTGGACCGTAAAGAGGGTGCTAATGAGCCCAGTCGATACAAAGCCGATCTCTGTAATGCCCAATGAGCTGACAGTTGGCAGCCAACTCAATACAGATGAACTCATTTAATATGGTACAGAAGGACAGTTGAAATATTTTATTAGAAATTCGCTTAATTAAATTAATATATTGATCGTTAAAATAAAAATTTAAATGTGAATAAGCTTATTGTGCTTAATCGTAAAAGCTAGAGTTAAATGTTAAATATAATTTGGTATTTTTAAAGAGGGATAAAACGAAAACAGAACGGTAAGCTATGAAGTAGTAACACATCAAAAATATGTGTCTACAATTAAAACTTTATTCAACTCAGCTGAAAATAATAAAATACTTTAATTTTTGCTGTGTAGTGTCGGCTTAGAATAGCACTACCCCATTTCTTCCGGTGGGTGTACGTAGGAGGCGACTAACGGTATTGGGGCTTTTAAGGGCTATTTGGGCGATGCGGTTGGAGACCCATCACCGACCTTTATTTTTACCATCTTTTCCCCACTATCATTTCCAAAAGTGGCTGAGGGATTTCTAATTCCTTAGCTCTGGCTACCCCTTCTAGGGATTTACAGCCGTGAGTATATGTATGTATGTTATCGTGTAGTGCCGCCACCTACCGAGACGGGTGTCGTAAAAGGCGACTAAGGTTGGAGTTTTTTAAGTGGTTTTAGGCGATGTCGTTGGAGACACATCACCAAAGATACTTTATTTTTACCATCTTGTCCCCCCTATCAACATTCAAATGAGACTGCGGAGCTTCTAGCTCTGAAGCTCTGGCTACCCCTTTTTCGGATTTATAGCCATGAGTATATGTATGTATGTAGTTGTTAATGCGTTTGTACGTACACAATTTAAAAAAAAAACTTATGAAAGCTACGTTATTTTTTAAGAAACTTCCTACGGTATGCAATCCACTTAAGAATAATAAACCTAATTTCCCTAACTATTGCTCATATCCCATTAAAATCAAGAACCACAGTTTAGCATAGCAAGAAACTGCATGACGACATCAAACAGTGGCCACATATTTGCTTGAATTAATTCGCCTTCGTGCAGTTAATTTGTACAGTAGAACTAAAAAGTATTATATTTGTTTCCGTTTTTATTTACATACATACATATAATAATAATAATAAAATGGCGTAGGGATGTGACGACCCCACCGCCCATTGTTGGAATGGCAGGATGAAATTTTTACCAGCTTGCCATTCCAGCAATGCAAATAGCGCTTGAGTTTGTAGATGTTGACCGTGTCTACAAACTGGTCTCAGCGCAAAATAGAGCAATAACGGTCTCCCCGGGGCAAGTGAGCGAAAACCCGGGTGAATCTTCGCTCATCATAATGGACACAGGAAATAATGATGAGCGTATAGGGCCGCTCCCCAGGGGTTATCGCTGGGGCGCGTCTGGAGCTGGGGCTGGACGTGGCAGCATGCGGTCCCCCAGCCGCAGCAGACCGGCCCGACCACCTGGTCGGTCTGCTCGACCACCTCAGTCACCAGATGGCTTGGCAACGGTTGGGACTGGGGCAACTCAGTCCCAGCAATCGGTGCCCGCCGCTGGTGGAACAAGGCGTCGCATGGCATGGACGGTCGAAATGAATAGGAATGCCATGCGGGCCTATATTAGGGCCTCGGGTTCAAGAACTGGACGGACAGGTTATCGGGCAGCAATGTACCGCGAATTTCTGCGGCTGGAGCCCAATTTGACCGTCACAGAACAAAACCTGGCGGATCGAGTTCGGTACATACAGCGCTCAGAACTTTTTAGCACTACCGAACTCGAACAATTGCGACGCGAGGCTGTTCCCCCGTTAGACGAAGAGCCACCTTTGCAGGTTCTCCCTCCAGTCCCTGAACGGGAAATACGGAGGGAGCCAATTGCTAACCTGCCGGATGTGGGTGGTGCGGAAAGCGATTGGGGAACAGTCTCCCTGGATTTGGATTTGGTGGGGAGCGCACTCGAAGAGACGATCCTGGAATATCGCCAAGTGCCTCTCGAAAGGAGGCCAAGGCTGCCCCGAGTTCCTCTCAGCATCAAGGTTCGGGATGTCGTTGAGGCCGTCAATAGCATGCTGCCCTCATTTTTAGAGAGCAGCATGGACCTTTGGGATACGGATTCAATCCTCTTTGGCGCCGCAATGACAGTTTGTCAATTTGTCGGCCTCAGGATGCCGCCAGCAAGAGCTGGTGGCTCCCGCCAGGCTGGCAGTACTAGTCCCAGGACTAGAACTAGACCAGCCTGGATGAGGCGGATTGAAAGCCGTATCACAAGGGCCAGGGTCCTTATCGGCAAACTGACCAGCTTCAGATCAGGCAACAATAGGCCGAGGGTGGTGCGCTTCGTCAGGGAGGCATTCCCTGGTGAGAATGTCTTTGACAACTCACCGGAGTTTGCCTGTAGACTGGTGGAGCGCATCGATGATCTGAAGCAGAAGATCGCTGCTTGGGGTAAGCGAATTAGGCGATATTCTGAAAGGGTAAAGAGGTACCAACAGAATCGTCTCTTCATGAGTGACCAGAAGAAGTTCTACAGAACTTTGGAGCGTCCCGATGTGGTTTCGACGGGTCAGCGACCGGAAAAAGCCGACGTGGTTGCCTTTTGGCGTGGGCTTTGGTCGCTGCCTGTTGATCACGAAGAGGGCCGATGGTTCGAGGCGGTCGAGGGAGCGTGCGAGCCCATAGCGCCCATGAACCCCGTCAACATATCCGAGGAGGATGTGGTGGCTGCGATCCGTAAGGCTCCGAACTGGAAAAGTCCGGGGCCGGACGGATTGCACCATTACTGGTTGAAGGGGTTCACGCGCTGTCACGCTACTCTCGCCCGTCAGTTCCAAAGCGCCCTCGAGAATGGGACGCTCCCGAACTTCTTAACTACTGGGGTCACTCATTTAGCTCCAAAGAGCGATGCTACCACGGATCCATCACAATACCGCCCCATTACTTGTCTTTGTACAATTTACAAGACCTTGACATCCGTTCTGAGCCCCAAGATTACTCAACACATTGCTGATAACAATGTGATCTCTGGGGCTCAGAACGGATGTAGGGGCGGTAGTCGCGGTAGCAAGGAGCTGCTCCTCATCGATGCGGTCGTAGGCCAACTGGTCAAACGCAACCGTCGGAACTTTTCCGCTGGCTGGATAGACTACAGGAAGGCGTTCGATTCGGTACCTCATTCATGGCTCATGAGGGTCCTCGAGCTGTACAAAATTGAAAGTACAGTTCGACACTTCCTCGGGCAGTGTATGGGGTGCTGGAGAACGATCCTGAGTTTAGACGGTCAGCGGATGACGGACGCGGATGACCAAATTGATATAAGGCGAGGGATTTTCCAGGGCGATTGCCTGAGTCCAGTTTGGTTTTGCTTGGCCCTGAATCCTCTAAGTACACTCTTGGAGAATTCAGGGACAGGCTTTCAGTTTCGGAGAGGCGGACCACGCTTGCCTCATCTCCTTTACATGGATGACCTGAAGCTTTACGCCCCCACGGCTGACAGATTGGCAGAGCTACTGACGATCACTAACGATTTCAGTGGTTCCGTCAAGATGGAGCTCGGGGTCGATAAGTGTGCGGTCATTCATGTCGAGAAGGGGCATGTCGTGCACTCTGATGGTGTCGATGTCGGCACCAATCATTTGAGGGCACTCTCCGAGGCTGAAACATACCGGTATCTGGGCATGTCACAAACCATCGGTGTGAAGGTGGCAGACGTGAAACAGGGTGTTTGCGAGGAGTTTTATGAACGCCTGAAAAGTGTGCTTAATAGCTACTTGTCAGGCGTTAATAAGATCCGAGCCATTAACTCCTGGGTCATGCCTGTACTGATGTACACGTTTGGCGTGCTCAGATGGACTCAGTCCGAACTAGACGCTCTGGACAGACGAGTCCGCACGACGATGACCTCTCATCGAATGCATCATCCGAGATCGTCGGTTATGAGATTGTATATCCCGCGGAAGTGTGGTGGTCGAGGCCTCTTGAGTGCCAAAACCATGCACAACCGCGAGGTATGCAACACAGAAACTATTTTTTGACGATGACGGATGATAGTATTCGGGGAGAGGTGGTCGCTAGTGATAAAGGACTGACTCCCTTATCGTTGGCCTCACAGGATTGGCGAACCCCGGAGGTACTTAGCACCTCTGATCGGGAGTCCGTATGGAAAGAGAAGGAGCTGCACGGGAGGTTTTACAAGGTACTTCACGAACCTTTCGTGGACCGTAAAGCCTCCCTGCATTGGCTGCGTTTCGGGGACCTCTTTGGGGAAACCGAAGGTTTTGTCTGTGCAATACAAGACCAGGTTATCAAGACGCGGAACTATCGGAAATACATCCTAAAGGACGGTACCACAGACATCTGTCGAGCATGTGGCCGTCCCGGAGAGTCACTTAGGCATGTTATTTCCGGTTGTTCGGCTCTTGCTAACACTGAGTACTTGCACAGACACAACCAAGCAGCCAAAATCCTGCATCAGGAGCTCGCTCTAAAATACGGACTCTTGCAACAGAGGTTGCCGTATTACAAGTATCTGCCGGAGCCAATCCTAGAAAACGACCGTGCCAAAATCTATTGGGACCGATCCGTTATCACGGACAGGACTATTCTAGCGAATAAGCCTGATATCGTGGTATGGGATCGGTCGCAGTCGAGGGTATTTCTAGTGGATGTCACTATCCCTCATGACGAGGGTCTCGTGAAAGCCGACACCGAGAAGCGTCGGAAATATCTCGATCTGGCTCACGAGATCACCGACATGTGGGGTGTGACTTCGACAGAAATAATCCCAATTGTGTTGTCCGCGAACGGGTTAATTCCAACCAGCCTCGCGACCAACTTGAGGCGGTTGGATTTCTGTGGCGTGTCGGTTCCAGCACAGATGCAGAAAGCGGTGCTGCTCGATACGGCTCGGATCGTCCGTCGGTTCTTGAACCTGACTCCCTGACCCCGACCGACTGTGCTCTTGTCGGGGAGTACCGCCTCTCCCATTTAAAATTCTAATTTTCTGTTTCGGCCATGGGAGAGGCGAGAAGCTAAAAGTGTTCTTGAAATAATAATAAAACTCTTTATTGCACATTACAAAATAAAAACAACAATTACAAAAAAAGATCGGTATAAAAGCCAAAGTACAACTGGCGGTCTTATCACTAAGAGCGATCTCTTCCAGACAACCCATTAATGGAAAGATTTGCTGGATTAAAAACATGTTCGGTAGATGTCCAATAAATTAAACTGATTTGCTTAAAAACTAAAATTATTCATCAAACTATTATCTATCTATTTTAAGTATTACTAAATATTTATTAAGTTCTAATACACTTACAGATACAGATAGTAAATAAATAATATTCAATAAATACAATACATATGCAATATATATAAAGATTTTTAAATAAAATACATATATACATTTTACGACATAATATATAATAGAATATATAAACTTTTGTATGCAACACAAATAATATTATAATGTTTCGGAGAGGAAGTGTTTTTTTACCATTTTCTTGAAAATAGGGAGAGACTTGGCTAATCGCACCTCTACAGGAAGACCGTTCCATAGTTGTACAGCCTGGACGGTAAAGGAGGAACTGTAAAAATTGGTGGAATGGGTAGGGGTAAGAACGCAGATTGAGGTCATGTGAAGAGTGAAGGAATTGGAAACGCTCTTTAAGGTAGGCGGGGGTGGCAGGATTAAACAAGATAGAGTACAGGAGAGACAGAGTATGTGCATTCCGGCGGAGACGAATTGGAAGCCACTGAAGTTTATTGTCAGCCGTGATAGCTCAGTGGGTAGAACACTCGGTTAACGTGCAAGCGACTAGTGTTCAAATCCCGGGTCGGGCCTACACCAATTTGTCTTTTCTAAAGACATATGTGTGGTTAATTTATCATGGTTGTTAACGGTGAGGGAAAACATCGTGAGGAAACCCACATGGCTGAGTTGTACTTAGTCATGTGACAGTGTATTCGTACAAAACGGCGATAGGCCTGCCCCCTATCACGTGAGTACACTGTCCATGCAAAACGTGGGTACTCTGAACACCAGATGACAAAGTCACCTGGTGTTCAGAAGTATTAGTACCTCTGCCAACCCCTTCGAGGATATGCGGCGTGAACGTTTATGTTTATGTTATGTTATGTTATGTGAAGTTTATTGCGATACGCAGAGACATGGTCATATTTACGCAGTCCGAAAATAAACCTAATACATAAGTTTTGTAAGCGCTCAAGTTTGTTCAGTTGATCTTCAGTTAGATCGAGATAGCAGGTGTCAGCATAATCAAGAATAGGTAGGAGAAGAGATAGGGCTAACGCAGTTTTGGTAGCAGTAGGGAGAAAGTTACGTAGCATAAGGTGCTATCTATCATCACACCAAGGTTTTTTACAGCAGCGCTGAAAGGAATGGATGTGCCATCAAATAAAACAGGCGGTAGTGATTTATAGTCAATCTTGGAAACAATTCGTGAGCTACCAACTATAATTATTTGCGTTTTATTCGGATTAACTTTCAATCCATATGCTTCACTCCATTTCAAAATTTGCATTAAATCATTATTAATTAAGCTTATGGACATATTTATTTGGTCAAAATTAGCCTGTGTGTAAATCTGAAGATCATCTGCATAAAGGTGGTAGGAAGAAGTAAGTTTATGAGAAATTGAGTTAATAAATATAGCGAATAAGAGAGGAGACAACACACTACCTTGTGGAACACCGGCATTTAACTCAATCCACGGAGACATGGCATCTTCGAGGTGAATGCACTGCCGACGCCCCAGTAGATAACTACGAAACCAGTCAACTACCGTTGGAGATATGTTAAGAGAACGAAGTAAAGCAAGTAATATTTCGAAGTCAACCGTATTAAAGGCGCTACTAAAATCAAGCAGTGCTAAAACAGTCAGCAGTCCCTTATCCATTCCCAAACGCATGTCATCAGTTATTTTGATCAAAGCCGTTACAGTACTATGGGAAGGGCGGAAACCAGATTGGAATGGGTTAAGCAGATCATTCCTAGTGAGAAAATCACTTAACTGTTTATGTACCAGTCGTTCAAGTACTTTAGAGAGGAATGGCAGAATAGATATAGGACGATATTCAGAGAAGGACTTAGGATTAGAATTTATTTATATAATATAATAACATTAAACAGATTTATATAAACAGATAGATTTATACGCATATAGCTGTTGCACTGGATCATGATATATTATTAATATCGGGAATTAGAATAAGGAAATGTTTAAGTTATTTTACTTGCGTATTTTGTTGTAAGATGTTTCTTGTTTCAATTTCTTCTATGTGCCACAAATGGAGAATGAACACCTTTTTTTATAAAGGATCTACAACGTCATTCAAGTTGTATTGTATTGGCTTAGAACAACACTAACTAATTTCTTCCATAGGACATATGAAACATTTAATTAATATGTAGGCGATGTAATCATCGGGCTACAAGTATTTCTCAATTATTTTTTCTCAGAACTTTATAAAAAAAGCTGAATAATACCTAATCTGTAGCTCTAGCTACCCCTTCATCGTATCGTACAGGTCACCCAAACCATGTAACAAGTCAGTACAACCCAGTCAACACCAGAGCTGTTGGTTCGCTCGACTGTACATTCCGATAGTCAACAAGCACGCGAGCGTATAATGTTGGAAATTTACTTAGAAAAATTAAACTAACGGCAGTTGAGCTATGAGGTGTCAGTTTAGAATAGCGCTAACCCATTTCTTCTCATAGATATCTTACTAAGCCGTATTGAACATTTGAATGATCTTTAGGCTATGTAAAACAAACCTCAATTCGGTATGCAATTTTTTTTGGTATTTATTAAATATTTTTATTCGATAGTAAACATGAAAATAAAAGACCAATTTGAATATTTTCCATTTCAATGAGTTATTGTAAAGTTATGATTTTTTAAAGATTGTTCAACTTTTGTATTTTATGACGTCATCGATTGATAAAATCACGTAGCGACATGCAAATGAAGCGAAATGTTTATAAAAATCTTGCTGATTGCAAAACATAATACGAATTTGTGATGTCAAATGAAATTATTACGATATTATACTAAACAAACCTATTATTTTCGGTATTTTATTAATAAACTGCAAAACCGTATGTCTTTGATACAACATTGAAGGTCAAACACTGTTACAGTTTTTAGATAAAATAACAGTCATCTTAGCTTCAATTGCTGTAATTTCAAGAAAATATTGTTTATAACCATAATATCTCGAAATGGTTTTGTAATCAGCATCACTTTAGTAAAACTTTGCATACGAATTACTTCACAGTGATTTACCCTCAAATCTTCCAAAATTTGTTTAAGTATTTATAATTCTAATGCCCTATCTACCCCTTCATCGTATTCACAGCCATGAGTACAGGTCACCTAAACAACTCACCAAGTCAGTACAACCCAGTCAACACCAGAGCTGTTAGTTCGCTCGACTGTACATTCCGATAGTCAACAAGCACGCGAGCGTATAATGTTGGACATTCACTTAGAAGTCGTGCTTCCGGATCAATATTTGGCTTTTAAATCAATTCGTGAACTGAATTTGCTGAAGCTCGGGGTGTTTCCTTTGATATTTTACATAAAACTACTACTCTTCTGGGTATTTTGAATACTGGAAATATATACTTACACTCGACTACTAGGGTTGGTTTTTCCCGCAGGTAGACAGAGGTACTAAACTAATACATCTGAAATTCATATTACATATTTTTCAACTGGTATTCCATATACCAAGGTTTACGAATCAACGTCTCTTGGCAAACTACAGCTCAAATATGAGGGTTTATTCATGATATTTTTCCTCACCGCTAACATTCTTGGTGAAGTAATGTCACAATGGCTTGAGGAAAGAAACACGGGTGTATGCCCAACTTATTTCAGCTAAACTCCCCTGCATGGCATGATATATATTCAAGAAATTAATAAAAATAAACTCAAATATCTCAAATATGTAATTAACAACCCACAAAGAACAAGTAAATAATGTTTAAACAGTCACCATTATTTTTTTATAGAGCATCTACTGAAATATAATTAAAAGAATTATATGAAAAAAGTAAGTCAATATTAATAAATAAGGTTTTTCAAAAATATTTTATCAAGAAAAACAACATGAGAACATATTTGAAAAGTAGAATCCAAAATCAGCTACGTCTAGCTCAACTGATATATGCCTAATAATATTTACTTATTTATTTATTAATAATTAGGCATGCACACAGTACACCATCATATTATATTATAATTTACATAAGACGTATACATTTTATTCAGATGCAGTACCAGAACAGCATGCACAACATTTCCTATTTAGTTGAACTAATTTACAATACTAAAAAAATATAAATAATTCAAAATATGTTTGCACACTTTGCACACAAAATTTGCACACTTATGTTGAATAGATTTGAATAAAACAGACATTATATTGGAAATACTACAATTCCCATCTCTTATTCATTCAGCGAACATTATAAAAGCATTCTCATGAACAGTGAGATCCTGAGCAGACGTTAAATAAATCAACATTGTTCCCGACCTGTCTATGTAAATACTTGTTATAAAGTGGCGAACTAGTATCCTACAGTGTGATTCTTATATCTTACCAAGTTTCCAGACTAGAGTGGTAACTGCAATAGGGAATAATTTATTATTATACATAGATATACTCACGGATATAAATACAAAAATTACAATTCTTCAGTCTCTTGTTGTTTTGGGAGAAGATTGTAAGATAATACATGATTGTCAATTAGTCTGCAGCCATATTGCCCAGTAATCACTTAAAAGGTTATAACGTAGTTCTATACTATATTACGGCAATCAAATACATTTTTTTCCCGAATATTTTAATTTACATTTTAAGAACCTTACGGCTACGTTTCTTTGGCATTCATTGCCGTAGTTATAAATAGGTAGGTATAATACAAATAAAGGATAAACGCATAAAAGTATGCATGAAGTCCGATTAAATACATTTCAACAGAGCTTATCTACTTGTAGAGTTTCAGCGATTGCATTCGTTTACGTTGATATTAATTAGAAATATTTCAATAACTTCTTTGTTTACAATTCCGTGCGAATAAATAGCCAGTTTAATTAAGCAGTTGGCTGGTTCATAGGTTTATTGGAGCGCTTTTGATATTTGAGCGCTATTTCACCGTCACTATATCGGCTAGAATGAGATGACGGTATACGATACTAAGTAAGTGCAAAAGAGATGACTGTTTTTTACCACGCGATATCTAGTTATACTACATACATACATATACTCACGGCTATAAATCCCTAAAAGGGGTAGCCAGAGCTGAGAAATTAGAAATTCCTCAGCCACTTTTGGAAGTTGAAAGGGGAAAAGATGGTAGAATAAAGGTTTAGCTGTGTAGTGTCGGCTTAGAATAGCACTACCCCATTTCTACCGGTGGGTGTACGTAAGAGGCGACTAACGGTATTGGGGCTTTTTAAGGGATTTTTGGGCGATGCGGTTGGAGACCCATCACCAACAACCTTTATTCTAGTTATACTAGTACTAGCTATACTGAAATAATCATACTCCAAGTAACAAATTGTGACCTCTGGTTCCAGAAACCAGTCTGTCAAGCATAACTGGACTTAAACCACGGATATCGTCTCATTAACGTTAATAAAACAGAGTTTTCGAATCAAATGCCCTAATTAAATAAATGGTTGCAGTCTGCTAATCCACAGATTATGCCAGTGTGATGGACTATGGCCAAATCATCCTATCCTGTTCAGGCTAATCGTGATCTCATCGGTCAGAAATATATGTGGGCGGCAACGAATTACTAATTTTAATTGGCAGCGATAAAACGCCCGTATCCACAACATAAAAACACTACATTTACACTTATTTAAAAACTTTGTTATAATGTAAGAATGATGAAGATGACAAAAGCAGGCGTCCAAATTGTATTAAAATATTGATGAATAGAAAAATAACAAAAATATATATTGGATCGTACAAAGTGGCAATTGATGCTCTCTACCTCTCCCAGAGATGACCCATGGTGTGAAAACTAATCATATTCAAAGGTTTGTAAATTAAGTCTTTTTAAAATATAATGTTTGCTAGTATAGATAAATTACCTATGTATACAATGCAATGAATCACTATTCTGAGTTCACTCAGTAACTTCATAGGACGAAGTCTCAAGGAAAGTTAATAAAAACTTTTAACACAACTCTTTGGAAAGTGGGTGGAAACTACAAAACACTTTTAAGCTAAGATTACATTCAACTTCGTGCTTTAGACTTTCCTGATGCAAGCTATTTTGTTACCTTTGAGAAAAGTCATTTCGTAGAACTTCCTATTATCTTGTTTAGATTATACTTTTATGATATATATATACTTTTATAATATATATAATATATAGTCTGCTTAGAACAGCACTACCCTATTTATTCCTGCTAAGGGTTTTTTATGTGATTTTTGGGCGGCGCATCTGGAGACCCATCACAATAAACATGGCTGAGGAATTTCTTATTGCAAAGCTTTGGCCATCCCTTCTAGAGATTCATAGCCGTGAATATATTATGTATGTATGTATATAATCGAATGGTTCGAGGCTACCCTGGACATTGTGATGCGTCCGGGAACAAAATATAAATTTAAGGGGCACTTCAGGGCGCGTCTTAGTTTTTATGGCAACACCATGAATAAACCATCTATGATGCACATTGTTGTTTAGATTATAATTATTGTCAATAAAATTAGACTGAATCCACGGAATCAGCTCATAATTCAATGCTCAACTATTATTAACGAGGACAGATTTGGAGTGGTTTAATAAAACAATACAATTTTATTCTCACGTGCGTATATGACGTGCATTAGTTTTCCTTGGGGTTGGTAGAGACTGTCAATCGCCATTTTGTACAACTCTGGCAAACCTTTTAAGTGTCGTCTTAAGTATTTTTACATATACACTCTTTTATTCATGAAAATGTAGACAACTGCCTTTTTAGCAGATTTTCTTTGTTTTCTATCTTAATTTATTCTGTGGTCGTCTTCCACTGATATTATTATTCGTAGTGGTTCTATATAGACCCTTACCAACTTACTTCCTCTCACTTTTCTTACACCCTCTCTAAACAGTACATAAACATTTTAGTTCATCACAGAAATATTGGTTCTTCTCAGATTTATTTCATTTATATATTACATAATCTTACAAATTTACTTTTTTCCTATAATTTGGCCCAACCAGCTCCTTTTTTTATCCTTATAACAATATCATTTTCACTCCGCACCTTTCACAACTATACATTTTCTATGAACGCTGATATTAGAATCTAATATCTTTGTAATCTGACTAAGCTAAATATAACACCGCTTAAATATTGTTACTCACACATTCGATAAAAGAGTAAGGAGATAAAAAACATATCCACGTTCCTATATCAATACAGGCGAAAATTTGCATTTCAAAGTGTCAAAGTCAAATATTAGTGTACAAATTCCCGGTATGCTCGCCGTGTTTTGTTTATTCACAATTCCGTTCTGTCTAACACAAATGGTCCCGATTATATGACATGGACATTCAATCCCTGTATTACAGTATCGAATTT
Organism: Bedellia somnulentella; assembly: GCA_963576735.1. Lineage (NCBI taxonomy): Eukaryota > Metazoa > Arthropoda > Insecta > Lepidoptera > Bedelliidae > Bedellia > Bedellia somnulentella. Next base: position 15,137,848 of record OY755184.1, read on the forward strand.
GAAGCCAATTTGTTGATTACCATTCGAGAGATCAATTAAAGGTAACGATAGAAATTATACTTCAACTAAATTGACTGAATTCCCTGATGTCTCGGCTGTTCATGTTGTTGTTGTTAAAGAGAAACGCTTCTTTTAAATAATTACATATATACATACATATACTCACGGCTATAAATCCCTAGAAGGGGTAGCCAGAGCTAAGGAACTAGAAGTTCCTCAGCCACTTTTGGAAAGTTGAGTGGGGAAAAGATGGAAAAATAAAGGTTGTTGGTGATGGGTCTCCAACCGCATCGCCCAAAAATCCCTTAAAAGCCTGACTGACTGACGTGAAAAATGTCTGACGTATTTATAATTTCTCAGCTCTGGCTACCCCATTTAGGGATTTATAGCCGGGAGTATATGTATGTATGTGTGTATATATGTAATTTATTAAACATAAGGTACCGTTGGTGATGGGTCTACAGCCACACCGATAATCCCAAAAACCAATTAAAAGGTAGTCCCTAGATCACATCGTATGACATTCACAAGAAGACGTTGCTATTCTAAGCAATATTCAAATCGGGTCTTTCATTTACGCAACGTATTGCTTTTATCGCCAAGTAATTTTCAATTCAATAAATACAGTAAAATTTACTGTACCTAACACATAAAATTAGCTGTAATAATAATAATTTTAATAGTCCGATCTGAAGGGAATTTTGGTAGCGATTTCACAAACACTAATTACATGTGACTCTTGTCAAACTTGTTTTATTAATATTATTACAATCCAAAAATAAAATATGAATAAAGTATTTTCGAGCCCTTAAATATAAATTCTTGCTTATATAAAGTATGAAAAACTTATTTACTCGCAATTTAAGAGAGAAAATATTTCTTCAAGTAATTTCGTTCTTCTGATTGGTTGCATAGAATTTTGACTAGCAATAAAAGGATTTCCATGCCTTTTATACACATTGAGAGAAAGTACTCAGCACCGTAGATAAAATTCAAAAATCAACACCCACCATATATTTGTTATATTTTCTTATCTTAACACCTGCCTGTAGCTAAAGTATAGTTCATTATGAAACCTTGGCTATCCTTTTTTGAGATTTAACTGTGGGAATAAGAGAGAATAAATAAACACACATACATACATACATATACTCACGCCATTAGTTCCCATTGGGGTAGGCAGAGACTATTGATCGCCACTTCGTACGATCCTGACAAACCTCTCTAGCTTCGTTTACATCCATCAATCTTTTCATACATGCTCTTTTATTCTTCATACTTCGGACGCCAGCCTTTTTGAGCACACTCTCAATTTGGCCCAAGTGTGTTCTCCGTGGTCATCCTCTACTAACATTTCCATCCACACTTGCTCTATAGATCCCTTTTACCAATTTTCTATCATCCATCCTCTCTATGTGCCCAAACCATCTCAACATTCCTTTTTCTATCTTTCTTACAATATCATCTTTCACACCACACTTTTCAGGAATAACACTACTTAGAATAAATAAAGCACCGCAGAATTTAAAAATTAAGAACAAGAACTCACCAGCTTTTGTTTTTAGAGTTGCACAAAGATATACTTGTCACTTCCAGATTTCTGTGTGAGACGAAATGTTTTGTGGGTTAATTAGCTGCCACCTTTTTATACTTACACATTGTATAATAATGGAACAATGAAAAAAGGAATATTTTAAAGGGATGAAAATGGATTCCGTTCTTCTTAAACGGAAAGCTGAATTATAAAATATGACGATTTCTCTGTCAGTTCTTCAGTCAAAAAGTTACCAACCATAAAATTATAGTTTTGCATAATGAAAAGTTCCGTGTAGTGCCGGCTTAGTATGTAACTACCCCTCTTACCCACGGGTGTCGTAAGAGGCGGCTAAGGGTATGGGACTTTTTAAGTGGTTTTTGGACGATGCGGTTGGAGACCTATCACCAACGATACTTTATTTCGACCATCTTGTCCCCTATCAACTTCCAAATGTGGCTGAAGAGTTTCTCGCTCTGAAGCTCTGGCTACTACTTCTTTGGGTTTATGGCCGTGAGTGTATATATGCACGCAAGCATAATATAAAGCTGAAGAGTTTGTTGGTTTGAACGCTAGGATCTCAGGAACTACCTAATCAAATTGAAAAAATCTTTTTGTGTTGGATAGTCCATTTATTGAGGAAGGCTTTAGGCTATATATCATCACGCTGCGACTAAGAGGAGCAAAGAATCAGTGAAAAATGTTGCGAAAGCGGGAAAAATTATTCATATTTGCAGGCTTCCGTTGTGTGCGCTGCGTAAACGGTTGAAGTTACCCAAAAAGTATGTACTGAAGAATTATTCCTCTTAAAACAATCAAAAAAAATTTTCGCGACCGTATATGTCTAGCTTTTAAGATTTACTCACTATAACCATTTTTTTGGTAATCAAATTTGGTCGAAATTAATTCATTATTGCCAATCATTTGCATATTTTTTTTATCAACCTAATATTAATCCTTATTAAAATAAATGTGTTATTGATTAAGAGTATTTAATTGTGAACAAAATTGACCTTCACATCACTTCATTTTAATTAAGATCTTAGAAGATAATACAATTTTAAAATTACTTCGCAACAAAATTGACATGTGTGCATGAAGAAAAGACGCTGCGCTGGCCGGCGAGCGAGATCACCCGCGCGAGAAGCTTATGTTTAAACCTTATAATTATAAGGAATAGTTATAAGTAACATAATATTGATTAACAAATCATCATTTAAATTCGTGTACTATCTATGTTTGGAGGTATAGTCGTTGAAACAAATATATTTCTTTTTGTGGTCATGAATTTACGCTAGATGGCACTGACTGTATATATTCTACATCACGGTAAGATTTCTTTTTTGTTTTTGTATAAATACTTAAACTTGGCTTTCACGGTCTTCCTGGTATCTTTCTCTTTACGGAACTGTAGAATTCAGTGTATTATTGGTTTTTGCGATGTATGATACATCAACGTGTAATAATATATAAAAATAAAACATCCGAAATATACTTTCAACATCTCATCGTGTATTACCTAATACTTACTCAATACACTTTCATTATGTAGTAGTTTTTTTTAAATTTACGGCTAAGATTATTTTTTACAAGGCCAACTATGTGTCGCGTTGTCAAGATCGGGTTTGCGGGGAAAATCAGTATGTTCTTCTGCCACAAGAAAACAAAAAATATATCATTTACGCAGAAGTACTTTAAGATATATTATTTCTTATTTAAAAACACAAATTGACGCGGACGAAGTCGCGGGGAACAGCTGGTAAACTATATTTATTATTAAATGGCACAATTAGAAGTTATTGAAATCTATGTTTGTCAACTAAACTTACATCTCTTAACTAGTTAGATTTCAAGTAAATGCGCCCAATTTACTCCCCTTCTTAAATCCGTCCCCATCTTAAATCTTAGATCATATTCTGTTAGCTTTATTGGACCACCTTGCTGATATATATTGTTATATAATTGAAAAGCGACACATAGAAATATAATCACCTATAAGTTATCAGGCCAATAAAACACTCTAAAACCAATAGTTTTCTTCGAAAATAAATCCCTTTTTTGATCTTGTATAAATGTTTCGCAGAAATTTATTTAGTCAAAACGTGTGGTCAGGTATAATATGGAAATAGTGTCTTCAAGTTCTAGCCTCCTTATGTATTATATATTCAGAAAACGTACATTCACCGTTCTTGTGAATGCGAAAAGAAATCTTTTCTCGAGTCCATTTCAGGATTTCACTTTCATGTGTACTGGATATTAAATAAATGAATTCGAACGTTGCAAATCTAGTTGTCTCTCAGAAATCACTTTTAGCATTGAGACCACCATTGGTACTTAAGTTAATAAAAATATATTAGTCGTAGTAATAAAACGGAATAGTGAGTGCTGTATTCTATTGGATGCTGTATTTTCGTAAGGGAAGTTTTATATAGTGCTGTATTTTCTAAGATTTTCACGATTGCACATTATAATTAAAACAACTATTGATTTTCGGATATTTAATCGCGTGTCATTACGTGGTTTTTTAAAGCCCGACGTTTCGAAACTTTTCAGTTGTCAGATCCCTTTACAAGATGCAGGTGTTTATAAACTAGACTGTGAGTGTGGTCTTTCATACATCGGTCAAACAAAGCGAAGTGTAGCTACTCGCGTAAAATTACATATTGCTGATATGAAGAAACTTTAAAAACAATGTAATAACCCTCGATTAAAATATCCGAAAGTTTTATATGTTTCATTTTGTGTCTTTCTGAAATTTTCATGTCTTTATGTTGTCCTTTACGTCTTATTATATTAATGCTGTGTAGTGTCGGCTCAGAATAGCACTACCCCATTTCTTCCGTTGGATGTACGTCAGAGGAGACTAACGGTATTGGGGCTTTTAAGGGATTTTTGGGCGATGCGGTTGGAGACCCATCACCAACAACCTTTATTTTTACCATCTTTTCCCCACTATTATTTCCAAAAGTAGCTGAGGAATTTCTAACTCCTTAGCTCTGGCTACCCCTTCTAGGAATTTACAGCCGTGAGTATATGTATATATGTATGTATATATATATATATATATATATATATATAATAAATAGAAGAAAGAAAGATAAAAATAACATATATATATATATATATATATATATATGTGTGTTATTTTTATCTTTATTCAAATTAGCTACCGTTATACAACTCAAGTACAGGCCGCGGTGCAAAGACATATCCTATTTGTAAGATTTAACTCAGTTTGACATTGCAGGCCAAATGACTACATCTGCGGGAAAAACCTGCACTCTTGGGTCCTATCGTGGTAGAAGTAATTCAACTCTAACAAACCTCACTTACCCAGCTAAGACAGTGGTGACCAATAGCCAAATTTCTTTATACGGGGTCAGCTCGCGTCTGTATAAGCTCATATCTGAGCTGAAAATGAAAATTATTATGTTTTTTTTGTTTTAATTAATTAATTTATTAAATAAATTAATTTCAAAAACATGATTTTACAATTAAACCATGATTGTAACTAGTAAATCCGTCTACTCGCAACGCATTTCACCTTAATATAAAAGGCATAGTAGCAATTCAAACCATAAAAACCAGACAAGCATCCATCACTGATGCTAGATGGAGTTGACCCAAAAAGCAGATTGGGTTAATGACCCACAAATTGGCTGGACGATGCTTAATAGTGTGGAAACGCAAGGGTTTGCAGCTGTTTTGTGGTGATAACAACTTTCAATTAGCCTTTTTTGGAACACTTTTTTGTATAACAAAACATACCTAGTATCCCAAAAGTAAAGTAGCCAGCGTTCATCCCCTATAGGAAATCTAAAATAAAGATAGACGCTGCAATGAGTTTTTAGCTACATTGACGGGATAGTGATAATCTAAGCTGACATTAATTGAGGTATCAAGTTGTCGTAATTATTACATAAATAAAATATATAATTGGTTTTCGCAAAACTTTAAGTAAAACGAAGTTGAACTTGGTGATTGAAAATTTATGGAATAAGAATCCTACGTTTTTTTTAATGAATATACTGACGCTTCTTTTGCTTCTCACTCTGTTACATCATTGTGCAAATTTTTCAATGGTTTTAGAAATTATTATAATTAATAAAAAAATATAAAAATATACTTAGCTATAAATCTCAAAAAGTGATAGCCCGATCTTCGGAGTTAGAAATTCTTCTGCCACGTTTGGAAGTTGAATGGGGGAAAGACTGTAAATTCAAGTTTGCTGGTGATGCGCCTACAATTGCGACTATTAGCAACCAGTTAAAAAGCCTCATAACCCTAAGTTTCACATACAACACCCGCGAAAAAATGGGTTAGTATTATTCTAAGCTTACACTACACAGCAAAAGAGAATAACTAAAATCAAATTATAATATGGCACTGTATTCGGTTTATAGCTAAACCAAGAAGCGTTTCACTCAAACATACTCTCGCCATTAAATTGCGTTAGTGTGAGAGAAGAGCTATAGTGTGAAGTATTCCATACACTTTTTGTGATTTTGTAACTAAAATAAGGTAATTGTTCTTCAATTATACTGCCATATGTGTAAATTACTAAATTCAAGTTAATAAAGTCAGTTTTTTTAAGCTAGGAATCGGTAATAATGATTTCCTTGAACAATGCTCATTTTAAATTAGGTTTAAAAAGGATAAAAACTATTCCATTTTCGAACAAAAACAGGGAATGCCAACAATTTTGAAAATGGAATAAAATCTCAATATCGCCGTGCACGATAATCATATTTAAGCACGCTTGACTCTCTCATTTTCTACTCACCTGTACCGGCAAGCACTTTGACCCGGATAATGTACAGTCGTGTTCAAGAGCGGCTTTTCCTATTTAACCGGTGAAGTTCATTTAGCTGTTTCTGCGAGTATGAGAGTTCGTAATTAAACTAGAAAAGAGTGTTTTTTTATATGTTCCTGTTAGCGTATTATTTTAGTTATCAAAATATTGTGCTTGAGTTGTAAAGCTGAAAAGAACGGCTTTTGATTTATTTAGAAAACGGAAAGTTTAAAACAATGTTCATATTTTTCTTCTTTTCAAATCTTTTTTCGATTCGAAGTCGATTTCTCTATAAATAACATAATAAAGTTCAAAAAACAAAAAAATGTCGTGTTTCAATTCAAAATGTTACAATACATGACATTCTGGTACAAATATTTTAGATAGATAGATAGGTAAAACATTTATTTTCACTAAATAACAACACTCAGACACACAAAGTGCAACAACATAATAACATAAATATACATAACAAAAACAACAATATCAGGCACACTGGTTTTTAGTGGTTTCCCTGGGGGGCCACTTAACAAATTCTAACCTTTTAATTTCTATCAGATGATTAATTATTAAAATTAAAAAATGAAAAAATAAATAATTATGCTGTGTAGTGACGGCTTAGAATAGCACTACCCCATTTAATCCGGTGGGTGTACGTAAGAGGCGACTAACGGTATTGGGGGTTTTAAGGGATTTTTTAGCGATGATGTTGAAGACCCATCACCAAAAACCTTAATTTCACCATCTTTTCTCCATTTAACTTTCCAAAAGTGGCTGAGGAGTTTCTAATTCCTTAGCTCTGGCTACCCATTTAGGGATTTATAGCCGTGAGTATATGTATGTATGTATAAAATGAATGCTACAAATAATGTAAACTTAAGAATTCATCATATAAAATAACATTAAACTAAAATAAGAAAATAAATAATGAGAATAAAAGATTATTTCTTCGCCATTTTGTTAATTCACACCACTTTATCAGCCATTTTGACAACTCGTGGTTTGTAAACCACTTTATAACTCCCGCGAGTTAACATGACACCTGGCTCGACAAACAACCCTCCCCCCGCTATCCCGCGCAGCGCCCCGCTCTCGCCAGTAGCGTTAGCATCTCTGGACGTGCGCAAAATGTGTCACTTCAGTGAAAAGAAAGATATATATCAATTGGGGGTACTGAAGTATATCTTTCATTTAGTTTACTAGTTCATTTAGTTCAGTTCACAAAGAGTCGAAGAGTCACTGAAGCGAGATATCTGAACTATTAGTATGTGAAGTATGATATTGATGAATTGATAAGATTCCATTCAAAAACTACAATAACGATAATAATACATACAATATTTAGAATTTCTTTAAAATTGATATTTATTAATAAGTAGCCTTGTCTATCAACCGAAATGAATAAAAAATGCTATTAAGTTCTAAAATAACATATAGGTCAAAATCAAAAGGCCAAGTTTTTTTTTGAAAAAAAAAAAAGAATCGTGTAAATATTTTTTCTTAAATTTTTATTGTTTGAAAGACATAAAAACATTCAGAAAATGAGATCAGAACAGATGAACACATGAAAAATTGTTGCCGAACTTGCCTCCAAGTGGCATAGTTGTGATTGATAATGCTCCGTACCACTCAACGCAATCCGAAAAAAATCCGTGCCAGTCATCATTGAAGAGTGACATGCAAAGCTGGTTAACAAATAATAATGTAAGTTATGCTGCAAATATGACAAAACCAGAGCTATATCAAATTATAAGATTGAATAAGCCAGAAAAAAAATATGTGGTAGACGAATTATTAAGGGAGCACGGCCACGAGGTCGTACGTCTGCCACCCTACCACTGTGATCTTAATCCGATCCAATATATCTGGAATTTGATCAAACAAAGGGTGGCAGACAAAAATATCGATCAGTCGGAGAAACACATTGAAAAATTAACTAAAGAAGCGATTGTTTCCATAATTGCTGCTGACTGGAAAAAGAAGGTAAACCATGTACAGAGACTTGAAAAAGAATATTTGGTGCAAGATCGACTGCAGGAAACAAGAGAAAGGGAGTTTATTATTTCACTTGGGGGTGAAGAAAGCTCCGACAGTGAAGCGAGCGAGGGAGAAGAAAGTGACACTTCTATTATGTCAGGTATTGAAGAAATGAGTGATATTGATGAGTAATTATATTGAAATAAATCTATTTAATATTATATGTTTGTTTAATTTCTATCAGAAGTTAAGTATTCTAGCTGTACAATATCTGATATAAAAATAAATTTGCAACTCAATAAAAAAATAATTGTACCCCATTTAAAAAAGGTCAGCTGACTTTTATGCACTCAGTACTTTCAACAAACGTCAATCGAGCCAGGTGTCATGTTAACTCGCGGGAGTTATACGTACATGACCAACCCAAAAATAATTCATTCACCAATACTCACAACTTAGATCCCGAAAAGGGGTGTTTCTTTAGAAGTTAGATTTTGCTGTGTAATGTCGGCGTAGAATAGCACTACCCCACTTCTTCCGGTGGATGTACTTACGTAAGTGGCGACTTACGGTATTGGGACTTTTAAGGGATTTTTGGGCGATGCGGTTGGACATCCATTACCAAAAACCTTTATTTAACCATCTTTTTCCCACTCAATTTTCCAAAAGTGGTTGAGGAATTTCTAATTCCTCAGCTCTGGCTACCCTTTCTAGGGATTTATAGCCGTGAGTCTATGTTATTTATTTATTTATTAGTTCGGAATACTTACAGCTAAATAATACAATAAGTGTTTACAAATTCAGTTATCAACAAAGCCAATAACAAGTATTCGCAAATAAAACAAATGTTTGTATGTATGTTAGGAAAAAACATTTATTGTCTAAGCACATCACCCACCAATAGCTTAAAAAGTCCCAATCAACAGAAGGAGTTGCACTTTAAGAGACCTATGGGAAAGAATGAGTTACTTGCTTCAATCTTTAATACCAAAGATGGCGCCCTCCATACAAATTCAACGCACAAAAGTGGACCGCAAGAATGACAAGACTGTTTGACAATTAAATATTTATTTGCCTACAATGATCGACCTTACCGCATTTTCTTAAGACCTATTATTTATTGCAAGATCCTGCACGCGACTGTCAGTGAAACTGTGCTTATCATATAAAGAAGCACTGTTTGGCCGGGCCGTTTTTCATGCTTTGTTGGTGTATCTTTGGTATATATGATCGAAGGTTACTTGGGTCAGTGGTTTTCTAAACTGACACTACAGAACTATGCATTTTTCGAAGTAGCGGGGCAGAAATAATAATCTGAGATTTGATGCTCATTTGGTAATTTAGATGTCATTGCAGAGAAATTTGCGGTGTATTTTTTTTTAAATATACAATACAGCAAGCAATTTAACATATGAAAAAATGGGAAGAGATAAGCATTCTTACTTGACTGATGTTACACTATAAATCAAAACACCCAAGCACAATTTATATACATTAGAAGCAATTTTCCAGATATCCATCAAAGATGCCCTTTGAAGCTGAGAGCCATAATTGATCTTAAGTCAATGCTTTCATGACAGCTCAGGTTTAATGTAGTAATAAACTAATTAGGTGCCTGCAAGCACTATAGTATTAGTATTTGATTTTAATATGTTTGTATATATATCTCTCTCTACTATCTATATAATGCACAAAAAAGATGTAATTTAAACAAAGTGTTTAAAAGCAAACATGATAGGTCAGTGTGAAGAACACCGCTTATCGTGCAGACGATAAGGGTTTGCATCCCGGGTCGGGCCTACACCAATTTTTATTGTCCAAAGTCATATGTGTGGTTAATTTATCATGGTTGTTAACGGTGAGGGAAAATATCGCGAGGAAACCCACATGGCTAAGTTAGACCACAGCAATAGGCATGCCCCCTATCACGTGAGTACATTGCCCATGCAAAACGTGGGTACTCTGAACACCAGGTGACAATGTCACGTGATGTTCAGAAGTATTAGTACCTCTGCCAACCCCTTCAGGGATATACAGCGTGAACGTTTGAGTTTGAGTACTAACACTCTTCAAAATCCAAGGTTTTCTTGTTCGAATTACATCCGCTAGAAAGCACAATTTAATAGCATTATCAAGTGTCGCATAAATTATCATTGCAAGTGCGACTCCAGCCGATATTAAGTTTGTGTAACATCTCACCTCAATTTACATGACTAATTACTTGGCTACAAGCCATTATTTGCGTGCGAATGTGCGTCTCTAACTAGCATTGCAAAACTGCTCAACAGTATGTTAACTTAGTATTGGAAATATAGACTATTGAAAATAAAATAACATTGCATGTGCCTATGTATAAAAAAAATGTTTGCTACTGAACAAGCTAAAAGGAGCTACAACAACAGGTTTTATTTACCGCGACGTCTCAAATGTATCTAATATTTTTGTGTAATTGAGTGACTAAACTATGGCCATTTGGCCACATTTGGAAGAACATTTGTTCTTTCATATTATATTCTCTCAAAAATTTGCCTATGCCATGTTTGTTAAATTAAATATCTGGGGGCACGGTAGTGCCCCCGCCAAGACGAGCCAAGCGAAGCGCACGGGCACTACCTACCTTTTCTCGAAGCGCTTCGTCGTTTTTTTGAACCCTCATAACTTGGGTTTGGATTATGCTAGATCAACAAAATTTTCGGGATATATTGTCAATAGCGGACTTATTGAACATATTAAGTTTTAATTACATTAGCTTTTATACTTCAGATTTTATATATATCTAAAAAACGCTGATTTCGTCACTGACTCACTGATGATCATCAAAATTATTAAGGTATTTCCTAATGTCCTAGAAAGCTGAAATTTTGTATGTTAGCTAGTATTAGCACACAAACAACAAAAAAATTATAAAACTTGTAACTTTCATCCTCCAACCCCTTAAACTAGGGGATGGGAGTTTGTATGAGACCTGTAATTTTAAAAGATTAAATTTTGATGACGCTAGAGGTCTAATCTAATAATAATCTAAAACTTGGTGCCCTCAGATATATATATGTATAGGTACTCCTTGTTATATAAAAAAAATATTAATCGACATATTAAGACCTATACTTTAGATCAGATCATATAAATATGAATGAATAGAATGGGAGGTTTTCCTTTTTTTCTTTTTTTCTTCTTCCCTGTTCTCAGGATAGATGGCGCCAGACTTGCTATGTTACTGGTAGGAACGGAACGTAACATCGTTTTTAACACTTGGATGTAATGATATCGTAAAACGGAACGTACATAAAAACGTTCTGATTTGAAAGTCTAAATTAACATCAGTTTAAGCCAAGATAGCTCAAAAGTAAATAAACAAAGACGGTACTTATATTTAACATTCTTTTTGTTGTTTTTACTCGCCATAAAGTTACTCTATGGTGCTGTGACACATCTTTTTAACGTTGACATTGGCGAAATTATTGTGTGGCGAAATTGTGTGGTAAGTAACGTAGTTCCATCAACGCCATCTACAGAGCTCTAGGAAACTATGTTGTTTTTTTATTTCTCAAAAAGAAAACCTCTCATTGTGCAAACGTCTCCTGCTTCTTACGTCCACACAGTAGCTGAAAATAGAAAAAAAATGTCCTTGACAGCGAGCGCGTCGATTGTCTTGTTTTGTTGATTGTCGATTGTCTTAGACATACATCTTATATTATATGCTTAGATATAGTTGACAAAAAGTTGTTGCATTGCATTTAATCCAGTATTCGTTTAGATATTATAGTTGACAAAAAGTTGTTGCATTGCATTTAATCCAGTATTGCCTAAGAACCAAGTATCGCCCTGATCTATCACTTATTATAAACAGTAAATCAACAAAGAAAAAAGGCAAAGATAGAGAGTGGGCTATAAAAAAAGGCGTCTCTGATGTACAAGAAATACACCCCAAAAAAAGAAAAGAAAAAAAATATTGTTACAAACAACTTACAAAAAGAAATGAAATCCCACCAAAAACATTTTCATTTAAAATGTTGCCAAGACGAGCCCATATGACTCGCACTGTCAAAAAGTTATTAGATCTCATGTAGAGCCAAGCTTCTAACACTACACGCCCTAACTCTACAAGGCCTAACTTCACAAACTCTACACCTTAGTCAAAATATGTGGCTTGGCCGTTCGTTACTACAAGAACTATTGTATAACACAAAAGTAATGAACAGTGAATTGATTTTTCACCTTACGCCGATGTGAATGTAGCGAAATGGCCAAGCCACATATTTTGACTAAGGTGTAGAGTTTGTGAAGTTAGGCCTTGTAGAGTTAGGGCGTGTAGTGTTAGAAGCTTGGCTCTACATGAGATCTGATAACTTTTTGACAGTGCGAGTCATATGGGCTCGTCTTGGCAACATTTTACATGAAAATGTTTTTGGTGGGATACATTTGAACTGGTCTTACTGGTTTTGGAAAAAATATATAGAAATCTTAAATTGATCTGAATATTTTTAATGATGGTATGTACTGCTATTTATGAGCATTCCATACGTAGTAGTATTCCATAAGCGTAGGAATAAGAACAGCAACTTCCCAGATATACAAACTCCTTCACCTATTCCGCATCCTTACCATCAATCGCAATCACGCATTCTGTCACATCTTCTTGTCTCTCAAACTATCTTAAATATATATCTTTTAATATTTACAAATATTTTAAGGTGTTAACCTGTATCAAAACTATTTAAATCTTTATGAATATTAGTTACTCATTAATATTCCGTAATTTTATGAAGTTCCATTGATAATAATTAGTCACTCTACTGTTATACTTCGGAAATCAAACTGTTGGCAGTGACTTTGTGTTAGGCATTGATTAGCCGCATCCTTTAGCTTTGAGTCGGCTTTGGACAATGGAGATTTAAGTTACTAAGCTAAATTATAGACGTGAGTGGTATTCTTACACAGGCTGAAAATAGAACAGAACTCCACAGTTATACTGATTGATTGATGCTGTGTAGTGTCGGCTTAGATTGCTGTGTAGTGTCGGCTTAGAATAGCACTACCCCATGTCTTCCGGTGGGTGTACGTAAGAGGCGACTAACTATTAACGGTATTGGGGCTTTTTAGAGATTTATGGGCGATGCGATTGGAGACCTATCACCAACAACCTTTATTTTTACTATCTTTTCCCTACTCAAATTTCCAAAAGTGGCTGAGGATTCCTTAGCTCTGGCTACCCCTTCTTGGAATTTATAGCCGTGAGTTTATGTATGTATGATGCATTTACTGATTGTCAAATGCATCTGTTATGGGGTTATGCGTAAAATTTTAAAATAAAATGTTTTGAACCAGGGTTCTATTTGGCATATTTCCAGAGTCTGGATATATCAAGAGTATGACATACACAAAAATTGTAATCTGACTTAGAAGATTTTCTCACAATAATTCAATTTCCAAAACCATAGTAGGAATAAATTAAACTTAAACGTCAGTTATTTATGACGTGCAATGAATAATCTTTTTATTCTGAAATATATTATTTTATCTCTATCTTTTTTCATACATGATTTATTCAAGGCGGTTAAGCTTTTCTATTGAAATGCTACAAAGTCACAAAAGTGACCCGCTTCAGGGTACAAACTGAAGCCTTTGATAGATAACATCAAGTGTTTCAAACGAAAAATCATGAAAATATACAGAACATATTTTCATGGAAAGCTTAAAAGTTTCGTGTGTCGCATTCATGTTTAAATCAGATATAAAATTACACGTTTAATCCTGTTGTGGGTAGAACGAGTCACGACTTGTTTATGGCCAGATTAATTCGGCTTTAGATTGTGATAAACTTTCATTAATTAGCTTTTTATGGAAGTGGAATAGTTGGTAATGGTAGATTTGGTCAAATTATTGTAATTATATGTTTGTACTGTATTTTACAATCTTAACTAAACTAATGTTGATATACAAACTTTTTTGTTATAAAAAATTTTTTTTTTTCCGTTCATTCAACCTAAGACCTTCCATGAGTCGCCAGGCTGTACCTCATCATCAATGAGATATGCAACTATGGGTGTTTATACGGGAGTTTAGTGATACAGCATTTATTGACTGTCTCTATTGACTTAAATTATATGAAATCATAACTTTAATTAACTTAACAACACACCTTTCAGTATCAGAAGCAGTAAGTACACTTTTCAACTCCACCATGAAAAAAGACAAAAAAAAGACAAAAAAACTACCACAATAAACTGCATATACCGAAGAATATTAATAGCATGTCCATTACAATCTGCAGAAAGTGACCTACATGGGAACTTCAGGTCGGGAATAAAACAAATCAAACTGGCAACACCGGATACCGACAGTCAATACAAGGCAACAAGGTCGAACGCGAACAACAAAAACATTCCTGAAACGCTCAACTTTGGAATGGAATTTGAAAAACAACACTGTTATTTTGGGATGCATGTCGAAAATTCAATTGAGATTTTTTTCTGCAGAATTGCTGTACTGTATTACTAACAATGTTGTTGGAACACTCGATTTACCAGTGACTTTGCATTTTGTTTTTCATTAAAATCCTCCTAGATCGTTTAATCAATCTTGATTAAATTTTGGGCTTATTAGTCCAGAACTATCAGGACCGTGTAGTATACTTAATTCACCTGGGTTAATTCACCTAGGTGCATTAAGTATACTATTCATAAATTTTATTCACCTAGGTGCATTAAGTATACTATTCATAAATTTTATTCACCTAGGTGCATTAAGTATACTATTCATAAATTTTATTCACCTAGGTGCATTAAGTATACAATATTATATATTATAATAGACGAGACATATCGTGGAATCATATACCGTATTTGGACTTGCAAAATTTTCGCGTGGTTAAAATCATCAAGAGGTAAAAACACTTAGATTATTTATGCAAAATGTTGCTAATTTTAATCAAAATTCTTATTACTAGGCAAGTACTAGGAGTTCATAGGATCATAAGAAATATCCCTAACGCAGGCTCACGTTGTAAGGTATGTGATGTGATTGTGATTCATAATGTTAACAAAATTTTATAGAAGAAGCGAAGTGAGTAATTTACATACATTGGGGTAGGCAGAGACTATTGATCGCCACTTTGGACGATCCTGGCAAATCTCTCTAGCTTCGTTTAAATTCATCAATCTTTTCATACATTCTGATATTCTTCATACTTCGGACGCCGGCCTTTTTGAGCACACTCTCTATTTGGTCCAGGTGTGTCCTCCGTGGTCGTCCTCTACTCACATTACCTTCCACATTGGCTCCAAGTGAGTTATTTGTTAAATAAAAAAAACAATACCGTAACACAATCGTTTTCTAGAATTGAAAAATTATATTATAAATGAAATTATTTAACGAACCATCTCTAAAAAATGACCCACTGTTATTTGGCCATCTAAAAGGCGTAACTGATATTCGCAAATTATACCCAATGATATTTAAACTTTTATAAATAAATTTCTTGGCACTTGAATTAAATTGAATTAAATGCAATTGAAGTCCAAATACGGTATATGATTCCACGATATGTCTCGTCTATTATAATATATAATATTGTATACTTAATGCACCTAGGTGAATAAAATTTGTGAATAGTATACTTAATGCACCTAGGTGAATAAAATTTATGAATAGTATACTTAATGCACCTAGGTGAATTAACCCAGGTGAATTAAGTATACTACACGCTTTTTTCGTAGTCCGTTCTGTTCGACAGCGTAGTCGAACAGAACGGACTATTTTTATCCGTTCTGTCCTACCGGTATAACAAACGGTAGGACAGAACGGACTAGACGTTATTTTACAATCTTAACCCCACTCTACTTCCAATAGTGGGTAAAAACAATCTTATTCAGCTTTTTGGAATTTTTAGCTGTGTGCATATGTATGTGAGTGTATGTAAATAATTTAATTTGAATGAAATATTGAGTTGTGAGTCATCCGAAAATTTTAATAATTCCGTGCTTGTAATTGTAAGTAAAGGCATGTAAGTGGGTTCGATCCCCGCTGGTGTTGAATTTTTTCTTTCCTTTATTTATTAGTAATAATCCCCACATGAGGTTTTCATGAACAAAATATTCTAATCATGTAAGCATGTCATGGCAATGGTCCTGGTTACCATCTCTGTAGTCGTTAATGTCTGGCAACCCCCATAAGCCCAGAGCGTGACAAATTAAAGGCAAATCACTCTATTCATAAATAAACATATTCATACGTAATATGCTGTTAAGTCAGTTTAGAATAGCACCAACCCATTCTTTCCGATTAGTCAGTACAAAATTCCGTAACTAATATAAACTCTAAAATATTTTTACTTATGTTTTACAAAATAATGTGTCCATGGTAATATAAATAATCCAACTTATGTTTATTACGCTCAGACCTTATAATATAGAAACAAAGTATGCGAATGGTGGTTTCCAGTTTCAGCCAAAAACCTCGCATTTTAATGAGTACTCAGCAACATAATATTAACTAGTGTATCTTTGTAAAATATGAAGATAATTTTCAGAGAGTAAATATTTTCTAACCTAATTATTTGGCAAAACAAAATAAATAAGTGGTAAAATTAAATATCATTTTTTCCGTGAAAATGTAGCCAGGGATAAGAATGTAAGTGTCAAACATAATTCGACTCACTTCTATATCCGCTAATACTACCCCAATGGGAACTAACGGCGTGAGAATATGTATGTATGTATGTATGTTCTATATCCGATCCACAGCCACACTCACAGAGAGAAAAGTATATGAAAACGGAAAATAAATGCAAAATCAAAAATGCAATATGTTTACATACATACATACATATACTCACGGCTATAAATCCTTAAAAGGGGTAGCCAGAGCTGAGAAATTAGAAATTTCCAACTTTTGGAAGTTGAGTGGGGAAAAGATGGTAGAATAAAGGTTGTTGGTGATGGGTCTCCAACCGCATCGCCCAAAAAATCCCTTAAAAAGCCCCAATACCGTTAGTCGCCTCTTACGTACACCCACCGGAAGAAATGGGGTAGTGCTATTCTAAGCCGACACTACACAGCTATACGTTTACTTCTGAATATATCTTTAGATTCGTTTTCAACTAATTGTTTACTATAAAGGCACTAGCGAGAAATAAAAGGGCTATTACTATGTGCACTTACTTACTTACTTATTTACTTATACTCGTGCTCGTTGTTCCTATCAGGGCAGGCAGAGACTATCGACCGTCACTTTGTACCATCCTGACAAATCTCTTTTGCTTTTAATATTAAGCCGAGTTCTATTTATCTATAGTTATATTTAAATTATTTTGAAGATACTAGCGAGGAATAATGGGTCCAATTCTAAGCCGAGTACAGTTCTCCAAAATTAATAATGCGCATACAGATCTTCGGTAATTTTCGTATTCCGGAAAAACCCGAATAGTTAAATCGTAAGCGCCCTAAACGATGCACTTGCATTTTGCAACTTGTCTTTAAAGTAATACGAGTCAATATTATGTGTTCTCTAACGAAAACAGGCGGGCGGTGGCTGTCGCCGGGCAGTCACAGGTCCGTCAATGTCAATCGTCTTTCTTTCATATTGTTGGTGACATATCTCTGTGTGGAATTATATAGAGCTGCTATCATACACCCTTCTTGGGTTGGTTTTCAAAAGTGAATTTAATTTTGACTTTATTGGAGCAAGCTTCATTTAACCCCGACTTTTTTGTTAGGCTTGTCACAGAACTCCTCGTAAACGGTTGATCCGATCACAGCCCAATTTTGCACGATGGTTCAAGACATCAAAGACAAGGTTTTAAAAGTACTATACAATTTTCCAACAATCCAACAAAGATTGTAGCATATTCAAAACAGTGTGGACATCCTCGCATTTTGGACTTATCAAACATCACGAAGATCGACATGGAATCATCGATTCCAATTCCGTTACTGATAAATTATGAAATGCACTTACCACTCTATATACAAATCGTCTCCCGACGCGCGGGAAACACGATCGTTGCCGAATAGTGACGATGATTTCTATGTGCATTATTAATTTTGGAGAACTGTACTTCTATAAACATTATTTTATTAAGGAGTTCAAGTCTATTCTAAAAAAACCGGCCAAGTGCGAGTCGGATCGCGCACTAAGGGTTCCGTACTATCATATATATAGAAAATCCCGTTTGTGTGAAAATCATGGGAGCCAAATTAGGTAAGTAATTTGATTTATGACGTTTAAAAATAGAACTACGGGCTAGATCTCATTCAAACCAATTTTCGTTAGTAGTTTGTATAGTAATACACATCATATATTTTTTTCAGTATTATCATGCCCATATTTTAGAAGTTATGGGGGGGGGACACACATTTCAGCACTTTGAAAAAGTCTCTCGCGCAAACTATACAGTTTTGAAAAAAATGATATAAGAAACCTCAACATCATTTTCAAATACCTTTTGATAGATACCCCACACGTATAGGTTTAATGAAAAAAAAAATTTTGAGTTTCAGTTCTATGTATGGGGAACCCTAAAAATTTTTGTTTTTTTTCAGATTTTATTTTAAAATCTTAATGCGGTTTACAGAATACATCTACGCACCAATTTCCAATAATGTAGTTCTTATAGTTTCGGAATAAACTGGCTGTGACATACGGACGGACGGACGGACAGACAGACAGACATGACGAATCTATAAGGGTCCCGTTTTTGCCATTTGGCTACGGAACCCTAAAAAGGCTAGCAAAGAGGCTAACCCTTGATAGAAAGTTTTTGCTGTAACCTTCGACTGCTGGTCTAATGCAGATCAGTAGA
This sequence comes from Bedellia somnulentella, assembly GCA_963576735.1. Classification (NCBI taxonomy): domain Eukaryota; kingdom Metazoa; phylum Arthropoda; class Insecta; order Lepidoptera; family Bedelliidae; genus Bedellia; species Bedellia somnulentella. Next base: position 15,156,952 of record OY755184.1, read on the forward strand.
CTTTTACAAATACTACCGTGATAGGAACCTACCTCTGCATCGGGAAAATTTTAAGAAAAACTATCAGCAATACATAACATAACATAAAAGTTCACGCCAACATCCCCGAAGGGGTTGGCAGAGGTACTAATACTTCTGAACATCACCTGACTTTGTCACCTGGTGTTCAGAGTATCCACGTTTTGCACGGACAGTGTACTCACGTGATAGGGGGCAGGCCTATCGCCGTTTTGTACGAATACACTGTCACATGACTAAGTACAGCTCAGCCATGTGGGTTTCCTCACGATGTTTTCCCTCACCGTTAACAACCATGATAAATTAACCACACATATGTCTTCAAAAAAGACAAATTGGTGTAGGCCCGACCCAGGGTTTGAACACTAGTCGTTTGCACGATAACCGAGTGTTCTACCCACTGGGCTATCACGGCTATCAGCAATAATCCAATTTTAGTAGTTCAAAACTAAAATGAACTTAGTTTGTAAACTTAATTTGTAAATATCCCTCAAAAATTTAATCATATACTAGAATACAAACATAGAATGTAGTTGGAAAGTAGTTAGAAAAGAATTATTTTGATAGTCTGAAATGATACATGCTCGTTGTAAAAGTAACTGATAATACAATTAAATATCCCCGTTGTAGTCCAATTGTGGCGTATAATAAATGAATTGAGTATTGGAAATTGGGCTTAATTAAAGGTTTATTTACCACAGCTCGTATACGCTTGTTTATCGCCGAGGAATATTAAATATTACATTATTTTATTTGCCGTGTGATGTCTGAATAGCATAGCACTTTTACATCATTCCTGTAGATGTCGTACGATGTGGCTTAGAGTTGATAATGTGGATAGAAAGCAACTGATTCATAAAGTAATAATGATGCGCATTACCCTGTTTATCTTTTTTATTCTTGTATTTTAAATTAGATTTTGAGTAAACTTTTAAACAATAGCCATAACTTTTTATACATTACATATACTCACGGCTATATTTCCCTAGAAGGGGTAGCTAGAGCTAAGGAATTATAAATTCCTCAGCCACTTTTGGAAGTTGAGTGGGGACAAGATGGTAAAAATAAAGGTTTTTATACGTATATAAAGAAATAAATATTTCTTTAAGAAGGTTGGGTTTTAAAGAGAATGCAAACTTAAAAAGTAGAATCATAAACGTTTTCTACATACATACATATACTTACGGCTATAAATCCCTAGAAGGGGTAGCCAGAACCAAGGAATTATAAATTCCTCAGCCACTTTTGGAAGTTGAGTGGGGAGAAGGCGGTAAAATAAAGGTTTTTGGTGATGGGTCTCCAACCGCATCGCCCAAAAATCCAATAAAAAGCCCCGATACCCTTAGTCGCCTCTTACGACACCCATGGTTAGAAAGAGGTAGCGACATTCTAAGCCGGCACTACACGGCACAAACGCTTTCTAATGTCAGAAAATCAATATGATAGAAATAACAATGAAAAGAATGATTTTATAGTGAGTTTAATAATTATTATTAAGTTTTATAAATATTAAAAAAAGAGTAAATAAGTTGAATGACGAACATTAAATGTCGTTTTTCTTATTTCCGGACAACACATAGGTTTCATTTATTTTAACAGCTCCTACAAATAACATTATACTCGTACGTAAAAAAGGCTGTAAAAGCTGACGCTAATTAATACCTTGCCGAGAGTTACTCATAACCGAAATAACCTTTCTACTATTTATCGCTTTCACATCACATTCCTTTACTATAGATGTCTGGAAAGGATGGATTTAAGTGATAATACCGCTAATTAACTTTCTAAGTACTTCTGCTCAAAAACATTATTTCTGTACCATTTTGAAATTTCAATGTGCATAAACTCTTCCCTAATAAATAAGATCTAATTTATTGAAAATATTTTGTTCATACCTAATAATTGCTGTTATTAAGTATAGGAATGGGAACAGAAGTATGCATATTAGGGTGGAGCACGGATGTATGGGGATTTTATTTTTTAAATATTTTTTGTTCTAATAGTAAGAATTTTGTGTGTTGCACTAAAGTAGAAATAGGTGTTAATTTTTATCATATTTGAATAATATCTTCTGCCTCCGCTTTAGCCTCAAAGTTTAAGGTTTTTTTAGAAATCTCAGTGTGTTTCAATATACTGAACTTAACTTAAAAATAGTTTTAAAAGGGTGTTTAATGATACTCAATTTGTAAGTTAAGCATGCTAAGTAGACTTTTATTAAAATAAAAAAGAAAGGTATTAAACAAATAATAATAAAAAATAAAATTAAGTAGCTCTAAAATCACGTTTTGTCTCAAACTTTGGCATTTCGTTCCTTGACTGTATTTTTGCCTTTATGGCTCCTAAACGTGCCATTTTTGTGCACTGAGAAGTGGAAGCTTCAGTGGTTATTTTCACAGCACGTTCCACAGCTTGAGTATGGCATGGTAGTCTTAAAAACACCAGTTGACCTTCTCCGCCCGATTGGGCAATATTATCTATTTCCTCCGTTGTTAACTTCTTCAGAATCGGTGGTTCAGTTACTTTCGTCTGCCAGTTAATTAAGTCAATGTAATCGAACGCATTGAAGTTTACCATTGGCACTTCAAACATCCTTGGTGTAGAAGTTTCAGGCTCACTGCGGGTCTTCAGGATTTGTCGGGCAGCCAGTTCACGAATGTGTTTTCTTTCGTCACAAATCATCGCCAGCAAAACATTTTCGGGATGCGCAAAATAACTATTTCGCTGAATCACTGGATCAATAACAGTTCTCAGGTCTTCAGAGAGATACCTGGAGGCTGCAATCATGCCGAAGAGATGTTGCGTACCATCTTTGCACGATGGTTTCATCTTGATGGAAAACCACGATGGGGCATACACTTTTACTATAAATGTGGTCAAAATAATTAAAGCTGGCGATGGAATCTCTGTAGCTACATAGAGACGTAGTAGCCGGTTGGCACGTGTTAGCCAACGAGCATGTGACATTTTTCCGGGGGACCTATTTCCTAGATCTTCTGTAAAATCCCCTGAGAGTACCGCTGAAACAATGTCGTACAAGTACTGTTGGTCGGTACTCAGATCTGGGCTCATTTCTGGTAGATTTTCTCCTTAAATTTTTTGAAATTGTATGACTGGTAAGTGCTCGCATGTTTCAAGTGCTTTTCCCAAAGGTCCTGTATAAGTTTTTGGCCCAGAAGTTGAGTCATCGAGGTAGAGAAACAAGTGTCTCAAAGGCAATTCGTTCATGTGGAGTAAACAAATTATCCACTGAAGTGGTTTCTGCAATCGCTTTTCAAGTAGGCGTATAATACCGACATATTTTCCAGTATTAACGTTTGTTCCATCACAACCAATTGCCATGACACAGTTTAGGGAAATACCTTCCTCTGTTAAGAATGTTGCAATAGCGGTTTCAATTCCTTTAGCAGAACCAATGTGTGGCACGGCGTAACCCAGTTAACCGAACCTGGCTCTTGAATTAGTGAGATGTGTTCCTCCACTGTTGTTGTTCTGTAGTTTATATTGCCTTTTTTGATAATTTTTAAAGTTCGGTCCTTCCTGCCATCAAAATACAATGCAGAAACTTCTGACACGTTGGCTTCATTCACCAATTTTTTTCTAAATTTAGACCTCTCTCTGCGCAACTTACTTCTATCAATAACCTCAATATTTGATCCAATATCATGTAAAAGAGATGATGCAATGGCTGCTGCTGTTCTGTCCGATACTCCGTACCGGTCACATGTTTTTGACAACATAGGTAAATCCATAAAAGACAACTTTGCCTTTTTGTTTACCGAAACGCCTTCTTTTACAGTTTTTATGGGAGAAGCTGTACCACTGTGGATTTCGGACTCGGACGATACCGAAGAGGAACCAACTTCCATAACAACTGATGTAGAACTTACATTGACGGATGGATGTGGTAGTTTTTGTTTCCGTTTTTGGGTCTTTTGCATTTTTTTTGTAACGCTTAAGTCGATTCTACCAATTACCATTCTGCGAGAGGTTCTTTGGTCTGTCAGAAAAGATTGTTCACATTTTGGAACTTTTTTATCCTTTGGACAAGTGCATCGCTCAAAATCACTGCATTTGCAAGCTTAGATATGGAACAGTGACTTACTATTCTGTCGAAAAGCTCCCAATGTCTCCGGTGAAAGCTTCTTGATGGATTTCAGCAAATTTTTGCATTTTAAGTGATATGATTTCAACATTTGCAGGACACGAGTTCTCGTAACTGTCTTTAAAGATGCATTTAACCATACATTTTCTATGGTAGATACCACTATAGTAGCAATATCAGAAAATGTTGGCTCTTTTGCATTTGTTTTGAGTATTTGCCTCGTCCATTCGTAATACTTCATTACGTCTTCGTACGTAGGTAGGATATTTGGCTTTAAATCACAGCAATCCCCAAACAGCGGGCACTTTAATGCACTCCTTGTTTTATCCATGCTTGACAAACAGAAATAAGCTAAGTACTTGATAAGTGAACAAATGCGCGTCCTTTTGCTTTCAGAACAAAACGCTCACTGAAACGGTACAAAAATTACCTTTCCGCGCGCCCCCGCACTCCCCTTATTTAATGTCAACAACGTTTGATCATCATTGTTTTAGTATTTTAATACAACAATGTGATATTATGTTATGCAAAAATGAAATAAAATAAATCTTTTTTGAATAAAATATAATATTTAAATTTCAATAAATTTAAGTCTAAAATCAAGATTTTTCATAATTTGAATGACGTAGCGGAGGCAGTTACTCTCAATCGACTCAAATTATATTTTACATAGGTTAATTTGAACCTAATAGGCACTAACTTTTTGCTATTACATGTCCGTAAAGTGAAAAAAAAAATACGCTCCACCCTAATGCATATCCATTCAGGTATATTTGGACTTGACATGAACTATTACGATGACCTGACATTTCCCTGTTGTTGGATCTTTGGGCGTTGCGGTTGGTGACCCATTTTTTATTTTTACCATCTTTTCTCCACTCACATTTCCAAAAGTGGCTGAGGAATTTCTAATTCCTAAGCTCTGGCCACCCCTTCTAGGGATTTATAGCCGTGAGTATATGTATGTATGTATAAAATTTCCCATCCCTAGTAAACCTCTAACCCACAACAAACTTTTTAAAATGTTTTACTTACTATTCATAAATAACAAATCATGAAATTGTAATTCCCTCACAAATATGTAAAGACCTCTTGCCAAAAAGCCCATAAAAATCGATTACTGAATAGAAACAAGTATAGAAACAGAGATTCACAAAATCATCAAATCCGAAACCAAAAGTCACTTCAATCTCATAATACGGAATGAATGCTGACAGAAGATTGATTATAGTGACAAAAGGTCACGGGGCTTCAGCAAATACAGTTGACCTCATCCTCTTATCAAACAAACAGATATATTTCTTAATAAATAAATCCCGTATGATCACTGGACCATACAAAACAATGGCAAAGGATGAAATCCGCTTCATAATTGAATACCTCGTATGTTTTACCGTAGGATACCAATTTAATTATTGAACTGTCATGATTTAATTAATTTTGTTTAACCACGTGACGACAGCGTTTCAAACCGAATTCATTTCGAAACACATTGATAAAACCATTTTAATTATGGATTTTTATTAATTTTAGATCATACCTATACTCACGGCTATAAATTCCAAAAAGGGGTAGCCAGAGCTTCGGAGCTAGCCTGCCTCGGCCATATTAGAAAGTTTATATTATGAGTTCATACAAAAACTGTTAAGTTTTAAGTTTGCCTCGCAACTATTGGCATCTTGTAGCTGAGTACATACTTGTATGTGTGATACTTCTATGATTGCTATCATTCATCATGGATGTTTCGATGGGACTTATAATACGATATTCACTATGCAGACAAGATGAAGGTAATCTAAACCGAACAGAAACAGACAAATTCGGTAACAAAATGCAATAATTGTACCATTCTACTGACCAAAAAGACCATATGTTGCGCAATTTTAGAAGTTTTGCTGTGAGGACAACAGCTTGTGACTGAATTATGTGTTTGAAATATCAAAGCGCTTTTTAGAAGAGGACGAATTATGTAGTAAATTATAACGTCATCAGTTTTCATATTATGAGTATTATATATATCCAATACATACATACATACTCACGGTATGATAGTCCAATGGAACGACATGAAATTCCAAATGGGTAGAACACCCGCCTGTAAACAGACTGCCGTGAGTTCAAATCCCAGGTCAGGTATACACCAATTTGCCTTTTCTAAAGTCATATGTGTGGTTAATTTATCATGGTTGTTAACGGTGAGGGAAAACATCGTGAAGAAACCCACATGGCCGAGTTGTACTTAGCCATGTGACAGTTTAATCGTACAAAACGGCGATAGGCCTAACCCTATCAAGTGAATATACTATCTAAGCAAAACGTGGGTACCTACTTTAGACACTAGGTGGCGCTGTCACGTTGTTCATAAGTATTCATACCTCTGCCAACCCCTTCGGGGATAAAACGGCGTGAGCATTTATGAGCGTTATGTTATATACTCACGGCCATAAATCCCAAAAGGGGGTAGCCAGAGCTTGATATCTAGATACTCCTCAGCCACATTTGGAATTTGATACGGGACAAGATGATAGAAATCAAGTATCAATCAAGTGGCAATCAATAGTCTCTGCCTACCGAATGGGAAATAATGGCGTGAGTATATGAATATATGTATGTATATGTACAAAAATCAACCTTTCATAAGAGTTGTGTAGCAATATAATACTGACATTCTAGTTTCTTCCTATTTTTCATTGTAATTGCGAATACTTGTTATTAGCTAAGTTAATAACTGTATTTATAAACATTGATAGTTGCAAGCACGGAGGTCTCGGGTTCGATCCCCGGGGGGTGTTAACCTTACAAATTTAATTTGTAAGATTTAACCACGTCTGGAAGGATATGGCAGGCTTGAATCACCTGATTATCCGAAAATTATGATGATTCCGTGCTTCGGAGGGCACGTTAAGCCGTCGGTCCCGGCTACTATTACGGTAATAATCGTTAGTCTACCAACCCGCATTTGGCCAGCGTGGTGGACTATGGCCAAATCGCCCTATATAGGGTAGGCCGAGCCCCTTGGTGGGGACATATATGGGCTGTGAGGATTGTATAGTTCGATGACAAACTACAAAAAGTTTTATTTAAACAAATTGAATAAAAATCAATCAACACAAATATACGACATAGATACAGCTACTCACGACAAACAACTTACGTTATAATCGAAAGCCATATATAGCGAGATCGACGTTTACCTCTATCGCACCTTTCGAATGTATTCGATTGTCCCGTATTCTCGATACAGCGACATACTCGAATACACGGTTTAATATTTTACATCCGATTCGTTCATGCGGCAGAGATAGGCGAGACATTTTGTAGTTAAATTTATATATTTACTAGTGGTCCGCCCCGGCTTCGCACGGATGATGTAAATGATTTTTTACTGCTTACCCCTATGATGTTTAGCGTGGTGACATATATTCTATGTCTTTTTCCTGGTTCTAAGTTACCTTCCCATCAATTTTCAACTTAATCGGTTCAGTCGTTCGTGAGTTATAAAAGGAAAGATAGTCTATTAATACAGAGCCTTTGAGAGATGTGTAATTGTGTAGTGTCTTGTGTGACGAATATCAACTACCTACTTCTTCCCATGGGTGTTTTTGGCGATAGTTGAGGCCATGTGGATTAAGACTCTCCAGCAACATCCTTTATTTTAAAATCCTTTCCTCACTCAACTTTCAAAATTAGAATAGAATAGAATAACTCTTTATTGCACATCAAACACAAATTTACAAAAATAATAATATGATCAAACAGTTTACAGTGAGGTACAGTGAGGTGGTCTTATCGCTAAAAGCGATCTCTTCCAGACAACCTTTGAAAGGTGAGATCGATAAATTAATTATTTGCTGTAATATAATGAAACAGAAATTGAAGCTTTAAGAAGAATTGGTAAATTGGGAAACAAACCCCGGCCCCTGGCTGTCACTTTTACTACACTAGGATCGAAGATAAAGGTTCTGAAAAGTAAGAAAATGCTCGAAGGAACTAAAATTTATATTAAACCGGAATTTCCCCAAAAAGTCCTAAAAATAAGAGCTGAGCTGAAAAACCAACTAAAACAACAAATTGAAAATGGGAATCAGGCTTTTATACGTTATGACAAGCTTGTAGTCAAAGGAAAAAATACTAAAACTTCAAACAAGAGGGCTCCGTCATCATCACCACAAGGAAAACGCTATGAATCGTCTGAAAGGGAAAATAGAAATTTAAATAACAAGAGATTAAAAGGAAATAACCGAATTACGTCATATTTACAGTCGGAGAAACCCTCAGATAAAGACAGCTCCTGCTCAGCATGAAGTGTAGAGGCCCCCTCCTTCCCTACAAAAACGAGTACAGAAATATCAAAAACATACCAAAAATCTCCCAATACGGCTGGTCCCCGCGGGATGATTAGACCAAAACCCTCCAACCAACCAAGGCAGTGTATTAACATATGTACTTGGAACGTGAGATCGTTAGTAGACGAAACAAGAATGATAGAATTCAAACATAGCCTAAGCAAGTTTAATTGGGATATCATTGGATTATCCGAAATAAAAAAGGAAGGAAAAGAAATTAGAGAAACCGACCAATACATTTTTATATTCCATGGGTTCAAAAGTGGAAGAAATGGAGTTGGTTTTTTCATCAGAAAAGAGCTAAAATCAAATATAATAGATACAAAGACTATTTCAGACCGTGTTATGCGACTTGACTTAAAGCTGAATAATAAAGAGATGCATCTAATACAATGCTATGCCCCAACAGAACAATCAACTATCGAAGAACTTGATGCGTTTTACAAAGACCTACAAACAGCATTAGAAAATTCTAATAAAAATACAATAGTTATGGGAGATTTTAACTCAAAACTGGGAAAAAGAACAGACGAAGACAAAAACGTAATGGGGCCATGGGGCTTCGGAGAAAGGAATGAAAGAGGCAAAATACTATTACAATTCTGTTTCGAAAATCAACTCTACGTTGCCAACTCACAGTTCAAAAAGAATAATAAACAAAAATGGACTTGGATATCACCAAATAACAAAGTTAGAAATGAAATTGACTTCATATTAGTCAAAAATATAACAGACGTCTCTGACGTCCAGGTGATTAATTCAACCTTCTCAACAGACCATAGAATTGTCAGAGCTAGTTTGGCATATCAAGAACTTAACAAGAAGTCACGGAAAAAATATAGAAACAGCCTAAAAAATTTGAATCCACTAGAGCAAGAGTCACTTTGTAGTATAATTTCCGAGCACATAGAAATCACTAACTATGCAGATGTAGAGTTAGCATATCATAAACTCACAACTAATATCAATGAGGCTATTAAAAAACTACCCAAACGAACTGAAGCGACTGAAACAATAATAACTCCTTACCTAGAGAAGCTTATAAATGAGAGAAATAGACTGAAAAATATAGAAAATAAATCAAGTTCCGAAAAAAAGCACCTAAGTGCGCTCTACAAACTCATAAGAAAAGAAATGAAACGAGAATGGAAATCACATCGTTTCAAAATAATCGAAGAAGAACTAGAAAAAAGATCATCTTACAAGAGAGCCCAAAATAAACTAAATACGAGTAAACCCTGGATAATGACATTAAAAGACAAACATGCTAACATATCAAACAGACAAGACCTAATCAATACGGCTACGAACTTTTACAAGACTCTATACGAAGCAAAATCCTCAGCACACATTGATGAAATTCCGAAAGCTGATTCTGAGGACTGTGTCCCGCCATTTATAGGCAGTGAAATCAGACATGCAATACAACACCTTAAATCATCAAAAAGTCCTGGAGATGACGGTATAACTAATGATATCCTGAAAGCAATCAGCGAGCCTCTCACACCAGTGCTAACAAAGCTATTTAACAGTGTTTTAGAGCAAAAGAAAATCCCGAAAGATTGGGGTATATCGATAATAACCCTTCTCTACAAAAAAGGAGATCCTATGAGCCTAGACAACTACAGGCCAATAAGCCTACAACAAACAATTTACAAAGTATTCGCAACTCTACTTTTAAAAAGGATATCTAAAATGCTGGACAGTAACCAACCTAGAGAACAAGCTGGATTCCGAAAGAGCTACTCTACCACAGACCATATATTCACCATCACACAACTAATTGAAAAATGCACAGAGTATAATAAAAAGCTCTATATTGCCTTTATAGATTATTGCAAAGCTTTTGACTCTATTAAGCACGAACCCCTATGGCAGGCTTTGGTAGAGCAAGGCGTAGAGACAGCCTACATTGATATACTAAAAGAAATCTACAAAAATAGTAAGGGAATCGTTAAACTAGAGAGAAAAGGAGAACCATTCAACATACAGCGAGGAGTAAAACAAGGCGACCCGGTTTCGCCCAACCTGTTCACAGCATTATTAGAACAAATTTTTAGACAACTAAGTTGGGATGAAATCGGTGTGAATATTAATGGAGAAGTCCTTAACAATCTTAGATTCGCTGACGATATTGTTCTCATTGCAGAAAGCCACGAGACCCTAGTCCACATGATAGAAACGCTTGACCAACAGAGTAAAAACTGTGGGCTTCAGATGAACAAGCAAAAAACGTTTGCCATGACAAACTATAAAAAAATCCCTATCAAAATAGCAGAACACACCATAGATTACGTAGAAGAGTACATTTACTTGGGACAAAATATTACATTCGCTGATCAAACATCTAGAGAAGTAGAACGAAGAATAAAGAAAGCGTGGGGCAAATACTGGAGTCTCAAGGATGTATTCAAGTCCAAGCTTCCGACACATCTTAAAAAGAAAGCGATGGACACGATTGTTCTTCCCACCCTACTCTACGGGTGTCAAACTTGGACCCTTACTAAAAATATCGTTCAAAAACTTAATGTGTTTCAGAGAGCAGCTGAACGGAGCATGCTAAACATCAAGCTAAAACACAGGGTACGAAACACATCACTCAGAAATATGACCAAGGTGACAGACGCCGTAGAGCTAGCATGCAGACTCAAGTGGAGATGGGCAGGTCACGTCACGAGAACAACTGACAACCGGTGGAGTGAGAGACTCCTTCACTGGTATCCCAGAGAAGCGACGAGGCCACGCGGCAGACCACGGCGGCGCTGGGCGGACGACATCGTGCAGTTGGCTGGCGCTACGTGGACCCGCACAGCCAAGCAGAGAGACAAATGGAAGGGGTTGGAGGAGGCCTACGCCCAAAAATGGGTGTCTCACATAAAATAATAAAATGTATAAATAAGAATAAGTTATAACACTAAAAATAAATTAAATGCAGTTAAATGTTAAATGATAAATATTTTTAAACAAATGATGTAATGCTGTATATATTATATTTGTAAATAATTTTAATTTTAATTTTGATTTATAATTTTAATTTATAATTTTAATTTATAATTTTAATTTATAATTTTAATTTATAATTTTGATTTTTAATTTTGATTTTAAAATTTTAATTTATATTAATTAGATCTGATGTTAAAAATAAATTGTTATGTAATGAATGTTATATTTTAAGTGCATAATTAATAATAATTTGTATTTTTAAGTTGAAATGTAAAAAAATTAAGTGAGAAATAAATGGCTTTATTATTATTATTATTATTATTATAATATAATAGCTGTAATATAAATAAGTCTGAAGGTCTGTTTGTCCCTTTTTGGAATTTACAGCCGAGTGAATGTATGTAATTTTTCAAAAATGACGGATCGTCTAGTTGATCAGCAGTATTGGTAAAATACAAATACACATTTCAGAGTATTATTTCTAAGATGTAAATAAGATACTCCGAAGTAACTCCAGCAATGTTTAAGAAGAAAAACATATATTTTTTGTACGTTTTGAAATGTTATTCATAAAAAATATGTTTGTTTTTGCATTTCATGTAAATGATTGTTTCTTTGCGTGAACGAAACTCTGCCATGTTTTCGTTTTATCTTTGACAGCTGAAATAATGTTGAAACTTACACAAAACAAGGGACTCTACTATGGAACATAACTTTATTTTAGTATTTTTAAGAAGTTCTATTCTATATTACAACACTACACGGCTTACTATTTGTATTGCTCAAGACCAGCTTTAAGGCTCTCGTCACACCCTCTCGCTTTAATACTTCCCAAGTAATAAATAAGGTAGAGCTGTTATAAGTGTCGACTATACCGACATCGAAATTATAGGCCAGGTGTGTCAGAAGGAAGTAAAACACATACATACATACATTCATACATATGCTCACGGCTATATATCCCTAAACGGGGTAGCCAGAGCTTTGGAAATAAAATATTCCTCAGCCACTTTTGGAAGTTAAGTGGGGAAAAGATGGTAATCTTTATATATTATTTCTGTAAGCCTCTTTCTTGCCTGGAAGCCTGTGACGCGATGAGTTAAGCTAGCAATTTGGTTCAGGTATCGTTTTGTACAGTTCGCGGCCGTGGTGTGCACAAAATTCAGACATCTGATGTAACTGGATTAAGTTAATTGTTACAGAATTTCAAAGTTTCTATTTTGGCGCATAGACTTTGCTTGAGTGTCATAAGCGCGCGCAAACTTTAGTCGATCAGAGCTGCGCCGTGATTGGTCGGAAAATGTCAAAATAAACTAATTTTATTGGTCGCGACGTAGTCGCGCCAGGGTTACCCACTAGTAATAAATAATTTATGGTGACGGGTCTCCAACCACATCGCCCAAAAGTTACTTAAAAAGACCCTATACCCTTAGTTGCCTCTTACGATCACCCACGGGTAGAAATGGGGTAGTGCTATTCTAAGCCGACACTACACAGCATTCAACAAAACAATTCATAAAAGATAATCAGTTACGTGTAACGGGCAGTAAACCATAATAAACCGAAATCAAATTTGTCTAGATCGACGCAAATATAGATATACATTCATAGGTACATATATACAAAGCTATAAATCTTAAAAAAGAGTAGCCAGAACTTAAGGATTCAAAATTCTAAATTGAGTAGAAAGTGTTCATTAATTAAAGGATGGTTGGTAATTAGTCTCCAGCCACATCCGCCAAAGATAAAATAAAATAAAAAATAAATAATCAAATATTTCAAAGTAAAAAGATTTATCTTTGTTTTTTGAACATCAAATTTCAACTTAATACTAAGTTTACTTCGGATTCGGAAGGTGTTTTGTTGAGAGAAGAACCCGTAAGAAACTCGTCAACACACATCTTTTAAACGCCCCTAAGCCCCAAGATGGCACTTACATTTGCCGTGCTTTTTATGTCAATACAGATATAAAAGGCACATTTTATAGCTACGAGTAAAGAGTAGAGTTTTATAGTACTTCAGAAAAGCAAAATTGACAATGTAATTTAATTTTTGACAACTCACTTCCTTCTTGTATTTAAAAATGTACTCTGGCAGCTTGTTTTCAGAATCTATCTATATAGCTGCAAGTATTCCATACATAAAATGTGCAACGCCTGAAAAAATATTCTATTGATATGCCACCCAACCCATGCTGCGGTAAAACAGTACCTTCACGTATAAAATATCAAATTAATTCATAGCACGAGATCGAATCACTTACGTTTTTATGAATCCGATCGTAAAAATTACACGGAATATTTTTATGGCTTCACAGAAATATTTGCGGTGTTATTTTAATTATGATCGGAGTGTTTGTTTTGCGACTAAATACATACACACATATACTCACGGCCAAAAATGCCAAAAAGGCATAGTCAGAGCTTCAGAGCTAAAAACTCCTCAGCCACATTTGGAAGTTGATAGGGGACTAAAAAGTAGAAAGAAAGTACCGTTGGTGATAGGTCTCTTAAAAAAAACACTTAAAAACCACCCGTGGGTAGAAGGGGGTAGTGACATTCTAAGCCGGCACCACACGGACAACCATTTGACGAAAAATGGGCAAAATAGTGATATGTGGAAATAAGTATTAATATAAAAGTGTTTTCTCTTTGCAGTCTTAAATATATTCAGAATTGTTATTAATTTTAACCACAAGCAGGCTTTGGTTGTGCAGTATCGGCTTAGACTTACAGTACCCAATTTACTCCCCTGGGTGTTTGTAAAAGTTGACTAAGGGTATCTGGGCATTTTAAATGCTTTTTGCTTGATGCGGTTGAAGACCCATCACCAATTACATTTATTTTTGCAATCTTTTTCTCTCTCAACTTGCAAAAGTGGCTGAGGAATTTCCTATTCCAAAGCTCTGGCTACCCCTTCAAGGATTTTGTAGCCTTGAATATATGTATATACTAGTAGCCGGAACAATTATATGAAGCCAGTTGAATAAGGAATATGAATGTATGTGTTCAAGAGTTTGGTACCGATTTGTATGTTTACTAGTACATATTTATTATTTGGAATATCCAACTGTTATTCTAAGGTGCAGCTTGCTCCAGTGTAGGTGTGATTTTAGACTGCTCACAAAGACAAAGCCAGATAAACCTGATCTATATTACTAATAATTAAAGAATAAATAAAGGTAAGAAAAATTTCGACACAGGCGGGGATCGAACCCGCGACCTCGGGTAAACGCCCCGACGCTCTGCCAACTGAGCTACCGTGTTTTCTTTCCTTTATTTATTCTTTAATTATTAGTAATAATCCCCACATGAGTTTTTCATGAACAAAAAGATTTAAATTATGTGATAGTTAGGCGTTTTCAACATTTGCATTCTATCTGAAAAGGTAGACAAGTGGCCTTTCGACTTAGTAATAATTCGGAGGTAGGAAACGTAAACACTACTTAAACGTGTAAAAGAAATAAAGGATAGAAGAATTTCGCACTGGTAGCCAACTGACACGGTAGCTCAGTTGGCAGAGCGTCGGGGCGTTTACCCGAGGTCGCGGGTTCGATCCCCGCCTGTGTCTAAATGTTTCTTTCCTTTATTTATTCTTTAATTATTAGTAATAATCCCCACATGAGTTTTTCATGAACAAAAAGATTTAAATTATCTGATCTATATTAACATAAACATTGATTTTATGACTTTAGTATCATTTATCCCCACTATGTTTCCAAGGATTTTAAAATTTCTTTACCACTGTACAGTTAATTTCCAATTTAAAAAAAAAAACGAGGTCACCGGTTGCCACGTTTAAGTTCGGCCATTGGGCGACATTTTTGAGTAGTTGTCTACCGCATTTCGGAATTCAAATGATTAGAGTATAGTATACATACACATATTCACGGCTATAAATCCCAGAAAGAGATAGCCAGATCTTGAGAATTAAAATTCCTCAGCGACTTTTGGAAGTCAAGTGGGGAATGGATTGTAAATAAAGGTTGTTAGTGGTGGGTCTCCAACCACAGCACCTAACAATCACTTAATAAGCAATAATCCGCATGTTCTAAGCCGACACTACACAGCATAGAATCATGTCACTGAAAACCCGCATAATTATTTTGTACCTTTTGCGATCGTCCATTGTGTCGTAAGTTGCATAAGGGCCGGCGCTGACTGCCGGCATGGCATGGCAAAGGATTTCGGTACAGATATAGCATTTTTAATCTTATCACCATGAGTATAGAATTCATTTTAATTTATTTTGACACAACGATGCCGACGTTCTGTCCTACCGCGGCCTCCCTCGGCATCGTTGTGTCAAAATGAATTCTATACGCATGGTAATAAAATTAAAAATGCTATATCTGTACCGAAATCCTTTGCCATGCCATGCCGGCAGTGAGCGCCGGCCCTTACTTATTTACTATATTTAGAATAGGAGTAGTACAAGTGTATTTTCGTATCAAGGAAAATGTGTTAGATTATTCTTTATTGTCATTGCTTTGGTTAAAACGGTCATGCATACTGCGATTTCTGAAAATCCTGAGAAATTTTAGACGCTTGTGATCTAAAAATTGTCCGTTCAACAAACAAAATATCGTCCCGTGCCATATCGAAGAGTATGCGCCAACACGAACTCAATTCAGGTTTCCCGCCAAAACGACAATATGTGAGATCGAGATACGAAATGTGCCGACGATTTTATAACGAAATCTGTGCATTTTTCGACGACAAGTGAATGATGAAATTTATTTACATCTTCCTTGCGTTTCAGACACGTGCCTTTTGAAATTTACACGGTTGTGTTGCTGATTCAGTTACAATATGATTCCTAATTGATATAGCACACCTTTATGTCCGGAAGTAATGGCAAATATTAACCCTCATTGCACACAAAAACACTTAAGGTAAAACACTACCTACATACACTACACAAAAAAACACAAATGTTATTTCCTTTAAAGATTTATCTTTTTCACTTCGAAATAAAGATTTTATTTATTTGATAAGTTATAACGAATATATAGTTCCGTATCGGACAAAAAAGTAAGCCTTATTTTCTTAAGAACCAATTAAGATATCAGCTGTAGGCAAATTAATTAGGAGGAATTTTAATTAATCTTTAAGATGGGCAGTCACGTGGAAGAGATTTTGTTAAGAGAATCGGTATTACGATATTAATTGAAAATCAAAATACCCGGTTTAATACTAATTCTTACTTCGTTTACGTTTAATACTTCCTTATTCTTGCTTACGATCTTGTAACGCTTATGAACAAAAAAATACATACATACATATATACTCACGGCTATAAATCCCTAGAGGGGGTAGCCAGAGCTAAGGAATTAGAAACAAACAAAAAAAATATAAGTTAAACAATATACTAAGATTTATGTCTTTTTTTATGTTTGGCTAATTAATTATTTAGTTAATAACAAATCTTTAGCAAATCTTTGACTACAATATTTTTGTTGAATGTATTCTCTATTACACTATGATTCACGGTAATTGTACCAGAGGAGAAGCAGTGCTATGAGCTTTTAACGTCACGTTTTAGTTGAGGCTAAACGTTTACGAGACTCAAAAATTACTACGCCATATGAGATTCATCATTAAGTGTTCCATCACAACTGACCATCTTGGCAAAATGTAGCAACCTTCGATATTTCCAACACGCGCGTGTTTTTGGTTAGGAGAGCTAGGCTGCAATCAAGATTTGAGCTCATGCTATATACGTTTGCAGCTATACGCTTTTGTGCTGATGTACATACAAACATACGTATACTCACGCCTATAATTCTTTAGAAGGGGTAGCCAGAGTTTCAAAATAAAAAAATCCTTAGCCACTGTTGGAAGTGGAGTGGGGTAAAGACTCCAAAAAAAGGATTGTAATTAAACCTCCAGCCACATAGCCCTACGATCTCTTAATAGGCCCAAGTACCCTTAGTCGCCTCTCAGGACACCCACGGAAAGAATTGGGATGATGTTATTCTAATAATTTTGACACTGACGTACCTACTCATAAAAGCGTTACTTATAATTTTCGAAGATAAAACTAATTAGTCCGTTTCGCTTAATTATTCGCAATTTAATGACTTTTATGGGAAAACCTTTTAGCGAGATCAAAAACACGAAACTTACTCGATTTCTTGAATATTGTAAAATACTTTGGTTCTCTTTAAAAGTTTAATCGCTCTTTATACTTTCAATGAACAAAACTGGCTCGGGAATTTCAAGATTACTGAGTTTATTTCGTAACGTTACATTATTGCAAACATACAGTAACGACTGTTATCCAAAATAGGGTAGGCACAGCTGCAAAATAAACGACTATTTAAGCAATATTTTAAATCCTATGTGTTTGTGCATCAGATTTTTTCGTACTATTGTCACTCTTTTCAACTGTCAACAATATTATTTAACAGTACAGCAAAGAATTTAAACTTATATATTCATAGACCGGACATATTACACTTAGTTTGTACGCTAAGACTTGTTACATTTAGGTAACAAGTCGTTCAGTCTGTGGTAAGTCGTCCGCGAGGAAGTACGTCATAGGCAACATCAATTAAATTATCGAAAGAAAAACGAATATGCCGAAGTGCGCGTTACGTCCTTACGTCGTTGTAAATCCAAATATGGAGTGCAAGCAGAAGAACAAATCAGTTTATTTTCGTAACTATTTATATTTTTAATCATTTAGAATAGAATAACTCTTTATTGTACATCAAACACAAATTTACAAAAGAAATTATCATACAGTTTACAGTGAGGTACAATCGGCGGTCTTATCGCTAAAAGCGATCTCTTCCAGACAACCTTTGGAAGGTGAGATCGGTAAACTAGTTATCTAGGTAGATGCACAAAACAAGCTTACTTTAAAACTAACTTATTTAATTGAAATAATAACATAAATATTAATTACACAAAATAATATAGGTACATATTACACACATATGAACACACATACATACATAACTACATACTTTTATATATACAAGTAATACAAATACCTAAATAAAATACACAAATACGTTTTAGAAATATAATTAATACATATAATTTAAAAAGCAACAGTATTACAGCGCTTCAGTGAGATAGTGTTGTTTCACCAGATCCTTGAACACATTAAGGGATTTAGCCAGTCGCACCTCCACAGGAAGTGCGTTCCACAATTGCACAGCGTGTACAGAAAAAGAGGAGCCATAGAAATTGGTTGAATGAGAGGGAATGGTTAATTGAAGATTATGGTCTGAACGTAAATTAAGGTTATGGGAAGAAGATAGAAATTGAAAACGTTCTTTTAGATAGAAAGGGGTGGCAGGATTGAACAAGATAGAGTAAAGAAGAGACAAAGTATGCGCATTTCGGCGGAGGCGAATAGGAAGCCACTTAAGTTTAGAACGATAAACAGACACGTGATCATATTTACGCAATCCAAAAACAAACCTTATGCATAAGTTTTGGAGACGCTCTAATTTATTTAGCTGTTCTTCCGTTAAATCAAGATAACAGGTATCAGCGTAATCCAAAATTGGAAGGAGTAGAGATTGAGCTAACGCAGTTTTGGTAGCAGTAGGTAGAAAATTACGCAGTCTCCTGAGGGAGCCCGCTGACGCGAACATCCTTCGGCTTACCGATTCTAATTGGGGTACCCAAGATAAATTGCAATCGATCATAATGCCTAAGTTCCTTACCACGGGGCTAAAAGAGATTGATTTTCCATCAAATAACACAGGTGGCAGTGATTTGTAATCAATCCTAGAAATCATTCGAGAACTACCGACTATTATTATTTGAGATTTATTTGGATTGACTGCTAGCCCATATGCCTCACTCCAACGCAAAATGCGCTCCAGATCACCATTAATCAGGCCAATGGACATATTCAATTGATCAAGATTTGCTTGTGTGTAAATTTGAAGATCATCTGCATAAAGGTGGTAGGAAGAAGTGAGTTGATGAGAAATACTATTAATAAATATAGCAAATAAGAGAGGAGACAACACACCACCCTGTGGAACACCGGCAATTAAATCACACCACGGAGAATAAGAATCTTCGATGCGAATGCGCTGCCGACGCCCCTGTAGATAACTACGAAACCAGTCAATCACCGTTGGAGATATGTTAATAGAACGAAGCAAAGCCAATAATATATCAAAGTCAACAGAATTAAATGCGCTACTAAAGTCAAGCAGTGATAGAACAGTCAGTAATCCCTTGTCCATCCCCAAACGTATGTCATCAGTAATTTTAACCAAAGCCGTAACGGTACTGTGGGAAGGGCGGAAACCAGATTGGAAAGGATTAAGTAGATCATTTTTAGTCAGGAAATTATTTAATTGTCTGTGTACAAGTCGTTCAAGGACTTTAGAAAGGAAAGGGAGGATAGATATAGGGCGATATTCAGAGAAGGATTTTGGATTAACTTTTTTAGGAATCGGGGTGACTTGGGCTTCTTTCCATACCGTCGGAAATGATCCTGAGGCTATGGAGTTATTGAGGATATCAGTAATGGTGGGAATTATTATGTCAAGTATAGGCAAAATCATTTTACGACTTATACTATCACCACCTGTTGCGTTTGATGTAATTGACATAATATTCCTCTTAACATCACAATCGGAGAATTGACAAATAGTAAAGGGAGGATAATCCGGAGTTGGAAGTGTAGAAAGAAATTGCAGAGTGTCAGCTTTTTTAATACCATCAAAGGTAGACGTTGAGGTAAAATGATTATTAAGTGAAGTAAGGTCCAGATCTTTCGGGATTGAATCTTGACGAGATTTTCCAACTCCTAAGGATCTAAGAAACTTCCAGACTTTAGCCGGATCGCCATTCTCAACGGAATCATGAATGTGGTGTCGCTGTGCATCCCTACACACCCTATTGCAGTGATTTCGAATCGCCACAAACTTTTCCTTATTTAGATCAGACGGCCGTGATTTAAACTTAGACTGGGCCCGAGTTTTCTTCGACAAGAGATCTCTAATTTCGTCAGTGAGCCATGGTGCAGGAAAATGTCTCATTTTAACGGCTTTTACCGGAGCATGAATATCGTAAAGTGACGTGAGTAAGGTATTAAATTTTTTAACTTTTTCATCAATAGTATCCCCTACGGTACATTCCGTCCAATCAATATTCGAAGCATCGTGTCGCAGCCTATCCAAATCTATACTACCAAAACTGCGCTGCAGGAGAATTTTCGACTTGTTTTTAGGTGGGCGAACTTTATAAGATACGAAAATAAGATCGTGATGTGAAAAAGCATCAGCTGAAGTTTGGCCATGAAGGGCGACATGATTAGGAGAAGAGACAGCTATCAGGTCAAGAAGAGATGGAATGCAATTGGGTAAGTTGTGGGTTGCATTAAGAGGAAGAATATGAAAATTACTGCTATGAAAAATCGAAGCTAGGGATTTTGAACGGGAATCACGTTTTAAAAGACAGGTGTTGAAGTCACCCATTATAATGGAGTGATCGTAAGAAGGGGTGAGGTCTTCTAAGAGTTTCTCAAAAGAAGGAAAAAAGTTTAATTGAAGGGATGGACTATAGTAGACACCAAGTAAAACTTTATTGTGACCTAGTACGAGTTCTAGGAATAAATGTTCACCTGCATTGGAGGGAGGAGGCTGAGTTGACGTGCTAATAATAGAATATGGTATATGAGTTCGAAGATAGATAGCAACGCCACCACCACGACCGCTTACACGATCGTTTCTAATGAGTTGAAACCCTGGTAAAGTATAAGAAGCGGAAGGAAGAAATGGTTTAAGCCAAGATTCAGATACAAGAATTGCGTGAATATTTTTACTCTCAAATGAATATAACATGTCATTAAAATGAGCAGGTATGCTTTGAGCGTTAATATGAATAATATTAAAGTTTTTGTGCAATGAAGAAAAATGAGTATCAAGTGTTTCAACTAGTGAGGGAACACTATAGAAGCTACCACTTGTATCTAAATCACTTGAAGAGGAAAAGGACACGTAAGGATCACTCGTGTCATCATCACTGACGTTCTGTTGCATAATAAAATAATAATAATAATAATATAAAAAATATGTATACTATATAGTTTCTATATAATATTAATTCTATTGGTTTGGTTGTGTTGTTGTTATAGACAACACACACAGTGAACCATTACCTGCCAGCAAGATGAATGGATACAAAAAATAAATAAAATTTTTATGGATTCATAAAGTCAAATATAACAACACGCATTGCAGTGCAGCAAATGCAGAAGGCACAATGGCCATCAAAATAAGATATCGTAAAAACACAAAACACAAGTAATACAAAGAAAAACAACGTGAAACTAAAATATTTAAAATCATTTGCCTCAATTGAATCTCAGGTAAAGAAATTTAAATAATAAACAAACTAAACACAAAATATGTTATCTCTTGTCAAATAAAAAATCAAAAATGACATTGGCAAAAATTAAGTATTTCGAACTTTGCCAGCCATAAGCAAGACTAACCTATAATAGAAGTAAAAATAAAAAGGTATATTTATAATTATAGGTTAAAAAAACTAACAAAAGCAAAATGCTAAACTATTCTAACTAATAATACATGCAAGAGCAAAACACAGATAATTATGAAGTCATATTGTTCTAAAAATAAAATGATAAATAGAACAATGCATATACACAGAAACAGACTTGGAATAACCTAAATTATAAGCCTAAAGAAGAGATAACTCATATGAAATGTATAGTTAAGAAGCCTGTCATTTTTTCGTTGCCCGTACAGGCCTAGTTGTTGTCGCCTTCTGAGCCTTTTGCTTAACAACAGGAGCCTTGGTAGCAGCGGGTGTGGAAGAGCTTGGGAGGTTCACCAGCTCTGAAACCATTGTGATGCGATGCCGTGTACCATCTGGTGCTGAGATATGGACAAAACCTTCTCGCGTCCAGCACTGCGTTACTCCATACTTTCGGCGTGCTGCGATAAAGGCATCATGGCGCATTTTGGTTAAAAACTCAGACAATGTGATGCCAGTACCCTTAAGTCGAGTCTTGGATGACCATACTTTGTCCCGGACAGCCAAATTCTTCAACTTAATAAGTATTGGTCGGATCCGGTTACCTGTAGGGCGTCCCATGCGATGACATCGGCTAATATCACTAGCAACAAAGTTAGAAATATCCAGCTTCTCAACAACCAAGTTGGCCGCAACTGCAATGGTATCTTCATCCTTGCTCTCAGCCACACCATGTATGAGGAGAATTTTTCGTCGGCTTCGCATCTCTAGTCTGTCAGCTTCGCGGGATATTATCTCTACCTGCTCCTGGAGGCTTCTCAATGCATATGTAATAAATACCCGAAAAGCAGTAAACTCGGCTGAGAGAGATGTCACATCTGGTGCTTGCGAGCTGGACTGTTGCAGCTGCTTCTGCTGCTTCTCAAAGACATCCATACGTTCCATAAAGATGCCTCTGAGATCCACAACAGAATCCTTTACTGACTTTGCTTCAATTGTAGAATCCATTATAAAATAGTGCGGTTATCAAAATGTGATTTTTGGTTAAAGTTAGTGTAACTTAGAAATAATAATTGCTGACAAGTTTTAGTTCACTGTGAGTATTTAGAACATTAAGTAATTGTTTTTACACTTATTTTCAATTAAATTAAATAATTTCATTTAAGAGAAAACTGTTTCCTTATTCACATCTACCCCCGAAATAAAAAAAAAAAAAAAACATTTATTTAAATGTTTAATTTTATATTTCTTAGAAATTACTAGAATATATTTTGTAATTTAAAACAGCGCCATCTATTGTTGAGTAGATTCACTAATTCGTTAAAGTTAATTCAGAGGTGTCAAACCTTTAGCTACTGTGGTCAAGCGAGAGTCGAGCGAGCGACGCCAAGCTAACACTTTTTCATATTAAAAAAAAACCTGTGACTTAAACATTTTTAAACTTGTTCAGTTCGTGAATCAATCTAACTTAACTCCCGTAAATGTAAAAAAATTAGTTGTTCCAAAGTTCGTAATTTTTTCTAGTAAACTATGTATTAATGTAGCGGTATTTACAGTGTGTCGTTTGGTTGAATGCGATTTTCAGAGCAACGCAATTTCGAATGACTGATAAACACTACGATCGTTTTACACTGAACGATCCGCGTTGCTTGTTCCGCGTGTCGCTATACTTAAAAAGCTAATTCTTGTAGGTTTCATAAAGAAATTTGTTTAATATGGTAGAATAGATGTATTTAGTATACCTACTTGCATTTTAATGAACCAGCCAAATGTTTACTACCCCTGCTCAGCAGTATAAGAATAGGGATGGGAATATTATTTAATTTGGGTTGTTGCATTTCTACTGTATTTTAAAATTTGCAATGTAATTTAAAATTTAGGTATAAGTTTAAATTGCTGAATTGATGTTTTAATAAAAAAATATAACGTTTTTCATTTAAATATTGTTTGATTATTCTACTGTCTATACAGAAAATAAGACTATGACAAATTTGCAATAACCAAAATAATCCACTCCTTAAAATTATAGTTGTGACGAATTTATTTACACATAGAATTTTGTGGGACGAATTTAATTTGTGATGAATTAACAACAACCCTTTAATTTTAAGTCAATGAGGTACTTAAAGAATTAATTAATTCGAAAGGTTTCGAAGGCCTTATTGTTCATGTTCACTCGAAAGTCCTGCCATGCTCAATCAAATCACAGATTACATTTGATACGAGCGGTCATTGAATCGTACGCAAATATTAAACTTCGTTATATAGCAAAGTTGGACCCTGGTGTTCACATCCAGTCCAAAAGACAAAAATTAACAAAACTTATTTTATTTCAAGGGACTTGATTGCATTGAATCAAGTCCCTTAAAAAAAGTTTTGTTAAATTCCTTTGCCATCGTTTTATTTTATTTTATTAGTAAGTTATATATTTATATATATATTGACGACATGATAGTCCAGTGGGTAGAACACCCGCCCGAAAAACAGAAGGGCGTGAGTTCCAATCCTGGGTCGGGCCTACACCAATTTGTCTTTTCTAAAGTCATATGTGTGGTTAATTTATCATGGTTGTTAACGGTGAGGGAAAACATCGTGAGGAAACCCACATGGCTGAGTTGTACTTAGTCATGTGACAGTGTATTCGTACAAAACGGCGATAGGCCTGCCCCCTATCACGTGAGTACACTGTCTAAGCAAAACGTGGGTACCTTTCTCTGGACAGTAGATGGCGCTGCCATGTGAGTTCAGAAGTATTGGTACCTCTGCCAACCCCTTCGGGGATAAACGGCGTGAACGTTTATGTTATGTATGTTATGTTATGTAAGTTATAGTTTTAATTTGGTAAAATGAGTGTTAATGCAAAGTTAAAAATAATAAAAAAAAAAAACTATCACATTCAACAAGTTCTTTAAAAAAATTAGATAACCATGGACATCACTAGCATTTCTACGCCATCGAAAATACAAAAGCTGAATTATTTCATATATTGGAAAAATGCAAAAATGCATAAGTTATTCCAGTGGACGTTAGATGGCGTTTTTCTTTCCAAGATTACAGGTTTAGTACGAAGTGTCCCATCTATGTTCTAGTAAATAGTTTAATATCTTTGCAGTACAGTATCAATAATCGACATGCATTTGTATGCCTGTATCAATTCAAC
Organism: Bedellia somnulentella; assembly: GCA_963576735.1. Classification (NCBI taxonomy): domain Eukaryota; kingdom Metazoa; phylum Arthropoda; class Insecta; order Lepidoptera; family Bedelliidae; genus Bedellia; species Bedellia somnulentella. Next base: position 15,181,999 of record OY755184.1, read on the forward strand.
ACTAATAAATTATCATGAAACTATTATGAAAGTTGAGGGTTCATATCATATGGCATCGCTTAAATCGCGCAAAAATATTACCAACTAACTACTAAGGTTTTAGATAGACAAAAGTTATTCCTTAAAGTCAATCTCTCAATTTAAAATGTTTTCTTTGTTCCAGAACGCTTAAACGTATTATACGAGCGAAACTGGACAAGACTAGTTCACGAGCAGCTGCGGAAGTTTGAGACGTCCATCGTGACCGCAGCAAGGAGGTCGGAGCAGTCGCTGGAGCTGGTGGTGGACGACAAGTGGACGTTCTCCGGAGCGGTGGTCTATTGCGTCACTTTGATTACTACTATAGGTATGTACGCCATGGATATTGAATTAAGAGGGTTTTGGATCGTTTTGAGTGATTGGCTTCAGAATAGTTAATTTTCAACTGACTTAGTATATACGGATATATTTACTCAGAAAAAGGAACTGATGGTATTGGGGCTTTTGTAAGTGATTTTTGAGCAATGCAGTTGGAGAGCCATCACCGAAAACATTTACTTTACAGTCTATTCCCCACCCCACTCAACTTTTAAAAGTGGCTAAGGAATTTCTTATTCCCAAGCTCTGGCTACTCCTTCTTGGGGTTTTAGCCGTGAGTATATGTATGTACAGAGGAAGCAGAAATAAGTACTCTTTGTTGGACCTATAGCCGTGAATAGATGTAGGATAGAGACGCAAGGAGGTCGGAGCAGTCACTGGAGCTGGTGGTGGACGACAAGTGGACGTTCCTCAACTATCCTTTATTTTATAATCTTTCCTAACCAAAATTCCAAAAGTAGCTGAGAAATTTCAAATTGTTAAGCGTAGGCTAAATCAATTTTGGGATTGTTTGCCTTGAGCATGTATATGGAGATGTAAATTATCATATCCAAGTTTCAAATGTTGCTAGTGGTTCATTTTAAATAACAGATATATACGAATAAGTTAGTTCAAAGTTATAAAATATTCTTTAACATATACTATTTAAGATCAGGAATGAGTTTGGTCCAAACAGAACAAAAAGAGTTTTGGGTCCTACCCAAAATTTATAATAAAATAATATATTGAATTGGACTTTAACCTCTATAATATAAGTATAACCAATATAAGTATCTTATTTAGGTATATTTAATAATAATAATAATATCATAATAAATTATCTATGTATATTTTTTACATACATACATACTTATACTCACGGCTATAATTCCCTAGAAGGGGTAGCCAGAGCCAAGGAATTATAAATTCCTCAGCCACTTTTGGAAGTTGAGTGGGGAGAAGGCGGTAAAATAGAGGTTTTTGGTAATGGGTCTCCAACCGCATCGCCCAAAAATCGTATTCTATGTATTTTTCTGTTGCTTGAAATATTATGTACCGTTTGTTACTCAAATAAATAACTATTTCATTCAGTCACATGAAATATTGACTGGTAACCTTGGCCAATAATCATAAATTTATGTAAATTTGAATAACCCTTAATCTTTCTCCCAGGTTACGGCAACGTGTCTCCAAGAACAGCAGCTGGGCGGGCAGCCACCGTCATATACGCCGCAGCAGGCGTGCCGCTGACCTTGGCGTGTCTCGCTGGACTGGGCGCCTCCTTGGCTAGGCTGGCGAGGGCGGCGTGGTTAAAGGTGGCGAAGAGGAAAGTGCCGGGGTCGTGGAGAAATGATGCTGCGGAGGTACTAGTTTTTTTTATATTTTAGTTAACCAGTGTTACGGGATGTATAGATTCGCACGGCCACGTTCTCATTCCGTCGTTTATGCCATATAAGCCCGCAGAGTTATAGAGGTACTAATTCTTATGAACAGTTCTTGAAAACTTTGCTGTTATCTAAAAACCCACTTTCTTTTCCCATGGATTTCTTTTCAAACGACTTCAAAAGAATAAGGTTCTTAATTCGATTGTAGGTTTTTTATATGGATGTTTCGCGATTACTCAGTCAGTAGTCAATTCAAAAATAGACTTTACGTTTTATTGGATATGCTTTCAGAGTGGTCCCATTTTAATTTCAGGAGGTTTGAGAGCGTGGTTATTAAAATATTACAAAGTGTAAAAATTACTATGTGGGTCCTATTGATTATCAAATTTTTTGTGTTAAGTAAGGTTTCCGAGAAATGGCTGTGAAGTAGGTTCCATTTTGGTAAATAATATATATTATTGAATACACAATTGCACTAATTAAACAAATCCCTTTCCCTTTGGACTGTTCTTCCAAGGTTCCAAGTTATTTACCCATTGATAAATTTATTGATTTCAAATCTCTCGAGAACCTACTTTATTTTCTTAGTAAAGTCTCACCAACCATCATCTCTGTCTCTCAAACTAAACTCAACATTCCTCCCCAGCCGGCTTCTAGCTCCACGAAAAGCACTACCCACTGCCCCAGCCAGCCGTTCACATTAATTAACATCCTTGTAAAGTAATATTATTTTAACAATTAAACAGCGAAATAACGGAACTAAAACATAAAAGATGACTACAACATTAAATCGAATAAAAAATCTAGAGAGTCAAATTTATAGCCTTTTGGCATCACACCTCTAACTTAGCTTAGCTACAAAGACAAACTCTCTAATCTATCATATTCATAAGCCATTGTCTCCCTCTCTTATAACAACGCTAACTTCTTCCCCAGCCGGACTTCCAACTTCACGAACAGCAGCACCTACTTCCTCAACCAGCCGAGCACAACCAGTACACGTCGTTCCCGCCGCGCCAGCCCGACACTGTCAGAGCCAAGGCGGGCGAGAGAGGACAGTACTCGCAGGTGTTCGAGAGAGCGCCTGCCAGCCCTAGAGCTTCTACGCTTGGAAGGAAGAGAAGTGCCTTACATGAAGGTATGTCATTATGTTTTATAAAGGTAATTTAGTCGTAGTGAGTTGATAATCTATGGTATCAGAAGGTCCAATCTTCCAACTGCAAGAACAGCACTACCCAGCCAGCCGAGCACAACCTTCTCTTTTGTGATCGTTGAGGATATCAGGAGGTCTTGTCTTCGAACTGAAAATTATGACACCGTCTGTACTTCTTCTAACTACAAAGACAGCAGCACCTACTTCCACAACCAGCCGAGCACAACCAGTACACGTCGTTCCCGCCGCGCCAACCCGACACTGTCAGAGCCAAGGCGGGCGAGAGAGGACAGTACTCGCAGGTGTTCGAGAGAGCGCCTGCCAGCCCTAGAGCTTCTACGCTTGGTAGGAAGAGAAGTGCCTTACAAGATGGTATGTTTCAATTCATTCATTATTCAATAGTAGAGGACAGGACTCGCAGTTGTTCGAGAGCGCGCCTGCTAGCCCTAGAGCTATGTTATTGTGTTCTATATAGGTGGTTTCTTATAGTGGGCTTATGATCGATAGTATCAGGAGGTCTACTCTTCAAACAGAAACAATAATATCATACGTACCTCTTCCAACTGCAAGAATAGTACAACCAGTACACGTTGTTCCCGCCGCGCCAGCCCGACACCGTCCGAGCCAAGGCGGGCGAGAGGACAGTACTCTCAGGTGTTTGAAAGAGCGTCAGCATGCCTTACAGCTTCTGCGCTTGGGAGGAAGAGTAGTGCCTTACAAGATGGTAGGTTATTAGAATGGTTTATTCATTTTTCAAAAGTATATGAGGGCGAGAGAGGACAGTACTCGCAGGTTTTCGACAGTGCACCTGTCAGTCTTCGGCCTTGTACGCTTGAGAGGAAGCGGAGTGGCTAAGAAGATGCTATGTAATTAATTTATTAAATAAGATAGTATCATTTGATCGTCCAGTTCTGATGGTCGAGAATACCAGGAGGTCTACTTTTCAAACCGAAGACGATAATATTTAATTTAATTAAAATCTTTTTGTTGCCCCGTCGCTCTGTCAATTGACACGGTAGCTCAATTGACAGAGCGACGGGGGCGTATACCCGAGGTCGCGGGTTCGATTCCCGCCTGTGTCGAAGTTTTTCTTTCCTTTATTTATTCTTTATTTATTAGTAATAATACCCACATGAGGTTTTCATGAACACAAAGTTTTAAATTATGTGATAGTTAGGCGTTTTCAACATTTGCATTCTATCTGAAAAGGTAGACAAGTGGCCTTCCGAATTTGTAAAAAAATCGGAGGTAGGAAACGCAAACACTACTTAAACGTGTAAAAGAAATAAAGGATAGAAGAATTTCGCGCTGGCAGCCATTGACACGGTAGCTCAATTGGCAGAGCGACGGAGGCGTATACCCGAGGTCGCGGGTTCGATTCCCGTCTGTGTCGAAATTTTTCTTTCCTTTATTTATTCTTTATTTATTAGTAATATTTAATTTAATTGATAACAATGTATTTTTACGTGTAATATTATAAAAATGTCCCCTATGGTTTAGCCTAAGCTTATTTGCAAAATTGTGTAGTTTTTTATTTCACTTTAACTTAATAAATGCACTTGGGAATTTTCAATGTGAAATTTTCCAAACATAATTGTGCTTACCCTTTTTATAAGATCAACGTATCAGAAGCTATTTTCGATCAGTTTGTTAGTTAAAGGGTCTTTAAGATTCAAACATAATTTATGCATATTCAATAATTTTATAGGTCTGTTTCTGGAAATAATACACATCTTAATTAATTAAAAGTCAGGGATAAATTTCAATAATTTGATGATTACGTTCTCAAACATTTCTTAATTTCATTTTTTCTAAATTACTTTTATTATATATTATTATATTTTATGTCCTCTCACGTAAAATAACATTCGTATTAAAATCCAATCCATAGTATCGAAATATCTAAGTGGCTAAGGAAGCAGCTTTCCCGAAGCTCTGGCTACCTTTTTCAGAGATTTATAGCCGTGAGTGTACGTACGTATATCGTATTAAATATACAATAAGCATGTTCCACTTACAAAACATAATACTCACGTCAATTGGAATTTTCAATTGGAAAAATTTGTTTAAGTTTCAATTTGTTCCTTTGATCTTATTGATATGATCGTCTAATGTCTTTACGAAAGTTTGTAATTTTATTTCTAGAACCAAATTCCTCAAACGCTCTTCAAACACAAACTCTAGACCGACGACACACCATGGGTAGTCCGAAATGCCTCGCAACGGTGCACAGCCCCAACAGGGGACGGGGCAGAGGAACCTTGCAGAGACCGAGAGGAGCGATCATCGAGCAGCTCATTGCAGAGGAGTGTGGGGAAGCCGTGTCGAGGAGTGACTCAGATTTTGATTCAGAGGATACTGATGAAGCGTGAGTTAATTTCAATCAGCGTGCAGTAGATACACAAAAAATAATAATCGTTTATTTGCCAGTACACAAGTGTGGAAAAGTTGTTGTACTCGTATTAACAATATAGGCCTATATATGTACTGCCGATGAGGCGTGCAAAATTAATACATTAAATTTAATAATTATGTATGTCCAAATATTATAATAATTGAAATTGAATCATAAAACTTATGTCAGAAGGAATACAAAATTAAAAAGAAAACAAAAATATACAAAATTAACAAAATAATCGAAAACAGCTTAAAGAAATTTAATCTAAAGTCATATTCATATGTCACACTTATTAATAAATTCATCAATCGTATAGAACGAGTGGTGTTGTAAATAATTATAAATAGTTATTTTATATTTATTAAAATTTAATTGTTTGTCATTTCATAACAGTTTCTTTGAGTAACTGATAAACTTTTAATATTGAGCCTTGTATTGCCGGCTTAGAATGTCGCTACCCCTTTCTACCCACGGATGTCGTAAGAGGTGACTAAGGGTATTGGGGCTTTTTATTGGATTTTTGGGCGATGCGGTTGAAGACCCATCACCAAAAACCTTTATTCTTACCATCTTTTCCCCACTCAACTTCCAAAAGTGGCTGAGGAATTTATAATTCCTTAGCTCTGGTGACCCCTTCTAGGGAAATATAGCCGTGAGTATATGTATATATGTATGTAACTGTGCTTACCCACTTATAAGATCAACGTATCTTACGTATAATAATTTAATAGGTCTCTTTCTGGGGAATAATACACATCTAAATCTGTACTTTAATAAGACTGTGCCGACGACGTCAAAACTGTACATTTAAGAAAAAAAATAAAAACCGGTGGAATATGTTTAATTTTCGATACTGAAGCCAAATTTGCGCTTTTAAAAAATGATTGTCTGTCTGTCTGTCCGTGTGTCCGGTCATCACGATAATTCTACCAGACGGATCTTGATCAAATTTGGTATGATTGTAGCTTATACACCTGGCCAATATAAAGAATATCATTTATCCCAGATTTCGCAAGGGTTCCCACAGGAGCATAAAAAAACACAACTTTTATATGGCTACCTATATTTACACGATTCCTTTTTTTAGTATATATATAGCCGTGAGTATATGTATATATAAGTATGTTTAATATTAAGACTTTGTAATTTTATATTGTGGTTACCTCTTTATGGCCTTGATTTAGATTCTACTAGTTGAAAAGATGATATATTTTTTAACACAAAACTACTTTTTCCATTTTTGCAGTCACTTTCTATTTTACCGGTCGGTTTTTATTTTTATGCTTTCTTTGTTAGGTATGAGTATTAACAAGGGTTTGTAGAGGTACCAATACTTCTTAACAAACAGTGACAGCGCCACCTAGTGTTCAAAGTAGGTAACCACGTTTTGCTTAGACAGTGTACTCACGTGGTAGGGGGCAGGCCTATCGCCGTTTTGTACAAATACCCTGTCACATGGCTTTGTACAACTTGGCCATGTGGATTTCCTCATGACGTTTTCCCTCACCGTTAACAACCATGATAAATTAACCACACATATGACTTTACACAAGATAAATTGGTGTAAGCCCGACCCGGGATTTGAACTCACGCCTGTCTGTTTACGGGCGGGTGTTCTACCCATTGGACTATCATGACGCCTTATACATATATACATACAAACATACATATACTCACGGCTATAAATCCCTAGAAGGGGTAGCCAGATCTAAGGAATTAGAAATCCCTCATCCACTTTTGGAAGTTGCGTGGGGAAAAGGTGGTAAAAATAAAGGTTACTCATAAATAAAAGATGTTATTAAAGGAAAGAAAAATTTCGACACTGGCGGGGTTCGAACCCGCGACCTTCGAGTCTTATGAGTAATAATCCCCACATGACGAATTCATGTCAAAAAACATTAAAAAATAAAGGTTGTTGGTGATGGGTCTCCAACCGCATCGCTCTAAAATCCCTTAAAATGCACCAATACCGTTAGTCGCCTCTTACGTACACCCACCGGAAGTCATGGCATAGTGCTATTCTAAGTATATATATATATAAATATATATATATATAGCCTTGTATATAGGTAGATATTATCAATAAACAAAACCGTTACCGTTCCTTTTTATGCTATAGTATTTTTTATTAGTTTATTTATGTTAGTTTGATTGATACTATTTCTGTAACTTTACAATTCACAAAACTTACAAAAAAGGTTTTAACTTAAATTGTAAATATATTAATTACCAATGAAAGCCATACTAGAATAGTTCTTATTCATAATTACATATTTGTTTGCAGAATATGTCCCCACGACACACCGTCAAGAGTGCCTTTGATTTGGAAACAAGAAAACCACAAACCTTCGAAATCGTGTCCAGCGCAAACTGCCAGCTCATCAGCAACCATCCACCAGCACATGGTGAACAACATCGAGCACTGCCACGTCCCAGTTGGAATTGTGCTTTTCCTCCTCTTAGCCTACATTTGCGTCGGAGCCGCCATATTCTCCGCCTGGGAAAACTGGAGCTTTCTCGACGCAGCCTACTTTTGTTTCATAGCTCTAGCCACTATAGGTTTCGGAGATTTCGTACCAACTAGTCTACTATCGCCAAAAAACAATACGGAATCATCAAGAGGTGAATACATTCAAATGGTTGCTTGCTGCGCTTACCTTATATTCGGATTAATATTAATAGCGATGTCATTTAGCTTACTTCAAGACGAGGTTGTAGCTAAGTGTTCTCAGTTAGCAAACAGTCTAGGGTTGACACGACAATGACAGTGCGAGAAAAGTGACTGTGGAACTTCTACCACAGAAAATCACCTGAGGATGTTATGATCCTTTTTGTAAGAAACAATATTGTTTGATTTACCAAATGTATTTTTCCCTTTGAATAAGATGTTATCGTTTCATCAAAACATTTATCTTTATATAGTTGTGTAACAAAAATAATATTTTCTCATCTCTTTATCTACTATTGGAGCTGTTTTTACAAAAATTTGTACCCTAAAATGTATGCTATGTATATAATGTATATATTGAAATGTAAGAACAAGGCTGAAATGTATTGATATAATAAAATAACGTTAAAAGCAATTTTGATTTTTTTTATCCTGAATTGTTATTTTACCCATACTTGAGAATATTGACATTCAAATAACAATATCACAGTTTTTGTCTAAAGGGTTGTAGGATTTAGAAAAAAAACACTTTTGGTCTTAAACTATCTTTTTAACTTTTAATAATCAAGCAGTTCTCACCGACATTCTAATATCAAAAAGAAAAAAACAATAAGCCATTACTTTTATCATGTTTTAATAATAACCGTTTGATTACTTATTTCATAGATAAAATAATAAATAATAAGAATAAAAGAGCATGTATGAGAAGAATAATGAATGTAAGGGAAGCAAGAGAGGTTTGTCAAGATGTACTAAGTGGCGATCGATAGTCTCTGCCTACCCCAATGGGAATAATGGGCGTGAGTATAAATAAGCAAGTAAGTAAGATATATCTAAGCTAAACATTGCACATCAAATAATCCACAACAAAAAATGACACAAGTATTCACATCACAGCGCTAAAAAATTCCGACAACCTACACGGCTGAAAGTTCCCCGTCGAGGTAGAAATCAAGCGACAAAATTATTCAAATCCAACTAGCATATTGTCAAAAGGTAAATTGTGGCAATCTTTCGTGAAGCAAACTTCTGACGTCGAGGCTCGCTGGGAAGTTATATTGAGTTTGCGACGTCAAAGGCGAGCCGTGAGCTGAACAGGTGTCGACTTTTGATGATGACTGCTATTTAACTATTTTGTGGAAGTTAAATTATTTGAAACCTATTAGAAAAACATGAAAAGTTTTAAAAATATATAGGTTCTAGATTTTGGCAACTGACTCTTAAATTGAATCTGATATAAGTCGATACTAGCTGACCCGACAGACTTCCTGCTGTCATTAATTAATGACATTTACTTGATGGATGTTAATTGTCATTTTTAATATTTTAAGGGATTTTTCGGCGATTCGGTTGGAGACCCATCAACCAAATATCCATATTAATATTAAATCCGGGACCGAGGCTACGATTTGGTCAGATACCGGAACATAAATCTTTCACATTTATAATATTAGTTGCATATCATCATCGTCTGATCAATTCTATGCTGCCCTCATCTTTTATCTTCCTCACGTACTTCACCAAGTCACGCGTAGACCCTTTTCTAATCATTACTTAAGATCAATAAATGAACAAAAATTAATACAGTGTCGAGTCTACCCTATACATAGAGTGATTTGGCCTTAGTCCACCAAGCTGGCCAATTGCGGGTTGGCAGACTAACTAATTAAACTTGTGAGCTTACCCCCCCCCCCATTTCCATGCCAATCGAACGCGTTTAGTAAAATCTAACTTCCATGATTGAATTTAATTCACCCAAATATGCTTCAATCCCAATCCTTCAGACGAAGGCTTCATTTAAACGCCCTGAAGGTATTCCCTACGTCCAGAGCTCCTCTCGATCTTTTCATTTCATCTAAAACAATCTGCTAAATCCTATATATCCTCTGGGGGCCACCGGAAGGCAATATGTTCGACCAATTGGATTTATGTAATTTGACAGTGAGCTCTTATGCAGGTCGGCTATTACGGAATTTTCGTCGGATTAAAGAGGTGAAACATTTAGTGTGTTTTGATGATCAATTTCGTTTATAGAACATATGTTCCTTATTTTTATCTTACTTACTATTTTATGGTAGTGTCTTAGTTACTAAAATTGTTAAGAAGTTCTTTCTACTTATATTATTTTAATTTATTTGTTTATTTATTTATTTGGAATCATATTTCTGCAGTGAGTCTATTTTTATTTTATATCGTCATTTAAAATCGTTAATTAGGTTAGCAACAAATTAACGAATACCAATAAAAAAGAACACGTATATAAACGTTCACGCTGAATATCCCCGAAGGGGTTGGCAGAGGTACTAATACTTATGAACAACAAGTGACTTTGTCACCTGGTGTTCAGAGTACCTACGTTTTGCATGCACAGTGTACTCACGTGATAGGGGGCAGGCCTATCGCCGTTTTGTACGAATACGCTGTCACATGACTCAATACAACTCAGCCATGTGGGTTTCCTCACGATGTTTTCCCTCACCGTTAGCAACCATGATAAATTAAACACACATATGTCTTTAGAAAAGACAAATTGGTGTAAGTCGGAGCCGGGATTTGACCCCTCATCGTTAAAATAAAACTAAAATAAAATAATCATTTATTTCAAAGTAAAAAGATAAATCTTTGTTTTTTGAACGTCAAAATTCAACTTAATACTAAGTTTACTTCGGATTCGGAAGGTGTTTTGTTGAGAGAAGAACCCGTAAGAAACTCGCCAACACACATCTTTTTTTACGTCCAATATTATTCGTTACCTAATACTACAAACCATAAACTTCATCTAAACTATTCAATCTCTGCCGTACATCTAAAACAATCAGTTAAATATCGTATAGCCTCAGGAGGCTGGCGGAAGGGAGTATGTTCGTCCAATCGGATTTATGTAATTTAACAGTGGGGTCTAAGGCCTTTCTGGAATTTTCTTAGGATGCTATTCTAAAAATAAATATTCTTAATTCAAGTTACCTGTATATTAATTCAACATAATATTCATTAAATTACGCCGTGTAGTGTCGGCTTAGAATAGCACTACCCCGGGTCTGCCGATGGGTGTACGTAAGAGGCGACTAACGGTATTGGGGCTTTTAAGGGATTTTTGGGCGATGCGGTTGGAGGCCCATCACCAACAACCTTTACTTTACCATCTTTTCCCCACTCAATTTTCCAAAAGTGGCTGAAGAATTTTCAATTCCTTAGCCCTGGCTACCCCTTCTAAGGATTAATAGCCGTGAGTGTATGCTCTTCAAAAGAAATCTATGTGTAAATCAGTACCAAATAGTGTACATACATACATATAATTACGGCTATAAATCCCTATAAGGGATAGCCAGAGCTAAGGAATTAGAAATTCCTCAGCCACTTTTGGAAGTTGCGTGGGGAAAAGATGGTTAAATAAAGGTTGTTGGTGATGGGTCTCCAACCGCATCGCCCAAAAATCTCTTAAATAGAGTGTTAACATAAAAGGGAAAATCTTTTCATCTGTTTTCCTAAATACCTTGTTTTTACTGAAACCAAACAGGTGTTTATAAACTGCCGCACATCGATCATTGTTTTTGCCCCCTTTGTGCCCTCAATGTCTTTTTTAAAGAAGACAAATGGAGTAGTTTCTCGGTTAATTTATCTTGGTCGCAGTAAATATTCTTTTGCAGTTGTTCGTTTTTCTATCAGCACGAACTAAAGTAGCAGATAGTGGACACTCCTGCGGATTTTTAATTTAGTTTGTGGTATTATTATTGACGCTAATTTATTTGATTTAATTTAATAATGCCGTGTAGTGCCAGCTCAGAATGTTACTACCCCTTTCTACCCACATGTGTAGTAAGGGGCGAAAAAGAGTGTGGGGCCTATTTAAGTGGTTTTTGGGCGATTATGTTGGAGACCCATAACCATCGATACTTTATTTCTAGCATCTTACCTCCTAAATAAAAGATGTTATTAAAGGAAAGAAAAATTTCGACACTGGCGGGGTTCGAACCCGCGACCTTCGGGTATACGCCCCCGTCGCTCTGCCAACTGAGCTACAGTGTCAGTTGGCATCCAGCGCGAAATTTCTCTATCCTTTGTTTCTTTTTTACACGTTCAAGTAGTGTTTGCGTTTCCTACCTCCGAATTTTAACTAATTCGGACGGCCACTTGTCTACCTTTTCAGATAGAATGCAAATGTTGGAAACGCCTAACTATCACATAATTAGGGGTTGGACACTGGTGGAACCCCGCCAGTGTCGAAATTTTTCTTTCCTTTAATAACATCTTTTATTTATGAGTAATAATCCCCACATGAGGAATTCATGTCAAAAAACATTAAATTATCTTACCCCCTATCAAATTCCAAAAGTGACTGAAGAATTTCTTATACTTAAGCTCTTGCGACCCTCCTAGGGATTAATAGCCGTAAGTATGTACTTAATGGATTTTTTCGCTTTTTTTTAATTTACTTCGTTATAGTCACTGATGTGACTGTCAATGATGACTACTATGTGTTTCCTGCTAAACATATCTCACATACAGAAACACATGTTGTCCTTTGCTGTGTGTGTAATGCTGTGTAGTAGCTCTACCCCATTTCTTCCGGCGGGTGTACGTAAGAGGCGACTAACGGTAGTGGGGCTTTTTTAGGCATTTTTGGGCGATGCGGTTGGAGACCCGTCACCAACAACCTATATTTTACCATATTTTCCCCACGCAACTTCCAAAAGTGGCTGAAGATTTTCTAACTCCTTAGCTCTGGCTACCCCTTCTAGCGATTTAGAGCCGTGAGTATATGTATGTATTTATGTATGTTGTCCTTTAATCTTTTCATTTCGGACACCCGCTTTTTTCACATAGCTGAAAAGTGATAGTTTTATGTATTTTGAACTACTGAACTCAAATGTGTAATTAATATATCGCTAGATAAGTTTGATTAACTTTAGCGTTTTTAGATACTGTATGACTGATTCAAAAAACGAGACGCTATTATAGTGTTGAGTTTTTTTTTATGACAGCAATTTCGCATTAAATTGGCGGTCAATTGAAGAGATTTCAAAATGACACATAATGCGCATTATTTGGAATCGAAGTCGGTTCTTTAAAAATACGTGATAGGAACGCCTAGTTAGGTAAGTATAATGAAAGCATGTTATAATAATTAAATACTTATATATTTATGAGGAACAAAATATAAACCTTTTGTCAGAGACAAAACCGTGTTTGTATTAATAAATAAAATACATACATATACTCACGGCTATAAATCCCTAGAAGGGGTAGCCAGAGCTAAGGAACTAGAGGTACCTCAGCCACTTTTGGAAAGTTGAGTGGGGAAAAGATGGCAAAATAAAGGATGTTGGTAATGGGTCTCTAACCGCATCGCCCAATAAACCCTTAAAAGCCCCAATACCGTTAGTCGCCTCTTACGAACACCCACCGGCAGAAATGGGGTAGTGTTATTCTAAGCCGACACTACACAGCAAGAACATATTAAATAAAATAAGAACATATTACACAAATCGAGGTAGTCCTTAAAAATTTCAAAGGATGCTAACTTCACAATATATTTAACAATAATACACAATACACATAGAAATAATATCTAAGACTAATAAAAATACACACTAAATTTGAATCCGGACTCTCTTTAAGTCACCTAACAACTTGGCCACAAACGTCATCAATGTTCTATGAATGCATTGTATGGTGAACTTAATTTCCAATTTGACATTGTATATTTACTTACGCTCTCTACGTGAAACTACGATACGATACACATACGTACACCAGCTTCTACAAAGATGTTACGCCGAAATTATACGAACATAATAATATTGCTAACAAAATATGGTTAAAACACACAAAGCTGGGTGCTCTAAAGCAGATTATAACTAATTTAAAATTAATTAAAGGGACACCTTGCTATTAACCGTAGGCTCGTACTGAACGGCTTCTTATTAATTATTTAAACATGAACAAGTACCTACCTGACATAGGTATATTTTTTAGTAATGAAAAAAGGCTGGCGTCCGAATTATGAAGAATAAAAGAGCATGTATGAAAAGATTGATGAATGTAAACGAAGCTAGAGAGGGTAGTCAGGATCGTATAAAGTGGCGATCAATAGTCTCTGCCTACCCCAATGGGAACTAATGGCGTGAGTATATGTATGTATGTATACAAAGCTGCCCTAACTTTAACTAAGTAATCGCTGTGAATAGCACTTCTTCGCCTCTTTCCATTGTCATATTTTATGTATTTAGTCGGCGGTAGGAACCATCACAGTCATTCAACTTTTCCAATGGCAACTAATGGCGTAAATGTATTTAAATACTACATACATACATATACTCATGCCACTAGTTCCCATTGGGGTAGGCAGAGACTATCGATCGCCACTTCGTACGATCCTGACAAACCTCTCTAGATTCGTTTATATCCATTAATATTTTCAAACATGCTCTTTCATTCTTTTTAAATGTATTTATGTATGCATAGATTTCTTTTTTAACATGTAGCGTCAGACAGAACTATTTATCATAAATTCCTAACCAACCAATCTCTATGATATGTAATGTATGTATTTTGAGAAATTAAGGAAATGATAACTGCTCATGCATGTACAAACTGAATTATGATGCAAAGCTGTCAAAACTACAAAACTACTAAGTATTTAATATAAACGACAACATTTTATTATATTAAAAACACTTTGAATTCAAGGTTTCTTCTTCGCAATGATTTTCTGTAAATCTCATAATACGTTACAAAGAAAAACGTATAGGTTGGATCGTAAATAGCTGTAAGCCAAGTCGGTGATAACCTCATGACGTTGTCATAAACGCTACACACATTAAATGAAGAGTAATGACCTCACGAGTGAGCACCTCACATATATCGATCGATATTGGGACCGATTTTGTTTGTGTTATATACGGCAGACATTGTTAAACAAATAAAGCATTCACAATTTCATTTGTACGCTGATGATGTTCAAATATATATGCACTTAAATCCTTGCCAAATAAATCCATCTTTAGCAAAACTAAACTCTGACCTTGAAAATATAGCACTTTGGGCATCCCGGAATGCTTTGTTGTTAAACCCTAGTAAGTCTAAGTTTATGGTGCTGGGTTCGAAAAACAAGTTGCGTCCGTTTTGTCTTCCAAACCTTGTATAACTATAAATGGGACAAAGGTCGAGCAGGTGTCACTGGCCAGAGTTCTTGGCATTCTTGTGGATTCTGGATTACGTTTTGAGGACCACATAATCAATGTTGCAAAGAGTTGTATGTTCCGTATTAAAGTACTCTACAAAATCCGTCACCTGCTCTCCGAGGAAGTGCGTTTATTGCTGTGTGAGGCTCTAATTTTATCTAAATTGAACTATGGCAGCATAGTTCTGGGTCCTTGTCTTTTATCTACATCAAAACGGTTGATTCAAAGAGTACAAAATGCCTGCATAAGATTCTGCTACAAAATACCACCAAGATCTCATATTACTCCTAAATTGAATAGAGAGGGCCTACTTAATATGGATTCTAGGAGGCAACTTCATCTGGCTAGCTTAGTCCACCAAGTCATTAAGTTTAAGCGACCGGAATACTTGTATAGTAAGTTATCCTGGCCATCCTATACATTTAACTCGAGGAGTCTTTATTCAATGACTTTGGTAACACCGTTTCACAAAACTAGGGCTTTTGAGGGAAGCTTCCGCTACCAGGCAACAAAATGCTGGAACAATCTCCCTCCACCCCTTAAATGTCCCATTTCCAAAATCTCTTTCAAAACTCAATTTAAAAAAATATTACTTGATAAGCAAAAATTGTTATGATAGTCGAGGTTTCTCCCAAAAGTCAATTATGAGTAATACTAATAAAAAAAATTTCATTGCATGTTCATATAAATATAGGTTTATTATATTTCAGAAAAACTATTGGTTTTATCGTGTTGGAATAACCCAGCGGTTAATTTAATTTATTTACTATATTTATATGTATATAACTATATTTAATCTATTTTACCATTTCAATAATATCACAAATTAATACTATTTATATTTTCACTAAAGCTTACTTACTAAGATATTTCTTGTTGTAACTAATTTATGTTTTTTCTTTTATATAATTTAAATTTTTGAATCTCAAAAATGTTAAGAACAGTTGTGTCGACAAAGGGAGCGGCAGAATAACAGCGTCTGCACTTTATAGGGCAGGCACTATGCTGAGCCGTACCCTTTTTCAGTTTTCTGCAACTCATTTTGTAAATTTTAAATGTATGTTCGTTTTGTGTCGCAGTTAATAGAAATAAATGTATTTTCATTCATTCATTCATTCATATATTCGGTGTGTTCATTTGTCATTGTTACCAATGAACTACAATGATGGAAAGAGGAGAGCTTAATGTTTCTTTATTTTATATGCTTTTATTTTCTTTCCAGTACATAATAAAGATTCTTTAATAGATAAACGATACTCACGCCATTAACTTCCATTGGGGTCGGCAGGGACTATCTTCTTGAAAAATTATGTCATCTATTTACTTTCATACGACCGATTTCTGAATTGAGTATTCCAGCTGAGAGCAACTTAAGTATCGTTCTGTCGAATTGAAATCTTAACAACTGAATGAGAGAAAACAATACTTAAGTCGTTCTCAGTTTGAATACTTAATTCAGAAATCGGGAGATAGTATCATTTTTCACAGCAGCACAGCGCAACTTTGAAAACAATATTTTACATACATACATATACTCAAGGCCATAAATCTCAAAAAGGGGTAGCCAGAGCTTCAGAGCTAGAAACTCCTCAGCTACATTTTGAAGTTTTACACTATAAAAGTATTGGAAGGGGTCTAATATTTATTAAAGAATATCACATACTATACTTGCTTTAATTAACTGTTGCTGATATGGATTCAAAGATGGAAGTCATTCTTGAAGGAGGTAACTCTAGTACCATTGCTACAATGACAATAATACAATACAAGCTAAGGTACACTAATTCAATGAACAAATAATTGGTACCTACGAAGGATAGAGCTTTACAGCAGCATCCTCATAACTACAAAAACAACGCTACGAAGCTACGAATGGCTAAGAAGATTCCACAAAGTAGCTACGAAATGATAAAAACTTTGCTATTTTATGTTATGTTTAAATAGACTGTGTAGTGTCGGCTTCGAACAAATACTCCATTTCTTCCCGTAGGTCTTTACAAAAGGCGACTAAGGGTATATAGAGGGTTTTTAATTAATTTTTGGGTGATGCAGTTGGAGACCCATCAACAAAAAGCTTTCTTTAACAATCTCATCCCCACAAAACTTCCAAAAGTGGCTGAAAAGTTTCTCATTACAAAGTTCTGTCGGTGTACTGTTTAGGGATTTATAGCCGTGAGAATATTGTATGTATGTATATATATTCAAAATATAGTAAATATCAAAGAAATCATATCAAAAGCTCCTCCATTTAATACTTCCTTCCTCGTTGTTCTAACAGTATTTGTAAACAGAGCTGACGTGAAAAACCATCTGACTTTGTTCTTCAGTCTGTTAATGAGTGTTTATAACATGGTAGTGGATTCGAGTTACGTTTCGGTAAACCACCGGGAACATTCATACATATATATTTGAGGTTTTGAGGTTGGTTTATGAGTTGTTTACGGTTATTTACTCATACGTTTTAGAATAGTTATACTTACTTACTTACACTCACGCACATTATTCCCATTGGGGTAGGCAGAGACTATCGATCGCCACTTAGTACTATCTTGACAAACCTCTCTTGATTTCCATACATTCATTATTCTTCTTATACATGCTCTTTTATTCTTCTAACTTTGGACCTTTATAAGGACGTTTTCTATCGGGTCTAGAAACGTTTTACGAGGTATGCTCTACTAACAATGTAATAGTTATCGAGGTACATAAATCGCCATGTTATTTAACATTATGGGATAGAGTGATGACTAACTGCACTAGATATAACATAAATGATTCTTGAACACATATCTTTATCACTACGAGGAATTAATACAACTACTCGATAATTTCCAACACTAAAAGCCTTTACAAATACGAATAAAGTTTAAAAAAATGCCTAAAGTACAAGTTTACCAGGAATGAACAGTTTCACGTGATATCGTAAGGGAATGGAAAAAGTTAAAGCAGTTAATAGAGTTGTGAATAGTTAGTACTAACAGTAATGTAATTGATGACTATCAGTTGGTGTCCTAAAAGGCCCGTATGAAAGTGCTCTTAAGTCTTACACTTATGTATGGCAGCGACATTGGTCCTATCGGAAGAATAAACATGAGAGCAACTCGAATCTAGTTAATATGATATTCTTTATAAACATAACATAACATAAACGTTCACGCCGTTTATCCCCGAAGGGGTTGGCAGAGGTACCAATACTTCTGAACTCACATGGCAAGCGCCATCTAGTTTCCAGAGAAGGTACCCACGTTTTGCTTAGACAGTGTACTCATGTGATAGGGGGCAGGCCTATCGCCGTTTTGTACGAATACACTGTCACATGACTAAGTACAACTCAGCCATGTGGGTTTCCTCACGATGTTTTCCCTCACCGTTAACAACCATGATAAATTAACCTCACATATGACTTTAGAAAAGACAAATTGGTGTAGGCCCGTCCCAGGATTGGAACTCACGCCCTTCTGTTTTCGGGTGGGTGTTCTACCCACTGGACTATCATTCTTTATATAAAATTGTAATGCTAGATGTAATACCATAGAGAAAAAATGGTGTATTGCTCTTAATAATGGATGATCACTTCAATTGAAGATTTAATAAAAGTGTGATTTCAAAGTGCAGGCGTCTGAAATTTGAAGAATCGAAAAACGAAGAACTATGGTTTTGCAATGACCGTACAAAGTTACAACCGATATTTTTTGCATCTATATATGACTCAACATATTCTTATCCATGCAGGTTATTCCTGTGTATTTTGCCCACACATCGTAAACTATTATATTACATTATCATTTTAGAAAAACCACAGAGTTGCAATCCCGCTGATCTGCAAAATACAAATTAAATGTTATTACAAAATTGTATCAACTCTTTAAACTTACAAAATTATAGAATGTTTTCGTTCACGAATACCTTATGTGGTGATTATTATTAATAAATAAAGGATAAATAAATGAAAGCAAAATTTCGACACTAGCGGGGATCGAACCCGCGACCTCCGGGTATACGTCGCTCGTTTGTCGCTAGTGTCGAAATTTTTCTTTCCTTTATTTATTTTTTGTTTATTAATCTTTAATAATAATAATAATTTATTTATTTTAGATATCAATGGATCCATTTGTATTAGTAACACTTAAGAGCTATTTTAGTATTAAAAATTAAAATGAAATTTAATTAACGATTACATCAAATTAAAATAAATTACGATTTAAATCAAAACAAAATAAAAATAAATGACAATTTAGATCAAATTAAAAATTACATTAAATCAAAACTAAAACTCAATTAAACATAAAATCAGTTTCTATAAATTTGCCCCTCATTCCCCCTAACCAATACATTAATACATTGGAGAGATGAAACTTTAAACTTTCTTTATATTTCTTACTCTTTGTAATTAACATTCTAATAAATGGTTATGAAATGTAGATCCAAATGAATATCTGCAGTCTGTGTCATTGTTAATCAGAGTCCCGTTGGAGACGAGATAGTTCAGTGTGCGGCGTCACGTCGCAATCAACTGGAAATACAGATTTGGATTTAAGGCTAAGCGCTGCGATGGGTTCCTGAATTACTTGGTTGGGAGGATTACTTGATAAGTTGTTATAATTTAGTATACTTTAATTAATAATTAAATAGCTATTTTAAATACATTAGTATATATTTACTTCCAATACCATACCAATACCATCATTTCCCCACTCAACTTTCCAAAAGTGGCTGAGGAATTTCTTATTACTTAGCTCTGGCTACCCCTTCTAGGGATTTGTAGCCGTATATATATATATATATGTATGTTGTTCTTTATTACTTTTTCTACCAACGGGTGTCGTAAGAGGCGACTAAGGGCATGGGGCTTTTGGATGGGATGTTTGGGCGATGCATTTGTAGATCCATCACTAACGCTACTTTATTTCTATCATCTTATCCAACAGAAAATCCTATCAACTTCTAAATGTGGCTGAGGTGTTTCTAGCTCTGAAGCTCTGGCTACCCCTTTTTAGGATTTATGGTCGGGAGTATAATGTATGTATGTTATTGGGTAAGCCAATTCATAACTACTGTTGGAACAGATAGATATTCTGCTTTTCTATATTAATAATTTCGTCAAGGAGTACGGTATATACATGGTAAATTTAGTAGGTATGTAAGTAGTCAGACATACGATCTTTTCGATAGGCCGCGCGCGGTAAGAGCTACCATGGGGTATCCTAGAATGTGGCCATCTACCTAGGCAGGTTGTGCTGACTGAAGAAAAGAGTATTTATAATAATAATTTATAGATAAAAACAATGAACGAAGCTATACGAATCTATGCCTTGCTTTCATTTAATATTCCTTGAGAACCGATGACTACAGAACAGACGTATGTAACTACATTTTGTACCTAGATGTGTATTATGAGTCACATTTCCCCCAAGCGAAGCCGGGTTTTTATCTAGTTACTAGCTGACCCCACAGACTTCGTACTGTCAAAAGTGTAGACATTCACGACGCCAAACTGAAATATTTACCTGACCCGTTGAGGTCTCAAGCGATGAGAAAAAAGGTGTTTTTCAAAGTGTCCTCGCATTTTTCTCACTTTATAAATTTTAAGTTTATAAGTATAGTAGTTTCGGCTGAGCATTGATTCTAAGTCAGTCAGTCAGTTTGGGCATTTTTGAAGAAAATTGATTGATCTCTTAATTTTTCTGGGATAAAAAGTGTCCTATTGTGTTAATTGGGATCATTACCGAGCATCCTCTTAATTTAATTTTAAACACGTTCTGTGAATTAGGCTTCATTTAGCTACAAACACACAAACATCTAAACTTTCATATTTATAATATTAACAGGATAAGGCTTAAACATAAGCTTCTCGCGCGGGTCACCTCGCTCGCCGGCCAGTGCAGCGTCTTGTCTTACGCTTCATTCACGCGTGTCAATTTTGTCACGGAGTAATTTTAAAATTGTATTATCTCCTAAGATAATAATTTAAATTAAGTGATGTCAAGCACAATTTTGTTTGCAATTAAATACTCTTAATCAACAACATATTAGTTTGGATAAGGATTAATATTATGTTGATAAAACATTATGGCAAATAATTGGCAATAATGCATTAAATTCGACCAAATTTGTTTACCATAAAAATGGTTACAGTGAGTCAATCTTAAAGGGTAGACATATAATGTAGCGGACAGTTTTTTAGATCATTTAAAGAAAAATAATTCTTAAGTACATTTTTTTTGGGTAACTTAAACCTTTTACGCAGCGCACACCACGGAAGCCTTAAAGTATGAATAATTAACCCCGTTTTTGCAACATTATTCGCTGATAGTTTGCTCCTGTGGGTCACAGCGTGAAGATATATAGCCTTAAACCTTCCTCAATAAATGGACTATCCAACACAAAAAGAATTTTTCAATTTGATTGGGTAGTTCCTGAGATCGTAGCGTTCAAACAAACAAACTCTTCAGCTTTATAATATTACGAGTAAGATATAATACTGCGAAACAGATACCATTTTTTCTAAAAATATACAATATGGCAGCAAAATAAATAAGACAATGGAAACGAAAATAACCAACAAAAATAAAGGTAGCACATAAATGAAGCACTCGAAAGGTCTATCAGAACTCTATCAATTTTCGTTTAAAATCCTCTTAAGGTGCCGTTAGTCCAGCGAACAGGGTTTTTGAAACTTTATTATGCGTATGTTTATAAAAATATGGTTTTGAAAAAAATACATCGAAATCTTGAGGCTTTTCTGCAGTGAAATTGGCGATTCGAAACATGATTAATAAATTTTCGCTCGATAGAAAAAAATCGCCAACATTAATAATAATAATAATAATAATCTTTATTTACAATTAAAACCTAATACAGTCATAGCTAGAGCACTACAAAATTATTGGGTTTACATTTGAAGGAAGGTAGTATACACATAGGTGGACATTGATGCCATAATAGGTCGAACCTGTGGCATGGACATCAATATTACAAAATTTTATTTTAACTAATACAAATCGTGTTGTCCTCTAGTACAATAGTATGTGAGTGTGTGTATGTGTGTGTGTGTATGTGTGTGTGTGTGTGTGTGTTTGTATGTGAGCCGCGTGCGTGTGTGTGTGCGTGTGTGGGGAGAGGTTATATGGGTGATTGAGCTTTTGTGCGCGATTCATCTAATGTAGGTTAGAAGCAACTCTGATTCATCGTAGCTCTTCGTTTTGAGCCAGTCTGACACTTTTCTTTTATAATTAAACGAGGATAGTTCGGCACACGAAAATTCTCGATTAAGTTTGTTGTAGAGGAATGGACCCAAGAAACAAAAGAAACGATTGGAGAAGTGAGTTTTAAGTCGAATTGGGGGTGCAAGAAGGGGGTATCGAGAGCACCGAGGGGTGAGAGGTGGCTGAGGAGATGTTAAGGAGTGCTGTTTAATTAATATCTGGAGTATGAAGAGTTGACGAACCGTCAGTAATCCACAATTTTGGTACAGTTCGTAAGTAGGGAACATTCTAGGTCTAAAATTGATTATTTTTAGGACAGCTCTTTGGGCGCGTTCTAAGGTAATAAGATAAGATTTGGCGGCACCTCCCCATGAGGAGATGCAGTATGTCAGAATAGACTGACATAGCGCCAAGTAAATAGCCTTAAGAAGGTCTTGATCAGTCACTTTGCGGAGCTTGCCAAAGACATACATAAGTTTCTTTACCCTAGAAGCAAGATGGGATACATGGTGTGCGAAGCTGAGTTTGTAGTCTATTCTAATGCCAAGGTAGCGAATCACTTTGACCCTCTCAATACAGGGACATGAGCAATTGTTGGACAAATAACTATGAAAACAATCAGTACGGATCTCGTAGGTGTCCGGAGGTGGTTGGGTTTTGTCTGTGATTGAGAAGGTCATGTACTTGGTCTTTGACGTATTCAGTGAGAGTCTATTTTTAGATAGCCAATTTAAGACCTTATTGAATCCAATTTGAGCAGCATTGTAAACTACGTCCCAAGAGGCACCAGTAAAAGTTATGACGGTATCGTCCGCGAAAGACACTAGTTGACCATTGCTCACTTCAATATTGCACAAATCATTTATATAGATTAAGAAGAGCAATGGCCCCAGTATACTTCCTTGGGGGACTCCGTATATAACAGGTAGAGGAGAGCTAGTGATTCCACCAATAGTAACATATTGAGACCTATTGGACAAATAGCTTTCAAATAGCCTCAGTTGGGTACCACGAATTCCCAACGTCTCCATCTTACGCAAGAGAATTGGAATCGACGTACAGTCAAACGCTTTGGCAAGATCGAGGAAAATTGACAAAGCTCTTTTTCCTTTATCTAAGCTAACAACAATTTGGTCAGTTAGTTTGTGTACTGCATCTGAAGTAGATCTCCCACGACGGAAACCATATTGGTTCTTGGAAAGGAGTTTCTTATCCTCTAGATATGTAGTTAGACGGAAATTTATTAGGCTCTCTATGATTTTAGATAGGGAGGGCAGAATGGAAATAGGGCGATAATTATTAACATTTGATTTATCCCCTGACTTGTGAATTGGGTATACTACAGCTTTTTTTAAATAATCGGGAAAGACGCCAAGGTGGAAGCAGAGATTAAATATGTGCGTGAGAGAAGGGATCATTATAGTTTTAAAACGCTTAATTATTAGGGGAGATATACCGTCCCACCCCACAGCACAATCCACCTTTAAAGAATCGATGACCTTTCCAACCTCGGTATAATCGGTATCAAGTAGGACAAAGGAATCCCGTGGGTGTATTTGTGCAAGCTGTGGATCTTTTTGGGTCTTTGTATTAATTGATGGAGGGACCAAGTTATCGGCAATTTTGCTGGCTATACTGACAAAGAAGTCATTGACTTTATCGACGGACTGGGAGGGGCTATTTTCACAATTTAGCAGTTCTATAGCCGATGTTTTTGTTTTATTTATACCTGCTACTTCCCCAATAACACGCCATAGACGTTTGGTATTAGTTTTTGCGTCTGTCAACTCCTTTCTTTCATAATCCTCCTTTGCCTTCTTCAGAATGGAGTTGCAAAAACCACGATACCTCTTAAAAGTTGTAGCAAGTGTACTGTCGTTCTGGTTTTGTTTCATTTTTTTATGCATATTGTCTCTATTTCTCACGCATCTCAGTAACCCAGTAGTGACCCAAGGCTTGATCACCCTTAGGCGATGAGGAACAGAGACAACTTTTGTGGCCTTATCAACTGCAGTCTGGACGTTATCTACTAGGTATGAAAGAGCAACATTTGGGTCAGTACACAGGAAAACAGGATTTAGGTCAATTTGATGCATCATCGAGTTTAGTTTGTCATAGTCTATAATTTTCCTCGTTCTGGAGGAATATTCACGTTTTGTTGAAGAGAGAGCCAGGAGAACTGCATCGTGATCGGTAATAGCTGATTGCAGGACAAGAGTTTCCGCGGGGTATTTGGTCTTAAGTATCACATGATCTAGACATGCTTTGTTATGCGTGGGGAGATAGTGTGCCGGCAGCAGACCGTGTGAGGCCAGCAAACTAGTGTACTCATCACTATTTGGGTTGAGCATATCTTGTGCTATATTGATATTGATGTCGCCTGTTATTATGATGGTTTGATAGTTGGAAAGATTTGCTAGATTATTATGTAAAGAATCTAAGAATTTATTTGTGTCTGTAAAGCACCAAGGTCTATAAAATGCTAAAATAGCAGTTTCAGCACCAATTTTAATCAATAAGCAGCTAGCCTCATCAAAGTTAGGTTCTTCGACCACTACATTTGCCAAATTGTTCGCAATGTATACCACAACACCGTCGTTTTGGTTGCACGGATTTGTGGAGTTATGAGGCGTGTAACCTTCAAGAAACGGAATTTGGGGATTGCACTGTAACCAGCATTCGGATAGTACAATAATGTCCATGCTGGTATTAATGTCATGTAAGAGAATTTCCAGATTAGCAAAATTGGCAGCAAGACTTCGTATGTTTTGCGATAATATTTTTAGTGGCTTGTTGATTTTAGAGATAATAGTTGGGCAATCTTTAGGATCACAGACTGAAGAACGGGAAACTGTTATATCGTCGAGAGACGCGCTATAATCTTTGTGATTATCGAATGTTAATATATTTAGGTGGGGCTCTATTGGAGTACATGAAAACAAAAGAAAGAATAGAAATGACCTCAATTTTTAAATGGCAGTGAAGTGTTGGGTAGCATATATGTGTTTGCTTTGTGTGTGTGTGTTTTGATTGTGTGTAGTGTAGGAAAAACATTTTTATTATCGAGACTGAGCGTAAGAGATTTACAAGCGAGATTATCTTTAAAAAATTAAGTACTATAAAAATCATACCTAAAACCAAAATTAAGTTTGATATTAAATATAAGTAAGTTACGGACCTGATATACAAAAATAGTCACATTTTAAGCTGTGATTCATCGGACAGAGTAACAATTTTTCCGCCTTCTTCTTTACGTAGCAGCACTTTTGAATCAGCCGTCCAGCAATATTTGTAGACTCCTTCCTTCACTAGTTGTCTGCCTTTGTAGTATAGGGCTCGGGCCTTCGGTGTGAGGTGTTCAGAGATATAAATTAATTGAGAAACGTCCGATATACCAGTGTTCAGCGTATTTAATTTTTGTTTGTTTGCAGCATTGTAAGTTTTATACCCTTTGAGAATTTTATTTTTCAAGATGGTAGTAGAAAGATAAAGAAGAATGCCATTACTCTCGGTTTTTGATGGAATACGGCGTATATCTTGAATACCAAGCGGAGTAACTTCTAGATTGAGGACTCTAAAAATGCTGTCCACCATTTTAAGGAGATCATCCTGAGTTTTACTTTTATCCACTTTGAAATTACGGATCTCCAGAACGTTTGAACACGCCTTGCGTTTAAATTCCTCTGCATCTCTTTCCAAGTTGGCGATACGATCACGGTATTCATTATTAGTTTTTTCAGCTGTTGCAAGTCTTTGATGCATGTCATCAAATTGAGAAGACAAATAATCTATCGACTTCTCAATTTCCCGATTAGTATCTTGCAGGGATTTCACTTGGGTTGTCAAATTATTCATTGAGACATTAATATTGCTCAGAATGACATCTTGTTCACTCTTCCATGTGCCTAGCATTTGTTTAAAATCCTTCATGTAGCCTTCAAAGTTCAGCTCTGCGTCGCCGCAAGCACAACGAGGGCGCTTCGCGCTTCTGTATACGAGTGCGTTTTCGACAGTGTTCTCTTCATTTAGATTTGGTGTTGAACCAAAATCTCTCGGTGACTTAGGCGGAGTTCGCTGCATATTGCTAGGTGGATACGGCAACTACAAGTCAGTTCAGTAGCAAATGGTTAGGTAGCAGTTGATTTTGATGTGAAGTGTTGCTTAATTTCGAGCGCTGTGCGCGCGATAAAGTCAATAACAGATATACGAACTTTTCATAAAAACTGAACGCAGCCGATCAGCTTGTTATTTACGATAAACTGAACGCATTAACATTGACGTTGACAATGACGGCTCTTTAGAATGTTTGATATTGAAGTTGACTTGACACTTGACATTGACAGTTGGAGCTGGGCCCGTCCGGCAATGTTATGATTTTTGGATTTATATAGTTCGTTATTGTCGTTTATTATTATATTCAAATGAAAGTAAATTTCGAAATACCTTTCTTCCAATTCGAATTTCTCCTATGTGTGAGTGGAATTTTGATTCTTGTTTAGGTTTCTCCTGCTGGTTTATCTTTCAAATGAAGTGTTCAAGTGACGCCGATGTTATGAATATGTTCTTCAGGTTTATGTTTTTCCTATCCGAGTACTTTCCAAGGGTTTGTATCACTTTTAACTTAGTTTTTCAATAAAATGTGGGAGCAATAGACTTTACTGAGTTGTCAAAATTACGCACACATCTGTATGATATATACTCTAATTACACTCTTTAAAATAGTTTTACATTTTATTTATTTTACCTACTTTCATATAACTTACATCATAATTTGAACATTTGTATTTCTAATAATAATTGGCGATTATTTTTCTTTTTTAATAAATTCAATAAAACAAATATTTTAAAAACATCGATAATCACGGTCCTACTCGTGCCCGAGCGCCGCCCGCCGCTCGATCAGAGCTCGGCGAGCTGCCTTACCTGTGTCGCGCGCGCCTTGAGTTACAGATCTAACAATTTACGCGCGTGCGGCGCCGTTAGTGTGCAAGTGACCTATCTGTATACGATGCGCGTCAATGTAGGCGTGAGAGTGACTGTGCGTACGGTTAGCATTAGCAAATATAAAAGAATTCATTCATTTTATAGATTTCACTCATTTTTATATTTTATGTTATTACTAGTGGATCGGGCCCAGCTTCGCACGGCTAGCGTAGTTTTAAAAATATCTGAGGTTTCTTCAATCACTGCTCAACCTTTGTGAAATTTAGTGCAATTTATAGCATTCCTGAATAGTGTAGCTTTGTGATTGTGAAAGCGCTTTAATGAACGGTTCAGTATCTCCGAAAATAAAACGATGCAAACAAACAATCAGAGTTACAAACTTTGCATACATACAGGGAGTATATATATACTCCCGGCTAACTTTAAAAAATTATCCTTATAGCATTCACGTGCGACGACAGGGCGCGATAGCTTATTTCATGTATAAGTTTGGTTATTCTATACCGATTTCTATGATTCTTTTTTTATTGAATAGGTAATAATGTAAACTTTTTTAAATGAAAGATGAATGAGAGAACTATAAACGTAAGAGTAAACAAATATAATCAGAATGCTCCGAACTGCTGAGCTATCAGGAGTTATACGTGTTATTATGAGTCAACCATAAAAGATAGACATATCCTATAGGAGGATATTTTTTAGAAAATTTTATGTAAAATATTTTTGGCATACATGATTTCTATGTAACTATAACCACTAAGGCTGCACACGCGACGGAAGCTTAAAAAATGGAGTAAATTTCCCCGTTTTCCCAAATTTTCCCAAAATTCCCCTTCACTACTCTGCTGAAAAGTACACAATAACCTGTCCAGGAGTATGAAAAATAATTCTACCAAGTTTCGTTAAAATCCGTCGAGTAGTTTTTGTTTCCATAAGGAACATACAAACCGACAGACAGACAGACAGACAGACAGACAGACAGACGGACAGACAGACAGACAGACAAAAATTTTACTGATTGCATTTTTGGCATCAGTATCGATCACTTATCACCCCCTGATAGTTATTTTGAAAATATATTTCATATACAGAATTGACCTCTCTACAGATTTATTATAAGTATAGATTTATTGTTTAATTTATTAGGAGTGGGGAAAAAGAACAAAATCGTTAAAGTAACTTCTAATTTCAATGAATTATATTTAATACCTAGTTACAGGTGTAAACTGATAATTACATACATATACTCACGGCTATAAATCCCTTAACGGGATAGCCAGAGCTTTGGAATGAGAAATTTCTCAGCCACTTTTGGAAGTTGACTTGGGAAAAGATTGTAATAATAAATGATTTCGTGGACGGTTCTCCAACCACATTGCCCAAAAATCACTTAAAAATCCCCTCAACCCTAAGTCGCCTCTTACGATCACGGGTAGAAATGGGGTGGTGTTATTCTAAGCCGACACGACACGGCAAAAAATATGAAATTAACACTGTAATAATTTTGTATAAACTGACAGGGTAGACAAATCTATCCTATCATTACATTTTATATTGTAAACGGCTATGGTAGAAACAATTTTTGAATTTGATAACCTTGGGTAAGCGATACAGTTTTCGTCACCCTGACTGTTATAGCCACTCGCAAATATTTTAGAAAAAAAATGTAAATAGTCATAAACAAATGTCCGAACCCATACCATAGAAAATATTAGTGAATGGCTAAAACTGTCGAGTTGACAAAAACTGTATTGCTTACCCTACTGTATGTTTTTAAAACGCGCGCACTGCGTCGCGTCGGGGAGACGGCCGCTCGATCGGCGCGCAAGCGCTTCCCCGCGCCCGCGGGGGCAGCACCCCCTGAGATGATATTTTTCGCTGAACCAACGGCGCCTTAAGTTGAAATGAACTGCGCGGTGCCAACTCGAACAAATTACACCTTTTTACCTTTTGGAACAAACGATGCAAAATAAAATCAAATTATCCATTTTACCGATGAGTTATTGCATTGATACAACTTGGCTGTATTTCTTTTCAAAAACAATACTTTCGTACTCATCTGTATTGTTTTCGCTCTACATCGCCAAAGGAATGCTCAAGGTAGTAACTTGAAGGTACTAATACCAGGCCACTCAGAAAGTATTGCGAA
Organism: Bedellia somnulentella; assembly: GCA_963576735.1. NCBI lineage: Eukaryota > Metazoa > Arthropoda > Insecta > Lepidoptera > Bedelliidae > Bedellia > Bedellia somnulentella. The sequence continues at coordinate 15,211,421 of OY755184.1, forward strand.
AAAAGGTTTTAATGTATGAAACACTGGCCGGTTGTAATGTATACTGAAAATATGAGTCTTTATAAATAAAAAAAGTACGCTCCAATTTTAAAATTTCCCTCTTTAATTTTTACGAGCTATTTTAAATTGTCGTGTCTTACTGAAAAATGAATCTGAACCGGGAACATTTTCGTGCTATGATTTTTTACGATTTCAAATGTCGCTTAAAACCAGACGAATCATACGATAGACTTCAAATGGCGTTTATGGATGAAGGGCCTTCCAAGGCAACCGTGTATCGTTGGTATAACGAATTCAAGCGTGGTCGATTAACTTTGCGGGATGAAGAAAGAAGTGGTCGCCCTCTAACGGCTGTTACGGATGAAAACGTGGTGGAAGTGAAAAATTTAATTCACGGCAATAGGCGAATAACGTATCTAGAGATTCAACACATTATGCAGATTGGATCGGGAAGCGTTCATGAGATTTTACACGAACATCTTCACGTGAGGAGGATAGTTTCACGCTGGGTGCCACACAACCTCACCGAGGTACAGAAACAGGCCCGGGTGGAATGGTGTCGTGATATGATTAATAAATTTGATGCTGGCTCGTCTCGGCGTGTTTACGACATCGTTACAGGTGATGAGTCCTGGATTTATCAATACGATCCAGAAACAAAGCGCCAGTTGACGGTTTGGGTATTTCAAAACGAAGCGACCCCTACCAAAGTGAAGAGATCTAGAAGCGGTGGGAAGATTTTGATCGCAAGTTTTTTCAATATGACTGGCTATTTGGTGTCAATTCCTTTACAAGATCAAAGAAGTATTAACGCAGACTGGTATACTACTAAATGCTTGCCAGCAGTTTTCTCAGTTGTGAGCAACAATCGACCAAACACAGGGCTCCGCGGGCTACTGCTTCACCACGACAACGCGCCCGCTCACACCGCGCTCAAAACGACGGACTTCCTGAACAGCACGCCGGTCAAACTCTTGGATCACCCTCCTTACAGCCCTGACCTGGCACCGTGTGACTTCTTTTTATTCCCTAAAATAAAAAATCAACTCAAAAGGATACAATTTTCATCGCCGGAAGATGCGCTGTCAGCGTTTCAGCGGGCTGTAAATGTGGTGTCTGCGGCGGACTGGAAAAAGTGTTTCGAAAACTAGTTTAGACGTATGAAACTTTGTATAGATGCTGGTGGAGAGTACTTTGAAAAGATTTAATAAAAACATTTTTACCCATAGAACATTATTTTTATGTTCGCAAAATTTTCTGAGTGTTTAAAATTTATCATGGTTGCTAACGGTGAGGGAAAACATCGTGAGGAAACCCACATGGCTGAGTTGTACTTAGTCATGTGACAGTGTATTCGTACAAAACGGCGATAGGCCTGCCCCCTATCACGTGAGTACACTGTCTAAGCAAAACGTGGGTACCTTCTCTGGAAACTAGATGGCGCTTGCCATGTGAGTTCAGGAGTATTGGTACCTCTGCCAACCCCTTCGGGGATAAACGGCGTGAACGTTTATGTTATGTATGTTATGTTTCTGAGTGTCCCACGTACTGTTGAACTGCATATGTTTTTATACCTCGTGTTCGGAGTATCCACTATATCAATACACGGTCCATTCACGTGATATGGTGAAGACAATATTGCTGCTTGCTACGAGCACAGATGACTGAATATAGATCTGAGCCATCTAGATTTATCACGATATGATAATTTACCCACAAATATGACTCTCAAAAAAGCTTACCCAAGTTTCATCCAACAAGTAAATTAACATTGTTTGATACTTAAAACTTATCATGGTTATAATCTTTTTGTTCGTGAAAACCTTATGTGGGGATTATTACTGATAAATTATCATTTATCATGGTTGTTAACGGTTAGGGAAAACATCATAAGGGAACCCACATGGCTAAGTTGAACTTAATGATGTGACAGTGTATTCATACAAACCGGCGGTAGGCGTGCAAGCTTAACGTGGGTACTCCGAACACCAGGTGACAAATGTCACTTGATGTTCTGAAGTATTAGTACCTCTGGAAACCCCTTCGGGGATATATGGCGTGAACGTTTGAGTTGAGTTTTAATACCAAAAACGGGTAATATTTTCTTAGGCCATTTTTAGTTCGTGTCTAGTGTTTGAGTTATAACACATCTTAAACCTTAGAATAAGACTTCCAAGTTTTGCAACAAGTAAACACTGAAAGCAACAAAGAGCAATAAACAGTATTTAGTATCAAGTCCGCCGCAGTTAATCCTTCTTTCTTACGAATTGTGGATGTGTTTGCAACTTTGTTTTCTCAACTCTAACACCTTAAGTATTATCTCGCTCGGATTTGTCACATGAACTTGGCTGAGAGATGAAGAATTGGCAATGCAAGGCATTTATGTTTGTCTAACTTAAATGAAGGTAAAAACTCATGAGACAGCTTATAAATGGTAGTATTTTGTCTTGGTTGTTCTTCCCACTATCACATGTGATTCATTTCCAATTCAAATATGATTCGTGGTTTTGAAAAGAGCAGAAGTTAATGTTTTTTGACATGAATTCCTCATGTGGGGATTATTACTCCTAAATAAAAGATGTTATTAAAGGAAAGAAAAATTTCGACACTGGCGGGGTTCGAACCCGCGACCTAATAATCCCCACATGAGGAATTCATGTCAAAAAACATTAAATTCTGTGATAGTTAGGCGTTTCCAACATTTGCATTCTATCTGAAAAGGTAGACAAGTGGCCGTCCGAATTAGTTAAAATTCGGAGGTAGGAAACGCAAACACTACTTGAACGTGTAAAAAAGAAACAAAGGATAGAGAAATTTCGCGCTGGATGCCAACTGACACTGTAGCTCAGTTGGCAGAGCGACGGGGGCGTATACCCGAAGGTCGCGGGTTCGAACCCCGCCAGTGTCGAAATTTTTCTTTCCTTTAATAACATCTTTTATTTATAAGACCAGAAGTTGTCAAGTCAACACTATGTGATATCAAACCAATTTGCCCTATCAGCGCTTGTGAATATTGTATGGAGTATTGGCTACCAAATGTAGAATAATTTGAGCTATTAAAATAAACATAACATAAACATAAACGTTCACGCCGTTTTATCCCCGAAGGGGTTGGCAGAGGTACCAATACTCCTGAACTCACATCGCAAGCGCCATCTAGTTTCCAGAGAAGTTACCCACGTTTTGCTTAGACAGTGTACTCACGTGATAGGGGGCAGGCCTATCGCCGTTTTGTACGAATACACTGTCACATGACTAAGTACAACTCAGCCATGTGGGCTATTAAAATATGATATTAAATATTATAGTTAAAGTAAGCACAAATACTGAGCCTGAAAGCTCGCCGACAAAGGCCGGTGACACAACCTGGCGGCCTGCATGAAAATAATTATGTCTTACCTATGTTGAAAACTAGACCGCCGATAAATAGTTGCCGACATATGTCGGTGGCCCGGCGAGCTCAATATGTATTGCTCTGTAAATTTACTTAACTTAATAAAACAATATTTATTTTTATATATAGACACTTTTCTCTACTGGGCGTAAAAAGTGCTAACCTAGAAGATGTAGTTAGTTTTTACTGTTATTTAATTATATTTATTACTTTTTGTGCAATCCTACGAACGCATTTATTCCATTAGTAGAAATGTCAAGCGTTTGGTAAACTTACTTAAAATCAACCAACGATTTATTAAGTATAATTAGAAATAATTTGAGAAAACTACCTGTATTTTGAAAAAACTAATGGAATTGTATTTTTTTGTAGTGACGGTTGAAGTATGTTATGCTTCGAAGTCAAAATAGTTTATTTAGACTTCGAAGCATTTTGAAATATATAATATCTTGTAGGCTTTTATAGAGTTCAAACAAAATATTATTATTTTTTGATGTACATTTGAGGAATTGAACGAAATACTTATCTTCACTCCCTCACGTGGCACTCTATCACGTGCAGATAAAAGTATCTGTTTTTTCGGGAGACAGTGAAATCACGTGATTGGAGCCCTTCACCTTTCAAGAGCGTTCTTTTAGACACGTGAGAAACAAAAAGATTTTTTTAACTCACGTGTTTAAAATAAGTGGTTCAAATATTGGCGCAGCTTTAAAACTTACATAAGTTTTGGTTCAAAGTACAAATCAACCATTTGTAGTAAAGATGTTGAGGATAAACAACATACATACATATACTCATGGACATAAATTCCAAAAAGGGGTAGCCCGAGCTTCAGAGCTAGAAACTCCTCAGCCACATCTGGATGTTCATAGTTGAGAAGATGGTGGAAATAAATTATCCTCCAAAAATTACTCTAAAAAGCCCCATACCCTTAGTCGCCTCTTAAGACACCCGTGGGTAGAAAGGGGTAGTGACATTCTAAGCCAGCAATACACGCCAATAAATACATACATACACTCATAGTATTGTGTTTAATTATATGGTTCTCGTTTACATATAAATAACAGTTAACCCCCACAGTACGTAGCACGGAACATAATTTCAGTGACTGACAGCGCCCCTAGCGGTTTGATGAGAAATCTATTCATTTTTCAACTGACATTCTACCGGAGCAGATACCGATTTCATCAATAATTTGCAAAACCCATCAGGAAATTCAATTATGATTTTATTTACTCTTACTCAAAAGTAAAATGGTCTGATTAAGTATCCTTTAGAAGTTCCAAGTAAATCCTTTTCTTTATATTGACCAGTTAGGTCAATAATGAAGTAATGCTTTCTAGCGGCACTCTACGAAAATTCAGTGGCCTCAATTAGAAAGACCTACCACAAACACTGCGTTTCTGGTTCTCTCACTTCAAAGTTCTCTGTTTTGTACTTTTAATAGAGATATCAAATAATAGAAATGAACCATGATAGCTCAGTGAGTAGAACGCTAATCGTGCAGACAATGAGAGTTCAAATCCCTGATAGGTGGTTCTAAAGGCATACGTGTGGGTAATTTATCATGATGACAATATCACGTGATGTTTAAAAGTGTTACCTCTGCCAACCCCTTTAGGGATATAAGGCGTGAACGTTTGAGTTTAAGTTTGAATAGTAGTGCATGAAAGTGAGACTTCTAAATATATATATAAAATCTATACTTCTATACTAATATTATAAAGCTGAAGAGTTTGTTTGTTTGAACGCTAGGATCTCAGGAACTACCCAATCAATCAAATTTACACGCGTGCATGAAGCGCAAGACAAGACGCTGCGCTGGCCGGCGAGCGAGGTCACCTGCGCGAGAAGCTTATGTTTGTGTGTTTGTAGCTAAATAAAGACTAATTCACCGAACGTGTTTAAAATAAAAGTTACAGGAAGCCAGATAATGATCCCAATTAAAACAATAGGACACTTATTATCCCAGAAAAATTAAGAGATCAATAAATTTTCTTAAACAATGGCCAAACTGACTAACTGACTAAGAATCAATGCTCAGCCGAAACTACTATACTTATAAACTTAAAATTTATAAAGTGAAAATATTGTGAGGACACTATGAAAAACACCTTTTCTCATCGCATGACAGAGACCCTCAACAGGTCAGTTAAATATTTTAGTTTGACGACGTGAAAGTCTACACTTTTGACAGAACGAAGTCTGTGGGGTCAGCTAATATAAATATATACATACATACATACATATACTCACGGCTATAAATCCCTTAACGGGGTAGCCAGAGCTAAGGAATTAGAAATTCCTCAACCACTTTTGGAAAGTTATGTGGGGAAAAGATGTTTAAATAAAGGTTTTTGGTGATGGGTCTCCAACCGCATCGCCCAAAATCCCTTAAAAGCCCCAATACCGTTAGTCGCCTTTTACGTACACCCACCGGAAGAAATGGGGTAGTGCTATTCTAAGCCGACACTACACAGCTATATATATAGTCTATATTTAAAACAATAGGAACTAATAGCGTAAGTATAAGAACGTCAGTATCATTTCAGAAAATAGGTGTGCAGATGCGAATTCAAAAGCTTTTTAGCACAAAGGTATGCAAAATACGAAACAAAGTTGTGTCCTACTAAAAATGCTAGCTTTGTGGCCACTCGAGAACGTTGTATGCAATTTGGCTCATATCTCGAAAATACGTAGTAAATTTATACTTGGCTCATCATACTTTGGAGTGTAAATATTAAGCTGAGGGGTTTTTAAACGTGCAATTAATACTTAAATATTGTTCGCAGAATTTTGGTTAAATGTGTCAATGAATTATTTTAACGCTTGTTAGGTAGCTTATTTTAAAGTTTATCGTAATATTTCGAAATCATAGGTTTACACATTGTATTTTTAATACGTATTTATATCTGTAATTACCAATTATTTACTCTTAATTTTATGATTATATATATTTTTACATAAGTCTTGCTATTTATATCATCTTTCATAAGTCCTCATGTAAATTCGACGAAACGCTTAGTCTCCGACACTTATTTCAAATATCATAAGCTCGAAGTATGAACTAATAAGATAACAAAATACTGCTTCACGTAATAGCAAATTCATGGAACAACATCATTAAATTTTCATTTACTTTTGTGACAACAAAATTTATCTCAAGATTTACGTCATAACGCGTAACGCCGTTTTACTGCCAACTACTAACTCAATGTTGGTAGTTTGGGCTGAAGCAATTAGTCGGTATTGTGATTAGTTGTTTATGGGATATCTACATTATTGACCATTACAAGTGTAGTTGTGATTGTATTATAGATTTACCTTTAAATGTGTTATAGTAAATGTGGCAGAATAACAACGTACTGAAAACAAGGCTGGTTTTTTATTGACATATTTGAATATAGAACACACTTATTTTATTTATTTTTTTATTCAATGAGCATCATTTTTCCGAGAATCTGGCGGGAATTCACTTGCAATAATGGAGCTCAGTCGACGTGATTTTCGCGCTATGATTTATTATGACTTTAAAAAAGGTTTAAAGCCTCTCTTGGTTTGCTGAATTTAAAAGAGGACGGGGATGTAAATAATAAAAAATTAAATAATATATTTTATATTATATAATTAAATAAATTTTATAATTTTTGAGTTTCTTTTGGCATGCCCCTCGTAGTTATTTTATTTTGGCAAGGTATTTTGTTGTGAAATAAACTTAGAATCTTTAGAATAATTTAACACATTTGGAAACTGAAATCGATCTAATTTATCCTCCAAAGATGGGCTACCTATTTTAATTTTAGCATTATCCATAATGATGCATGCTTATAATACTCATACATACATGTACTAACGGTTATAAATCCCTAGAAAGGGTAGCCAGAGCTAAGAAATTAGAAATTACTATTAGATGTCGCGTGGGGAAAAGATGGTAAAATAAAGGTGTAAGTGATTGGTCTCCAATCGCATCATCCAAAAATCACTTATAAAGCCCCAAGGCCCAAAAGCCCTTAGTCGCCTCTTACGTACACCCACGGTAACATATGATATTAAAATTATAAGTTTTAACTGTAAAAGCGTAGTTCGCTCGGTTGATGATATACGGAGGTTATGTAAATCGGCTGATATAGTGGCACTGCAAGAGACGTGGCTTCTTCAACACGATATACCGTACTTAGGTAGTATTGACGACGACTTCTCGTACACCGGAAACTCGGCGGTTGACCTGTCGAATGGAGTCCTGCGGGGGAGGCCGTATGGAGGCGTCGCCCTACTGTGGCGGAAAGCTACGTTTTCGACGGTTTCTGTGATTAGCTGTAGGAGTGTGCGTCTAAATGCCATTAGAGTAGGGCTGTGTGATCGTTCCATATTAGTGTTTTCCTTTTACATGCCATGTGATCTTGAGGCAAATTTTACGGAATTTACCCAGTGTCTAAGTGAAATACACGCTGTAATCGAGAGTAATGATGTGGAATCGGTATATATACTCGGGGACTTCAACGCCCACCCTGGTGAGTCTTTTTGCAACGAGTTGATAACTTTTTGTGAGGAACAGTCGTGGTATTGTGTGGACTTGGAATCGTTATCTAGTGACACTTTTACTTTCGTGAGTGACGCGCACGGGACCTGCAGGTGGCTCGATCACTGTGTAGCTACGAAAGCGGCGCGCTCCGCCGTCACCAAGATTGAAGTTCTTTACGACACATATTATTCTGATCACTACCCATTAGTCATGCACTGTAACTTGAACTTTGTTTTGCCTAAATATATTAAAATCAATACAGAATGTAACCAGATAAAGTGGGGGGAAAGAGATGAATATCAGAAAGTTAAATATTATGATTATTGTAATTCTGAATTAAAACAGTTAGATTTTTCATTAGAATTTAGTAAATGTGCTGACAATATGTGTGATATTCCTAGTCATAAGATAGTTTTGAACAAAATGTACTCCGATATTGTAAAAATATTAACTGACGCCGCTAAACTCAGCTATAGGGAACCTGGACGTAGAGGTCGTAACTACGTACCAGGATGGAACCGACACGTCGGTCCCGCGCACAGGGAGGCCCGGCTTTGGTTTCGGACATGGATTTCCTATGGCAAACCTAAAGGGGGGGACATATATAATAGAATGCGAGAGTCTAGAAAACTTTTCAAGTCCAAATTAAAATTCTGTCAAAACAATGAAACCCAGATTAAAATGGATATTTTAGCTAAATTTCGTGAGAGGAAACTTTTCTCAAAATTTTGGAATAATACAAATAAACTAAACCCAAGGTCGGGCCAACCTGTGAGCGTGGGCGGCGCGCATACGCCTCAAGACATAGCGGCCGCGTTTCAGCGGCATTTTAAGGTGGAGTCTCTGCTCGGACTGGTGCCCCAGGATGCGGGGGTGTTTGATGCGGGGGGTCAGTTCAAGGATGTTAGTGTTCGCTTTTCAGCCAAGGATGTAGAAGCTGTTATAAACAAGATGGTAAGAGGGAAGTCCCCAGGTCATGATAACCTCAGCATCGAACACCTCAAGTATGCCGGTGCGCACTTACCTAGGGTCCTCTCAATGCTTTTTAATCTATGTGTGAGTCACAGTTACTTACCTGACGACCTTATGTACACAGTGGTGGTTCCGATTATAAAGAATAAGACTGGTGATGCCTCAGATTTGTCAAATTATAGACCCATTTCGCTAGCCACAGTTGTAGCCAAGGTGCTGGACAGCTTGCTTGACAAACAGATGGATAAACACCTCCATCTTCATGATGCACAGTTCGGCTTTAGGCCAGGACTCTCAACTGAAAGTGCCATCCTCTGTCTCAAGCAGACTGTCCAATACTATACAGCTAGAAAAACGCCTGTCTACGCATGCTACCTGGACTTATCCAAGGCATTTGATTTAGTGTCTTATGACAAACTGTGGCAGAAGTTAAAATCTGAGACGGACCTACCCCACGAGATTACGGCAGTGTATCGGTACTGGTATGGCCACCAACAAAACAGTGTGAGATGGGCAGGAGAATACTGAGACGCGTATGGGCTGGTGTGCGGGTTGAGGCAGGGGGGGTTGAGTTCGCCTCGTCTCTTCAACCTATACGTTAACCAGCTCATTGTTGAGCTCAGCAGCGCTAATATTGGGTGTTCCATAGATGGAGTATGCATCAATAATATAAGCTATGCTGATGACATGGTGCTGCTGAGTCCATCAGTGGCTGCACTGAGGAAACTACTGCAAATTTGTGAGTCGTACGCGGCGGCCCATGGGCGCAGATACAATGCAAGAAAGAGTGAATGGATGATCTTTAAAGCCGGTACTAAATGCTACTCTCCCGTACCTATCACTCTTTGCGGCAGTGTTCTTAATAAAGTACACAAGTTCAAGTATCTGGGCCACTGGGTTACCGACGACATGAGTGACGGTGAGGACATAGATAGGGAGCGTAGGGCGCTGGCCGTCCGCTGTAACATGTTAGCCCGTAGGTTCGCACGCTGCTCGATACCAGTCAAGCTGACTCTCTTTAGAGCTTACTGTCAGAGCTTTTACACATGTAGCCTGTGGACGAACTTCACGCAGCGGACGTACAGCGCACTACGCGTGCAGTACAACGATGCGTTCAGGATTCTATTAAAACTGCCGCGTTACTGTAGCGCTTCCGCCATGTTTGCGGAAGTTCACATTGATGACTTCTACGCTATAGTGAGGAAACGGAGCGCCTCGTTATTGAGGCGCCTGCAGGCTAGCACTAATGGAATCCTGAGAGCATTGTCCGAGCGCTGGGACTCGCCGATGATGAGGAGGTGGATGCAGTTACATGCCAGCGCATCACCCCTCGTACTATAGTTTGTAAAGTAATTATAAATTTTAATTAATTTTAATTTTATTTTATTTTGAATTTTATTTATTTTATTGATTATTACTTTTTTTTTGATGAATTTTCTTTTTTATTGATTTTTATTATTTTGATTTTATTCTTTGGGACATAACTTTTAATTGACATGTTTTTATAATTTTAATTTATTTGTATTTTGTAGTTTTCATTTTGTGTTGTATGTAATGGCTAAATATGGGCTACTAGCCTGAAATAAATGATTTTTATTTTTTATTTATTTTATTATAAAAGGGGGTAGCGATATTCTAAGCCGACACTACACAGCCTTTTTCACGATGATATTGTTTAAACATAAATGCTGAGTAAGATGGCATAATTATGCTCTGAAATCAATAGGCGCCTTTTCTTTAATATGTTTTTCTGCATCTTGCCTACTGCACAATCCTGACTAATAGTTGGTGTTGAATAATAATATATTAGAGTGCTGAACCTATTGTAAATGTACATTGTTGTACAAAGAACGTATAACTTTCTTTCTATATTGTTCACCAAGTCATCTCATATGGAAGTGAAAGGCCTTTTAGATATACTTGGCCCAGTGGCAGTCTGTTCTGTGCGGAACTTGCTTATTACCCTTTTTGCTTTAATAGGGAAGAACAGAATTTCTGAAGATTTTTTTATAATCACTGTGATCAAGATTGGTAAGAAAAAGACTGCATATAGTATGAGTGTGGTTGAGATGGATTGTAAATATGATAGAATTAAACTATTTTCATAAATCAATCATGTTTGCTTGGTACTACTGGTTTCATTAATAAAGTTTGTATGTATAAGTTTCTCGTGGAGGTTCGCAAAAGGTGCCTAAGAGTATTGGGGCTTTCAAAGTGAATTTTGGGCGATGCTGTTGGAGACCCATCACCAAAAACCTTTGCTTTACGAACTATTTTCCATTCAACTTTCAAAGATGGTTAAGGAATTTCTTATTCCGAAGCTCTTGTTACCTCTTTTAGGGATTGATAGCCGTGAGTATATATATGTATGTATGAAACTCATCAGAGATTTATGAATAAAATCTCTGGCACATAGTTTCTTATAAAGAGTTATTTTTACAAACCAACATAAAGCATCAGCTGCCAATGCCTTGTTTTTTTGTTTTAAAGTCCAGATAATCTCGTAAGTCTTCGATAAATAATATACATCGGCAAAATACGGGATCGAAAACTGTACAACTCCCTTCAGAATAAGCTAAATTGTTGACGATCTATTACTAAGGTTTCTTTATATATAACATACTAGCTTTTTGCCCGCGACTACGTCCGCGTTGATTTTTGGCATCCAATTTACATCCAAAATATAAAAACACTATCTCAACTTCTTGTTTTTTTTATATTTATATTCCCGCGGGTGATGTAAAGGATATAATGGACATTGATGCTTTTTAAGCGATTGTTGGGCTATGCAGTTGGTGACCCATCGCTAAAATCCTTTATTTGACTACCTTTTCCCCATTCAACTTCCAAAAGTGGATGAAGAATTATCATCTCCGAAGCTAAGGATACCCTTTTTGGGATTTATGGGTGTTAGTATATACCCAGGAATGATTGATGGATGAATTTCATAAATTCCTTTTTGTAGTGGTTATAACAGTCAATCGCACCAAGTTTCAAGTTTATAGATAAAGAAATGTCAAAAATCTCTATACTAACTTTCATTTGCTATTTCAGCCCCTCAGTTCCATAAAATATATTATAAGAATCATGAAACAAATCATTTTGTACCCAGTTTCTATATTAAAGTTAATATGTTCGTTCTAGTACGGATAGTAACTATTGATTTTCGGATCTTTAATCGCGAGCGTGTTAAGGCGATAAGTCCGCCTTTGTGTACTAAGTTTTAATGTTCTGTACTTTTGTAAAAACATTATATCTATTCTGTATGCAATAAAGTGTTCAAATAAAAAAAATATATACTAGCTGTGTAGTATCGGCACAGAATAGCACTTATTTCTTCCTGTATGTGTCATAGCTATAAAGTAAAATAAATAACCATCGTTTTTTTTAAACTATTTAACTTCAATGCTGCAAAGCTTTTTTTATTCTGAAGCTACATATTCATGAGATCCGATTTAATGCGAAAAGTTTAGTTTTGAATTGGATGATGAATGTCTTTTTCTCATGTATTTACAAGAATCTCGCAGACTAGTACTGATATCTTGCTTGCAAGATCTTTTCTAATCAAAATTCGGTTGGACAGAGCAGCCATTTTGGGCCAGCGTTAATTTGCCAGCTTTATGGGGTGTGAAGGAGATGTTTTACGACGTGACTTTAAGACGTTGTTATCAGCTTTATATAGCATTCGGATATATCTTGACGTTTTTAGTACCAATTGTACGATTTTAATTGTAATTTTATTTGTCCTTTGTGTTGCAATGAGAGTAAACCATTTATAAAATGGGTTTAATTTTTGTTTCAATTCGTTGGTCTGTGTGCAAAATATATTGTATCCAAATGATGGATTAAATTAAAGGAACTTGATGAAAATAAAAATAAAAAAACATGGAAAAATAGCAAACTACAAATACATACATATACTCATGGCTGTAAATCCCTTAACGGGGTAGCCAGAGCTTTGAAATGAAAAATTCTTCAGCCGCTTTTGGAAGTTGATTGGGGAAAAGATGGTTATAATAAATGTTTTTGGTGACGGCTCTCCAACCACATCGCCAGACCACAAATATTATTTCAAAAAAACTGACACTCGATCTCCAAAATAAATAAATGGACATTGCCGAAATATAACTAAGCAATGCAAAAAATACCAAGTAATATTAAAACTGAGAAATATATAAACAAGTTTAATTCTAAGATTTGAATTGATTTCATAAGTTACTCACTTGCAGAATTTATTTATTTACAGTGTTTTTTTCAATATAGTTTACAGGTTTGACGTAGTTATCGATATTTTTAATTTCCATTTAGTATTCAGTCTAGTTAATACATTTTTGAGATACCAATAAGAGCACATTATAGATTTTTTTGAAACGCCATGGTTAATGTAAATATTGATAAATAAAAATAATACGCTTGTTAATAAATGTTTCCACCGCCCGCCTGGCGGAAGATCTTCCCTTTTCCTCCACAATCGGTAATTCGCGCATTTAGTTTAGAATCCTTTGTTGGTCTAAGATTCTAATCGTCTTATCTAGACAAAAAGACTTTCAAAGAAGAACTTGTATCAAGAAACCTTAAGCAAACACAGCTCTAAGCATTTGATTACACTAACAACTTACAACGTTAATTGGGATAGGCTTGATTAGACAAAACCGAATAGCAACCTTATGACGTAGTACAAAAGACTGAAATTCGCTTGCAGTTTTGTTTTGAATCCACTTTGTTACCTGCGTCAACACTGCAGCGTTAGGAAACTTTTAATTAATGTAACATTTTCATTGAGGATTTTCGAATTAAAAGTGGATGCATATTGGATGTGTTATTAACTAAAAACCCTTTTGAGTTACTAATTTGGAACTGGAAGTTGTTTTCTATTAAATTTATTATAATATCACTAAGTATAAATTCTGTTCGGTCTTTTTCATAATAATAATTAGATCTAAAACTAACCATTATAAAAAAGTATTTTTATGTATTAACTATACCAAATAAAACGTTATTTTGTGTAAGTTCAATAAGAATCACTTTTAAAAAAGTGTAAGAAAATCAATAACAGTAAATCTTTTCATGGAAAAAGACAACTCCCACTAGGAAAACCCACAAAATAACATTGAAACATAAGGTCAAATATCATCTTATCTTAACCAAGTAGCATTGCACCGAATTCCGCCCAGTCTACCCAATCTGGCACGGAGTGGTAAAATCTGTTCATTCAATTGCTGCAGTCCGTCGCCGCTAATTAAAACTTAATCAAGAAACTCTTACTTTGCCAAATCGTGCATACTGTATAGACAATTGCTTTTCACTTGCTGTAAAATTTTTGAATTCATGAGATTTGATATTTTCATTCTATTAGCCAGCGCTTTTGAAAAATGTTAATAAGTTAAGAGAAGCCATAGTTTTTGACATGGAGCTCAGGAGTATGTTGTATTAATTATTTTCTGTCCTTTTGGAGTTTTGCCAAGCAGCAAGATACGAAACAAACTTAATAGTTATACCTTGTTTATATCAACTAATTGTCATACAAAAAGCTACACTAGTCTTTGACTGGCTAAACTAAATTAATATGACCTTTGGCTGAGCTATTGGCCTTCTGAAATAAACAGCTTTTAAAATAGACCTTACTTAACTATTGACTGCGACACATCATGAAACGTATTAAACAAACGTAAGAAAATTTTCTTTCCAAAAACATGTGCACAATTTCTCATTTCCTAAGTGTTGAATTCAATCATCATTAAGCAAGGTCTGCTTTCCATTTCAAACGTAAGATTCCCTCTCGTCCCAGTTTTGATGTTTCATTCTGGCATTGTTCCAATAAACGCTGATTAAATTTTAATCAAGCGTACAATTGAACTTACGCTGCATTTTTGGTGTTTAATTTTGATTTTGATAATTAAGCTAAAATTAGGAAATTTCTCACTCCATATTGTATTCAGTAAATTCAGAGAGCTCAACTCAATGTTCTCAACTTAAAATTCATACCGTTAATTCCCAAAGAGTGGCAGTGGAACTAATACTTCTAAACATCTATTATTAGAAAATAGACGTCCACATACATACATAACACAACCCACCAATATATTGACTATTCTTACTATCCGAAGGTTGTTGCGGAGAGACTACTTTTAGCAATCAGACCGCAAATGTTATTTTATTCAAGAATACATACATACATACACTCACGGATAAATCTCTAGTAGAGGTAGCCAGCCATGCTACACCCCTTTAATTCCCTTGGGTGTTCGCAAGAGGTGAGAAACGGTATTTTAGCTTGTTAATTGATTTTTGGCGATGCATCACAAAAAATATTTATTTTAGCCATTAGCATATGTATGTATAATGTATTTTTACATATTCGTTAATTTAATAATAAAGAACATGAGAATATGAATCACGGAAACAATAAAGGCTTTACATGTAGCGTTTAGACGGTACAAAATAATCCGCGCAGTATTCCTCAGCAAATTATCTCCGGAGCATAAAACGCATAAAGGATTGCGGAGAAATTTAATGATCTGTGAATAAACTCTCTGCTCAAAGATTAATCTCAATATAATATTATGTATAGCTTTGTATCTATATAAATTGTTGCGGTGTTAAGTTATGGATGTTACTGTACTGGCATATACAGGTAAAAGATGTTGTTTATCTCCAATAGGATGGCAGAGGTACCAGTTTTTCTGAATACCATGTAATATTTTGACTGAGATATATTAAGTTACAGGATTTTGAAACAATAACATAACATAAACGTTCACGCCGAATATCCCCGAAGGGGTTGGCAGAGGTACTAATACTTCTGAACATCACGTGACTTTGTCACCTGGTGTTCAGAGTACCCACGTTGAAACAATAGTAATAACAATAAACATAAGTTTAACTTACCATAATGTCTTAGACATAATAGTAGTCCAGTCAAAGGCAATGATATTTATATATAACTACTTGACACACTGTTTGTTTTCACTTTTAGGCAGATCTTCCAACAGGCGCTGCCGCTGGTATGCCTGGGGACCGCGGTCCTACTGTATTAAGTTGGAACTTGTATATATAGTCAATGTTTTAGAACCTTCGATTGCGTGATGTACGATTTGTATGGCGAGGCTCGATGACGAGTATGACGTATATTGCTTGGTTACGTATTGCTGTGGAATGTGATTCTTCTTGCACTGTCAACGTTTCTATGTAGTGGGCGTCATTGTGTACTGACAGCACGCCGCTACATTACTCCCCCTCCAACAGGAAATTTTTGACACCATATCTTCGTGCCAGTGTGTGTGAGCTCTACGGCATGTCTGCCGGAACCTCATTCTTGACTTCAGCAGCCACGGTATGTGTGCCCCGTTGCGTGTCCCATTGCTGCCGTGCTGCGAGTTGTGTCTGTTGAGCCGTGAACTCAAAGCGCCTTGTCTGCAGTCCTTTGATATCCTTTATTCTGCTCATACTTGTCTGGCCAATCCAAATGACTCCTTGTGCTTAGAAGGACGCCATCGTGTTTTGTTGCTTAGAAATCAGTTTTATATAATTTTATATAATCTCAGTTAGGATCTATGCACAAAAATTATCACATCAGCTAAGACTTCTTGAAAAGAGACCATGAGCTACACACAAGCGAGATGACCAATGTGGAGGAAAAGAGAAGATATTCCACCAGGCGATGGTATGCCTGGGGACCGCGGTCCAACTGTGTTAAGTTGGAACTTGTATATATAGTAAATGTTTTAGAAACTTTCATTGCGCGATGTACGATTTGTATGGCGAGGCTCGATGACGAAAGTGACTTATATTGCTTGGTTTCGTGTTGCTGTGGAATGTGAATCTTCTTGCACTGTCAACGTTTCTATGTAGTGCGCGTCATTGTGTACTGACAGCGCGCCGTTACAGTATCCTCACAAATTTTCCCCTTTTTCTATAGCTAAGAACATTCACCTACTTTTAAGTAACACTTAAAACCTACAAAGAGGTATAAAAGTTTCTGCAACATCTAGCATAAATGTTAGCTCTTAATATTTCTAATTTACATACATACATATACTCACGGCTATAAATCCCTAGAAGGGGTAGCCAGAGCTAAGGAATTAGAAATTCCTCAGCCATTTTTGGAGGGTTTGAGGTTAGCTCATCATATTTCTAATGTATCTATTTAAAGACACTAGTCACTCAACAAACCTGATATGTCAGCGAGAGAACCACAGCTTCTCATATAGTTGGGCCTGCACTTATCTGTGACGCCAAGACGAAGCAAGCAAAGCGCACGGGCACTACCTAACTTTTCTCGGAGCGCTTCGTCGTTTTTTTGAACCATCAAACCTTGGATTTGGATTATGCTAGATCAACAAAATTTTCGGGATATATTGTCAATAGCGGACATATTGAACATATAAAGTTTTAATTACATTAGCTTTCATACTTCAGACTTTATTAATATCTAAAAAACGCTGATTTCGTCACTGACTGATGATCATCAACATTCTTAGGGTATTTTCTACATAACATAAGCATAACATAAACATAAACGTTCACGCCGAATTTCCCCGAAGGGGTTGGCAGAGGTACTAATACTTCTGAACATCACGTGACTTTGTCACCTGGTGTTCAGAGTACCCACGTTTTGCATGGACAGTGTACTCACGTGATAGGGGGCAGGCCTATCGCCGTTTTGTACGAATACACTGTCACATGACTAAGTACAACTCAGCCATGTGGGTTTCCTCACGATGTTTTCCCTCACCGTTAACAACCATGATAAATTAACCACACATATGTCTTTAGAAAAGACAAATTGGTGTAGGCCCGACCCAGGATTTGAACACTAGTCGTTTGCACGATAACCGAGTGTTCTACCCACTGGGCTATCACGGTTGCTCCATTCTATATCCATGGTATTTTCTAATGTCCTAGAAAGCTGAAATTTTGTGTGTAAGCTAGTATTAGCATACAAACAACAAAAAAAACTGTTTGTTACTACAAGAACTATTGTATAACACAAAAATAGTGAACAGTGAATTAATTTTTCACCTTACGCCGATGTGAATGTAGCGAAATGGCCAAGCCACATATTTGACTAAGGTGTAAAGTTTATGAAGTTAGGCCTTGTAGAGTTAGGGCGTGTAGTGTTAGAAGCTTGGCTCTACATGAGATCTGATAACTTTTTGACAGTGCGAGTCATATGGGCTCGTCTTGGCAACATTTTAGATGATTTTTTTTTGGTGGGAAGTGACTTTTCCAATAGCGTGTGTTAAATTTATTAAGTTTGTAAACGGTCTGGGAAATCATGGTGAGGAAACCCACAACGACTGAGTTGTACTTAGTCGTATGACAGTGATTTTGCACAAAACTGTGATAGGCCTGCCCAATGCACTCTCCAAACAAAACCTGGGTATTCTGAACAGCAGGTACCCAAAGCTTGACGAAACAGTCAAAAGTGATTGTATCTTTGCCATCTCCGAGTGAACCTGCTATCTCAAATTTATCAATATTCATAAAAACACTTGTTGAAATAATTGATAAAAAGTTTCCCTTTACAATCGTAAGCTATTCATTCAACTCTGCATAAATAGTCCTACCCTAGTAGTTCTATCTCCAGAGAGCAGCGTACACTAGTATAGTTTATATTGTCTGCGGTACGCTTCAAGACAACACAGAGCACAGTTCGTTATCTGCGCCGGACAAGTTTGTCCGAGTCAGTGCTTCCTGTACCGTTACCAGCGCAGTTTGTCACTTTTTGTAAAACTTTCTGTGGAACTGAATATTTTACGCGGTGGTTACTGTTTGGAAAATTAACACTTTACTAACTTCTATTTTTGTTTGTTGGACGATATGGCACGCAAAGTTAAATTGAATCATTCGTTGTTTTGTTTTAAAAAGAGTATGTGAATTTGGCTGAGTGTGTGAATGGATGAGACAGAAGAAGCATAAAAGAAGAGTGAATGCGGAATGTATAAATGTGTAAATGTAAAGCCTATTGTTTTTATTACCATACTGATCTCACCATTCAAAGGTTGTCTGGAGGAGATTGATTTAAGCAATAAGACCGCCAATTGTACTTCTACTTAATAAATAATATGTTTAAAATGCCTGTATCTGTGATGTACAATAAAGAGTTTTCTATTCTATTCTCTAAAGTTATGTTAGTAAGTTATCGAGTGAGAAAAAGCGTGATTCGTCAAATGAGCGTTGTGAAAGATGTTTTTGTAAAAAAGATAGAAAAAGAAATGTTAAGGTGGTTTGGGCTCATAGAGAGTATGGATGATAGTAAATTGGTTAGAGAGATTTATAAAGACAATGTGGATGATAATCGTAGAATTGTACAATGTGACGATCGATTATCTCTACCTACCCCAAAGGAAACTAATATTCTTGAATACAGTTAGATCTTATAAACATTGTTATATTAATATGGAAACCTGTAAGAGCGCTGCAACTTTTATTAAAAACTTACTTGTTACTATCACACCAGATTCTTACGATAATAGCATTTAATTATTTAAGTTTGTATTAAGATTTTCACATTTATGGGTATCTAATAGCAAAAAAGTTTTTGGGCAATTCAATTAAGCACTAACTATTCTAAAAAAAATAAAGGATAGAATATAGCTAGAATGTTTCACTTTTCTTTCGGAGCAAACCGTATAGCAGTTGTATCGTTAAATCATCGGATTTTACTTAATATTTTTATGAAGCAATCAATAACACCACCAATCGTAATAGCTCAGTGGGGAGAACAACCACCTATCATACGAAGAGACGCGCGGGTTCAAATCCCAAGATGGGCCTACATGAACGTGTTCTTTCCAAAGTTATATGTTTGGTTAATATATCATCATTGGCTGAGGGAAGTTCTTATTGTACTAAGTTGTCCTTAGTCATCTGACAGTGTATTCGAACAAAACGGCGATTGGCAGTGTTCTAACGTGACAGGGTATCACGTTAGAACACTATCCGAGCAGAACGTAGGTACTCTGAACACCAGGTGACAATGATGTCACTTGATGTTCAGAAGTATTGGTAGTAGTTCAGAAGTAGGAATTACATATTCTTTAAACCAAATAATGATGTACTTAGGGTAACAATTGATAGGTAACAGTTACCGCAGATATCAGGAAATAAAATTTGAAAATAAATCAATAACAAAGATGAAGACAGTAGTGATTTTTTATTCAGGTCAGTTCTATATTTTTTGGTAAGTATTCACTTAAATTTGACTTTTTATTACTGAGTATATCAAAGCATATTCTAAAAGTATGTACTTCAGTTATCTGATCTTTTAAATGTAGAAATATCTTGTGAGTTGTCTTTTCAGTGCAAAGTCATCATTAATAATTCGGTGTACACTTAAATTTATAAAAAAATATACAAAAATACTCCATAATTATTTCTTAATATTATCCATATAAACAAAGCAAACAATACAAGAATCACAAATATTCATCAGTAAAATGTAGGTCGGTTAGAATAGAGACGCAAAGAATATGGGGCAGTAGATAATAGGGGCTTAGAAACGGTCGTTTGTTTCTCATCTCGATTAGACGATTTGTGTAACTGCGCTGCTGGAACCAACTACGATAACAAACACTCTGTAGTTCTATTTACTAGCTGAAATAGAACTATAAGTACAAAAGTATAACTAGGACTTTTGAACTGAGCGCTGTAAGTTTGTAAACCATTCAACAATTATCTTCCATTCACCAAATTTCCTCCTCTCAACTGCTAAAAGTGACTTAAGGTTTGTCAATTCCAGTTTAAGTGGTGAAAGCTGTTAGGCTAATATGTATCAAAAGTGTGTGATAATTTTTAGTATCATAGTTGTTGGTTTTCCCTATATAAATAAATAAATAAACAAATAACTGGTAGCTTCTTTTTGAAATTTAAGCCGTGAATATAGTTAATACTACAGCGCTAAAATCATCTTTTACCTGACACAAGATTTCAAACCTAGAAAGTGAGTCCACGAAATAAAGACTAAGTCGGCTGCTTTATATTATACAATTATTTAGTTTATTCTCAAATAATATATTATCCGTGAAAGGTGAATTGTACAGACTAACTAGAAAAATATTAAAACGGCAGACAAATGAACTATCAATAAAGAAAGGGCATATGTATGAAAAGATTGGTGGTTGTAAATGAAGCTAGAGAGGTTTGCCACGATATTACAAAATGGCGATCGATAATTTCTTTCTACCCGATTGATGCGAACTAATAGCGTAAGTAAACGCATGTTTGTATTCTCAAATTTAGGTTAAGAATCTAAAATAACTTCCAAACTAAAATAAATATAATTGCATTCAAATTTCTTATTCATAAACCAACTACAAACATATTACGTCGAAAAGTTTAGAAACAATAAAAAATGGCACAACAGAGCCGCGTGCGACTAAAGAGAATATGAGAAAAGTTCTCGCAAAGTAATACTAACAAGTGTACGTCCTCGCGTGTCCCGTCCCGTGTATATTGTATTTCCCGCGGGTAATCTTTCATGATGGGGTGTTAGATCTAGTTAGTAGATTGAGGTTAGCGGACGTATGTGTTTTTAGTAATTCATCTCGTATCCAAATGTGGCTGAGGAATTTCTCATTCCTTAGCTCTGGCTACCCCATCTAGGGATTTATAGCCGTGAGTATATGTATGTATGTATGTATGTAATTTATCTTCTTATATTTCGATCAGTAGTAGCTGAATAATTGGTAAACTCAATACTCTGTTTGAAATCGTACAAAGTTTGTTTTTGTGTTTTATTACATACATATACTCACGCCCCGTTACTTCCCGTCGCACAGTGTAGGAAAATCAAAATTTAGGGGGATTTAATTCGTTGCTATGCTGAATAAGTAAAATACTCCTTAAATATGTCATATTAAGTAGTAGAGCGATAAAGAGGAGAGGAAGAGCGCTTGTAAATAATGTAAACTTAAAAAAAACTTTAAAAATATATTTATAAACAAAGAAAAAAAACGATTTAATAATACATTAATCACTTTTGGAAGAACTATCCACAACTCGCTCAGTTGCGGTAGGTAGTGCAAGCAAATTTAGTACCTCAGGCTCTAATTGACATCGTCTACGTTTCGGACTACTACGTAGATTAGCGAGGAAAGGATCTGACGATACTAACAGCCTATTTAAAAGGTCAGTGTTAGTATTAACTCTTGATGTTTTACGGGTGAACATTTCTCGGTATCTTCTAACATCCTTGTTCCTAGCCTCCTGTTCTTCTTCCGATAATAGGGAATATTCATGTTTTTCTTTTTTGTCCTAAATTAATAGTTTACTATTTTATAACGTAGAAAAACATATTACTGGGCCTCAAAATCCTCTAGATATTTTTAAAATTGAAATTTAAAACTTTCTTAAAATTTAAGCAGTTCAAACGCCGCCATTTTACGCGCGCTATACGTGACGTCACATGACACGTCCAGTGGGTGTTTACCTTAGTGTTTTCGACGCTTTTGAATACAATTTCGTGTCAGATGACGTCACATTTCGTTCAACCGATGGTGGCGCGTTTTGGAAGTTTGAATTTCGCTCCCTTATTTTGCACTTTTTGAATATTATTTTAGGGGTTTAAATAATAAGTAAATTAAAAAAAAACCTTTTCATTATAATATTGCGATAATAAGTATTCGTGAAAAAAAGTTTTAGGGCATTTAAAATTTTATGCATATTCCCTATTGTCCAATCGGAAGAATGGATGAAGCTATGATTTACTGACAAATTCGCATCTTGCATCATGCTCAAGGCTTCTTCAGTTGATAAAGATGAACAAGCGACCTTCGTCTTCATAGCTTTTTTTATTTGCGTTCCCTTGCCTGGAGGATTACATGCCAATTCTTTCGCAATTGCAGCTGAGTTTCGTTTACCTGTTTTCAGTAAATTGACTCGGTTTGCAACTGCTATTTCTTCAGGGCTAGTGGAATCAAGAGACTTTGTATCTTTCTTCTCTTTGTGCGTTCACACCATTCTTTAAACTTTTTTTGTGGTCTTCCTGGTTTGCTCGAGGAAAAGGAAGATGGAATTTCTTGTAAAAAAGTATGTGGTAAATTCAAATTATTGTACAACCAGCTTAAATTCTTATGTATAAAACGTTCCCGATGACGATGACACTGATTCCATTTAATTTCAAGTTGAAAGAAAAGATTGCTCAGAAAAGCCTTAATGTCTTTCTTAGACCCATCAGAAAGGTCTAATAATCGATAATAATTGATCAAAAACGCGCAAACGGCATTCAAACGCTCAGTCTTTTCGGTCACAATCCAAATATCAAATATTTGTTTTTTCGTTAATGAGGAGGTCATCCTGAAAAAATAAAAACTATGTATGGGTGCCGCAAAAATGCGCAAGATGTTATAATTGTATCTAAAAGCCAATACTTCAATCTATGTATTCTGATAATTTCACGCTCAAATTTTGTCAAATAACTTACTTTCATCCCTCTGAAAATCAAAATAATCTCAAACATATGTAGTTTTTACTTGGTGACTTTAAGATGACTTTTATCTAGTAATTGCATTTAATTTTATATTAATTTCAACGTTTATCTTCCTTATAAATCCTATAAACACAATGAGTGAATAAAATACCACTTTGATATCGAATATTATACAGTAATTGTGTTAAAATAACAATCAATTTTTTTGCTCGATGACAAGTCAACAAATTAGTTTATATGGGTAGTATATAAACTAATTACTACTTTGTCATTTTTTATTTAATATACAGTGATACCGTTTCAAAAAGTAAATACGCCACGGGTATTAGTAGGGTTTAAGGTAAAAATAGTATGCATATGCGCTTGTTTGGTTGAAGTTGAAAAATGCAATTAAATACAGATAAATTACGAAATTCCCACATAGTGCGTCGGAGTCGGAAGAGACTATCGATCGCCACTTTTACGATCCTGGCAAACCTGTCGAGCTTCGTCTACATCCATCAATATTTTCATATGGTCTTCTATTCTTCCATTATTCTAGAGCAATAAATATTTTATATTGTACAATAAACCATTTTTTAAATTTATAGTTTATTGTTCGACATAGCAAATAGATACAACACGACATCTATGAATAATATGATGCATTGAAAATTACCCTCATAAAGAAGAATTACTCACTAAGCCCGATTTTGAAATTTCTTTGCTGATAAAACTGCCTTATTTCATCACTTCACTTCAGTCAATTTACGACAAGTAAATATTAAGAAAATAAACATTTTACGGTTCAACTTTGCTTTGTATCCTACTTTTGATATAAAACATTTAAGTGCGCTCAAGACACCAATAAACTCGGAGGTATAATAATCTATGTCGTTCAAAAAGTCGCAGCTTTGGAGGTGCTTTGAGTTTGAAACAACAACACGTACTGCAAATTAAGCATCAAAATATATCATCATCCCTAAAAAGAAAATTTATTGGGATTCCAAAGATTGTGTTTTTTTCTTGAGCAAGTTTAAGCTCAGTTACTACTAGTGTTGCACCGAATGTTGGTTCTGCCGAATGTCGAATTCGGGCGAATGTTCGGTATGACAATACGCCGAAGCCAAATTTCGGCCGAAGTTAGGTCAAATTTCGCGCGATTTTGATCAATGAAGAATTATAAATAAGTATTTGACATTATGTTGTTGAAATGTAAGATTTTGACATTATGTAAGTATTTGACATTATGTTGTTGAAACTTACAATACAAACATACATATACTCACAGCCATAAGTCCCAAAAAGGGGAAGCCAGAAAACCAGAGCTACAAATTTTTCATTCATATTTAGAAGTCGATATGGGACAAGATGGTAGAAATAAGGTATCCTCGGTTATGGGTCTCCAACCGCATCGCCCAAAAACCACTTTAAAAAGTCCCACACCCTTAGTCGCCTCTTACGACACCCGTGTGTAGAAAGGGGGAGTAACATTCTAAGCCGGCACTACACGGCAACGTATAAGATAAGTATTTGATTTATAAAAGTATTTTTTTAATATTCATTCACTCACTCACTCACAGCCCGTATATGTCCCCACCAAGGGGCACGAACTTACCGTATATAGAGCGATTCGGCCTTAGTCCACCACGCTGGCCAATTGCGGGTTGGCAGACTAACGACTACTACTGTGATAGTAGCCGGGACCGACGGCTTAACGTGCCCTCCGAAGCACGGAATTTTCTTAATCTTCGGATAATCAGGTGATTCAAGCCTGCAATATCCTTCTAGACTGGGCTAAATCTTACAAATTAAATTTGTAAGGTTACCACCCCCCAGGGATTGAACCCGAGACATCCGTACTTGAAACCAAGCGCTTAATCGCAATATATATTACATAACAACAATTATGTATAGTCGCTTTATGTTTGAATATTTTATTAATGTGTTTCTTTTATATTTAAAATAAACACCAAAACTCGAATCACTCAGCTATTTATTTACTTTCAAGTACATTTTATTATTTATTTATTATCTACCGAATTTCGGCCGAACTTTGATTAAATCTGCCAGATCTAACCGAAATTCGGCCGAATACGAACTTGGGTAAATCTGCCGAACTTCGGTAAATCCGAATGTTTAACGAATTTCGGTGCATCTCTACTAAATACTATATCAATATCTTGATTGCCTATTAGTGCAAGAAGTGCCTCGTGTAAAGAACATTTTCTTTATTCCCGATGTTATTGTTGTTCCTAAGCTTATATAAGGCTGCAAATGTTAGTGTGGCAGAAGAAGCATGAGAGAAGAGTGAATGCAGTATGTGAATGTTAATGCACAACTTGTAATGTAAGTTTATGTGATACAATGAGAATAGGATGAGTTGTGAAAATGGTTTGGGCACAAAGAGAAGACTGGTAAAAGAGATTTATAGATCTTTTTGAGATGTTAATGTCAGCAGAGGGCGACCTGGGACGACATATTTTAAATAGAGAATGTGCTCAAAATAGCAAGCATCGAAATATGAGTAATTAAAGAAAATGTATGCATTTGAGACCTTTAAATAAAGTAATTTCATATATCTTTATCAAATAACATTACTTAGTAAGTGAGCTGAGTTACAAAATCATACCTACAATAAATAAAAGCAAATGAAATTTCTTCTTATATTCAAAGATTTATTTATAAACCTCGAATTTACGCAAATGTAAATATAATCGTGAAAGAGTCCATTGGCGGGATAATGTGTTTTCTGATATCTCATTATAAAGAGTGCTGTCTGCTAAAATTTGTTTTACATTTCTAGTATTACACGCCCCTTTTGGGATTTTTTAATTTAGTACGCGATTTCTTATTTGCAGCATTTCTCATTATTATTACTTTCTCTTTAGTTCAATTATTTTGAGACAAACTTTTGGCCTGAAACTATATTATGTCCTCTAAGGGTGGTTTCATAAAACGTTATAATATATCTTTAAAAACCTATGTCATGTTTATGTAACAAACAATTTAAAAGAGTACCTTGGCAATATCAATTATATATGGGTTATGAAAACTTTATAAAATCTGTTCTTTCTTTTTATATGTCGCAGGAAAATCATGTACTAGTGTAATTCGCTACTGTGATGTGAGTGTATGAAAAGCACGTCAGAAGGTTGGTTGATTAACGAATGGAAACTAGTGTAAAAATCCGTCATCGTAATAAATTATTCGTAGTTTTCGTTTATTACTACGTAAGACTAACGGCCAGGAAAGCCTTCTTAGTCCAGTTCCTCATTTATATTAGAAAATATCAAAACATTGTCATTACTTTAAATTCATGTTTCCTAGGAAACTTATAAGTTAACGAGTTTGACGATTTTCCTGCGACATATACAAATTATTGACTTTTTACATCACCTCCAACCACATTCAATAAATAAGTGAACTAGGATAAAAATTAGCTCTCAGAGACTTTTAAAGGGATACTCATTCTTAAACTCATTCTTTAGGACCAAGATTCAATATTATGAGTATGTTCAACTTTTTCGTATTTTGTCAAAGATAAATAAAACTTACGACCTCGACCGCCGACTTTGTGAGCTAAATTATTTTTTACAAAAATGCGAAACAAAGGAGAGAGTAAACAAAAGAGTCCATATTTTAAATGATGTTAGCTCGGGTCATTATGACAGCTCAGCTTTGATACATCAATCATAGTATACTGAGTATTACTGAGTCATAGTTCATACTTAACTTATTTAATTATGTTGCTGTGTACCAATTTCATAATGAAATAAAAATATGCCTGTCAGTATATACATAATATTTAAATTATAAGAACCGTGATAGCTTAAAAGATTAGAACTCCCATCCGTCATAGGCCGCTCGGCGTTCAAACCTCGGCTCGGGCCTACAACAATTTGTCTTTTCTAAAAACATATTTTTGGTCAATTCATCATGGTTGTTACGAATGTGGCAAACATCATGAGGAAACCCACATGGCAGAGTTGAACTTTGTTATGTGACAGGGTATTCGTACCAAACGGCGATAGGCCTGTTCCTTATGAAAAGTAATGGTCATTTTGTCTAAGATCTGTTCTTGTTGTTTTAATAACAGGCGTACACTCATAAATATAAATACACACCATAATTACTCATACATTTATAAACAATTGCACTTTTAATTTAAATATAAACAATGTTAATAATAGGCCTGCCCCCTATCACGTGCGTACACTGTCCATGCAAAACGTGGGTACTCTGAACACTAGGTGACAAAGTCACGTGATGTTCAGAAGTATTAGTACGAATTCGTAGTAGAAGTATTAGAAAGATATTCGGCGTGAACGTTTATGTTATGTTAATATTTAGATGCAGACATTGAGATGCAGGAAATCCTTCTTAATGGATTTAGAACTATGTCTTTTCATCAAAAGTGAAACTAATTAGACATTACACCCTTACTTAACAGTAACAGTACATTAACGTTATACAGTCGCGTTTCCGTATGTTGGATTATCAGATTTCAATCATATCGAATTTAATTTCGGAATGAACAGATATGCCATTGAAATAATGGCAAGCAAATAGTAATTCAAATTCGAATAATTTGTGTGGTATCGACAAGCCGCAGATCGAAATATCGAGAGTTTATCGGGATTGTGCATCATTGGGAAATGATAGGACAATTTCAATACAATAAATGATTGTTTTGATATTTGATAATGGAAGTGGTTTCCATAAATAGGTGAGACGGTTTTAGCCGAGCAAACTGGAGCATAGTGTGTTTGTCAAAACTATTATTGTTTTTATTTTAAAAACGATTATCCAGTGTGATATATATTTTCTGCACTTTAACGATATTAAGTGTGGATACTTTCACTCTTTGACGGCCTTAATTAGTTAATATCGAGTTGACCTAGTTAATTTAATCTAATATTATAAATTGAGAATCAAAAAAACCCTGGATAATTTTAACACCTGATAACATGAATATATAAAATACTTCGTGTTAAGTAATACTAACTCAACATAATATTTAAAATAATATACAATACACTACCCTTATATGCCATGACTCAGAAACAACCACAATTTATAATCGTACAAATTTTACGGGGGTCATATCCACAACATTTGGATCGAGAGGCCAGTCCCCTAACTACTGGACTTGTTCTAAATAAGCTGCCAACAAATAAAAAAACAGAACCAAGGCTTTATTGAGTAAATAAATAATATTCTTAGTATAAAATAATATGAATAGACAAATTTCTTTAGAGTTGCCCTTACATGATGGATTGAGCTTTTACGTAAGTAAGTCCTTTCCGGATCATTAAGTCGAAGTGTTGAATTTTTAATATATGCAAAATTTATGTAACGGTGGAAGCGGATTTTGGCGATTGAGAGTATTCTACAGACAAGACGTCTTTGAAATGTAAAGAAAATATAGTTTCAGTTTCAATATTCCTTGGACATAGCACAACTATAGACTAATGTATTACTTTTACCAAAAAAAGGGCGCGGGCAAAAGTGTTAATTTTCATTCATACTTAAAACATAAATATACTTTTATTTATATTTTAAACCTCCTAAGGAAAGGCAGAGAATATTGATAGCCAGTTTGCACTATCCTGGCAAATTTCGTGTTACGTACATAAATCTTTACATACAAGCCCTTTCCCGTTTATTCTTCACACTTTGTATGGTTGCTTTGAATTTGAACGCATATTACCTTTGAATTCAAACGCAAAATAAAATTAAAAATCAATTAAGCTATCTCAGCTTCAAAACTAGTAAATACAAAACAAATATTAAGCTTGCAGTCTGAATTTCAAACAAGAATAGCATCTATAGAGTATGATAAAATAAATTACATTATCAGTGACATATTCTAGTACTAGGTTAACGTTTGGTTCCAAGAAAATGTAAACAATTCAAAATTGCAAAGTCTTAAACTGGATACGGAGAAGCGCAAACGCGAATTGAAAATGAATTTTCATTTTAACTAAAATCAACACAGACCCGACTATATGGAGCAGACAGTAACTATCTATATTATTCGACTTACCTTTTTAAATAATTCAAAGGAACAAAAGTTCCGCATCATTGTTGTTCGTTCCTTGAAGCGTCGCTCGGTGCTAATGAATTCCATTGTCAAAGCGACAAGGCCTCAGTATCCATTCACATTTGCACAACCCTATTACTCCAACTTGACACAGTATAAAAAAGCAACTGCAGTCTTTCACTAACACGTTGTGCTTTCAGATAAAGTAGAACGGCGTAAATATAGTCTGTACGCTGGAAACAAGGTTGAGTTAAAATCATTTAGAAGGGTGTCTTTTGTAATTTTGCTAAAAGGAGGCGTAGCGTTTGCCGTCACATTTATATGATAATTGTTATTTTGTGCACCTTTAGCCGAGCCGTACTAGTTTCTCATTAAAATGCAACAGGTACGTTAGTGCCGCTTGGAGTTATGTAAGGTACGGCTTTTGTTGTGTTGTTGTGTTACACACTTATCAATTTTAAATGTGCTAAGCTACTTACTTTTCAGTACAGTTTACATACATACATATACTCACGGCTATAAATCCCTAAAAGGGGTAGCCAGAGCTGAGAAATTAGTAACTCCTCAGCCACTTTTGGAAGTTGAGTGGGGAAAATATGGTAAAATAAAGGTTGTTGGTGATCGGTCTCCAACCGCATCGCCCAAAAATCCCCTAAAGAGCCCCAAGTCCGTTAGTCGCCTCTTACGTACACCCACCGGAAGAAATGGGGTACTGCTATTCTAAGCCGACACTACAACGCTTTCAGCAGTCAGTACATTTTATAAACAAAAATTTAAATTGAAGTTATAAATAGCAATTTACCCGAGTTATATTGTTGATATTCTGCCATTCCTTCCTGCGGGTGTCGTAAGGTATTGGGGCTTTTAAAATTATTGGCGGACGGTGCGGATGGAGATCCAACCAGGAATATTTTATAATATTTTACCCACTCAACTTCCAAAAGTGACTAAATAATTTCTAATTATCTTGAAGCTCTAGCTGGCTACCCTTTTTTGAGATTTATAGACGTGATTATATGTATGTTCACCAAGGAAAACGGAATAGTGAATTTAGTTTTAGGTAGGTAAATATAGTAACAGCGTTCTTGCGTTTGTTCCCTGAGGTTAACGTGATTTTTTTAATATTAAGTAAATGATAAAGAAACTACAAAAATCAACAAAAACAGAATATGACGTAGTAATGGCGATACTGATTGCTATCCATTACTACACATCCTCCCCTGTACTATCTCTACCATTTTCTAAAATTTAATAGATCAAGTGATCTGATAAAATTAAAAGGATACATGGTGAACAATACTGATGTGAGCTAGACTCCAAACCGGCATTATTCTTCATTACAAATAAAGTTATATTTATGGTTCCATAGCTTCTCTTGTGACCTAGAATCCCCAACATATTTTAGAATTTATAAACATATAGCCCTTAATGTAAAAATAAAGCTTGTATTTTCAGTGTCACGTTTCAGTCGCGGTTAGAATATTAAATAAATTTCTTTTGCCTAGGTGGAAACCGTTTCATGGCAGGCTGTGTAGCGACGAGCTGAATAGCTGTAGGCTGTATAGGCAACGAAGTGATCGGTAGTTCGGCAAATTGCTTCTCTTTTTGTACAACTCTTTTGAGAATACTATGTCGTTTTGTTAGCAAAATAGCTTTTGAATCCTTCAGTTCAAATTGTTTCTGAATCTGAGCAGAGCGTGTAAAATGTCTTATTTTCATTTTGGTGAAAGGAAGTTGAAATTTCTTTATTTTAACATTAGAAATGTGGTGTTATGCTTTTATTTCCATTAAATTTACATCTGAAATCCTAAAAAAATGACTTGAGCTTTGGAAATAGAAATTCCTCACCTATTTTTAGTTTTTTTTTTCATATGAAAATAGGGTCTAATATAGGTTTGTGATAGTTAATCTCTTTACTAATTTCATTCCCTCAGTCACATCGCACGACACTAATATAAAGAGATAGGATATTTTCACCCAAAGACTGACGAAAGTACAAAACCAAATTAAGAAATATTCAAAATGTTCATACCGACAAACCGACCGAAAGGCAACCGTGATAGCCCAGTGGGTAGAACACTCGGTTATCGTGCAAACGACTAGTGTTCAAATCCTGGGTCGGGCCTACACCAATTTGTCTTTTCTAAAGACATATGTGTGGTTAATTTATCATGGTTAATACTAATATTAATAAATTTCTTCGCTTAATTCCGCTAAATAATACCTGCAGTCTTCATGCAACATGCACTGTGCACCGCCCGCCCTTCCACTTACAAGAAATCGAAAAGCAGACAATGCACCACACACACACCCGCAAGCGAAAACCACAGGCAACCACAAACATGCGACGCGTTTCGACTCAACACGAGTCATTGACGAGCAGTTAGTAGACAGTTCGGCAGCTGACCACCGAGTCACTTTTCTTTTCACAATTGAAGAATCCCAAGAAGACACGGAGAAGACGAGAAGACGTTTTAGAGTCATTTCACATTATATAGTTTAAATTTCTAATACAGATGTAAAGGCTCAATAAACCCAAGTAAATCAAGTAAATATCTTATCATTTACTTCTTCAATCCAAACAACAACGGTTCCACGAGGCGGAACCAACTCCGTGAACGAGCAGCAGGCTCACAACAGCCTGCTATCCTTCACTCGGTGGTCAGCTGCCGAACTGTCTACTAACTGCTCGTCAATGACTCGTGTTGAGTCGAAACGCGTCGCATGTTTGTGGTTGCCTGTGGTTTTCGCTTGCGGGTGTGTGTGTGGTGCATTGTCTGCTTTTCGATTTCTTGTAAGTGGAAGGGCGGGCGGTGCACAGTGCATGTTGCATGAAGACTGCAGGTATTATTTAGCGGAATTAAGCGAAGAAATTTATTAATATTAGTATTGCTATGGATTTCCGCAAAGTAACGCCTGATTCAATCCAATATTTATCATGGTTGTTAACGGTGAGGGAAACCATCGTGAGGAAACCCACATGGCTGAGTTGTACTTAGTCATGTGACAGTGTATTCGTACAAAACGGCGATAGGCCTGCCCCCTATCACGTGAGTACACTGTCCATGCAAAACGTGGGTACTCTGAACACCAGGTGACAAAGTCACGTGATGTTCAGAAGTATTAGTACCTCTGCCAACCCCTTCGGGGATATGCGGCGTGAACGTTTATGTTATGTTATGTTCATTAAAGAAGTAAAATTTATTTATTTATTTATTTATTTGCATCACACAACAGGCAGTTAACAATACACGTTTGAAAAACATTTTTTTATAAAATATATGAAAACCACCCTACTAGGTGTGTTGACAACTTGCACAATTATTTAACTTATTACTAAGTCTACCATCGTCTATTTACATGTTACTTAACATACTGAAGAAAATAAATACATACAATATTGTATACATAATAATTATAATAAACAGTAAATAATGAATTATATATTGTACGAGATATGTTTAAGCTTATGTTTAAATTGGGTAAGACTAAGAAAGACATCAAGATCGTGTTGAGATGAGACAGAGTTATATATTCGCTGCATATGAATAATAGGGTTATGATGAGAACGTAAAGTGGGACTAACAGGTAATGTGAATAGATCCTGTTTCTTTCTACGTGATCTATATATTGTATTGAGAGACATATTTGATAAAAGACAAGTATTTAGTGAACCATGAATAATTTTATGTAAAGTGATAAGAGATATATTAGTACGACGGTGTTCTAGACGCGTCACGTTGAAGTAGCTTAATCGTAGATCATAGTTGCGACATTTATATTTTAAGTTAAACCTAAACGATAACATTCTTAAGAATTTTTCTTGTATATTTTCTATTGACTTAATGTGATTTTTGTAATATGGGTTCCAAATAACTGAACAATATTCTAATTTTGATCTAATGAAACTATTATAAAGAAATATACTAGATCGGGGGTTCTTCATACCTTTTGTCACCCGACTGATAAAGCCAAGAATTTTGTTGCAAGACCGGATTAGATAGTCATAATGGGATCGAAATGTTAATTCTTTATCGAAAATAACACCTAAGTCTCTTATAGAGCTGACTGCTTCAAGGGAGTGTCCATCTATCGAATAAATGTAATTTGCACACTGGTCTTGAACTTTATTAAATCTAATAACAAAACATTTTTTCACATTTAAGACCATGCAGTTGTTTTGACACCAGTTATGCAGGGATACAAGGTCATTTTGAAGATTCTCACAGTCAGTTATTGATTTAATCGATTGATAAACTTTTAAATCATCGGCGTATAATAAGTGATCACATTGCAAAGAATTAGATAAGTCGTTGATGAAAAGGATGAAAAGTAGTGGTCCTAAATGACTTCCCTGCGGGACTCCAGAAGGAATTTCAAGGGGTTTTGAGTAGTAACCTTTAATTGCTATTAATTGGTTCCTATAGGCTAGATAAGATGTGATCCATCTCAATAGACTGCCGTGGATTCCAAATTGGTCTTGTAGTTTATGAATTAGTATAAAATGATTTATTTTGTCGAAAGCTTTTCTAAAGTCTGTGTAAATACAATGGATAGGTTTTTTTTTTATCGAAAGAGTCGTGTAAGTATTTGGTATATTCCAGTAAATTAGTTACAGTTGATTTGGATTTTACGAAACCGTGCTGCCTAGGGTTAATAAGAGTTTGCACATGATAAAAAATATAATTGTAAATTATTTTTTCAAAGAGCTTTGCTAAACATGAAAGAATACTTATGGGTCTATAATTTTCACATTTACTTGGGTCTCCTGTTTTAAATATGGGGACAACAAATACTGATTTCCACTTAGTTGGAAATATTCCTGATTCAAGAGATCTGTTGTATATGTAGGGGTAGAACTAGCTGTTCAGCACAAGATCTAATGAAATATGCCGGAAGCTTATCAGGTCCTGCACCTTTGTTTGGGTCTAACGATTTAAGATGAATTAGAATCTCATTTTCGTTTATTCTAAATTTATTCAAAACATTACTGTGACTATGTGTATTGTCAGTTGTAATACTAATATTATTTGGTTGTTTTTCGTACACTGACCCAAAAAAGGATGAAAACAGCTCACATATTTCAGAAGGTATACTAGAAGTAATATTATCATATGTCACTCTTTGTGGTATTGTAGTTGAGGCAGATTTTTTATCTTTTACATAAGTCCAGAACATTTTAGAATTACCTGAAAGCAAAGAATCTTCAACATCCTCAATGAAACTCTGATAACAGTCGTTAAGCATTTTTTTCGCACGGCATCTAAGTAATGCATATACATCGTAATCACGAGGATTATTGAACCTTTTAAACTTCTTATGATATTTCTCTTTGTCGGATAATGTTTTTTTGAGACTATCTGAGAACCAAACCGGATATAAATGTGAATCATTTTTTTTCATAGGTGTTGTAACGGAAATAATATTGTCTAATATTTTGTAAAACATCTCCACACTTTCATCAATATTGAGGTCGGTTAGCACATTGACCCAGTCAATTTTACTTAGCAATTCCTTGCATTGCTCAAGTTTACACCTGCGGAAATTAAATACTCTGTTACTTCTGTTACATTGAATACTATGTTCATTAGTGACCTGAATGTGTGTGGAAAAAGGTGGATGATGTCGGTCTTCTCTAGAAATTGGCTCACAAGTTGTAAAACCTGTTTTGACGATGTTGGTTAAGTATAAGTCCAACGTAGTTTCATTGTCATTTACCAAATAGTTCAATTGTTGTAAATCACCTAATGCTAAGAGTTGTACTAACAAATCACTTTTTTTGTCGCTACTGACAACTGACATACTCAAACCGGTACAAGTAGGGTTCCTGATCCATTTAATATTAGGCATGTTGAAATCACCCAATATAATAAATTTGCAACTATTATTCATTAACAAATCAGTACAGCGTTCGAAAAATAAGTCCATTGTATTTAATGATATTTTAGGCGGCAAATATACTAAACAAAGATAAATTATGTTTTTTCCTAAATGTATAGCTATGTATAGATCTTCAGCACCTGTTTCCCAGTCACTACAACGCTCAGCTCTAATTGAGTTTTTAACTGCTACGAGAATACCACCCCCATCGCTTTTGTTACTAGATGACGTTTCGCGATCTCTTCGGAATACACTGTAACGATTATCGACAAGTTCACTGCTGTAGACACCGCTATTAAGATTAGTTTCTGTCAAACAAATTATATCATAATTTTGGGCCAAAATACCCTTATATACCTCATGAGTTTTTGACCTAACTCGTTGACGTAAAATGGATATTACTGGACCTATTATACCCAAACATGAAGAAATCTGCAAAAATATACGAGTACAGCAACTAATTTGGTGTTTAAGTGTAAATTGGTCCTATATCGCAAATCGGAGAATCGTGTTTAGTCCAAGGTTCTAGAGTGCAACTCAAGTATTGAACATAATTGTGCTGAAAGACAGATGAGTTGTCGGAATTAACGATCGGAATTTTACTTGCACTAAGATCCATTTCGTCGAATAAACTTTTGCTAAAATGAAACAATGGGTGTAAAGTGAGATTATTTTGTGAAATGGTGACATTGTCGAGGGACTCGATACACATACAAATTTTATCACAAGCTGCTTGAAAAAAATAAAAAAAATAATGACGATTAAATGAAATTCTAATATAACTAACTAACTGGCATAAGGTTTAAAAAAATGTGTTATGTCTTATTAATATAACCACCCATTATGTTTGTTGTAATGACTTGTTAAAGGCACGCTTTATCTTAATTTTTAAATAATATTATAAAAATAGCGATGCGCGAATGTTCTCTGAGCACCATGTGACAATTAATGTAACCTATCGTCAGAAATATTAATACCTCTGCCACCCTTTTGGGGAAAATCTGCGTGAATTTTGAGTTTGTGTTAATACTATAAATAAAATGAACATAAACATAAACATAAACGTTCATGCCGAATATCCGCGAAGGGGTTGGCAGAGGTACTAATACTTCTGAACATCACGTGACTTTGTCACCTGGTGTTCAGAGTACCCACGTTTTTCATGGACAGTGTACTCACGTGATAGGGGGCAGGCCTATCGCCGTTTTGTACGAATACACTGTCACATGACTAAGTACAACTCAGCCATGTGGGTTTCCTCACGATGTTTTCCCTCACCGTTAACAACCATGATAAATTAACCACACATATGTCTTTAGGAAAGACAAATTGGTGTAGGCCCGATCCAGGATTTGAATACTAGTCGTTTGCACGATAACCGAGTGTTCTACCCACTGGGCTATCACGGTTACTAAAATGAAGGATGTGAAAAAATAATATATTTGAACTCTTCTCTTTCATAAAAGGAATGTGAGAAAAAATCATGTGGATAGGAGCGAGGGGTCTGCCAACCCCAATAAAATATTATTAGTTTCGTTATAAAAGTGCTCAAATCTTTAATGAAATAACCCGAATCAAACTAAAACGCCTAAAAAATAAATGAATATTTGTAAAATACTGAAGATCAAACGCCGCGTACAGAAATCCGAAAACTGGGAACGATCAATCACGTTTTGATACACGTCCGCATCAGTTTTGTATATGAAAATTCTTATAAATAGACCTCCCTTTTTGTATGTATGACACGAAAATGTTCTTTGGAACCCTTCTCTATTATGTTTCCCTTTAAAAATGTTTTTGGAATAAAAAATGTGTTCGTCCAAATCTATACATTAATTCGTGAAGGGAAAAAAAGTATTGCAGCCCTTGGTACCAAATTTAACGAGCAATTAATGTATTTCCGTTAATTTTGAAGCGTTACAAAAAAATATTTCAAACTTTAAGAGCACTCTGTGAAAAAAAAAGTATCACGGAAAAGTGACCCTGTACTTTAAAAAAATGCTGGTTTAATGCTGTTTCAAAAGAGGTACAACACTTAGCAGTTAGACCTTTCGTTTTAGTTTAATGGTCGTTTTTTCATGTCAAGGTGCAAATTTATAAAAATGGTAGAATCAGAGGGAAAATTAGATTTTCGCTCATACTGTACTCAAATGTAATTCAGTAAATAAGAGACCATTAAAAATAAAATAAACCAATTATGACTTAGTATTTTTTATTAAAAATCATTTTTTAAAATAAATGTTCAAAGTTCTCATCTCTGACCCTTTGAAATAAGCGGCGAAATGCATCTTTGTTGTTATGAATTTGTAACCTAGCAATCTCGAGTTTTTGAGATAGTCTTAGAGATACTGTTTACATTAACAATAACAATGTAATCGTTTGCCAAGGGTTTTAGTTCAGGTGACGATTTATCGTTTCTAGGAAACAAAAATCTCGGCATTTTAAATAAAAAAACAAAAATATCTAATTTTTTGTGCAGTGAAGTTATGGTCATGCTGTAGAAAGATTTTCTGTCGGAAATAGCCTCCTTAATCTCCCCGATTCGTTTGATCCACGACTTTTGGGCCACCCTGTATATTCGTTATTATAACTGTATGTTTCCTTTATATAATAAAATAAAAGTTATATGATGGATCTTTTGTAATAAGTTTTCCACGGCATCGCCTAAAAGCTTTAGTCACCTTGTACGCATCGTACGGAAAGACATAAAGTGTCGATATCTTAAGCCAACTACTGGCCAACTTATATTTAAAATAACATAATTTTAATTAAAAGGATAAAAGA
Organism: Bedellia somnulentella; assembly: GCA_963576735.1. NCBI lineage: Eukaryota > Metazoa > Arthropoda > Insecta > Lepidoptera > Bedelliidae > Bedellia > Bedellia somnulentella. The sequence continues at coordinate 15,249,429 of OY755184.1, forward strand.
TAAATATAAATCGAATAACATTAATAATATTACTTAGAATATGTTTCGTTTTCCAATCGGAAGTTGGTACAGAGCGAGTTCGCAATCTTGATACTCTTAACCGTGATTGATCTAACTGTGATAACGGAGAAAGTTTTAACTAGAATTCGCAGCGTCGGAACTTTTGATAAACATTTGTACGACAGAAACTGGTAGAAGGTAGGAACCGGATTATTATGTTATGTTGCATTTTTTAATACGAATACGGTTATTTCAACATACAGACATACATACATATACTCACGGCTATATTTCCCTAGAAGGGGTAGCCAGAGCTAAGGAATTATAAATTCCTCAGCCACTTTTGGAAGTTGAGTGGGGAAAAGATGGTAAAATAAAGGTTTTTGGTGATGGGTCTCCAACCGCTTCGCTCAATTCCCTTAGTCGCCTCTTACGACACCCGTGGGTAGAATGGGGTAGCGACATTCTAAGCCGGCACTACACGGCAATTTAATTTAAAGTTGTTAATTACTGTTTGGTGCGTAGGCTTAGAATTGCACTAATCCGCAAACATACTTGTGGTGTGATGAGGTGTGTTAGGACCGTTCAGTATACACTATCGATATTATTCATTTTCCATTCTCGATTTTTTCATTTCCAAATCGATTTCTTCATTTAGTACTAATGACATCAACATAATTTAAGTGGCGAATCATACTTTAATTTTCCAATACCAATACAAGGAAAAGAATAAAAACAGGGACTACAATCACCAATTACCAACCTCTTATTGCATTAAAATATTCCAAGCCAGCGTAGGAATTTTAACAAGAATTCGAGTCAAATCTACGGAACAACTCGGCTCCATCATGTCGGAAAATGTTAGATATGTTATATTACAAAAAAAATATGTTTGACGTAAGTATTAAAATCTTCAATGGGTTGTTGTTTGTAAATTTTCTTTATATTTTCATTGAATTGTTTTGCTCATGGTGTTGCATTGTGTATGCATTATCAAGAAATGTAAGTTATTTTTTATTAATTTTTTTAATGACTTAGCAAGCTATGAAATTATTTTGACATCATTTTTTATACATTATTTATTTATTACATTTCAAATCAGCTATGAGTGTCATATAGCTTAAAAAAAATATTTATACCTTTTTAAACTCTTGTCAAGACGAATAATGAGCCAGAATTATTCAAATTATTTGTAGGCGTTACAATAAACGCATAGGTATAGAGTTTTTATACCATTCGGCTGTCACTAAGATACGATTGCATATCCATTATTATCCTCCATAACTTATCCATTCTAAAACATTAAGATTACAAACTCATTAACAATATCAGAAATATTATCTTGTCTCGTTATTTTATTTTTATTGGTGCTTTGTATAGCGTTGCTTTGTTTGTAACTGTACGCGAATCTATCGAAAAAAGAGTAAGTATAGCTCTTATTTCACTTAAGAATTCAATAATAATAAAAAACATCCCCATGGCAACGGCTATCAACGATTCTATATTTTACCAAATTTTACCGTGTGATAAGCTGTTATAAAATTCTGTCAGTTTGAATTGAATCAACATAAGGTTATTAAGATAATTATCAATATAACCACAATAACATTAATAATTAAAAAATACACAATAAACATTATGCTCCCGTATCTTACGACAAAATTATGAGGCGGTCTGTTTTTCGCCATAAAAGGGAGTATAAAACTAAGTGGAGGAAATCATAATCGTAACTGACTCGTTTCGAAATAATAAAGAAAGAAATGAATAATAAAGTAATAATTGAATGTGGTACTTTTACTAGCGTTATCAACAGAGTTATGTTACATTCGCGTTTAGGAAAATTTTGAGGGTGAAATTTATAATATGTAAGTATAGAACCTTTTTTGATTGACCAGATAATAAAATGTTTTTTTATATAGTCGTATTATTGCCGTGTAGGGCCGGCTTAGAATGTCACTACTTCTTTTTGTCGTAGGTGGCGACTAAGGGTATGAGGCTTTTTAAGTAGTTTTTGGGCGATGCGGCTGGAGACCCATCACCCACGGTGCTTTATTTCTACCATCTTCTCCCTATCAACTTATAAATGTGGCTGAGAAGTTTCTAACTCTGAAGCTCTGCTTACCCTTTTTTGGGATTTATGGCCGTGAGTAGTAGTAGTAGTATGTATGTATGTAATATAATTGTAGGTGTAGAATATTGACCATCTTAGACAATTGAAAGGTTGGGAAAATGTAGATATTTCGAACATCACGTCACATGTAGGGAAACTACGAGATAGAAGAGCAGCCTACCGCAACTAAAGTAGAATCATAATATGGAAAAAACAGTGATTTGATCACTGAATCAAAAGAAATTTGGTTAATTAATAAAATATTGGATTAAAAAATCATTTGACGAATCAGGAATTCATTTCATTTCTTCCTGTCCCGTGGGTATTATAAGCGGCGCTTTAAGTATTTGGGGTTTATGAAATTGTTAGCAACATTTTATGCCAAATATCCCCTTTGATTTTTGTATTTTCTAAAATTGCTTTATCGAAGAGCATTAAAAGTGATTTTTACATTACAATATAGCAGAAAACTCTTAACATTGTAAAATAACGAATCAAGTTTAAATATTACAATTAAAACAACTATTGATTTTCGGATATTTAATCGCATGTTATTACATGGTTTTTAAAGCCCGATGTTTCGAGAACTTTTAGTTATCATGGTCACGGGAAAACTGAAGCTACATAATAAATGTATATGGGTAGCTAAATCGGCTGTTTTAATTGGTTTATTCAATCAAAGTACATTTAGTTCCAAATTGTATGTAATGTTGAGACGTGAACGGCATTGCAACACGACACAGTATAATTGGTGCACTGTCGACTACACAGTTAGTTCTTACTACTTTGGAGTGACTTTAAATATGTTAAGCTTGATCTGTTTTCGATTGTATATGAACATACTTTTTTTTTATTTAAGCGCCTATTATGTTTGAATGCTTAGCAAAATAAAGAAGTTTACGAAAATCGCAGAAAAAAATCCGATGCGGCTGGAGACTCGTCACTAATCATTCATACATACTTACTACATACTCACGGCTATAAATCCCTTAAAGGGGTAGCCAGAGCTGGGGACTTAGAAATTCCTCAGCCACTTTTGGAAGTTGCGTAGGGAAAAGATGGTGAAATAAAGGTTGTTGATGATGGGTCTCTAACCGCATCGCCCAAAAATCCCTTAGAATCCCCAATACCGTTAGTCGTCTCTTACGTGCACCCACCAGAAAAAATGGGGTAGTGCTATTCTAAGCCGCCACTACACAGCGACCGACACTACACAGCGATCAAATTTTATTTTAACGATATTCTTACCACTCAACTTGGCTACTAGTTTTAGTAGGTATAAGTAAATATCCCTTAAGAATATTACACATGTTGTAATAAAACACATTTTCCTAACCGCGAATACCCCGCAAATCTTCGTTGTCGAGTTTTACGAGCATTCTAGTAGTAAAGCAATGAAAAATTCACGGAATGGAATTGCTTTTGCTGCACGTGTTCATTTAGGGTTGGCAAGACAGGTCAGATAACATGTATGTGTATTGACTGTGTTCGAATTGAGTCGATTCTCTTGATTCCAGATCGGATCGGCTGCTCTATTATTTAGCTTCATGGTTTTGATGGACGATGCTACTGTGTTGGCTAAGGTTCTGTTGGAATATCGCAAAGGATGTTTTGGAATAGTGTAAATGTGATAGACTGGTTAATATGGTTGTCCATGTTTGCTTGTTATTCTTATAATTATGCTGTTATAAAATATTTAGTCTTATGTTAGGATAATTAGCTTAGTGTCAAGCCATTATATATTTACTAGCTTTTTGCCCCGCGACTTCGTCCGCGTGGACTTCATTTTTTGCATCCAGTTTACATAATACCAAAATACCGAAACACTATCTCAACTTCTGTTTTTTATATTTATATACCGCGGGCATTGTAAATGACATAAAGGACATTGAGGCTTTTTAAGTGATTGTTGGGCGATGCAGTTTGTGACCCATCACTAACAACCTTTATTAACCTATCTTTTATCAATATATTTCCAAAATTGGATGAAGAATCTCCGAAGCTATGGCTACCCTTTTATGGAATTTATGGTTGTTAGCATATTTTCATGAATGATTGATAGATGGATTTCATAAATTCAATCGCACCAAGTTTTATTATAAAATGTAAAAAAACTCTATATTAACTTTCATTTGCTATATCAACCCGTTAGGGGTTGAGTTCCAAAAATTCCTTTTTAATTGTTCATAAGAATCATGAAACAAATATACCAAGTTTTTATGTTCAGAAATGAGAATATCTTTAGTAAGTACAGATACGGATAGTAGTTTGGCGCTGCGGCGACGGCCCGGTGCTGCCCCCTACACTGACCGTTGGTGATAGTGGGAGAGCTTGCAGCGATTGCTCGGCAATATAGGGATGATTAGTGGTGGATCTCCTTCCAAAATAATCGCTAAATTGAAGGGATAGTGCTTGTTATTATTATATATAGTGTTATTTTAAGCTAACAAAACATTTTTTTACAAAAAGCTTGAATTACCTGAGATACGAACCCGGGACGATTGATTCATAATAGTTCTAATTAAATATTCATAGTAGTTAGTTATACCGCTACGCCACGGAGACGTTACCGGGGCGGTGTCAAATTTTTATTACGCTTTATTTCATATTAGTCTTACTATTGATAAACAAATTTGTCATTTAAATTGATGAAACCCCTTCATCTTTCCAAAATGAACATTAACAAAGTGTCTGATGTGAATTCCATCGATGATAAAAATAATCGCTGCAATATTTTGAGCCATATATGAGTTAAGGTTTTTTGATGATCTATGAGAACTCTTGCGGATTCTTTAGTTTCAGGGAATCGTCGTCGTTTCATTTAGCTTCTAAATTTACATGTTAATATTCGTTTGCAATATAAGTAGATGTAAAAAAAAATGTATACGATAAAAAAATAGTACATCATCCCTCGGGAGTTCCTTATTTTCGGGTATCCATTACCGTACCATTAAGCTTCTAAATTTTGTTTTTATATTAGTTTACAATATTTTACGTTATTTTAAACGATGCACAGCGCCATCTCCAATGCATTTAGTAAGCAAACAATATTTTTGATTTCCCATGGGAACATATTTTTTCCGGGATAAAAAGTACCCTATTATTTAATTTAGACTTCTAACTACACGTCTGAAAAAATTCAAAGCAATCGGTTCAGTATTTACGGCGTGAAAGCGGAACAAACAAACAAACAAACAAACTCACTTTCCCATTTATAATATTAGTATGGAAGTATGGATTAGTATGGATATGGATTAGTCTTACTATTGATAAACAAATTTGTCATTTAAATTGATGAAACCCCTTCATCTTTCCAAAATGAACATTAAAAAAGTGTCTGATGTGAATTCCATCGATGATAAAAATAATCGCTGCAATATTTTGAGCCATATATGAGTTAAGGTTTTTTGATGTTCCTATGAGAACTCTTGCGGATTCCTTAGTTTCAAGGAATCGTCGTCGTTTCATTTAGCTTCTAAATTTACATGTTAATATTCGTTTGCAATATAAGTAGATGTAAAAAAAAATGTATACGATAAAAAAATAGTACATCATCCCTCGGGAGTTCCTTATTTTCGGGGATCCATTACCGTACCATTAAGCTTCTAAATTTTGATTTTTATATTAGTTTACAATATTTTACGTTGTTTTAAACGATGCACAGCGCCATCTCCAATGCATTTAGTAAGCAAACAATATTTTTGATTTCCCATGGGAACATATTTTTTCCGGGATAAAAAGTACCCTATTATTTAATTTAGACTTCTAACTACACGTCTGAAAAAATTCAAAGCAATCGGTTCAGTATTTACGGCGTGAAAGCGGAACAAACAAACAAACAAACTCACTTTCCCATTTATAATATTAGTATATGGATATTCAGGGTAGTAAATATTGTGAGTCTAACTAATAATGTCGGTTTAATAATATAGATAGAATATCTCCAACTGAAGTTGAGCCGTGTATCAATTTGGTTTGATAATAATTTGATTCATATTGTTATTGTATTTTTGAGAGGATATGTAACCGTTTTCATAATATATTTTATCTCAGACCAACTTATTAGTTGTTAACTCGAACTGATGTTGTATTGTTTTGGTATTGATGTGGGGATTGAGAAAAAAAGAAAAGAGTGAGTGGCGGACAAGAAGCGATAAATGTAGGGAAGACAATTCATCGGAATGTGATTGGAATATAATGTTAAAAGTAAAAGGATATCGACGTTTTATTTACTAATGACCACCACCCAATACTTATAATGAGCTGTTATTGTCATTGTTGATGTCAAAACAACTTAATTCATAAAGATTATAGATCATAATGATTTATCTTATAAATATTTTCCGATATATTTAGAATACAAAACAGACAGTTACTTTGGACGTATTTTTTTATAGGTATTGCCAATACCAAACAAAATAATCTCGCGTCTCAACTAGTTCTATAGGTAACGATTAAAAATAGATGAGAAGAAACATAAAGTACATATAATCTGTTTACATACACGAAAACATAAACTAGTGAAATTGGGAAAATCTAGATATTTACTTTAATGAAAAAAACACCACCAAAACACAGCACCAAACTAATATCAACCCTATCAACAAACCGTGTTAAATTATTAATCGAAGAAAATGGTTTCGTGATCCTGAAATAGACAATTATGTCAATTAGTCGGTACGCATTCAGTGATTCCATCTGCTCTGATCACAAATTTAAATGATATTGATACAAGATAATCAAATAAAATAATTTAATTGTTTTTGTTTATGAAAAACTCATGTGGGGATTATTACTAATAACTAAAGAAAAGAAAAATTTCGACACAGGCGGGAATCGAACCCGCGGCCTCGGGTATACGCCCCCGTCGCTCTGCCAATTGAGCTACCGTGTCAATGGCTGCCAGTGCGAAATTCTTCTATCCTTTGTTTCTTTTACACTTTTAAGTAGTGTTTGCGTTCCCTACCTCCGAATTTTTTACAAATTCGGAAGGCCACTTGTCTACCTTTTCGGATAGAATGTAAATGTTGAGAACGCCTAACTATCACATAATTTGAATGTTTTTGTTTATGAAAACCTCATGTTACTAGCTCAATTGGCAGAGCGATGGGGGCGTATACCCGAGGTCGCGGGTTTTATTCCCGCCTTTGTCGAAATTTTTCTTTCCTTTATTTATTAATAATCAAATCAACTCAAATGTTCAAGCCGTATCAACTGGAAAGGGTGGTTGGAGTATTAATACGTGTGATGATGTTCATCGTGACATGAATGTTAACCGTTGTTCAGAGTACCCACGTTATAAGATACGAATAAAGCATATTGCAAACTCATATTAGATCTTACAACCTGTAATTTTTTGATTAATTTTCCTACTGTACTTCCAAAAGCGGCTTATATTTTTTTCATTCTAAAGCTGTGATTACCCCTTTTTAGGATTTATAGCTGTGAGTATTTGTATATATTTGTAGTGTCGGCTTAGAATAGCACTACCCCATTTCTTCCGGTGGGTGTACGTAAGAGGCGACTAACGGGCTTGGGGCTTTTTAAGGGATTTTTGGGCGATGCGGTTGGAGACCCATCACCGACGACCTTTATTCTACCATCTTTTCCCCACTCAACTTCCAAAAGTGGCTGGGGAATTTCTAATTTCGCAGCTCTGGCTACCCCGTTAAGGGATTTATAGCCGTGAGTATATGTATGTATGTATGAGTATTTGTATGTACTTATGTAGTTTTAGGTGCTATATCTATAGCAACTAGCACTTGGATACTTTAATTAAATTTGAGGTCAAATGGTATTTTTTTTAATATCCGTGCAGTAGTGTCAAGCACATCGATCAACAATCGCTTAAAAAATCACCAATATCAATATTCAATCAATACCCTTAGTTACCTCATACAAAACCTACAGGAAGAAACAGATTAATGCTATTCTAGGCCTATAATTATAAAAAAAAGACTATAAAAATATAATTCTTATAAGTTTCAAAAGCAGACTATTTTATGTGCTATGGTAGTTATAGTGTTAAATGAGTGTTAAATGAAGCTACCAGTTTTCCTTTGTGTAAAAGACCGTAAATTAAGATACAAAGCCAATTCATCAACCTTCAATATCGCTGGCCCTTTTATGTTATTCTAGATAATGGCTAGTACTTTTTGCCTTTTCTTATCTTAAATCTCGTTTAATGTAAGTTCTATGGAAGTCTTATTTCCTATTAACACATAAATCACTGTGTGTGTTAGTGAAGCACCCTACTCATGGTAATAGTGCGAGATATTCACATATATTGCGTAATTTTCCAATCGATATATAGCCTGTGATTCTTCAAAACGTTGTCGATTATGACATTTTTTTTTTCGATTAATGACAGAATTTCAAAATTATTTAAGTTGTTTCAAAGACAAAAACACTCAAACAAATCTATCTTTTTATAAGTTTAGATTATGAATTAGGATAGAATATTATTTTATATTGTATTAGATTTATTAGTATAATATTATTCTATAGCTCTAAGAAGAATACGTTCCGTAATTGGGATCCCCTAAACGATACTGCGACTCCTAATACAGTGAATGTTAATTCAAAAAACTAAAAAGTAAGCAAATAAAAAATGCACTATATCCTAATCATTACCTATTCAAATAGCCATTCCTATTTTAAAACGCATAGCACTAAAAATACCCAGCAAATTACAATTGACAAACATTTCAGGTGCACTTTCACCAAAGCTTAAGTAATGTCGTCGGAATACTAAACAGATTTTACCTCCTTCTTGTGAAACTTAACAGATTTACATCTGAGTGTTGTTCTACAATGTTCTGGGATCTTGCCTCATTACTATTCACACTGTACCCTGGTTTGAGTATTATGAATGTGGTTTTATTTGTTTGCTTACAGTTTGTACATTGAAAGGAAGTTTTTTTTGCATCTAATATGATGAAAATATAATATAGGTGATATCTTGGGAGTATGTAAAATTATGTTAAGGAACTATGAATCATAACCTACAATAATAATTTAAATTATATACTATTGCATACATACATACATACATATACTCACGGCTATAAATCTCTAGAAGGGGTAGCCAGAGCTAACGAAGTAGAAATTCCTCAGCCACTTTTGGAAGCTGCGTGAGGAAAAGATGGTAAAATAAAGGTATATAGTATATTATATTATAAATATATACTATATATATTATATTATATTATATTATATATATATAGTATATTATATTATAAATATAATATACTATTGGTTTCTACATATTTATATGAAAATAATATTATCTACGTTACAAAAAGTAAAATATAATAATCTTTACAAAACCTCTCCAAAATAAACTGAAAATGAAACAAGTCACTCGACTTCCCCGAAATTGCTTCGCCAATGAAGTAGCAGGTAATAAAATACCGAAATTGAAATAAGAACATTACGAACTCCCTAACCGCAACTTAATTTTCCAAATATACCGAAACACTTTACACCGAAACCGGCTAATCTTGTAATGTTCTTATTCAGCACATTTACTGCTACAAATAAGAAAATATGAGGTCATTTAAGCCAAGAAACATGTTTTAATTTGAGCTCCATCGTTCCAGAATTAATAAGCCTCGAAAAGGTAATTGCTTTTTGAAATATTTGCTTTACTAACAGTTTCATCGAGAAAGCTACTCAAAGCAAGTATAACACATCAAAATTTTGATTAAAACTTAATGGAAATTTTCACCTTTTTCTTTTGGAGTCTAAAAAAAATACTTAAGATATTTTTGTTGAAGATTAAGCAGAAGTAGTTAACTAGTACAAATATATATATTTATTACTCTAAGAATTATAAGATGGTATATAACGGCTAGTTAAGATCCGAAGAGATAAGATCCACTCAAACACCGATAAAACATATCATGACATATACTTACGCCACTAGTTTCCATTGGGGTAGGCAGAGACTATCAATCGCGACAAATGTTTAAGCCGGGAATACCCGAAGGGGTGGCAGAGTTACTGATATTTCTATACATGATGTGTAGTGTTTGTCATCTGGTGTTCAGATTGCCCACGTTTTGCGTGGACAGTTCATCTTCATGATAATTATAGCCGCTTTATACAATAACACTGTCCTTGACAAAGTGTAAGACAGCCACAGAGTTTTCTTAAGACGTTTAGCCCTCAAATTTAACTCTCTCACAAAAATAACCACACACATGGCTTGAGGAAACACAAATTGATATAGGCCCGAATAATGATTAGAACATACTAACAGTATTACGACATAGCATTAGTTACATAGACAAAATTAAAAAATCATTTTCGGACAAACACAATAACAAAAACTAAATTTAAGAATAATTTAAGAAGTATTTAGAAGCTTTGTTTTTTCAAATTGAAATTATAAATATTGATTTGAACACTGAGTTGTAAGAATTTAATAACAGTTAAACATTGATTTAACTTTAATAGAATTTGGTACGATAGAACAATTATATTTACATGGTAAGTTACTACATACATACATATACTCACGCCATAAGTTACCATTGGGGTAGGCAGAGACTATTGATTGCCACTTCGTACGACCCTGACAAACCTCTCCAGCTTCGTTTACATCCATCAATCTTTTCATACATGCTCTTATTGTAAGTTAGTATTGCCTTTTAAAGACCGGTATAGTATATTGTTTCAATAATTATATTATGAATAAAAAAAGGTGAAACTGCTACAAACTATTAATATAGAAAAATAAACAAAAAGTACTGATACCTTTAATGATGATAGCTGTAATAGTTCTGATCAGAGTTTACTGAAGAATTGGGAAAGTGCTTTCAAAAAACAACAAAAGCAATAAAAACCGAGTCCTATTATCCAGTTCATGTTGTTATAAGGAGTTTGAGAAGTTATTTGATCCTATTTCTATGTGATGCTCTTTGAATTAATATTGTACCGTACCGAGTATCTTTTTATATTCAACTATATTTTTACTCGCCACTTCGTCCGCGTAGACTACATCACAAAGCATAGTTTTAAGGTTCTGATTTTTATTCGTCTTGGCTGTGACGTAAGGACAGTTCCCGTGAGAATAATGGTGAACATTTTCTTAGTACTTACGAGGTGCTTACTAAGTTATCCTACTGAAGAGTGCTACTCGAGTAAGACACAAACCAAATTTTAGCTACTTACACAGTTTTAGTTCTACCTAAATTATAGTAAATTTCTGTCTATTTTTGTTCCGCAAAGAATTTAGAGAAGCTCTCTTTGTAGTTAGTAATATTATCCAAAATAGGCACAAACCAAATTTTAACTATGTCCATCAAGTAGATTCAAAACACGGCCATACATTAGCGTACCTCAGAAAAGGGTAGTCGGAACCTAAAATATTTTAAAGTTAGGCGGAGAAAGATTGTATATTATAATAAAGTCTGATTGAAGATAGGTCTTCAACCACATCATGCAATAATCACTTAAGATGCCCAATACGCTGAACCACCTAGTACGAGTCGCACTCTCGGAACGAAAGAGGCTCAAGTCAAAAATAGTGATATAAAGTTACATTCATAGAGAGGCGTAAAAAAGTATGTTCTAAAACAAAGGCACTTATTGTTATAGGGTCGGAAAATTCGCTATCCTGTTTTTTTAACAATAAGTGCCTTTGTTTTACTATTCATCGGATTGAGCATACCCTTTTTTAGGGTTCCGTAGCCAAATGGCAAAAACGGGACCCTTATAGATTCGTCATGTCTGTCTGTCCGTCCGTCCGTCCGTATGTCACAGCCAGTTTATTCCGAAACTATAAGAACTACATTATTGGAAATTGGTGCGTAGATGTATTCTGTAAACCGCATTAAGATTTTAAAATAAAATCTGAAAAAAAAACCAAAATTTTTAGGGTTCCCCATACATAGAACTAAAACTCAACATTTTTTTTTTCATCAAACCTATACGTGTGGGGTATCTATCAAAAGGTATTTGAAAATGATGTTGAGGTTTCTTATATCATTTTTTTCAAAACTGAATAGTTTGCGCGAGAGACTTTTTCAAAGTGCTAAAATGTGTGTCCCCCCCCCGTAACTTCTAAAATATGGGCATGATAATACTGAAAAAAATATATGATGTGTATTACTATACAAACTACTAACGAAAATGGTTTGAATGAGATCTAGCCAGTAGTTCTATTTTTAAACGTCATAAATCAAATTACTTACCTAATTTGGCTCCCATGATTTTCACACAAACGGGATTTTCTATATATATGATAGTACGGAACCCTTAGTGCGCGATCCGACTCGCACTTGGCCGGTTTTTTTGTCTCTCTAGAATTGTAACTCAATATCACTATTTTTGAGTTGAGCTTCTTTCGTTCTGAGAGTGCGGAGTGTACTACCAGGGTAAAAACTGGGTAAGTGCTATTCTGAGTTGACACAACATACTAGACAATTTGTCTTTAGAAGTGAAGTTAATTGTTATTCTTTGCACCCTTAGGGGGCAAAATCCGGTTAAGCATGAAACATCTGTTTTTTTTTGTATCGGTTGTGAAATTAATATTTTTCTATAAATAAATTCAACCCCTGTTTCAAGCCTATTAAAACATTTCGGGTTTTATTTTTAAATTATCTTCCTTAACTATCAAATACATCACCAAAAAAGTTGTATAATCTTAGCATTGCATTTTCGCCCCAACTGTTTGGAAGTGAGTACTACCTAGTATATATGATCTAAGCACATTGGAGTTCCACGAATGCCATGTTTGATCAATATGAAGTGAAACAACTTTGCAGTATTTTTAAAACTGAAAGTTAAACAATAAATTGACTTTTCAAGCAAAACATAGGTAACCCTGGATACGACCGAAATAATTATTGTCACGCAATGTTCACAAATATTTATACCACTGCCATCCCTTCGAGGATATAAGGCGTGAACGGTAGGTTGAGCTGAGCTTTTTAAGCGATATAGGCTGATATTCCAATTAATTTTAAACAACTCTGAAGTTCAACAGATACAATAACATAGTTGAAAGTTATTGTTTTAAAACAATATTATGGGTCGGTTACTTCAATTTGATCTAAGTTTATGATTTCTTAAAAATACCTTAGATTTAACAAATAATACACCTGTGTGTCTCATTTATGTTAGTTTAACAATATAAAATGGTTTTATGTATGAATATTATTTTCGAATATTATTGTCTTAGAGAAAACTAAGCAACCTAAATAAGCTTTCAATAAATATATTTTTGTTGTCATTGATAGTAACGTATTTTTTATCATGCATATATTTAATAGCGACACAAAAGCCTAACACTGTTAAAAACGGAAACCAGTATTAACAACACCATTCCGGTACTAACCCTCAAAACATTGAGCCACAACGCAATCACTCACTCGATTACATTTGCTTCGCTAACAAGGATACTGAAAGCTGGAGCGAGATTAAAAGAAATTCCGCATTTTCCCTTCGCCCTGACGTCAAGCCTGTTCCCGTGAACTCATTGGGCTACATGTGAATTATCTGATGGAAGTAAAGTTACTTCGAAATGTTTAGATTATTATCATAGGATTAAGATGGGAATTCCTTAATTTCGCGTTTCTGAAAGTTTGATAAATCAGCTTTGCTAAAGTAAAAGTTGAGGTTTTAGTTTGTTTAGTTGACAAACTTTTTATAAGTCTGAATAATAGTTTTCATTACATTAAAAGCCAAAAAGAGCAGTTAGAACAGACACGACTATATTAGAGATTAGGTCTCGTTTAGAACTAGGTCTTATACCAAACATCGTCTGGTGATCTTAGCCAACAACTGATTAGATGAGAATAGATTTTTGGATATTTGATAGCGTGTTATTACATACCATACCCTGTATAGTGTCGGCTTAGAATAACGCTACTTACCCCATTTCTGCCGGTGGGTGTAAGTAAAAGGCGACTAACGGTATTGGGGATTTTAAGGGATTTTTGGGTGATGCGGTTGGAGACCCATCACCAATAGCCTTTATTTTGCCATCTTTTCCCCACTCAACTTTCCAAAAGTGGCTGAAGAATTTCTAGTTGCTTAGCCCTGGCTACCCCTTCTAGGGATTTATAGCCGAGATTATATGTATGTATGTATGTTATTACATGGTTTTTAAAGCTTTGAAAACTTTTCAGTTATCATGGTCACAGGTAGACTGAGGTGTTCTTTGTCATTTTACAGAACTATAAAATTATTGATACTCAATACCTTCACAAAATTTAAGTTAAATTTGCGTTTAATATTTGCAAAGTACCAAAAGAGCTAATGTTATTAAATGTCCCAAAATCAATAGTTGTTTTAATTGTAATGTGCAATCGTGAAAGTCTTAGAATATACTATGATTATTTGAGAGTTAGACGACGGTAATGCCACAAGATCTTACAGTATAAGTACGACCGGAAATTTAAAAGTAGAAAGTATCGAAAAACTTACAATAGCTGCATAAAAAAAAGATTTTAAAGTTTAAATAAGAATAAACTACAGGATAAACTTGGAATCCACCATAACTGGATCTGCTCATCAAAAGCAGTATGTAAGCATTATCTTAATTAAATGGAAGCATTAGTGCTTGTTACTTAGCGGTGTTGTGCGGTTCGCAAGTCATCCGTTTATGCGTGTGTGTAATTGAAATTACACTTTCAGGTAATGAGTTTAAGCCTGGTAGTAAGGTTAAGAAGTTTTAAAATGGCACTACCCCTTCTGTCCTCATCAGTATGGTACTGACCAAGAGATCTTGGGATCAATATACATACTCAAAGCTATAACTCCCTAGTCCTAATACCAGTCATTCACACATATTGAAATATTAGATTTACTGTTGAAAGGGAGCAGCCCTTGTGCGTCTGCTCCACGTCCACAAAGTCGGTTCCGCCTTGTAGTGCCTCTCGAAGGTGGTTGTTGGTGGTAGAAAATAACAACAATTTACTTGACTTGGGTTTATTGCGTCTTGACACTATTACAGTATATATAAATGTTAATATAATAAATCTTCTCGTCTTCTCCGTGTCTTCATATGGTGAAGGTGATGGAATAAGGGGCGAGTTGAGCCGGTATCGATGTTTATATACGCGAAGCTGTTTTTCTCCTTTTTGATGGCGCTTGACGTGACTGGCGCGCCTCTGGATTGCTCATGTTTGAGCCCGTTAAAGCACTTGGATCCAAGTGGCTTTAACATACTGGGGGGCCATTGAAGACGAGTCTTCAATCAAACTTCCACCTCTCTCCAGTTGTCGCGGTAGGTCTGGTGGCTCTTGCTTGGTGAGTGACCTGCCGAGGAGAAAGTGCCTTGGTGTGAGAACTGCCAAATCATTTGGGAGGAGGAAGAGAGGGGAGAGGTAGGTCAAGTTTAGGATGACCTCAACCCGAGCAAAAAAGGGAAGATAGTTCCTCATATGTGAGGTGGGTGTTACCCATATATTAAATTAAATTGGGCTAGCTGAATGCCAGCCTCTGTGCTTCAATTGTTTTTGAAGAAAGGATGCGTAAGCCAGAGAAAGATTAATAAAAATCATGAACACTAGCAACTACACAAATGAAATGATTGAATTTAAAATAAATAGTTAAGCTACTAATGGCAACGAAATGTGTTCGTTGACATGAATTATTTTCCTGGGCTTTCCCCTTAAGAAAATAAATTATGAAGAAAATGATGATGATGACCATGGTGATTGATCATCGCGCTGATTCAAATACATCTGATAAAAGAATCTAAAAAATATTAATACCAAAGTTCAAAGTCGATGAACTTGTAAGGTCAACTACCTCGATGTCAATGACCTTTAGGTAGTCAGCTGTTTACTGTACCTAGAAGGAAGACATAAATAGCGAACAATGTGAATGATCCATGTGTAGGATGCTGGTAAAGTGTATAAGTGTATATGTATTGTATAAAATAAAATATTTGTATATGAATGTAAATTAAAAGTAACCTATAAATAATTGTTGAATGTTTGTTGTGTATGAATTCATTCAACTTAGGTTATTAATAACCAATTCGTTTTGGTAAGGTGTAAGTATCACCAAGACGGTAATCTGCTGCCTTGAGTGGGCTGAGAGGACAGAAACGTCTAGTGTTTAGTCTATGAGTTCTAGTTAACTTAGTAAAAGAACTGCTACTAACAAAATTACAAGTTTGTGAATTTTGTGGTAATGAATGGGAAATCTTGCCAGCTATAATCCAGCCTAGCTGTGAATGATGCAGCATGGGTAGGCCTGGACCTAAGGTGAGCCTTTCGGAGCCAAGTAGATCCCAGAATAGATCGCCTCCAATCATAATATCAACCTTTAGTGGTTGATTGAATTGAGGATCAGCTAATGTGATAGCTGAGGGAAGAGTGATATTTGAAACATCAATGGCTTCATTAGAATGCCTTTTTGCTATGGAAGGCAACACCAAAAAGGTGTGAAGATGTGAGTATGTGCCAGTGCGGGCACGAATTAACGCTGAGCACTGATGTGGTCTCAGGTTAAGAAAGGTGTTCCCAACGCCTGCAACACTGTTGTGTATTGAGGGTGTGGAAGCTAACTTAAGGCGATTCCTTAAGTCAGCGGAAAGAAAAGAGTAGTCAGAGCCGCTATCTAGCAAGCATCTGACTGTCTCCACCTTACCATTTTGGGGATTGATGATGTCAATCATGGCAGTGGAGCGAATGATCCCTGAAGGGGAAATCGGAGGACTGAGAGAAAGCGACTGAGGCATTGAAGTGACAGGATGTGATGATGGAGCAACATCATTTTGAAGAGGGGGAGAGCTGTGTAGCAGAGTGTGATGGCGTCCACCACACTTACGACAGTCTCCATAGGGACACTTGGCAACCATATGGTCAGACCGAAGGCAATTTGTGCAAACCTTAAGCCCAGTGACCCTACTCTGTCTGTCAGCCAATGTGAGCTTTCTGAAACGTAAACATCGGAACAGTAAATGTTTACCCTTGCAAAGGGGGCACTTGAAATTAGTATTGGTTGTAACTGTTGATGCTAGAGTGGCATTAGGTAAACGTGAGGGCAATTGAGGATTGCTAGCCTCATCACTTACCTTACCTGAAGTGGAAACAATAAAGGCTTGAGGTGGATTTATTGTTTGTTTAATATGATTGTTACTATGATAGTGTTTTAAATCATGATTATTGTTATTATGACTGTTATTTGAGCCCTGTGATGTGTTAACCCTTACCTTACTTTGAGGTAATGTCTCTAAAATGTCAGCTCTTATCTTTAAAAATTCTTTTAAGTCATTAAAGGTTGGCAACTCTGAATGAAGATTACCTTTGTATTCTTCCCATTTGACATTGGTATTTTGATCAAACTTTGAGGAAGCTAAATAAATTAAAATAGAATCCCAGTGTTGAACTGGTTGACCTAAAGTCTGTAAAGCCCTAACATTCTTGGTGATGTGATCACTTAAAAACCTAAGAGACTTGTCTGATTCACTCTGCATAACCTTGAGATTAAAAAGTGCACTAAGATGATTATTAACTAATTGTTTTGTATTGTTATACCTTTCACATAATATATTCCATGCTTCTACATAATTGAAATCAGATACCTCAAGATTTGCTATAACCCTGGCTGCTTCACCTTGTAGGTATGAACAGAGGTAATGAAATTTATGAATAGGTTTAATATGATTATTATTGTGAATTAATGATTCAAATGTATCTCTGAATTCAAGCCATTTGAAGTATGAACCATCAAACTTAGGTATAGTGATTTCAGGTAGCCTAAACCCCATTGTGCCTTGACCATTACAGTGGCATGGATGGGAGGCCTTTGACCCTTCAGTGGCATCTTGGAATTGGTCTGCAGGTTTGTTGACACCGAGCAGATTTCGTGCCTTCACAATACAAGAACAGAATTCATTTGATATGAGTTCTCTTTCATCTAATTCATAATCTAAGTTACTAAAATTAAGAGCTTCCATTTGTGATTGCAGGTGTTCAAATTGAGAGTTTAACTCCAAGAACTTATCTAGCTTTAATGATAACATCTGTTCATCCCTTGATGACAATGGATGGGATTCACAAGATTCTAATAGATTAAATAAATATTTCTTAAATTGGGTTATTTGCCCTTTGATGGAACTGCGTTTATAACTGAGTGCAGTATATTCCTCACTAATCACTTTAGCAGGGCTAGAACCTCTGCTGTGTTGTGAAGTCATTGGTTTGAGAGTTGACTGACTGTCTGTCATGATGAAATAAGTCAACAAATGTATAAATTAAATGTAAAAAATTGTAAAATGTTTGTAAATAATAAGTTCCTGGAGTTAATGTGTGTTAATTGGGGAAATTTAAATACTAAAATTGTAAAATTGGCTTACGCTCCTTGTAAAAATGAAGTGAAGCCACTGGAACGACAGGCTGTATGCAGTTGCTTGTTGTGCAGTCAACTACTTGTGGTACAGCTGGCTGTCTCCTCTGGTTGAGTTCAGTGTATGAATCGCTGAAATAGTTTAAGCACAAATGAGTATATGCACTTTGAAATTGTTGCCCTTAAGTTTAAGAAAGACACAGAGACTGGCATGAACCTAAGCAATGTGAAAGGTAAATAATTAAACTAATAATTAAATAAAAAAGTAGAAGGCCACTATGGTTAGTGGTATGCCGGCACATGTGAGGTTAATCCTGCATGTGACAAACCTATTAATATCTGCGCTGTTACTTCCACTGATTGAATGTAGATGAGTAAAGCGAGTATGTTGATCACAATGTGCACTTGGTGGCTGCAGAGGTGATGCCTCTGGTTGGTCAAACTGTTGTGCGGATGACCATGTGGTTTGCTAAGTTAAATTGCTCATGCGAATGGGACGGAAGACAAGAATTTTATGTAAAAGAAGATAATTGTAATTGTGAGAGGCCTATATCCTACAGCGGACCATGGAACCCAGCAACAATGGATCAGATTGGCGTGAACAATGATAACAAATGTGTCATCAGTTCAGCTCTTTGTCATCATGGAAACCATGCGGCTGGGAACCTATTTCCTGTTGGAAATTAATGATTTTAATAAATAACCTATTTGGAGGTTAGAATTTTATAAATGAAATTATTATAATATGAAACTAATACAAAATACAGGGGGATTAACTAGATAAAAGGGGATTAAACTTTGAGGTAGGTTCATAACAATTTTATCTACCCTGTATTTGCTCGTGATGCGGGGGCTAATACGGTGAGGAAAAGAAAGGAATGAATTGGCTCACGACACTGTCCTCGGTCAGATGCTAGCAGGCGGGATGGCTGCTGTGTCCAACCCTTGTCCTGGCTTCTTCACCGGCGGCGTGGCGTGGCTTCAGCTCCTCCTCTTCCCCCGTGCGCATGCGGTTGTTAACCGAAAGGTTGAAGTCGTGCCTGGGGGCGCCAATATGAAAGGGAGCAGCCCTTGTGCGTCTGCTCCACGTCCACAAAGTCGGTTCCGCCTTGTAGTGCCTCTCGAAGGTGGTTGTTGGTGGTAGAAAATAACAACAATTTACTTGACTTGGGTTTATTGCGTCTTGACACTATTACAGTATATATAAATGTTAATATAATAAATCTTCTCGTCTTCTCCGTGTCTTCATATGGTGAAGGTGATGGAATAAGGGGCGAGTTGAGCCGGTATCGATGTTTATATACGCGAAGCTGTTTTTCTCCTTTTTGATGGCGCTTGACGTGACTGGCGCGCCTCTGGATTGCTCATGTTTGAGCCCGTTAAAGCACTTGGATCCAAGTGGCTTTAACAACTGTAAAAAAATATTTCCAATAGAACTTTATTCTTTCTTTCTGATTTAAAGTTTAGAGATGTGATAAACCAGACGCCACTTTTAATTGTAAGCATTTTGTGTGCAAGCGCTCATCTTTTTTTCTTTCTCGTTATATACACCGCAAAATTTATGGAGCACTTTAAACACAGCAATGCATTAAAAAAACGAAAAAAAAAAACTACAAAACCACATATATTTCAATACCAAAATAGTATTTATTACAGAAGCATGAAAAATATCGGCTAAATATCAACTCATTCGAGTGTAAATTTTGCAGTAATATTCTATTGTTGTTCGTACAAGCGTACGTTTTCTGAAGTAATCGGTCCATTTTTCATAGCGCTAACTTTTAACAATACGAAGAAATTGCAGTATGAATTCTTTGAGCATTCGCAAACTTATGTAATAGCGGTTTGAAGAGTGAATAATCTTATTGAATTTGCGATTCTTATTTCACTTTTTCGTTTTTTGATTTAATATTTGTACAAACATACTTATACTCACAGCCATAAATCCCAAAAATGGGTAGCCAGAGCTTCAGAGCTGGAAACTCTTCAACGATATTTGCGAGTTGATAGAGGGTTTCCAACCGCATCGCCCAAAAACCACTTAAAAAGCCCCTTACCCTTAGTCACCTCTTACGACTCCCGGGGGTAGAAAGGGGTAGTGACATTCTAAGCAACTACACGGATTTAATATTTGTAATTTTATATTTAATAGATGCACATATAACGTAGACTCTCTGAGTTGCCATTAGGGAAGGCAAAGTATGCGGACGCTGAAAGCATATTTACTAATTAAAATATGTTTTTGAAAACAAGCTTCAAATGTTTATAATAAAATATTACAAATAAAAAATAAATAGTAATATTTAAGCAACATAAGTTTGACGTATACATTCATATTTTTTATAAGATAGGAACAATATATTCAAACTTTATCTTAGTAGACATACTAATACAAAAAATGATCATTTTATATTACAAGAAGTTTATACTTACAAAGTAAACCAATCTCTTTTATAAGCGCTGAGGCTCAGACAGATTCTTTATACCTGATTCAATTTAAAAGGGGAATAAAATAACATGTTTATTACTTTACCTTACATAAATATACTACCGCCATGTGTTTAGATTACCCTTCTTTTTGGTAAATATTATAATTTTTGGTAAAATTGTTTGTAGTCTTTTGAGCAAATAATTTTGTGACTTCTGCCACTCTTGAATAAAGACACACTTTTGAATAAAGGGCATAAAAAATTTTTTTCATTGACATAATGTTTAAATATAACCAACAACCTAGAAAGTAGATACCAAAAAGGGGTCGTCAGAGTTTAAGAATTAGGCATTCCACAGCCAATTTCGGAAGTTTAGTGGAGGAGGAAAGTAAAATAATGGATATTGGGTTTGGTTTGTAGCTATATCGCCAAACACCACTTAAAGGACCCAAAAACCTTCTGTCACGTCTTACAACTGTTGTTACTCTTAGCTGTACAATACAGCAAATTTACACAAACATAAATTTATCCAAAATGCCAAAATGTATGCAGATGTTGTTATATCAAACTCAAATGTGTCATAAAAAATATTCAAGTATTTGACTACAGAGAAATGTTTATTTTTTCTAGGAAATTGAGTCAAAAATTAAATGCAATACTCAATTCTCAATACTTCATTTGCGTTTCACAAGGGTTGTTAAAGCTATGAAACATTTTTAGTATCACATTATGGTCAGTTTTGTACGTGAAAAAGAGATAGCAATGCTTCTTCAAAACTTAACCGAAACTTTGGATCGAATAAGGTCTAACAAGGAAATATCGTGATCTTCTATTGATTGGCACTAACTTTCAGCATAGGTAAGTTCGTACAGTTGACTCGACAAAACCGAATGAACACCGATGAAATTGAATACTCCAATGGAGCGTGAAATTGCTTCATTAACTTTATTTAACATGAATAACATATGTAGATGACAACCGTGATAGCTCAGTGGGTAGAACACCGCTTATTGTGCAGACGACGAGGGTTCAAATCCCGGGTCGGGTCTAAAACAATTCGTCTTTCCTAAAGACATATGTGTGGTTAATTTATCATGGTTGTTAATGGAGAGGGAAACATCGTGAGGAAACAAACACATGGCTCAGTTGAACGTAGTCATGTGACAGTGTATTCGTACAAAAATATGCATTTTTTTCTAGTACTAAGTGTAGTGTACCAAGGGTGTATTTTAGTTGAGAAATTATAAGCTGTATCAGCAAAGTACTGTGTTAAGTCACTAGGTGCATAATGTTCATAATAATAAGACAAATTAAAATTGCCGTGTAGTGCCGGTTTAGAATGTCCCTACCCTTTCCTACCCACGGGTGTCGTAAGAGGCAAATAAAGGTTTAGAGGCTTTTTAATGGATTTTTGGGCGATGCGGTTGGACACCCATCACCGACAGCCTTTTTTTTTTACCATCTTTTCCTCACTTAACTTTCAAAAGTGGCTGAGGAATTTCTAATTCCTTAGATTTGGTTACCCCTTCTAGGGATTTAAAGCCGTAAGTTTATGTATGTATGTATGAACAAATTATATAAATATTAAAAATCTACCAACCTAAAACATAAGAGATCATGTAACTGATGCTAATGAAAGTGGTCTAAGCCGATAACAAGTAGCATACCTACTAGCCTTATTAGCTAAAGTATTAACGAAATGAGACCACAATAAGTACGGTCGGCTTGATACGATTGTCCACTACCTTCTACTTTAATTGAACGACTAGCAACAAATGTTACTGGGCAATTCTTAACTGACAAAGTTTTGATGTTTAAAATTATTTTAACTGACTAGTTACAAACGATAAAACTTATAAAGAAAACTTTGATGTACATTTATAGAGAATTTTTCACAAGTAAACGAACCGAACGAACGTATTTTTGCTTATTAGGTATTTATTAATCAGTATAAATATGGAGACCATGTTTTTTCGCTGAGTAGTGTCAGCTTAAAATAACACTACCC
This sequence comes from Bedellia somnulentella, assembly GCA_963576735.1. Taxonomy (NCBI): domain Eukaryota; kingdom Metazoa; phylum Arthropoda; class Insecta; order Lepidoptera; family Bedelliidae; genus Bedellia; species Bedellia somnulentella. The sequence continues at coordinate 15,272,287 of OY755184.1, forward strand.
CATTTCTGCCGGTGGGTGTTCGTAAGAGGCGACTAACAGTATTGGGGATTTTAAAAGATTTTTGGGCGATGCGGTTGGAGACCCATCTCCAACAACATTTATTTTGCCATCTTTTCCCCACTTAAATTTCCAATAGTGGCTGAGGAATTTCTAGTTCCTTAGCTCTGGCTACCCCTTCTAGGGATTTATGGCCGTGAGTATATGTATTATAGCCGTATGTATGTACCATGTTTTTATTTATAATTAAGAGAAAATGTTTTTTTTTTTAGTTTATAATATATTTTTTCTAACATATACAATGGGTGAAGGAACCTTAGTAGTGAGCAGACCTCAGCAAACGAAAGGAAAAGTTGGTTCGTCCTAATTGTACTTTGAAAGTACTTATATGCTTGTCATGCGTTGTGGGGGAAGTCGAGCGCTCACTATTTCGTTTTCTGTTATTAATACTACTCCACGTACAATAAACTTGTATTATTTGTAGTATCAACTTATCTTTACCAAAATTACTTCGCTTTCTTTCTGTCCATCTGTCGTATCAGGTATCTCATGAACGGTGAAAATTTCAAAGATGACAAATACTAAGAATAACAATACAATAAATCAAATCAAATCAAATCAATAATGTACATAATAAATAAATATATATTTTATAAGCATGAAAAGATTGATGAATGATCGTACAAAGTGGCAACAAAGTTCAATAGCCTACCCCAATGGGAAATAATGGCGTGAGTATATGTATGTATGTAAATATACAAAGAATCTCGCATACAATCAAAATTATCTGTAGTACAAGACAGCCACTTGACCACAATAATACCCATCACTAAACAACATGAAAGCATATTTTGAGGCATCAGCATGTTGAGGTTTATTTACATACTAACGTACATATATTCACGACTATAAATCCCTAGAAGGGGTGGTCACAGCCTCAGAATAAGAACATCTTCTCCAGCCACTTTTGGATGATGAGTGGGGAAAAGATTGTAAAAAAAAGGATTTTGGTGATGATCTCCAACCACATCGCCCAAAAATCACTTAAAAACCCCAAATATCCTTAGCCGCTTCTTGTGGACACCCACGCGAAGAAATAGGTTAGTGCTATTCTAAACCGACACTACATAGCTAGGTATGTTTTAATTCAACTTTAATTTGAATTAAAAACATACCTAGCTATGTACTGTCGGTTTTTTAGTGCGCGCTAACATATTTAGTAATTTATTCCAAAGTAACGTACGTGAAAATTTAGAGTCGCTCGCATGTCTGAGCCGGCGGTCCACACAAATACAAAGTATAATTTCAAACGTAAATATCGTGAGCTCATAAATCGGGGATGTGACACGAGGAATCCCTCCTTTATTCGAAAACTGAATGAGTTTTCATGAGTTATGCTACGAGACTCTAATTTATTTGGTGCTTTTGGATTACTTGTATTTATGCAAACCGTAGGTTTAGATTAAAGCGGAAGAAGTTGAACTTTAATAGGTATTTAACTGAGGAATTGAAAATAAAATATGTACATTTTTATGAAATTAAAGCAGTAATTGAAATTTCATTAGTTAAATAATAAGTTAGGAAGTAAATAATAATCAGGTTTAACCTGCGAATATTTTCAATCACAACGGCACCGTGTGCCGAAACGTCGGGCAAACATATCACGTAAGTGATTTAAAATATTCGCAGGGTAATCCCGATTATTATTATATATAATGTCTACAAACCGCGAGAGTTTAAAAAGTTAAGAACAAATTCTTCTTAACATTCATTAACGTAACATTTTGTCACGATGTGTCCAGAGTAGATTTTTTGCTATGGCATGCATATAACCACTTAATTCTAAAAATTATTATTTTTATATCTTTGCGAGTCATCGTCGACGTCAAGAAAAAAAAATGAAGCTTCAAATACAACCAACAGACCACAAATCTAAAAAAAAAACACCAATTTCTTAGATAAAGATAGTCATTGTGTTGAACTTATTCCAGTGTAGAGACTATCAAAGAATTATGTGGTAGATGTATCTTCTCTTTAACATTAAATTAATTCTGCTATACAATATCAGAATTAATTTTGATAAACTTTAATAACACGAATTCCTATTACGTACTGTCTGTAACTTTATTTATATAATTTTAGGAACCTCTATACAAAATTTCAAGTTTATAGACACAGAAAACTGCGACAGGTATTGAAATAATGCAAGTTGTAATAATATCCACAGTGTAATCACATTTCAATAAATGGAATACTAGCAATTGTCACACCTATTCATAATGCGTTTGGTAATTTGATGCGGTTAATCAGTTTCTAATTTCATAGCGATTCATATCGCATTGTGGATAATTGAAATAAAAGCCTGTTTCAGTGTAAATTGATTAATTAGCGATATCGGTATTATGTGGTTCATTTTAAAATTTAGTTCTAAATGAATAATTAGTTTGGATATACTTGCATATACATTTTTACCTTTTTCAACTGGATTTGACTCATTTCAGGAGTATTTTTGTGCCTTACTGATTGCATGGTCTAACAGAAAGAACGTTTGGCTCTGACACTAGGTGTCGGGTTCGATCACCAAGGATACCATCACAAATTAAATTGTGACAAAACCCATCATGGATGGAATATTTTTAAGATTTCATTACCATATTATCCAAAATTTAAGGTTATTCTAAACTTCGAAGTACAAATAAAGTCGTCGGTCCTGGCTTCTATCAAGGTAATAGTTGTTAAAGTCTGCAAACCTGAACAAGAACAAGTTCTAAGAACAAGGACCTAAGAACAAGTTAGGCCCAAATTAAAACAATAAGAAACTCACTAATTTAAGTTTTACTTTAGTGATGCAACAGCGTATTGTAAGGCCTGCCCTTTTAAAGTGTTCATTCACCGTTCAAGTCAAAAAACGGCGACAAAAATGGATACTGATATTAATAGTTCTACAAAATATTTTTATCATTTTGTTCATTATTTAGTAGTTTACAGGTCAGGAAAAGTGTTGAAACAAACAAGTTGTCAAATAAATTCTAATGCTCTAACAAACAGTGCTGTAAACTGAAAAGAACGGCTCACTATTTACTGCGGAGATATTCCTTTTAAATTTCACCTAGGGTTGTAAAATTTTGTGAAAAATATATCAACTCATCTTTATTATCATGAAACATATGAGATATAGGGCGTGAGTGTGTGCTACCTGTGCTAATATTTTTTAACTGTTTTTGTTTGCATAATTTGCATGACGTGGTATTTATTACCATACTTAAACGTTTAATTGTTTTTTTTTTTCAATTCCAAAAGTTGTAGTAAATCGGCTAGATAAACTTTGAGAGCTAAGGACTTTCGTAGGTCGTGAGTTTTTTTTTAAAGTACACTAAATTAAGAGAAGGTTGTCAAACTCGTTCGTCGGTTAACCTTACTATCATGTATATTTTACATATTATTAATTCTCCTGTTGCTGATCTAAAATCCAACAACCAAATATTTTCAGAGGCTGAATCATGAAAAAGAAGCCTTCGTTACATGGCTTATATTTGCAGAGCATGCGAGACATGCAAGTAACCAATAAAACCGTCTTTTTTACCTGCCCCGTCTGTTCCTAGACTTTAAATAATAAATTTAAAGAAAAGTAGATCAACTGAACTTCGTTTTTTAACACGACTGGCATGTGACATATTCTACATTATGCCTATAAGTTTATGTCCTGAGGAGCGAACTTTTATTGATACCGGTATTTCCAACATAAAGCACATTCTTAAGAAAATGAAACGTATTACATAAGCCCTAACATAAACGTCCAACGAAAATTAACCAAATACAATTTTTAAATTCGTTTAGTTTAGCTTACAAAAGATTAACCCTCTTTCTATTGTTTAAAAATGCCTTTGTGTCGGCTAAAATATCTATACTTATAATAAATCTGTAGAGAGGTCAATTCTGTACATTAAATATATTTTCAAAATAACTATCAGGGGGTGATCAGTGATCGATACTGATGCCAAAAATGAAATCAGTAAAATTTTTGTCTGTCTGTCTGTCTGTCTGTCTGTCCGTCTGTCTGTCTGTCTGTCTGTCTGTCTGTCTGTCTGTCGGTTTGTATGTTCCTTATGGAAACAAAAACTACTCGACGGATTTTAACGAAACTTGGTAGAATTATTCTTCATACTCCTGGGCAGGTTTTTGTATACTTTCCAGCAGAGTAGTGAAGGGGAATTTTGGGAAACTTTGGGAAAACGGGGAAAGTTACTCCATTTTTTAAGCTTCCGTCGCGTGTGCAGCCTTAATGGTTAAAGTTACATAGAAATCATGTATGACGGAAATATTTTACATAAAAGTGTCTAAAAAATATCCTTGAACAGCATATGTCTATCTTTTATGGTTGACTCACAATAACACGTGTAAGTCCTGATAGCTTACCAGTTCGGAGCATTCTGATTAAATTTGTTTACTCTTACGTTTATAGTTCTCTCATTCATCTCTCATTTTAAAAAGTTTACATTATTACCTTTTCAATAAAAAAATAATCATAGAAATCGGTATAGAAACACCAAACTTATACATGAAATAAGCCATCGCGTCCTGTCGTCGCACGTGTATACTGAATCGTGCTATATGGATTATTTTTTTAGTAATGGTTGCTCGGGCAAAAGATAGCCGTGAGTATATGTATTGTTGGGTATGCTATTGTGTGTGCTGCGACACACACATACAACATTGACAATAAACTTCAGTACGTAATGAGCTGCTCCGCGTTTCACTTGCCCGTACTTAACAGTGGCGACGATCCGATATCTACCCACGTTTTCATTTTCATTTAGCGGCACGGATTTCTGGTTCAGTGTTTTTTTAAAAAATGAGTGCAAATACGCCATTTTTAGGCACCATCGCGAGTTTCGACCATGAGCAACAGGATTGGACTACTTACCATAGTAGGCTACAGCAATGGTTTATCGCCAACGATATCAATGACGACACGGATAAAGCAGAGGTGAAACGACGCGCCATATTGCTCAGCGTATTCAGTGAAAATTCTTATCAGCTTGCGAGTAACTTGGTTTTACCCAAGACCTTAGAGGATGTTTCCTACAAAGAAATAGTAAATTGTTTGGGGCAGCAATTTACTCCAAAGCGTTGCGGGTTCGCCGAACGTCATCATTTTTATGCGGCGCAGCAAGGACCGGGCGAGTCGCACGCGCAATGGGCCGCGCGACTTAGAGGTCTTGCCGCGCATTGTAAATTCAAGGACCTCGGAGAACAATTACTGGATAAGTTCGTGGTTGGAATGTTACCTGGGCCCGAGCGGGAGAAACTTTACGCTATGGATATTGAAGATTTGACCTTGAATAAGGCAATCGACATAGCACAGAGTGTAAAATGCGCCCGCGCCGCGGCGGCGAGCGCTTCAGCGGGTGGCAGTGGTAGCAGCGTGCCTTTGTTTAAGATCGAAAAAGGAACGAAGTCAATCTCGAGTAAAATGTCCAGGGAAAGTGTTGATAAGTGTTTAGTTTGTGGGCAAAAGGGCCACAAGTCCAGTGAGTGTCGATTCAGTGGTTATAGGTGTAAAAAGTGTAAAATCAAAGGCCATCTTCGCCGGATGTGTAACAGTGTAAAGTTTGTTGAATCAGGTGAGACGAGCGAAGGCGACGACGGTGAGTTTTTTAATATTCGTTGTAGGGACGGTGCGCCTATGTTGGAGACAGTTATAATAAATAACCTAGCCTTGCAATTTGAAATTGATAGCGGTTCTTCCGTGACCGCGATATCCGACAGAACATATCGTTTTTATTTTGGTAATGTGCCATTATTACCTAGTAAAAAGAAACTGATAAGTTATACTGGGTCAAGAATAAATAGTTTAGGTTTAGTAAAATTGCCCGTGCGGTATTCAGAGAAAACTATCACACTCGATGTTTATGTCATAGAGGGAGGAGGGCCGCCGCTTTTAGGTCGTGATTTTATCACAAAATTCGACTTACAACTTTCACCGATTAAATTTTGTGATGTGATAACCTCTTCAAAAGATACCGAATTGGAAAAAATTCTGAAAGATTTTTCGGAAGTGTTCTCGGATAAGTTGGGTTGTTTTAACAAATATAAAATTAAATTACATTTAAAATGTGACGCAAAACCCATTTTCTTCAAGGCTAGGCCAGTTGCATTCGCTTTAAGGGAAAAGTTAGATAAAGAAATAGATAGGTTAGTGCAAACAGGTGTCATTGAACCCGTCGATCATTCCGACTATGCATCGCCCATCGTGCCGGTGTTAAAGCGAGACGGCTCGGTGCGCCTCTGCGCCGATTATTCACAAACGCTCAACAAACAGCTGCTTGTAGATAAATATCCCTTACCTACAGTCCAGGAACTGTTCGCGCAGCTGCATGGGGGGTGCAGTTCTCAATGCTGGACATGTCATTCGCTTATACTCAACTTGAGATAATTGATGACGAAAATGTAACCTGTATTAATACTCATAAGGGGCTATTTAAATATAAAAGGTTAATTTTCGGGTTGTCGTCAGCTCCAGCAATTTTCCAAAGGGCTATAGAAAGTATTTTAAAAATGGAGGGGGTTTTATGCTTCCTTGATGACGTCCTGATAACCGGGAAGGATAGGCAGGAACACATGGGAAGATTAAGGTCAGTGTTGCAAAATTTAGAGGCCGCGGGATTGAAATTACGTAAAGATAAATGTGAGTTTTTCAAAGACGAAATTACTTATCTCGGGTATGTAATCGACAAACACGGAATAAAAAAATCGTCCGATAAAGTGAAGGCTATAGTGGAGGCACCTGTACCCACTAATGTTAATCAATTACAGTCATTTCTAGGACTCGTAAACTACTATCGTAATTTTGTACCGGGAGCGTCCGCATTGTTATCGCCGCTATATGATTTATTAAAGAAAGACACAAAATGGGTTTGGTCAGATAATCATGATAGGGCATTTTCTAAAATCAAAAATCTGTTAGCTTCAGATAGTGTTTTAGCACATTTTGATATGAAGGCACAGATAATTCTTACTGTCGATGCTTCTTCCTCTGGGCTGGGGGCGATTTTGTCTCAAATAGGTTCAGATGGGCTGGAGCGCCCGGTATCGTTTGCCTCACGAACACTTAACGCGGCCGAGAAAAAATATTCCCAAATCCAGAAAGAAGCTACAGCGATTATATTTGGGGTCCGCCGCTTCCACCAGTTTTTGTATGGTCGGTCCGAGCCGTTCATATTGCGGACTGACCATAAACCACTCGTTTCAATATTCGGACCTAACACAGGGGTACCGGAAGTTACAGCGAATAGGCTTCAAAGGTACGCCATATTCTTATCGGCGTACAATTACAGAATAGAATACGTAAGAAGCGCTGATAACTGTGCTGACTATCTGTCGCGAGCTACTCTTGTCGAGCCCGCCGAGTCTGGCCCTGGGGACCAGCTGGGGAGGCAAGAGGGGCCGGACCTCACCTCTTACGTAAATTTTGTAGTGGAGGGGTCCCTTCCCATCACAATAGCTGAGTTAGAAATTGCGACTAATAGTGATAGCATTTTAAGCCAGGTAAAACGTCTTGTTCAAAAAGGTTGGCCCCGCAAAATTAGTGACCCCAACTTAAAACCGTATTTTCAATGCAAATGGCAACTAGCTATAGAAAATGGATGTCTGTTACGAGGTCACAAAGTGATAATACCTAGTAATTTACGTGAGAAAATTCTTTCGGAATTACACGAATCCCATTTGGGAATTGTAAAATCAAAGGCGTTAGCTCGGTCGAAGTTTTGGTTCCCCGGTATTGACGCGGCCATTGAAAATTATATAAGCAATTGCCCTATGTGTATAAGTGTGCGACCCTCCCCCCCTCACGCCCAACCAGTACCGTGGAATTATCCAGCAGAACCATTTGAAAGAGTGCACCTCGATCTTTTAGGACCTATCGCTAACCAGATGTATTTAATCATAGTAGATGCACATACCAAATGGGTTGAGTGTTATAATATGAAAAATAATGTAACATCTAGTGCAATTATTAATAAAATGTGTGAGTATATGTCACGATTTGGAATTCCTAGGGTTCTAGTAAGTGATAATGGAACGTCATTTACGTCTGAGCAGTTCAACCATTTTTGTAAACTTAATGGCATAGAACATCTGACGTCACCCGTTTACAATCCCGCTAGCAACGGGCAGGCGGAAAGCTTTGTTAAAATCGTGAAAAAGGGCATTAAATGTGCGCTGCTCCTCAGTCCCAATAAGAACGATATTGATAGTATACTTTTAAGATATTTATTCCACTATAGGAACTCTGTTCACACAACTACAGGCCACTCACCGGCTTATTTATTGTACGGTAGACAACTTAGGTCGCGACTAGATTTAATTACACCAAAGGCACCCGCTCCGCCTTCGCTCGCCAACCTAACTAACGAGGTATACAAAAAACAGTGCTTACAGAGTTGTAACTACGGCCTCACTAGGAAGGAGTTCTTCCCGGGAGACCGAGTATATTATAAGCATTACATTAATAACAACAAATTTGCATGGACTAGAGGAACAATTGTAAAAAAACTTGGAAAGATTATTTACACAATAAAAGACGAAAATAGTGGAATTATTTTAAAACGACATCACAACCAGATAATCCACGACCGGGGTGATGAAAGGGTATGTCCATCACCCTTAGCTGGAGCCAACGGATTATTCAGCGACCCTTTTCCGTTAGTCACGGGGGAAGAAGGAACGTCTGATGCAACTCGTGAGACACCATCTCCGGGACTCGAACCAGAGAGTCGTTCCATGGGGTCGGCTGGTGCGGCGCCCCAGTCTCCTAATATCTCACAGAGTCCGCACGCATCACCGCAGAGATCTACGAGCGACGACATCATCTGTCGAGGATCGGCGGCAAATACAAATATGCGCCTGCGTCATATTCCGCGAGTTGATTATAAACCATTTTTATAAATAATATAAAACGTTAAGCTTAGTCATTTCAAGCGCTGTAATAAACCTCAGTAAATAACCATGCAGTAGGTTAAGTTCACTAGTTGTAAGCTATTGGTGGAGGGAATGTTGGGTATGCTATTGTGTGTGCTGCGACACACACATACAACATTGACAATAAACTTCAGTACGTAATGAGCTGCTCCGCGTTTCACTTGCCCGTACTTAACATGTATGATGTATGCAAAATTTGTAACTCTGTTTGTTTGTTTGCATGGGATTATTTTCGGAGATACTGAACCTTTCATTAAAGCGCTTTCACAATCACAAAGCTTCACTATTCAGGAGTGCTATAAGTTGCGCTAAATTTCACAAAGGTTGAGCAGTGATTGAAGAAACCTCAGATATTTTTAAAACTACGCTACCCGTGCGAAGCTGGGCCAATCCACTAGTATATAAATATAGTCGAAAATGTATCTCATAATATTTTTTTTAATAATTTAAATAATAATACTATTTTAAATGCACACTAATAATCGAAACCTATTACCCTCAGGAATCATATCATGCTTTATCCGAATAATCGAAAATCTTTATTATTTCATTATAAATCATATCAAACGTTATTTGCATTTAAATTAACAAAGAAACAGGTTAGTTTAGGGTTTTCCGTGAATAATCAAACCCAGAGGAGAGTGCACCAAACCAGAGCAAGGAAATTGAAAATAAAATAAAATAAGAATAAAATCTGTTATTGTGAGTTCCGATGTTAGTTAATAAAATAAAATACATGAAATAAAAATTAAGTAAAAATATTTAAAAAGTGATAATTACAAGATGGTAGTTGATCCAAATTTGTTATTCAACGTCTTAACCTAGTTCAAGTTCGTTGAAACATCAATAGAAACACTAACTTAATCTTGTTAAAACTTAACGCATTCATATAATTTTATTTGATGAAGCCAGCTTTTCACGTAAAACTTCGGGACCGCAACCCATTCCTACCGAGTGACTCCGTGCACCTGTGGAAAGAGCACAATTTACTTGCATTTGGAAAGAAGTTGCAATTTTTCAGACAATCGCACCTCTGTCGGATTTTCCGGCACCTTTGAACTTCGACCACAAAGAAACTAGTCTTGTTACAGCAAACTTACATTGTTGACAACTTTCTCGGACGGACTGCCAATTTGTTGAATGGAGTTTCTGCTCCAAAACATGTGAATGACTTGCTCTGGCCCGGTAGAAAAAAACACGTTTATTTTAACTACTATAATAAAACTCAGCTGCAACTGTACTTATTATTTTATTTTCCAACAATACACTTGATCTCCTTTACAGTCTACATCTTCTTTCTACAACCGATTGAATGTGAATGATCGCCGATAACCGAATGAACTGTCTTTTATAACAAAACTACGCAGTGTTGCCAGTTATTACTGACAAATTAAACCGATGGCATCAATGAAATACAATTTTAGTCTAGTTCAGCTACAAAACCCTACACTCGGCTGTCCTGACGCATGTGTATGTCCCCATACACAAGCCAGGCGGCAACCCTACACTCGGTTATCAGCTTTACAAAATTTTGATAAATTTTAGTTTGCTTACTACAACAAAACATGTCAAAAATAAAAATTATTCAATTAGACAAAACATAACAAATGCAGATTCCATAAGTAATAAAACATAACAAAAATAAAACGTAAAAGGACTAATTTACAATTTGACATAATGAATACGAGTAGTTAATATGATAAGAGTATTTATTTCGACTTTTTACAATGTTACATTTCAAAATATTAAATAATTTGTCAACAAAAATTTGCTTCAATGAAACTAAAGTCTATAAATATTTAAAAGGAAATAATGATACAAAACTACTTTACAATTTATTTATACATATTATATTGTGTTTATTCATTAAACAATATTCTTATATAACTATCCTAAATAACTCCATATATAACTTACATCTATTTACATACACAATTAATAAATACGATTTAACGATCAAAACAATGAAAACAATGTTGTCCAGTAGTTAGATTAAGTAAATCAATGGAAAGAAAACAATTTAAATTCAATTATCTCATTCTCCTATCTCATATATAACATCTATCTTTAAAGAAAACTATATCTTTTTTTTTGTTGTTTGTTTTCGTTTATATTACCACGTACTTTTAATTTGGCCATAATAATTTGTGAATTGTTTGTATTTTGTCATAGGTGTGCCCTTAGGCAATGAATAAATACTATCTTTCTTTCTTCCTTTCAATATATTTTTTTAAAAAAACTAGAGGTGAATCTATCAGTCACTTAATTTGGAATAGTTATTTCTTGTTATATTTTTGCTATTTGTTATCTTGGGGCATATCAACTATTTTGTACAAGGGAACATTTTCTTGTTTGAGATAGAAAGCTGTTCTGCTTCTGGACTCTCTAATCAACTAATTCATTGAAATTATTACTCTACATTCTTTTATAAACTACTAAATCAAATGGCGAGTCAATCGGTGCTAACCAAACACTTGTCGCACTTATTTATATTTTACAAGTTAATGCGAATCAATTATTGCGCGCTCTAATCCACAAGTTTAAATATATAGGGATCAATAAATATATACGTCCGTAGGTATATAACACAAATCAAGTTAAGCACCAAAAGTAAGTTCCACCTAATGACTATATAACCTATGGGATACTAACTCAACGAAATATTTAACATGATTTAATACACATATAAATAACATCCAAGACTATTAATAATTTATGCTCGTCACATAAATATTGTTCTCAGCGGGTATCGAACCCGCAACCTCCGGACCGAGAAGCTAGTCATCTAACCATTCATCATTGCTCACTCTTTTATCCATAAATACAAGTAAATGCGAACGAATCATTCTCGCTATTCTAACTTTAAGTATAAGTAAATACGAACCAATCATTTCTCGCTCTTTTATCTATAAGTACAAGTAAATACGAACCAATTATTCTCGCTCTTTTATCTATAAGTACAAGTAAATACGAACCAATTACTCTCGCTATTTTATCTTTAAGTACAAGTTAATACGAACCAATCATTTCTCGCTCTTTTATCTATAAGTACAAGTAAATACGAACCAATCATTTCTCGCTCTTTTATCTATAAGTACAAGTAAATACGAACCAATTATTCTCGCTCTTTTATCTATAAGTACAAGTTAATACGAACCAATTATTTCTTGCAAACTTACGGCATTTTCTTTCGGGAGGAGAACCGTGAACCAATCGATTCTCACGTTGTACTGTATATTCTTTTCGCAGATTAAACGCCAACCAATCAATTCTGACGTGTAACTGCATCATCTTTCGGCAAATGAAACGCGAACCAATCAATTCTCACGTTTCATTGCATATTCTTTCGACAGATTAAACGCCAACCAATCAATTCTGACGTTTAACTGTATCATCTTTTGGCAGATGAAACGCGAACCAATCAATTCTCACGTTTCACCTGAAACATAAAAAAAACATCTGTACATAACTTTTTAGTCTGAGTCAGTTTTGTAATCAAGATCTGATTCCATATCCTCAATCAATTGTAATACGGCTATGTGAACCTAAGGGAACATTCTATCAGCAGGGGCCACTATATTAGTTTGTTATAATGGAATTAATGAATAAAAGATATCTTATACCTATATTGTCCCATTACTTGGATCATTATGAAATTGCCCAACATATTGCGTGTTGGAAGAAGATTCTTTGCTCTTTTTATTATTGTTAAATGATTCATGCCCTTCGCTTTCGGTCGTAATTCAGTTTATCAACGTCAGTAAGTAATTTAATTTAACCAGGAACAAACTGAGAATAGTGAAATTGTATTTTTCCCGTGGCATTTCAGACTCGACACAACATTTTAATATATGCTCAATTCCTTTATCATAATAGTAAAACAACTTCCTCTATCAATTTCTCGTTCTGTGTATTTGTGTTTCTTATGGGTTTTATAAAACCTAAATTTATAAATGCATCAATTACTACCAAAAGATATGAATTACACTTTTTCGATCTGACCGACATGATCGATATGCACAATGTGTACTGGTAGTCCTACTAATACTAAGTTCTGAATCACCTATTGCAGCGTGTGAAGCAAATCATCACTACTTATATTCGTTACATATATTTTCTTTACTATTTATTTATATCCTTATTTTCTTACTTGGGAAAATCTAATCACTTTTTACCCAACAAATATACCCATAATTTCCCCAAATATTGCATTTCTGCTAATGTTTCTAGTTATCTATATTTACTCGCATAAAAACTCCTGTCATAATTATATCAAGAATACTGTTCTATGTATACAATCATAACAAGTACAAGTATAAATTTTATTAGAACACCTAATCGTGGCAAAAGCTTACTTTGTATATTTGATTTAAAGGAAATTAATGGTGGTAAAGTTTTATATTACCTTAAGAATATAACGCCAAATAAATTTCATTTAACGTGACAAATCATTATGCCCAAAGTGTATCACTTGAGATAAAAGTTTAAGCCATACAAAGTTTAAACAAACAAGTGTTATGATTATGACAAAATAAATTAAGATTATATTTATTAAGCGATTCAAAGTGCTCCTGTTTCTAATTCCTATTAATTGTAGTATCCTTCTTCAGGAGAAGTTTGTTGACTGCATAGATATATAATTACGAAGATTGGAATTAAGTAACAAACGTCATAGTATAAAAATCAAAAGAAGACAGGACCTCTAATGGACACGATAACGGCCTACAACGGTTTTGACATCATAAATGTACGAAAATAATTGTCTTATTTTGCTTTTTGTGATAAAGTTATTAATAATTAATAGTACATAATCTAAATGTAATACAAATTCTCTTGCAAACAGGAAATTTTTGTAGCTATTCAAGTCTAAATCAAGACTGTGATATTAATCGGTCTATATGATTTATTTTAGATCTTTAATAAAAGTTTTCAATGCAAATATCTGATATAAATATCTTTTATCATCTTTATTTTACAATTACTGTAAACTTTACAAATTGGCGAAAATAACAAATACGTGAATTTTTATCAATGTTAATGGGGCTAATACAGAATCCGCCATACTAATGTCACGCACCCATTCATTTACGCACACCGTTGTACTTCTTCTTGGTCTCGCCTGTCGTCTTGGTATTGCCAATCTATATACGTAAGTATAGCATACTAAAACTATGGTCTAAAATGTGTCTGATTAAGTATGCAACCCTGTTTTGGTATCGCGATCATAAATAGCTAATATAGGACGATGCTCACGAATCCAGCGCCATGGGCAATATGAATATAGAATAAAAGTGTTAAAGGTGCAGCTAAACAAATTCATTTTTTTTTTATTGACGCAATATTCTAACATAGGTAGTTAATTCTAAAATTTACCAAACGTTATAAAAAATTGTAACCGCTTGTATTTTGTTATCTCCCAGGCGTATTACTAAATAACTGATTTCAAAGCAGGGATAATCGATATTAGATCAGTTGTTTTTCTTTATATAATTTATTATCAGATAAGTCTTCTACATGTGTTCCATAACCTCAATCAATCTTTTAAACATCGGGACACACCCTCACTGTAGATGAGAACAGCATCAATATAAGCCGTAGCTTTAGGTAAACGTGATTAAGTGCTCACAGTGCTCTGCTATTGGCACTTCGTATTACCAAACTGCCAGATCCAAGGTTACCGAACGAGACTGTCCTGACAACTTACTTTCATCTCCTATGACAGGCATAAGATACATTTCCTTTAGCGAAACTAACTTCAACATTCTATAGTCAACTCACATTCCAATAGTGTTATTTTTTTTTATCTGTGCACCCTAAATTCTAGAGTTTATTTGCAAAACAATGACTACACTGGTTTAACCCTAACGGATACCAGATGACCTTCTTTAGCAGAACATCATAAACATCAGCCTCAATGGGTAAGTAAAGCATGTTTTTTTTTAAATAATAGTAAACCTATATTTTTTTCTTTCGAAAAGTTCTTCTAGAACTTCACCATAGTTTTGAGCGCAAGGAAAGGATTCTGAAATATGGTGAGTAAATGGGCATGTATGAAAATATTAATCTATGTAAACAAAGCTAGAGAGAGATCTGTCAGGATCGTAAAAAGTGGCGACTGAAAGGTTCTGCCCACTCCAATGGGAATCAATGGTGTGAGTGTATGTTTGAATATAGTAAGGCATATAATAACAAATGTTGCCATTCTTCCCAAGTGTGTAAATATTACATAAATAAATATACCAAATCCTGGCCAAGATCTGCAGTTTTGCCATAGCCAAATGCATGGTAGTTTTATTTTCACAGCCGCAAAACCGTAGCGTATTTATTAACTCTACATAGCCAACTTGCTGATTTTTGCAGAACGATCATAATCATGTAGGTATATATTTTAAGTGTTACGTTTTTGTGGTTACTGTTGAGGTTAATAACTGAGACTAATATCATGTATAACAGTATTGACTTTGACCACATAGTTTATAAAGAAAGAAGTACTTAACTTTGTTTTTGCTGGCCGCCATCGGCGGCGGCAAGGTGCGCGCTGATTATGAGCGCAAATCGTTAGCTCATTTCGTGATCTAGCTGCACTTCCACTTCAAGGGTTTGTGACCGTTCTATTGACATTGTATCTCAAGCTTCCTATCAATCAAATATCTCTCATGTTGCTGGATCTCGACTTCATGCGGCACTACGATGCGTACCGTTAGATCATCGTCTGTAGCGAGCCTAGTAGCGTTCTGGTGTTGGTTATCTCTGTTTGCATCACCCGCCACAACCTGAAAAGTCTCGGAACTCGAGACAACATGACAGTATTAGAACAAACTCAAGAATGGATTGGCTTAGCACAACTTAATTATTTAATGACATTTTTTTTTTTTTACTATACTCATATACCTAAGTTAATTATTAATTGCATCTGATTTAATATTTTGTCTATCATATATTGATAATATTTTATTATCTATTTTTGTGTTTTAAATATTCAGAATAAATCAAGCAAAGTTCACGAAATTATCTGTAACCTAACAACTTTTTAAATATTATGTTTATGTTCTCAATAAGAATTACAATGATAGTCCTATCACTTTAAGTAATCTCTTCCTGACTTGCATGATGATGTCCGAAAATTATTAGTGATGATGGGTAGATGCAATGGAGTAACAAGTATTTGGAATAATAATTATTGGTTAAAATTCCATTACCAATAATTAAACAATTCTTATCTTACTGCCGATGTCATGCGAAGTAACACGCGGGCGGCCTCGTTCGCGCCGCGGCATTTTCTAGAGGTCTGGTAATAGTGTTAATGCATTCGAATCGTGACACGACCCGACCAGACAGTAAAAAATATTTACAATCATATTAAAATAGATTTTAGCAAATGGCATAGCAATAGCATGCCTCATCCTGAATCTCATAAATTTGCATGCTAATTAAATTATTGAAAAAATAGCATTCGTTAAAATTTCTGGGTAGATGTACAACCAAAACACAGAAATATAAAAGTAATTATGTTTGTAATTAACAAAACTAAACTAATTACCGAGTAACAGCTATATGACATCGATACTTTTAATCAAATATGTTCTATACTGTTGACACTCGTTTTTTCCGTTCTGACTACCTCTTTTATGTGGTTTAATCCGAAGATTTGCACTTTTGAAATATATTCCCTGTAACTACAATCGCAAACTACGGCTATTCTAGTTATTATTAACTTTCCATACATATCGTCAAAACATAAATATTTGAATTTGACAAAACACGTTATAACTCGAGAACCGTAACTCCAATTGCAAAAATAATCATTTTTTTCACCCCCTATACAATACCCCGTGGCTCCTGAAGTGGATTTTACATAGGACCTTAGGGTCAAGGTCAAAAATTTTATTCAAATTTACTCCATGGACGACATATTTAACTTCGGGTGTAAAAATCGTACTATTGACAATTCAACTCACGCGTTGATAGAAAATCATTCTTATGTACGTTACAAATAAAAAAACATTTTCCAAAAACAATGTGGAACGCCAAACAATATACTTCGTTTAGCTTATAGACATTGTATAAGTCAAGTGGAAAAGGATAGAAAAATATAACAGAAACTTAAATAAAATGGCGGAGGACCTGGTTCTAGGAAAATATATCAATACACATTGGTTATGTGAATTTTCTAATCTTAATAAAAAGAGATTTATTCTACAGCAAACGACAGTGACTATTTTCGTAAATTATCTTATCTCGATGGCAGGTCTAGCTAGGTTATTCTTACTACACAACACAACACACCACACGAAACGTTACTAAAGAACCGTTATGCTAGGATACGAACTCATATGACTAGGACTTTTCTAAATGTAACACGTGGTAATAAAATCTTTCTGAATTATTTTCTTTTTCCATTTCAAGAACCAGTAACATACATGGTATACAGTAAAATTAATTGTGGGTACTTACGTTTATCGCACTTCTGAATTATAATAAAACTCAGCTGCAACTGTACTTATTATTTTATTTTCCAACAATACACTTGATCTCCTTTACAGTCTACATCTTCTTTCTACAACCGATTGAATGTGAATGATCGCCGATAACCGAATGAACTGTCTTTTATAACAAAACTACGCAGTGTTGCCAGTTATTACTGACAAATTAAACCGATGGCATCAATGAAATACAATTTTAGTCTAGTTCAGCTACAAAACCCTACACTACGTGGGTTTAAAAACACAGCTATTGTGATAGAATATGTTGATCTTGAATGGGTTTTATTTCACAATATTGGGGCAACTGTTGTTCGAACAATAGTTTTTAATCTTAGAATATATTTTTTTATTTTCGAATTTAATCGAAACAGTAATATTTTCAGGTTTTTAAATATGTTTTTGTTACCAGGTATTATCTACGACCTAACCAACTGTTATATTTTAGTTTGAAGATGTACTTATTTAGATACATGCAACGTCACAAAATTCAACAGTTCATTTTATATATAGAATAGTCTGAAAGACTTCGTAAATACGAATATTAAATAGCTATTAAGAAAAATGATTCCCTAAACCACCTCAAAAGCCTTGTTAAATTAATATAAAATGACCTAACCCTCCTTTCAACCTTTAAGACGTTGTAAAGAGAGAGATTAATCCTTTGATCCTTTGCTTTTAGTCGGCTATTCAGTAGAAATTAATATGCAATTTGCATGCTAATTCTCCATTCAGTTGGCCATCGTAATTTTTCAAATTTCAAGGTCTTTAATAGACTGTTTCAGACAAAACAGACTCTAATTAATAGTCCCGAGGGTTATATTTTGCGTGAAACAGTTAGTCAGTTCTCTTGGGATGCTAAATGCACTGCTCAACTAATTGCAAGAGTTGGGTTAGTTTGCTTATTTAACTCTTAAACCCTACCCGGGGGTCCAGTAAACCCCAGCGTTTGATTTAACTAAAATATTTTTGCGGAAACAAAACGCACGGTCATGTGACTCAAGCTATTCCTCGTTAACACCGTCAGCCATCTTGTCGCCAGTAGTGCGTTTGCATTCGTGCACTGAGAACGTAATTATTGCTATTTTGGGGTTTGTCAGACCCCAGGGTAGGAATACAAACAACAAATACAGTGTGTCCAGGAGAACAAAAAGATGGCCAATGGCAATTTTTTTTGGTCTTATGAATATAGTGGGAGTTAATTCATTTGTACTTTTAAAAATGGCCACAAGAAAAGAAATGAAAAGACGTGTTTTCCTAAAGAAACTGGCCATGGACTTGATCACCCCCCAAATGGAAGAAAGAATAACATGCCCTACTTTGCCCACCAATCTTCAAGAGCTCCTAAGAGGAATCTTAAAAAAGAAGCGTCCATTGGACGACCCTACTCCTGCTCCCGCTGCAAAAAAAAGGTGTGCTGTCTGCCCAAGGGGGAAGGACCGTAAGACCAAGGTTTACTGTGGCATGTGCCAAAAACCTATATGCGGAGAACACACCATGCCCAGATGTAATGAATGTGTCACCAAAAAAAAATAAATATTTGTTTGTAATATTTGTTTAGTTTGCTTTCTTAATAAATAATACTTTTATTAAATTTGTGTTTTATTCATTCAGTATTAATGAGTTAATATTGGGGTCCACAAAACCCCTGGGTAGGAATAATGTTTCTCCTGGGATGGGTAGGGTTCAAGGGTTAAAGTTCAATTAAACTGGTTCGTTGCTTTCAGATTTCAATAGAAGTAACTACAGCCATGGCAGGGCCATTTGTGTTCTTGTATTCGAACTTAATATATTCCATAATAATAATAATAAAGCCATTTATTTCTCACTTAAATTTTTACATTTTAACTTAAAAATATAAATTATTATTATTAATTAGGCACTTAAAACTAAAACATTACATAACAATTTATTTTTAACATCAGATCTAATTAATATAAATTAAAATAATTTAAAAATGTAATATATACAGCATTACATCATTTGTTTAAAAATATTTATCATTTAACTACATTTAATTTATTTTTAGTGTTATAATTTATTCTTATTTATTCTTTTATGTGAGACACCCATTTTTGGGCGTAGGCCTCCTCCAACCCCTTCCATTTGTCTCTCTGCTTGGCTGTGCGGGTCCACGTAGCGCCAGCCAACTGCACGATGTCGTCCGCCCAGCGCCGCCGTGGTTATTAATATTAATATATTGCATACATACGTATATATACTCACAGCCATAAATCCTAACCAGGTTGTAGCCAGAGCTTCAGAGCTAGAAACTCCTCAGCCACATTTGGAAATTGATAGTTGATAGGGGACAAGATGGTAGAAATAAAGTAGCGCTGTTGATGGGTCTCCAACCGCATCGCCCAAAAACCACTTAAAAAAACCCCATACCTTTTGTCGCTTCTTACGACATCCGTGGGTAATAAGGGGCAGTGACATTCTAAGCCGCACTACACGACTACAATATTGGTCTGCAATAAATCAATGTGCACGCATCCGTCGAGGGTAAACCGGGTAGTTATAGCTCCGATTCATCAATTCCCCAACTTCGTTCGTAGGATGGTAAAATTTGTTGGAATAAAGCAATGCTGGAGATTCAATTGCAATGAAATGATTTAAAAAAACCCAGATGCCTTACGATACGTACTCTTACGACAACTTCGGCAAGAAATGTGATTTCAAGTAATTTGCCCTGGACCGCCTGTCACTTCATATTTTTAAATCACAATAAAACTGTTTATATAATGAAATTAGCAATTACTTTTGGTTTACATTAGCTTAAGCAAATCATATTTTCTTTTTTAATTAAAATACACTATTATCTTTTCAGCAACTTATTTCAAATTTAGCTATAAATCTAGTTACTAGATTCTAGTACAAAGGAAAAATGATAGTGTCTATGATATAATCAACTCAGTAGGAGTTCTTAAGTTAGATTGACTTCTTTGCAAAGTTCTTTTAAAAGTTTGATATTAATCCCGTGAAGACCTTTTTGCTTTCATTATTTTAGTAGGGTTGCTAGGCGCTAAGTAAAATTCAATTTTGAATTATTGAATCTCACTGTGTAAACTCATGAGTTAATCAGCTCTTAATATGGTTACGACTAACTCAAATTTCCAAAAAATATACGTAAATGTGCTAAATCTCTGCGAAAGTTTTTGAGTTTTCGAAATATAGTCCAAGTACATACATATAAAAATGAGTACTTACGCCGCTCATTTCATTGGGGTAGGCAGCGACCAACGATAGTCACTTGTGCAATACTGGCAAACCTATCAAGCTTCATTTTAGTTCCTCAATATGTATATTTTAAACCTGCCGTCTTGATTACTTCAGATGCTTGTCTTTTTGGGCACATCTTTGATTTGATCTTAATGTGACATCCGTATTCGTAAAATGATGATATTCGATGATATCCATATTGAACCAATGTGGAAAATAATACATATCTCTTTTTATATATATTATTATCGGTGTCTAAAACAAACACGCATTCCAACCTTGGATTGACAGTTGGAGAAAGTTTACTGAGCAAAAGAAATCTTATATTTTTCTTATGAGTAAAATCATTTCAATATGCCCAACTGGATGGATATTTATATATGGATATATATGTAGGTATACATATATAGGCTGGGATTGGAATCAGAATATAGTATTCTTTAGTTGGCACGGTCTAGAGATTTTACTAAATCTATGTTTGTACTAATACTGTACAGAACTAACGTTCTTTTTTACTGCACGTCAAAGCTCAGGTGTTTTATCAGGATTTGTATCGTTAAAATGTAAAGAAGCAGATTTACTTAACTACCGTCTTGAGCTTAGACTAAAAAAAAAAATTTAAAAGTTTAAATATTTGTTTTTCTAATGGTTTGCGTATTACGATATTTAACATTGCTAAAATTCATTAAGACAAAAATAGCAACGAAAATCATGCTTTAAAACAATCTTTGTAAATGTATTCCATTCATAACTTTAAACTAAGATCATAGTTTAATTACTTTTGTTTAAACACCGAAATTTCGAACTGCAATGTCTTAAAGTTTAACATAATTTAAACGCATAAAACAAGACCATGTTGACTTGTCCTCAAGTATTATTATAGACTAGTGGATCGTCCCAGCTTCGCACGGGTAGGGTTGTTTTTTTAAATATCTGAGGTTTCTTTCTTCAGTCACTGCTCAAGCATTGTGAAATTCAGCGCAATGTTTTCAATTTATTAAATTTATAGCACTCCCTAAACAGTGTAGTTTGATGATTTTGAATGCGCTTTAATGAACGGTTCAGTATTTCCGTTTAATAGCAAATTTTGGAATAAAACGCTATGAAGTATTTATAACAATCTAAAAAATAAGTCATTACGTAATGTAGGATGCAACTACTGGCGCCATCTAGTATGTTATATGTAAATTAGTAAAGATTTGGTTTTGGTCACGGGCGCGATGGCTTATTTTATGTATAATTTCGGTGTTTCTCTACCGATTTCTATGTTTTTTTTTATATATAATAGGTAATAATGTTTCCTTTTTTAAATTAGGGATGAATGAGAGGTTTACAAACGTAAGAGTAAACAAATATAATCAGAATGTTCCGAACTGCTAAGCTATCAGGAATTACACGTGTTATTGTGAGTCAACCGTAAAAGATAGACATACACTGTTTAGGATTTTTTTTAAGATAATTTTATGAAAAATATTTCCGTCATACATGATTTCTATGTAAGTTTAACCATTAAGGCTGCACACCCGACGGAAGCTAAAAAAATGGAGTGACTTCTCCCGTTTTCCCATAATTTTGCAAAATTCCCCTTTACTACTCAGCTGGAAAGTATACAAAAACCTGCCCAGGAGTATGAAGAATAATTGTACCAAGTTTCGTTAAAATCCGTCGATTAGTTTTTGTTTCCATTAGGAACATACAAACCGACAGACAGACAGACAGACAGACAGACAAAAATTTTACTGATTGCATTTTTGGCATCAGTATCGATCCCTAATCACCACCTGATAGTTATTTTGAAAATATATTTCATGTACAGAATTGACCTCTCTACAGATTTATTATAAGTATAGATACCTAGCTAAACTACACAAGTTTAAATCAAAAAAGAAAAAAATCTAGTCATACGAAACGCTTAACACAAAAATGAAAGTTAAATACTACTACTCTGTCTGGCTTGTAACGATTAGTAGGATTATGTTCCTCGTTTCACTATACGCGACGGTGGTGAAGCCCTGGGGCGACGCTTAAACTATGCATTTCGTACCAACATTGTGCATTTTTTTATAATATCGATACATTTTCAATAAATAAATTACGTTAGTACTTAAGATTTAGTTGTCATCCGAACGATCCACAGCTCATCTTCTTTTCACGTCGCTGTTGCTGACAGAGTTTTTACTTGCACTCTCATAAATATTGCAAAGTAGTAAAAGACTACTTCAGAAGTCTTAAAATATAAATAATAAAGTCATCTTAGGTAAGTAAAGTTTTCAAACAATTCAAATCAAAACCGTCCGCAACATACAAAGTAGTATAACAAACTTGATCTACCATAAAGGAGTCGCGGGGATTAAGTTCCCAATCGAACCACTGAATTTTATGACAGTCACATGCGGTTGTAAACCTTCTCGTTCAGGTAAACTTTGCAGTGCTCAAATGTTCTAGTCGTGTTTGAATCACTGAGGAATTTCAAATTAATTTTTAATAGATAGTTAGCTAGCTCAAACCTTTTGAACGTTAAGTGAATTTAATTCAATATTATCATAGAGTATATATGTATGTATGTAGAACAGCATTAAGCATATTTCATCAAAAACGGTATCATTTTTTGCCAAAACTATTCTTCTGTACTATCGGAACATCTACCACTTACTGGGTAAACTATTATACCGACGACACAGTTTGATTACTTCACTTAATTTCAAGGTTTTAAAATAGAATTTAAATATCCATACAATATACTCATGACTATAAATCCTAGAATTTAGAATTATCAAAATGATACGCACTATACTATTGGAAATTAATTTAAAGAAAGATAGTAAAATAAAGAAAAAAAACTTACCGCAAAGCAGAAAAATATATATATATTAAACGAATTGAATGTCTAATTGACTCGTTCCAACTTACAATTTATTTTTATATCTTTTCATTTGAATTAAAACATTATAGTCTTATATTAACAAAACAGAGTTTGTGCATCACAAAGCAAAATATAAGCAAACGTAGTTCATGTCTCGTCAAATATCTTTATGCAAAACATTTTGGAAGCACAACATCCCAGAGGGTGTTATTATATTGAATCCGTAGTGTTGTAATCGTTCCGTCACTACGCAAACTATAAACACACCGAGAGAAGCGGCGTGCAGTAAGCTTTGAAAAATACTATCTTAACCAAGTTTGGGCACTTTGAAAATATCTATCTAAAACGCTCAATATTACTTTAACATTTTATTTCTATCTTTTATAACATCATCGTAACTTAAAAATCTAACGGTAGGATATTAATCATTTCAAATTATATATTATTGAGGGCTTTCTTATGATTATTTCTTCGCTTGAATACAAATACGACGTATAAAAAACCAAGAGATATACATTTGTAGATAGTTATAATCTCTGGGACTGCAATTTTATTCATCAAAATAAAAATAAAATCTTTGGTACAAAGGTTCACTAGTGAAATCGAAATAGATTTGAAGGTAGCATAGCTTATTCGGTAGTATGGTAATGAGCCGATGCCTCTTGGCTCGCGACCAATATTCGATATCGTTTACTTTATGAACGGAACTAGCCTAAAATGGAACTTACATATTTTTGAGAAAAAATGTTACTCGATAAATGTTGCCTAATGGTCGCTTTACCAATTTCATCTAAAGAAGCTTTTTAACCGAGTTCAAAAAAAGGAGTGTTCTCAATTCGACCGGTATATTTTTTTTTTTTTTTTTTTATGTTTGTTCGCCGATTACTTCGCCATTTATGAACCGATTTTGATTATTATTTTTTTATTCCAAAGGAGATACTCCCGGATTGGTACCATGATGAGGATATCAGGGTCTGATGATGGGATCCTGGAGAAATCGAGGGGAACCCTCAAATTTTATAGGCAAATGTACCGCGTTTTACATATTTTCTGAACTTATATTGGCGTTTGCTTCTGAAAATCATATTGTTATGCTGCTGAGCTGATGATAGAAGGTGTGGATCCTCAATCACTAGGTATTAGGAAACAGTTCTTTCCACATTCTATATAGATTTATACTCCTCTTCGTAGCTTTTATGAAGAGAAGTACAGGTTCACTAAACATTTCTTTTGTTATGTTATTGTTACCGAGAAAGTACCATGAGACCAGGATCTGATGATGGCATCCCAGGAAATCGAGGGGACTGTCGAAACTCACAATTATGTGACAGTGTATTTGTTCAAAACGCCGATAGGCCTGCCCTGTATAACGTGAGAACACTGCCTTATAAATCGTGGGTACTCTGAACAACAGGTGACAATGTCACGTGATATTCAGAAGTATTACTACCTCTGCTAACTCCTTCAGGGATATTCGGCGTGAGCGTTTGAGTCTTTCTTGAGATGTAGAATTGAAGACCATCGCCTTTCGAAGGATTTTAAGAACAATGTAAGGTTACATATGGTTGAGCCTATTTAATATCGAACTATAATAGAAATACCGGAAATACGAAGAATAATACAGTAATTGTCGCTTCCTCATCCGAGAGGCATCTTTGCCAGGTCTACCCATCTCTAAAACTCGTAAAATAAAATATTTTTTAACAAAAAGAAAACCGACTTCATAGAAAAACAACCGAAAATAAACAATCTAGTACTAAAAAGTACGAAATAAGTTTTTTAATTGAATATGAGTACTGTGATTGATACCTTAGCAATTTCTTTATTCCACACGCGTCAGTTCAACCTACCTAAATATTACAATTCTCTTAAATTAATTTTTGAGTCGGTGCCAGACAAACAAAAGTAAATTCACCCTGCTATCTATCTCTGATTATTACAATCTAAAAAATATTATATCGTACAAAAATCAATTTACCCTACAACTACAAGGTACCCTACATTTTACATGTATATGAAGTGCGAAATACACACTTCTTATTATCAATAATCATCGAGGCTGGCACCGGCTCACAAATTAATTTCAGAGAATTGTAATATTTAGGTAGGTTGAACTGACGCGTGTGGAATAAAGAAATTGCTAAGGTATCAATCACAGTAATCATATTCAATTAAAAAACTTATTTCGTACTTTTTAGTACTAGATTGTTTATTTTCGGTTGTTTTTCTATGAAGTCGGTTTTCTTTTTGTTAAAAAATATTTTATTTGGTAAAGTTATTCGTTCACTTTACACACGTTCATTGTTGTAGGATGTGCTTTTGCTTGACGTAGGTTTTGTTAATCCTGATCATCTAACACCGTTTTCGAGGCATACCCGTATCATAATTGCTATAGACAACAGCGAATAAATGTTATTCTTTCTTTCTTTAATTTGCCGGAATCAAATTTATTAGCAATTTTGAAGAATTGAAATTTGAAAGTACCTATTTTAAATATAGTACAATACCATATTGTGCGATATTTAACTACATCTCTAAACTACTGGTTTTGGTTCTTTAACAAAAAAAGAAATAAGCAAATTCAGTATTTTTATATACAGCGAATTCGTAAAAACCTATGATTAATCATTATTTTGTTAATGTTTGCTTACAAAAAAGAGTTATCGACTCTAATATGTAAGCAAACACCCAATTATTATTATATCAAAAAAACTTGGGAGCCTGACCAAAAGCTTTTATAAATTTAGTTATGCGTAAATAGATTAAAACACCTATAGTAGGTGGGTGTACCTGAGTGATGGGACAGAGATATAAATAATGCGTAGCAGGCCTAGACCATTGAGTGCAAGCAAGATAGCCATAATGACTCAGTTTCAAACGCGTTTATAATAGGAGAAAAAATAAAGAAAATTTATAATTTACGATTTCAAGTAGTTCAGAAATTGATACTGCTCCAAGTTATGCAAAGAATTTGTTAAAATAATTTTCACCACTTTTGCAAGACATATTTTTTGGACAACTGCCAACTGCTCTAGTGCCTGTTTTTTTTTTACAAAACGAAATACTTTCTGAATCATATTTCAATTAATGGTTAACAATGCAGAGAATAAGCTTGTAAATAATGTTTTAATGGGATTCTAATTATACTGAATTCAGAATTATAATTTTAAAGTCATAAAAGTTGCGGGTAGAACATCAATCAAAATTACTCGTGGAGGTTAATGAAGAAACTCTTTAATTTCTCCAGAAAATTCAGCGAGGAAGCTGTAAAACTGGATGGAAAAGAAAACTTGAATTATAAACTTTGCTCAATTTCCTTGCAATATGCAGCAGAATTTATTAAATGCAAAAAACGACTTAATATAAGGCCGTGTAGTGCCGGCTTAGAATGTCGCTACCCCTTTCTACCCACGGGTGTCGTAAGAGGCGACTAAGGGTATTGGGGCTTTTTATTGGATTTTTGGGCTATGCGGTTGGAGACCCATCATCAAAAACCTTTATTTTTACCATCTTTTCCCCACTCAACTTCCAAAAGTGGCTGAGGAATTTATAATTCCTTAGCTCTGGTTACCCCATCTA
Source organism: Bedellia somnulentella (assembly GCA_963576735.1). NCBI lineage: Eukaryota > Metazoa > Arthropoda > Insecta > Lepidoptera > Bedelliidae > Bedellia > Bedellia somnulentella. The sequence goes on from OY755184.1 coordinate 15,299,407, forward strand.
GGGAAATATAGCCGTGAGTATATGTATGTTAATATGAGGCACGCATATTTTAAAATAAGTAGATAATATTTGTAGGATGAGCGGCAAAAACTTTTTTATATTATCTCAAATACAAACGTTCACGCCCTATATATCCCCGAAAGGTTTGGCAGAGGTCCTAATAGTAGTAATAAAGCCCTTATTGTTTATATTCATCTCAGCTAGAAGAAATCCACAACGAACATAGGCCTCCTCATTAATTTCTGGAAATACCATTTGGTATCCTAACACCCTTACCTTGCTGACTTGGTACACCTCATGGGTTGTGATGTGAGAAATGGTATACGTTTACTATGATAACTATTAATGTCAGCATACAATTTTACTTTTGTTTCTTTGTATCAGTTTCATAACAATAATAACAGGGAATTAAAATTAAAGAAATGGTGTTTGAACAATTTATTTTATTTGATATAATTATATTAAATACTAATTCAATTCACAAAATAATTCAATTATTTATTTATTACGGAGAAATCATGAATTTCCAGGACATATTCACAATTTTACTAGACAATCAAAAACTAGTAAGACAAACAAGTGAGATGACTTTACAAATTTTATAAAAATAATTATTTTTATAAAATAACTACTGAATTCATCATCAATCATATCAAGCAATCTGTGCTTTATAGAATCAAAACAGCAAAGCAAAGCAAAATCCTGAGAATAAAGCCTTAAATTAATATAAGAGTAACAGTATTAAAATGATTAAAGGTTCAAACAACATCCACGCTAAACAGCTTGCACAGTTTAGCGACATGGTGCGCAGCCACGGCGGCCCGCCGCGACAACATAGTGACGTCATCGCCGGTCGCCGGACGGATGTGGAACGCTTGCATGCGACAAGTGCCCGACAGCATGCGACCTACGATCCTGGTGTGGGAAGTTTGTATGACTTGAGATCTTGTAGGTTGACGTGTGTGAGCAGGTGATGGGTTTGTGAGATTAATATTATATGTGTCCGCACTGAGGGTCTGGCACCAACCCTGAATTATTTGATATGTATATAAAAATGGTGATAGGTTTCCTAAGTTACTTCCCAGCAATATCTTAAATTAATTTAAAAGTAAGAATATCAAATTATTAATATTTCTAACAACGAACGATCGCTTGCATGCGACACGTGCCCGACAACATGCAACCTATGATCCTGGCGTGGAAGGTTGTATGACTTGAGATCTTGTAGGTCGACTTAGAATAAGAATACACCATTCCTTCTTGTTAGTGTTCATAGGAGGCAATAAAAGGCTTTGGGGATTTCTAAGTGATTTTGGGCGATACGATTGTAGACCCGTCACCAACAACCTTATTTAATATCTTTTCCCTACTACACTTCCCAAAATGGCTAAGCAGTTTCTTATTCTGAAGATCTGGTGGAAAGTAACAGTGTCAAATGATTCAAACAAGCTTGCACTTGTATCATTATGAAATAATAAATTACGCCACGTTCACTATGGCTAAGTAAACTGTGCGCATAAGGTGCATGTATTTTAGTATTTATTTTTGTATTCTTGAATTCACAGTTAATCTTTTACTGAAATGCTATTTCTATTTTATTGCCTTTACATGTTAAAGTAAATAAGTTCGGAAGCAACCTCTAATCCTAAAAAAATAAATGGCAAGCTCCTGTATTCAATGATGATTACTACTAAAATAATCAAGTTATTGCAAGTCGTCATATATTTTCTATCACAAATACATGTCTATTATACAGCTACGCTGTTTATACGCTGTTATCAGCATAGAATGTTTTGTAGGTGTAAAGATAAACAAATAAGGTAGCTTTAGTTGCATACACACAATAATATTCCGTTACTTTTTACATCTACTTCAGAAGTTATGAGAGCTGTCGGTGCTCAGCTGCGGAATATTAAATTTATTGAATGATTTATGACACCCATATAAACACAAGAATATTGTTGCAATATTCGAACAATACTCATGCATATTTATTTATTTTATACAACCTGGTACAACACAGTAGGTGATAATTACTTATGAACTTCACAGGATTCTTTAGTATATTTTTTGAATACTTAGAATGCGGTCTAAAGTTTCTTGATTACAAACTTAAATTTGTTGATTGACAATTACTTCTCAGTACTTTATATTAGTACTGTGTACAGTAAGTAGTAATTTGTGCTGTTATCTCACTTATGAAACTCAACACCGTGCATCAAGGATTTGATCCTTAGGAATACTTGTGTGTACATAAGCTACGTTCTTATGGCTTATATATTTATACACGATTATTTTCATATTCAGAAATGATGATGATTTTGCTTCAAAATGAAGCAAAATTGGTAAATGAAAAAAACTATTAAAAATGAAAGAAAGACTAATACGTACCTGACAGTGCAAGGAGGTTTAAGTTCTGGTAGCAAGAAGTCTATTTCATAATAAATGACTTGCATGGCTGGTCCGCTGTCGTCTCTAATCAACAACTGCTTAGATCCAGCCTCGCCTGCTCTTATATTTACACATTTGGCTAAAATTATATAATTTTAAGTTAACAGTCAAATTACTACGGTAACCACATAGATTTAAAATTACGTTTCTAATACGTGAACATCAACATAATCATATTTTTTTACAGGCTTTAGGTATTTATTTCAACAATGAAAATATTCTACAATACAAAACATAAGGCATAAAACCTATACTTCTATGAATAATGTTAGGTTTTTAAATGTTTAAATAAATAGCTTTGAAGAAATTCTCCTTAAAAAACTTGTTTATCAAACATAATTTCGTCTCCAAATAACCCTCTAAATTCACATTTTCTACCTAATGTGTTTCTACCATGCACTTCGCAAAATAAAAGATAGATCTTTTATTCCATTTAATGTTTATAAGATCTATCTTTTATTACCAATTTACCCAGCAAATTATCCCACATAACATATAAACATAATCATAAAACATAACCATAAACGTTCACGCCGAATATCCCCGAAGGGGTTGGCAGAGGTACTAATACTTTTGAACATCGCGTGACTTTGTCACCTGGTGTTCAGAGTACCCACGTTTTGCATGGACAGTGTACTCACTCAGTGTTAGGTGATAGGGGGCAGGCCTATCGCCGTTTTGTACGAATACACTGTCACATGACTAAGTACAACTCAGCCATGTGGGTTTCCTCACGATGTTTTCCCTCACCGTTAACAACCATGATAAATTATTACCATACATATGTCTTTAGAAAAGACAAATTAGTATAGGCCCGAGGCCAGGATTTGAACACAAGTCGTTTGCACGATAACCGAGTGTTCTACCCACTGGGCTATCACGGTTGCTATAATATGAATATAATCAATATAAATTAGTTCTAAGTTAGTTTTAAGTGAAAGTAGTCTTAAGGTTTGGTCAGAGCTGAAAATCGGAGCTATCTGCTTGTAGTGGATAGACCGAGCTCTGTACCATTTTGTCTTTTAATTTTGCTGTTATATGCTATTGTTCGCTTTGATAATACTTATTTCTTATTGTTTGTTGTCGTGTCACCATTTTTTTATGTATTAAAGACAAATAAAATCTTTTATATTATTATTATTATATTATATCACTCATAATCTTCACTAAACACAAAGTGAGAACAACAAAAATCGAACTTACCAACAACTTCGTAAATTACCATTACACCGATGTCCTGAAGAGCCTTGTGCCATTTAAGCACCTTCTCCACTGGCCCGGAAAATGCTCTCAGCCCGCTTTTGTGTAACGCCTGACAGCGTTTATTATTACTATTATATATTGTAAGTGGATAACGATCCGAGCTTCACTATCATTTACGAAATTTATTTTATACGTGAAATAAATTTGGGATCGAAGATTATCGTAGGTAAAGTGTAAGGTATTTAGGAAACAAATGGAAATAGCCGAGTCTGTAGAAAATGTGTATCATTAATGGCGATGAAATGAATGAAAATCATCGTTGCAGTTATTCACGGCTATACTACTTAATATGGTTTATAAAAACTTTCTTCTTAACGATTTTTGGAATACTTGTAGCAAATAAAGCCATTACTATCTATTTATTTTTCGTTTTTTATGTTGACAATAAGCCATTATAACGCTGAGTAATGTTTCCTCCACTTGTTTTTGTGTAAGCTTGCAAACCAATTTAAATTCAAAAAAACCTTAATTTGAAGCTGTGCATACGTTTATAATATATATTATACGCCTTTTTTGTTTTGGAAATCTAATTTGAACGTTTTTGTTCATGAAAACCTTATGTGGGGACTATTACTGATAAATAGAGGATAACAAAGGAAATAAATTTTCGACACCTTTTTAGCTGTGTGGTGTCGGCTTAGAACAGCACTACCCCATTTCTTCCGGTGGGTGTACGTAAGAGGCGACTAACGGTATTGGGGCTATTAAGGGATTTTTTGGGCGATGAGGTTGGAGACCCATCACAAACAACCTTTATTTTACCATCTTTTCCCCTTTCAATTTCCTAAAGTGGCTGAGGAATTCCTAATTCCTTAGCTCTGGTTACCCCGTCTAGGGATTTTTAGCCGTGAGTATATGTATGTATGTTATTTTGGAAATCTATCACTAAAAATTATAAGTTTAAATATCCTCTTTCTACTCACTACTTTCATGAAGATACTGCCTTTTTAGGTAAAATTTTATAGTAACAGCTTCTACGACACGATACACCATATATCATTTTAAAATGTCTACGAGACGACTGAATATCTCGTAGCGATGAAGATATTCTACGAAGAAAATGCTACGATAAAACTTGTAGCGTAGACGTAACTTAAACGCGAAAAAGTACACGGAACAAAAATTACATTTCGTAAAAGTTCTATTTGATTTACAATTTTCAACAAGAAAACAGTTTATTTTAAAGTTTTCATTATCACAGTGAATGATTCCACCCAAGTAAATAAACGGCTAGATGGTTGTTTTATTGTCGGAAACGTACAGCGCTTTTCCGAGCAAATGCAATATCCGTCCACATTGTCTCTACAAAGAGATAAATCTTATTTCTTTCTTGCAGTTTACATTTTTAGGTAAGCGTTAAGCCTTAAGTAAGTGGTCACTCTTTTTATTTCAAAAGCGGATGACTCGTGTTCATAGGTCAGTATTTTAATTTAATGTTTAAATGTGTTTATATTATAATATAACTTTCACGTTGTATACTTCTAAATGAGTAGTGAAGGTTTGAAGGAATAATTTTGTTCTCTTATGGATTAAAAATTATAAAATATGTAATAAAAAAAATTGAAATTTGAGTTGACTATTTATACATATATATGACATTTATCACGAAAAGTGATAGCCAGGGCATCTGAAATTTCTCTGTCACTTATGTAAGCGGAGTGGGGTAAAGGTGTTAAAATAGATGATAGTTAGTGATGGGTCCCATCGTTATATCGCCCAAAAATCACTTTATAACCCAACCACGGCAAAAACAATTGTTAAAGCTGTTATAATAGCTGCGACGTGTCGGCTTAGAATAGCAGTACCCCGTTTCTTCCCGTGGGTGTACGTAAGAGGCAAAGAAGGGACCTAGAGCTTTTCAAGGGTCATTGGGCGATGAGGTTGGAAACCCATCACCATCAAACTGTCTTTTACCATCTCTCCAGAAAACCTCTACTAGAGATTTATAGCCGTGAGTATATGTATGTGTGTTATAATCCGACACCACTACACAGCAATGTACTATAACGATATCACAGGCATATTGAATTTAAATACTTTCTTTGACAGGTCTCAACTTCCTAAGTGGCTTAGCTCGATTTCAAAATACGTTATTGGATGTTTTGTCCCGACCCCTAGAAAATCTGTTCAATGTGATAAGTAATGCTTAACAACGAATTGTATTTTTGTATGTAATGTATAGTCTAATTATGATGAAAATTACACACAATCAAAAAGCTAATAGAAAAACATAATTGAGAGCATTAGTATTTATATAACTTACTTTTAACTTGTCATTTTTTGACAGGATTTGTGTTTGTTCTCCTGGTTTTGCATCCAAATCGATTTTTGTTAAAGTGGCTGAAATGTAAACAAATTTAAAAATTAACGATAATCACATTCTATACTTTTGACTCCTGTTACATACGCTAATATTATATATACCAAAACTTCTTGTCGATTGAAGCATTGATTGAACTGAAATTAAATGTAAAAGCTTGAACCGATTCGATAAAATACACTCTGACTGCCGTCATTTCATTGATCCTGCATTGTATTGTTTGTATTTCAATAAGTTACAATTACATAAGTTTTTAAAATATCAACTCAAGTTGTTTCATTAGTACGTATAACGTACATAATGATAGTTTATACTATTGGAAGGTTGGGGGGGGGTTAATAAAAAAATAATGAGTGCTTAAATTATCATATCCACTTTTGTGACACTTTTTATGGTGGTATGTAACATAACATAACATAAACGTTCATGCCGAATATCCCCGAAGGGGTTGGCAGACGTACTAATACTTCTGAACATCTAGTGAAATTGTCACCTGGTATTCAAAGCACCCACGTTTTGCATGGACAGTGTACTCACGTGACAGGGGGCAGGCCTATCGCCGGTTTGTATGAATACACTGTCACACGACTAAGTACAACTCGGCCATGTGGGTTTCCTCACGATGTTTTCCCTCACCGTTAACAACCATGATAAATTAACCACACATATGTCTTTAGAAAAGACAAATTGGTGTAGGCACGAGCTGGGATTTAAACACTAGTCGCTTGCACGTTAACCGGTGTTCTACCCATTGAGCTATCACATCGCGGTGATATGTACATTTATATTATAAACAAAATTATTCTTTTTTTCTAAAATAAAGCATTTAAGAATAATAATCATATTAAAAGCTCTTATTCCCTTTACTCCATCAAACAACACTCACGGGAAGAAATGGATTAAGGCTATTCTAAGCCGACACTATATAGTAAATAAAAAATGCGTTAAAATAACACTGCCCAAGGAATTATACCATAGTATCAGTATAATCAGTAATACAAAAAAGGCGAATAATTTGTACAAAGAAAGAATAAATATATCACGATAAAAGTGTGTGACTTTCAGCTTTCACTTTCACTTTGGGTAAGTATTATCTGGAAATGACAACCTTTATTATTTGTTTCATTTAGATTCGGCCCCGATACTTGTGTGTTTGTAATAGATAAATATAACGGTTATACTACGAGCCAATTATTTCTTCTAGTGATTAAAATGCCCTACTGATTAAATTGCTCTGATACCTTTAGCTAAATAAATAATGTTTTCATTTGCGAAGGATATCTTATAGTGGGGACAACGCATTCACGTGGTACGAAGCAGACCTATCGCCACTTTGTGAAAACACACTACCACAAATTCAGGCAGAATAGCGCAATTAAATACCAAAAACTTATACGATAAGCTATTGTTAGGAACATTAACTAGGTTTATACTTTGTAAAAGCCTTAACTCAGTGATCGGTCTCAAAACCTCGATCGTCTAGGTTTAATATGACACATGATGTCTACGACTATGAATAGAATAAAAAGGAATGAAAAGAATCATTTATTTTTTATTTATTGTGTCGGTATTCCAAATGAGCACATTTTTTAAAATCCTTAATTTTCAGTTTTATTTTTAAACATATTTGTAGATTTTTGTAACTACGAATGTAATTTATAACATGTATCGTAACAACGGTTGCACAGACCCGTCATACAATTCACCAGTAACAGATGGATGCTGGTAGAGGACAGTTTAAATGGGGAATGTATATGCCTTGTCTAAATGGGCCTACCTGCATATAAGCCATGTAGGGCCTCGCCGTTAACAACTTTTATTAATAAATAAGAAATAACTTTGGAATATATATATATATATAGTCTCATTAAATAAGGGGTGGTGCTCTATCCAACAGAACTACCAAGGTCAAAATGTATATATACTCACGCCATTAATTCCCATTGGGGTAGGCAAAGACTATCGATCGCCACTTCGTACGATCCTGGCAAACCTCTCTAGCTTCATTTACATCCATCAATCTTTTCATACATGCTCTTTTAATTCTTCATACTTCGGACGCCAGCCTTTTTGAGCACACTCTCAATTTGGTCCAAGTGTGTTCTCCGTGGTCGTCCTCTACTAACATTACCATCCACACAAGCTCTATAGATCCTTTTTACCAATTTTCTATTATCTATCCTCTCTATGTGCCTAAACCATCTCAACATTCCTTTTTCTATCTTTCTTACAATATCATCTTTCACACCACACTTTTCACGAATAACACTATTTCTCACTCGGTACACACAATCTAACATTACAAATTTTTCTGAGGGACCTCATCTCTACTGCATTCACTCTGCTCTCATGCTTCTTCTGCCACACCCAACATTCGCTTCCATACATAAGCGTAGGAACAAGAACAGCATCATGCACAGCCATTCGGGCCTTTTCAGACACCGATTGACTGATCATTAGGCTATTCATTGCCCCATTTACCGCATTACCCTTTTTCACTATATATATATGTAGTATATGCAAAAACATTATATGTGTTAATACCCCCAGAAAAACAAAATGTATTTTCAAAAGCCATTGTTGGTATGCATTTTTAGGGCAACTAAACTAACAAAACGTTCTTTCAGTTTTGCAACACAAACTGAAATCCTTTTTGGCAGCTATCCATTTTCATCTTCAGCGCCAGATAAAACCGTAACTTCATTTTACATTTGATAGCCAAATGTTGAGGCTACATACAAACTGTTTTAGATATTGTCATGAAATTGAGTCACAAATACAGGCAAATCGGTAAATACTGAATAAATCTCATTGATAGGCGTGTGATCCACAACAATAGACGTAAAGTTCAATATAAACAGAGTTGGGCAATCCAATATCGCTTGGATGGAGGTGTATTCTACTATTATTAAGCAAACATCAATACTGAACCTTATTTCAATATGAAAATATATAGCTTCAAAATCGTGGTATTATTGGCACTTTACGTAAATGTAAGAAAAAAATCGGGATCGTAAAATATGATAAATGATTGTGTCGCATTAATTATTTTATTACTTTATTTAAGGCACGTCATAGAAGTACATAAGTAATAACTATTATGATTTAAATGAATAAATAGTCAACGAGTGTGTACAACCATTCTTAAATGTGTTGTTTCGCGACAATACAATACGATTATAATATTTTCATGTTAGTCAATCAGTAAAATATGGAAATTACGCAATTATGGAATACGGAATTGCCGGGAAGTGTCGGCTTAGAATAACTCTACCCCATTTCAACCCGTGAGTGATCGTAAGAGGCGACTAAGGGTATAGGGGCTTTTTAAGTGATTTTTGGGCGATGTGGTTGGAGTCCCCGTCACCAAAAACATTTATTATTACCATCTTTCCCTTATTAACTTCCAAAAGTGGCTGAAAAATTTCTCATACCAAAGCTCTGGCTACCCCGTTAAGGGATTTATAGCTGTGAGTATATGTTATGTTATGTAAAATATGGAAACGCCCGTTCTCTCCTGCAGTAACAAATGAATTGAAAATATCCCCTTAGAATTATTGAATACAATGAAATACCGAGGACATGATTTTGAAAATGATGGACACATTTTAAATCTTGGAAGTAAGTTTCTATCTTTCAAACAATTAACTATGACAAATCAAAAATAAAGCTTCTAAACCTACCCAATTAACTACGAAATCATTTAAACAAGAGTACGCCATGATTATAATAAAGTTTTTGATAGTAAGAAAAAACCAGACTTTGTAAGTTACTTGGTAAGTAGTTAAATTCAAGAATACTTCCCTTGCCTTCCGTAATAGAAGCAAATACCATACATAATTATGTACTTGTAGTAGAATGCGGACCCTATTTCCAATCTTACAATCGTAGAGTTAAGAATGGTTCACACACATCAGTGACGTTGGGTGTTCGCGAATATTCAATCCGGAATTAACAATTTGCGGTGAGAATATTGAATTTGGTTATCGGAGTCTATTGTTAGGTCCTGCTTTCAATATTTTGGGATTGAATAAAAACGACCATTGTGTGGAAGAACATAAAAGAGCTTGACGTCAAACACACTTGACAGATCATGATCGAAAATGTATTAAAATAACATGTCCTTAACGAATGTTGTTCGATTCAATAACATCTAACGTTAACTTTTTAGGATTTTCTGTGCTGCTATGATAAAATGAGCAAAATGTACTGTTGAGTAAAATTTTATAAAATATGAGCAAACATAGATTTTTCTTTCTGTTGGTTATATGTTTTATACATAGATATACTTACGAAATAAGAGCCCATTTGAGAGATAGTTAACCTCTCACGATTCATTTATTTGTATCTTAAGAAAGGAATTCTCTTACTTTTCGGACTCTTTTAACCAGTAAGTCTAACTATTCACGACGGAATAATTTTACATATTAATATCCTATGAAAAAAAAATCGTTGGACATAAGCGCCTCCTTAAAATTTGCATAAGGATCGGTCCTGTGCTACCCTCATTCTTCTGTTTTCTGAAACCTATACCAGCTTGTTGCCAAACCTTGTTTATAACTACCCACACTAAGTCAATCATCTAATATGTGGCCGCCATTCCAGAACTTGCATTAGTTACCCGACAAATAACTAACAATTTATGGAAATAATGGAATTTAAGCAGGTAACATACATACATATTCTCACGCCATTATTTCCCATTGGGGTAGACAGAGACTATCAATCTCCACTTTTTAAAATCCTAGGAAACCTCTGTAGCTTATATCCATCAATCTTTTTATACGTTCTTTATTCTTCTTCAAACTTCGGAAACCTTGAATTTAATAATACAGATTCTTCAATGGTTCATTTTTATACAAATTTGGTGTTTCAACACCTTTTCACCCCCTTTTATTAAGGTCTTTCTTTCGAAATCGTAGCCGCAAAGAATACTGTATTGTATATCCCTTTCATACTCACACATACATGGGTGGCTTCAAAAATGAACGTGGGTGGTGAGGTCGCAATGGCAATTCTGAGTAGGACTTTTTAAATCTAATTTTAAAAATCCATTACGGTACTATCTTTTTACCTTTATTCAATCAACAATCCCGTCCTTCACGAAATAAAAATATACAGGAAAATTCAAACTTCTTTTTCCCTTTAAAACTCGATTGGAAAGTTACAAAATTTTAAGTAAGAAAACATGTTTACGCAATATTAAAATAAGTATAATATTTGGCTTGCACCGTAAGGTTCTACTTGAGTAGATGGAAAGTACTAAGTAATGAGCGTGTTCGAGCAAACCTTTAAGGGGCTTAATTCCGTGTTAAGTACCCACTTCTTGTTCAGGTAAATCTGTTGGAGCTCTCAATAAAGCTTTTCTAATATTGAGGCATGCCGAAATTGCGGTTCTTGTTATACGATTACGAGAAATAACGATAATAGAGATTTTAAAAAGAAGTTTTTTTAACTGGAATCAAAACGCAAACTTGTCTTTGTTAAAAAAATATAAATTTTCATTTGCAGTTTTATAAAAGTAAGCTATATCTCAAAAAATATTAAGTATATTTTTTAAACCAATTTTCGTTGTTAGTTTTTATTGAGATCCACAACATCTATTTAATTTATATTTTTCATTCTGTTATTTTAAAAGTTAGAGGTGGGAAAGCAAATTTCACAACTTCGGAAGTTTACATCCTTCCAACCGCAGATTTTACATAAATATTGTTGTAGGAACCTGAATGTCATTTTTAAAGACCTGTTTAAGATACCCAACATGTACGGGCTCTATAATATATATATATTTTTTTAATTTGTTTCATGCATAGAGAGCTCCCCCTTTTTTACCAAACCTTGCAGCGGTTTACAAATTACGTCTACCTATTAATTTTCACACCACGTAGCCTCATCAGTTTCGTAAATAAATTGCTGTGACAAACGGACAGACAGACATGAATCTAATAGGGTTTAGTTTCTTGGCATTCCGCTACGAAACTATATGCTCAGCCAGCAGTAATTTGGTTATATTGTTAAATTTAAGATCATCCGTAAATTTAACAATCATATTATCATCTCTTGAGTAAATGATCCTGCAATTCTATTAAAATTACTAATACGTAGCTGCTAATAATAACAATTCTTAGCTGATACTTTACTTATCCATAAGATTGCTTAAATACATACATACATACATATACTCACGCCATTAGTTCCCATTGGGGTAGGCAGAGACTATTGATCGCCACTTCGCACGATCCTGACAAACCTCTCTAGCTTCGTTTACATCCATCAATCTTTTCATACATGCTCTTTTATTCTTCATACTTCGGACGCCAGCCTTTTTGAGCACACTCTCAATTTGGTCCAAGTGTGTTCTCCGTGGTCGTCCTCTACTAACATTACCATCCACACTAGCTCTATAGATCCCTTTTACCAATTTTCTATCATCCATCCTTTCTATGTGCCCAAACCATCTCAACATTCCTTTTTCTATCTTTCTTACAATATCATCTTTCACACCACACTTTTCACGAATAACACTATTTCTCACTCGGTCAAATAATCTAACATTACAAATTTTTCTGAGGGACCTCATCTCTACTGCATTCACTCTGCTCTCATGCTTCTTCTGCCACACCCAAAGGATTGCTTAAATATTCAATCCAAATCTAGTAGATATTTACTAAATAAATAATGAGAACAGAATATCAAGAAAATATAGCCGACCGTAATAAAATCATTTTACTCGCTGTTTTTGACGGGCTATGGTTTAATGCCGACTTTATCTGCTACATTACCTTCACAAAGCGTTTTCTTGAAAGGTCAGATCTTCGGAATCGGTGAGGTTTTATGCATGAGTTTTTACATCACTAATTAAAAGCAAAATTTGAACTTTCATTTTCTTTGTTCTCAACGACTGTTGTGATGTCATTTTTAGGAAAATTTAAGGTGAGTAGATGTATATTTTATTATTATGTACGTAAAGGTCGTATTTTTCAAAAGCTGTTGTTATGGTTTTTTTAAATACTAAACGCAACTGAATCATCTTGAGGTAATGAGGATTTTTTAAATGCCTGACCTAAATTTGTCCGACTTCATAGTTAATCATACCTAAATCAATAATCGACTATTATGGCGGCCCGACAAAATAAAAAGGAAAGAAACTAATAATTCTTCGTATATCTAATAAGAAAATAAAAATACGTACCGTTAGATTCTTTTGGTTTATTAGTAATCTCTTGAGGTTTCATGGTATAGATAGAATCTGAAAATTGATTACATTGTTTTATAAATGCCTTTATAAAACATTTCAAATTACACATCTTCCTAGTCTACCTAGTCACGTTAGTTCACAGTTAGTGCATTCATATACTCACGGCCATAGATCCCAAAAAGGGGAAACCAGAGCTTTAGAGCTAGAAACTCCTCAGCCACATTTGGAAGTTGATAGGGGACAAGATGGTAGAAATAAAGTATCGTCGATGATAGATCTCCAACTGCATCGCCCAAAGACCCCTAAAAAAAGTCTTATACGCTTAGTCGCCTCTTACGACACCCGTAGGTAGGTAGTTGCATTCTAAGCCGGCACTACAAGGCACTATAATTTATAATGAACTGCACTATAAAAGACAACAAAGAACATCGAACCCCACAAAACTGCGCAATTCTTTATAAAAGTAGAAATATAATAAAAATCGTATACCATTCTTTGCCGACGTAGTTTTATTTCTATCTGGAGCAGTGAAAGTACGGTTCTGATATCCGGAGCCGAAACCCATCAGTTCTTTATCCCTCATTGATTGCTCAGCTGAAAGTTATTGCGCCCGATTCACATACACTCGTTTTGTAAATCTTTGAACTCGATAGCAAATGCTTCGATAGAAATATTTTTTGTGAATTAAATATACATACATACATATTTACTTACAGCTATTAATCCAAAAAGAGGTAGCCAGCAAGAGCTTCAAATTGAAAAATTACTCAGCAACTTTTAGAACTGACTTGTTGAGATACTATTGTAATAAAAAATACCTATATATTATGGTGACAAAGAGATTATACACCTACATATTTAAAATTTATCACGGTTGTTAACGGTGAGGGAAAACATCGTGAGGAAACCCACATGGCTGAGTTGTACTTAGTCATGTGACCGTGTATTCGTACAAAACGGCGATAGGCCTGCCCCCTATCACGTGAATACATTGTCCATGCAAAACGTGGGTACTCTGAACGCCAGGTGACATTGTCACGTGATGTTCAGAAGTATTAGTACCTCTGCCAACCCCTTCGGGGATATTCGGCGTGAACGTTTATGTAACGTTTATGTATGATGTATATTTAAAATTAAATGGTACAATATCTATAAAGCCCATCGTGGCTTATAGATATTGATTATGATCATGATTATTATAATCATCGTGTTTTTTGCACAGTTTACTGAATTACATATATATCTACACTGAGCTATCACGGTTGACTATTGTAACTTGTTTTCAAATGAAATGTCGCCTACCACGTGAATAGGGTGTAACATATTACTAGCAGTGAAAGGGCACCATGAAAAATAAAAGTGTTACACAGTTTGATATTAAAAACGCGAATCGGTCAAATCCTCGAAATGAAATATTGCAACTGCAATACTTGTTAGTGTTTGCTTCGAGGATGCTGTCGGTGAAATTCAATATTTTTGAGAGTCACTATTTACTATCAAACGTTCTTGTAATACAAGCTGGACGCGAAAATGATACAACTGAAGCACAAAAGGTTTTTTACGAGTTGGATGGAAACCTTATATTTGTTAAATTTCAGCCCTAATATACAAATAAGTATAGATGAATTTTTGCTACGGAAAAAAAATATCTGAAAAATCTACCAATAACTTCGATGACACTATTTATAAATCAAGTGACGAATTCTCGATTATTTTCAGAATATTAGGTGATGTTATGATAACAAATTACCACAGCCATATCTTTAGAACTACCTACGCGGTATGAACTCTTGACCTTATCAGTTTTTTTTACATATTATGTTGTATAGGGTTAGGCAGAGACTCTTATTCACTACTTTGTACAATCCTAACATACCTCTCAGGCTTTATTTAGACTCTACAGTGCTGTCAAAAGTGGCCGTATATTCTTCACATTTCAGACACCTTTTAACTCTCTATAAGGTATTTTTGCAAGTAATTGGATGACTCACCAGGATTCACAGGGTAATAATTCCTACCGCCAGGATAGCCTGCCAAGTAGGATGGATCAATTCCAGATATAATCTGCGTTTGACTTGCCCCGACCTGAGGAAGCGCTTTTAATTAGAAACGGTCAGGAGCATAATCTTCCCTACATGATCCCTATTAAACTTTGATGTGTTTATTAGTAGAAAGAGGTAAAAATCAAACAAACTTTTAAAGCTCCTACTAACCTTGGCTATGATACTAGTAGACGGAGCTTTGCTTTTAGAAAAAAGGCTATACGTGCCAATCGGTTGGCGCGTGATTATTTTCAAAAGTATCAAGAGCAGTTAGTAATGTAAAATAAGCAATTATAAATTAGGTATAGTTTTTTTAAACTTAATGTAATTTATAAGAACTAATCGTTGTCCATTGATCGCGATTCAATTAGAGAAACCACGGACAGTTAATATTCAAGACAAACAATATTACTCAGAACTTAATTCCATACAACAGGACTATATATTTTAACAATTAATATAACAGTATAATATAGTCGCATAAAGCTTTATTAAAATATTCTTAATTTAAATTAATGCTATAATATTTTTACTGTCTCCTTAACAGAACTTTTAAATTTACCGCGTTATATTAAATATACGTTATGTCCTATTAAGTTTCTTTGTTGGATGAAAGGTTTTTTATCCATCGTGAGTCTAATATATAAATATATTTAGTTCTTTTGTAATAAACGATTGCTTGGTTTTAGTAGCTATTTCTCTATTTCGATATATACCTAATATGAGTATTTCTCTAGCAACTTTGACAATGAATATGATGTCTTTGTGAGAGATTAGTAGTTTTTTCACTTACAGGCATTTTCATTCCAACTTGCGGGTATGAGGGCACATTTGTTTGCACAACGCCTATAAATCCTTGGCCCCGAGCACCCAGTTGCATGCCCGGAAATTGCCCGCCATAACGGCTTTCATAATACATTCCTCCATCGGACCTGTCATTACAAATAGGAAACGAATGACTTTCATAAACATAGATCACATTTATTTATTTATAGAGTGTACTTAACTATGTTATAAATACTGAAACAGGATCAGTCAGAGCGGTAGTGGTGTGAGTACGTTGACAAAAGATGGTAAAATTAAGGATTATCCCACCAAAAACATTTTGTAAAAAACTAGCCAAGTCTCGATAAAGCTGCTTGTTTATCTTAAGTAATTAAATCTCTAAAATAAGTGGAACCAAGTCTGAGGTTCCTAACTGCGATTTATTTATTATTATAGTTAATTTTGCGTGACTTGGCCGTTGACTTGTAATTAGTAGATTATGATTAAAGTTTAAGGGAAACGTAGAATTAATCACCAGAGTTCTTACAACTCAAAATAAAGATAGATTAGAATCACAAAAAAATGTTAAGTGGACTCTACATAATCGGCAAAGAAGTCTAGATGATATAAACTAGATAACTTAGTAAATAAACTTAATTATACATACTAAGCGTGTCAAGAATGTTCAACGGCAATAAATTCGTATATATAATACGTTCAATAAATCGCAGTAAGGAACCTTAGACTTGGCTCCACTTATTTTAGAGAGTTAATTACTTTTTAAAGATAAATAAGCAGCTCTATCGAGACTTGGTTAGTTTTTTACAGAATGTTTTTGGTGGGATTTCACTTCTTTTTGACAGGACGTGGTCTGATTGAATGGTTACATATTCTTATTATTAAATTATCCTGTAAAGTCAAATAAAAATAAACTCCATAACTTCTCCCATCTATAAAATTCACGAAAAAAACCTTTTAAACGTGTAAATAAATACGCTACTGGGATTTAAAATACAGCCAGCGCCACCTAGTGACGAGTAGTAGTACTAATGCTAAATAACGTGAGCGAAACCGCGGCTGAGTGCTAGTATATAAATAATTATTATTATTGGATTGAATATTTTCATTTATTGAGTAAAATGCAGTTAATCGACTTCTATTTCTCGTAAATACGCCTATTATAGTTTGGCAGTACTCTTATTATGTTTTCTCATCAGCGTCACCAGGTAGTCCAGATCTTCCATAAACCTTGTTCTGATAGTTTTTTTTATGTGGGCATTAAAATCTACCTCTGTACCAAATTTCAGCTCTCTAGGTCTATGGGAAGTACTTGTTCTATTTTGATGATCAGTGAGTCAGTCAGTCAGTGTCGAAAATGTGAAACTTGGCATTAGCTTAACTTCGGAATAAATTGATCTACCGACTTGAAATTTTGGATTTCAAGTGCGTGATTACGAATTTCTAGGTGACGAAAATTTCAGCGTTTTAATCCTATCTTGAGGTTCTCGAATGGGGCCCTGAAAATGCGGCGAAACGGTTCCAGAAAAGGATGGTACGGCAGTGTTTGCTTCGCGCTCGACTTGGCGGGGGCACTGCCGTGCCCCCAGATTAGACATAGGTTTCAACCGAAATCGCCAAACAACTATTTAATAAGTCCTAACGTAAAAAATAGAGTAGAGCTATTCTAAGATGACACTAGCCAGGCATACATGACACTGAAAAGATGATTAAGCATTTTGGAGTAAAGAAAAGAACCAGTTTGTATGAAATAATAGCAAATAACCATCTAAAGCAGTTACACAAATATCTACGGACATACAGGTAGTAAAGTGTATGGTCATAGAGGACCTAAGTAAATAGAGTGGAAACCAAACGTAGTTCATTGCAAAAAATTGCTGATTAAATTCTGCTAAAAACTGATTGTCGAAATACGTTGTCCCTACACCCTGATTGGTTGATTGAATGTTTTCATTTTTGTTGGTTATACATTTGCTTCGCTTGAGTTAGTGGAAATGTGGAAAAGCACTAAATCATTTACCTATATTGACATTCTCCGTTTCTTATCTATCAAGCTGTTTTCTCTATGTGTATGGTACACAGATAAAGGTAGCCAAAAGTAACTATAATAATGATAAGTATAATAAGCATTCATATTTTTGTGACTCGTATAAATAACAACCTTGATAGCCCATGGGACACGCCACCGCTTCTCATGCGGGAGACTTTAGTTCAAATCATGAGTCGAGCCTATATTCCCATTTTATTTTGCTTAATAAATTATTATTAAATTTAGCTATCATGGTTGTATAGCGTATAGCCATTATTTTTATACTCAACTTCCAAATGTGGCTGTGGTATCACATATTCTGAAGTTATGGCTCCCCAGTTTTGATATTTATAAAGGCCAAATAGGTTACTGTGAATCCCCCAGACATGAATTCAAAAGTTTTCCGGTTTTATTGTTCATCCAAATGAGGATCTTAACTATACGCTATGGACTATAATATGCAGACGATAGGGATCATTACTACGGATGGCTGATTTAGTAGGTCAGTATAGGAAAGTCTCAAAATGAAAGACATAGGCTGTTCTTAGGCAGCATGTCATAAATTTAAGTATAAATAAACTGCTTTCATGATTTAAAAATATATAGAAAAATAAGTAAAGCAAAAAGACGTGAGGGAAACCACATGGCAGAGTTGTACTTAGTCATGTGATAGTGTATTCGCACGAAGCGGCGATAGGCCTTCCCTCTATCATGTGAGTACACTGTCCAAGCAAAACGTGGGTACTCTGAACACTAGGCGACAATATCACGTGATTTTCAGTAGTACCTCTGCTCTGCCAACCCCTCCAGGGATATTTGGTGTGAACGTTTGAGTCTTTAAATCTTGAGAATGATGGCAAAAAACGAAGTCATTTCAAAAATAAATTTAAAACAATGACTTTTGTTACTTTAAGACATCATTTATCTACACAGCCTATATCTAAATGAAAACATTATTGTTTTTATT
This sequence comes from Bedellia somnulentella, assembly GCA_963576735.1. Classification (NCBI taxonomy): domain Eukaryota; kingdom Metazoa; phylum Arthropoda; class Insecta; order Lepidoptera; family Bedelliidae; genus Bedellia; species Bedellia somnulentella. The sequence goes on from OY755184.1 coordinate 15,318,460, forward strand.
TTTGTCAAACTTCCGGTTTTATAACCGAACTCAAAAAGAGTATACGTATGTAGACATTGTTGTAACTAAAATCGATGTCATGGTTCTTTAGAGAAGAACTTCTATAACTATTAGTTTTACGCTTCTCAATACTGACCCATTTAAATAGACCACCATACATACTGATAAATAAATATACAAACATATATACATACTCACGACCATAAAACCCAAAAAGGCGTAGCCAGAGCTTCAGAGCTAGAAACTCCTAGCTAAGCCACATTTGGAAGTTGAAAGGGGTGATTTCAAGATGGTAGAAATAAAGTATCTTTGGTGATGGGTCTCCAACCGCATCCCCAAATAACCACTTAAAATAGCCAGATAGCCTCTTACGATACCCGTGGGTAAAAAGGGGTAGTGACTTTTTAAGCCGGCACTACGCAGCACTGATAATAGAAATAACGACTAAATTGTAGGACAACAGTCACGTATAGATAACAAAGAAAATATTTCATGCTCTTTTCCGAGAACAATGAACCTATCTAAATCAGTTCAATATTTCCAGGGAGACAACAAAACGGACAGACAGCCATAATTTTGTTTTATAGTATAAGATAAACATACATATACTCTCGGCTATAAATCCCTTGAAGGGGTAGCCAGAGCCAGGGAATTAGAAATTCCTCAGCCACTTTTGGAAGTTGCATGGGGAAAAGATGGTGGAATAAAGGTTGTTGGTGATGGGTCTCCAACCGCATCGCCAAAAATCCCTTAAAAGCCCAATACCGTTAGTCGCCTCTTACGTACACCCACCGGAAGAAATGGGGTAGTGCTATTCTAAGCCGATACTACACAGCATTAAGTATATTTATTTATTAAGTGTTGTAACTTAATAGTACTTAGTAATTTAATACGAAACTTACTGCCTTAATGTCGAAAGAGGCGGCTACGGGTATTGAGGCTTTTTAAGTGATTTTGGGCGATGTGGTTGTAGACTCATCAGTCATCACCAAGAACCTTTGGTTTGCAATCTTTTCTCCACGTAACTTTAAAACGTGACTGAGGAATTTCGTATTCTGAAGCTCTGGTTGCCCCTTTTAGGATTTTTTTGCCGTAAGCATAATATGTCGTTCGATTCGATTATCGTTGGGCCTATGTCCAGTGTCTATTGGCACATGATTATACATACATACACACTCAAGCCATTCGTTCCTAATGAGATAAGCAGACTCTATCGATTGCCGCTTTGTACGATCCTGGCAATCCTCTCTAGGATGGTAATTTTTCATGTTGATGAGTATAACAAAGCGAGCTATCCCCGGTTTCTTCGGCTATGGATTTGTACTTAAAAATGCGTACTGTCAACTAATATACATACAATCTTTCACGTTATCGTGATTTACTGAGGATGTGACGTAATAAATCAAATCAATAAACATTTCATTACATCCTGACGGTAAATATTCTTTATTTGTGATATTATGTCAACAATACTTACGATTGATTAGCTGGTATATTTCTTGGAGGAAATGATATAATTTGTTGGTCTAATGGAGGTCCTGGGGACAACAAATGATTTTAAACACATCAAGAATTTTAGTAACACATCGAATGCAGGTTCATACTTACCTACTGTCATTTTTGGCTCCCTTATTACATATCGATCCATTGTTAAGTACTAAATGCAGAACTATCGAAATTAAAACAACTTAATAAACTTATTAGTAAATAAACAGAAAGGAGAGTAGCAAGCAAGGAGCAATTCAAAAAGCCTAACTAAAATTGCCGCCTAAAAAACTTTCATGAGAGGATTCAAAATAAGAATGAAAAAAAATCTAAATAAAAACAACAAAACTTTTTAACATTATGGTTAGATATTTTTTTTATGTGTAAAGAAAGAGGTCTAAATCAAAGTTATTATGGCAATTTACTTGCTATAATTTACTTACTATAATTTACTTATATTTTTTTATGTTATTAACTTCTGAACATTCGTTTATTTATATCATAAATAAGCTAGGTGTTTATTGTTTAACTGAACAGATTATGACATGCATTATTCGAAGTTTTGAATAATAGCTACGGGATGTAAATAGTTTTTAAACAAGAGACGGAAGTTTGTTTATTAATGCAGGAATTAAAAAACACTTTTGCGAAGGGAAATCCATCCCTATCATTTTAAAACAATATAAATGCATCGCGAACCTTAATGTAGGCTAGATTAGTTCATAAATTATTTATGGATAATTGAACTATCTATCGCTATCTACGAAAACTAATGAAAATAAAATAACATTTCCTTAAAGCTACAAGTAACGCCATCTGAAGGAAATTCATCGAACATCTATAAGTCTGTCCACGTCTGTCCTAGCTTGTCTAGGGTTGTAACTATTTTTTTGTTTGGCAGTAACATTTCAGAGATGTTAAATTTTGTCAAAATTGATCCATTAATATTCTGCAGAAAGGCGCGTCACTCACGATTTTCTATTATAAATTTATTCCTAGATGGTACATATAGCAGTCCCACTCCAAAGAATGTACTTATTTTTTGCGTTGTCATAACTAAAACTATCCAAAAGTGATTTTTTGTGATAAACGGATTGTGTCTGCTTTATAAATTACATTTATAGTTCAGCATCTTCCTCATTGTTTCACTTATTTGTTTTTATGAGGTATTTATGATTGTCATCACGATAGCTGTAACAATTTATGTATCGATTTTCACTTTCCAAAAACGTATACTTACCTACTTTACGTTCTATCGTTTTTGAATGAAACTAAAAATAAAAACTTAACCCTGGAGTCGCCAGCACCCTTAGTCTGTATCGCCAGCACCAGCACCGCACAGATTATAGTACTGAATGATACTACATTTTGCTCTTCTGATTTGCTGTTCTGTGATGCAAAGTAAATAAATAAAAGTGTGTAATACGTGTAATATAAAGTTTTATAAAATTCTCAATATTGTCAATTGATATAGCAATGGAATTACAAGACAACTATTACAATAAATCAGAATACGTAGAAACGGTTAGTAATCGCTTTTCCTTATAGGAATTTAAGTATAATCACTTTCCACTTAAGGCTGACGCATATATATTTTTCAATTTTCATTTCAGGCCTCCGGCAATAAAGTAAGTCGACAAACGGTATTATGTGGCTCTCAGAATATTGTTTTACATGGAAAGGTTATTGTGCAAAGTGATGCCATTATCAGAGGGGACTTAGCAAATGTTAAAACTGGTAGATTTTGTATAATAAGTAAGGGCGCTGTTATAAGACCTCCATTCAAGAAATTTAGCAAAGGGTGAGTAATGCTTTATTCTATTATATCATATTAATATTGGGTAAATTAGATAGCCAAAGAAATATAATCAAAAGGAGGTCCAAATTAGAAATGCAGTGAATACATTGCTTGGCATGACCATTAGACTAATTCTCATCATTGCTAATTAATCCATTGAAAACCATAGCAAAATGACCAAATTCATATATTTAGTGTCACTTTGCACTACGGTTGAATAGTAAAAACTATTAATAAGAAACTAAAAATATTTGTTGTATCTTTTGTCCCTCCTCATATTTTATTTAACCTATTCATGTTATAACGACTGATTTGTGTCCATTTTTTTTCCTTTAATTAGAATTTCGTGTTCTGCTCTAATTTGCTTCCTCTTTATCCTATACTAACTTTTTCCTTGATCCCCATACCAAACCAAAGTACTCAGTAGAAAAAGAAATTATTGTAAAATTCCAATTTACAATGTTTTCTACTGCTTGCAGAGAGTTCGTAACATTTAAGCTCAAGCCAGCTAATCAACTATTTATTATGTTCTATTCAAACTAAGATCAAAATGCAGATGAGCAGTAATGTTTGTTGTTTATGCCCCAAGTCCGTCTCCGAGACAATTTTACTATATAGATAGTCAAATTCTGTTCAAAATACTACTGAACCGCCTGTGCTTAATGAGGTTAGCAAACCAAACACATCTACTATCTTGTCAAATGCAATTATCTTTAAATAACAACAAGGCAATGAAATACAAAATTTCATGTTATTATTCATGACATGCACTTCACTGAATACTTAAGCTTTTCTCATTTTCTCTCAGCTATTAGTAATATACCGATATTATCTTTAGAAACTGTCTCATCTGAGTAACCCAGCATCACCTCCTAGCATCAGCCATAGGAGATGAGAGCAACTTTTCATGTTTTGTGACAAATTCAAAGATATTGCATGCATAATGCAAATTCTTCTCACAAAACATATCACATAGTCACTCTCACAGCTCAGAATATAGCCCTTGCTGTAGTCCAAGATGTGACACTTATTGATAGATAGTAGTAAGGTGTTTTTTTTAAATATCACTTATTATTTCAGAGTTGCATTCTTCCCTCTCCAAATGGGTGATCATGTGTATGTTGGAGAGAATACTGTCGTCAATGCAGCTGTTGTTGGATCCAATGTTTATATTGGCAAGAATGTTGTTATAGTAAGTCACACTGTCTATTTTCTTTTGTAAAAGCTTAAAGTAGTGGGCAATATTGTTTATTGAGTTAATACCTACAATAGTTAACACACCTATGACTCGAAATTTACTATAATGTATGTATATGGGAACAAAATTAAAGAAAAGAGGCTCATTTTATACCCCAGGAGGGATGGCAGAGATGCTTATACTTCTGAACATGCTTCTTCAGTACCAACAATTTGCCTGGACAATACATTCATGTAAAAGTGTGCAAGCCTATCCAGCTTTGTATGGTTATGTCACACATAACTACAACATGAGGTTTCTTTTCTCAGGGACGGCGCTGTGTACTAAAAGACTGCTGCATGATAGAAGACAATTCAGTTTTGCCTGCAGAAACAATAGTCCCATCGTATGCCCGCTATTCAGGAAGCCCTGCTAATTTTATTACTAATTTACCAGAAGCCATGCCTGATCTCATGACAGAGTTTACCAAGAGTTATTATCAACATTTTCTACCAACTAATACAAATTAGTTTATGCTTAGCTTAAGTATTTAAATTAAGACGAGATTTTTTTATTAATTATGTATAATAAAATATTTATAAACTTAATGCTTTTATTATTGAAAATCTTTCACTAAGATGCTTTTGTGTCGGGAGAAAGAACTCGTCCATCATCTATGACACGGAAAGTGTGGTAGAGGTACTAATACTTGTGAACATAACATTTTATTTCCTAAATTTTAGAGTGTATTTTAACCACATCCTGAAAAGAACATTCACGTAATATGTCTTTCGCACTTTTTACAAAGATACTGTCACATGGCTACAACTCTGCTTCAAATGTTTTCTCACGATCTGTCACTTTAAAAATTAATATTGGGCAATATCTGCAATGATTTTTCCATCGAAACATTGTTCTATTATACATGTTTAAAAAAAAAAAATAACTAGACCACAGTATAAATATTGTTATTAGATAGATACATTATTCACCAATGATATCCTTCTACTATTCTTAGCCACCGATCATTTCATTACATACGTGCCACTTCAATTGTGTCTTACAGAGTGTATGTGGAAATTGAAAATTATTTTAATACGTTAAACGGGAGGGGAGATTACTTGTTCGTTTAGTAAATACAAGCAAACCTCAGCATTTCGGTAGTAAAGTTATATCCTGTTATACCCTGCCGCTTTACCTAGTTTTATACTTTTCATTGCCTTCATTGTGAATTTTAAGGAAATATTATCAATTATAATTTTTAATGTTTGACATATTTTTGATTGATGATGTATGTTTTTATTGGTATTTTCATTAAATGTTAGGCGTTTTATAATAATTATTATTTTTGACATTGTGTTTAAAAAAGTTAAAAAAAGTATGTTGACCAATTCGATTATTTGATTATAGGAGTACGGTAGTGGAAACGCAAATTTCAATAAAAAAAAAATGCAGTCATAATGATCGAGTTTTTCACTGAATACTTATCCTTATATATTAAACGAGAGAGGGTGGATTTTGTGAACCAGCCTGTGTCGCGATGCTAAGAGCTAGAAAATTGGTTCAGGTATTAAATTGAAGGTCTGCATTTGAAGTTTTACCGAAAACTCATACATTTTCCGTAACTGGATTAGTTAAATTGTTAGCGATTTATAAATTGTAAAAATTGGCCCATAGACTTTGCTGGAGTTAAGAGCGCGCGCAAATGTGTCAGTCTTCAGTCACGAGATTGAATTGATTCGCTCGCGAGTAATTTTCAACTTTGGATTTAAACCGGATACAAAAAAATGTAGTCCACGCGGAGGTAGTATAAATTATATCTTAGTACTCCACTGCGGCGTAAAGTAAAAGATTAGATTAGAGGTTCTCCCATCCCTAATTATTGACGATTGCTTTTGTATTTCGCACGCTTAATACTACAGCGATCTATGTCAAAATTTTAGTTACAATACTTCACAGACCTTAAAAAGCATGCTCTACAACATAGGCGCGAGAAAACACTCGTATTATTAACACAAAAAGGTTCAAATTCACTTGGGTCTTTATCGTCTCGTATTCATAATAATAATAATAACAATGTGATCTCTGGAGCTCAGAACGGATGTAGGGGCGGTAGTCGCGGTAGCAAGGAGCTGCTCTTCATCGATGCGGTCGTAGGCCAACTGGTAAAACGCAACCGTCGGAACTTTTCCGCTGGCTGGATAGACTACAGGAAGGCGTTCGATTCGGTACCTCATTCATGGCTCATGAGGGTCCTCGAGCTGTACAAAATTGATAGTGCAGTTCGACACTTCCTCGGGCAATGTATGGGGTGCTGGAGAACGATCCTGAGTTTAGACGGTCAGCGGATGACGGACGCGGACGACCAAATTGATATAAGGCGAGGGATTTTGCAGGGCGATTGCCTGAGTCCAGTTTAGTTTTGCTTGGCCCTGAATCCTCTAAGTACACTCTTGGAGAATTCGGGGACAGGCTTTCAGTTTCGGAGAGGCGGACCACGCTTGCCTCATCTCCTTTACATGGATGACCTGAAGCTTTACGCCCTCACGGCTGACAGATTGGCGGAGCTATTGACGATCACTTACGATTTCAGTGGTTCCGTCAAGATGTAGCTCGGGGTCGATAAGTGTGCGGTCATTCATGTTGAGAAGGGGCATATCGTGCACTCTGATGGTGTCGATGTCGGCACCAATCATATGAGGGCACTCTCCGAGGCTGAAACATACCGGTATCTGGGCATGTCACAAACCATCGGTGTGAAAGTGGCAGACGTGAAACATGGCGTTTGCGAGGAGTTTTATGAACGCCTGAAAAGTGTGCTTAATAGCTACTTGTCAGGCGTTAATAAGATCCGAGCCATTAACTCCTGGGTCATGCCTGTACTGATGTACACGTTTGGCGTGCTCAGATGGACTCAGTCCGAACTAGACGCTCTGGACAGACGAGTCCGCACGATGATGACCTCTCATCATCCGAGGTCGTCCGTTATGAGATTGTATATCCCGCGAAAGTGTGGTGGTCGAGGCCTCTTGAGTGCCAAAACCATGCACAACCGCGAGGTATGCAACCTCAGACACGATTTTTTGACGATGACGGATGATAGTATTCGGGGAGAGGTGGTCGCTAGTGATAAAGGACTGACTCCCTTATCGTTGGCCTCACAGGATTGGCGTACCCCGGAGGTACTTAGCACCTCTGATCGGGAGGCCGTATGGAAAGAGAAGGAGCTGCACGGGAGGTTTTACAAGGTACTTCACGAACCTTTCGTGGACCGTAAAGCCTCCCTGCATTGGCTGCGTTTCGGGGACCTCTTTGGGGAAACCGAAGGTTTTGTCTGTGCAATACAAGACCAGGTTATCAAGACGCGGAACTATCGGAAATACATCCTAAAGGACGGTACCACAGACATCTGTCGAGCATGTGGCCGTCCCGGAGAGTCACTTAGGCATTTTATTTCCGATTGTTCGGCTCTTGCTAACACTGAGTACTTGCACAGACACAACCAAGCAGCCAAAATCCTACATCAGGAGCTCGCTCTGAAACACGGACTCTTGCAACAGAGGCTGCCGTATAACAAGTATCTGCCGGAGCCAATCCTAGAAAACGACCGAGCCAAAATCTATTGGGACCGATCCGTTATCACGGACAGGACTATTCTAGCGAATAAGCCTGACATCGCGGTATGGGATCGGTCGCAGTCGAGGGTGTTTCTAGTGGATGTCACTATCCCACATGACGAGGGTCTCGTGAAAGCCGAAACCGAGAAGCGTCGGAAGTATCTTGACCTGGCTCACGAGATCACCGACATGTGGGGTGTGACCTCGACTGAAATTATCCCAATTGTTTTGTCCGCGAACGGGTTAATTCCAACCAGCCTCGCGACCAACTTGAGGCGGTTGGATTTCTGTGGCGTGTCGGTTCCAGCACAGATGCAGAAAGCGGTGCTGCTTGATACGGCTCGGATCGTCCGTCGGTTCTTGAACCTGACTCCCTGACCCCGACCGACTGTGCTCTTGTCGGGGAGTACCGCCTCTCCCATTAAAATTTTATATTTTCTTTTTCGGCCATGGGAGAGGCGAGAAACTAAAAGTGTTCCCAAAATAATAATAATAAATCTTTATTTCAGACAAATGCAGTCCATACAAAATAATACAAACTAGTGTTAGTAAAGATTTGTAATGTTGTAGAGCATGCTTTTTAAGGTCTGTGAGTATTGTAGCGATTGTAACTTGTAAGTAACTTAATTCATCAATTTTGACATTTTTGACATAGGTCACTGTAGTATTAAGCGTGCGATTTGTGTGCTTGTGTGCAGTGTTGCCAACGAAGGTGATTTTTCGCCATTTAGGCTACTCGGATCGGAAATCGGCAACCAAAAAATTCTAAAGGCGACTGGTCGCCCTTTAGGCAACTCGAAATATGAAACTTCGTTTTAGTTAAATAACCGAATTACAACACAAATGAGCACAAAAAAATGAACATAAAAAGTTTTGGAAAATCAAGTTAAAAGATAAAGAAGAAATCAAGACCAAATAAGTAACACAATGCAATTATCCATGATGATTGCCAATAATTCGTGCACATAATATGAATGTAACAGGTAAAATCCATGGAATGAAAGAAACATTTGCTGCAACAAAACAAATTTCAGCTAAGCAATCATAATGATAAGTTTACATGCTGGAAGAAAAATTTAATACTCCAGCAGAGCTTGTGCCAGTTCTAGCACAGTAAGATATCAAAATATTGTTATTGTCATCCTTCTGTTTTAACTTTTGTTTCTGTTAAAATTATTTTAAAATTTTCGCGTCCAAATATTTGTTTATTAGACTTTAGTTAAAAAGATTTGTTAGGATCAAGTATTTAAAAAGTACTGATTTTGAAAGCTGGTACAGAAAGTTGAAAGATAAATACATATGTAAATTTAAATCTTGTTGTTCATGAAAACCTCATGTAGGGATTATTACAAAATTTCGACACAGGTGGTGTCGAAATTTTTCTTTCCTTTATTTATTCTTTATTTATTACATATGTAAATTGTTAAAAAAGTGGTTTTTATTTTAGTTCAAGGGCTACTTTAACCTACTCAAGCTTTTAAATTGGGCGACACTACGTCTTAACTTGTTGGCAACATTGTTTGTGTGTGAGGTGAGACTGTGAGTGAGTGATGGATGGTGACGTTTGTTGTTGTGATGACGATTGTAGTTGATAGCTTTGCCATTTTCATTATTTTTACGAATAAAAAGTAGTTTAACTTAAAGTAACATTAATTATAATGTGTTACAACAATAATCCCTTCGTTTTCCAGTAATATAAATATCCCGGCGCTAATAGTACTTCTGTTTAGACATCAGTGCGGTGCCTGAAAATGGAGTTTCATTATTCGGATCTTATGCCAGGTAATATAATGGTGAATAAAATTATAACCAGGATTAGAGCATACATAATTGTCATATGGCTTCGTTTCATTAATTAATATCGCCCCTACTTAAGTTTCGGTTTATTTTAAAACAACTGTATACCATTTTTAAATTAAGCATATATTATTCAAGCTCACAAGCTTATATTGCTTACTTTATAAATCAAATTTCTACAATGTGATAATAATCAATAATAAAATAATTAATTGCATTCTGTAATTTTATATTTTCCCCCTTATTGGAAGATTAGTTAAATAATAATATTTATCATATATATGTATACTAATAAACTATCAAAAATATTATCCATGATAAGTTTCTGTATTTTGCCTTGGTTTGAAATAAATACATTCATAGTGTGTATCTGTTCCTGCAATAAATGAAAAAAATACATTGGTTAAATTTATAGGAATCAGATATTTTTAAGATGATAGGGTCAGAAGAGTATGGTGAATGAGCAATGATAGTTTAATTCTATTATAATCATTCAAGATACCTCTGCATGTACAGTGGAAAAGTGAGGTTCTAGACTCCCAACTTCTAATGATTATCCCACTGGACTGTCAGGTCTTTTGAAAGCACATATACTAGTATATTTTTTTAATAAAATTCTGGATTCCAAATGAATCTTTATTAATGTATTAATCTTACTTTTGGAACATTAAATTATCCATGGCTTCTATTTTTTTATGGATGACAGTTTAACAGAGTTGCATAAAAATGATTATGGACTGGGAATGGGGGTATTCATTTTCAAATGCCTTTTATATGCTGACAATCCAGTGCTACTGGCATTATCGGTGGAAGAGCTGCAAGTGATGATGAATATTGCATGTGCATCTTTTGTAACAAAGGGGGTGATAGTGTATGAGAAGAAAACAAAAAACCATGGTTTTTGAAAGAAAGGAGAACATGACCATGTGTGTGATTGAGATTAATGCTAAGAAAGTTGAACTTTGTTTATTAGGGATGAAAAGTGTGATGATGACATTGTAAGAAGAGTGAAAAAGGGTAATTAGGTAAATGGAGCAATGAATAGTCTAATGAATTGTCAATGGTGTCTGAAAAGGCCTGATTGGCTGTGCCTAATGCTGTTATTGTTCTTACGCTTATGTGGGGCAGTGAATAGTTGGTGTGGCAGAAGGAGCACAAAAATAGAGCTAATGCAGTAGAAATATGGTCTCTCAGAAAAGTTTGTGGTGTAAGATTATGCAATTGAGTGAGAAATAGTGTGATTCATTAAAGGTAAGCTGTAAAAGATGATATTGTAAAAAATATAGAAAAAGGAATGTTGACATGGTTTGGGCAAATAGAGAGGATGGATGATAGTAAATTGGTGACAGAGATCTATAAAGCCAATGTGGAAGAATGTTAGTAGAGAAGGAACATAGTGGACTCAGTGTTTCAAAAAATATTAATAAGTTGCTATATCAAAACAAAGCCAGATATATGTTTTTCTTTTCACTCTTCCTAGTGGTTGTAAAAGTCTTAAAGATCTTCTCCTTATCTGTACTTTCAGATCCATATGCCAATGAGTATGTACCATCATCATATGTTGTTCCAAGCAAAGATGCCGAGTATGCAGTGCGGAGTTCAGTGCTGGTGGATGGCGGAGATCGGTTTGGTGTCTCAGCTGTGGTCTTTGATAAATTTCAAGAACTTGTGTGGATGGGAAACCAAGGAGTAAGTATTACACTATGTATATGTAAAAATCATGTATGAATATAATTTAATAGTCATATTTTTATATTCTTTCTAAATTAACATCAACTTCACAGTATGTAAAGCATTATTGTAGTTTTTTGTTATGCTGTTGGAGATCTGAATAAAATAAATCTTTTATTATAAGTTATGATGTATCATGGGCTCCTAATAGAAGATCCTGTCAGCAGTTGCATTAGTGCAACCATACACCTTCATAACAAGTCCTTAAGCATGTATAAAAGGGTAGAATATTAACTATCATTTAAAATTAAACTAAATATCAAAAGGGAAATCATGGATAGAATTAGGAAGTACTAATTAAAATCTCCGCTATTTTTATCATGTTAAAATAATTTACATTTCCTTAACATTTCCATTTGCTGTGTAGTGCCAGCTTAGAATAACACTACCCCATTTCTACCCGTGGGTGATCGTAAGAGGCGACTAAGGGTATAGGGGCTTTTCAAGTGTTTTTTGGGCGATGTGATTGGAGACCCGTCACCAAAAACATTTTTATTACCATCTTTTCCCCACTCAACTTCCAAAAGTGGCTGAGGAATTTCTCATTCCAAAGCTCTGGCTACCCTCTCTAGGGAATTATAGCCGTGAGTATATGTATGTACATTTCCTTAAATCCATATTTGTATAATAGTATTTTGAAGAGGCAAAGTTTATAAGTTTCTGGTAGGCTATCTGTGTGCCCACTGTAATTAAAGCAATAACTTTAAAATTATGTTTACTTGTCCTTTATTTATTAGAAATAATCCCCACATGAGGTTTTCATGAACAAAAAACATTCTAAATATATGATAGTTAGGCATTCTCAATATTTGCAGTCTATCTGTAAAGGTAGACACTTGTCACCTCTTAAAGGTGGGATACGCTAGCACAACTAGTATCCCATATATAGAATATTGTAGTAGTATATAGAATATATAATGCTGTGTAGTGTTGGCTATGCTGTGTAGTGTCGGCTTAGAATAGCACTACCCCATTTCTTCCGGTGGGTGTTTGTAAGAGGCGACTAACGGTATTGGGGCTTTTAAGGGATTTTTGGGCGATGCGGTTGGAGACCCATCACCAACAACCTTTATTTTACCATCTTTTCCGCACTCAACTTTCCAAACGTGGCTGAGGAATTTCGAATTCCTTAGCTCTGGCTACCCCTTCTAGGGATTTAAATCCGTGAGTATATGTATGTATGTATGTATGTATATAGAATATAAAGACCTTGCTAGTTGGCACATCAGGTAATAAACTTCTACTGCTTGATACCGGACATAGGGCTCATCAGAGATGTCTATAATGACTGGTCCTATACTACCCATTTCCTTCCCGCAAATATTACCATAACGCTGGTCCACTTATGACTGCGTGACCCAAACTGCGTCATCTCCCATTTGCTGGCCGTAGCCTCAACCGCCTTCAGTTCTGCAAGTACTCTGCCCATTACCACTCCCCACGCAACTCTTAGAGCTATATCAGTTACCCCATTCTCCTATGAATCTCCTCATTGTAGATTTAATCACATTACATAATGAACTTTCTTAAACAGCCATCCATTGTTTATAAATAAATTTATATTCAGGGTCACGTGACGTCCTACTATGGACCATCAATGCAGAGGTACACATCATTCCAAGTACACGAGTCTGAAGAGATCAGAGACATAATTACCATGGAGCAGGGTATCTACGTGTTGACAAAATCAATGTTACGCCATCAGATACGCAGAGGCATACCGAAACATACTCATAAGTAAGTTGATGAAAGATTATTCAATTGATGCATATACTTTATTTTTTTTATCTCTTTTCTTAAATAAAAAACAAGTGACTAATAGTTACGTTTTACTATGGTGCAAGATGTCAATGCACCATGTAGGGCAGATTAGATATTATATAGTATTTTTTTGATATTGAAACATGTATTGTAAATTATCTGCTTAATATTAATATTAGCCAGTTTGTTAGAAAGGGAAATAAATACCTGATGAAAAATGCACATCAATCACTTAAAAAGCTCTACTTAAGCAAACACTAACTGCCCAGAAAAAGGTGGCAATGATGTTAGTTCCCTTTTAACTACTGTGACTTATCTGTGATATGATGATTACGTGATGTTCAGAAGTATTAGTACCTCTGCCACCCCTGCGAGGATAATCGACGAATATTTAAGATATGAGTTTAATTACTTAAATTTCAGATCAAGTAACATGGTGGACATGCAATGCTTGTATCAAGCAACCCCAACCAGTTTGTTGATGGGTGGCCATCAGGATAAGCTGATCGACTTAGATCTGAATAAGATGACCGAAAAAGTGGTGGTAAATATTATTTTCATGTACCTACTATGTTTCTTTTAGCATTATATTTGTATGTATAAACTAAAAAAAAAACAGGACGTGTCTCAGGTAAGTTGTTTTGAAAATATTTGCATTTCAGATTACAGATCGGGGCATGATCATCTTAGATTAGTACTGTCCTTTCTTGTGCTGTTGTATCTATGTCATTGTGTGTGTGTGTGTGTTGTGTGGCATATATTCATACCGAACATTCGGCCGAATTCGACATTTGGCAGAACCCACATTCGGTGCAACACTAGCCGTGAGTATATGTATGTATGTATTTATGTTTTTTTTACTCTGAAACTCAGGCTACACCTTATTGGGATTAAAACTGTAACCAGTCTAAGATAGTAAGTTATCATATTTTATAAAACAATTAACTTATATGACTCATAGTATTAGACGAACTAAGAAAGAAGAATGCTATATAGTGTTCACCCTTTTTCTTAATTGTAAAACCTTTTCTTTATTCAAGCCAATAACTGAAGAAGGTTGTGCCGTTCTCCGAAGTGGTGGAGGCTCTGTAATAGCCTGTGGGAGTGCCAGTGGTACTGTCATATTGCGCGATATTCGATGTCCAGAGAAAACTCAACATTCGTTTAAAGCGCATGAAGCTTGTCTGTCCGATTTGGATATGCAAGGGAATCTGTTGATCTCCTGCGGGTTTACGCATTCGTAAGTTGTATTTATTTTTTATGTTACTGTGAAATGCGGATATGATTTATAAATAAAGTAACGGTTTTCCATCTAAACATCTATGTGAAGACTCGATTCAATATAGTATAATTATCTGAGGAGGCACTGAGTCTTGTGATAGCCATTACCAACTAAGCGACAATTAATTGTCTCTGTTGTCGTGGAACCACAGTGGATCATAAAAATGGGTACTCTGAACAATAAGTGTTAACAAGCTAGTAAAACGCTAAAAGTTAAAGCATTAGCTCAGAAGCGGATTTTGTAAAAGTCAAGATTGTTTCGCTTCTTTCTGTACTTACATTATAAAGAAACTTTCAAAAACCTATTGTAAAAAAAACCTCAAAATGAGAAAAATAAACTATATATAAGTCTCATGTATACACATGTGTGTGAGTCTTGTGTATAGACTGTGATGATATCATCAGGCTAAATTGCAAGCAGTACTTTGAAAAATCTTAGAAATTTGAAAGTAAACTAACACAAGTATATTACATTAAATATTGGTATTATGTCAAACACGTATAAAAAAAGAAGAATTGCCCAGTGCATCGGGTGAGGCCGTAGCGGAGCCATACGTGAAGCTATGGGACGCACGCAAGACAACCGGCTCATGGTCAGTCGCTGTAGCGTCCCCCCCATTGCTCTTCCATTTCATGCCCGCGTTCTCGGGGCGGGATGTTATAACTCATACACACTAGTGGCTAACTTGATATATGTCACATGAACTTGTGCAAAATTTGAACAATAGGGATAGGGTTTTTCTCGACCTCAAAAAAGCCTTTGATACGATTTCAATATCAACAATTTCATTGCAAAATAAGGCTTCGTCCCCAGTAGGCAAACTGTTAGCCGCCGACTAAGTTAGCGGCGTATCGGTTTAGTACGCCCTTCCATATATTTCAAATGGAGTGTTCACAGTTTGCTAGTTTTGCACTCACTGTACGCAGTTTGCAGCGTTACGCGCGCCGACTACCTTAGTGAGCGGCCGACTCCCACCAAAACCGGTTCCAGTCGGCGGCGGCGATTGGTTGTTCGCCGGGCGTAGTGACTCCGTTTGCTGCAAACTGATCTTGATGAACTGATTTTATCCTCTTTCAGCGCTTCTAAGACACCAATTACTTCAAAAATATCCATCGTGACCAACACAACCACTCCCTTCGTACAACAAAAGTAAAGTTATAATTCAGTCGGTCGGCTAAACTCTTACAGTTTGCTTGCGACGCACGAAAATTGATTTGAGTCTGCAGCTAACTTAAATTTCAGTTCGCTGCAAATTTGCGGCTCACTCTGTCGGCGGCTAACAGTTTGCCTACTGGGGACGCAGCCTTAGAAAATATCGGCGTACGGAATACTCAGTTAAATTGATTTGAAAGCTATCTTAGTAATAGACATCAGTGTCTAAAAATTGGAGATAGGTATGACGCTTTTTCTCATAAAGCCATCCCTACGGCGTCCCTCAGGGTAGTATCTTAGGACCCAGCTTATATTTTTTTAAATGAAATTTGTAATCTTCAATTTAATAACGGCACTATAGCGTCATATGCGTCCATTATCTAAGGGTGTTTTGTTCGGAATGATTCCGTCTGTACAAATGTCTATGATGTATATGTAATGATGTATCGCTCAGGGCATCGGGTGAAGCTGTAGCCGAGCCATACGTGAAGGTGTGGGACGCGCGCAAGACAACCGGGTCGTGGTCAGTGGCAGTAGCGAGTCCCCCGCTGCTGCTGCACTTCGTGCCCGCGTTCTCGGGGCGCGCGGTGGCCGTCAGCGGCACGGGGCAGGTGGCCTTGCTGCACGTCAACGCGGCCAGCGACCGGGACCACTCGCTGTTTCAGGTATGTATTGTAAAATAAGGGTTTTAGAATGTAGCGAAAACGAAGAGGCTGCAAACGAGAGCCTCGAAATCTCTTGTGTAATAGTTATGAAATGTATCAAAAAGTTACCAAAAAAGTGGCGTTGGTGCATGTCAACGCGGCCAGCGACCGGGAACACTCGCTGTTTCAGGTATGTATTGTAGTGTAAGTGTTTTAAAATGTAGCGAAAAGGAAGAGACTGCAAACGAGAACCTGGAAATCCCTTCTGTAATTGTTATGTGTAAATGAATCAAAAAGTTACCAGAGAAGTGGCGTTAGCGCATGTCAACGCGGCCAGCGACCGGGACCACTCGCTGTTTCAGGTATTGACTTGGAATGTATTGTGGTGCAAGTGCTTTAGAATGTAGCGAAAAGTAAAAGAAATGCAGACTATATTCTGAAATCCCTAGTGTAAGTGTTTTGAAATGTGTCTAGAAGAAAAAAATGCAGACGAGATCCTCAAAATCCTTTGAGTGTTTAAAATAAATAAGTGTTTAAAAAATGTATCATAAAGTTCCCAGAGCCTCAAAATTCTAAGTTTCATACCCCCCCCCATTGCTCCTCCACTTCGGGTATTTTGACATTAATGGAGTGTGTCTTTAAATTAAATGCATCAGAAACTAAAAAAATCAAGACTGCCCTAAAAATCCAGGGTTCTAAGCTTATCTCCTATAGATCTCCTTTCTAGCGTAAGTGTCATGAATCTATCAAAAGACAAAAAGTTTGCAGAAGAGAGCTCAAAATCCTAAATGTAAGTGTTTAAAAATGAATCAAAAAGTTACCAGAGCCTCAAAATCCTAAGTTTCATAATCCCCCCCTTCCCCTTGCTCCTCCACTTCGTGCCTGCGTTCTCGGGCGCGCGGTGGCGGCCAGCGACCGGGACCACTCGCTGTTTCAGGTATTAACTTGGGACGTATTGTAGCGTGGGTGTTTTAAATTTATCAAATAGTAATCACCATTTTTAGGCTCTAGTAGCCTAAAAATTGTGATGGGATCGGTAGCTCTCGCTGTTTTAGTTAAGCGGGATTTTTAAGGAAGGGATTTCGTGTTCAAGGAATATGTGTTAAAAAGGGAGTAAAGAGTCCAGTTGTATGTAAGTGTGTTTCTTTAAATTCTTAAAAAAGTAAAAATTTCAAATCAGAGCGTTAGTTCCTGAAACTGCCTGAGTGATGTGAACAAATAAAATTTTACTTATGTTTTCTATTAAAGTTTAGAATGACAATAATATTTCCACAAAAATGTGTTTGAATAGATATTATCCTAATGCCAGTTTCGTTTACTGTGGTGCTGTAAAAATCTATACACTAAAACTCGTTCATAAAGCTAGAATTTTCTCCACTATATGATTTATATACAACCATTAAAAAAATTACCTCTTATCAAAAGAACATACATACATACATATACTCACGGCTATAAATCCCTAGAAGGGGTAGCAAGAGCTAAGGAATTAGAAATTCCTCAGCCACTTTTGAAAGTTGCGTGGGGAAAAGATGGTAAAATAAAGGTTTTTGGTGATGGGTCTCCAACCACATCGCCCAATAATCCCTTAAAAAGCCCCAATACCGTTAGTTGCCTCTTACGTACACCCACCGGAAGAAATGGGGTAGTGCTATTCTAAACTGACACTACACAGCAAAAAAGAACATTGACATTAAAACTAACATTAACATCTTATTTCCACAGGTAGACACACAAAACACGATGTGCAGTGTGATGGACGTATCGTCTTCCAGTCAAGCTCTCATCTTTGGTGACCATTCGGGACATATCCATTTGTTCTCGCCGCAACATAACAACGAACCTGTTTTTAATAGCTTTTCACAGTATGTATTTAGTATAATTTTAAAACAATTTCTTTTACATAGATATTAAGAAATGCACAAATTGCAGATTTATTAAAAGATTTCACATTTCCCAAGTATTAATCATTATTACTACTATTGCAATAATTTAAGCAGTTGTGTTGAAGAATAATCATCTAATTAGATGTGTTAATGGATTTTATAGCTCTTGCAATCTACGAGCGCACGTCGCCTTTATTTGTACTTGTAATCGTAAATACACTTTTTTCACAATCTTTGTTAGTGTGCGTATAATTGTCCAAGAAATACGGTTAGCACGTCAAATCCCATAAGTGAAAGAAAACGCAAATTATTTAAAAATATATATAAATTATAAAATAAAAAGAATATACGAAATATTTCGACTATTATTTTGAGTTCATTATAAATGTCAATGACAGTGAATATAATGGCAGTGACAGTGTAGAAATATTTGATGATGGTAGGTGATACAAGTTAATATTAATTATTTTATTACTTACAAGATTTTTATTTTGGGTTCCGTTAAAGTATTTTGTAGGACTAAATATGAAATTAAAAAATGGGTGAAATCTATAACTTGAATTAATTCTTTTATATTTGCTAACCGTACGCACGGTCACCTCTCACGCCTACATTGACGCGTATACTGATAGGTCACTCGCACAACTAAGGGCGACGTGCGCTCGTAGATTGCAAGATCTATACCGCTATGGAATTACTTTAACAAAATATTAGAAGTTTTGCTAGATTTTATTGACTAGTGCATCAAAACTACTTATTTGTGCACCTGATTAGGTTCTCATTTAGAAGTTTAGGTGTTCATTAAATAGATTTTTTGTGAACGGAAAATTATTTTTCGATTTTATTTAGGTACATTTTAGAAAAGTGTATGTCTTATTAAGGATGGCCAGAGTTTGACAATCAGAAACACGTCAGCTACATTTGGAAGTTTAGAGTGTATTGTAGTGTCGACTTAGAATAGCATTACCCCATTTCTTCCCGTGGGTGTTCGTAAGAAGCGACTTACGCCCGATTTCTGAATTGAGTGTTCCAGCTGAGAACAACTTAAGTATCGTTCTGTCACATTGAAATTTTAACAACTGAATGAGACAAAACGCTACTTAAGCTTGAATACTCAATTCAGAAATCGGCCGTTAGGGATTTGGGGCTGATTTTCAGGCGATCCGGTAGGAGACCAATCACCAACACAAAAGTATCTGAGGCATTTTAAATTCTGAAGCTCTGGCTGCCACTTCTAGTCATTACTAGCCGTGAGTATATATATGTATAATTAATATACATTTTATGGTTGATTTCAGAGAAACAGAGTTCGCCCAACCCGTAGACATACCAACGGCGGGTTTTGATGACAAAACATTCCAATTCTCATCTATACCGCTACCTCCTTTGACATCGGGGAACAAATGGTTCAATGAGCTCTCAAACGAGTTCTTTAAGAAATGCTATCGGTAAGTAATTTTTAGGTTTTATTTAGCTACATTGCCGTCCTCGAATGATTTGCGATGAAATGTATATCATATATGGTGAAGCGAATGTTGGTATTTAAATTATTTCCGTGGTTTTGACACTAGAAACAAAGAGTTCATCCCTTTAAATAACATAATTATATACCATATCATTTTTATATAATACTCAATACTCAATCATTTATTGCATTCAACAATGTGTACAACAGTTCTTATTTATAAATAAATTCATGGTTCTACATAATTTTATAGAGATTGGCAATGGGGGTTGTGTTGTTTTTTAAGTAAGGAAGATGGTATTTATTTTATATTTTTTGTTCTTTTGTAGCTGTAATAGCGCCCTTTAAAATGATTTAGTTTTTACTTCGTAGATGTATTTGCCTCCTTTAAAAAGATGTATTAATATATATGTATATTCCAATTTTAATCCAATTTTCAGTTATCCAGTACTTAGAAGCTTGTTTGACCTATTTCTCGTTAAAATGCTTTTGGTTCTTCCAGAAAACCCAAACCAATTGACCCCGAAGTACTAAAGACCATGAAAATGCAAGGCCCGATTGGTTATGCGCCCAACCCTAGAACTTTTAAACGTAATGAGGTAATTTTTGCATTGCACCTTTGATTTTTATTTCTTTTTGTAATATATTTGTGGTAGTTTAAAATATCTGAATTTATTTGTATAAAGTATGGTAATGTATTTGGTATTAGGCTTTAATTTTTATTTCACCATTTAATGTACAGTTTTGAATAGTTTAAAAAGAGCCATAACTCAACAGTACCTACATAAATACATATACTCACGGCCATAAATCCCAAAAAGGGGTAGTCAGAGCTTCAGAGCTAGAAACTCCTCAGCCACATTTGGAAGTTGATAGGGGACAAGATGGTAGAATTAAAGTGTCATTGGTGATAGGTCTCCAACCACATCGTCCAAATACCACTTTCAAAAGCTCCATACCCTTGCTCGCCTTTTACGACACCCGTGGGTAGAGAGGGGTAGTGACAATCTAAACCGGCACTACACGGCAATGTGACACAACGATATAATTCCAGTGACCTGCATTATACTATTTAAATACGCTGGACTAATGATACGTATTAAAATGACAGCTATTTATTGTGCCGATTTGAAGCGTCACCAATGAGGGGGAAAGGAACTAAATCTTAAACTGCAAAATGGCCAGTGCTTTTTTTACCATAAAGCACAATATATCTATGGTTTAGTGTTGTGAACATGCTGTGAAATTCAGTTTCAATAAAACTTACCGATATAGGCCGTGCAGTGCCTATAGACAGATTGTTAAACAAAGATAACTAGACTAGATAACTGAAAATATTAGTCTGGAATTATGGCTGAAAAGTATTGATAAGTCTAGTTCACGTCCGAATGAATGTGATTAAATATGCTCAAAACTCTTAATCGACGACTGTTTTGTTTAGCATAAGCAACTTTGTTTTTGTTTATATTTAATTTAATAAATAATAAAATTACGTTTGTTTTCTATAAATACCTAATATATTGTTTGGTTTATCACGGGCAAGTGAATCGGATAGCACCTCATTACGTACTGAAGTTGAAGTTTCATATTTATTGTAAAAACATACATACATGTACATACATATACTCATGGCTATTAATCCCTAGAAAGGGGAAGCCAGAGCTAAGGAATTAGAAATTCCTCAGCCACTTTTGGAAGTTGCATGGGGAATAGATGGTGAAATAAAGGTTCTTGGTGATGGGTCTCCAACCGCATCACCCAAAATCCCTTTAAATCCCCAATACCGTTAGTCGCCTCTTACGTACAATACGTACACCCACCGGAAGAAATGGGGTAGTGCTATTCTTAGCCGACACTACACAGCTATTGTAAAAACGTTCCCTATTTATTGTTGGATCTAGCTAGCTATACATACACCACCCACATTCCCCGGCTTCAGCTTCTCCTACGATTACTCAATCCTTGTTCTGTCATAGTTTTAGCGACAATTGAATTAGTTTGGACATTAGCCATGATTTATGTATCAAGAGTAATATGATCCATTCCTTTAAGTTGAAGCTTTTATCGATATATTCTATCTTACTGTCCCATCCATTCATTAGTTCCTTTCCCCCCCACTGCTGCCGTAAGCGCCAAAATGGCGAAAATCAAATAGCCTCAATATGTCACAGCACAGCGTATAATTGGTCCAGCGTACTTATATAGTATAATGGAGGTCAGTGTATAATTCGAATATACTTGAATGAAAACTTTCTTTGAAAATATATTTATATAGTCTTACTTATATGCTTTTTCAGATGCCGTATGTGGAAGATAATTTGGAGGATCTCAATTCTCCTCGGGCCAATGATATTAAAACACAGTTGCAGCCAGTACCTAAACAGTATCAGAAGGTGAATTATATTGTTAGGCTTGTAAATAATTTTTATAATTTGCTGTTGCATTAATAATTTGTATCAAATATAACATAACATAAACGTTCACGGTGATAATCCCCGAAGGGGTTGGCAGAGGTACTGCTGAACATCACGTGACTTTGTCGGTGTTCAGAGTACCCACATTTTGCATGGACAGTGTACTGACGTGATGGGGGCAGGCCTATCGCCGTTTTGTACGAATACACTGTCACATGACTAAGCACAACTCAGCCATGTAGGTTTCCTCACGATGTTTTCCCTCACCGTTAACAACCATGATAGATGAACCACACATATGTCTTTAGAAAAGACAAATTGGTGTAGGCCCGACCCAGGATTTGAACACTAGTCGTTTGCACGATAACCGGTGTTCTACCCATTGAGCTATCACGGTTATTTGTATCAAAATATTCTTAAATGCTTCGAACTAGAAAAAAAAATTAAAGGTATGTAGGTTTAAAGACTTTCAAGACTTGTAATATTCTGGCTTAAAGGTTTTGTTATTTAAAACAAGCTTTAGATTTGTTAGCTCGTTAGATCTTACAGGAAAACATATAAACATAAACATAAACGTTCACGCCGTTTATCCCCGAAGGGGTTGGCAGAGGTACCAATACTTCTGAACTCACATGGCAAGCGCCATCTAGTGTCCAGAGAAGGTACCCACGTTTTGCTTAGACAGTGTACTCACGTGATAGGGGGCAGGCCTATCGCCGTTTTGTACGAATACACTGTCACATGACTAAGTACAATTCAGCCATGTGGGTTTCCTCACGATGTTTTCCCTCACCGTTAACAACCATGATAAATTAACCACACATATGACTTCAGATAAGACAAATTGGTGTAGGCCCGACCCAGGATTTGAACACTAGTCGTTTGCACGATAACCGAGTGTTCTACCCACTGGGCTATCACGGTTGCTTACAGGAAAACCTCATTTTGAAATACTCAATTTCGTTTCAATTAGCAAACAAAAACATAATAAAATGTTTTATGTTCATGAAAACTTCAATTTCTAATAAATAAAGGATAAACGAAGGTACAGTTCTCCAAAATTAATAATGCGCATAGAAATCTTCGTCACTATTCGGCAACGATCGTGTTCCCCGAGCGTCGGGAGACGATATGTATATAGAGTGGTTAAGTGCATGTCATAATTTATCAGTAACGGAATTTGATTCGATGATTCCATGTCAATTTTCGTGATGTTCGATAAGTCTAAAATGCGACGATATCCACACGGTTGCGAATATGCTACAATCTTTGTTGGATTGATTTACTTCGAAAATTGTATAGTACTTTTAAAACCTTGTCCTTGAACCATCGTGCAAAATTTGGCTGTTATCGGATCAACCGTTTAGAAGAAGTTCTGTGACAAGCCTAATACAAAAGTTGGGGGTAAATGGAGCTTCGCTCGCTACGCTCCAAAAAAGTTAAAATTAAATTCATATTTGAAAACAAAGTCAAGAAGGGTGTATGTTATCAGCTCTATATAATTCCACGCAGAGAAATCCCGTGCGTTCACCAACAATATGTAAAGAAAGACGATTGACATTGATGGACCTTCGACAGTCCGGCGACAGCCACCGCCCGCCCGAATTGTTTTCGTTTAAAAACAAATGATATTGACTCGTATTGCTGTAAGACAAGTTTCAAAATGCAATTGCATCGTTTAGGACGCTTGCGATTTAATTATTCGGGTTTTTCCGGAATACGAAAATTACTGAAGATCTACATGCGCATTATTAATTTTGGAGAACTGTAAGATTTTTTTTACCCTACTAAAAAGTGTAAAAAAAAACTTCGCGCTAGAAGCCATTGGCACTATAGCTCAATTGGCAGAGCGACGGGCATGTATACCTGGAAGTCGTGGGTTCGATCCCCGCTGGTATCGGAATTCTTCTTTCCTTTATTTATCCTTTATTTATTAGAAAAAATAAATTGCATTGTGTGAACTTTTGAGCCTTGAGTTTACAACACTACGTCAGACAAGCAGGCAATTAAGGCATCCAATCTTTAACTAAACTGTGCCTTTTTTGAGTTGTGATGTGATGTTCCGAAAACCATTGAATTCTTTGCAATATGTATTTTATGTCTTTGCAACCTCAGTAGAGTTAGCACATTGAGAAATATTAATAACTTAACAAAGGTTTTTTCGATTATGTTAACCATTTCTTAAATATCAACCTGTCATTTTTATAATTTAATTTTTATCATCGAATTAAACTTGGTAGTTATATATCAAGTTGCAGTACATGGTAACGTTTTAGAATTCCATTTAATCTTTTCTTAACTTTATTACAGATGGATATACGGTACAACAAACATGGCCCTAACGACGAGATAGAAAACGGTAATAAGACTGGATTTCCTGGACTCGAATCAACTATACCTAACTCATATTGCAACGCCATGTTACAGGTAATATTGGTTTTTATTTGATTAAAAATACATTAAAGCAAAATAAAGACTCATTTTCTCATTGATGAAGTGTATAATATATAATCACAGTCCATAAAACTAGCAACATTTTTTACTTTCATTGATTGGAACCAAAGTTAAATCAAAATAAATGTACTTAGTTGTTGTTCTAAGTCGATGTAAATCCAATAGGACATGGCAGAAATAGTTTTAACTAAAATCTGTTCTTGAGTGTATCTATGGAACTCAGGATGCAACAAGAGTTGTAATTGAATTGTTTCTGCTGAGTTGAATCCAAATAATGTGATAAATTTACACAATATTTTTATAGCCAAAAAGACTGAAAATGCATTAATTGTTCAAATTATAACCAAAATAACTATCTCTTACAAAATCTAACTCTAACCTATATAACATACATACATATTCTCACGCTGTTAGTTCCCATTGGGGTAGGCAGAGACTATCGATTGCCACTTTGTATAATCCTGGCAAACCTCTCTGGCTTCGTTCACATCCATCAATCTTTTCATTCATGCTCTTTTATTCTTCATACTTCGGACACCTGCCTTTTTGAGCACATTTTCTATTTGATCCAAATGTGTCCTCCGAGGTCGACCTCTACTAAGATTACCTTCTACATTGGCTCTACAGATCTCTTTCACCAATTTACTGCCATCCATCCTCTCTATATGCCCAAACCATCTCAACATACCTTTTTCTATCTTTCTTACAATATCATCTTTTACACTCATTTCACGAATCACATCATTCCTCACACGATCACATAACCTTACATTACAAATTTTTCTGAGGTACCTCATTTCTACTGCATTCACTCTGCTTTCATGTTTCTTCTGCCACACCCAACATTCACTGCCATACATACATACATATATATCCCTAGAAGGGGTAGCCAGAGCTAAGGAATTAGAAATTCCTCAGCCACTTTTGGAAAATTGAGTGGGGAAAAGATGGTAAAGTAAAGGTTGTTGGTGATGGGTCTCCGACCGCATCGCCCAAAAATCCCTTAAAAGCCCCAATACCGTTAGTCGCCTTTTATGTACACCCATCGGTAGAAACGGGGTAGTGCTATTCTAAGCCGACACAACACGGCGTTTATATTCACTGCCATACATAAGAGTAGGAACAAGAACAATATCATGCACAGCCATTCGGGCCTTTTCGGAAACCGATTGACTAGACATTAGACTATCCAGTGCTCCATTTACCGCATTACCCTTTTTCACTCTTCTTTCAATGTCTTTATCACACTTTCCATCCCTAGTAAACAAACTTCCCAGATAAACGAACTCTTTCACTTGTTCCACTTTCTTACCATTGATCTCAATCACGCATTCAGTCATATTCTCCTCTCTCTCAAAAAGCATGGTTTTGATTTTATTCACATTTACTCTCATTCCCTTTCTTTCAAACGACGCACATGCAATAGTCATCCTCTCTTGCAACTCATCAACCGACGATGCAAGTAACACTTGATCATCAGGATATAAGAGGCATTTGATGACGAATCCACCCATTCTCAGTCCATAATCACTTTCACGCAATTCTATCAGACAGTCATCCATGAACAAATTGAAGAGCCACGGAGAAGCTACACATCCCTGTCTGACACCCCTAGAGATACCGAACTAGTCTGTGTTTTCCCCGTTTATTCTTACACATGCACTAGAATAAGTTGGCTCCCCAAACCGAACTTGGATAACACCACTCCCTCAATATTTCCTTACCACCCTATCATACGCCCTCTCTAAATCTATGAAAGAGCAATAAACCTTTCGGTTCTTGGCTAAGAACTTTTCAGTGATAACTTAATAACTCTTGCTTTATTTCTATTGAAAAAGTTAAGAATGGTCTCGGCATGTGACCCATGACTTTGTAAAAGATGAAACCACAACCAAATTATTTTTCTGCTATTGTCCTCTACGCTGTTCCACCAGTCATTTTGTATTTATTAATGATTATTAATAACATCAACTTCTTCTCCGACACAAAACGTATTTTTTTTATAGGCGAATCCCAAATTAAATTTGGTTTGTATTGCAGGTTTTGTACTACACTCCGCCCGTGAAAGCAACATTACTAGCTCATACTTGTGCCAAAGAGTTTTGTTTGAGCTGTGAATTAGGTAATATGTTTATCCGTACTATACTTACTGAGGCCATCACACTCGTTGTCCAATATAAAAGAATAATTTTATGTACGGTAATAATACTTAGTGTCATTTTATGTATATCTGCTTGAATTGTTAAATGAATCGATAATTAATAAAGGCAAAGGCATAATTTTTCAGACTTTTATTTCTACATTGGTATGCTTTTAAGAGTACAAAAACATATATGTCTGCATGATATAACTGTATCATGCAGACAGGCGTGAGTTCAAATCCCGAGTCGGGCCTACACCAGTTTGTTTTTTCTTAAGTCTTATGTATGGTTAAATGATCATGGTAGCCTACGGTGAGGGAAAACATCATGAGGGATCCGGCATAGCCGAATTTTACTTAGTCATGTGACAGTTATTCGTACAAAAACAGCGACAGGCCTGCCCCCTATCACGTGAGTACACTGTGCACTAAGCAAAACGTGTGTAGTGTTAATCCCAGGTTAAGAAGTCACGTGATATTTAAAATTATTAGTACGTCGATGACCCTCTCTAGCTTTGTCTACATCAATTAATCTTTTCATATGTGCTGTTTTATTCTTCATACTTCGCACGACTGCCTTTTTGAGCGCACTTTCAATTTGGTCGAAGCTAGAGAGGTTTGCCAGGATCGTACGAGGTGACGATCGATAGTCTCTGCCTACCCCAATGGGAATTAACGGCGTGAGTTAATGTATGTATGTATGTCACCACTTCGGGGTTATTTGATGTGAATATTTGAGTTCTGAGAGTTTTGGATAGTCCTTTGCTGACTCGGCCGCTGCTAGGTAGCATCCAATCAAACCAGGCGTTCTGACGAAACGTATAAAATAAAGGATAAATAAGGGAAATAAAAATTTCGACGTTTAAAAAGTGTAAAAGAAACAAAGGAAGGAACAATTGTGCACTAGAAGCCATTGACACTATAACTCAATTACGACGCGACAGGGGCGTATACCCGGAGGTAGTGGGTTCGATCCCCGCTGGCGTCGAAATTTTTCTTTCCTTTATTTTCTTAATCCTTAATCCCCATATTAGGTTTTCATGAACAAAAAACATTCTAAAACGTATTAACTCCATTTTCTAAATATTTCCCAGGTTTCCTATTTCGAATGCTAGACACATCTACAGGCTCCCCATGCCAGGCCACTAATTTCTTACGGGCATTTAGAACTGTGCCCGAGGCGGCTGCGTTAGGACTAATACTGCCCGATAGGGGACCGGACCACCGGGTGGATTTGGTGGCTTTGGTGCAGGTAGATATTTTTATACTGCGTATTTTTGCCATTTTTTTATATTAAAGCCAGAAGGTCTACTCGTCACTTCGAGAACGATAATCAGCATACTTATGTCGTCTTTAATTGCCCGATGGGGGACCGGACCACCGGGTGGATTTGGTGGCTTTGGTGCAGGTAGTAAATACATACATACATATACTCACGGCTGTAAATCCCTAGAAGGGGTAGCCGGAGCTAAGAAATTAGAAATTCCTCAGCCACTTTTGGAAATGTGAGTGGGGAAAAGATGGTAAAAATAAAGGTTGTTGGTGATGGGTCTCCAATCGCATCGCCCAAAAATCCCTTAAAAGCCCCAATACCGTTAGTCGCCTCTTACGTACACCCACCGGAAGAAATGGGGTGGTGCTATTCTAAGCCGACACTACACAGCATTGGTGCAGGTAGATATATTCATATCAACTACTTTTACTTAATTCTTAATATCATGGCTACAAGGTCTACTCTTCACGTCGAGAACGATAATTAGCATTCTTATGTCTTCTAACCCCTATCAAAATTTATTTCTGTCTCTTTTGAAACCAAGAACAACCACGGAGGTATCGTTGGATTCGTCGAATGTCACCATGAATGCTCACTAAATATTACAAAATCCGGTTTGTGCGAGGGAGACAGAAATAATGTTTAATAGGGGTTATAAAGATACGTATGCCTGTTATCGTTTTCGTTTTCTATCTATCTATTATGTTTTTCTCTCTAGAATTCAAAAGCAGCGTTGCATTAGCCTACATATGGCTTGAAATTATCATAAAAAACAATGAGTTAACTCGTTCGAATCTACTATCCCGTAAGTGACGTTGGAAGTGGAAAAGTTTATGGGGCTTTGAACTGATTTCTGGGCGATGTGGCTGGAGATCCCTCGCCGACCATCCTGTATTTTGTAATCTTTTTCAAACTGAACTTCGACAAGGTACTACGAAATGTACAATT
Source organism: Bedellia somnulentella (assembly GCA_963576735.1). Lineage (NCBI taxonomy): Eukaryota > Metazoa > Arthropoda > Insecta > Lepidoptera > Bedelliidae > Bedellia > Bedellia somnulentella. The sequence continues at coordinate 15,347,484 of OY755184.1, forward strand.
CTAGAACTATTGTTACTCCTTTTTTGAGATTCATAGCCTTTAGGTGGCGAGTACGAAACTTGCGACGGCCTAAGCGACAGCAGGACGGTCCCACGGCGATTAAAATGTATTAAAAACATAGCGCCCGTACACAGTGTTACATTTACAGTAATAATATGGAAATTGACAATGAAGATTGAAATGTGTCTATTCTCATTCTTGTGTAATTGTAGAACTTTATTGAATGAAACGTAGCTCGTAATAAAGTGTAGAAAAATCTCCCAAACTGCGTTGTCGTTGATTTATTGGATGAACTCCATCTTTAAGTAATAATAATGCTCTTGTTAATAGACTGGGCTCCAATAGTTCTTTTCGACGTGAAAGTTTTTCCTACATAGGAAGACACCGCTATTTTATCGCTCCGCTCGCAAGTTTCGTACCCGCCACCCTAGTATATTTAGTAAGTGAGAAAGCAGAGTAATAACTGTGCAGTGTCGGCTTAGAATAGCACTACCCCATTTCTTCCGGTGGGTGTACGTAAGAGGCGACTAACGGTATTGGGGCTTTTAAGGGATTTTTGGGCGATGCGGTTGGAGACCCATCACCAATAACCGTTATTTCAGCATCTTTTCCCCAAGCAACTTCCAACAGTGGCTAAGGAATTTCTAATCCCGCGGCGTACGAGCGGTTAAGCAACAACATTCAACATTCAGTGATCTGAAGATGAGTAACTGATATTATAGGGAGTTGCTGGAATTCTGACATATTTTTTTTGTTACTTGTTATTGACTATCGTTTACTATTACAGAGTTGGAACCGCTTCATTCTCCATCAAATTCACTACGAAATTCTCGAAACGCGCAAAAAAGAGATGGCACAAAACGCGAATAGTCCGCCAAAAGTCCGAATAACTAATTCTTCGAGCAAATTCGGTAACACAGCAATGACGACTATGAATGGACACATTGATGAGTATGGATATGGAGAATTGGAGTTTTTGGGACCTTCCACAGACTTTGAGATTCCGGATGGCAAGGAGCATCCTTGGCTTGGCGGGAATGAAGATGGTAAGGATTTTGATGTCTCACAATTGTAAATTATCATCATCAGCCAGTAGATATCCGCTGATGGACATAGGCCGGTCTAAAGAATTGCACAATAATAGATCTTAAGCTACCCTTTTTCATTTCGCAACATTAACCAAGTCAGTCCACCTTGTGGCGATGGGCCGTTCCTATTGCCACTTAAGTATTGCAACTCTTTGGGCTATGTCAGTGACCCCAACTCTTCTACGGAAATCCTCGCTGCATTGTCTTGTCTTGGGGCTCATTATTTCTATAATTAAACCCCGTATTAGATAAAGCCTATAAAACGGATGAAAGAATATTTACCTTTACCCAACTTTATTTCACAATCTCTTTCCCACTGAACATCCAAAAGCTAATGCTTAATCTCTGGCTACGCATATTTTTTATTAATAGTCGTGAGTATATATAGGTAGGTATATGCATTCATGTACGTATGACATTACATACATATGCTAATTCCAGGCCCCGACGGTGTTTCACTTCCCAACGAACAAATGGAGCTGTCAAACAACCACCACGATAAAGAGGAATCCGAAATATCCGAGCTGTTTGCTATCAAGCGGCATCAACTTAACCGTTGTCTGAAATGTAACAAAGAGGTAATATTTTTTACATCTTTTTGTTCATGAAAACCTCATGTGGGGATTATTACTAATAAATATTTTACAATAATAGGTAATATTTTGTTTTCTAATAGATTATTGATTTAGTGTATAGTTGGTTTTCTCTTAATTCAAAGTTTTAGAACCGTTATTAGTTTTAATATTAGTTGGTGTTACGTAGGTAACCATATTTCTCGTCTGAGGAGAATTTTGGTTTATCTTCTCAGAGATATAAGAAATCTTTCATGTACACTAATATTTGAAGTTCGTGTAATATTCATGTTTTCGTGGACTGAAATGTACCAAGCGAATTTACCCTTGTGGATACATAGATACATTTACTCCAACCATTAGTTAACACTGTTAATCTACATTTTCTTAATAAAAACTATCCAAGTAAAATCCTCGTCAGTCGGACAATGATTTTTGGACTTTAATATCTCAATAAATGTTACAGATGTATCAATGTTTGGAGCACATATGTTTGCGCAAGTCTTAACGTATGAAGTTTGTCAGTTTTATGTGGGATAGTCTTTAAGTTATAAGGGATTCCTGACTAAGACGTTGTTTTTGCGTCGTTTTGTCTGCAATAAAATTTAAATAATGGTGTCAACTACTACATTTATTTTATAACTGCTATAAACAGTTAGTTAGTTCTAGAACCGTTAAAAAGACAAAATGGGATAACGGTTTTGTAGAACTGTTGTTACCGTCATGAGAGAGTTCTTGAAGCAATAAGATTTCATTTATGTTGACCACTATTTTACTTACTCTTTCTTAACAATTAACAGGAAGAACGCGACTCAGTAGTCTTAGCCTGTGCCCTCTAATACCCGAGTTCTCGAACCGTGGAAGAGACGAAGGGCGATAACAACGGTTTCGTAGAACTGTTGTTAGCTTTGCTGTCGTCTAGACAAAGTTCGCTAGATTGGTTCGAGAGTTCTTAAAGCATACATACATACTTATACTCATGCCATTAGTTCCCTTAGGGATGGCAGAGACAATCGACCTTCTTAAAAGAACAAAAATTAAATCATGGTGGCCTATTACTTATTATTTCTCACCTCACTGCCCATATATGTCCCCACCAAGAGGCTCGAGCCTACCCTATATAGGGCGATTTGGCCATAGTCCACCACGCTGGCCAATTGCGGATTGGCAGACTAACGACTACTACCGTAATAGTAGCCGGGACCGACGGCTTAACGTGCCATCCAAAGCACGGAATCATCTTAATTTTCGGATAATCAGGTGATTCAAGCCTGCAATATCCTTCCAAACTAGGCTTAATCATAAAATAAATATTTTGTTAGATTACCAACCCTCGGGAATCGAACCCGAGACCTCCGTATTTGAAACCAAGCGATTAACTGCTACACCACGGAGGCAGGATTATTACACAACTTATTATTTCTAATTTCCTATAAACAGGAAGAACGAGACTCAGTAGTCCTAGCCTGTGCCCTCCAATACCCAAGTTCTCGAACCGCAAAAGAGACGAAGGGAGATAATAACGGTTTCGTAGAACTATTGTTAGCGTCGTTATCGTCGAGACGAAGTACTCCTGCTTGGTGTGACAGTTCTTAAAGCATGCAAACATCCATATACTCACGACATTAGTTCCCATTGGGGTGGCAGAGACCTCTCGACCTTCTTAAAGCAATAGAAATTCAATAATGGTGGCCATTTTCTTATTATACTCGTAAAATTTAATATAAACAGGAAGAACGAGATTCAGTAGTTTTAGCCTGTGCCCTCCAATACCCAAGTTCTCGAACCGTAAAAGAGACGAAGGGAGATAACAACAGTTTCGTAGAACTGTTGTTGGCGTCGTTTTGTCGGCAATTAAGTTAAATTTATGGTGGACACTATTTAAATTATTTTTTCTTATATTAGGCTAGTTGCCACCAAATTAAATTCCCAAAAATAATTGTTATGCGTAATTGTTGAAGGTTTATTTATTACGAAAATCAAACTAAATAATTAAAATATTCAGGATTAAATTAGATTTTCTTGAAATAAAACCGGTAAATCACATACATAAATCACGTGACATCAAACGCCAATCAAAACGCATGACGTCACTTCTTCATAACAGTTGTTGTTGACAGTTCGTTCTTATCGTTGTGATTCTGCTCGATTCCGTATATTTTTGCTCATTTCTTTAGTTATTTTCTAATTATAATACACATTCCTTTTTGTAAGATATTTAAAACAGTGCTTTTATTAACTTTTAATATGGAGCAAGGATTTGTTAAAGCGAATAGTACAAATTTGCCTGAAATTGATGCCGTGATGCTTGGAGTTTTTTTTGCTTCAAACACCGATTTCTGCTCAGCAGAATTTCGTAATATTAAGACTTCTAAGTAAGTAATTATTTCATTTATTACTAGATTATGCTGTTATATTTAAAATTATCTTATTTATTCTCTAAAAATACGGTCAGGGTGTCTGTTGAGTTGAAATACGTTTTCAGGTTAGGTTATGATGTTTACCAAAAGTAAAAATTTAACATCGAATTTTGGTTGCAGGTCTTCCCGTGCATCATATGGTGACGACGCCATTAGCTACGTACAACTAAAACGGGATGGGAAGATTTGCACTCTTAAATGTAAGATATGCCCAGAGCATAAAATTCACGCAAAGCTATATGCAGTGACAATGGTGATAGATGAAGAAGAAGAGGTAATTCGCTCAGTGGAGTGTCACGATTGCGTTGCTGCACTAGGAGGTTGTAAGCACGCAATAGCCTTCCTGATGTGGGTTCATCGCAGGAGTGCAGAACCTTCATGTACTTCAATTGAGTGTTATTGGAAGAAATCCAAATTGTCCAGGATTGGCACGACTTTAAAATTTATTACAGCCAAGGAAATGTCAAAAGGCAAACCTGTTCTGCCATCAAATACAGTGGTTTGCAATAAATTTTTAGAAGAAGGAAGGAAAAGGAGTCTTAAAGAATGTGAATTTTTGATATATAGTTCAAGCTCTTCAAGTTCTGCCATGCTATCTATGCACGACCTTGTGTTAAAGTTCAAAGATGAAGACTGTGACACATTTTTATCCAAAGTAGAGATACTGGATGAATCAATTAAAAAAATCGAGGAAGAAACCAGGGAACAGAGTTGTAGTAGACTATGGTTTGAAATGAGATATGGTAGAATAACAGCATCAAGAGCATATGAAGTAAGCCGCTGCAAGACAATCGATGGAACGCTCATAGCACTGATTATGGGTGGCAAAATTCCCGATACGAAGGCAATGAAAAGGGGAAGAAAATTAGAAGACCAAGTTAGAGATGCAGTACAGTTGAAACTGCAAAAAAAAATAAGAAAGTGTGGTCTTTTATTAAGCCAAAAGTACCCTATGATTGCCGGATCCCCTGATGGTATTTTTGAGGACGGCATTATTGAAATTAAATGTCCAGCAAGCAAAAAAAATTTTGTTAATTATATAAAAAATGGGGAACCAGCAAAAAAATTCTATACACAAATGCAAATCCAAATGTTTTTATCTGGAAAGAAAAACTGTTATTTTTGTGTGGCTAGTGCTGATTTTTCAGAGAGCAATAAAGAAATAGATATTTTGAATGTGATTTATAACGAAGAGTTTGTAATTGACCTAATAGAAAATAATTTAATAAATTATTGGAAAGAACAAATATATCCTTTGTTATATAAATGTTGTAGCAATAAAGTGTAGTTACATTACTTACATTATAAAATAATATTAATAAAACCAAACATGATATATTTGTGTAGTTTTATTTAATGAGAGAATCTTGAATATTAATTAGTCCACAAGCAATTATCATAATATCATCAAAGATTTTAACAAAATTCATATTTATACAGGCATGTGGCTTCAACATCAAAAATTCACGCAATCTTCTTATGACTCTTTCTACATGAATACGCAGGCTGGCTATTTGTTTAGTTTCCTTAGCCTCTTTTTTAGTCATCTTGACTCCTGTTTGTACAGATGTGGGTCGGACCAACTGAATACCAGATTGTTCTAAATATTTCTGAACATTTTTAAAGCCTCTGTCGGCCATTACACACATTCCACTACTTAATGTTTTAATAAAATCACAGGATTCTACAATGCAGGTATCAGTTGCCCTTCCACCAAAGCCAGGAGATATGTAACCAACTAGACCATTTGGAGTGCATGAAATAAGGTATTTAAGCGTGTTAGCTTTTTTATATTCTGACCAAGTAAGAGCTTGGTGGACAGCATTAGAAGGTTTCTGGATCTCTATCTCCAAGCAATCTATTATACATCCTACATTGTAATATTTGTGTCTAAAAGACATAGGCAATGTCCTTAATAGATTTTCAGGTATAAGTTTCACTATAAAAGGATGCATTACACTTGCTATCTTAGGAATGTTCTTTAAAAATATCTTGCTGGCAGCTGATGAAGTCATGCCAAAATCAATACCTAATTCTTTAAATTTAGTATCTAATCTAATTTTTTTCAAGCACAATAATACATAGTGTTCAGGTAATTCCAGTTCTTTCATTATTAGATCTATTAAAAAGTAACAATTTCTAGGAATACCAATGAAAAATCGTGGATCACTTTTTATCTTCTTAATTGTATCCTGTAAGGTTCTCTCCAACTCTAGTTTTGTTTCATATTCTTGGAATTCACTGCAATCCGAAGTAGATTTAGTTTGTATAGAATGTTTTGAAGGTGAAGATTCTGAACTAGTTAAAGGTGGGGCATAAAAGGAGACATCACTGTCTGAATCTTCTTTTATTTTAAGTTTTCTTGAAACATTGCTACTGCTGAATCCAGGACTTGGTTTTTTACAATGATCAACTTTAAAAGGGGATGTAGATACACATGCAGTTGTAGATTTTATTGGTGACATTGCTTTATTTACTGAGTTAATGCTGACTTGAATGGCTTTACTGCGGATTTTGCGAGTAATTAGCACTTGGGTTGCTTTATCCGCTGTCTTGTAGGTAACTACCATATCCTCCACAATATTTGGATCTGAAAAGATAACCATAAAACTAATATATGTTAATTAATAACGAGAACCTAAGACATGAGTGTATTAGTTTACTCTTTAGGGTACCTGTGTTGGCTCGAGAAGCATAGTCAATAAGTGTACTTTGCATTCCACTACAACTGGGCTGAGGGATCTGTTCTGGTGCTACTGATTCATTTAAGCATTCTTGGACAGTCATCATTCTTTGTTTTTTCACAATATAAGGCCGGTCTGTTGAAGTAGTTCTTTTCTGTCTGTCTGGTTACAATCAAACTTACTAGGGACACATCCTGGCTTCATGAGTATTTGTGATACATGTCCCATAATTTGGTACTCAATATAGTTCACCATGTCATTTGGTAACTGTAATAAATAAGTGCAAATTCATTTCATTAATAATGCATTATTATTCCACAATTACTTACATTTGAAATTTAACTCAAGTCATTTTCAGTGCACAATTTAACGATGTATTCATACCTACTTATATTTACATTCAAATGTTATTTTATTACGAAGTAATCATGCTAAGAATCATGAATGTTTTGAGTTTTAAATTGTCAGGTTATATTGACGGCTTTTAATTATTTAGTGGCATTGATATCTCATATTGAATTGTGAAAAGCTATCAAATACTATTATCATATTAAAAATTTGTAATAAAACCTACTTACATCAAAGTGATCTTCACAAAAATACAATTTCCCACTTGTAGATAAATGCTGTGGGTCTCGCCTTGCAAGCTGCAACCACTTCTTTCGTATTTCTGGCTTATGAGGAACGTAAATAAACAGTTTATTTGGCGTTTTCACTGTCGTACTAACACACAGTGGCACGACACAGTTTTTATAAAATTTTGAACTCATTTTAAACGTCGCGTGATGTAAAATTTAATCTCACAATAACTAAACCAAACTATACAGCTGTTGTTGTAGGAAGAGGTGACGTCACATAAGACGCCATGACAGTTTGGAGCGTTTTGACAGAATATAAAAATAGATAAATAAAATGCAAAATATACTATTAAACGTGTGGTTTTTATTGAAATATTGATATTTTGAGATTAATAGACTATAAGGCCATGGATTAACTAGTTTTTGAAAAGTTGTCAACTAGCCTATTGTAATGGTTCTTAACAGGAAGAACGCGACTCAGTAGTCTTAGCATGTGCTCTCCAATACCCAAGTTTACGAACCGTAAAAGAGACGAAGGGAGACAACAACGGTTTCGTAGAGCTTTTGTTAGCGTCTTTATCGTCCAGACGAAGTAAATCTACTTGGTGCGAGTGTTCCTAATGCATACAAACATACTCACGCGATTAGTTCCCGTCGGGGTAGCCAGTGACTATTGATCGCCACAAAGTGCGATTCTGGCAAACGTATCGACCTTCCTAAATTTCGTATCGTTGAGCTGTTGTTAGCTAGCGTCGTTTTGTTTTCGATAAAAAAATAATTGTGGTTACTACTTTCCTTCTTCTTAAAGCAATAGAAATTCAATAATGGTGGCCATTTACTTATTATTAAATTTCCTATAAACAGGAAGAACGAGACTCAGCAGTTTTAGCCTGTGCCCTTCAATACCCAAGTTCTCGAACCGTAAAAGAGACGAAGGGAGATAATAACGGTTTCGTAGAACTATTGTTAGCGTCATTATCGTCGCGACGAAGTACTCCTGCTTGGTGTGAAAGTTGTCGACGGTTTAGTCCTACGGATCAACGGCAGAGACTTAAGAGGTAATATATTACATGGATGCGTGAAATAATATAACTTTAACACAGAAATAAAAATTTAAAGAATAAATTACCCTTAAGTTGAGCTAGGTTACATTATGCTAACATAAACAAGGCTATAACTCAATGTTTATCGAATCCATACACATACATACAATATACTCACGTCTGTACATTCCATTGAGAGCTAGCTTTCAACTAGTTTCAGCTATTCCAAATTAACTACTATTAAATTTATTGAATACAGCATAGCAATAAATAAATTTTTCATGTATTGTCTGAACACAACTTAAAATAATTATGACTGTGTACAGTACAATGAAAAAGTTTAATATATATTTTATCATAAAAAATACCATTATTAAAATAAATATATAGGTATATATAGTAGCCGCGATATAAACTGCGTCTTTGAGCTATATCGTTGTCCCGGCGCTGCACAGCCTTTAATTATACTGACTTATAGTGTCATGATTCAGTTCCACCATTGTTAACCATCTTGCAAAATAAACCATATGTATGTCTTAAGAAAAGCTAATTCCTATAGGCTCGAGTCAGCTTTTAAACCCACACACCTCTGCATTGAAATATCATCCCACTAAACAAACAAAGCTGTTCTATACATACTAATAAAACAATTTTTATATAATCCAGATTACCGCCAATCCTAGCAATCAACTGTGGAGGCGTGACGGCTCACGAAAAGGCCTACTGGTCGAAAGGAACTCAGAAAGAAGTAAGAAATTTATATTATCAACAATTTTACATCGGTCATCTGTAATTACAAGTATATATTTTCGACTATTCAGGTAAGTGGCAAATTAGTGATTGTTATTGCCGTGGTATGTTATGTGTTGTTATGTAATATTTACTTGCAGATGTACTAGAAAGACAGTTATTGTTGTTTGAAAAGTAATATCATTTGTTCGATTAAGCCTGTAGAGGCAAAATTAAAGTGCACTTTTGTTTTTTGTGTAGACTTCTACAAGAGTAAACTGATACGATAGTTTTTAATGATTTAAAAGGAACTAATAAGTGTATCTGTGAAGTTGGTTTACGAGTAAAAAAATAACGGGATAAAATTTTACGAAACAGTCTCACGTATTTGTCGCCACTGTTTCTCATCCATGTATTTTTTTAAAACATAAATGACTCATTGCTACTACTTCTACTCATATACTGACTAATGGAGTGGTAGAGAGATAATGGCACTTGCCGGTTAGCATTATCAAAATTTATTTACTTACTTATACTCACACCTATTGTTCCCATGGGTGTAGGCAAAGATAATAATTATAGAGATAATAAAATGCCGTGTAATGTCGGCTTAGAATATCACTTCCCCGTTTCTACCGATGGGTGTACGTAAGAGGCGACTAATGGTATTGGGTCTTTTAAGGGATTTTCGGGCGATGCGGTTGGAGACCCATCACCAACAACCTTTATTTTTACCATCTTTTTCCCACTCACATTTCCAAAAGTGGCTGAGGAATTTCTAATTCCTTAGCTCTGGCTACCCCTTCTAGGGATTTACAGCCGTGAGTATATGTATGTAATAAAATATCAAATTATTTATAAGTTATAATGTGTTTCAGGCAGAAAACTCGAAGAGACTTGGCAGCGGCAAACCTTGTCGTTACGGATTGCATTGCGCTCGGCCTGGTTGCAGGTTTAAACATCCTGATAGGTAAAGTTTAGATTTTAACTATATCGCACGCTTAATACTACAGTGATCTATGTCAAAATTTTGATTAATTGAGTTACAATACTTCACAGACCTTAAAAAGCATGCACTACAACAAAGGCACGAGAAAACACCCGTATTCTTAACACAAAAAGGTTCAATTTCACTTAGGTCTTTATCGTCTCGTATTCATATGTTGTTGAGCATGACTTTAAGGTCTGTGTAGTATTGTAACTCAATACAAAAAATTTTCGCATAGGTCACTGTAAAGCGTGCGATATATACTTGTTTAGGACTTCAAAAAGAAATACTAATAATAATGAGTTACTTCGCTTAATTCCGCTAAGTAACTTATTAATATTAGTATTGCTATGGATTTCCGCGAAGTAACGCCTGAGATAATCCAATGACTTTAAAAAGATCAATTAAAGCCCTTTATAACATAAACTGAGAAAAAGAAGTAGAAAATTTTGCGAATTAAATTGTGTGAGTGAAGGGTTTTCTAGTAGCAGGCATTGGTAAGTGAAGAGAATAGGAAGTTATATTTTTGCCGTGTAGTGCCGGCATAGAATATAACTACCTACGGGTGTCGTTAGAGGCCACTAAGGGTATGGGTCTTTTTTATTTATTTATTTGGATGAACAACAGCGATATACTACAATAATCTTAAATATAATATTACTAATACTAGGTAAGCATACGTTCATCACTAAGACACAATGAAATATTTAAAAAGTGAAACATTAAAAAGGTACAATAACAAAGCTATACATACTAAAAATCTTAATACAATAAAAGTAGTAAGTCTTATATAATTTCATTTAAAATTTTCCTAATTGCTCCCTGTTTCTTATTAAAAATATCCACTGGCAAAAACCTTTCATTATGTGAATGGCATATTCTGTATAACGGTGACCGTCGCGTCGGCCAGAATTTATGCGAGTTATTGGGAGATAGAATAGTTTGGTTGGATGGTGGCGTGGTGTTGCTGTGCGAGGTACTAGGTAACTAATCTCATTTACGAGATCTGGACAGTCGTATAGGTTATTGCAAATATTAAATAGTGTCATTTCATCAGATATTGCGCGTCTACAAGACAATTTCTTTAAATTGTAGAGTTCTAAAAGATTGTCGTAAGATATTTTAGTATGGGTGAGCCTGTAATGAATTGACTTTAAAGCTTTTTTCTGGATAGATTCTAGTTTATCTGAATAAACCGCGTAGAAAGGGTTCCAGACCACAGATGCATATTCAAGCTGTGATCTGACAAGTGTTTTGAATAGCATTAGAAGGGTTTCGGTTGTTCAAATGATCTGCTTATTCTCAAAATAAAGCCAAGCATCTGATAGGCTTTCGTGCAAATATTTTCAATATGGTGTTCAAAGGTTAATTTCTCATCAAATAGTATTCCTAGATCCTTAATTGAAGAAACTTTTTCAACCGTATGACCGCCAATATTATACGTATATTGAATTTTATTTATGTTGCGAGTGAACGTTATTTGCTGAAGTTTGTTAGATAAACAGAATTCGCTAAATTTATCAAGATCTTTTTGGATTTGAATGCAGTCCTCTACTGTTGATACCGTTTTATAAATTTTAAGGTCATCAGCAAACATTAGAATTTTACAGTGTTCAAAACATTTAGCAATGTCGTTGATGAACAGTGTATACGGAATTGAGCCCATAATTGACCCCAGAACCACGCCTGAAGATACAAGCTTCTTGTCTGATTGATAACCATTAATAGTCACCATCTGGTAGCGATTTTGAAGGTAAGACTTAAACCAGTGAAGAAGCCTGTCACTAATACCATTTTCAGCCAACCTTTGAAGTAAAAGCGCATGATTTACTTTATCGAATGCCTTTTGTAAGTCCGTATAAATGGCATCAATTTGAACTCCTTGGTCCATTTTATTGAATAAAAAGCTAGAGTACAAAATGAGATTTGTGGCTGTAGATCTTGATATCATGAATCCGTGTTGCTGCTGACAGATGTTGTGTTTTACCTGATCATAAACTGATCCTTTGATTAATGTCTCAAATATTTTTGGTATTATTGAAAGAATTGATATTGGCCTGTAATTGGAAATATTATTTTTGGGGCCAGACTTATGCAATGTTATTATATAAGCTAATTTCCAAAAGCTAGGAAAATAACCTTGTTGTAGGCTATGATTAAAAATTATAAAAAGCGGTTCGTGCAATTGTTCAGCGTTATTTTTCAAAAATATTGGACTTATTTTATCGGGTCCCATACCTTTAGAAATATCTAGATTTAAGAGAGATTTTTTCACTTGATTTTTTGTAACTGTAATACTAGGTATATTTTGGGCCTCAGGATTTGATCTAATATCGTTTAAGTTAATATTATCTAGGTTAATATCATTTGCTTCAAAAACTGAACCGAAGAACTCGTTAAACATATTTGCTATTTGGGATGGATTGTCAGATGTGCTATTGCCTATCATCATTTTTGACGGGTATCCAGTATTATTTTTCTTTAAAGACGAAACATATTTCCAAAAATATTTTACATTGTCTGTTATATTAGACTCAGTTTTTAAAATATGAGAGTGGAAATTTTGTTTGAGTAACATCTTAGTTCGATCACGCAGTAGAGAAAATTCATTATAGTCCGAGAGGTGGTGGTACGTCTGCCACTTACGCCATACGTTTTTCTTACGAGTGAGCGTGCTCCTTAAAGCTTTAGAAAACCAAACCGGGAAATTTCTAGATTTAGGTTTCTCTGATGCTACATGTTTTTTTATAATTTCATAAATTATTTCATAAAATCGAGAAACATTATTTGATACATTGGTATGGTTCAGTTCTGCTACCCAATTAATAGATTCTAATTCATTTTAATGACATTATAATCACACTTTCTATAGTTATATTGATCAATTTGTTTAGGTTGTATACATTTGAGCGGTTGAATTTTTTTAAAGGAGAACATTAATGGGGGATGGTTTTTATAATTTGGGCGGGAGAGTTCAATATACGGTTTCGAACAAACGCAGTGGTCACAATTTGTGAACATAAGATCTAGTAAACGATGGTTTTCATTATAAATATTATTATATTGGTTAAGTTGCATGAAAACAAGGGTATTCTCTAGTCCTTTGTGGAGGTCAGTTACCACTGTAGGGAGTAGGTAGTTATCAGATGAATGAGGAGACCATTTAAGGTCAGGGATATTGTAATCGCCTAAAATTATAAAGGAGTAAGTTGGAAAATCTGTAAAAAAAGATTGCAGTTTCTTAAAATGTGAGTCATATATACTTTTATTTGTTTTAGGGGGTAAGTAAGATGCACATAACATTAGTTTACTCGTGTTACATATGGGTAAAGCGATAAATAATTCTTCCGTATTATCATTCTCTAATTCAAAATGTCTTGTAGCGCTTAATTTTTTATTAATTGCGACCATCACGCCACCTCCATCTTTTTTATGATTATTTTCTAAATTTCTATCCTGACGAAATATGACGTATCTGTCATCTGCAATCTCAGAGTCAAATGTACCATTTACAAGCCAAGTTTCTGTCAATATGATTATATCATAATGAGAGGTTTTCTTTTTTGTTCTTTTTTTCTTCTTCCCTGTTCTCAGGATAGATGGCGCCAGATTTGCTATGTTACTGGTAGGAACGGAACGTCACACCGTTTTTCACAATTGGATGTAATGATATCGTAAAACGGAACGTACATAAAAACGTTCTGATTTGAAAGTCTAAATAAATATCAGTTTAAGCCAAGATAACTTAAAAGTAAATAAACAAAGACGGTATTTATATTTAACATTCTTTTTGTTGTTTTTACTCGCCAAAAAGTTACTCTATGATGATGTGACACATGTTTTTAAAGTTGACATTGGCGAAATTATTGTGGCAACACGATTGAGGCCACGAAGAAAAAATAAAAGTAAGTAACGTAGTTACATCAACGCCATCTACAGAGCTCTAGGAAACTATGTTGTTGTTTTATTTCTCAAAAGGAAAACCTCTCATTAGAACATTGAATATTATGCCTCAGTTTTAAGTGGTTTTTAGGCTATTCAGTTGGAGAACCATCACCAACGATACTTTATTTCTATCATCTTGTCCCCCATCAACTTCCAAATCGGCTGGGAAGCTTCTAGCTCTGAAGCTCTGGCTACCCTTTGTGGGATTTATGGCCGTGAGTAATTTTGTATGTATTTTTAGGAAACATATATATTTGTGAAAACTCAAATTAATATGTTTAAGAAACCAATTCTTCGTAAAAAAACAGTTATACTATAATTTAGCAGACGTTAAATATAAATATTAATTTTGATAACATTTCAGACCCGGCTCAGCAAATAACAACTCGAGTTCAAAAAGTCCCACCCGAGAATCGAACTGCTTACTTCCACATCGACTGAGCATCAGAGTTACCTCGGACGGGGAGGTTGTGATTAATGATAAGGTAAGGCATTGTTAATGGAAATAAAGTTCGAAAGCTTTGTCAGAAGAGTACAATTTGGTGGTCGATAGTCTTACCCCAATGTCAACTAGTAGCGTGAGTATATGCTTAAAGTAAGAGAAAAACACATTTACTCGTTGCTATGTCACATAAATATTCATACACAATTCATACCTTAATATCAATTTAAGCATTTCCTATCTATCGAACCTATGATTTAGTTTTTTGTGTTAACTCTTCTTATTCTAAGTGTAAATAATATAATTTATTTAAACTTATATGTATAGTTGTAACAGGTTTGAGAACCAGCTATCTATACTCAAATATAGCCAACATGGTATTTTTGTTAATATCTCAATAGATCTCAAAAAGTTGTGGTTAAAGCTTCGGTATCACAAATTCCTAGGCCACTTTTCTAACAGTCTCCATACACCCAAAAACCATTTAAAAAACCCCAAAACCCTATGTAGCTTCTTACAACACCCGCGAGAATTATTGGGTAAGTTCTAATCCTGGTTTAAGTAACCGTGATAGCCCAGTGGGTAGAACACTCGGTTGTCGTGCAAACGACTAGTGTTCAAATCCTGGGTCGGGCCTACACCAATTTGTCTTTTCTAAAGACATATGTGTGGTTAATTTATCATGGTTGTTAACGGTGAGGGAAAACATCGTGAGGAAACCCACATGGCTGAGTTGTTCTTAGTCATGTGACAGTGTATTCGTACAAAACGGCGATAGGCCTTCCCCCTATCACGTGAGTACACTGTCCATGCAAAACGTGGGTACTCTGAACACCAGGTGACAAAGTCACGTGATGTTCAGAAGTATTAGTACCTCTGCCAACCCCTTCGGGGATATTCGGCGTGAACGTTTATGTTATGTTATGTTCTATTCCTGGACACTACGCAGCTAGAAATAAAACTAAATAAAAACCTCAATTTCCAGACTGAACAAGAAGAAAGTCCTTCCAAAGAGAACGGTACAAAGCAAAAGAAACACACAGAATTACACGAAGACTACTCTCTGTCCGCCGCCGTGATTTGCGTAGAAGACAACCCTAGGAACTTGGTCGCGTATGCCAATGTGCCCGGCGGGGACACACACTGGTATATGTTTAATGATTTGTGGTAAGTAATGATAATGATAAAAATAAAAAAGGTAATTGAGTCCGTCGCACGTGAGGTTCAAAAATATTAGTACCTCTTCCATACCCTTCGAGGATATACGGAGTGAACGTTTGAGTTTGAAATATGTGTTAGGTTGTGTGACAGAGTGAGAATTAGTTCGACACATTAAGTGTGTGGACCAAAATACAAGAAGCATATAGAATTTATGGTTAAAAGAACTTACCTAAGTGAAGTTCTACCAAATTTATATGAAATGTTACATCCGAAGAGATTTAAGAATACCATGTATTCCGATTCAGGATACACTGCATGGTCACACCATTTTAGAGTGAAGAATTGTGATTTTCATCATTGTTTCGTTCAAAATTCGGTCTCTCGTGCTCCAGTCCCGTTCCTCTGCTCGGTCCTTCATTTATTTTAGAGATATCTAAGCTGTGAACTTGCAACTGAGGGGTTAGATAAGTTTACCTTTCTACGGGTTAGGGTGGGTATTAAATCTCTTCGTATGTAACATTTCATATAATTTTGGTAGAAATTCACTTAGGTTAGTTCTTTTAACCATAAATTATATTTCAATTTTACATCCTCAAGATTTAAGAATACCATGTAGCGTTCTAATTGCAAATGATAACATGTATTTAGTTCAATAAATTATTGCAAACAATAAAATTATTACAATTAGAGGTATTGGTGAAAGTCCATCTCCACATTAAATTTCAAAGTATTTAAAAATTGCCATTTACTACTAAAACTAGTATAATACCAAAAGTCAAAATACGTATTTGGTTCATCACATATAGGCTGATAAAAATGATACCAAACACTATATACTTGCTTTCTTAAACTGCCAATGGGAAAAAGTATTTATGTCAATGTAAATATAAAATGAATAATAAAAAATTCTTTCAAGATAAAAAGATAAATCTTTGTAGCCAAAGTATTTGAAAGAATAATTGAAATACATCTAGCAACTATATCTTGAGCTCTATACAAGAAAGTAAGAATGCTTTACTTAAGGGCGTCCCCCGAAAAAGTGAGAACCTTGAAACGGCATTTGGGCTTCCCCTCTGCCGTTTCCTCACCTTTAATCAAACTCGTAAAATAAGCCATCTAGTGACTCACTAGTAACTATTATAACCATAAATTAAGCGCCATCTACGGAAATAGTCTCGTACTACCTTGTAGAATCGCGACGTGCGTATTGATATTATAATTTATGTCTCGCTTGGATGAATATAATTATTGTAATTAAAATAACTAAAACAAAAAATTTTATTTCACAAAACTACTTTTTATGACACCTTCGGAATATAGGAGGGGAATATGTCGAGAAGAAAACTCGTGTTTCATGTGACACCAAGTAAAAGGGGATTATGTTATTCTTAGCCGACACAACAAAGTGTTCGTGGATGGCAGTAGAAATATCGTAACGTGCTATTATCGCAACGTCCTAAAGTCACACTTGAATAAAAAATCGGCACAAATTATAAAACACGAAAAAGCATTTAGTAAATACTACCAGTCGCCTCTTACGTACACCCACCGGAAGAAATGGGGTAGTGCTATTCTAAGCCGACACTACACAGCAATAATATATAATTCATAATAATAATTCATAAATATATACTTGGTTATAGTTTTTTGTTAGAAGGGGACTATAAATATGCGTCTTTTGTATTTGTTTATTTACTTAATTAGAGGTTTGTTTTTAAGGGATTTTTGGGCGATGCGGTTGGAGACCCATCACCAACAACCTTTATTCTACCTACCATCTTTTTCTTACTCAACTTCCAAAAGTGGCTGAGGAGTTTTTAATTTCTCAGCTCTGGCTACCCCTTTTAGAGATTTATAGCCGTGAGTATATGTATGTATGTTGTTCAAAAGCTTTTTTGTTTAATTGGAAATTTTAGATTTTCTGCACATGTTTATTTCCTTTATTTAATTTTCCGACGTTATTATAAGGTAAAAAAATACTTTTAATCTTTGGTTATACTAAACTATGTAATAAAGGGTAATTTTAAAAGAAAAGCAAACAACTTACTTCTTTATCTAATTAGAAACACTAGTCGTGTTCTCCAAAGATTTCTCCTTGTCGATATAGTGGGATGAGTATACGCAAAAATAAAAATTATTATTTCATAAATTAGTATAAGCTCATTTGATTGAGTTATTTTTTACACAGTGGTTTACAAACTGCAAAGTTCAATGAAAGACTATAATTTGAAAGGCAAGCACGAGCGCTCTTATATCGACACGATAACGGTTAGAATGAGATGGCAGCATACGATACTAAGTAAGTGCGTAAGAGATGGCTGCTTTATACCACGCGATAACTAGTTTAAACACCGCTCGTACTAGCCGGGCTGGTCTATTTTACTTAGTCTATCAATTCATCTTGACGAGATAGCTGAGTGGTTGCGAATTTATTTGAACCTTCTCATCCCCTCGCAAAGCTATACATGTTCGAAGTATAAACTAGAATTATTAGCACATTAATAAAAGAAAATGAATCAAAATAATTTATTCGAAGAACGGTTTGAATGCACATATTTAATATATTCTTTTTCATTTAAAAAAAAGTAGAAATATTACTAAAAAGAGATGTAAAAACATCACATAAATTTAAAGCAAAAAGATAATAATTGTTTCAGCTAGATTTACGGAACATTAGGGTAAAACGAGCGTATTCACAAAACAGAATCATTCGCAGTATTTTTAATAATGCATTTATCATCATAACCGAAAGAAAATAAAGACAAAATTATTTTACGTGTAAAGAAATAAACAAAAGAGCATGCTCCGGGCCGAAGATTTGAACTCACGCCCTAACCTATTGAGCATAGCACTTCATGCGTTGGACCATTTCGTTCTTACATAAGTGGGTGAAATTAACGATAATATTACGATTGTGAACAAACTTATAATGTAAGGCAAAACAAGCGACTATGTTGCGCACAACCAAAATTAATTATCAAAAAAGCGCGAGAAGCGGCAAGCAGCTATTACAGAAAAATCCGACACAAGCTCTCCGCATGAAGGCTAACAGCCATCTATCTGCCACCCGTTCTCCGCGCAGGGACCCGCTGAACATTGAAATTGAAATTTAGGGAAAATGCTTTGTCACTCCATAATTAGGATAAAAGACTAGAAAAATTATCATATCAATGATAGATTACTCAGTTGTCTACGCAAATGTTAGGTAATTGATAACATATATGCAGTATTCCGACAGCAGTATCAGATTTTACGATAAAAAAGCCCCCCACAATTTTTTTTTCTTAGTTGATTATTATCGAAAACGAAATATGATCCGTCATTATTGAAGAAAAGATATTGAACTTGAACATATATTTTATTTAGAGTGTGATTGTTTTATTGAGCGGATTTCATTGAGTTTGAAAACTACCAAAATCAGTGAAATTTTCGAGGGAGGCCCTTAATATATTTAATTTATAAATTACTTATACTCCTGAGATTAAAAAACAATTATATTCATATGCTTAGGAATAAGTTCAAACCAAGAGGAAATTTTGATTCGAATTTGGGCTCCATGCATGTAAATATTGATAAGTTAGGTTTAAAACTAACACCCATTTATATTTCACAAAAAATCGCCACACTGTTGTTGGTTGATTAATTTAAGATACAAAACTTATTAATGAGTGCACTATGTATTTTATGCACCATACCTATAGAGGTATAATAGTACTTACTATTGCAAACCATATATATATGACCATACCATAGTTAACAATATTTTCGACGATTAAAGTAGAAACTGCTTAACTTATTTGACTGGAAAAATAATCAGAACAAGTCAGAATTAACAATGCTTTCTTTTTGTTAAACTTTAGGTTAGAGACATTATTATAACATCTTTAAATTAGTTGAATTAATTAGGTCGTTTATCATGTCACCTTTTGGGAAATATCGTGTAAAACCAGTTCAAGAAAATACATTTTGTCAATCAATGTTCTGAGTAATATTACTTATTATCTCTTTAAGAAAATTTTAATATTGGACATCTTTACTGTTATTATGAATTATGACACTTTCTGGGCTGTATCGCGTAGGTAAAACCACTTTAGGAAAGTACATTACATAAATCTTCCGGGTAATATTACGTTACTTATTATCACTTTATGAAGACTAAAAAGTGGGTCATTGATAAGGTTGATAAGAATTATGTCACTTTTTGCGCAGTATCGCTTACCAGCACTTAAAAAAGTGGATTGAAGAAAAAATTGAATAATAACTCATCAAGGGGTTTAAGAACATAAAATGATTATATTACTCACCGCCGTTTTTGCCGCCAACTATCAAAAGTGAATTTACATATACAGGATGATTACGGGGTCGTGGATCAAGAAAGAAGCATTTAACTTACTTTCTCCTAAGCATCACGATAGGTTAGGACTAACAGTACACCAGCGACTTATTTAAGTTTACAAAAAAAAACTGCGACTATTCGAGATCATGGTCACCCTACTATTTCGCAAGATTTTTTTTGTCAAGTGCATGGACTTAACAATCTTTACAGTAGTTGCAATTGATATGACGATATTGATAGACAGATAAGAAATTTCTTCGATACCTACTGCGATTACGTCGATTACTTTGTCGTATTTAGAAGGAAAAGACGAATAAAAATTTAAACTTTATTTACAAAATACAACGCTAAACGTACTTCAAAAGTTGTTCAAAATGTGAACCCTGTTCCTGCTCGTGCTCGCACAATTGCGCCCGTCGCCTAAGATTGGCCTTTAATCTGTCCAAAGCAAAGCGGTTTTGCTTAACCGTTTCAAAGGTTAAAACAATCCGTTGGCGTAGCTCTTCTACGGTATTAGATTCTTGCTCATACACCAATCGTTTCATCTCTCCCCAGAGAAAAAAGTCCAACGGTGTGAGGTCAGAGCTGCGACGTGGCCATGGAACAGGTCCAAGGCGACCGATCCATCGTCGCGGAAATTGTTCATTCAAATAATCACGAACACGGTGATGGAAATGAGCTGGTGCACCATCGTGTAGATAATGCAGGTTTTCCAAATAATGTTCCGAGACGCCTCGCAATAGTTCAGGCACAACTTCACGTAACAAGTTAACGTAATTCATACCATTCAATCTACCTTCAATAAAATTAGGTCCGATAACAACAAGGTTAATAACTCCCGCCCAAACATTTAAAGAAAATCGAGTCTGATATGCGTTTCTCCGAGTAAGATGCGGGTTTTCAGCACTCCAAAAATGTTCGTTGTGCACATTGAACAAACCAATACTCATAAATCTACTCTCATCAGTCCACAAGATATTCGTTTCTTCATTTTCTAAAATCCATCGACACATGTTCATTCGTAAGGAAAGATCAGGGGCGGAGATATCCTGGACAGGCAGAAAATGATATGGGTGCAATCCAGAAGCCTTGAGTAGTTTCCAGACAAAATTTTGGCTGACATTGTACCTTCTAGCAGCCTGTCGGGTACTGCGTTGCGGATCTCGGAGAAAATATCTGAGTATGTGTTGATCCAGGTTCTCGGGATTGCCTCGCCTTGCTGGCCTGTCGCCACCTCGTGCTTGGGCGTGGGTTGGAACGCTGAACTGCCCGTATTCTCGAAGATTATGCACCATTGTATTAATCAAACGTCTAGTTGGTATTGGCAAATTGGGATGTCGCTGATGAAACATCTCACTTGCTTTGGTAGTGTTGTGTGTTTGATAGTAAAACATAACCATATCTGATCGCTCCATGTTAGGAAATGGGTACGGCGGAGGCATAATTTATTTATTTTATTTTAAATCTTTGTTTCGTTATTATTTATTGTTATCGTTTGTTGACTTTGACGTGTTGTCACATTATTACATACATACATACATATTCTCACGCCGTTAGTTCCCATTGGGGTAGGCAGAGACTATCGATCGCCACTTTGTACGATCCTGGCAAACCTCTCTAGCTTCATTCACATCCATCAATCTTTTCATACATGCTCTTTTATTCTTCGTACTTCGGACACCTGCCTACTATTTATTACTCATAAATTATTAAGTATTCTAACAAAGTGGTCACAATTAAACCTTAGAAGAGGATTCAGTGACCACGATATAATCATTGTATAATGTATTTTTTTTCTTTATAATGAATAAATAATTTAAAAAAAAAAAAGAGTTTTTTTTCTAAAAAGGTGTAATATAAAAAGTAGGGTGACCACGCATTTAGAGTCAGTAAATAAAAATAAGTAAATAACGAATCATCTTTGTTTCAATTAAAATAAATACAGGTAGCATCGCAATCATTTACTGAGTCAGAAAAAAATGGTTGGGATCACGACCCCGAAATCACCCTGTATAGTATTTCGGATGTAGGTCCTTGTCAATTCATATATTTACTTGAATAGTCTATTTACTGGCATTTACTAGTTGAACATGAATGATTATGTAACAATTTTTATTTTACGGAGACGAGTGTTTCCAATGCAGCACACCTAAAAAGAATGAAGGACCGAGCAGAGGAATGGGACTGGAGCACGAGAGACCGAATTTTGAACGGAACAATTATGAAAATCACAATTCTTCACTCTAAAATGGTGTGACCATGCAGTGTATCCTGAATCGGACTACATGGTATTCTTAAATATTGAGGATGTAACATTGAAATATAATTACGCCGAGATTATTAGCTTTCCGCCGCCCTCGTGTGCGTGAGCAAAAGTACAAACAGTCCAATCTATACAGGCCAATAGAAGTTATTTGCGAGGAAACATACCTCTAATTTAAACAGACATACATACATATACTCACGGCTATAAATACCTAGGAGGGATTGCCAGAGCTTTGGAATTAGAAATTCCTCAGCCATTTTTTGAGTGGGAAAATAAATAAAGGTTGTTGGTGATAGATCTCCAACCGCATCGCCCAACTACTTCTTCAGAAGCCCCAATACCTTTAGCCGCTTCTTACGAACACCCACGGGTAGAAATGGGGAAGTGCAATTCTAAGCCGACACTACACAGCGTAGCACTACCTTATTTCTTCCGGTGGGTGTACGTAAGAGGCGACGAACGGTATTGGGGCTTTTAAGGGATTTTTGGGCGATGCGGTTGGAGCCATAACAATAACCAACAACCTTTAATTTACCATCTTTTCCACGTGCAACTTTCATAAGTGGCTGAGAATTTCTAATTCCCTAGCTCTGGCTACCCCTTCAAGGGATTTATAGCCGTGAGATACATTAGGTTGAAATGATACATAAATTTAATATACGTATAATTTCAATCTAATGTATAATGAGCCCTTGCATTTACTTACCTGTTCTACAAAAGGCACATAAACACTGAAACTCACGGCTACAATCCCTAAAAGGGGGTCACTAAACCATTTTTTGCAACATTCTTATAATAGCAGAGTCCCCTTGTCTTGGTTTTCTCAATAGAAGGTAGCGGATGGGGTGCGAGATTTAATACCCCCTTATCTAGTAGCACGAAGTCAAATCAACTGACACTGTTCCTCATTGAGAACTAGTTTGTTCTGCTAATTATTATTACATTGACCTACTAGCAATATTGTTAAATGATAGTTGTCTGTAAAGACGGCTTGTTGACAGTAATTTATCAATTTGAATTAAAAAAGTCAGCTATTTTTCATAATTCTCGCTGGATGGTGCACAGACTGATGTTGCATCTCTCTCGTTCTTTGCTTGCTTAGTGCTCTCCCTACCGGAACATGACACTTTTTGGTGCATGCCAATGTACTTTGATTCTTTTATATTAATAAAATGTTCTTGTTCCAGCATCGCCCCCGTATCGATAGAAGAGGTGGTCCAATGTAGTTGGTGGTGGAAAACTCCTTGCGTATTGTTTTACACATCACATAACGTTGGCTCTTCGGAGACTTTCGGGAATGACGGGACGCCCTCATAGCATTGCGCTATGCCTTTTTATTGTGCACCTTATTTGGGTGACAAGTGAGTATATTAAAAGCTTTATTTTACAATATTTTTAAAACTTGACTTACAAACATGGGTAAAGGATTAGGAGGTTAATTTTAGATTTTCAAACATGGGTAAAGGATTAGGAGGTTAATTGTAGTGTAGGTATAGTTAGATATATAAGAAAAACAAAGAAATAAGAAACGGGACACGTGTATACCATATAAGGTTTATTATAATGGTAATAAGAGCATATAAATATGAGCATCAAATATTTGCATATCATATGCTGTTTTTCTTATATATCTAACTATACCTACACTACAATCTGGCTACCCGCTTGTGGGATTCAAAGACGTCAAAAAGATCATCGTTATCCCAGTGTCGGTTTAAAACAGCATTATCAAAATTGGGTCAGAAAAATTGGTGCCGTACAATCAAGGTGATTTAGGGGACGGGACTTCCTAAGTGATAGTGGGGCGATGTGACTGGAGACTTATAACAAATCATCTTTTATTTCACGAGTCCCAGTCAACTTCCAAAGTTAAATAAAATCTAAGGATGGTTGGTGTTGACCCAACAATCACTTATAAGCTCCAACTCCCTGTTACGTCTCATGAAAACTGTAGGAAGAAATGTGTGAGTGTTATTTTTAGCCACCACACCGTTTTATTATTATTTTTTATCCGCATTTACCCCCGACTTTTGTATTTCATATGAAACCTAACTCATCTTAAACGGTATATCCGATCTCAACCAAATTTTGCATCATAGTCAAAGGCATCATTCCGTGTAGTGTCGGCTTAGAATAACACTACCCCATTTCTACCCGTGGGTGATCGTAAGAGGCGACTAAGGGTATAGGGCTTTTTAAGTGGTTTTTGGGCGATGTGGTTGGAGACCCGTCACCAAAAACATTTATTATTACCATCTTTTCCCCAATCAACTTCCAAAATTGGCTGAGGAATTTCTCATTCCAAAGCTCTGGCTACCCCGTTAAGGGATTTATAGCCGTGAGTATATGTATGTATGTATGTCAAAGGCATCAAGAACTAGGTTGTGACGGAGTGATTTTTCGAATAAATCTTACCATTGAGGATTGATCACCTTTTAGCATGCAGTCAGTCATGCCCGTTTAGTCTTACTATTCCTTTAAAGACCAAGGAAAAGCCAAGACTTTAAAGTACACAAGTGACTTTATGTAAAACATGTTAGCTGTGTAGTGTCCGCTTAGAATAACTCTACCCCATTTCTGCCGGTGGGTGTTCGTAGGAGGCGACTAACGGTATTGGGGCTTTTAAGGGATTTTTGGGCAATGCGGTTGGAGACCCATCACCAACAACCTTTATTTTGAAATCTTTTCCCCACTTAAATTTCCAAAAGTGGCTGAGGAACTTCTAGTTCCTTAGCTCTGGTTACCCCTTCTAGGGATTTATAGCCGTGGGAATATGTATGTATGTACGTATATTATAATCGTTTTTTTTCCTTGCAGTTGTATGAACGCGTATGATACGAACTTTTGCTACAATTTACCAATGGAACCACCACGTCAACAACCCACGTGACACAAATTCAAATGCAAATTTATTAATAACTACTGCCTCTGAGAACAAAGAATAATGAATAAATCTAGACAAATTGCGTGACATATAGATAAGATTAATGATAAAACTAAACCGTGGTCAAACAGACATTGAGATTTACAGTCTGAGATGTCATCTTTATACACACACAAAAACTCGAAACAAAATCCATTTAAGAAATGTCTTGTTTTAGTGTTCCTGGTTGATAGTCTAAATTTCTTAGTTAGTTTTATATTTGAAGCAATACATTTGCCTTAGAGATAAGTAGATATTCGAAAATATCGAACGGCTAGAGCCAAAAGATATCGCTGTAAAAAAAAACTTTCATTTAATCCAGGCCAACTTTTCTGTTATAATTTCATTTTCGGCAGATTATGGTCTTTTTTTTTATTTCATTTCAAAAAGTCATTAACGTTGTATTTGGAAACGTAGAATTTTTAGTCGATTTCAATTGTATCAGACTAAACTGTCACGTCTAACAAAATATTACGTTGATGGTATTGTTAAGAATTTAATACTCAACTTTTTTTGTATGAAAAAAGGTTACACACAAATTTTGTTCTATAATTCCATAGCGTAAAAACGATGGTCCTATTTACAAATTGTAAGATTCTCTCAAGTTTTGTTATAATTGCTTAGATATAATATCATAAAATAAACATTTAAAAGCCAAATTAATCGCCAATTTAAAAAACTCACTCTGAATGCACTTAACGCCGTCTATACAACACACCTTTGATGATATAAAGGAAATGTTAATTTTATCGTATAATATGTGAAGATCTGTGATTGAAGGTAATATAAAATAAGATGAACATGCTATTTTTGTGATTACTGTTTACCAATGGAATGTTGTTACCTATAAGTGATATTGATGAAAGCCTACAATAATGTAAAAGAAGATACGCAAAATCTTATTTAGTTCATTTATCTCTCATATGTTGCCATATATGAAAAAAATATTGAATAGTTTGTTTATCATATGATGAGTTCTGAAAATTGCCAAGAAGCTTATTATGAAATATGTTTTTTACGACATTGCTCAATAAGAGGTTGATGACACGCCAGGTATAGACTATATTCTCAACATCATTTGGTTTGATGAAATTTAAGTTATCATTTAGAATAAAATTACCGTCCAAAAACCAACTTTTTTAAAACATCTTCTTCTATGATGAACAAAAATTCAACAATATCAATGTAACATCTTACAGACAAAGTGTATCTGGAAATAACTCATAGTACGCGTACCATAGCGTAAATATGAGTTTTATCTTCAGTTTCTTTATGTTAACAAAATATACGAATAAACTACATAAATCTGTGAGTCCTCTCGTTATTACCTGAGCCATAGGGTCAAAAATCATTTTACTATTTCTATCTCCCTCGAACACTAGCCGCGAATGTCAATGACTAAACATCGCATATGTATTTTATAAACTAAGCAATATATCGACAATATCCTGAAAAAAGTAAGATAAAACGGTGCGGCTAACAGCTGTCTCTTTTCTGTTAATGTGAAAATCTTTAGAATAAAAGAAAGAGACACCTTACTGGCCGTGTATTCCGTTTTTTCCTTTACGCTTTCTTGCCGTATTAACTTTATAGCTAAATTGGATATCGGTTCAAATGTGGAGATATCCTTTTGGTTCAACTTGTGGTTGCCTAAAGTAGGAAGGAAAAATAACTATATTGTATTGATAAATATTAAGCAATAAGAGTTAATGATTATTTTTTAATTATAATGAGATGACATGAGAGAGTAATTATGACATGAAAAACGTGAATTTTTATTTGAATACCCTTCATTTTTTGACATGAGGGTAGTGAAGAACTGAGCTGTTCTTTGTAAATGCAGTATTTCTAAAGATTCTCAAAGTTTATTTATTTTTCTGAAAATTGTGGTGGTTGGTCGTATGTGAACATTTAATAATAAATAAAGTAAACTAACACTTGTTTTATTTCATTTAATACAAATATATCAACTATTCAAAAAATACAACACATTGTTGATGCAATCACAACATATCGGTACTTTGCATTAAAGTGAAAATCTCATTTATAGTTTAACACTTGGACTGTCCATGTATAACATATAATGCACCAAAGAGCTGGCTCGATATGTTTGCTATTGCTTTATCTCAACGGAATAAGAAAATTGGCTGAAATGCTGAATTAAAAAATATATACATAAATAAAAAAATTAAAATATTTTTGTTTATGAAAACCTCATGTGGGAATTATTACTATTATTCTTTCCTGTATATTATCCTTTTTTATCAAGGCCCTTTGTCCCTGCTGAGGGACGTCAGGATGGATGTATGTATGTATGTATGTATATTATCCTTTATTTATTATAGATAAAACTTTTGTCGAGCGCATTTCAATCACTATTTTAGTTATTAGTCTATGCTCATACGTCCGTGCATGAATATTATTGAATGTGAAATGTATTGGACATTTGGTGATCAAAAAAATGTGAAAAAGTTTATTCTTCAAAATTAAGTTAAAAACTATCATTTTTTGAACGTAATTTTTTTTAAATTTTTCATTAATCCGTTGCTTCAGAAGGTGTTCGTAAAGAGAAGAAGCAACAAAGAAACTCTTTACATTCACATAAAATTTTCAAAATATGGTTTGTACAATTTCAGTTTATAAACATGTTTTTTTTTTGAAAGCTATTATTTTAATTTTGGGAAAGCTAATACTATTGGGACAGTCAAAGTGTTAATATATAACATAACATATTTATTGCCGAAAAAAAAATGGGTCAGTATAACATATGCCCTATTCTTTGAAAATTAATTTTGAATACAATAAAAATAATTCGTAGGTCCATATTAACACACTTTATAAAAACCTCTTCATTTTTTCATCCTGAGTCGTGTAATGTAATGACTAGATAAAAACTATATTGACAGTCTTATGGCATACAACCTCATCTAAGAAAATACAGCACTAAGAACTATGTCTATTTCTTATAAAAAATCTATAACAGTACAATTAAAAATGTAAGCTACAGTGGTAACAATTTTATTTAAAATTTCCTCGTAAAGTAAGTGTATTACTTAATTTTACTATATAGTATGTCATGAAAATCCATTGCATTTTGAGAATAAAAATTACTATTTTATACATTATAAAGTAATTCCTTTTACATTGTGGTATTGAAAGACCGTTATAGTCTTTCAATTTTCTATAATTTTGGTCCAAGGAATTATAATGTTCGTTTTTCCCCCTTTCCAAACATTCGCACAAGATTGAGAACAAAAAGCAGCGCTGAGAATTACATCTTCGGTGCTGTCTATTAGCACCATTTTTCTGAAATAAAACGTCGATTTTTTATATCTTATTAACAAAATTTTCTAAGCAGTACTACTTTATAGCATACATACTGGGAAGGGACCAAATCTATTTGCATCAAATTTCAGTAATAAAATTGAAACATTTATGTAATTGGGAAAATCAATTCCATAGTTGTAATTGTCAGTGCATGAGCTGGATTTTGTTAATCATTGGAGAATACGATGATATTTAGATACGTTTTTTCACGAAAACAATCTGAACATACATACATATACTATAAATTCCTAGAAGGGTTAGCCAAAGCTAATGTATTTGAAATTCCTCAGCCACTTTTGGAAAATTAAATGGGGAAAAGATGGTTAAATAAAGGTTGTTGGTGATATGTCTCCAACCGCATCGCCCAAAAATCCCTTAAAAGCCCCCAAACCGTTACTCGCCTCTTACGTACACTCACCGGAAGAAATGGGGTAGTGCTATTCTAAGCCGACACTATACAGCGACAATCTGAATTGTGTTTTTAAGAGATAAGGAAGAGATATGAGATTATGTCGATCCTATCTCAAGCCGATACTTTATAATTATAAAGTGACCTGGCTTAACACTGCACTATTCAAATATCTTATCTCAGAAATAAAATATGATTTTGCTTTTAAATATTTTTTCAAAATCGGTTCAATATCTGTAAATATTAGTTAAGATACATAAAATACACTTACCCTATACAAAACTCATACGTAACAAAATCAAACATAGGCTTCTTGCATTTAAAGTTTTCACATTTCGAAACTGGCCCATAAGATAACTCATTCGTTAGAAACCGAGGTAGATAATCAAAATATTCTTCTAGAATGTCCAAAGGTACTCTGTAGCATTTGAACACTTTATTTCTGTTTTCATATTCTTTACTAGTACCATTATTAAAATTTAGATTGTCGAGTCCTGCTTCATTATTGTTTTCTTCACAATCATTGAGATATGAAGTACTGGCGTAAATACTGAACTTATCTATCGATAGGTTTTTGGCAGTGTCTGAAATCAGTTTATAAAAAGTCCTTTTGGATAATTCTAGGAGACTGGGTGGCGTGTGAACCCCTCTTTCTATAATATGTGAGTATTGATATGGCACTATGGTGTCAACTTGCCAAGATCTGGATTCGTTTTGGAACTTTAATCTGCAGTGGCCGAATTGTAGCAGCTGCTGGTATTGCGGTATTTGGAGACATCTGAAAGATTTTTTCTTTATAATATACATACATAGTATGTATATTATAAACATACATATACTCACGGCTATAAATCCCGTATGTACATATGTACATATGTATGTAGTATTACTACATATGTATGTAATACTACATACATATGTAGTATTACATACATACATATACTCACGGCTATAAATCCCGAGAAGGGGTAGCCAGAGCTAAGGAATTAGAAATTCTTCAGCCACTTTTGGAAACTTGAGTGGGGAAAAGATGGTAAAGTAAAGGTTGTTGGTGATGGGTATCCAACCGCATCGCCCAAAAATCCCTTAAAAGCCCCAATACTTTTAGTCGCCTCTTACGTACACCCACCGGAAGAAATGGGGTAGTGCTATTCTAAGCCGACACTACACAGCATAATATAAGAAGTTTTATTCCATATTGACTACCAAATGGTGGTATATGAAACGTTTAAAATAAAATGATACACATGATAGTCCAATGGGTAGAACACCCACCCAAAAACAGACAGGCGCGAGTTCAAATCCCGGGTCGGGCCTACACCAATTTGTCTTTTCTAAAGTCACATGTGTGTTACGCTTACAACAATTTATCATGGTTGTTAACGGTGAGGGAAAACATCGTAAGGAAACCCACTTACTACAAGTACAACTTAGTCATGTGACAGTGTATTCATACAAAACGGTGATAGTCCTGCCTCCTATTACGTGAGTACACTGTCCAAGCAAAACGTGCGTACCTTCTCAGAACACTAGATAGCGCTGTAATGTGATGTTAAGAAATATTGGTAGCTCTGGGAACCCCTTCGGGGATAAACGGCGTGAACGTTTATGTATTTGTTTATGTATGAAATAAAATGTAAATGAAGAGAGTCTATATCGTATTTATTGGTATAGTCGAGAATCTTCGTCTCTCACAATGGGAATTCGTAGCAAAGGTAAATGTATAAGTTTGTAATAAAGGTAATTCAGCCACAATTGCTGGATGGTGTAATTTTTGTGGGGCTATTTAAATGTTTCGTTTTTCAACGTTTGTGGTTTGATAATTTACAGATATACGAAAACAAGAAACAGTAGTTATGTATGTATGCCTTGTTGTTGAAATCATGACTTATTTTGTCTAACTTAGAATACTTAACTAGCTCTCTTTTCTAGTCTTCTCTCTATTAATGATTGTTTGTCTGTTTCAAAATGCAAACCTTTTTTCCGCATTATTACTAATACTAATTTTTTTTAAACCTATTACTTACATGCATATACTAACGGCCATAAATCCCAAAAAGGGGTAGCCATAGCTTCAGAGCTGACACTCCTCAGCCACATTTGGAAGTTGATAGGGGAGGAGGTGGTAGAAATAAAGTATCGTTGGTGATGGGTCTCCGTGTGTAAAACCCTGTGGTTTTATTAATAAGTTTTCCCAGCTCAGATTCAGATTAATCGGCATTATTTTGTGTACATTTAGACCCCTAAGTAATTAAAAACGTATTACCTATTCCAAACCATATTAAAATACATTTAAAAAGACGTCAAAATAGAAACACCTACCCAATATTCAAGCTCCTAGTTTGTTGGTCCCTCAACATATGATACCATAAGGAATACGGTATCGTCGTCAAATCGGGATTCCTCCAGAACCGAAACTCACAGTGGTGATAGTTGAACACCGGTCTTTGTGGCAGCCATTTTAGTTTGTTATCTGAAACATTAAAACGGTTTAGAGCCTTTGCACACCACGCTCTCTTGTCGCGCGCCGCAGTCATGTTTTTTTTTGTATGTAGCAACGAATAAATGTATTCTTTCTTTCTTAAAATGCGCACCGAAAACTGCGCTGTTGTTAGACAAATTTGTATGGTATGGTTTTGACTTGCATTGCTACGAACGCTCGTCGATGATGACGGCGCGACGCAATGCTGGGTTGTGTAAAGGCTCTTATGTTTGAATGAACATGTGCTGTTGTGGTTTTGGCTTCGAGTAGCACTACTCCATCTATTATGTACAAACAAAGTAAAAAAAAGTTTTATTTCAAAATAAATTTTTAACTAACATTATTTGAATGGTGGCTGTCGTTCTAGGTGACAAAGGGTACTGGGACACTTTATAGGATTGGTTTGTGAGGACTCCGGAGAGCCTCACAAATACATACATACATATACTCACGCCATTAATTCCCATTGGGGTAGGCAGAGACTATCGATCGCCACTTCGTACGATCCTGACAAATCTATATTATATATATAATATTTTCCCCACTTTACTTGTAAGTCTTTGAGGAATTTCACTTCTTAGCTTTACCATCTCATTTTTGGGATTTCATAGCGAGTATAGGCTGATTAAGTTGATACTTAGAATAGCAAAACTGGACCTGGGTGTCGTACTATCTATGCATCTAAGGAAATTTCGGCGATTTATTAATAGGTAGGCGATTATTTTATCATTGACCCTTTATTTTAACATACCTTCCTACGAATTCGTGAAAGTGCTTGAGTATCCAAAGTTATAGTATCAATTTTTGGGATTTAGCCGTGATCATACGTGTATAGAGTCCTGTTTTTGAGTTGTACTTGAGTTATTCGGCTTTTATTTAAAGGTTTCATTGTAAGTAAGATCTGTGTTACTTCAAACTTAGCTATTGAAATGAAAGAGGTTTACATGACTCATAAGAAGTATGACTGGGAAGTTCTGAAAAATATTACGCAGTAAATTATTTAACGATCAATTATGAATCGCCGTTTGATGTGAAAAAGGGATCAAATCGTTCTGTACGAAATATAATGACAGGGCAAATTCTGGGCCTATCAATAAGTACCTCTGCCTACTTGGCATGAAGGCGATGAATGGTGGCAGCGTAGGACATCTGTGGCTAATCGTGATAGCGTTGACGATTCTTCTACCGATCAAAACCACATTTTAGGATAATATACATTTGTCTATAAAAAATAATTAATACGAGCCTACGCCCAATCTAAGATTTGTAACCACGCCTTTATTTCTTTTAGTTTTTTCGCTGAGCCTACAACCTACTCAGAATAGTGTGAAGCCGTGTAGTGTCGGCTTAGAATAACACTACCCCATTTCTACCCGTGGGTGATCGTAAGAGGTGACTAACGGTATTGGGGCTTTTAATTGATTTTTGGGCGATGCGGTTGGAGACCCATCACCAAAAACCTTTATTTCACCATTTTTTCCCCACGCAACTTCCAAAAGTGGCTGAGGAATTTATAATTCCTTGGCCTCTGGCTACCCCTTCTAGGGAATTACAGCCGTGAGTATATGTATGTATGTATGTATGTAATAGTGTGAAGTAAGCGTTACTTCCATTTCTCCTAAAGTGTTGAGTCTAAATATTATCCATTTCAAGCAAATCAGTAATAAAACCTGATTTCCTTATTGATTCGTGTAGCCTAGTTTCCAATTAGACGCAGATGTTGTTTGCAGTTAACTTTACTTGCTCATTAAACCTTTAATGTGTACTGTAAAATTTGTGAATAACGTTCGTGTATTTGCTTAAGAACTGTTATGGACTTTGAAATTTTGTTTTATGGATGTTACGTTATAGCTGAAATTATTGAATATTGGTTATATGTACTACTAGTCATCTGCTTTGGCTTCGCATAATTTATAAGTGGTATACAATCCCTGCTCACCTTCTATGACATTTAGAGTGGAGTAATGAAGCCTATGTTTCTGCTGAAGGAAGGGTAAACTGTGTTTTTTTAATCTGTTACGGAGTATATTTATTACAGACGAATGAACACAAATCGTAAGGAGTGAGAAGTGATTGAAAAAAAAATTTTTCAAAATTAAAACTCCCCGCGCGCATTGAGGTCTCATGCTTCTTCTACCACACCCAAGATTTGCTGCTATCCATAAGAATAGGAACAAGAACATCATCATGCACAGACATTCGGGCCTTTTCAGACACTGATTAACTAGTCATAAGGTTTTCACTGCTCCATTTACCGCCCCTTTACCACTCTTCTTTTGATTGATTGACGATTCTTCATCACACTTTCCATCTTTAGTCCTCGACTGGTCCGACTTTCATCATGTATATAATTTAATTATGATTTATAAAAATCTATTCAAAATAATTATATCAATATTTGTGTTATCGAGAAAAAACTCGAATTTTAATTCTTCATAAACTTTGCCAGCGAAAGCAGAGCCAAAAATAATTCTGGCGTAATCGCTTTCATCATAAAACTGAAATCTTTTCTCTCGTCTACCGAACGTTATTACTGTCTCAACTATCCACGAATCATGTAAATATATGTTTCATCCAACCAATCCATGCTTTATGAGTTATGAGTACGAGATGTTAAGTGAATGCTGATATGTTTATGTTTATTTATATGATGTAGTTGCATGCTATTAAGAAAAGTTTACCGGACGCACTGGTCTGCTTAAAATTACAAAATGCAAGATTACAAAATTGAAGATTAAATTATTCATAGATTCACAGCGTTTAGTGCAGAGTTTTTTATAACTTCATGGTAGATCTTTGCATTTCCTAAAAGAACGTATGTGAACTTTTTATATGCCTTTAACGGTAGTACCTGTATTTACTCTTGACGTAAGTAGGCTTATCATGGACTGATTTAATAATTTCATGCAGCCTTTGTCTCTGATACATCAGCCATATAGGTTTCCGCTAAACAGCTTGCTGCTACAATTGTCATTAAATTACATACAAAAGAGACTATCGATCGCTACTGTATTCACTCTGCTCTCATACTTCTTCTGCCATTCCCAAATTCACTGCCATACATAAGCGTAGGAACTGGAACATCATCATGCACTGTCATTCGAGCCTTTTCGGACACCGACGGACTAGACATTAGACTATTCAGTGCTACATTAATCGCATTACCATCTTTCACTCTTCTCTCGATATCTGAATTAATCGTAAAATTTATTTAAATTTTTTAATTCTTTTAAATTAATTTGTCAAATTATGGGTCGAAATTTGGGTACTAAGTGGCCACTAATTTAAAATTATTTTTACGTATCGTTTTGGATTTTCATAGCAGTATCGAACAACATTGACTTCTGTCTTCAAAGCTAGTAGGAATTATTTTACTCTTGGTTTAAAAAATGGGGCAATTTATGTCGTACCACACATGACTTCTTCAGCCAAATCGAGATAATTGAAATGACTGAAAAAATATATGTCTGTGGCTAAAGCATCGAATAAACGTTTAGTGGAGGTGTACCTGATAATATTGGCTGTAGACCATTTACTTATAATTACATCCATATGACGACGTCCTTGGCCTGTTTGTCAAGAAAATAGTTTCTGAGTCCCGAGGTCACGGGTACGAATCTGTTTGAGAGTTTTCTGTATGATGAATGCTTTGCTTTCAATGTAAACGGTGAGTTTCTTACGATTAACTTACTTGTACTTACGCCAATTATTCCCATTGAGGGAAAATATCGTGATGAAACCCACATGCAACTTATATTTAGTCATGTGGGTCAAACACTGTCACATGTGCTCACAAGAATACAGCGATAGGCCTCCCCTCTACTCGTATTACGTGAATACATTGTCCAAGCAGATTGGGTACTCTGAATACCAGGTGAAAAAAAAATCACGAGATAGTCAGAAGTACATTTCTCATCGGGGATTTACGGCGTGAACGTTGAGTTTGATTTTCAATTAATAATCTAAATATATAAAAATCAAAGGTAACATATCAACGCACAGCTCAAACCACTGGACGGATCAGGCTGAAAATTGGCATGCAGGTAAGTGTTACAAGTACAGTATGAAACTCCTTTAATTTTGAAGCTACATAATGATAAAAAACAATACTAGGCTATTTGATTTAAAGTAAAAAATGTCGCGTTTTTGAATTATTGGAATACAGAGTGTATTAAGAGGGTAAAAAAGAAGTGTTTTAGGATTTCTGGAATTCACCCTTTGAGTGTGTGGAGGGACGGGATAAGTAGAAAAATGGGTAATGGAGAAAGGGGAAATGGAGGATAAAATTCAAAACTGACTCATTTTATCAGCACCCAGCCCGAACTGCTATACCTATGGACATTGGCCACTAAATAGTAATAACAATACTTCTTAGTTATTTTTTTATTTTTATGACCTTATAGATATTTAGACTAATGACCTTATAGATATTTAGACTAATGACCTTATAGATATTTAGACATACCTATATATGTATTGGAATTTCGATATAGTGATCTATGTTACAATTATTTAATACTATTAGGCTAAGCAACAATATTTCAATCGAGTTATTGAGAAAAATAAAAATTATTTTTTTCGTTTATAGTTTTGTACGATAATGATATCCGAATTAAATTTTCTGTCTTATTCAGACAAATTGCAACATACGTTTGATTGCACGTTTTGCAATGAATAATGTAAATAATTAAAGGTCAATACGATATATTAACGCAATCAGGTTAATACAGACATGTAGAGTCACGCATCAGTAACTGTCGGGGCTACACACTAGTAAGAAGTCAGTTTCACATCCAATTTTAGTATAAATTTTGTGGAAATACGCGCTATATGATTCAAATTAATAGTATAGATTATATAATAAAACAATGTATGCCTATCTTAAACTTCTAGCCTTGAAACTTTAAGTTAGTATCAAAGTATACGGTCTAAAATCTCTTACAACATAAACTAAGAAAAAAGTACTCAAAGATATTTACCACAAACAGAAAGGTATTGCAGTGACCGAAGTTCTCCAAGTCTTAAAGGTAACACATTAATTTCATTATCATCCAATACCAAAAACTTCAAACTCCTCAAATTTCCTATTTCCTCGGGAACACACTTCAGTCGGTTCCCGCTAACATCCAAGCTCTTTAAACATCTTAACTTCGAAATTTCACTTGGCAACTCCACTATATCGTTTCCACTTAAATACAGACTTTCTAGATGTTCCAATCTGCAGATATCCTTAGGTATGTGCGAGATCAAATTTTCTTTCAAATATATATCGGTTATTTCATTTTCCCCGCCTTTTATTTCTTTGAGCGGGAACTCTGTGAAACCGCGGTAATTCCAATGCAGTACGGTTGAAGGGAAAATGTGAGTCATTACACTTTTTTTTTAATTCAGTAATCCGCGGCAACGTCTATCGCAAGGAGGTTAAATATTTCAGTGTATTCTCTTATCGCGATGGTAAGAGACTGCATTACAAAAGTATCTCGTACGCGAAGATTTATTTTTAAAACTATCGCAAGGTCTTCTGTTGTGAGTAGGAAATGTTGGCAAAGATTCTGTTGTGTTTACAAACGGTTGTTGAGATGATGTTTGATGATATTGATAATTATTATAAAACTATTATGACGTTAATTGCTGAAGAAGCTAACGATAGTCGTCCGTCATATATCAGAAAATAACTTTTGATCTGAGTAGAGCAGTTTAAAAAAAAAACTTATTACCTATATATACTCACCCCTGTAATAACCGAGAAGGGGAAGCTATCTCTTCAGAATTTTAAATTCCTTAGCCCCATTTAAAAGGTTCTTAGGTAAAAGTTAAAGTGAAAGATGATTGGTGATGTGTCTCCAGACAAATCGACCATCAATCACTTAGAGACAATAGTCGCTAGTTGCAATTTGACTTTGATTTTCTATATTAAAAAGGGGTTAATATAATAAATTTCGGAGATGCAGTTTCTGGGTAAATTTAAAACTTTATATTTAAACTAGTGGATCGTCCCAGCTTCGCACGGGTAGCGTTGTTTTTTTAAATATCTGAGGTTCCTTTCTTCAGTCACTGCTCAAGCATTGTGAAATTCAGCGCAATGTTTTCAATTTATTAAATTTATAGCACTCCCTAAACAGTGTAGTTTGGTGATTTTAAATGCGCTTTGATGAGCGGTTCAGTATTTCCGTTAAATAAAACGCTTTGAAGTATTTATAACAATCTAAAAAAATAAATCATTACGTGATGTAGGATGCAACTACTGGCGCCATCTAGTATGTTATATGTAAGTTAGTAAAGATTTGGTTTTGATCACGGTCGCGATGGCTTATTTTATGTATAATTTCGGTGTTTGTCTACCGATTTCTATGATTCTTTTTTTATTGAATTGGTTATAATGTAACCTTTTTTAAATTTGGGATACGTGAGACGTTTAAAAACAGCGTAAGAGTAAACAAATATAATCAGAATGATCCGAGCTGCTAAGCTATCAGGAATTACACGTGTTATTGTGGGTCAACCGTAAAAGATAGACATAAACTGCTGAGAATTTTTATTTAGATAATTTTATGTAAAATATTTCCGTCACACATGATTTCTATGTAAGTTTAACCATTGAGGCTGCACACGCGACGGAAGCTTAAAAAATGGAGTAACTTCTCCCGTTTTCCCAAAATTCCCCTTTACTACTCTGCTGATAAGTATACAAAAACCTGCGCAGGAGTATGAAGAATAATTGTACCAAGTTTCGTTAAAATCCGTCTAGTAGTTTTTGTTTCCATAAGGAACATACAAACCGACAGACAGACAGACAGACAGACAGACAGAAAGACAGACAGACTGACAAAAAATTTACTGATTGCATTTTTGGCATCAGTATCGATCCCTAATCACCACCTGATGGCTATTTTGAAAATATATTTCATGTACAGAATTGACCTCTCTACAGATTTATTATAAGTATAGATAGAATCAAAGAGCTTCTTTAAATCAAAATACTATCACTTCATCATCATCATAACCACAAACAGCATATGTCCCCTCCGAGGAGTTTAAGCCTAACGTGAAAAGAGTGAATTGACGACACCTACATTGACGGACGAGACCAGACGATTTTGTGCCCTCCGAAAACACATATAACTAGGATTGATTCCAAGTTTTAATTTTAAAATTTAAGGAATACTCAGGACCCAAAGGATAATCACCATATGAAAGTCTGGTCCCAATAAGAAATACTTTAAAATGTTTATAGAAATTGAGGAGAAAGTCTTTTGGGGAACTAGCAAAAATGAAATTCGGAAAATTGGAAGAAGAGAAAATGTTTGCAATTTGAAAATAGCAATTTGCACTTTGCGTTCGTTTCTGACTTATTTTCATTTATACTTCGCATGTTTTTAGATAACTAGCTTAGTGGAACACCGCCACTTCTAATGCAGAAGACATGGGTTCTAATCCTGAATTTGTTCTACACCAAGGTGTCCATGTTAAGTCATATCTTTGTGTGATTAGAAGAATGACAACTATGAGAGATAATATCGTGAGGAAACCCACACGGCTGAGTTTTGCGTAGTTATGCGGCTGTGTGTTCGTGTAAATAAATTTTAATAGGGGTTAGAAGAGATACGTACTCCTACTCCTACTCCTACGAAGAGTAGACCTGCTGTTCTGCACGGGTTCACTCACAATTCTGCAGCACTTACAATTTGCAGCATATATACTGCTGCAATGATTAGGTGAAGATATAGCATGAGCATAATGCTGAGTCAGAGACCAGTTTATAGCTCAGGGGTACAAACATGTCAAACTTCAGTTTATTAATACTTGCATGGTTTAGTTATAATTTCCATTTTTATTATTTAATTTTTGTGTTCAAAGATGACCCTCATTTATTTATAGTGTTATTTTGGCTATGGATAAATGATTTCTTTCTTTAAGATACGGCGTTGCATGCCAGATTATGGGATGCTTTCTTCAATATTTTAAGGGTTGCTTTTCCTTACCGAATTATAAAGCTGCTTGCGATTTTTACTACATCGTAATATTTATCATTATAACAGCCAAAGAACGACTAACGCTGGACATATGAATTTCAACTCAACTAACCATATAGGTAAGTGCAGCACAACCAATTTGGCAGCGTTCCAAAATATGAGTTGCCGTGTGTTTCGCGTCAGGCGTGTATGACTCTTGGCCTGAAAACACTGGCCGCAAAATAGAAAAAAAAAACATTTAAAGACGACTGTTCCCGCGGTTTTGGTTTTGTTGTTCATACATACATACATATACTCACGGCTATAAATCCCTTAACGGGGTAGCCAGAGCTTTGGAATGACAAATTCCTTTGCCACATTTGGAAGTTGATTGGGGAAAAGATGGTAATAATAAATGTTTTTGGTGACGGGTCTCCAACCACATCACCCAAAAATCACTTAATAAGCCCCTATACCCTTAGTCGCCTCTTACGATCACCCACGGGTAGAAATGGGGTAGTGTTATTCTAAGCCGACACTACACGGCAATGGTTTTGTTGTTCTTTTTATTATTTTTCGATTCTTGTTCCGATGTTCATGAAAAACCCAATAGAAAACAGCAGCAGCAATATCTTCTTTTGTGTTTAGTTGGTAATACTGTCAATTGTAATTCTATTCAAGAATATGGTTTCAGAAGTGAAAATAATAAAAGGACATGTATTTAAAGATTGACTAAAGAAGAACTAATAGCGTGTGTATATAGACGTATGTTATAATTTAGATGTGTCGAAAAGAGTTTTCTATTCTATTAATTCTTAAACTTTTATCTATCAAGGTAATTCACGGTGATGTCGACATTGTAAAGAGACCCGCATGGTTAAATTATTATACTTCTGTAGTCATGCCGTTATTAGTATGACGAAAAACAAAAACAAAAACTTCAAATTAAAAACTAAACAGAAAAAAAAACAAATTGGTTACTTAAAACTATATTTTTATTTTTTATTTAAAAAAGAACCGCCTTCAAGAATCCAACTGAAAAGAATAAAATAATTTTTATTTATTGTATTATGTACACCTCAATTCAACTTCTTCTTTTTGAAGTCGGTGCCAAACCAATTTTCATGACAAAGAAGAACGAATATTAGTGGCCCGCTCAAGTGGAGTGAGTTCGCCTCCCCATCAGCGTATGTCATCCTTGTAAACCTTCCTTTCAATCAATCAATAAAAAAAAATCGCATCAAAATCCATTTCGTAGTTTTACAGATTAAAGTATACTTAAGGATGTCGCTATATCCCAGACAGAGACAGAGAAAGTGACTTTGTTTTATACTAAGTAGTGATTTAGATTCTCGACCGTCTTTTTACAAAGTGTTAGAATTTTTGGTTGTGCAAACTCGATGCATTCATGTCCCTGCCGAATTGTTAATTCCGTTAGTTTGAAATCTGATAATCTTACATATCCTAACCTAACGTTAGTTTACTATCTCGCTATCTATCAAAAAATATAATTTACAAGTATTTACAGTTTTTCGGTGACATGTATATTATGATAATTTCTCTGCGGAGTGCGACGCATGCACACCAGGCTAAGCACCGCTCACTGTCCCCCACCTCCAGCCTATATAAAGCGACGTCGTTGCGAGCGGATGAAATTTCTTGATTTTTGAGCGCGATTGTGTTACTGTTGTTGAGGCACTATCGATTGATTTATAATTCGTATGGTTTTCTCTATGTAGCATGGTTCATTTTGGATTTGTTTGTTTGGCACCGACTTCAAAAAGAAGAAGTTGAATAGAGGTGTACATAATACAATAAATAAAAATTATTTTATTCTTTTCAGTTGGATTTTTGAAGGCGGTTCTTTTTTAAATAAAAAATAAAAATATAGTTTTAAGTAACCAATTTGTTTTTTTTCTGTTTAGTTTTTAATTTGAAGTTTTTGTTTTTGTTTTTTATTTTATACTTTTTAGTGATAAGTTCTTAATTCACTCTGAGTTTTTTTAGTGAATAGTGAATTAGTGATTTTTAGAGATAAGTTTTACTGTCCGTTTATTTTAAAGTTTTTTTTAACAGGTAGTTATAATATTTGGTATTATGACTTTAGCTTACTTGTTACTATTTTGTTTACCTGCGGGCCTAGGTAGAAAATCAAAGGATGCTTTAAGGAAATGTCGCGTAAGGGAGAACGAAACACCCAACGAAAAAAAACAAAGAATTCAGAATGAGAGAGATCGTCAGCGTGCTGCTCTTGCTGCCGAAACAGATGAGCACAGAGAAGTTCACCTATCACAAATGCGAAGAAACACTCATATATATGTAGCGTTGATTCGTGTAAAATCCCTTGATGAGATGGCTTTAAGTGAAATAGATTCAAAGAAATTACTTAACCATTCCCATGACGAAAGAGCCATGATTGAAATGACCAGGATGAAAAACATGATGTTGCAATAGATAATTTTTTTTCTTAAATATAATTAATAGTAATTTATTCATGTTTTTTTATATACTTTTTTGTTTAATAATTTAGTAACTCTGTTTATTACTAATAAAAAAAACTTTATTAACATATATTGATAAATCTCTGTCTAGTATTGATAACTTAACATACATACTTATATTTCAAACTAAGAACCTCCTCTTTTTCGAGTCGGTTTAAGAACTTAAACCTTCTCCTGAATGTAATAATATAAACTGATAAATCTTTGTCTAATAATAACTAAGAACCTTCAAACTTACATACATACTTATAGGTGAAACTCAGAAACTCCTTTTTTGAGACTGTTAGATCACTAAAACCTTCTCCTGAAAGTAACAAGTACTTTTCTGAAAACCGCATCCAAATAGCTTAAGCGAAACGCGAGATAATCGCCGACCAACATACATACATGCAGGTCAAACACAGAACCTCCTTTCTTTTAGAGTTGGTTAAATCACTTAACCCATCTTCTAACTGTAACGAATACTTTTCTGAAAACCGCATCCAAATAGCTTAAGCCAAACGTGAGATAATCGCGGACAATTATACATACATACATACGAACAATCGAACTGAGAACCTCCTTTTTTGAAGTCGGTTAAAAAAATACAAAAGGCTGGTCAAGGAAAAAAAATGTTACTTATGCTCGGCACATCTGGTGATTGTATTTGGTTCCTTTGTTACAATTTTTTTAGAACAATAAGTCTGGTCCTCAAAACACCACAATGGTACACATGTACGCCTTTTATTATGTTAAAGCCAATCTGATCTAATACCGTTGTTAACATTTAAAACTATATTAGTTTTCCCGAGTCAATTTCCAAAAGTGGCTGAATTACATCTCATTCTGAAGCCCTGGTTTCCCTTTATACGCCCGATTTCTGAATTGAGTATTCAAGCTGAGAACGACTTAAGTATCGTTTTGTCTCATTTAGTTGTTGAGATTTCAATGCGACAGAACGATACTTAAGTTGTTCTCAGCTGGAATATTCAATTCAGAAATCGGGCGAAAGTCATTTGAATCCTTTAGTATTTATGTATGTTAAATTATTGTGTTGAAGTGGATGATTTTAAAATCAATATTAGTTCAGCGCTACATATTTTTTTTTCTAATTAACCTCCATTTGGATAATTTTGAGTGTAGTGTCGGCTTAGAATAGCACTGCCACGTTTCTTTCGAGGTGTTCGTAAGTGGTGATTAAGAGTATTAGGGCCTTTACGCGATTTTTGGGTGATGCGGTTGGAGGACTATCACTAACAACCTTTATTTTTAAAATAGTTTCCACACTCAACTTCAGAAAGTGGCTAAGGAATTTCATATTTTGAACCTCTCGGTGGTACCCCTTCTAAGGATTCATTGCCCTGAGTAAATGACTGTATGTACATTAATTTAGATTCTGTATATACTACTAATTATAACCATCAACATTTATAACAATAAAACTCCATTTTTAAATTTCAAGTCCAGAATTTACAAAAATAGCAGAGAACGTTTAAAGCCAAACCGTTATATGATCTTACAGTGTACACGAATGGTCTCGCCTATTTGCTGTTTGTCTCTCATTGCCAATCCTTGATAATGTAAATATATGGTCTTCACTGAAGAAGTGCGCCGTGTAGTGTCGGCTTAGAATATCATTACCCCGTTTCTACCGATGGGTGTACGTAAGAGGCGACTAACGGTATTGGGGCTTTTAAGGGATTTTTGGGCGATGCGGTTGGAGACCCATCACCAACAACCTTTATTTTTACCATCTTTTCCCCACTCACATTTCCAAAAGTGGCTGAGAAATTTATAATTCCTTAGCTCTGGCTAGCCCTTTTAGGGATTTACAGCCGTGAGTATATGTATGTATGTGTATGTACTGAAGAAGTCGACGCTACCAACCAACTAAGAAGTAGAGTTCACCACGCTGGCCTAAGGATTTATGGTTATGGCTATTGTCGTTCCCGATGTGAAGAGTAGTACTCCTACATTTTATCGACACGATATCGGTTAGAATGAGACGGCAGTATACAATACTAAGTAGGTGCGTAAGAGATGGCTGCTTTATCCCACAAAAAAATATGTCAAACTTTAGGATGCACTATAAATAAATATAATGATTACTCGTTCATACGTTACGTACTATAAATTTATTTGAATATCAATAAGAATACAGTAGACAGACAAGTATATAAATACAATGTTCTATATTTTTCACAATAACCTCTAGACACGTTCAGACTTTTAAAGAATAGAAAACAGTCAAGATATATTTTGGAATATAGTAATCTATACGAAATATCAAAATATCCATCGAAGTGGTCCATATCAAAACGCGTAATTTTATTCCATGTAAAGTCTCTTCTTTCCTTCTCTCTCATAATAAATATCTAAATGCAAATAATAAGAACAAATTAAAAAATAAACTTTACTAAAATACTACAATTTGAATGTTTTTGTGTATGAAAACCTCATGTGGGGATTATTACTAATAAATAAAGGAAAGAAAAATTTCGACATAGGCGGGAATCCAACCCGCAACCTCGGGTATACGCCCCCGTCGCTCTGTCGATATTTTTTTTCCTATATTTATTCTTTATTTATTAGTAAAATACTAC
The DNA here is from genome assembly GCA_963576735.1 of Bedellia somnulentella. Taxonomy (NCBI): domain Eukaryota; kingdom Metazoa; phylum Arthropoda; class Insecta; order Lepidoptera; family Bedelliidae; genus Bedellia; species Bedellia somnulentella. Next base: position 15,391,912 of record OY755184.1, read on the forward strand.
AATCAGTGCAGTTTTTGATACAATCCAGTAATAGATCCTTGGAATAGTAGATTATTCTTAATATCCATAATAACACTACTAGGGTTCTGCGTGACATGAGACGAAATAAGTGTGGAAATGCTACAATGCATTGACGTGACACATTTGCTACAGTTTGCAATTTTTATAATATCTATTATATTGTCCTCTTATTTATTCATTTTTATTTAACATTTGTACTGCTACTTAAAGATTGATTAATAAAAAGATGTAGATTCAATATCAAGCTATTTGCCACGTAAGTTTCAGAATAGTTTCAGACAAAATTAAAGTTTTTACTGAACCTCATAGCCGATAGATCTACGTATATAGAAATATTGAAAGTTTTATTATCACTAGTTATGTCCCATATTTCCATCCATTAAAAATCCTAATGTCTCCTAATTAATCTGACCCTTTTCCCCTTGGCATCATCCTCATCACTGTCAGAAGACTGCTGTCGGTTCATCATCATCAGCGATTGAATATCAGGGTTGATGGACATCGCTGGGAATGACATATGACGTAAAAGGGGAGCACGTCGTGTTCCTGCAATATATAGTTTAATTAATTGTTGTTTAAATTGCATAAACTCAGACCTGCTGAGACAACCAAAAAACATTGATATAATTTCATTTCAAGAATGTAAAATTATGAAAAGACACCATGTCACACTGCCAGTAAATATTTGTCATCTTCGACTGCTTATAGAATAGAATAGAATAGAAAACTCTTTATTGTACATCAAATATGGAAAAACAATTACAAATACACAGAATGAATTAACAAAAGTACAATTGGCGGTCTTATCACTAAAAGCGATCTCTTCCAGACAACTTTTGAATGGAGAGGTCAATAAATTAGAGTCATGTGAGATAGATGTACAACAACATGGTGAAACTGATAACTATGAGTTAATCTGCACAAACAATACAACAATCCAGTCATACTTAAATCTAGTTATAAAATAATAAACTATTAACAAACATATAAATACTATGATACAATAAATTAAAACTTATAATACATATAAATATTATGATGCATATTTTTATTTATATACTTAATATATATAATTTAATTTGCAACAGTATTATAGCGTTTCAGTAAGGTAGTGCTTTTTTACCATATCCTTGAAAATAGATTGGGATTTAGCCTGACGAATCTCTACCGGAAGTGCGTTCCACAATTGAACAGCCTGCACAGTGAAGGAGGAGCCATAGTAATTGGTTGAATGGGAGGGAATGCTTAATAGAAGATTATGTTCAGAACGTAGATTAAGATCGTGGGAAGAGGAGAGAAATTGAAAACGTTCTTTTAGATAGAAAGGGGTGGCAGGATTGAACAAAATAGAGTAAAGGAGAGAAAGTGTATGTGCATTCCGGCGGAGACGAATAGGAAGCCATTTCAGTTGAGTGCGATATACAGATACATGATCATATTTCCTCAATCCAAAAATAAACCTAATGCAAAAGTTTTGAAGGCGCTCAAGTTTATTAAGTTGCTCTTCAGTTATATCAAGGTAGCAGGTATCAGCATAGTCAAGAAGGGGCAAGAGAAGTTATTGAGCTAACGCAGTTTTAGTAGCAGTAGGAAGAAAATTACGCAATCTTCTGAGGGATCCCGCTGAAGCGAACATCTTTCGGCTAACCATTTCTAATTGTGGCACCCAAGATAAGGTGCTTATCCTAGTTGGTATTGTAGATTTGTAGAGTATACGTACAAGAATAGAGAACTTAACTAAATAGAGGAAAAAAAGGAATGTCATTATCCGTCAACGTCCCACACCAATCCAAGGTCTGCCGTGCCGAGGGATGCGTGGCCAGGGGTGAGCCTGGTCGTTAGCGTGCCGCCGTCCCGGAGCCTGGTGAACTCCGGGTACTAAATAACCTTACCTAGTCAAGCGGGGCTCTGGCTAGGCGGACAGTATATTTCCCTTGCTTTTCGTGGGAACCGTATGTGTTTACAAACAATTAAACGCGGTGGCGGCGATGTGGCTCGCCACTCATCACGCCGTGGTTCCTCACGGGGCGAAAAGTGGGCTAAAGAGACCCGCTTTAGTACGATGAATGTGTGTGGAGGGATGCATGAAAAATTAGATGAAGTATGTTTGATTATGGAAGAAAGAAAACTAGATTTTCTTTGTGTAAATGAAACGAAGCGCAAGGGAAAAGAGGTTTCACAACTTGGCCCATTTACAGCTATCTGGTCAGGAGTTGCCGAGAGTGACAGAGCTTGCCAAGGCGTGGGACTTCTGTTATCTGAAAGGATGGCTAAGTGCATGAAAGATTATGCGTGTGTGAGTCCAAGGCTCCTATGGATAAAGGTGAAGGTAGGGCTTGTCCGGATGCGCATAATTTGCGTGTATGCTCCGGACATGTCTAGATCACTATCCGAGAGGGAGGAGTTTTGGAATTTGTTAGACAATGTTGCGAATGGGTGTGATGAAAATGAGAAAATTGTTATGTTAGGAGATTTTAATGGTTGGGTTGGTGTGTCACGCAACGGTTGTGAAAGAGTTTTAGGAAAGTTTGGTGATAAAAGAGTGAACGAGAATGGTGAGAAAGTGATTGATGTATGTTTGGAGAGGAATCTTTGTGTGACGAACACGTTGTTTGAACACAAAGATATCCATATGTATACTAGACAGAGAGGAAGCGAGAGAAGTATGATAGATTTTGTGATAGTGGATGAAAGGCTAAGAGCAAAGGTTGTTGACACCAGAGTCCATAGGGGCATTAACGTTGGCACAGATCACTTTCTCGTTATATCACGATTTAAGGGTCTGTGCACGCGTTGGCGTCACAGGCCTAAAGTGTCAACAACGGATTTTGCGAGAATAAAAGTGGAGAAATTGGAAGAGGATGAAAATATTAGAGATGAATATATGAAGAAATTGGACGACAGGCTAAGTTGCGTGGAGATGAAGGATGAATTGGAAATAGAAGAAGTATGGGATGTGCTCAAATCGTCAATGGTTGAATGTGCGACGGAAGTATGTGGATTGAGTAAAAGAACAAATAGACCACCAACAAGTTGGTGGGATAAAGATGTGAAAGAGGCAGTTGGAGATAAGAAGAAAGCTTGGTTAGATTTACTAGCGATTAAAGCTAGTAAACGAATGGATGCGAGAGTAACAGATGATGTAGTGAAGAATAGTGAAGATGAATATAAGAGAGTTAAGAATGAGGTTAAGAAGAAAATAGAAAAGAAAAAGCGTGATCTGATAGAATGGTGTGAGAGGAAACTCTCTGATAATTTCCGGAATAACCAAAAGTTGTTCTGGAAATATATCCGGAAAGAAAAGGGAGTTTCCCAAAACACGAGAGTGAATGTTGTGAGAGATGAACAGGGTGAATTGGCGACGGATGAAAGTAGCATAAGACGAGTATGGAAGAACTATTTTGAGGGACTCTTTGAAAAAGAGGATACATCCATTTCTTCGCCAATCGGCAGTAATGTTCATTGGAACGACGTTATGGGTGACTTTAGTGACAGTGAGATCAGCATGGAAGAAATAATGAAAGCAATGAAAAGTATGAAACTAGGGAAAGCGGCAGGGTATGACAGGATAAACACTGAAATGCTGAGGGCTGGTAAAGGGGTGGTGGCTTCCTGGTTGTACTTCCTTTTCCAAAAATGCTGGTCGAGTGGCAAAGTGCCACAAGACTGGTGCAAAGCGGTAATTGTGCCTTTATATAAAGGAAAGGGGTCACACCAGGAGGCTAGAAACTACCGTGGAATTAGCCTACTCAGCATTGTCGGTAAATTGTATGCAAAGGTTTTGATTGAAAGAGTGATGAATGAAACGGATGATAAAATTTGGGATGTGCAAGCAGGATTTAGAAAGGGAATGGGATGTATGGACCAAATCTTCTCTTTAAGGAGCATCACCGAAAAGTTCTTAGCTAAGAACCGAAAGGTGTATTGCTCCTTCATTGATTTAGAGAAGGCGTATGATAGGGTGGTAAGAAAGTGTTTATGGGAGGTGTTATCCAAGTTCGGTTTGGGGAGTCGACTTATACGTGCACTGGTATCACTCTATGAGGATTCCAGTGCATGTGTGAGAGTAAACGGGGAAAATACTGACTGGTTCGGGATCTCTCGGGGTGTCCGACAGGGTTGTGTAGCTTCCCCGTGGCTCTTCAATTTGTTCATGGATGACTGTTTAACAGAGTTGCGTGAAAGTGATTATGGATTGAGAATGGGTGGATTCATCATTAAATGCCTCTTATATGCCGACGATCAAGTGCTACTTGCATCATCGGTGGAAGAGCTGCAAGAGATGATGAATATTGCATGTGCGTCTTTTGAAAAAAGGGAATGAGGGTGAATGTGGATAAAACAAAAACTATGGTTTTTGAGAGAGAGGTGAATATGACCGAATGCGTGATTGAGATTAATGGTAAGAAAGTGGAACAAGTGAAAGAGTTTGTATATTTGGGAAGTTTGTTTACTAGGGATGGAAAGTGTGATGAAGATATCGAGAGAAGAGTGAAAAAGGGTAATGCGGTAAATGGAGCACTGGATAGTCTAATGTCTAGTCAGTCGGTGTCTGCAAAGGCCCGAATGGCTGTGCATGATGCTGTCCTCGTTCCTACGCTTATGTATGGCAGTGAATGTTGGGTGTGGCAGAAGAAGCATGAAAGTAGAGTGAATGCAGTAGAAATGAGATCCCTCAGAAAAGTGTGTAATGTAAGGTTATGTGATCGTGTGAGGAATGATGTGATTCGTGAAAGGTGTGGTGTAAAAGATGATATTGTAAGAAAGATAGAAAAAGGAATGTTGAGATGGTTTGGGCACATAGAGAGGATGGATGACAGTAAATTGGTGAAAGAGATATATAGAGCCAATGTGGAAGGTAATGTTAGTAGAGGACGACCTCGGAGGACACATTTGGATCAAATAGAACATGTGCTCAAAAAGGCAGGTGTCCGCAGTATGAAGAATAAAAGAGCATGTATGAAAAGATTGATGGATGTAAACGAAGCCAGAGAGGTTTGCCAGGATCGTACAAAGTGGCGATCGATAGTCTCTGCCTACCCCAATGGGAACTAACGGCGTGAGAATATGTATGTATGTATGTATGTATGTCATTATCCGTCCAGGGTTCAGTGTATTACTATGGTATTACCACCGTCACTGAGTTACCGAAGCAAAATCCACCAATCAGAGCGTAGGAACAATTAATTTTGGTACTTAGTTTTTTATAGAATTATTTAAGCAATTTTTGCATTAGACTAGGTTGGGTTTCCGCTCTATTAAGTTAAATTATATATGTGTATGGGACGAGGTATAATTAACAAGTTCTCCTATTCCGTGTATTAAGTGTAGATATTCAGTTATTCTGAGCTTCCACAATGTGTAAACAAAAGAGTGACGTTGAAAGATTTAGTTTGTTTGTATGTTTGTATTATTTGTTATGTGACAAGTGTTAAAAGTTAAAAGTACAGAACTATAAAGATTTATCATCACCATCTTGTTTCTTATAAAACAAATACATTTATCTAAATTCTATGGTTGTAATTGTAACTCTTCAGTTATTGTACTGAGTTTATGAAATTAGGTCAAAATTATGTAAGTTTGAAATGTGGATTGTGTAAATTAACTTATCAAATGGTGGAGCATAACGCTATTTAATTATTTTAGCAGAATTATTTAACATTGTAATATTTTTATGCTGTGTAATGTCGGCTTAGAATAGCACGACCCCATTTCTTCCGGTGGGTGTGCGTAAGAGGCGACTAACGGTATTGGGGCTATTAAGGGATTTTTGGGCGATGCGGTTGGAGACCCATCACCAACAACCTTTGTTTTACCATCTTTTCCCCACGCAACATCCAAAAGTGGATGAGGAATTTCTGATTCCTTAGCTCTGGCTACCCCTTTTAGGGATTTATAGCCGTGAGTATATGTATGTATGTAATATTTTTATGCTGTGTTATTTTTAGTGTTCCAAATAAATGCTTTTTCTTTCTTTTGCTTTTATTTCCATTTTGTTTCATAATAAATATCAAAGTTTGAAATTCGCTGGGTGCAAAGTAGGGGGTGGGGGAACTCGAATCGATCACAGCGCGCACTGTGGCAAAAAAAGGAACATTCGGTGGCTAATTAAGTGTAATTGAAATGATGGAAAATATTCATAGTACTAAAATTTACAAATAATGCCAAGTTAATATATTTTCGCGTCTCGGAAATGAAGAAAAAACATTTATCTGCAATATTTATGCACATAGTGGCAAAGATATATGTGATTTTGAAGTTCAAACTGAAATATCAAGCAATTTGAAGATTATCAAGTTTGGCAAAAAAAACCAAGCACCAAGGATGTAATACTATTGTAAAGACTTTCGCTCATCGAGCAACCTTGCTTGCAAATACCGGCTTGCTTTCATCCAAATTACAGTAACGCTAGAGCCATTATTGATGGTACAGAGTTTTAAGTAGAAATACCATCTACAGTTGATTATCGTGTGTGGCGCTACAAGAAAGGATTTACTGCAAAGGTGCTCATAGGTATTACACCCGGAGGCTTCATTTCCTTTATATCAAAAGTGGCCGGTGGAAGGAAAAGCTATGCTCAAATAACAGTTGAATCAGGATCAGTTGATTAGGTATTTAGAATATGGAGACATTGTTTTGGCAGACAAATGACTTCCACAAATAAAGAAAATTTAAATGAAAGTGGAAAAGAAATAGGAATTGTTATGCCACCTTTTCGAAGTGATAAAAGAGAATTTTCAAGAAATGAGACAGATGCTACTTACATCGGTATCGCTTGGGTTAGGATTCATGTCGATAATGCAACGGCTGAGACTTTATTAAAACTTGTTTGCCATACATATGATATTTTGCATATTTGTTGTGTATTAGTAAATTTGCAGAACTCAATAAAACAAAATATATATCACAATTTACGTTTATTTAAGAACACAATAATAGAACAGAACAATATACTTGAACAGATAATCAACAACAGTATTCACCTAACTTCATAATTTTTATAGATTTATTATGTTTATACCAGTAACAGAACGCTTTGGAAGAATCTGTTTATTATTATTATTTTCAGATTTAATTTCTTTCACAACTTGCACATGTTGAGCTAAAAATAATTTTCTTCCTTTTATTGTCGTTTGTAGTTGGAAAGTGAAGTCCTGTGTTATTGCTTGGAATCCAGTTTTTGTAATTAATTTGGCCATATTTAACTGAAAATACATAAAAAGAGTTCATTACTTACAACAATACAGTCATAAATTACCATCTGCAATATTTATAAAGTGTATTATTCGATTACATTTATTTATTTCTGTACTTACTTCTCGTGAAGTCAGCGATGAGAAAGTCCGTGTATACTATCTGTAATTTATTTATTGTCACTCCAGACGGGTAATACAAAACATCGGCGTTATTATCGACGCTATAGATTTACATGATCAAATAGAATATATACAAAATGCGATATTTTCTTGAAATTATTTGTTTGTTTACAGCCGCCCATTTGACATTTCAATGTCCGCCATAATTGTGAATGCTAGTCGGCGCTGCCGTCGCGCACCCAGCGAATAATCACTTGTAAGTAATTATATTAAATTCTGCTATATAACGGGTATATATCGCTATATTGTTAACAGCCCTGCCTTTTATCTTCGCCACATATTTTATCTTTTGGGTTATATATATCTGTCCATTGATTAATTTTTGAGCAACCGTGATAGCTCAGTGGTTAGAATACCGATTATCATACAGACAATGAGGGTTCTAATCCCGGGTCGGACCTACACCAATTTGTCTTTTCTAAACACATATGTGTGGTTAATTTATCATGGTTGTAAACGGTGAGGGAAAACATCGTGAGGAAACCCACATGGCTGAGTTGTACTTAGTCATGTGAGAGTGAATTCGTACAAAGCGGCAATAGGCCCTGCCCCCTATCAAGTCAGTACACTGTCCAAGCTAAACTTGGGTACTCTGCACACCAGGTGGCAATGGCACGAGATGTTTAGAAGTATTAATACCTCTGCCAACGCTTCGGGGATGCACGGCTTGAACTTTGGAGTTGCGTTTATATTTTGCCAATAAAATGAAGACTCATTAAAGTAAATGAAACTCGAGAGGTTGCCACTTAGAATTAATGGGATAAGTATGTATATATTACAACTAACAGAGGATATCCACATTCGTCTTATAAATTTTTAGTTCAGCGGAAATCTAAACCCTTCTAACCACAGGACCTCGGGGACGCAAAAATGTGATGGATCTATACAAGAAGATAATACGAGTTTCTTTAACAAATGTTAAAAATTAGCACCCTCATAGACAGGTTGTCATGTTTGGCGGTCGGCCTGCCTGTCTGTACGTGTCCAGCCCTTTTATTTGAAACTTTTAATACATGTAACTAATTTTGTAACAAAAAGACTACATAAAACTATTTATTGCATCTGTAAGTAACAAAAAGTAACAAAATAAGACTAAGGTTTTTTCATGTTTTTAATCAATCTACATACATACATACATACATATACTCACGGCTATAAATCCCTAAAAGGGGTAGCCAGAGCTGAAAAATCATAAATTCCTCAGCCACTTTTGGAAGTTGAGTGGGGAAAAGATAGTAGTATAAAGGTTGTTGGTGATGGGTCTCCAACCGCATCGCCCAAAAAACCCTTAAAAAGGCCCGAGTCCGTTAGTCGCCTCTTACGTACACCCACCGGAAGAAATGGGGTAATGCTATTCTAAGCCGACACTACACAGCTTTTAATCAATCTAATAAATTTGTAATTCTAAAGCTCTGGCTACCCCGTTTTTTGATTCATGCCAGTGAATAAAGGCAGGTATTTGTCTATAAATACGCTCTTATTATACTAATGGGATTTCCTATAAGAAATCCAATAAAATGTTTGAAAGACAGAATTATGCCAAAGTACTAATGTATTATTTTGTTGTTGTGGTCAACGCGCATGTGCACGGCGGTGTAGAACAATATGTCATCACATCACCTACTCCTACTAATATACCCTACGAAAATAGAAAACTCATAAAAAATACGAATAATATGACAGTTTTGCAATAACACATTCTTCATACTTATCGTGAAAACTACTCAACTTGTTATTTCATACCGCTCATCGAATTAGCTTTGATTGGTCAACTGTAAATAATAACGTAACCATTCAACTAAGCACTAATCTATGGCACATGCATTTCATGCCCAACATGCGAGTAAATAAATAAATAAATATATCAATTCAATCAGATCAAGTTAGCCCCAAAATAAATATAACTTGTAGTATGGCATACTAACTCAACGATATATTTAAATTTAAATATAATACACATAAAAATAACTGATTGCTGTGTAGTGTCGGCTTAGAATAGCACTACCCCATTTCTTCCGGTGAGTGTACGTAAGAGGCGACTAACAGTATTGGGGCTTTTAAGGGATTATTGGGCGATGCGGTTGGAGACCCATCACCAACATCCTTTATTTTGCCATCTTTTCCCCACTCAACTTTCCAAAAGTGGCTGAGGAACTTCTAGTTCCTTAGCTCTGGCTACCCCTTCTAGGGATTTATAGCCGTGAGTCTATGTATGTATGTATATAATACACATAAAAATAACATTCAAGACTAAGAAATAATCATTTATACTTAACACATAAATGTTTCCCTCAGCGGGGATCGAACCCGCAACGTCCGAACCGAGGAGCTAGTCACCTATCCACTCGGCCGCGGAAGCGTTGTCTAGGAGTTAGTACGGATATATAAAAGAAATATGAAAAAAAAACTAATTACTGAAGTGAAACTACATTTTACCTGATGCCTTATTTCAGTCGTCAGAAAGACCTTGCATTGACAGAATTAAAAGATCGTGAAAAGTGATTCTTTGAAAGCACATCCGAAGAAGAAAACACTGAAAGCCTATTCCCTCAGAAACATACCACTTTCTTTGATTGGAGATTCCCTTGTAGGTGTTCCTGATCTTTTCATTATGTTTTCCTCATCACACTTGCTTTTTGTAAGATAGGAATTTGTTGACTCCGCTCTAAAGTAAGGTCTCGGTTGTATGCAGGTCTTTTTTTCTTCGGTTTTTATCATCGACTCAGCAATTTGGAAGAGATGCTGACCAAATTTTATGGATTCGCGTCTGAGAGAAAAATTGTTTTTGTTTGCATATTCTGAAAGCGATTGTCTTCTGACTTCATTCGGATTATTTTGCCTTTTAAGTCTCTCTTCTTTCTTCACTTTGATGACATCGAGGGCTGCATTGGCTATGAGTACCATAAGTAATACCATAGCCCCCATGACAGCTATAGTACTTTCGTTATATTCCGGAGCTATTTTGCATGGCGGTACTTTCTTCGTGAAAACATCTAAAACACTGCACTTGTTTCTATAAAACAATTGAACTGTAGGTTTTTTCATTTTCTTAATCACAACTACTTCTTTAGCTTGTACGCAGTCATCGTTATCGATTGCGATTTGAGGCGTTTCATTTATAATGGTGCTTTGCAACTGATTTTCGTCGATACTCGGTTGTTTGAAATACGAGAGTAAACCAACGTACAAACAAGCGATGACCGCGATTAGGACTAAAAAGAACTTTTTACGTTCGTTCATGTTTACATCGCGCGAGATATGGGTTTGTTCCAGTTCTGTTTTGACAGAAATCGCGCATGCGCTATAGCGTTTCGACACGATTCCTGAGAGTGCTTCCCCTAATGTATTTATAATCGTCTAACTATGAAGTACTGTGATGCAATTGGTTGAACTACTTTGAAACAATATAAGGTTACAAATTAAATTAATTCATACAAGCTAACCTAGGTAGCTGTATTATTTTGTTGTTGTGGTCAACGCGCATGTGCACGGGGGTGTAGAACTTAATAATGGATTGGCAAGCCCAGTTGTTTTACTGCTTGATATAATTAATTAGTTTCATGCCGCGGTTTTGTACTAAGTTAAGCTATATTTTTTATTTGTTATTATGACTTAGTCCATGTCCTGAAATATAAAAGCAGAAATCATATTTTTTATTGCTGTGTAGTGTCGGCTTAGAATAGCACAACCCCATTTCTTCCGGTGGGTGTACGTAATAATAATAAATTTTGGGCGATGCGGTTGGAGACCCATCACCAACAACCTTTATTTTACCATCTTTTCCCCACTCAACTTTCCAAACGTGGCTGAAGAATTTCGAACTCCTTAGCTCTGGCTACCCCTTCTAGGGATTTAAAGCCGTGAGTATCTGTATGTATATTTTTTTACGTACTTAAGTTGAGTGACCATTTGCAAGCATATTTCAATATGTTGTGGGATACTAACACGCATATACATTTAGTTCTTCTCTATTTATATGGCAAAACCGATGTTAGAAATTATTTGACCGATATAAACCTACTACCTTCGACAAAACCTAGCCTATGTATCATAACGAAAAATTTATGAGCAGGTGAGCACTGATTGAAGAAGTTTAAGATAAATTCATACATACATACATATACTCACGGCTATAAATCACTAAAAGGGGTAGCCAGAGCTGAGAAATAATAAATTCCTCAGCCACTCTTGGAAGTTGAGTGGGGAAAAAGTTTAAGATATTAAAAAAATAACATACGTAAACATAGTGATCTATAAAAAATAGCCCTTTGATTGAAAAATGCTTGAGGTTATGATTTAATTACCAAAGATATTAACATTATTACTAGGTCCGGCTTTAGAAGTATTAGATACAAAACTGAGAAAAAATCTGTTTGTAATCCTGAGAAAGTTATAACATACATACATACATACATACATATTCTCACGCCGTTAGTTCCCATTGGGGTAGGCAGCTAAGTACGTTAAGCTTTTTAATAAAACACATATAAATAGCATCGAAAGCTGAGAAATAAATATCTTTATTCTAATAAATTAAGAATAAATAAAGGAAAGAAAAAATTCGACACAGGCGGGAATCGAACCCGCGACCTCGGGTATACGCCCCGACGCTCTGCCAATTGAGCCACCGTGTCAATGGCTGCCAGCGCGAAATTCTTCTATCCTTTATTTCTTTTACACGTTTAAGTAGTGTTTGCGTTTCCTACCTCCGAATTTTTAACTAATTCGGAAGGCTATTTGTCCATTTTTTCAGATAGAATGCAAATGTTGAAAACGCCTAACTATCACATAATTTAAATCTTTTTGTTCATGAAAACCTCATGTGGGGATTATTACTAATAAATAAAGAATAAATAAAGGAAAGAAAAATTTCGACACAGGCGGGAATCGAACCCGCGACCTCGGGTATACGCCCCGACGCTCTGCTAATTGAGCCACCGTGTCAATGGCTGCCAGCGCGAAATTCTTCTATCCTTTATTCCTTTTACACGTTTAAGTAGTGTTTGCGTTTCCTACCACCGAATTTTTAACTAATTCGGAAGGCCATTTGTCCATTTTTTCAGATAGAATGCAAATGTTGAAAACGCCTAACTATCACATAATTTAAATCTTTTTGTTCATGAAAACCTCATGTGGAGATTATAACTAATAAATAAAGGAAAGAAACATTTCGAAACAGGCGGGAATCGAACCCGCGACCTCGGGTATACGCCCCGACGCTCTGCCAATTGAGCCACCGTGTCAATGGCTGCCAGCGCAATTCCCGCCTGTGTCGAAATTTTTCTTTCCTTTATTTATTAGTTATAATCCCCACTTGAGGTTTTCATGAACAAAAAGATTTAAATCTTTATTCTATTTTTCATGAAAATGTAGTCTCTTAACCAAAAGGAACACGTCAGCAATGCTTAAAATTAATGTTCTTGAGTAGAAGTATAACGGGCAGTGTTATTTCTTAAAGCGATCTCTTCTAGTTTTTTTTGTAAGGTTATATTTACTAGTAGAGATTTTTGATGATTTCTCGTAATTGTCATTAAATGAACCAGGAAATAAACTTCAAACTTAAACTAATTTTAGATTTATACTTGCATCACATTAATTAATAATAATCATAAATAACAATAATAAATAAATAATATGTACACATACACAATAACAGACCTAATATATTCGCGGGAGTCCGAGTGAGAAAAATAAAAGAGCATGTATGAGGAAATAATGAATGTAAGCAAAGGAAGCAAGCGAGATTTGTACAGATCTTACGAAGTGGCGATCGATTGTCTCTGCCTACCCCAATGGGAATAATGGGCGTGAGTATTAGTAAGTAAGTTTTAAGTATGTAACATTAAAAGTTCTCATTAAGTCTCACTTCGAAAGCATTTTGCATTTTGCAACTTGTAAATGTTAATGATATATTCATTAACATAAATATTTCAACATACATTTAGAATGAAATTACATTAATTTTAATTGTTTGTATATATTTAGGGAACTATAGGTTTATATTATGTCCTCGTATACTTCATACATATTCTTATTAGGACTGTTTGTTTCCTTAATATAATAAAATAAAATAAAAGTAGTGAGGTACACGTTTTTCACCGTATCCTTAAAAATATAATTTTGTTTTTATACTTCTGCATCATACAAATAGATATTGTTTTAAATTATCTATATAACTAACGCCGGATTTCTGAATTGAGTATTCCAGCTGAGAACAACTTAAGTATCGTTCTGTCGCATTGAAATCTTAACAACAGAACGAGACAAAACGACACTTAAGTCGTTCTCACCTTGAATACTCAATTCAGAAATCAGGCGTAAGTACCGAAGTAGGTCTTTGGAAAATAATAGGGAATTCAATAATACCATCGAGGTGTTACCTCCTTAAATAATTATTACTCTACTCTATCTTTATGATTCTTTTCAACACTACACATCAAACACGATACTTATGTCGGAAATTAATCAATCATACTAATTATTTTACTCAAAATATATTGTCCCGAAAGTGAAAGACTATTTTCGTGGAAGTCCGATTATAGACCATGTGAAATCCGACTGAATCGCTTGTTTTTAAAGGATCATTATCTGGGGGCACGGCAGTGCCCCTGCCAAGTCTCGAGCAAAACGGGCACGGCCGTACCATCTTTTCTCGAAGCGGTTCGCGGCTGTTTCGCCCCCCCTATATCTTCGACGTGGACAAAGCTAGGAGTTTAGGTTTTCGGTGAATAATAGTAGGCATTAGAACAAGCTTAAGTTCGAAATTACACGCCAAATGAATTAATAGTTTAGGAGTTACGGTCGATCAAAGTTACACCATTTTGTCACTCACTGACTCACTGACAGATCATCAAAAATCCAAGGTACTTCTAGCAGACTTAGAAACTTCAAATTTTGCACCAAGATAGGTCATTACCCACATATAAAGGAAAAATTATAAAAACATTAAAAAATTATATGCCATAGAAAACAATTTTATATTTGCGGTTTGGCAAGAACATTATGTATGGATTTTGACTGCATTGTTAACTTTGTTCGTTGTTCAAGTACCTATTCAATTGGATGAATACATACATAGAATAGAAAAGAATAATATAAATGTAATACATAGACTATCATTAATACAAATTAATACATAAAGTTCATTAAATTAATAAAGCTAAAACTCCATTGTATTGCGATAAATATTGTATGAGCGCTCGATAGATGGCGTTGTACCTGTCTGAATCGCTCTATGGTTTCGTTACAAAGCGCAGTGTAAGTAGTACTTCAAAATAATTCGATAATATTCATTTGATACATCTGTCAATGAAAACCCATTTCGAAACTAAAAAATATTGTAGTGATAATTGATATTCGGAGAACTTTACGTGTTATTTAGTTTAGTTTAGTTATAGTTTGTAAGTTAGTAGATATATATTTATTTAGTTAGTTATTTGTTAGTTAGTTTAGTTCTATTTAGTTTGCATATATATATAAGTTTAAGCCCTATTGTTATAGAAGTAATTGTAAATATAGTGTAATGGAACGTGAAATATTGTACATAAATGGCGACCTTTGTCCACACAGAGTCATCTCTATTCCTGGAGATGGGTCGTGTTTATTTCATTCGTTGTCATACAGCATGTATGGGAGTTTTCAGTCGTCAAACGATAAGGGAATTTTAGTAGTATCAAAGCTCAGGAGACAGCAATAGCTGAATATAATCGACTCCGAAGTATATATCGCCCAGACTTGTCTACCTTAGAAGTAACGAAGCCTCAGAGAAGAAACAAAAGAGATAGAGACAGAGAATGGGTTCTAAGCAAAGCAGTAGCTGACGTCCAAGAAATTGTGAGGTCACCTAAAAGTAAAAGAAAGAAATACACTTACAAAAAATAAATGAGATCCCACCAAAAACATTAAATGTAAAAAAATGCCAAGTCTCTCGATGCAGTCTTTCCATCGTAAAAAGTTTTGAGATCTCATAGAAGCCAAGTCCTATTCAAAATATTTCGTAGTTATAAATCAACATTTAGTAATTGTATCAATAGTTTTCTTTATATTATAATTATAGTGACTTGGCAATGAGCACAAATTAAAAGCTGCTTGCTGCCTGGATGTGCAAATGTTACTGACGAGACCAGTGATCAGATTATTTGTTATGTGTGAATCATGATGGTCACTACCGACTACATTCTCCAATACAATAATTAAGAATACCTTACGGGCCATCGCTTTATGAAAGTAAATGAATCGAGAGTGCACTAAGACTGACTGCCGTTGCCGAAATTCGGTTGGGACGACACGGATAAACCAACAGAAAATTAATTTTGTGATATTAATGTTTACGCATGCGGTGTGTGTAACTTTAAACTCCTCCAAATATGCCGTTTTATTTGTTTCTTCTTGTGCTCATTGCCAAGTCACTATAATTATAATACAAAGAAAACTATTGATACAATTACTAAATGTTGATTTATAACTACGAAATATTTTGAATAGGACTTGGCTTCTATGAGATCTCAAAACTTTTTACGATGGAAAGACTGCATCGAGAGACTTGGCATTTTTTTACATTTAATGTTTTTGGTGGGTTTCAATTACCAAATTCACTATCAATAGGTAAACACACTGATAAGTATGTAATACAGTATAATGAATTCAGGTATATGCAATACATATTTATCAGCTATTAGCAAAATTAATTAAAATGCTCAATACTGTTGACTGTAATGAGTTTATGACAAATAGGTCTCTATTTAGTTGATAGTGATTTGATATTTTATTATGACTAGCTGAACTGGTAAACGTTGTTTTGCAATATAAATTATTTAAAGATAAAGCTAAGAGATATTTATTTCTTACCATACACAATGACAACATATAGAAATATTACAAGTTAAAAAGAAAAGATGGCAAAGTACCTCAACTAGGTTCCCAACATTATCCGCAGAACAATGCTGGGGAGCTGGTTTTCTGGTACCGCCTGTAACTTACATACTAAGTCCGACATAATCAGTTAAGTTACCTAACCTTATTCAACTCGTTGTAACTGTGCCACTGGGAGTTAAGAAGAAAATAACTCAAGACTACACTACACTAGTTAATGACTAGGCGATAAATTAAAATAATATATTAGGGGTGTACAACCCTCATCACTTAGGAGTGTAAAAAAATGTTCATAAACCTATTTTCAGGCCTACCGATTGTGTATGCAAAACTTCATCTAAATTGGTTCAGCCGTTTCGGAGTACTTTGGTTTCTAACACTGTGACAAGTATATAATGGATTTTGATAATAGTGTAATTCTAGTGCTTGCTCATGCTTTTTCTGATAATGTAAATAACTCTAACTGTCTCCTATAATGCATCAGCCATTTGCTGGAGCTTCTATGAGAAGAATTGTCTGTCGTTAGTCATAAAAGAAATGACCGTTATTTAAATCGACTACAAAGACCTTTCACCACAATGAAATTAGTATCGTGTAGTCCCCACCACATGCTAATAAAAATCTATAATCACATACCAAATGACATAAAAGATATAAAAAAACTTAATTTATTTATTACGACTTTAAAAAAACATCTTATCATTAAATGTTACTACAATATTAAGGAGTTTTTTGATGACCAGAACAATAAATAGAATGCCTCGATTGCTCTACAACTAGTCTACCACTAAACGATGTTTGCCGTGCCCTTACAGGGCGTCACCTGTACTTATACTGTATTTTTATTTGTAACATCTTATGAACTTGTGACATGCAAATAAATTGAATTGAATTGAATCACTTTATTTCTAATACATACATATACTCACGCGAGTAGTTCCCATTGGATTGGACAGAGACTATTAATCGCCACTTGGTATGACCCTGGCAACCTTTCTAGCTGCGTTTAGAGATACTTCTCGTAGGCTTATCATTTATGCTTCATAGCGATTACCGCTTTTATAATATTGGCTAGCATTGAATCCATGTTATGCTTTCACAACTTTTGAAAGTGGCTAGGAAATTTTTCATATATAAAATCTTATTGTTCTTTAAAATCGTGTACCTATGAGTTTTATGCATGTGCAAGTATACTTAAATTTTACTTTTCAGTCAGATAAATAGTCAAATATTTCAGTAACAATTTCTTACGTCATTTTTATAAGTATTAGTACCTCTGCCACACCTATAACAATATGCGGCTTTGAACAATGCGTGTGAGCGTATGAGTAAATTATTCAAGATCAATACGTAACAAAAAGTTTTTATGTATTTGTGTTTAGTGTATACGGGGTGCTCACGAATCGCTCTCGAACCAATTTCCCTATGTCACGATGAAAATTGCAACACATTTCTCTTACACTCGACTAGTGCAAACAAAGTAACGTCTTTTACGAATCGTATTCGCATATTTCATACTAGTGGATCGTCCCAGCTTCGCACGGGTAGCGTTGTTTTTTAAATATCTGAGGTTTCTTTCTTTAGTCACTGCTCAAGCATTGTGAAATTCAGCGCAATGTTTTCAATTTATTAAATTTATAGCACTCCCTAAACAGTGTAGATTGGTGATTTTTAATGCGCTTTAATGAACGGTTCAGTATTTCCGTTTAATAGCAAATTTTGGAATAAAACGCTATGAAGTATTTATAACAATCTAAAAAATAAATCATTACGTGTTGTAGGATGCAACTACTGGCGCCATCTAGTATGTTATATACATACATACATACATACATATACTCACGGCTGTAATTCCCTAGAAGGGGTAGCCAGAGCCAAGGAATTATAAATTCCTCAGCCACTTTTGGAAGTTGAGTGGGGAAAAGATAGTAAAATAAAGGTTTTTGGTGATGGGTCTCCAACCGCATCGCCCAAAAATCCAATAAAAAGCCCCAATACCCTTAGTCGCTTCTTACGACACCCGTGGGTAGAAAGGGGTAGCGACATTCTAAGCCGGCACTACACGGCACGTTATATGTAAATTAGTAACGATTCGGTTTTAGTCACGGGCGCGATGGCTTATTTTATGTATAATTTCTGTGTTTCTCTACCGATTTCTATGATTCTTTTTTTATTGAATAGATTATAATGTTACCTTTTTTAAAGTAGAGATGAATGAGAGGTTTACAAACGTAAGAGTAAACAAATATAATCAGAAAGTTCCGAACTGCTAAGCTATCAGGAATTACACGTGTTATTGTGAGTCAACCGTAAAAGATAAACATAAACTGTTGTAGATTTTTTTTTAGATAATTTTATGAAGAATATTTCCGTCATACATGATTTCTATGTAAGTTTAACCATTAAGGCTGCACACGCGACGGAAGCTTAAAAAATGTAGTAACTTCTCCCGTTTTCCCAAAATTTCCCAAAATTCCCCTTTACTACTCTGCTGGAAAGTATACAAAAACCTGCCCAGGAGTATGGAGAATAATTGTACCAAGTTTTGTTAAAATCCGTCGAGTAGTTTTTGTTTCCATAAGGAACATACAAACCGACAGACAGACAGACAGACAGACAGACAGACAGACAGACAGACAGACAGACAAAAATTTTACAGATTGCATTTTTGGCATCAGTATCGATCCCTAATCACCCCCTGATAGTTATTTTGAAAATATATTTCATGTACAGAATTGACCTCTCTACAGATTTATTATAAGTATAGATAAATAAAAATGCTTTGGAGAACTCGAATTCAATCTCGCTACAAGTTTACGCTTATTTTGCGCTTTGATGTTTTGCGTCATTTTTTTATTAGATCTTGGTTTCGAAGTTTTGGTATGTAATCAAATGTTATAAAACTGTGACTGTTCATTATAAGTGTTATTGTCTATATAAGTAATTGTCAACAAATTTATTATTTGTTTACTTTTAAAAGTAGTACTCGTATAATTATATTGGATATATAAGTTTGAACATTTTAAAAACATAATCTTTACTCAATATTTTACTAATCAATCAAGGAAAGAAAAAAATCGACACCAGCAGCACTTCAACCTACGACATCCCGGTCTACGCCCCGGTTGCTCTGCCAACTGAGCTATGGTGCTAAGTTACGTAGGTGCTAAATTGGATGGTCAGTCAGCATTGTATATAAATTTATTAATAATTTATATTTACATACATACATATTCTCACGGCTATAAATCCCTAGAAGGGGTAGCCAGAGCTAAGGAATTAGAAATTCCTCAGCCACTTTCGAAGTTGAGTGGGGAAAAGATGGTAAAATAAAGGTCAACTACCTTTGGTGTGGTGTTGGGTCTCCAGGCGCATCGCCCAAAAATCCAATACTTTTATACGTTACTATCTAATTTGGTTATTATTTTTATTTAAATTTGGCGGTGTCGGCTGAAAACCAGCGTGTCTCGGAACGGTCTGAGTCCCGTTCCAGACACACATGCTGAGACGATACCCTTTTGGCAATGTACATTTATTTCTTTTCATGTTTTGTTTTCTTTTTTTATCTTTGTGTTTTTATTCCTATTACGTTTCATTTTGTTTTTGTGTGTGTTTGTTAATTTGCCAAATAAATGTCTTTTACTTTACTTTACTTTTACTTTTACAATAAAAAGCCCCAATACCCTTAGTCGCCTCTTACGACACCCGTGGGTAGAAAGGGGTAGCGACATTCTAAGCCGGCACTACACGGCAAATTATATTTATATTTCTTAAATAGAGTACGTCACTAAGACGCTATACAATCAACTGTGATTTACAATGTAGGAGTGGGGGACGGTGGTCACAATTAAACCTTAGAAGAGGACTAAGTGATCACGATATAATCATTGTATAATGTATTTTTTCCTTATCTATACTTATAATAAATCTGTAGAGAGGTCAATTCTGTACATGAAATATATTTTCAAAATAACTATCAGGTGGTGATTAGGGATTGATACTGATGCCAAAAATGCGATCAGTAAAATTTTTGTCTGTCTGTCTGTCTGTCTGTCGGTTTGTATGTGCCTTATGGAAACAAAAACTACTCGACGGATTTTAACGAAACTTGGTACAATTATTCTTCATACTCCTGCGCAGGTTTTTGTATACTTTCCAGCAGAGTAGTAAAGGGGAATTTTGGGAAATTTTGGGAAAACGGGAGAAGTTACTCCATTTTTTAAGCTTCCGTCGCGTGTGCAGCCTTAATTGTTAAACTTACATAGAAATCATGTATGACGGAAATATTTTTCATAAAATTATCTAAAAAAAATCTTCAACAGTTTATGTCTATCTTTTACGGTTGACTCACAATAACACGTGTAATTCCTGATAGCTTAGCAGTTCGGAACATTCTGATTATATTGGTTTACTCTTACGTTTGTAAACCTCTCACTCATCCCTAATTTAAAAAAGGTAACATTATTACCTATTCAATAAAAAAAGGATCATAGAAATCGGTAGACAAACACCGAAATTATACATAAAATAAACCATCGCGCCCGTGACCAAAACCAAATCTCTACTAATTTACATATAACATACTAGATGGCGCCAGTAGTTGCATCCTACATCACGTAATGATTTATTTTCTAGATTGTTATAAATACTTCATAGCGTTTTATTCCAAAATTTGCTATTAAACGGAAATACTGAACCGTTCATTAAAGCGCATTCAAAATCACCAAACCACACTGTTTAGGGAGTGCTATAAATTTAATAAATTGAAAACATTGCGCTGAATTTCACAATGCTTGAGCAGTGACTGAAGAAAGAAACCTCAGATATTTAAAAAACAACGCTACCCGTGCGAAGCTGGGACGATCCACTAGTAATTAATAAACAATAATAAAAAAAGTAACCACCGTTTGCTAAATTTGTCTTTCCTTGCTTTCTGTCTTGTCAACAGTGATACTTGGCACCATAGCTCAGTTGGCAGAGCGACCGGGGCACAGACCGGGATATCACGGGTTCAAGTCCTGTTGTCGAATTTTTCTTACCTTGATTGATTAACCCTTCGCCTGGCGCCGCCATGTTGGTCATTTACGCGCATCTGGCGCCTGTCCGGCTCCGGGAGAGAAAAGAAAAGACCAAGTATGGCGGCCGCCATTTTGCAAATTTTACCACGTCTGGCAGGCCTAGGAAGGACAATTTAAACTGGTCTTCGATGTTTAGAAAAACTAAAATTTTACTGCTTTTCTGTATTATAAGCGTAATAAAATGTAGCATTTTAGATTCTTAATTAAGTACGCTATCATATTGCATACGATAAATATGTATAAAGTGTGAAAATAAAACAATGTCGTAAAGTTAAGATAGGGTCATGGTTTTTTTCCGATTTTCGATACATAATCTACCATAATTCATAAATTTTACTTTTTCTCGTCAATATATGTGTTGTATTTACAATACTATACCCTAATTTAAAACATACAGTCATAAAATCACTTCAATCCATACATTTTTTTAGCAGTAGGAGCATTACTAAATGTGGGCCTTGTCAGGCGCCCCACACAACCGCACACGGAACAATGAACATTAACTGAAATAAATGCCTTGTTGACATTTCTGTTGCACTGTAGTCTATCTTTGTTCTATAAATAAGCTTCAGTATACGTTAGAGCAGTGCAGAATGCTTTTTATTCGTCAAAATACACGTCTAAAACAGCACTTAGCTACTTTCCCGGAGCAGGCCGGCCGCCAGACGCGCGAAATATTTATCTTTCCCGGAGCGGGACAGATGCCACATGTGCGCTAATGTCAAAAGTAACATCCGCCATTTTAGGTCTTTTTCTTTGTCTCCCGGAGCGGGAATTTGCCACACGAAGGGTTATTAAAATAATCCCCACACGAAGTTTCATGCACAACAAAGTCTAATATAATCAATATGTTATCTTGTTCTCCATCTATATAGGTACATACTAGAAGTAGTACAGTAATTGAATTCGACTTAAATTTCTCGACAAAAAAAACGATTTGATCTATTCTCATTGTGATTTCACAACAGTCTGACATAAGATAAAAGTGCAGGTATATTATTTGTGGGTAGGTTAATACAACTTTATTTTTATAGGGTATTTCAAAAATAATTACAAATTAAAAATATAAAACATTATTGAAATTTATCATATAATATCAAAACTATAAAAAAAACTGTTTAAAAAGGAAGTGCACTGTATCAGTATGTAGAAATAAATAAAAAGAAAAAATCATTAGAAAACCAAGCCGTTACGTTAAAGAAAACGAGATATTCAATTCATATCGAAGATTTGAACTTTCTCAAAATCTTGCACATGAGTACGTATAACTATCCAACAACACATGTTGTTTTAAGCACATAACATAACATAACATAAACGTTCACGCCGTTTATCCACGAAGGGGTTGGCAAAGGTACCGATACTTCTGAACTCACATGGCAAGCGCCATCTAGTTTCCAGAGAAGGTACCCACGTTTTGCTTAGACATAGTGTACTCACGTGATAGGGGGCAGGCCTATCGCCGTTTTGTACGAATGCACAGTCACATGACTAAGTACAACTCAGCCATGTGGGTTTCCTCACGATGTTTTCCCTCACCGTTAACAACCATGATAAATTAACCACACATATGACTTTAGAAAAGACAAATTGGTGTAAGCCCGACCCAGGATTGGAACTCACGCCCTTCTGTTTTCGGGCGGGTGTTCTACCCACTGGATTATCATGTTGTTTTAAGCATATAAGACAAAATTATCGTCCATCTTTTAATTACAGTGCGAGCAACAATAGATTGTATTTTCAAATCTGTATAATACGAGTAATATACCTGCTTACAAAATTCATTTAAAATTATTGAGGATTTCAGACATGATTGCGTAACACACTGACAGACGAAGTAACTTTTAAACTTCCACTTCCATAGTTGAAGTAAGGATAACAAGTTATTTACTGATAAATAACAAGAAAATGTTTATATAGACAAACTTATACTCATACATACATACATACATATATATGAGTAACCGGAGCTTCGGAACACAAAAAAAACCTCAGCCATTTTTAGAAGTTGAGTGGGAAAGAGACTGTAAATGTTTTTGGTGATAGGTATCCAACCGCATTGCCCAAAAAACACTTATTAGCCCCAACTGAGGTAGTCGCCTCTAACGATGCCCAAGAAAATAAATAAGGTAGCGCTATTTTAAGCCGACTCTACACAGCCTAACTAAACTTATAGTCACGGATATAAATTTACAAAAGAGGCTACCAAAGAATCAGAAAAAGAATTCAGCTACTTTTGAAGTTGAGTGAGGTAACATTGTATATCGTAAAATGGTTGCTGATAGGTCCCAGAACTTATCACCCAACAGCCACCTAAAGATCACGAATACAAAAGTCTCGTGCTCTCCTTATGAGTTGAGTACTTAATAGTTTACGTCGCATTACGCAGCAAAAAAACTAATTACATTTATTCAGTGATTTTTAACCATTAACAAATAATTAAACCATTGATGTAGAGAATTCCAACATTCTACTTAACATCAGAAGTCGAAACTATCCAAAATGATTTGGTTGGTTGAAGTATAACACACATTCATTGCTAATCTCTTAATTGCAGTGCAAGCAACATCCATTGGCATCTGCGGTCGGCGAGCTACAAATTAAATTGTGGAATACGGTAATGTGGCGGCTCTATTCTAGGAACAAGATAATGTTAGGTTTTGAATATTCTGGATGAAAATTTTGGTATTGAAATAAATTCATATGCTGCGTCAAATTGTGCGCATGCACAATGGCTGCCATGGCCATCTAGATTACGTTAATTAAAATATAACATAATAATAACATAACATGCTTAAAATATAAATAGGTTATTTAACTGTGTAGTGTCGGCTTAGAATAGCACTACCCTACCCTGTTTCTACCGATGGGTGTACGTAAGAGGCGACTAACGGTATTGGGGCTTTTAAGGGATTTTTGGGCGATGCGGCTGGAGACCCATCACCAACAACCTTTACTTTACCATCTTTTCCCCACTCAATTTCCAAAAGTGGCTGAGGAATTTCTAATTCCTAAGCTCTGGCTACCCCTTCTAGGGATTTATAGCCGTGAGTATATGTTATGTTATGTTATTTAACTGAACCAATGTACTATTACTTGCGCTATAAATATATTTCTATTACACTAAGCAAAATATGGAACAGAACCATCAGTCCCCAAAGTAACATAAAATTTACTTTTTTTTATCTACGCTATAAATCCAAAAAAGGGGTAGCCAAATCTTCAGAGATGGAAACTTCCCAGTAACATTTGGAAGTAGATAGGGGTTAAGATGGTGGAAACAAAGTATAGTTGGTGATGGATTTCCAACCACAACACCGCCAAAAAACCACTTAAAATAAGCCCTACACCCTTAGTCGCCTCTTACGACACCCGTGCCTAGAAAGGGGTAGTGACATTCTAAGCTGGCACATTTTTTTATCTAATCAGACTTAATCAGTGAACCGAAATACAGAATCAAGTGTCAGCCCGGTGTTCCGTTTGGAGCATTTTAATTGTCTATACGTGAACGGTTTCCAGAACACCCTGTACCATCGAATTGGTAAACAATAAAAGCGGTCTGCGTTTGAATTTGAAATTAGAACAATGAGCGAACTCTACACACGCGGAATAATTCAAATTTGGGATTTTTGTGTTCTCTCTCCTTTTGAGTGGCGGATGAAAGCTTTAATATAGAACCATTACTGAAATATATTTAATATTTATATGATGACGGATATAAATCCCTAAAAAGGAAAAACGTAGCCAGAGCTTTAGAGATTTAGTACTGTGTAGTGTCGGTTTAGAATAAAACTACCCCACTTCTATCCGTCGGTCGGTGTCGTAGGAGTCGACTAAGGGTTTTCGAGCTTTTAAAGAAAATGTTGGGCGATGCGGCTGGAGACTTTATTTACAATCTTCTGCTCACTCAAGTTCCAAAAGTGGCTGAGGAATTGGGCTCTGGCTACTCCTTCTAGGGATGTTTAGCCGTGAGAATATGAATGAGTGTATGTATGTAGAGCTTTAGAATTAGAAAATCTTCAGTCATTTTTGGAAGTTGTGTAAGAAAAAGATAATAAAGAAACTCATTTTAGTAGAATTACGAGGTTAGGCTGTGACTTTCTATCTATTAAGAGTGCAAACTGCTGAAGAAAAAGATGTGAAATGTCGGCTTAGAATAGTACTGCCCCATTTTTTCACGTGGATTTTTGTAAGAGGCGTCTAAGGTGGTTGGCGCTCTTTAAGGAATTTTTGAGCGACGCACAATTGGAGTCCCTTATCCCAACCCATTATGTAAATTGACTGATGAATTTCTTATTTTAAAACTCTGGCTACCCCTTCTAGGGATTCATAGCCGTGAGTATGTATGTATATAGATATAAAAACGAGAGTTCAAATCACAAACTTACAACTCGAGTGTAATAAGTTCTTATTGATTAAGGTTAACACTATATAGAAGCAATTCCAAACCAAACCATACATACATTCGTGTATGTTTATGCCATAAGTAGCCAATACTATTGATTGCAACAAGGCCAGTCGGTATGATGATTATATGTTAGAAATTTAATAACATATAACATAACACAAACGCTCACGCTGTATATCCCCGAAGGGGTTGGCAGAGGTACTAATACTTCTGAACATCAAGTGACTTTGTCACCTGGTGTTCAGAGTACCCACGTTTTGCATGGACAGTGTACTCACGTGATAGGGGGCAGGCCTATCGCCGTTTTGTACGAAAACACTGTCACATGACTAAGTACAACTCAGCCATGTGGGTTTCGTCACGATGTTTTCCCTCACCGTTAACAACCATGATAAATTAACCACACATATGTCTTTATAAAAGACAAATTGGTGTAGGCCCAACCCGGGATTCGAACACTAGTCGCTTGCACGATAACCGGTGTTCTACCCATTGAGTTGTCATGTCTTCACGTAAGAAATTTCAGCGTTCATTTATTCAAATACCATTCTTAAACATTAATAGTTCGATCGTATATATACTGTTGTTTAAAAGCAGCGTTTTAAACATATTTTTAATTGAAAACGCACTGCCGCAGTGTAACATAAAGATGGAAACTCGCAAAAAGTACGTCTGCGAAAAATTTATAAATGTCAAAGGAGAACCCAACCAGTATAAATTTAATTCTAAAGATATTAAAACATAGTAATGTAAAAAAGCGGATCGGAGACACGGCAAAGTATTACAGAAATAATGTTTTCCAATATCGTATCGCACTTACATCGACGAAGGACTAACAAATGTAGACTTTTAAATTATTACATCCTATTTTCATCAAATTTATTTTATACTTATGCTCATAAAGTAACTTCTTTGCAATAAATTTACCAAAAAGCGCTTTCTATTGCAATTCAATATTTCAATTTCCTTATCATCAGAAAAGTTCGGTTTAAAAATAAAATATATGGAGTTGTCTATTTAGTGGTATCGATGAGTGTAACTATTTGCTTAGTTCAAGAACGTTTTATAACAAACTGTAAAGTTCCTTCATTGTCGATTTCGGTCATTAAATTTGAAATTTTTATATAGATTAGCACCCTCTCCGTCAGTAGCACAGTTACCCCTTCAGGGCTGTACGGCGTGAACTTTTGAGATGAATCGAGTACGTTATTATTATAACTTTGCTTCAAGTTCCAACCTAACCATTGTATCTCTATAGCTGTACGGTCAGCAGACGAGATACAGCCGCTGTTCCATTTCTCGGCTCGTCGCATCGCGCTGCACATTAATACAAGCAGTTCGCTGCTATCGGTACATTTTATTTACATTATTTGCACTTTCTTATTGCAATTAGGTAAAAAATAGATATTAGTTTTTCATTTATCATTCCTTTACCGTGTAATTAATAACGGTCATTTTTACTTATACTTTTGCCCACTATCACGTGAGTACACTGTCCAAGCATAACGTGAGTACTCTGAACACCACGAGACAATGTCACGTGGTGTTCAGAAGTATTAGCACCTATGCTAACTCCTTCGGGGATATGCTCCGTGAACGCTTGAGTCTTGAATTGTTACAATGAAATAGAGCTATGGGTGTAAATAGTAATTTAAGCAGATTTTAGGTTCATCATCAAGCATCAATCAAGCGTCACTTCTCTTGTCAGTGCAGTCACGTGAAAGGTGACGGGCCTATGACCGCCTATAGTATTCGTACGAAATTACGAGATATACTCGACTGAGCACTAGCAATTTGACGTATATATTTTCACAGTAACATTAGAAGAGCTGTTTACCTACAGTAATAATTTCTCTTTCCAGATTTGGTTTTAAGAAAACGAGGTTGACCTACTGAAGTAAACAACAATTATATTGTTATGAATAGTCTTACATACACATCAAATACGATAATCGTTATATAATAATATAATAATATCTATACATATATTAAATCTGTAGAAAAGTCATTTTTGTACATTGAAGAAATTGAAAAAAAAAATAGCCAGCGTGTGAACAGATAAGTAACAGAACCCATTTCCATCATTTTTTCAATTTTTATCTGTTTGTCTGTTTATATGTTTGTTTGTGCGCACTAAACGTAAAATCTACGAATTCAATGCTAAAAATGTTTATATACAAAAATTATACGTAACTTGAGGTATAACTTAGTTTTTGTTTCATCGAAATCGGTTCACTCTATCAAAAGATATGATTAATTTTGTGAGTTCAAGAAGAAAAATATTACGTTACGCAATTCAGTATAGTACTTGCAACGACATCTTAAGTCTAAATATAGAACTAATGTTGATAGTTGGAATCCAAAGTCCGATAGATGGCGTTGTGCAATGAATGTAGGTTATACACCTGGCCAACATATAGGATATAATTTATCCCGGATTTCGCAAGGGTTCCCACAGGAGCATAAAAAAACATAACTTATATGGTTCCCCATATTTACACGATTAATTTTTCCATCGACCGACTTTATCGGACTCTTCATTAATAGTCTTTTTGGAAAAAATAAGGGTTTCATCCATTTTCATCAAAATAATTGTCCATTTAATTGTTTGTCAATAGTATGACTACTAGATATATAGGATATCACAAATTTGAGCCTTACACAAACGTCTGCGTGGCGTAGCGGTATACCGTTTGGACTAAGTACAAAAGACCCAGGTTCAAATCCCGGGTGGTCAAAGGCTTTTTGCGTATTTTTTTGCTTTCGTGTTAGGTTAGAATAGGATGCACTAATCCTTCTTTTTCACATTCAATTAAGCGAATATGTATGAATAAAGATAATTGAAAGCATATTGTATGAATTTTGCGTATTCATTTGGTAGGTTTGAGAATATGTTTATAACTTTTGTTTATTTAACTATTTTTAACTAATATTCTCATAGATATATTATACTTTACTTACGCATAAATTAATATTCTGTTTAAGTCTTAGAATGCATAGTTTGTAAATAATAGTAAATATCTCAATTTTAATTCAGTACCGCCATTTATTGGCTGATGATTGCAATCTCTCTTACATAACCAACTTATTGATCCCCATATTTACACGATTAATTTTTTCATCGACCGACTTTATCAGACTCTTCATTAATAGTGTTTTTGAAAAAAATAAGGGTTTTATCTATTTTCATCAAAATAAATGTCCATTTAATGAATTGCTGTGTAGTGTCGGCTTAGAATAACACTACCCCATTTCTTCCGGTAGGTGTACGTAAGAGGCGACTAACGGTATTGGGGCTTTTAAGGGATTTTTGGGCGATGTGGTTGGAGACCCATCACCAACAACCTTTATTTCACTATCTTTTCCTGACGCAACTTCCAAAAGTGGCTGAGGAACTTCAAGTTCCTTATTATGTATTTAATTGTTTGTCAATAGTATGGCTACTAGATATATACCATATCACAAATTTGACATCATTATTAATGTTTTTGTGGCGTAGCTGTATACCGATTGGTTAAAACTAAATTAACGGATGACCCAGGTTCGAATCCCGGGTGATCAAAGTCTTTTGAGACTTTTTTGCTTTTGTGTTAGGTTAGAATAATAGGATGCACTAATCCTTCTTTTTCACATTCAACTTTGCGAATATGTATGAATAAAGATAATTGAAAGTATATTGTATGAATTTTGTGTATTCATTTGGTAGGTTTGAGAATATGTTTATAGCTTTTGTTTTTTTAACTATTTTTAACTTACATTCTCATAGATATGTATATTATGTTTTACTAACGCATAAATTAATATTCTGTTTAAGCCTCAGAATGCATAGTTTGTAAATAATAGTAAATATCTCAATGTTAATTCAGTAACGCCATCTGTTGACCGATGATTGCAATCTCTCACACATCACCAACATATAACATATAAAACTTGGTACAAAATGGTTTGTTTCATGATTCGTATGAACAAATAAAAAGGTTTTTTGGAACTCATCCCCTAAGGGATTGAAATATAGTATACAGATTTTTGATCTATAAATATACTGTATTAGAAATTTGAAACTTGATCTGATTGACTGATATAACCACTACAAAAAGGAATTTATAAAATTCATCCATCAATCAATCATGACTATATACTACTCGTAACGGCTATAAATCCCAAAAAAGGGTAGCCACAGCTTCAGAGATAGTAATTCTTTATCCACTTTTGGAAGTTGAATGGGGAAAAGGTAGTCAAATGGGTCTCCAACTGCATCGCCCAACAATCACCTAAAAATATTTCTTTCCTTTTTGGAGCGAAGCGAGCGTAGCGAGCGAAGCTCCATTTACCCCCGACTTTTGCATATCTTTGTGATCGTACTCCTCCCAAACGGCTCAACTCAGAACCCTGAAATTTTGCATGGTTGTCAAGGACTATGTCTAGATGGTTTATGTCAATTTTGATAAAAATCGGAGGAATAATCACCATTAAAAAATTATAATGTTAGTATATGGAAAAATTACGTAAACAATGTCAGCGCGTGAAAATAGAAGCTATATTAATCATTTCGTCACGGGGTACGGTAGACTCGATCGAAACCTTACCTGAATAATAATACATAAAAAAATAATTATTTTGAGTCGACAACATCTATCCGCAAAATTCGGATTGTCGAGTATTTTGCAAAATTTTAATGGTGTTGATTGCTGACAAACAAATCTTAGTCGCCATATTGACTGTCACCCGATGACATAAACGTTCCGTTTCATAATGTTTTTCAATCGTTTCGCAAAGGACAAGGAGGTTTCGATTGAGTCTACCATACTCCTTAACGAAATTATTATTATACATATTATATACTTAAGTCTTTGACGTTTCTCGATAATATTGTTTTTGCCACTTTTGTATCCGCTGTAGTGCATCACCAAATTGTAGTGCAGACTTCCAAACTACAATAAGCCTAGCAATTACGCAAGCAGGAACTTAGAACACGTTTGTTCTAATTCATGACTTATATCTATTCCAGTCAGTAATGACAGTTTCTGCGTCTCTATTTGTATTAATTTGTTCTGATTGTACTCATTATGCCGAAAATCGTATTGAAGTAGCCGAAGTATTTCATAAAATCTTTCATTGGTCGTGTATTTGCTTGTTGTTTCTCCTTGCATTTGGTAAATATTGTCACAATTCTGGCAAGTGGATGCAGCGAAGGGCTCTTCGTAACGATGGCAAATTTAGTATGTATGTCGGTATTCAGCCATACGCTAGGATACCCCTTATAGTTCGATAGACCCTCTTAGGCTGCGCGCAGTAAGAGCTACCATGGGGTATCCTAGACTGTTGCCGTCTACCTAGGCAGTTTGTGCTGACTGAAGAAAAGAGTATCTATAATAATAATTAATAGATAAAATCAATGAACGAATCTAGACGAATCTATGACTTGCTTACCTTTAATATTCCTTGAGAACAGATGACTACAAAAGTATACTTACTTACTTACTTATACTCACTGCTTTAAATCCCTAGAAGGGGTAGCCAGAGCTAAGGATTTAGAAATTCCTCAGCCACTTTTGGAAAATTGAGTAGGAAAAAGATCGTGAAGTGAAGTTTGTTGGCTATGGGTCTTTAAACGCATCGCCCAAAAATCCCTTGAAAGCCCCAATACCGTTAGTCGCCTCTTACGTACACCCATCGGTAGAAACGGGGTAGTGCTATTCTAAACCGACACTACATGGCGATCTACCTATATTTTGTACCTAGATGTGTATTATACGCCAAATTTCACCCGGGCGAAGCAGGGTTCTCATCTAGTTTTTTCATATTCGATTGTCCCAAAGTCACGTCCGTTTGCACTTTAACAGTTGGTAATTTTCGAACTTTTGAACGCTAATACTCGAGTTCTAGAAAAATTTTCCCAAAAATTTTTTAACATTTTTTTTCAAAGAAAATAGGTATTTAGCTATTTAGATATGTTTTTTTAAACAATGAAAATTGTAAACAATTTAAGTTTTCCAAAATCAGGACTGTAACTACATTGCAGTTTTGTGTAGAATCAATCACGCGTTTAGGTAAACCAACAAGTATATTCAAAGAATCATAACAAATTGCATAGCATCGCGTGATGAGATACTTGTAGAATAAATCGTTCAACGATAAGTAATATCTGAGAATCAGGCAATTGCTCGCTTCGCTCCTTTTATTGGCATCCGACGGTTCCATGCCAACCTAGTTATTTTATTTATGGTTGTGAGTATATAATGTATGTATAAATTTTTAATACTTTACCTCTTCTTAAACTATGAAAAATATTTGTGGAAGTATTGTCGAAGTATGTTGGAGTTTCCTACTGATTCAACTAGATGGCGCTGCGGATGCAAAAAATGTAGTCCACGCCATGGTATACCATCTCATACAAAATGTTTTTAGTTACCTCTTCGCTCAATAGATGGAGTTAAGATATAGTCGACTTTTAAAATAAAAACTTAAAGTGGCTAATAATCGTTTAAAAAGCCAAAAGACCGTTAGATAAATATAACATGGTAATTTATTTTGTCACTTAATACCATAAAACATAAATTATTACAATTAGAAGCAAAATATAAAAAAACTGTATTTTCGTTTTTATGAAATTGTATTCCCAAATGATTATTGTAGAACTACATCTATTTAACTAAAATGTTTAGTGATTTCAACTACTGACAATAGATGGCGCCAAATTGAGATGGTGTTTATTGACGTATCTTACTTGTTTTGATTTGCGTCCACCCAAGTAATCGAATTGGTGATAATTGTTGACTTAAAATAACACTACCCTATTACTACTCGTGGGTGATTGCAAGAGGCGACTCACGGGGTATAGGGGTTTTTTAAGTGATTTTAATTTTTTAACGACCTCGGCGTACACGTTTGGACCAAAAAGAGACTGTGCTTAAAAAGACAAGTGTCCCAAGTTTGCCATGGCCGTACAAAGTGGCGATCGATAGTCTCTAACTATCCCAATGTGAACTAACGGCGTGAGAATATACATGTAATTTTAATTCTTGCCGCATCGCTCAAAAATAACCTTGTTCCAATTCTTATCACTATTTTTTAGCCGTGTAGTGTCAGATTAGAATGTCGCTACCCCATTTCTTCCGATGGCTGAACGTAAGGGGCGACTTACGGTATTGGGGCTTTTAAGGGATTTTTGGAGGCCCATCACTAACGATAATTTATTTATACCATTTTCTCCCCTATCAACTTTTAAATGTGACTGAGGAGTTTCTAGCTCTGAAGCTCTGGCTACCCTTCTTGGGATTTATAGCCGTGAGTATATGTATGTATGTTATTTTTATATCTGTTAGTACTTTGTTGTAGAAAGTTGATTTTTAGTGTTAGTACCCCTGCCTGCACTACCGTCGGGGATTTGCGGTGTGAACGTTTGAATCAATATTAATAACTCAGTGATTGACTTTTTCGAAGCTTTGGCTACCCCTTCTAGGGATTTATAGTCGTAAGTATATTTATGTATGTAATAATGTTTTTTTTTTAAAACAGCCAGGTATACAGCATTTTGCATGATGATTAAACAATGAGATTTATATTTTCTGTTACTTCAACGGCATGAGAAATAATAATAATCACGCAAGATTGATAAATACTTTTTACAAATAGGATAAGTATTCTGTACTGAAGGTGTAGCGCGTAGGTACCTAGATAAAATAAAATTAGTAGTTTAATGACGGCTTAGTAGCTCAGTGGGTAGAACACTGCTTATCTTGCAGACGACTAGTTTTCTAACCCTGGGACATTGTATTTGTACAATACGGCGATGGGCCTGTCCCCTATCACGTGAGTACACTGTCCGAGCATAACGTGGGTACTCTGAACACCCGGTGACAATGTCACGTGAATATCGGAAGTATTGATACCACTGCCGACCCCGTTCGGGGATATTCGGCGCTAACGTTTGAGTTGGAGTTAAATGTCCTTATGATTGCAGTTGAAACCAGCTATAGATTTTTTTTAATACTTCTCTAATAATACTTTCAACATTTTCAAATTATTAGCCGCTTTATGTGGAGAATAGATTATAAAAGAACCATTAATTTTGGAAATGGGTTAACATTCGAGCCACATAACCCAGTAAAATTAATTATAATGTATTATAATATTAAGTGATAGCAACCGTGATAGACCAGTGGGTAGAACACTCGGTTATCGTGCAAACGACTAGTGTTCAAATCCTGGGTCGGGCCTACACCAATTTGTCTTTTCTAAAGACATATGTGTGGTTAATTTATCGTGGTTGTTAACGGTGAGGGAAAACATCGTGAGGAAACCCACATGGCTGAGTTGTACTTAGTCATGTGACAGTGTATTCGTACAAAACGGCGATAGGCCTGCCCCCTATCACGTGAGTACACTGTCTAAGCAAAACGTGGGTACCTTCTCTGGACACTAGATGGCGCTGCAATGTGAGTTCAGAAGTATTGGTACGTTTATGTTATGTTTATGTTATGTTACGTGGGTACTCAAAACGCCAGGTGACAATTGCACGTGATATTCAGCAGTATTAGTACTTCTGCCAACCCCTTCAAGGATATACGGAGTGAACGTTTGAGTTGAAGCAAATACAACTCTGTACAGTATAAAAATGCAAAGGTTATTTCTAACACTTTGACAGAACCCTAACTATCCTTAGAAGTACGCTACCCTATATAATAATAATAATACCACAGACATCTGTCGAGCATGTGGCCGTCCCGGAGAGTCACTTAGGCATGTTATTTCCGGTTGTTCGGCTCTCGCTAACACTGAGTACTTGCACAGACACAACCAAGCAGCCAAAATCCTGCATCAGGAGCTCGCTCTGAAATACGGACTCTTGCAACAGAGGCTGCCGTATTACAAGTATCTGCCGGAGCCAATCCTAGAAAACGACCGTGCCAAAATCTATTGGGACCGATCCGTTATCACGGACAGGACTATTCTAGCGAATAAGCCTGATATCGTGGTATGGGATCGGTCGCAGTCGAGGGTATTTCTAGTGGATGTCACTATCCCTCATGACGAGGGTCTCGTGAAAGCCGACACCGAGAAGCGTCGGAAATATCTCGATCTGGCTCACGAGATCACCGACATGTGGGGTGTGACTTCGACAGAAATAATCCCAATTGTTTTGTCCGCGAACGGGTTAATTCCAACCAGCCTCGCGACCAACTTGAGGCGGTTGGATTTCTGTGGCGTGTCGGTTCCAGCACAGATGCAGAAAGCGGTGCTGCTCGATACGGCTCGGATCGTCCGTCGGTTCTTGAACCTGACTCCCTGACCCCGACCGACTGTTCTTTTGTCGGGGAGTACCGCCTCTCCCATTTTAAATTTATATTTTCTTTTTCGGCCATGGGAGAGGCGAGGAACTAAACGCATACCCAAAATAATAATAATAAAACTCTTTATTGCACATTAAAAATAAAAACAACAATTACAAAAAAGATCGGTATAAAAGCCAAAGTACAACTGGCGGTCTTATCACTAAGAGCGATCTCTTCCAGACAACCCATTAATGGAAAGATTTGCTGGATTAAAAACATGTTCGGTAGATGTCCAATAAATTAAACTGATTTGCTTAAAAACTAAAAATTATTCATCAAACTATTATCTATCTATTTTAAGTATTACTAAATATTTATTAAGTTCTAATACACTTACAGATACAGATAGTATTGCATAAAATAAATAATATTTAATAAATACAATACATATGCAATATATATAAAGATTTTTAAATAAAATAGATATATACATTTTACGACATAATATATAATAGAATATATAAACTTTTGTATGCAACACAAATAATATTATAATATAATAATATATACCCTATATATACGACATATGTGTGGTTAATTTATCGTGGTTGTTAACGGTGAGGGAAAACATCGTGAGGAAACCCACATGGCTGAGTTGTACTTAGTCATGTGACAGTGTATTCGTACAAAACGGCGATATGCCTGCCCCCTATCAAGTGAGTACACTGTCCATGCAAAACGTGGGTACTCTGAACACCAGGTGACAAAGTCACGTGATGTTCAGAAGTATTAGTACCTCTGCCAACCCTTTCGGGGATATACGGCGTGAACGTTTATGTTTATGTTATGTTATGTTATAATATTAAATGATACCATTTTGAGCTGACATTTTAGTATAGTAATAACCAGAAGTTTGAATGCGACAAACCCACAGATGCTTGTGGAAGATTCATTTTTTTGATTAAATATTTGTGGTCTATCACCACATCGCCAACCAATCAATGAAATTAAACCCTCCAGCCACAAACTTTATTCTATGCCTCAAACTAAACAACTCAAATCATTTAAACCTCATGTGGGGATTATAAATAACTAATAAATAAAGGAAAGAAAAATCTCGACACAACGCTCAATACCTCACTGACGGAATGATGCGGAGTAGTGCTATTATACACCGCCACTACAGCACGAATACGTCTTGCACGATGTTATTAAATAAATAAATGTGTTTATTCTGTTTATTTTATTTTAATAAACAGAATATCGTTCATTATTCACACATTTATTTTCGGCTATAAATCCCTAGAAGGGGGAACCAGAGCCTAGGAATAAAAAATTCGTTCGCCACTTTTGGAACTTGTGTTGGGATAAGATTATAAAACAAAGATTTTTGATGGTGGGTCCCCAACAGAATCGCCTTAAAATCACCCAAAAGCCCCAATACCTTTAGCCGTCTATTACGAACCATTACGGTGAGAAATGGGATAGTGCTATTCTAAGCCGACACATAGCAGAGAAGAATATCGACAACGACACTGTTAATATTACAAGCAAAAATATCTACAAACGGATGTAATACTCGTACGCAATTGGCCTTGTCGACGATTTTGTCCTTGACCTAGTCTTTGTCCTTGACCATATTTGCAAATTTGCAAATAAACATTTAGTGAAAGAAAGTCATAAAGTAATAAAATCTGTCTCGCTCGTGTCGTGTTACCGAGGCGCCCCCGCCCCGCACGCCCCGCAGCCGCCATTTCCTAATATTAGCCGAGTAAGATACCGGGCTTTGTTATCATTTGGTTTTTGTTTTTATCGCCATCTAGCGGACAATAAGGAACTAAAAAATAGCCCGCCGAATAAGGGTATTTAAGCACATCACATTTCGTTGTATGGGATTGGGTATCTGTACTAGTATAGTATTATATTATCTGTGTCCACGCGGACGAAGTCGCGGGCAAAAAGCTAGTAATATAATATAATAATAATATAATAATAATAAATCTTTATTTCCAAAAAATTGTAATATTACAGTCTATACAGTAAAGTAATAATATGAACAGAGCTGTATTTCACAATAGTACTTAATTAATGGTATAACCGATACCTAATAAAGGGTAACCTGTGCTATAGGTACCGGTAAAAAACATCAGTGACGCTAAGAATACAAAATCAGCACTGCGTGCGTAAAAGAACATTAAGCACTAAACTAAAGAATTACATCAAATTAAAAGAAAACTACTAAAACATTCAAAATAAAACACAGAAGTTGTAGAAAAAGGAAACTTAAACTAGGTGTGAAGTAAAATAAATATGTTAAGTAAATAAATATTTATAGTGTTTTATGTAATAAAATATAATGTAAATAGGTTTTTAAATATAAATATTATAAAATAATATAAATATACATTAATATCTTAAAATATACATATATAATAATAATAATACCTTTAATAATCATACTAAGAAAAACAGAATAATGATAGTTCAAGTCAGTATAGATAGGAAGTTCTCTGTTTCCTCATAAGATAGAGTTTGAAGCCACGTATTTAGTTTTTGCTTGAGACCGAAATTATTTAAATCATAAATGCCGAGTTTACTGTTTAATTTATTGTATAAGTAAGGTCCAAGGAATGTAGGGAAACGTTGAGCAAAAGAAGTCTTACATAATTTACCACTGACAACCTCTTTGTTTCTTGGTTTATTACTGTCTGGATTAAAATATGTTATGCAGTGTTGTTTTAAAACAACGTTCTTAATAAATAACTGTCGAACAGTAAGTATTTCGCAGAAAAGGTATAATTCTTTGGTTGGGAAACGGAATGGCTTGAACGTTGCAACCTTGAGTACAGCCCTCTGAGCTCGTTCAATTTGTATGAGATGACTTTTACAAGAGCCGCCCCATGACGTGATACAGTAGGTGATTATACTTTGGCAAAGTGCAAAATAGATGGTTCTTAGCAATTTTGCATCTACTACCGATCTAAGAGCCTTAAAAGAAAATATTAACTTTCTGATACGATTACTGAGTGTATTGATATGTGTACGAAAGGTAAGAGAGCTATCAATTACGATACCTAAATATTTAATTTCTGTCACACGTTCTAATCTCGGACATTGGCATGAGTTGTTTTGATTTGAGCAATTGTGAACTTTAATTTCGGGAATATTGTTTGGCGAAAGATAACCTGATTTTATTGTATGCATTAGAAATTTGGTTTTTGAAATATTAATTGTGAGGCGATTTAAGGCGAGCCATTCACAAACAGAGGTAAATCCTGTCTGTGCCAGAGACGTCACTTCATCCCAAGAATTACCAGAAAAAAATAGAGCTGTGTCATCTGCGTAGGAGATAATTGAGCAATTTGGAATTTTAAGAGAACTAAGACCATTTATAAATATAAGAAAGAGGGTAGGACCTAATATGCTGCCTTGTGGCACTCCATATAAGATAGGCATTTCTGTGCTTTTTTGATTCGTGATGGTAACAGATTGAAAGCGATCTTTAAGGTAGTCTTTAAATAGTTCTAAGGGAAGGCCTCTAATACCAATAGCTTCTAACTTTTTTAGGAGTAATGGGATAGGTACAGTATCAAAGGCCTTCGTTAGATCAAGGAATATGGTGAGACATTTCTTCTTATTATCCAAACTGTTTACAACATTCTTCAGCAACTCATCAACTGCCATATCGGTTGAATAACCACGTCGAAAACCGAATTGATTTTTAGACAGTAGATCGTTTGATTCAAGAAAATCAACCAAGCGGTTATTCATAATTTTCTCAAAAATTTTTGATAAAGAGGGAAGTACTGAGATAGGTCTGTAGTTTCCTATGCATGACTTGTCACCTCCTTTATGAATCGGGTGTAATAGCGCTTTTTTAAATGGTTTAGGGAAGACACCTTTGTTTATGCAGTTATTAAGAAGGTAAGTAAGAGGAGCTACCAAAACGTCGCAGTTGTTTTTGAGGACTAAAGGAGAAATGCCATCCCATCCTACAGAACTGTTGGTTCTAAGTCCTTTGATTAAGGTGGAGATCTCGAGATTGTCTATTTCAGCAAAAGCAAATGATTTGCATACAAGGCTAATCGGGACTTTCAGCTCAGGGCCTTGAAAAGAATTAGCTAAATTTGAGCCAATGTCAGTGAAATAATTATTAATTAAGTTTAAGGATCGCTGTGCATCGTCGTTATTAGCTAGAAGTTCTGTCGCTGAGGATTTAGCCCTATTTAGGTTAGCGACCTCTTTAACAGCTTCCCAAATACGTTTGTTATTGTTGCCGGCTTTTTGTAAGAGATCTGTAAAATACGCCTTTTTAACATTTTTTAAAATTTTGGTGCTAAATGATCGGTATCTCGTGTAAGTAACTTTTAAGGTTTCATTTGACGGACTTTTTTTACATTTTATATATAACCGGTCTCTGTTTCTAATAACTCGAAGAAGTCCTTGAGTAATCCACACATAGTTAATTGGCCGTGTAGTGTTTAGTTATTACCCCTTTCTACCCACGGGTGTCGTAAGAGGCTACTAAGGGTGTGGGGCTTTTTTAAGTGGTCTTTGGGCGATGCGGTTGGAGACCTATCACCAACGATACTTTATTTCGTCCCCTATCAAAGTCCAAATGTGGCTGAGGAGTTTCTAGCCCTGAATCTCTGACTACCACTTCTTGGGATTTATGGCCGTGAGTATATGTGTATATGTTCACAGTAAAGACGTTTCTGTCAGTTCAATAATTAGAGATAAATACTAGAAAACTATACGAAGAAAGTATACTCGTAGAAATGCAACGGAAGTGCCTTTTGATTTCATTGCGCTTCATTCAGGCTGTATCGAGAAAAATCAACTGATTCCGGTACAAATTGCCCATTCAACCTTTATGTCGGTCTGTACTTGGTAACTCAATTGATTAAAAATTTCTTGCATTTTCGACTTAACTGGCATAGCCTGTTTACATTGTATCCCTTTGAAAGGATGGCGCCGGTTCTTATTAATCTTTTTATGACGTTTCATTTTGTTAGCTGCATTTTGCGACATCTATGTATTCACTTATCTATGGAGGCCCATCACCAAAAACATTTATTTTACAATCTTTTGCCCACTTTATTTTCAAAAGTGGCTGTAGAATTTTCCTTTTAGAGACTTATGGCCGTGAGACATATGTATTCGTGACATGGGGCCGCTCAGTTATGTGGGTTTTTTCAACAAGTTTTCCCTTACTGTTAACTATCTTGATAAATAAACCTAACCATGCAAATGTTGACTTTAAAAATGATACGAATTACTAGGCTTGATTAAGGATTCAAACCATTATTGTCTCGTTACTTAATAGGCGTTTTCATTTTTTGTCAGCTTCTTTGAGACGTTTGTCAGAATCGTACTAAGTGGCTATCAATAGCCTGCCCCAATATGCATTAATGAAAGAATTTAATAAGTTGATTCATGGTTTTGTAGTTATATCGCACTTAAACTTATTTCACGAGTACATAAGCAAAATATCGAGAATTTTATTCAGTAATTTGGCGTAGGTTATTTCATTTGTCACCAAAAATAACATTGATAGTAAAGAAGTAACAGAATTTTGTAGCGTGTCTAATTAATAACCATGTTAAGTAATATTACAAGTTAATCCGATAAGTTATAGCTAAAACGGCGTGCAAGCAGATCTAATGACAACGCTTGTTAAGAACAAAGTGTGGAAACGGACTTTTGATATGGAATTTCTTAACATCAGGCGTCCGAAAGAATAAAAGAGAAAATCCTGTTAAATTTTAATATTACTGTCGTTAAGTAAATAAAATTTCAGTTTGAAGCTGTGTATTGTCAGTTTAGAATAGCACTATCCCATTTCTACCCGTGGGTGTTTGTAAGAGGCGGCTAAAGACATTAGTGATTTTTAAGTGATTTTTGGGCGATGTGGTTGGAGACCCATCATAAAAACCTTTGTTTTACAACATATACATAAAAACATAAACGTTCACGCCGTTTATTCCCGAAGGGGTTGGCAGAGGTAGCAATACTTCTGAACTCACATGGCAGCGCCATCTAGTGTCCAGAGAAGGTACCCACGTTTTGCTTAGACAGTGTACTCACGTGATAGGGGGCAGGCCTACCTCCGTTTTGTACGAATACACTGTCACATGACTAAGTACAACTCAGCCATGTGGGTTTCCTCACGATGTTTTCCCTCACCGTTAACAACCATGATAAATTAACCACACATATGACTTTAGAAAAGACAAATTGGTGTAGGCCCGACCCAGAATTGGAACACACGCCCTTCTGTTTTTGGGCGGGTGTTCTACCCACTGGACTATCATGTCATTGTTTTACAAATTTTTTCCTATTCAGTTTCTAGCTCTAATGCTCTAGCTAACCCTTCTAGGCATTTATAGGCGTAAGTATATGTATGTATGAAAAGAATAATGAATGTGGATTGAGCGCGAGATGTTTGATAAAATAATACGAAGTTGTGATAGCTCCTACTTCAATGGGAACTATTAGCTATAGAATATTTGCATGTAGTTGTTGTACTGTTGGTATTAGGCTACCTAACTAGGCCTAGCTATCGTGGGTTTGTACTGTTCCTGTATTGAGAATTAATAAATATAATTATTTATAGTCAGACTAACTAAGGAAACTAGCCTAAACGCGCGGTATATATATTAGTAGCATATACACCTTGGCCTATCTGTACACTCTTGTAGTATAAACCGGAAAGCATATATCGTAGTTTCAGAAACTCACATAGTCTAGAATCTGTGGCGACCGCTAGACGGCGAACTCACTCGCATACTAGCAGCGTCATAAAAAATCGTACATCGCGGTATAGAAATGTTTCGCTAGCTAAGCATAAATACAAATTCAAAATTGGTACCCAGCAGGGTGTACTGGCCAGTAATTCTTTGCTGTACCTACAAATCTTTAGAAATGCTGGACCGACTTCTGTTCACTTTTAAAGAAAACTTTATTACATACATACATACATACATATACTCAAGGCTATAAATCCCTAAAAGGGGTAGCCAGAGCTGAGAAATAATAAATTCCTCAGCCACTTTTGGAAGTTGAGTGGGGAAAAGTTGGTAGTACAAAGGTTGTTTGGTGATGGGTCTCCAACCGCATCGCCCAAAAATCCCTTAAAAAGCCCCAAGTCCGTTAGTCGCCTCTTACGTACACCCACCGGAAGAAATGGGGTAGTGCTATTCTAAGCCGACACTACACAGCTTAGAACTTTATTCTTTTGCAATATTCAAAACCAACGAACACTATTTTATACAACGTGTTTTTTATTATCAAGGCGAAATAAATAAATCCTTCTCTGCACCATATACCAAGGAGCAAGAACGGTGTTTAATTTATCGCCGCTCATATTGCACCATCTTGCACTTACGATGAGTTTAGCAGATGCTATTACTGTTTCGGGACATGGGCTTGTCGCGTGTTGATTTTCAGTCGTTTAAACTTCAAGCTTCATTATAAATGTTCTAGTGATGGAATTTAAAGCAAAACACAGCTTATACCGACCTATATGTTTTAGCAAGAGCTTCGCCTTCATAATTGATTAATAATTAAACTGAATATTATTTACAATATATATAAATATATATATTATAGTGATTATTAATCAATTATAATAAACATTAAAATAATAAATATATATATATATATATTAAGCCTAAAACAGGAATTTTGGTTTGACGAAGGTAAAGTAAAAGTTATGACTTTATATCAATCAATTTTGTTGTTTTTTCCCTCAGAAGTATATGTAATGTAAGGCTGTGTGATAGAGTGAGAAATACTGTGATCCGTGAACGAGTAGGTTTGAAAGATGACGTAGTATGCAAGATTGAAAAAGGAATGTTGAGGTGGTTTGGGCACATAGAGAGGATGGATGAAAATAAAGTAGCGAAAGAGATATATAGAGCCAATGTGGATGGGAATGTTAGTAGAGGACAGCCTCGTAAAACGTTTCTGGACCAGATAGAAAACGTTCTTATAAAGGCGGGGGTCCGAAGTGAGAAGAAT
Organism: Bedellia somnulentella; assembly: GCA_963576735.1. Lineage (NCBI taxonomy): Eukaryota > Metazoa > Arthropoda > Insecta > Lepidoptera > Bedelliidae > Bedellia > Bedellia somnulentella. The sequence goes on from OY755184.1 coordinate 15,434,963, forward strand.
AAAAGAGCATGTATGAGAAGGATAATGAATGTAAGGGAAGCAAGAGAGGTTTGTCAAGATCGTACTAAGTGGCGATCGATAGTCTCTGCCTACCCCAATGGGAATAATGGGCGTGAGTATAAGTAAGTAAGTAATTTTGTTTTAACTGAGTCTAAGGGCCAGTTTTTTGATCCGGAGTTTTGTTACATTGACTATAGTTAAATGACTAACCAGTAGTCAAATCGTAAATCCATTTTGGTTCGATATTTGACCACGGTTGTTACTCTAACCACGGGTCAAAAATGCATTTTGCTGATATCTAACTAATAGTTACGATATTTAACAAATTGTTGAGTTAACCACGGATCAAAAAACTGGCCCTAAGTGTCAATACTGTGCTGTATTATACAATTGTGACGAATGTTCAATATAACATTTTCTTTTCAGATACGATATTTCCTTCATGTTTCTTAATGTTTAAATTCATGCGCCTCAAAATTATAAGTTGTCCTTTTTTGGGGCTATACCAATTTTTACTCCTTATGGCTAAACTGTATAACTTTTATGTTATAGATAATGAAGAATTATTAATTTTAATTTTATTTCATCTCAAGAGTAATTTCAGGATCATTGAATAAATATCAGTATAATATGTAGCTGTATTGTGTGGATTTAATAAGAATCATTATATTTAAAGTTTATTAATTTGCCTTGAAGATAAATTTTGGTTTTTGAATCCTGGGGAACCAGTTAGTGAGTATTCAGAATTGGGTTTACTTTATAGCAAGAATTCAGTGGATGTCTAATTGATTGAGATCCGGGTAGATTTAGATATTTATTACTATTTCGAAAATGTTTACAATTAAAAACTACCTAGCTACCTATACATCAGATACAAAAAGAAATATACATACATACATACATATACTCACAAAAAAGTCAAAAAAGTCAAAAAGTTTATTTTTCAAAATTAAGTTTAAAATTAACATTTTTTGAACGTCAAATTTTTTTAAATTTATCATTAGTCCGTTGCTTCGGAAGGTGTTCGTAAAGAGAAGAAGCAACAAAGAAACTCTTTACATTCACATTTTTTCATTTTTTCAAAACATGGTTTGTACAATTTCAGTTTATTAACATGTTTTTACTTTATAAAAGATTTTCTATGCGACAAAACCAAACGCTAGTTTGACATATTTAAAATAAATTGTCCATCACAAAAACCAATCACATAACGTGAGAAGAAAAATCCTCACCAGACAATTATTCCTAGGAATAACGAGGGAAGATTTATAGCTTTACGGACACGGTCATGTGCGCGTTGGGTCCTTGTCGTTTAAAAAATCTTGAACACTGTAGTAAGACTTCTTTAAAAGCATGGCTTTTATTGCCTTTTTAAAAGATGCCACAGGCAATTCCAATATGTCAGAAGGAAGTTTGTTGAACATTTTCAGGGATAGTCCCATAAAGGAGTTACTTACTTTATTAAGTCTCCACTTCGGTACGTGAAGTTTGTCCTTATTTCGAGTGTTAACAGTATGCCTATCACTAACTTTACTAAATTGGCCTATATTCTTTTTGGCATACATTAAATTCTCAAATATGTATTGGCAAGGGACAGTTAAAATGCCAATTTCTTTAAATTTTTCGCGCAACGAATACCTCGACCTCAACATGTAAATAGATCGGATAGCTCGCTTTTGTAAGACGACTATAAACCCCTTGAAAGGGTAGCCAGAGCTAGGGAATTAGAAATTCCTCAGCCACTTTTGGAAGTTGCGTGGGGAAAAGATGGTGAAATAAAGGTTTTTGGTGATGGGTCTCCAACCGCACCGCCCAAAAATCCCTTAAAACGCTCCAATGCCGTTAGTCGCCTCTTACGTACACCCACCGGTAGAAATGGGGTAGTGCTATTCTAAGCCGACACGACACAGAAAAAGAAAGAAACAAGTTATATAAATTAATGTGATTAATTAATGTATGTTGATTAAAAGAGTGATGGATGAATGAAACAGATGACAAAATTTAGGATGTGCAAGCAGGATTTGGAAAGGGAATGGGATGTATGGATCAAATCTTCTCTTTAAGGAGCATCACTGAAAAGTTCTTAGCCAATAATCGAAAGGTGTATTGCTCCTTCATAGACTTAGAGAAGGCCTATGATAGGGTGGTAAGGAAGAATTTGTGGGAGTTGTTATCCATATTCGGCTTGGGGAACCAACTTATACGTGCATTGGTATCACTGTATGAGGATTCTAGTGCATGTATAGGAATAAACGGGGAAATCACAGATTGGTAGGGTATCTCTAGAGGTGTCCGACAGGGATGTGTAGCTTCTCCGTGGCTCTTCAATTTGTTCATGGAAGACTGTCTGATAGAGTTGAGTGAAGGTGATTATGGACTGAGAATGGGTGGATTTGTCATCAAATGCCTCTTATATGCTGATGATCAAGTGTTACTTGCATCGTCGGTTGAAGAGTTGCAAGAGATGATGAATATTGCATGTGCGTCGTTTGAAAGAAAAGGAATGAGAGTGAATGTGGATAAAACCAAAACCGTGGTTTTTGAGAGAGGAGAATATGACTGAATGCGTGATTGAGATCAATGGTAAGAAACAAGGAACAAGTGAAAGAGTTCATATATCTGGGAAGTTTGTTTACTAGGGATGGAAAGTGTGATGAAGACATTGAAAGAAGAGTGAAAAAGGGTAATGCGGTGAATGGAGCACTGGATAGTCTCATGTCTAGTCAATCGGTGTCCGAAAAGGCCCGAATGGCTGTGCATGATGCTGTCCTCGTTTCTACGCTTATGTATGGCAGTGAATGTTGGGTGTGGCAGAAGAAGCATGAAAGCAGAGTGAATGCTGTAGAAATGAGGTCCCTCAGAAAAGTTTGTAATGTGAGATTATGTGATCGTGTGAGGAATGACGTGATTCGTGAAAGGTGTGGTGCAAAAGATGATATTGTGAGAAAGATAGAAAAAGGAATGTTGAGATGGTTTGGGCACATAGAGAGGATGCATTGCAGAGAGGTATTTGACCCTAAAAGTCGCTCAAAAATATTTTTTTTTATTATAATATAGATTTTTTTAGGTTTAGATTACTAATTTATTCTTAAGGTAGGGGAAGTGTAATTAAGGCAAAAACATAGTTGCTAAAGTTATTTAATCATCGTTTTCATCATCATCATCATCATTTACAAAACTAATATTACAAATATCACTCTGGTCTAGTAATTTCAACACATCAGTCGAAAGAGGTTTCTTCTTTTTGTTTGAAGTTTTCCTCATTCCTGTCAGAACAGGGTCTGACGTCAAAAGCAACCTGTTCAACACATCTTGATTGCATACTATTCTTGAAAATTTTCTTGAATAGTCCAGTCTGTATGTCCTTATGTGTTTATAGTGTTATATATAAATTAAAAAATAACACATATTTACATACTAAATATAGAAACCTACAAACATACATACATACATACATATTCATACATATTCTCACGCTGTTAGTTCCCATTGGTGTAGGCAGAGACTATCAATCGCCACTTTGTACGATCCTGGCAAACCTCTCTTGCTTCGTTTACATCCATCAATCTTTTCATACATGCTCTTTTATTCTTCATACTGCGGACACCTGCCTTTTTGAGCACATTTTCTATTTGATCCAAATGTGTCCTCCGAGGTCGTCCTCTACTAATATTACCTTCCACATTGGCTCTATATATCTCTTTCACTAATTTACTGTCATCCATCCTCTCTATCTGCCCTAAAAACATCTTCCAGCTCCTCTTCTAGGGGAGGGGTTCCTAGGACGCTGGAAGCATTGCCGCGTTGTATGGCAATGCTAATAAGCCTTTGTCCAAGGTAAGAGCCTGACCTTGGGTTCCCAGTTGGTCCAATAAGACGACAAGCTAACTGTTTATAAAAAGCACGTGCTTCCGGACCCCAAGGCCCCAAAGTCTCCACCCCAAAGGGGACAAAATAATATCCTTGGGGTAGAGAGGAATATTTTAGTATTTTGTTGGCCTCAGCAATAGTAGCCGCTGAACCAACCCTGCGAGAAGCGGAAGCTACGTGGCAACCGGCGAAAGTATCGACACATGTCGCATCCCAAGGGATCAGTGACATAGCGTCCGGCCTCTTTCCATCATCGCGTGTCAAACCACTTGGTTCTAAAATGGATGGAACACCTACACTTACTATTGCACGCCTTAAGATTGTAGAATGTCTGGAAAAACGGCCGGCACTTCGCTGACAAGAAAGTTCATGTTAAGATATGTATATATAACAATACAGATATGTTTGAATTTAATCCGTAATTTAGTTTAATCCATAAGTTAATCGTTATACTCTACACTATACGACTAAACAGAAAACTCCGTTTAAGTGCAGTAAAAGTCGTTTTATAAGTAACATACATACATACATATACTCAAGGCCATAAATCCCTAAAAGTGGTAGCCAAGCCGTCAGAGCTAGAAACTCTTCAGCCATATTTGGAAGTTGATAGGAGACAAGATGGTAGAAATAAAGTATTTTTGGTGATGGGTTACCAACCGCATCGCGCAAAAACCACTTAAAATGCCCCACATCCTTAGTCGTCTCTGAAGACACCCGTGGGTAGAAAGGGGTAGTGATATTCTACGCCGGCATTACACGGCAAGTGTCTTAAAATTGTTTATAACGCATGATAGAAATTAACTAAACAGTTACTTTATAAATAAACGGATGCACAAAGTAATGTCAAAAAAGGAACCTTTTAGAATGGCTTTATAATAACAAAAGTACATAAATCACATTCATAATGGCATTGTATTGGAAGCCATTGTTCGAGTAATAATCGATTATATGGAAACGATCTTTTCGAATACATTATTCTTTTAACTGAATACAAAACAAGACTTTATCTCACAAATAAAAGATGTTATTAAAGGAAAGAAAAATTTCGACACTGGCGGGGTTCGAACCCGCGACCTTCGGGTATACGCCCCCGTCGCTCTGCCAACTGAGCTACAGTGTCAGTCGGGGGCGTATACCCGAAGGTCGCGGGTTCGAACCCCGCCAGTGTCGAAATTTTTCTTTCCTTTAATAACATCTTTTATTTGTGAGTAATAATCCCCACATGAGGAATTCATGTCAAAAAACATTAAAAAAGACTTTATCTCTTGATTGTATAAACATTTTATATAGGCTGCCATTACGATTTCTTGCAATATTTTCTAACGTATTTTAGTGTAGTACATATTAAGATAAATATAAGTGTGCATAACACTCTTTGTAATTTATGTTTTATAGGAGCTTTGTAAATAAAATAAATACATACATACATATACTCACGGCTATAAATCCCTAGAAGGGGTAGCCAGAGCTAAGGAATTAGAAATTCCTCAGCCACTTTCGGAAGGTTGAGTGGGGAAAAGATGGTAAAATAAAGGTTTTTGGTGATGGGTCTCCAACCGTATCGCCCAAAAATCCCTTAAAAGCCCCAATACCGTTAGTCGCCTCTTACGTACACCCACCGGAAGAAATGGGGTAGTGCTATTCTAATCCGACACTACACGGCATATTATATAATAAATTATTTAATTAATTGTTGCCAAATCTAACTGGATCATTAACATTGTGGTGTGTATTACGATAAATAATCATCTGGCAGCAGTTGAGAAACTAGAGGAATATAAACGCTTTTTTATTTTTGTCCGTAAATATAAATAAGCATTAAATAACCAGTAAACATAGCATAAAAAATTTAGGAGTACATTTTTATCAAGATTCCCATCTACACTCACAGCTTTACACATCAAAAATGTAACCAAAGCTACATGTTTTTTGGAGATTGAAAGGAGAGAATAATAACATAACATAACATAAACGTTCACGCCGAATATCCCCGAAGGGGTTGGCAGAGGTACTAATACTTCTGAACATCATGTGACTTTGTCACCTGGTGTTCAGAGTACTCACGTTTTGCATGGACATAGGGGGCAGGCCTATCGCCGTTTTGTACGAATACACTGTCACATGACTCAGTTAACTCAGTCATGTGGGTTTCCTCACGATGTTTTCCCTCACCGTTAACAACCATGATAAACTAACCACACATATGTCTTAAGAAAAGACAAATTGGTGTAGGCTCGACCCGGGATTTGAACACTATTTGATTTGAGAGAATACATACATACATACATACATATACTCACGGCTATATATCCCTAGATGGGGTAGCCAGAGCTAAGGAATTAGAAATTCCTCAGCCACTTTTGGAAGTTGAATGGGCGAAAGATAGTAAAATAAAGGTTGTTGGTGATGGGTCTCCAACCGCATCGCCCAAAAATCCCTTAAGAGCCCCAATACTGTTAGTCGCCTCTTACTTACACCCACCGGAAGAAATGGGGTAGTGTTATTCTAAGCCGATACTACACGGCATTAAGAGAGTCATCTACATAATAAAGTAAAGGATGGTCGGTGGTGGGTCTCCAGCCACATTGCCCTAAAATAAAAAAGCTCTAAATTCCCATGTCTTAGAAATAGGTTAGTGCTATTGCAAGTCACATAAGCCTACTCATTGTACTACGCAGTAATGTGACATTTTGAATTCTCACATTTCAAATGCACGAATGTATAAACATACTTACATACATACATAAACTCACGGCTGTAAATACCTTGAAGGGGTAGCCAAAGCTAGGGAATTAGATATTCCTCAGCCACTTTTGGATGTTGCATGGGAAAAAGATGGTAAAATGAAGGTTGTTGGCGATGGGTCTCCAACCGCATCGCCCAAAAATCGGAAGAAATGGGGTAGTGCTATTTTAAGCCGACACTACACAGCTATAAATGTATAATGTTATGTATGAACTAAACGATAAATAAATATTTATTAAATTGGACGAACTGCGATGCAGACATAGTTAAGCTAGAATAACGTTTAACGCCATTGAAGAATATTACTTTTTCTGCATTGATAAAATGAAATAGCATTTAAAAGTTTTATTCAAAAAACACAAAAACTTATAAATTGATAAATGAATGAAAAATAATGTAAGGAATATGAGTGAAGAATGCAAGAGGGTTTTGTCGGTGTCCTGCTAAGTGGCTCATTGATTTCTGCCTACCCTAACGGTAATAATGAACGGGAGTATAAATAAGTAAGAGTATGTTACGGGTAGTACTTCCAAGGATCACGAGAGCTCTTTGCAAAATCGGTACTACTTACTGCCAATAATTAAGAAAACCGCTTACAGAAATAGTAAATATATAAAAAAACACGTGATTCTTAAATTCTTTGCAATAATTTAGAATAATATCAAAACTAATGTTGATTATGACCTTGGTATTAAATTATAGAACAGGTTCGCAAAAGTAAAAGATTCACCTTTTAGTGTCGATAGAAATCTAATTGGTCCATTTGGTATGCATGATATAACTTTTATGTTATTTATTTTTAAAGGTCGCCAGACAACACACTGCCTTTATATCGTCTGATGTTAGCTTAGAGTAAAACTTTACATATATATTCTCACGACTATAAAGCCCAAAAACGATGCCAGACCTTTAAAATTAGATATTCCTGAGACATACATACATACATATACTCACGCCATTAATTCCCATTGGGGTAGGCAGAGACTATCGATCGCAACTTCGCACGATCCTGACAAACCTCTCTAGCTTCGTTTACATCCATCAATCTTTTCATACATGCTCTTTAGTTCTTCATACTTCGGACGCCAGCCTTTTTGAGCTGACTCTCAATTTGGTCCAAGTGTGTTCTCCGTGGTCGTCCTCTACTAACATTACCATCCACACTAGCTCTATAGATCCCTTTTACCAATTTTCTATCATCCATTCTCTATGTGCCCAAACCATCTCAACATTCCTTTTTCTATCTTTCTTACAATATCATCTTTCACACCACACTTTTCACAAATAACACTATTTCTCACTCGGTCACACAATCTAACATTACAAATTTTTCTGAGGGACATCATCTCTACTGCATTCACTCTGCTCTCATGCTTCTTCTGCCACACCCAACCCAACATTCGCTTCCATACATAAGCGTAGGAACGAGGACAGCATCATGCACAGCCATTCGGGCCTTTTCAGACACCGATTGACTAGACATGACACTATCCAGTGCTCCATTTACCGCATTACCCTTTTTCACTCTTCTTTCAATATCCTCATCACATTTCCATCCCTTGTAAACAATTATCCCAGATATACAAACTCCATCACCTGTTCCACATCCTTACCATCAATCGCAATCACGCATTCTGTCACATCTTCCAGTCTCTCAAAAACCATCGTTTTGATCATATCCACATTCGCTCTCATTCCCTTTCTTACAAAAGACTCACATGCAATATTCATCATCTCTTGCAACTCTTCTGCCGATGATGCAAGTAGCACTTGATCGTCAGCATACAAGAGGCATTTAATGATGAATCCACCCATTCTTAGTCCATAATCACTTTCACGCAACTCTGTCAAACAGTCATCCATGAACAAATTGAAGAGCCACGGAGAAGCTACACATCCCTGTCGGACACCCCTAGAGATTCCGAACCAGTCAGTGTTTTCCCCGTTTACTCTTACACATGCACTAGAATCCTCATAGAGTGATACCAATGCACGTATAAGTTGACTCCCCTAACCGAACTTGGATAACACCTCCCATAAACACTTTCTTACCACCCTATCATACGCCTTCTCTAAATCAATGAAGGAGCAATACACCTTTTGGTTTAGCTAAGAACTTTTCAGTGATGCTCCTTAGAGAGAAGACTTGATCCATACATCCCATTCCTTTCCTAAATCCCGCTTGCACATCCCATATTTTCTCATCAGTTTCATTCATCACTCTTTCAATCAGTACCTTAGCATATAATTTACCAACAATGCTGAGTAAGCTGATGCCGCGGTAGTTTTTAGCCTCTTGGTGTGACCCCTTTCCTTTATATAGAGGCACAATCACCGCCTTGCACCAGTCTCTTGGAACTTTGCCACTCGACCAGCATTTTTGGAAAAGGAAGTACAACCAAGAAGCCACCAACACTTTACCAGCCCTCAGCATTTCGATAGTAATCCTATCATACCCTGCCGCCTTCCCTACTTTCATACTTTTCATTGCTTTCATTATTTCTTCCATACTAATCTCACTGTCACTGAAATCACCCATCTCTTCGTTCCAATCAACATTACTGTCGATTGACGAAGAAATGGATGCATTCTCTTTTACAAACAGTCCCTCAAAATAATTCTTCCATACCCGTTTCATGCTACTTTCATCCGTCGCCAATTCACCCTGTTCATCTCTTACTACACTCATTCTCGTGTTTTGGGAAACTCCCTTTTCCTTCCGGATATACTTCCAGAATAACTTTTGGTTATTCCGGAAATTATCAGAAAGTTTCCTTTCACACCACTCTTGCAAATTCCGCTTTTTCTTTTCTATTATCTTCTTCACCTCATTCTTAACTTTCTTATATTCATCTTCACTTTTCTGCACTACATCGTCTAAACGCTTTCTTCTTATCTCCAACCGCCTCTTTCACAACTTTATCCCACCAACTTGTTGGTGGTCTATTTGACCTTTTACACACTCCACGAACTTCCGTCGCACATTCAACCATCGTCGATTTGAGCACATCCCATACTTCATCTGTTTCTATTTCATCCTTCATCTCCACGCAACTTAGTCTATCATCCAATTTCCTCACGTATTCATCTCTGATATTTTCATCTTCTTGCAGTTTTTCCACTTTTATTCTCGCAAAATCCGTTGTTGATACTTTAGCCCTGTGACGCCAACGCGTACACAGACCCCTTAAACGTGATATAACGAGAAAGTGATCTGTGCCAACGTTCGTGCCCCTATAGACCCTGGTGTCAACAACTTTTGCTCTCAGCCTTTCATCAACTATCACAAAATCAATCATACTTCTCTCGCTTCCCCTCTGTCTTGTATACATATGGATATCTTTGTGTTTAAACAACGTGTTTGTAACACAAAGATTCCTCTCCAAACATACCTCAATCAATTTCTCACCATTCTCATTCATCCTTTGATCGCCAAACTTTCCTAAAACTCTTTCGCAACCGTTGCGTGACTAACCAACCCAGCCATTAAAATCTCCTAACATTATAAGTCTCTCATTCTGATCACACCCATTCACAACATCGTCTAACAGATTCCAAAACTCCTCCCTCTCGGATAGGGATTTAGACATGTCCGGAGCATAATTTAAATCTTTTTGTTCATGAAAACCTCATGTGGGGATTGTTACTAATAAATAAAGAATAAATAAAGGAAAGAAAAATTTCGACACAGGCGGGGATCGAACCCCGCCTTTATTCTTTATTTATTAATGTCCGGAGCATAAACGCAAATTATGCGCATCCGGACTAGTCCCAATTTCACCTTAATCCACAGGAGCCTTGACTCACACATTCGTAATCTTTCATACACTGAGCCATCCTTTCAGATATCAGAGGTCCCACTCCTTGGCTAGCTCGGTCATTGTCAGCGACTCCAGACCAGATTGCTGTAATGTTGCCAAGTTGTGAAACTTCCTTTCCCTTACGCTTCGTCTCATTTAAACATAGAAAATCCAGTTTTCTTTCATTCATAATCATACATACTTCATCTAATTTTTCAAACATTCCTCCACATACATTCATCGTACTGAAGCGGGTCTCTTTAGCCTACTTTTCGCCCCGTGAGAAAACATTCCTGTGACACTTTTGAAATTAGTGTCTCTAACTACATCGCCCAGTAATACCTGAAAAATTCACAATTCAGACTTAGTTTCCTCTAATGACGCACGCGCAAAAAAACAGATCAATGCTATTCGAAGCTGACAGTACAACGCAAACTATAATGGGAATACAGCGAATAATATACATAAGAAGTGACATAAGTGTAGTTTTTAGATGTTTGTAATGTTATAACTCAAACCCCAAAATGTATATCCCCGAAGGGATTGGCAGAGGCACTAATACTTCTGAACATCATATGACTATCACCTGGTTTTCCAAGTACCCACGTTTGGCTTGGACAGGGTACTCACGTGATGGGGGGCAGGCCTATCGCTTTTGTAAGAATACACTGCCACATGAGAAAGTACAACTTAGCCATCCTCACGATGTTTTCCATCACCGTTATCAACCATGATAAATTAACCACACATATGACTTTAAAAAAAAGACAAATTGGTGATAGCTCAGTGGGTAGAACACCGCTTATCGGGCAGACGAGGAGGGTTCAAATCCCGCGTCGGGCTTACACCAATTTGTAATGTTGCAACTGTTGCATCTATGCAGTAATATATTAATTGAGAGAAAATGTTTTATTGTAGCAGGTATACTCAAATTAGTTAGGACCAAGAATTGACGGCCGTAGAGGCTCAAGGGTTGAGGAGTGACGGCTAATTACCGGAAGTCAAGGTCGCGGAAAGCCGATGGATGAGGGCAGCACAGGACAGGTCGTTGTGGAAATCTTTACTGTCTTAACTACTGTGAACTTTATGTCCAGCCGTGAAGTGTCCGTCTGAAGACTGAATGATGATGAGAAAGCATTATAATACATAATATGATAAATATGAATCAAACTATCAACTAAATAAGTTGCTTTTGCATTAAATAGTCTCTTTATGAATATTACCTACATACATATACTGATTTTAGTGTTCTAATCCCTTTGCGGGCCTACACCAATTTGTCTTTTCTAAAGACTTGTGTGTAGTTAATTTATCGTAGTAGTTAACGGTGAGGGAAAATGACGTGAGGAAACCCTCATGACAAGGTTGTGCTAAGTTATGTGACAGGGTATTCTTACAAAACGTCTATAAGCCTATCACGTGAATAAACTGTCCAAGCAAAACGTGGGTACTCAGAACACCACATGTTCAGGAGTATTAGTACCTCTGCAACCTTTTCGGGGATATTCGGCGTGAACGCTTGAGTCTTTGTGTGAGGCATATACTGATTCCATTAGTTCTCGTAGGGGCAGACAGAGACTATCGATCGCCACTTTGTATGATCCTGGTAAACGTCTCGAATTTAGTCTAACCTAATTTACCATTTCGTATTTTTTAAATTATTTTTATTACGGTCGCCTGCTTTTTTAACCTCATTCTTTACTACCTATTCTGCATTAATTCCAGAATAATATGCATCCAAATATCACAGCGGAAAAATTAGTAATTAGGTTGATTTGAATATTTATGTAAATTTGCCCGCACTATCCAAGAGAATCACTTGGTATAAAATGAAATGAGTTTACGCAATCTTGACATTTGAAATCCACATCTCAAAACATCAACATGGTAAGAATTATACAAGATTATTGTTCTTACTTATACTCATGTCCATTATTCGCAATAGGGTAGGCAGATTCTATCTTGTTTTCCTAATATTCATTATTCTTCTCATACTTGAACTTTTATTCTTATCACTACGGACTACCGGCTTTGTAACAACTGTTCTATTTGGTCTCCAAATGCGCTGTCCTCTGCTTATAACAGCATCAAAAACGAATGATTAGACTTCCTATATAATCTTCTGCCAAAATATTCATAATAAAATTATGATGTAGAGAAAGCTTTCACTCAAATGTATTTTTTTTAAATAGTACTTTAGTATATATATTACTAGAAATTAGAAAGTTTTTTCCTTTTACCTTCGTTGTTAGAGTTATCGCTGAAAAAATTCCAGAGATTTTGTACATTTACTGAAAGTTGTGTTGGTCGAGAGTAAATTTGTATCTGTTTATAGTAATAATACTGTTTCCTCAATTTATATCTAAATTAATTTTATAGCAGCATCCAGTTTCGTATTAGATTTGTTTGGCAAATTTGGTTCCAGTGATGACTCGTAAGAAATAAGTACGCTTTTACAACAGAAGAGTTGACGCATATTTTTAGCCTTTTTAAGCACACTCTCTTTTTGGTCCAAATACGTCCTTCGAGGTGGCCCTCTACTAACATTACTTTTCACATTGGCTCTATAGATCTCTTTTATCAATTTACTATCAGCCATCTACCAATCATCTATCACTATATCCTCTCTACGTGCCCAAACCATCTTAAAGTTTTACTATCTCTATTATCCAATAAACCTCATAATCTTTTCTCTCCAGAAATTCTTCATCGCCATCCTCGCCCTCGCCGCCTTGGCTCACGCCGATGTGTCCCACTTAGCCAAGGACACGGCTTCAGTTCTCCGACAGGAATCCGAGGTGGTAGCTGACGGTTACAAATACGCCTATGAAACGAGCAATGGGATCGTTGCTGAGGAATCCGCTCAACTGAAGAACGCTAATACTGTGAGTTTGATTAAATACCTATAATGAATTAAATTAATAATAATAATTTATTACATTTTAAAATCCATAAATCCATTCCAAGAGTGGCCGAGGTTTTTTTTCATTCCGAAGCTCTGGCTACCCCTTCTAGGTATTTATAGCCGTGAGTTAAGTATGTGTGTATGTAAAATCCGTAGTAGGTTAGCAACATCGAGAGTAGGTACTTACAAACTATGCTGCGGCTACAGTCACAGCTAGAAATCTTTAATGAGGGCACAGATTTGGATTTATTAATTTAGTCAGTAGATTGAGGAAAGATGGTAAAAATAAAGTATTGTTGGTGCTGAACTCCACCCACATCGCCGAATAATATACTTAAAGGTCCTATACACTGAGTTTTCCGAGGGAAGTTTGTTGTACTATGTTAAGCCGAAACTTCCCAGCTAATTTTAATTTGAGCTGTTACACTGAGAACGATGAGGGTCCGTCTCTACCCAGGAAACCGAATTCCACTTAGCCGGCCTAATTAAGTCGAATCATTTAGATGACAGTCTTGTTAAAAGCAGTACCAGCGCAGTAATGTCAAACATGATGAAACAATGAATAAAACAGTAAAACGATCTGTTTATTACATATGTTTTACTTTTAGCAAGTAAGTTGTCGGCCAACGCCTGCGTGGTCCGCCATGTTAACTATATCAAAATATCTGCTTAAGATTTGAAGATAGCATTGTCTAACTAATGTTTTTTTGTAGGATAATGCCGCCTATGAAGTCACCGGATTCAACCAGTTTGTAGCTCCTAACGGAGAAGTGTACAGGACCTCGTATGTCGCCAATGAAAATGGATACCAACCTCAGGTAACTAAAACTTTGCTGAGTAAATCATTTATACATATACTCACGGCTATATATGCCTAAAAGGGGTAGCCAGAGCTTTGAAATAAGAAATTTCTTAGCTGCTTTTGGAAGTTGAGTGGGGAAGAAGAGATGGTAATAATAAATAATTGCTGGTGATGGGTCTCCAACCACATTGCCCAAAAATAATATCTGTCCACTTTTAAATTTTACATGGTGGAGGAGAAAGTAAAATTAATGATCCCACATGATAGATTTCCAGTCAACAATGGTACACTGGTATTCGTACTCGCATAGAATGATAATAATATAACATAACATATACATAAACGTTCACGCCGAATATCCCCGCAGGGGTTGGCAGAGGTACTAATACTTCTGAACATCACGTGACTTTGTCACCTGGTGTTCACAGTACCCACGTTTTGCATGGACAGTGTACTCACGTGATAGGGGGCAGGCCTATAGCCGTTTTGTACGAATACACTGTCACATGACTAAGTACAACTCAGCCATGTGGGTTTCCTCACGATGTTTTCCCTCACCGTTAACAACCATGATAAATTAACCACACATATGTCTTTAGAAAAGACAAATTGGTGTAGGCCCGACTCAGGATTTGAACACTAGTCGTTTGCACGATAACCAAGTGTTCTACCCACTGGGCTATCACGGCTGTTAATGTTAATGTTAATAAATAAATTTAAAAAATCTTAACTAAGTATGAGTAAATATATATATTTTTTAATTTGCACCTCCTTAACACATACAAATGTGGGACATATCTCACTCAGCGCGATGATCCTAAACATTTTTGTTGCCGTAAATAAATAGTTCGATATATATCTCAATTTATCTGTTTACACATATCATTCATTTTTTTATACCTAAGGCGCCTATATTTTCATATTTATTTCAATATATTTAATCATATATCTAATTTTCTTTTCCAGGGTGAACATCTGCCAACCCCTCCCCCCACCCCCGTGGCCATCGTCCGTCTTCTAGAGTACCTCCGAACCCACGCCAGCCAATCCGCCTAAACTAAAATGCCTGCATCTTGAACCTGTTAATTCTGTATTTTAAGTCATTAAAACTGTTAGAGTATTTTTTTTATTTTTTTTTATGTGATGGTTAGCCATTGTTGCATGGTTTAATCTTCATCTTCCAATTTGTACATAATCAATATCTTACACTGATTCGCTCAACCATTCTGACTCAAACATTCACGCCGTATATACCTGAAGAGGTTGGCAAAGGTACTATAATAATAATATAATAATATGTGCTCTTGTCGGGGAGTACCGCCTCTCCCATTAAAATTTTATATTTTATTTTTCGGCCATGGGAGAGGCGAGAATCTAAAAGATACCGAATAATAATAATATAATATGATAATACATCTACATCATGTGACATTGTCACCTGATGGTCAGAGTACCCACGATTTGCTTAGACGGTGTTCTCACGTGATAGGGGGCAAGCCTACCGCCGTTTTGTACGAATACACTGTCACTTGACTAAGTACAACTCGGACATGTGGTTTTTTTCTCGATGTTTTCCCTCACCGTTAACAACAATGACAAATTAACCACACGTATGACTTTAAAAAAGACAAATGGGTGTAGGGCCGGCCCGGGATTTGAACTCAATACTTCTACTACACGTTCTACTCACTGAGCTATCATGGTCACTTAAACGAAATTAACCTATCATGGTCTCACAATTGGTTAACGTGAATATTTTGCCGGTACTCACCGATTTAAATAGATTATCAAAATTAAGAATATTTTATGCAACACATTTGGAAGTATTTACTGAGATTATACTTTTTGTCTATCGCCTAGGGTCTAAAGTCTAAAAAAACGGTTGCCAAGCGCGAATCAACTGGCACACTGAGAGTTCCTGAAGGTATATAAGAAATAGTTAATTAGTACAAGGTACAGATTAAGTAAAAACAGGATTTGACTCTCTAAAATCAGGATTTGGCTAATTTAAAATCCTCCTTTTCAACCGGTTCAATAAATAACCCGACTAATTGCTGATAAGAAATTATTTCATATTGTTCGTAGTAAACCGGTTACACTGGCTTTAAAATTGACCCATTTTGTTAGGTCATATAACTAGTTAGTATTAAATAAAATATAGTCAATAAATATTTCAATATTTTTCTCATCCTTTATATTCGTATGACGGCAAATACAGATTTTAAGAGTCATTAATTTTAATTTGCTGTGTAGTGCCGGCTTAGAATAGCACTCCCCCATTTCTTCGGTGGGTGTACGTAAGAGGCGACTAACGTTATTGGGGCTTTTAATGGATTTTTGGGCGATGCGGTTGGAGATCCATCACCAACAACCTTTATTTTAATTTAATGTTTTTTGACATGAATTCCTCATGTGGGGATTATTACTCATAAATAAAAGATGTTATTAAAGGAAAGAAAAATTTCGACACTGGCCGGGTTCGAACCCGCGACCTTCGGGTATACGCCCCCGTCGCTCTGCCAACTGAGCTACAGTGTCAGTTGGCATCCAGCGAAGGTCGCGGGTTCGAACCCGGCCAGTGTCGAAATTTTTCTTTCCTTTAATAACATCTTTTATTTATAACCTTTATTTTACCATCTTTTCCAACGCCACCTCCAAAAGTGGTTAAGGAAATTTAATTACCTAGCTCTGGCTACCCCTTCAAGGGATTTATAGCCGTGAGTATATGTATGTATGTAATTCAAGTTAATGTAATTTAAAGTAATTTAAAGATGAATATAAGAGAGTTAAAAATGAGGTTAAGAAGAAAATAGAAAAGAAAAAGCGTGATCTGACAGAATGGTGTGAGAGGAAACTCTCTGATAATTTCCGGAATAACTAAAAGTTGTTCTGGAAATATATCCGGAAAAAAAGGGAGTTTCCCAAAACACGAGAGTGAATGTTGTGGGAGATGAACAGGGTGAATTGGCGACGGATGAAAGTAGCATAAGACGAGTATAGAAGAACTATTTTGAGGGACTGTTTGAAAAAGAGGATTCATCTATTTCTTCGCCAATTGGCAGCAATGTTGACTGGAATGAGGCATTGGGTGACAGTAGTGACAGTGAGATTAGTATGGAAGAAGTAATCAAAGCATTGAAAAGTATGAAAGTAGGGAAAGCGGCAGGGTATGACAGGATAAGTATCGAAATGCTGAGGGCTGGTAAAGGGTTGGTTGCTTCCTGGCTGTACTTCCTTTTTCATAAGTGTTGGTTGAGTGGTAAAGTACTACGAGATTGGTGCAGGGCAGTAATTGTGCCCTTATATAAAGAAAAAGGGTCACACCAGGAAGCTAAAAACTACCGCGGAATCAGCCTACTCAGTGTTGTCGGTAAATTGTATGCAAAAGTATTGATTGAAAGAGTGCTGAATGAAACAGATGACATAATTTGGGATGTGCAAGCAGGATTTAGAAAGGGAATGGGATATATGGATCAAATCTTTTCTTTAAGGAGCATCACTGAAAAGTTATTAGCCAAGAATCGAAAGGTGTATTGCTCCTTCATAGATTTAGAGAAGGCGTGTGATAGAGATCTATAGAGCCAATGTGGAAGGTAATGTTAGTAGAGGACGACCTCGGAGGACACATTTAGATCAAATAGAAAGTGTGCTCAAAAAGGCAGGTGTCCGAAGTACGAAGAATAAAAGAGCATGTATGAAAAGATTGATGGATGTAAATGAAGCTAGTGAGGTTTGCCAGAATCGTTCAAAGTGGCGATTGATAGTCTCTGCCTACCCCAATGGGAACTAACGGCGTGAGAATATGTATGTATTTATGTTAAGTTAATAGTTTTATTTTAAATGAGTTGGCGACAAAATTTTAAGTCGAACTCGTATTTGCACTGTCCTAGCAAAGGTGGGTACCCTTAACATCAGATGTCCATTATGTGATTCTTAGAAATAATATTACCTTAATATTCTTCCAAAACAGAATGTGCGAAAAGTGTTTATGCCAAAGTAGGTACATCCTGCAGATATCTTGAGAAGTTACTTTTTTTTTCGAAAGGATTGGTTGATGCTGGCCCTGCGGCCTGTGCGGCTTCACCATGACTTTATGTGTGCCGGGCAGCTGAGGGCCGGAGTGGTGTGTTCTTTGTCCGTGAGTGCTTGTAGCCTCTGAGGCCTTTAGCTCGGGGGTGATCGGGTCGTCGGGATCCGAGAGCACGTTACGAGGGCGTCTCTCTCGAGCTCCGACATCTGATGAGATAGTGTAATCGAGTGAAGCTTAGAGTGGTTGGGGTGATCAGGGATCCTATCAAAGTATCTACGTGAGATTTCTTTGAAGTAATCCCTGATTGTACGAGAGGTTACTTAAGGTTTTATGTCTTTTTAAGTAATTACAGTGCGATGCGATAGCTGCAGAACCATCACCGACCACCCAATTTAATGTTTTTCCTTACTAAACTCGAAAAGTGACAAGAAATATACACTTTTTTTGGGTTTATAGCCGTGAATTAAGGTTTATGTAAATCAAAATTCAATTTTCTTCCCACAGGGGTTTTCCACTCATTTCCAGAAATTCAACTACGAAAATTGGTTCCGTACATTACTCGTTATTTCACGATTAATATGTTGAATTCCTCAGTGGAAACAGGAGGGCGAATTCGCCGTAATGGCGAAGTCGATCAATTAGTAGGTAAATGGCGTCCATAGTTATATAATTCACTTAGTCAACACTAAGAGCAATGCCATATACATTAAAACTCAATTAAAGGATCTGTAAATAGCTTTTGCCACGCGATACTGCTATCAGTGGAACGGAATACATTGAATAAAAGTTTCAAGTCAAAAATGTTCAATAATGTAAAGTAACTTAATAAATACATACATACATATATATACTCACGACTATGAATACCTTGAAGGGGTAACCAGAGCTAGGGAATCAGAAATTCCTCAGCCACTTTTGGAAGTTGCGTGGGGAAAAGATGGTGAAATAAAGGTTTTTGGTGATGGGACTCCAACCGCATCGCCCAAAAATTCTTTAAAAGCCCCAATACCGTTAGTCGCCTCTCACACCGGAAGAAATGGGGTAGTGTTATTCTATGCCGACACTACGAGGCAAATAATAAATACGTCTTCGTGCGAAATGAATGGGGCTACTGGGGTAGAAGAAGAAGTGGGAAAAGATTATATTTATTTTATTAGGAGATAGCAAGTCATTATTGGTAAACATTTTTTACTCGGTAAATTATTTTTTTCTCATAAATAAAAGATGTTATTAAAGGAAAGAAAAATTTCGACACTGGCGGGGTTCGAACCCGCGACCTTCGGGTATACGCCCCCGTCGCTCTGCCAACTGAGCTACAGTGTCAGTTGGCATCTAGCGCGAAATTTCTCTATCCTTTGTTTCTTTTTTACACGTTCAAGTAGTGTTTGCGTTTCCTACCTCCGAATTTTAACTAATTCGGACGGCCACTTGTCTACCTTTTCAGATAGAATACAAATGTTGGAAACGCCTAACTATCACATAATTTAATGTTTTTTGACATGAATTCCTCATGTGGGGATTATTACTCATAACTATGAACCCCGCCAGTGTCGAAAAAATTTTTCTTTCCTTTAATAACATCTTTTATTTATGAGTAATAATCCCCACATGAGGAATTGATGTCAAAAAACATTAAATTATTTTTTTGTTTTTATTTAAAACTGAGCTTTATTGAGCATTTATTAAGAATACTTGTTTAGTGTTATATAATAACTATGTTTTAGTTTTATCAATATTCCTTTAAACAACATTAAGTTCATTATTAAGTATTATGTCGATTGCTCTGTAGTGACGGCTTAGAATAGCACTACCCCAGTTCTTCCGGTGGGTGTACGTAAAAGGCGACTAACGGTATTGGGGCTTTTTAAGGGATTTTTGGGCGATGCGGTTGGAGACCCATCACCAAAATTATTCTACCATCTTTTCCCCATTCAACTTCCAAAAGTGGCTGAGGAATTTCTTATTTCTCAGCTCTGGCTACCTCTTTTAGAGATTTATAGCCATGAGTATATGTATGTATGTATGTATGTGTTATTAAGTACTTCATCTCTCTTTTTTTTCACAAAATACACTTTTTGCACCTACTTTTCAGATTTAACATCCATACAATAAAGAAATATGTGACTTCACGAAAAGGCTATATTTATGGGTTTTGTTGAACTGTTTGTAGATTTTATTAAATTTGTATAAAATCTTTCCGTGTATATTTTTATAAATTAGCGAGTATGATTTAAATGTCGACGTTTCAGACAATTAAAATATTGTAATAATAGCGCCCTGTAAATCTTCTTATATACTTTTATAAAAAATGTGTAAGTACGGCTGCGTTTTAGTACTACTCGTAATAATACAAAAGTTAGTTTTTATTATGTCGATTGAACTTTTTATTATATTAAACATAACTCAGAATTATGCTCGAAGATTATATTTTTATTTGCTGTGTATAGGAATTACAGAGACGAAATCGATTGCTAATGTAGTTAAGTTATTTATTGGGATTGTCATCGGCTTGAATAAATAAATTTGAAATAAACACAGAATTATTGTAGGCTGCATTCAGTATTTAATTCAGAATTCTTTTCAACTCCCTAAGTTCCCAAGAAATTACTAGTTCACAAAAATAAAATTTTTACTTACAAAATGTCATCATACGCCAGATTAAGTCACATCCGCGACACTTGTTAACCCTCAAAACAGTTAGAGATATTGTAAATCTATAGCAGGCGCATGGCGGTTTGGCCCGGGTGTGGGGCGGGCCTATCACCGGGAGGTTAAATATTGTTCCACGGCTTTCATTACCAATGAGTGTTTTAATTAATTTTACTTCTCAATTAATTTTAAAACAAAACATTAAATATGCTCGGAAAATGTTCAGCTGCTTTTATTGCTGTACAACGTTTTCGTAGATTATATTAATTTTGAAAGCGATATTCCAGTATGTCAGCACTTGTCTTTACATTACTAATTGTTTAATGATTATCTTAAATTAAATACATTTCCTTACGAATTTTTATAATATAGGAAATGAACAATATATAGGATGAATAATATAGGATGATATAGGAAATAATATAGGATGTGAACGAGTATTAGGAAAATATGGGGATCAGAGAGTGAATGAAAATGGGGAAAAAATTTATTGAAGTATGTTTGGAGAGGGATCTTTGTGTTACTAACACATTGTTTAAACACAAAGATATCCACATGTATACAAGGCAACGAGGTAGCGAGAGAAGTATGATAGATTTTGTGATTGTGGATGAAAGGCTGAAATCAAAAGTGGTTGACACTAGAGTCTATAGAGGTGTCAACGTGGGAACAGACCATTTCCTCGTCGTGTCACGAGTAAGGGGTCTGTTCAAACGGTGGCGTCATAGGACTAGAGTGCCAACTACTGAACCTTCGAGAATAAGAGTAGAAAATTTAGTAGAAGATGAAAAAATAGGAGATGAATATGTTAAGAAATTGGATGAAAGACTGAGTTGCGTAGAAATGACGGATGAAATGGAAGTTGAAGATGTATGGAGTGTGCTCAAATCTACGTTAGTTGAATGTGCGACGGAAGTTTGTGGAGTGAGCAAAAGGAAAATTAGACCATCATCTAGTTGGTGGGATAAAAATGTGAAAGATGCAGTGAATGAAAAGAAGAAAGCTTGGCTCGATTTACTAGCAATCAAAGCTAGTAAACGGATGAATGTGTGTATAAATGATGATGAAGTTGAGAGATTTGAAGATGAATATAAGAGAATAAAGAGAATGGTTAAGAATAAAATAGAGCAGAAAAAGCGAGATCTGAAAGAATGGAGTGAAAAGAAACTCTCCAATAATTTCCAAAACAATCAAAAATTGTTTTGGAAATATATCAGACGTGAAAGGGGAGTTTCACAAAATACCAGTACAAATGTAATGAAGGATGAAAAAGGTGAATTAATGACTGATGGAATTAGAATAAAAAGGGTATGGAAGGATTATTTCGAGGGTCTCTTTGAAAAAGAGGATGACCCCACTACTTCAGAAATTGATATTAATATTAATTGTAACGAAGTGTTGGGTGATGTGTGTGAAAGTGTGATAAGTATGGAAGAAATTGTAAAAGCGATGAAATGTATGAAATTAGGGAAAGCGGCAGGGTATGATAGAGTTAATATCGAAATGCTAAGGGCTGGTAAAGGGTTAGTGGTTTCTTGGCTGTTCTTCCTTTTTCGAAAGTGTTGGGCACTTGGCAAAGTACCAAATGATTGGTGCAGAGCGGTGATAGTGCCCCTATATAAAGGGAAAGGGTCACGCCAGGTAGCAAAAAACTACCGTGGTATTAGCCTACTTAGTGTTGTCGGTAAATTGTATGCTAAGGTATTGATTGAAAGAGTGATGAAAGAAACTGATGAGAAAATCTGGGATGTGCAAGCAGGGTTTAGAAAGGGAATGGGATGTATGGATCAAATCTTCTCCTTAAGGTGCATCACAGAAAAGTTCTTAGCAAAGAACCAAAAAGTGTATTGCACCTTCATTGATCTGGAGAAGGCGTATGATAGGGTAGTAAGAAAGAATTAGTGGGAGGTGTTGTCTAAGTTCGGTTTGGGGAGCCAACTTATACGTGCATTGGAGTCACTCTATGAGGGTTCCAGTGCATGTGTAAGAATAAACGGGGAAAACACGGACTGGTTTGAAATCTCTAGGGGTGTACGTCAGGGTTGTGTAGCTTCTCCGTGGCTTTTCAATCTGTTCATGGATGACTGTTTGAAAGAACTACGCGAAAGTGATTGTGGTCTGAAAATGGGAGGATTCATCATTAAATGCCTCTTATACGCTGACGATCAAGTATTACTTGCATCAACGGTAAATGAGTTGCAAGAGATGGTGAATATTGCGTGTAAGTCTTTTGAAAGAAAGGGCATGCGAGTGAATGTGGACAAAACCAAGACAATGGTTTTCCAGAGAGAGGAAAGTATGACAGAATGTGAGATTACAATAGGTGGCAAGAAAGTGGAACAAGTGAAAGAGTTTGTATATCTGGGAAGTTTGTTTACAAGGGACGGAAAATGCGAGGAAGATATTGAAAGGAGAGTAAAAAAGGGAAATACGGTAAATGGAGCCATAAACAGTCTAATGTCGAGCCAGTTCCTGTCTGAAAAGGCGCGAATGGCAGTTCACAATGCTGTACTGGTTCCTACGCTGATATATGGTAGTGAATGTTGGGCATGGCAAAAGAGGCATGAAAGTAGAGTGAATGCAGTGGAAATGAGATCCCTCAGAAGTATATGTAATGTAAGTTTGTGCGACAGAGTGAGAAATAGTGTAATTCGTGAACGTTTAGGTGTGAAAGATGACGTAGTGTGCAAGATAGAGAAAGGAATGTTAAGGTGGTTTGGGCACATAGAGAGGATGAATGACAGTAAATTGGTGAAAGAGATCTATAGAGCCAACGTGGAAGGTAATGTGAGTAGAGGACGACCACGGAGGACACACCTGGACCAAATAGAGTGTGTGCTCAAAAAGGCCGGTGTCCGAAGTATGAAGAATAAAAGAGCATGTATGAGAAGAATGATGAATGTAACAGAAGCAAAAGTGATTTGCCTGGATCGTACAAAGTGGCGATCGATAGTCTCTGCCTACCCCAATGGGAACAATGGGCGTGAGTATAAGTAAGTAAGTAAGTAAGGAAATGAATTCGTACACATTGATTTGTATTTGTTAGTTTTGCTGTGTAGTGTCGGCTTAGAATAGCACTACCCCGTTGCTACCCGTGGGTGTTTGTAAGAGGCAACTAAGCGTTTTAAACAAGCTGTTGGGCGATACGGTAGGAGACCTATCACCAATAAGCTTTATTTTATAGTTTTTCCCCACGCAACTTCCAAAAGTAGCAGAGAAATTTCTTATTCAAAAGCTCAGGCTACCCATTCTATTCTAGGGAATAATAGTCGTGAGTATCTGTATGTATAATTTTTATTTATAAATTTTGAATAAACATTAGACTCCTATCATCTTAATTAATTGTGGAGGTCACTATTGATTACATAATAAAGTACTAGCAAAGCCTATAGTAGTTAGAATATTTTGCCTTTTAACTTCGTTATATGGCTACCCGCTAAATAGTTGCACGGGCACTACCTACCTTTTCTCGAAGCGCTTCGTCGTTTTTTTGAACCCTCATAACTTGGGTTTGGATTATGCTAGATCAACAAAATTTTCGGGATATATTGCCAATAGCGGACTTATTGAACTAGTTTCATCTTAAAATCACGTTTAAATATTGAAAAAAATACCAGGAAAAGTGAAACGGATACCTACCCTTATATAATTTCATGTCATCGATATTTGTGTTTCCGATGTATTTAACAAAATTTAGTGAGTTGAAAAAATAGTTTTTCGACACATGAGTCTTTTTTTTTAAATCATGTTTTTGTATTTTTATGAATAAACTTTTGTACCTAAATATATGCTCACTCGGCGGGATGGATTGAACAACTAACAATATCATTTAAGCTTTTATGTTTTAACTGCTATTTCTAGATATTAATTAGAATCGGTGAAAACATTGTTCGTTTCAATGAAAGGCGGTTTAATAAACAAAGTACCGTGAAACTAGTCAAGAACATGCCTCAAGTCTATTGTCAGAAACAACCACGACAATATCAAAACTGGCACTAAGTTTAGGGTTGCCATCTTTGCTATTTAAATCTAAGGATTTGAAGGTAGAAATATCAGGACTATTGCCGTGTATTGCCAGCTTCGAATGTCACTACCCCTTTCTACCCATGGATGTCATAAGAGGCGACTAAGGGAATGGGCTATTTAAATGGTTTTTGGACGATGCGGTTGGAGACCCATCATCTATGATATTTTATTTCTACTATCTTCTCCTCTATCAACTACAAAATGTGGCTGAGGAGTTTCTAGCTCTGAAGCTACCCTTTTTTGGGACCTATGGCCGTCGTTATAAGTACTATCTGAGTGAGAATCAGTGTCAATATCAGGACTATTCAGTTGAGAGCTTAACTAAGACCAAGAATAGTTTGGATACTTTTTTGTCATCATACCGTTTAATAAACTGTTGAGCGCCAGTTGCACTATAAAAATAAAAAACCTCCCGGGGCATAATATAATTACAAATTATGTTTAATTCATTTGAGAGGGCAATTTTTCTTCAGTAAATAATAATATTCCGATATAACACAAAATCAAAAAACACTATTAAATATACCACGTAAATATCAATGGTTTACATGTTAGCTAAATTAATTTTAAAAACATTTAAAAAAAATCGTAACATAAACGTTCATAAACGTTCACGCCGTTTATCCCCGAAGGGGTTGGCAGAGGTACCAATACTCCTGAACTCACATGGCAAGCGCCATCTAGTTTCCAGAGAAGGTACCCACGTTTTGCTTAGACAGTGTACTCACGTGATAGGGGGCAGGCCTATCGCCGTTTTGTACGAATACACTGTCACATGACTAAGTACAACTCAGCCATGTGGGTTTCCTCACGATGTTTTCCCTCACCGTTAGCAACCATGATAAATTAACCACACATATGACTTTAGAAAAGACAAATTAGTGTAGGCCCGTCCCAGGATTGGAACTCACGCCCTTCTGTTTTTCGGGCGGGTGTTCTACCCACTGGACTATCATGTCGCAAAAAAAAACGTCTTATTAAAATACGCAATAAGTTAATCAAAAACTACTCAAGATCCCCCACAACATATCCTGATTTATTACGAAAAGGGGCGTATCCAGGCCTAAAAAGGTTGTGGGCAAAGGCACCTAAAAACTCTTGGCCATAGTATTAGTATCATCATGCTACCAGCAGACCATAAAAGTGTTAGGTCGTAGGTCGATCAGGGTTGTGGGCATGCCCATCTTGCCCATATGGCTGGATCCGCATTATTACGAATGGCAACCCTAACAAAGTTAAATAATATCTACTCTCAAGAGTTTTAGCGGGAAAACTAAGAAGTTTGCGCCAACTTCGGCACGAGTAGCGAAGACTATTCATAACTCGACAATGGCTGCAATAACGAGCATTTAATGAAAATTTCCTTCGCTTTTGTCTTTTGTCTAATAGATATTAACTGCTGTGTAATTCAAGAACTAGTTTTCAAATACTCCTTTATGGTTTTAGTTTAGTGAGGAATAAAATGATTCCTGTGAACACTGGATTACAAATAATCATGTAATGTTTAGAGCATCTTGCATCTATAACTGAGTCTATGAAAAACAGATTGAGAATAGGTAAAGAAATTGAAAAGTGTTTATTCTATTTCTGTTTCCATCCATGTAACTGATGTAAACTATTACAAGTAGGATACAATTATGCATTGCATAATACATTGGATGCAACCCGTCCTGATACTTTATCACTTGAAGCACTTTATATCAATCTAAAAAACTTAAATCTCATTAATAAATATTTTTTCTTAGTATACTTCCTTATAGTCAATACATGAAACTCTAGAGAAACACAGCAGCGTAGGCCTAAAGCCACGACAAAAGACAATGGGACCTTTATGACCCGCTTTACAAATTTCAGCAAACACGAATTTATATTAGTGCAGTTTTGGTTTAGAATCACACTACTCCATTTCTTCCCGTGTGTGTTCGTAAGAGGCGAGTGAGGGTATTGGGACTTTTGAAGTGATTTTATTATTGGATTTTTGGGCGATGCGGTTGGAGACCCGTCACCAAAAACGTTTATAATTATCATCTTTTTCCCAATCAACTTCCAAAAGTGGCTGAGGAATTTATCATTCTAAAGCTCTGGCTACCCCGTTAAGGGATTTATAGCCGTAGGTATATATGTTCATCTTGTTGGCTTAGAATCAGACTACCCCATTTCTTCCCGTGTGTGTTCGTTAGAGGTGAGTGAGGGTATTGGGACTTTTGGAGTGATTTTCGGGCCATTTGGTTGGAGACCCTTCTCCTCCCTACTCATCTTCTAAAAGTGGCTAATGAATGTTATTTTTCCGAAACACTGGCTACAATTTTTAGGGATTTATATCCAGTATAATATAACTAAGTACGTGAATAAAATTAGTTTCGCCTTCATGTTTTATCTCTAGTAAAAAAAGTTAACAACTCCCGAGCCATTCATTAGACTGGTATGATAAGTAACTTAATCATTCGTACGACAAAACTAAAGGGGCAAAATATTACTGAGCGTCTATTGTAAGTAATAAGAAAATTCGACGGGGTATGCTCTTTGAAATCAAGACGACTTTAACTACAGCTCTATTCAAGCCCTCTTTGTTTGACAAAACTATTTCCCGTTTAGTAAGACAAACGGAAATTAAGATGCACACAAAACCAAACTTATTTTTCAAAACTTCTTTCACAGTGGAATAAAGTACGAACATTCTCAGACATGCGCAACAGAAATGTTCGCAGTGCGCATGCGTGTTCTCCATGGCACCCTCATTGACAGTTATGACAACAAAGCCCAATCGAGATGGTTGTTTTCATTAAATAACACTTATTTTTATTGAATATCATGTATTCTTTCTCTATAAATAATTAAAACTTTGTCTATTCTCTATCTACAGATATTTTTTATTTCCGTGGACTATTTTAGAGCATAATTTTGTTACTTAACAGTTGGTACATAGGTTATATTTTCTGTTGCTACAACTAAAAGGTTTCGTGTTTTTTTGTTTATTTACTGAATTTTTGCCGATACTTTAGTTGTATACTGTGTATGTGCTATTGGTGAATTATATCTTCAAGAGCTGCCGAAATTTTAGCGCCGAAAATCTGCTTTTTCAAGGTAAGATTTTGTTTTATTGTTTTGTAATGTTTCTGGATAGGTAAAGGTATATATTTATAACCTTATTCAATTGTTCTTAAACAAGTTAATCTATAGTCTTCATTTTATATATTACTTTCCGTAAGCTTTGCCTAAATAAGCTCTACTGCTCAGTAGGTAGACTATAGTCTCACGTGCAAAGTGGTTTGAGTTCAACCTTGAATAAGACCTATAGTAGGGGAGGCGAAGCGGGGATTTTTGAAGTGACTCGAGCATATCAGATTATTATATGGGGAGAATCCTTATACCCTTTGATGTACATCTATCGAGTATGAACCCTTCGTATAGCGGGGTATGCTGAGGGGAATCCTTCAGATTAGTAAAAAAAGACAATCCTCCAAAAAACTCGAGCCCTTCAGACTAAGTAAAGGTAGGTTAATTACATTTAGTGTTTTTTTGTAATATATGTGCAGGCGTTAAGACTGAAGATTGTTGTTAAATTTCCTTTAAAATGGCCAGAATAACGACATCCCTTACATTAATCATCAGATTAATATATAATGGTTGTCAGAATTATAAATTGTATTCATACTGTTAATGGCTGACGCGCCCAAGTATAGCCTATACTACATTTTTTTTACATCTTTATAAATGTTTACACGCTTTCTCCCCCACTAAAATATAAAATTGTAATATACTTCTTTTAATTTTGGAACATGAGCTATCAAATCCAATAGGTTTCTACGATGCTTGAGCAACTGCAAATTTAGCGTCCAGGCCTCCTTTACTACTACACTTCTGGATGTTTCTTAAAAGTTAATATTAACGGTTTTTTTATGCCTGCAAATATAAAGTGAAGTCTCTTTGTTTAAATATACAAAAGATTGTGATTCTTTGAAAATACTCATTTTGGTAATGAACAAAAAAATATAAATTTTTGATACCGCCTATACACATTTGATATATACAATTATATATACAGTACAGAACTATTCGTTTATTGTTCAACAATTGAAGGAAATAAATTAAAATAAATCATTTTGGTAAAAAGCTTTTGTTTACGGAACGGAACGGAACGTTATTCCTATTTCCATAGAGGTAGGAAGAGACCAATTACCGTCTTTATATTGTACGACTCTTATATGCACCTTTTTTACATACATACATTTACTCACGGCTAAAAAGAGCTAAGGAATTAAAATTTCCTCAGCCACTTTTGGAAATTTAAATGGGGAAAAGATGGTAAAATAATGGTTGGTGGTGATGGGTCTCCAACCTCATCGCCCAAAAATCCCTTAAAAGCCCCAATACAGTTAGTCGCCTCTTACGTACACCCACCCGAAGAAATGGGGTAGTGCTATTCTAAGCCGACACTACACAGCAAAGCCTTTTGTGCTTCAGTTTTATCCATACTTTTTACAGTCTGGTGTATCCTACTCAGACTCAACACTTTAACGTTCATCACGTATATCCCCTAAACGGTGGCAGAGGAGAATAGTCTAATACTTCTTAAAATTACGCCTTATTTTTATGAACAAGAGATATATACTAGAGCTATTAACAAACTTAGAGATAAAAGGAATTTCTAATTCCTTAGCTCTGGCTACCCCTTCTAGGGATTTATTGCCGTGAGTATATGTATGTATGCATAAAAAACTACAAAATCTAATTTTAGAATAGAATAATAAATCGACACGGTAAAAATAATAATGATTACAACTCAGAAATAACCTTCAAACAAGTTATAAGTAATGTCATGATCGGCTTTTCCTTTCAAATATATCATAGCTAAATTCAAACATTTCTTTTCCACAAAAAAGAAGTATTATTTTCGGATCACCGATGTTATTCTAGGTACTTTCGAGTCTAAGAATTCTACAATTTTATACGAATGTGTAACATTGGTACATTAAAATTGTTACTGTGCGTGAAAAATATTCATATTAAGATATTCTCATTTAGTTCCCAATATTATGAATTTAGATTTTGTTATACTGTAGAACTGAACTCATTTGCTTAACTTTCAAATTACCTACTTAAAATCTACCTTACTTATTTTCCTTACGTTAGCCTGAGGCTTTTAGGGTTGCAATACAAAGAGAAGACAGGCGTCCTAAGTATGAAGAATAAAAGAGCATGTATGAAAAGATTGATGGATGTAAACGAAGCTAGGGAGGTTTGCCAGAATCTTACAAAATGCCGATCGATGGCCTTTGCCTACCCCAATGGGAACTAATGGCGTGAGTATATGTATGTATGTACAAAGAAAACTGTTTCTTGTTATCGTAGTTATACTCGTACAAATCTGTTTTGTAAATCATATCTATGTTATTTGTTAATGCATTAGTCCGTATCGGTTTGAGTTAGCCGGATTATCTATATGTGATCGTTCATCATTGTTCTGCGAGCGCTGTTTGGCTGAATGGAGCTGAGTATCCAAAGCATTGTCATGTTTGGTTGGCCGTAGTACTCGCTTTACTAGGATATCGATAAGGCGATTATTATCGTTGAGGTCTGCGTAGCAAATGTTATGTTTGGCACAACACAATAAACATATTGTATTTGAATTATTGATTGGGCTTTTTGTGGGATATTCCTAGGTTATTGTTGTTGCAAGCAAAGTTATAACTTTGTTTTACATATATATACGGCTATATTTCCCTAGAAGGGGAATCCAGAGCCAACGAATTATAAATTGTTTCACATTAGTAATTATTTTTTATTTATAGTTATTTTAGTATCTTATAATAAGTAAATCAATGCTGCTCTGCAGTACAAAGAAATAAAGTAAAATCATTAGCAGCTTTTTTAGTTGTTCCTAAAATTTAGAAGCTAATGGAGAAAAGCTGATATTCATGTTTTGAAAACAATTAGAAAAATGTAAAAGAATAGTTTTATATAGTTTTAGTAGTTTTATATATAGTTTTATATATAATAAATATCTACGCTTTTTATTTTTTCTACAAATATCACTTGGTTAGTACATTGCAACACAAAATAAGTGAAGAAAGTTACAAAATGAAGCCTTCATGAAAAAGTACACCCGAAATAAACGGACCTAAAATAAAAAACCAACCTGCTTTTACAACTTGCCCCGCTAATGCACAAGGCATGTTATAAAAAGTATGTCCGCAAAAAAGTGCCTGAATGCCAAAGTTGAAAAGTAATTAATGAAAAATTGAAACAATTTCCTTCCATACACTTAGCTGACCAGCTTTGTGAATGGAATTTACGAAGTTGATCCACTCAATTTAATGTGAAAAGGAAACTTCGGTGTTCCGCGAATACCGCTTGTAACACGCCTTTTTTTTTTTTTTTTTTATGTAGCCTCCATCGTGTCCCACTGCTGGGCAAACGCCTCCCCCTTTTCGCGCCACTCATCCCTGTTCTTGGCCGCCTCTGACCATTCGGGCATAAATTTGTCGAGATCGTCCCGCCATCTGCGCCTTGGTCTGCCACGTTTTCGCCGGCCATCATTGGGGACCCAATCAGTAACGACTTTGGCCCACCTATCTGGGCCCATGCGGCGTAGGTGGCCAGCCCAATTCCACTTTAATTTGGCTGTGGTAACCCCGACGTCGGCAACCTTTGTTTTTGAGCGCAAGGTGGTGTTGCGTATTCGGTCGATCCTCCTTACGCCAAGGATGCTGCGCTCCATTGCCCTTTGGCAGATCACACGCAACACGCCTACCCTAATCTTATTCATAACATTTTCTTGGCAAATATTTGAAAAAGTTATTTATAACAATCAATGTTTTTTCGATGTTTCAGTTAAATTGACTTTCGTAACTCAACTTATAGATTGGATATTGCGTATAAGCTATTGTATAAATATTTCTTCCGGGGAATTGAAACGTTCCAAATAGATGTCTAATATTTTCGTTTTGAAGCAATAATAGTTAAATTGTATCTAATATGAAGTGTCGGCTTAGAAAAGAACAAACGTATTTTTCCCCGCGGGTGTCGTTAGAGGCGACATAGAGTTTTGGGCTTTTTAAGCTATTATAGGGTGATGTAACAGGAGACCGAGCACCAATTTTCCTTTATTCTACTATTTTTTCCTTACATACATTACATACATATACTCACGGCTGTAAATCCCTAGAAGGGGTAGCCAGAGCTAAGGAATTCGAAATTCCTCAGCCACCTTTGGAAAGTTGAGTGGGGAAAAGATGGTAACATAAAGGTTGTTGGTGATGGGTCTCCAACCGCATCGCCCTTAAAAGCCCTTAAAAATCCCTTAAAAGCCCCAATACCGTTAGTCGCCTCTTACGTACACCCACCGGAAGAAATGGGGTAGTGCTATTCTAAGCCGACACTACACAGCAAAATCTAATTTTAGAATAAAATGATAAATGGACACGGTAAAAATAATAATGATTACAACTCAGAAATAACCTTCAAACAAGTTATAAGTAATGTCATGATCGGCTTTTCCTTTCAAAATATCATAGCTAAATTCAAACAAAGTTTTTCCACAAAAAAGAAGTGTTATTTTCGGATCACCGATGTTACTCTAGGTATAACTAATAGCTAACTTTCGACTCTAGGAATTCTACAATTTTATACGAATGTGTAACAGTGGTACATTGAATATGTTACTGTGCCTGAAAAAATATTCATATTAAGATATTCTCATTTAGTTCGCAATACTATGAATTTAGAATTTGTTATACTGTAGAACTGTACTCATTTGCTTAACTTTCAAACAACCTACTTAAAATCTACCTTACTTATTTTCCTTTTAGGGTTGCAATACAAAGAAAAGACAGGCATCCTTAGTATGAAGAATGAAAGAGCATGTATGAAAAGATTGATGGATGTAAACGAAGGGAGGTTTGCCAGAATCTTACAAAATGGCTATCGATGGTCTTTGCCTACCCCAATGGGAACTAATGGCGTGAGTATATGTATGTTTGCCGTGTTGTAGTGTCAGCTTAGAATAGCACTACCCCATTTCTTCCGGTGGGTGTACGTAAGAGGCGACTAACGGTATTGGGGCTTTTAAGGGATTTTTGGGCGATGCGGTTGGAGACCCATCACCAACAACCTTTATTCCACCATCTTCTCCCCACTCAACTTTTCAAAAGTGGCTGAGGAATTTCTAATTCCTTAGCTCTAGCTACCCCTTCGGGATTTACAGCCGTGAGTATATGTATGTATATGTATTTCGCTTCATTTGCATGTAACTACGTGATATTTTCGATCGACGACGTCATTCAGATCAAAAGTTTAACAATGTTAAAAAAATCATAACTTTACAATTACTCATTTTGAATGAAAAATATTCAATCCCACCAAAAACATTAAATGTAAAAAAATGCCAAGTCTCTCGATGCAGTCTTTCCATCGTAAAAAGTTTTGAGATCTCATAGAAGCCAAGTCCTATTCAAAATATTTCGTAGTTATAAATCAACATTTAGTAATTGTATCAATAGTTTTCTTTATATTATAATTATAGTGACTTGGCAATGAGCACAAGAAGAAACAAATAAAACGGCATATTTGGAGGAGTTTAAAGTTACACACACCGCATGCGTAAACATTAATATCACAAAATTAATTTTCTGTTGGTTTATCCGTGTCGTCCCAACCGAATTTCGGCAACGGCAGTCAGTCTTAGTGCACTCTCGATTCATTTACTTTCATAAAGCGATGGCCCGTAAGGTATTCTTAATTATTGTATTGGAGAATGTAGTCGGTAGTGACCATCATGATTCACACATAACAAATAATCTGATCACTGGTCTCGTCAGTAACATTTGCACATAATTCCAGGCAGCAAGCAGCTTTTAATTTGTGCTCATTGCCAAGTCACTATAATTATAATATAAAGAAAACTATTGATACAATTACTAAATGTTGATTTATAACTACGAAATATTTTGAATAGGACTTGGCTTCTATGAGATCTCAAAACTTTTTACGATGGAAAGACTGCATCGAGAGACTTGGCATTTTTTTACATTTAATGTTTTTGGTGGGATCTCATTTATTTTTTGTAAGTGTATTTCTTTCTTTTACTTTTAGG
Organism: Bedellia somnulentella; assembly: GCA_963576735.1. Taxonomy (NCBI): domain Eukaryota; kingdom Metazoa; phylum Arthropoda; class Insecta; order Lepidoptera; family Bedelliidae; genus Bedellia; species Bedellia somnulentella. Next base: position 15,468,887 of record OY755184.1, read on the forward strand.
TGACCTCACAATTTCTTGGACGTCAGCTACTGCTTTGCTTAGAACCCATTCTCTGTCTCTATCTCTTTTGTTTCTTCTCTGAGGCTTCGTTACTTCTAAGGTAGACAAGTCTGGGCGATATATACTTCGGAGTCGATTATATTCAGCTATTGCTGTCTCCTGAGCTTTGATACTACTAAAATTCCCTTATCGTTTGACGACTGAAAACTCCCATACATGCTGTATGACAACGAATGAAATAAACACGACCCATCTCCAGGAATAGAGATGACTCTGTGTGGACAAAGGTCGCCATTTATGTACAATATTTCACGTTCCATTACACTATATTTACAATTACTTCTATAACAATAGGGCTTAAACTTATATATATATGCAAACTAAATAGAACTAAACTAACTAACAAATAACTAACTAAATAAATATATATCTACTAACTTACAAACTATAACTAAACTAAACTAAATAACACGTAAAGTTCTCCGAATATCAATTATCACTACAATATTTTTTAGTTTTGAAATGGGTTTTCATTGACAGATGTATCAAATGAATATTATCGAATTATTTTGAAGTACTACTTACACTGCGCTTTGTAACGAAACCATAGAGCGATTCAGACAGGTACAACGCCATCTATCGAGCGCTCATACAATATTTATCGCAATACAATGGAGTTTTAGCTTTATTAATTTAATGAACTTTATGTATTAATTTGTATTAATGATAGTCTATGTATTACATTTATATTATTCTTTTCTATTCTATGTATGTATTCATCCAATTGAATAGGTACTTGAACAACGAACAAAGTTAACAATGCAGTCAAAATCCATACATAATGTTCTTGCCAAACCGCAAATATAAAATTGTTTTCTATGGCATATAATTTTTTAATGTTTTTATAATTTTTCCTTTATATGTGGCTAATGACCTATCTTGGTGCAAAATTTGAAGTTTCTAAGTCTGCTAGAAGTACCTTAGATTTTTGATGATCTGTCAGTGAGTCAGTGAGTGACAAAATGGTGTAACTTTGATCGACCGTAACTCCTAAACTATTAATTCATTTGGCGTGTAATTTCGAACTTAAGCTTGTTCTAATGCCTACTATTATTCACCGAAAACCTAAACTCCTACCTTTGTCCACGTCGAAGATATAGGGGGGGCGAAACAGCCGCGAACCGCTTCGAGAAAAGATGGTACGGCCGTGCCCGTTTTGCTCGAGACTTGGCAGGGGCACTGCCGTGCCCCCAGAATTGGTGTTTTATTTTCGTGTTTGCTATCGAATAAAAATATTTAATAAAAATCTTGCTGATTGCGAAACATTTCACGAATTTGTGATCTCAAATGAAATTATTACGATACTAGCTGTTCCCCACGACTTCGTCCGCGTCAATTTGTGTTTTTAAATAAGAAATAATATATCTTAAAGTACTTCTGCGTAAATGATATATTTTTTTGTTTTCCTGTGGCAGAAGAATATACTGATTTTCCCCGCAACCCGATCTTGTGTAAAAAACAATCTTAGCCGTAGATATAAAAAAACTACTACAAAATTAAAGTGTATTGAGTAAGTATTAGGTACAACACGATGAGATGTTGAAAGTATATTTCGGATGTTTTATTATTATTACACTTTGATGTACATACATACATACATATACTCACGCCGTTAATTTCCATTGGGGTAGGCAGAGACTATTGATCGCCACTTCGTACGATCCTGGCAAACCTCTCTGGCTTCGTCTACATCCATCAATCTTTTCATACGTGCTCTTTTATTCTTCATACGAATAATTTCGAATACCTGCCTTTTTGAGCACACTCTCAATTCGGTCCAAGTATGTCAAATCATACTTCGTAAAAACCAATAATACACTGAATTCTACAGTTCCGTAAAGAGAAGCGATACCAAGAAAACCATGATAGCCAAGTTCAAATATTTATACAACAAACAAAAAAGAAATCATACCGCGATGTAAAATATATACAGTTAGCGCCATCTAGTGTAAATTCTTGACTACAAAAAGAACGACTATACCTCCAAACATAGATAGGACACGAATTTCAATGATCATTTGTTAATCAATATTATATTACTTACTTCTATTATTGCTGTGTAGTGTCGAATTAGAATAGCACTACCCCATTTCTTCCAGTGCCGGTGGGTGTACGTAAGAGGCGACTAACGGTGATGGAGCTTTTAAGGAACTTTCCAAAAGTGGCTGATGAGTGTCTAATTCCTTGGCTCTGGCAAACCCTTCAAGGGATTTATAGCCGTGAGTATATGTATGTATTTATGTATTACTTACAACTATTCCTTATGAGGCTTAAACATAAACATAAGCTTATCGCGAGGGTCACTTCGCTCGCCAGCCAGCGCAGCGTCTTGTCTAGCGCTTCATGCACGCGTGTCAATTTTGTTGCGGAGTAATTTTAAAATTGTATTATCTTCTAAGATGTTATTTTAAATGAAGTGACGTGAAGGACAATTTTGTTCAAAATTAAATACTCTTAATTAACAACACATTCATTTTGATAAGGATTAATAAAAGGTTGAAAAAAATATATGCAAATAATTGGCAATAATGCATTAATTTCGACCAAATTTGATTACAATAAAAATGGTTATAGTGAGTCAATCTTAAAAGCTAGACATATACTGTTGCATACATTTTAGATTGTTTAAAGAGTAATAATTCTTCAATACATACTTTTTGGGTAACTTCAACCGTTTACGCAGCGCACACAACGGAAGCCTGCAAATATGACTAATTTTCCCCTTTTTTGCAACATCTTTCGCTGATTTTTTGCTCCTATTAGTTGCAGCGTGAAGATATATAGCCTAAAGCCTTCCTCGATGTATGGACTATCCAACACAATAATATTATTTCAAATTGATTGGGTAGTTCCTGAGATCCTAGCGTTCAAACAAACAAACTCTTCAGCTTTATAATATTAGTATAGATTATACTAAACAAACCTATGATTTTCGATATTTTATTAATAAACTGCAAAAACGAATGTGTTTGAAATAACACTCAAGGTCAAATACTGTTACAGTTTTTTGATAAAATAACGGTCGTCTTAGCTTTGTTTGATTTAATTTGAAGAAAATATTGTTTAAAAACATATTATCTCGAAATGGTTTCGTAATCGGCACCACTTTTGTCAAACTTTGCATACACAATTGGTTGTAGCAATGTTCTATTAACCAAAAAGTTTTTACCTTATAAAGTAAGGTTAGTTTAAATCTTTTTGTTCATGAAAACCTCATGTGGGGATTATTACTAATAAATAAAGAATAAATAAAGGAAAGAAAAATTTCGATACGGGCGGGAATCGAAATTAAATTCAAAAAAAAAAAAAAAAACAAAATCATTTATTTTTATCAAAATTTACATCAACGAGAATCAACGGTCCCCACACTAGGTAAAATCCTGTATTGCAGGTGACCTTACATGATTGACATACAGATTTTAAATCAAAACTATTATAACAGACAGAAAATTAAAATTAATTTACTACTATAACTAACAAAGAAAATTAAAAATCAAAAATTATAAATCAAGTTTAAATTACTACTATACTAACCAACGTGTATTGTATTGTGTGAGTGTGTATGTGTGGGTGTTTATGTGTGTGTGTAGGTATGTGTGTGTGTGTGTATGTGTGTGTGTGTGAGTGAGAGACAGAAATATAGATTGAATTCATTTTATTTTTGGACAATTAAAAACTGTTCAGTATCATCATACGATAACTGTTTTAGCCAGTTTACAATGTGTCTTTTTAGTTTGTACAAATTTAAGTCTTTAATATTTAATAATTTATTTATTTTGTTATAAACATATTTAGCTAAAAATATATAAAATCTCCCTGAAAATTCAGTCTTGAGTTTTGGTATTTTAAAGATGTTGTTTACATTTCTGCGGCTCTTTTCGTTCACCGATATTCTGGTACTACAACTACTTCCGTGCATTTGACTGATAATTCGCAAAATGTATATTTGTCTGACAGATAGTACATCTGCAGATTTATATAGCTCACTAGTAGGGTAAAGATAGGGTAAATTAAGACCAACTTTCAGAACGGCTCTCTGTGCCCTTTCTAAAGGCAAGAGTACAGTTTTAGCGCTTCCTCCCCAACTATCAATGCAATACGACAATATTGATTCACAAAGAGCAAAGTAAACCATCTTAAAAGTAGTTTTATCGATAACATGTTTTAGATTGTTGAAAACAGCGATTAGTTTACGAACTCTAGCAGTAAGGAGTTGTATGTGTGGCCTAAAAGTAAGATGCTGATCGATGATTACACCTAAATATTTTACAGTAGAACATCTTTCCAATCTTTCACACTCACAGGTATCCCTATCATTGGATCTACAATTATTTTTATGAGCTATTATATCGATATCAGTTGCAGGCTGGCCGTTTTTTCTTATACTGAAAGTGAGATAATTGGTTTTGCTACAATTAAGACTTAGCAAATTGTCTGACATCCAATGACGGACTTTATTAAACCCTGCCTGCGCATATTTACTAACAGTTGGCCAATTATCGCCCCAGAAAACTAATGCAGTATCATCTGCAAAAGTGAAAAGTCGTCCCTGATCCAACTTTAAATTACATAGATCATTTATGTACACCAGAAAAAGAGTAGGACCCAACACACTTCCTTGTGGAACACCGTAAGTAACGTGATAGGTGTCACTAACCGTTTCACCTAGTTTCACTGACTGTGTTCTGCTGGTCAAATAGTCCTTTAGTAACTCAAGCTGGACACCGCGAATGCCATAGTTTTCCAATTTTTTAAGCAAATATTTTATTGAAACGGTATCGAATGCTTTTGCTAAATCAATAAATATTCCAATGCATTTTCTTCCCGTATCCAAATTTTCAACAACCATGTTTGTTAGTTCGCTCACAGCATGCGAAGTCGATAAACCTCTACGAAATCCATACTGGTTTGAGGATAATATATTACAAGTCTCCAAATATTTCATTAATTGAGTGTTTATAAGTTTTTCTAAAATTTTTGTTAGGATGGGGAGAAGCGAAATAGGTCGGTAATTATTAAAAGAACATTTATCACCACCTTTGTGAACCGGTATTACAATCGCATGTTTAAGGATGTTTGGGAAAACACCATTAACGAAAGCCAGATTTATCAGATGTACTAGAGGACCATTTAGATAATATCTGTTCTGCTTAAAAATCGCCGATGAAATCATGTCGTGGCCTGTGGACGATTTACTATGAAGGCTATTTATGATAGTGTCTACTTCAGTTAAGTTGGTTTCAAGCAACACGAATGAATTCAATTGATTAATTTTGGCATTTAGGCGCAATTATGTGACAGTTAGGCGTTTTCAACATTTGCATTCTATCTGAAAAGGTAGACAAGTGGCCTTCCGAATTAGTGAAAAATTAGGAGGTAGGAAACGCAAACACTACTTAAACGTGTAAAAGAAATAAGGGATAGAAGAATTTCGCGCTAGCAGCCATTGACACGGTAGCTCAATTTGGCAGAGCGGCGCGGGTTCGATTCTTGCCTGAGTCGAAATTTTTCTTTCCTTTATTTATTCTTTAAGTAAGGTTAGGTTATCATTGAAGTATTCCCGACATTTGCCGCCCCGTTTTTTAACATTGCGTTGTTTTTTAGATGAGAGTTATTCAGTAAAATTCAATCACAAAAGTTAGAAACTTTACATGTTTATCTAATTTCACTAAACATCGTGTCAGGCTGTCCTGGCATTTTAAAACCAACAATATACAACTATAATAAAATTTCAAGTAACTTCGAAAGCCACTTCTGAAATTAAGTAAGCTAGCACAAGTTCCAGTTTCATAAATGAAAATAAAATTAAACATTCCGACCGCAAGGACTTGAAAAAAGATAATTTGAATAAATCACGTGATACGCTCTTCGCATACAGATTCAACCCCTTTGAGGGCCACATATTCGGCTGAGAGCAATTAATAACAAATTATGAATTCAGCTCATAACCTCAGTACCTTCCTGGAGAACTGTTAGGGTTCATGCACACACAAACGCTTGTATGTGATAAAATTGCGGTTTTGTTTGATTCGAAATACATGCATACACTCGTACTTATGGCTAAGAAGTGAGAAGAATAAAAGGGCAAGTAGTAGTGCCGTGTAGTGTCGGCTTAGAATAACACTACTCCATTTCTACCCGTGGGTGATCGTAAAAGGCGACTAAGGGTATAGGGTTTTTTAAGTGATTTTAAGGGCGATGTGGTTGGAGACCCGTCACCAAAAACATTTTTTATTATTACCATCCTTTCCCCAATCAACTTCCAAAAGTGGCTGAGGAATTTCTCATTCCGGGGGCGGCCGTTAAGGGATTTATAGTCGTGAGTATGTATGTATGTAGTAGAAGAATAATGAATATAAGGAAAGCAAGAAAATTTATCATGGTTGCTACCGGTGAGGGAAAACATCGTGAGGAAACCCACATGGCTGAGTTGTACTTAGTCATGTGACAGTGTATTCGTTCAAAACGGCGATAGGCCTGCCCCCTATCACGTGAGTACACTGTCTAAGCAAAACGTGGGTACCTTCTCTGGAAACTAGATGGCGCTTGCCATGTGAGTTCAGGTCACTGACCTCCATTATACTATATAAGTACGCTGGACTAATTATAGGCCGGGTGACAGTGAGGCGATTTGATTTTCGCCATTTTGGCGCTTACGGCAGCAGTGAAGGAACAAGGAACTAATAAAAGAGATGGGACAGTAAGATAAAATATATCGATAAAATGTTTCTGCTTAAAGGAAAGGCTAATGTCCAAACAAATTAATCGCTAATGCCTTGATTAAGCAATGATTGAGTTATCGTAGGATAAGCCGAAGCCGGAGAAAGTGGCTGTGTCAGCTAGCTAGGACCTAATAATAAGGGAAGGGAGCGAACGTATTTTTAAATGAAAATGTGGTTTTGTTTTGAAAACAATAGATTAGGTGAGGTATTTAATATAAAATAAACATAATCACATTATTTATATATTATATAAAGTACAAACAACAAAAAAAAGGTTATTTTTCTGCCATCAATTAATCAATTAATACAAAGGCAAACATGTTGTTAATTTGTTAAATATTAACGGTGAATACACTTACTGGTGAAATGTATTTATGTTTATGTCTTTAGTGTCCCAAAAGCTAATACCAATTATAGGCGTAACTCATTTCTATTACGTGCATGTACTAAATTTAATGAATCAATAGTAGATTTAGATATTTTCGATACAAGCACTACAAGAGTAAGAAAATTATTAACTAATTTACATTTCGGCCAATAATTTCTACACTAACCTCAGCATTATAATTATTTAATTGTTACCTAAATCTTTTTAGTTTTTAGTTCTGTAAGTATTATGTTATTTTGCTATAGGTGAAGATTTGTAAATGGCATTGTGTATTCATAATTAGTATTTTATTGTTTGTATTGGTCTGTTAATCTTCCAAGAAAATAAAATAAATAAATAAAAAAATGTCAAGAAAGGTTTGTCAACATCATACTAAGTGGCGATCGATAGTCTCTGCCTACCGCAATGGGAATAATAGGCGTAACATCATCAACATCAGGTCAGGTGACCATCAACTAAAAAGCCCCAATCCCCTATGTCGGCTCTTACAAAAGTCACTACATACAAATCATAATCTAAGAAACACTTACTATATTAATTAAAAGATATACAACTATGGAAGGCAATCTCAGTAAATCATTAAACTTATTAAAATCTCATAAAACCCTTTCAAATATTTGGGCAATAAAAAAATAAAAGATCAGTTAGTTTATAAAAATTTTACTTGGAAATTATAATTAATAGCTCATATACACAACCCACGATGATATTTTCTCTGCACAGGCCTTTATGTTAAGAGAGGTTGGCAAAAAACCTCTTGAATTGAGAATCTGACCACTTAGTGCAAAAAAGGGTAAAAAAAGTTAAAAATTTAATTTTTTAAAATAAAGTTAAATGCTATCATTTTTTGAACGTCAAAATTTTAAATTTATCATTGATCCGTTGCTTTGGAAGGTGTTCGTAAAGAGAAGAAGCAACAAAGAAACTCTTTACATTCACATTTTTTAATTTTTTCAAAATATGGTTTGTACAATTTCATTTTATAAACATGATTTTACTTCATAAAAGATTTTCAATGCGACCAAACCAAACGCTAGTTTGAATAAAATAGAATAGAATAACTCTTTATTGCACATCAAACACAAATATACAAAAATAATAATATGGTCAAACAGTTTACAGTTTTAAAAGCGATCTCTTCTAGACAACCTTTGGAAGGTGAGATCGATAAATTAATTATTTGGGTAGATGCACAAAACAAGACCAAAAAAAAACATAACAATCTATTAAGCTTACTTAAAACCAACTTATTTAATTTATATAATTTAAAAAACCATATTAATATTAATCATACAAAATAATATAGATATTTAACAAATATGAACATATACATATATAACTAAATACTTTTATATCAAATCAACTTCCAATAGTGGCTGAGGAATTTCTCATTGCAAAGCCCTGGCTACCCCTTCTAGGGATTTATAGCCGTGAGTATATGTATGTATGTTTTATATGTACAAGCAATACAAATACCTAAATAAAATACTCATATACGTTTTAGAAATATAATTATATAGTTTAAAAAGCAACAGCATTACAGCGCTTCAGTGAGATAGTGTTGTTTGACCAGATCTTTGAACACATTCAGTGATTTAGCCAATCGCACCTCCACAGGAAGTGCGTTCCACAATTGCACAGCGTGTACAGAAAAAGAAGAGCCATAGAAATTGGTTGTATGAGAGGGTAATTGAAGATGAACGTTAATTAAGGTTATGGGAAGAAGAGAGGAATTGAAAACGTTCTTTCAGATAGAAGGGGGTCGCACGATTGAACAGATAGAGTAAAGGAGGGACAAAGTATGCTCATTGCGGCGGAAACGAATAGGAAGCTATTTAAGTTTAGGACGATAAACAGACACGTGATCATACTTACGCAATCCAAAAACAAATCTGATGCATAAGTTTTGGAGACGCTCTAGTTTATTAAGTTGTTCTTCCGTTAAATCAGGATAACAGGTATCAGCGTAATCTAAAATTGGAAGGAGTGGAGATTGAGCTAACTATTGGGCTAGTAATTGAGCTAGTTTAACATAATTAGAGAAGAAATCCTCACCAGACAATTATTCCTGGAAATAACGAGGGAAGATTTATAGCTTTAAGGACATGGTCATGTGTGCGTTGGGTCCTTGTCGTTTAAAAAATCTTGAAAACTGTAGTAAGATTTCTTGAAAACCATGGCTTTAAATGCCTTTTTAAAAGAGGCCACAGGCAATTCCAATATGTCAGAAGGAAGACTGTTGAAAATTTTCAGGGATAGCCCCATAAAAGAGTTATTTACTTTATTAAGTCTCCACTTCAGTACGTTAAGTTTCTCCTTATTTCGAGTGATAACAGTATGCCTATCACTAACTTTAACTAAATTGGCCTATATGTCTTTTGGCATACATTAAAGTCTCAAATATGTATTGGCAAGGGACAGTTAAAAATTTTCGCGCCAATAATACCTCGACCTTAACATGTAAATAGGATAGCTCGCTTTTGTAAGACAAAAACTTTATGAATATCAGCCGCTTTACCCCATAATAAAATACCGTACGATATAATACTATGAAAATAACTGAAATAAACAATGCGAGCTGTTTTTATGTCTGCTATTTCTCTAATCTTACGCACGGCATACGCGGCTGAGCTCAGCCTTTTAGGAAGTGTTAGTATATGGGGTCCCCATTGCAACTTAAAATCGATTATTATACCTAGGAATTTTGTCTCTTTCACTAATTCTACTTTTTCACTGTCAATAACGATATTGGCATTAACTTGCCTAACATTCGGTAAAGAAAATTTAATACATTTAGTTTTTTTGGCATTCAGAACCAGGTTATTTACAGTAAACCAATGCAATACCAGTGAGATAGCTTTATTTACGTCGTCAAGAGATGTAGAGGATCTCGCTACATTAAATATTAAAGATGTGTCATCTGTCACCTTTTATTTATCTTTTATTTATTAGTAATAATCCCCACATGAGGTTTTCATGTCAAAAACATTGACCTTAAAATCTTGTTTACCCAAAGCCGCGGTTTCATGACGAGATGTATTTAATGTGTGAGTAATATAATGCATATTGCAAGACAGCAGAAGAAAATTAAATTTCAGCTTAGTGTACTCCTGAAAAAGTTCCTTAGTATTATTTATTTATAGATTGTTTAAATTATTAAACTTGATAGCAATACTGACTGACTATGCCTGAGTTATAAGCATTCTGACGCCTGGCTATAACAATTAATAAATATACAAAAATCCACACATTCCCTCCACAAAATATTTTCTTTAAAAACTTATATAATTGTAATTTTAGAATGCAGTCAACGTTATTGCTCGTCTATGAATACCAAAGCAACCTCATTCAAAATACCTCATCTCACTGTTAATTGACATCAAAGAGCCTTTCAAATTCTAAAACCGTTTGGACATATTCCAAATGCTTCCATAAATACACGTTAAGCCCCGATAACCCTTGCCACTGCCAGTTTGCCCAGTGTGACATCAGGAAAATAGTTCGGGTCTGATATTCAGTCCTTGTATGTTAATATATGCGCAATATATCTGAAAATAGTATAGCAAATTTATTTGGATTGAATGAATTCTTTTTTTGGTTTGTCAGACTGCAACTTAAACTGAATATTCATGCTGTATGTCCTTCAATCCGAAGGGGTAGGCAGTTTTTTCTAAAGATTTTCAGCGTACTGGACTTTTTTCATATTTTCAGGAAGGGATATCTCGAAAACTATGAAATTATACGTCTTGAGAACACATAGTTTCTGAGATATATGCCAGAAACAGTAAATAGGGACCCTTGAACTTCCCACCCCGTCAGGGCTACGGGTGGGGACTTTTGATATGTTTAGCTCCTAATTAGTTTTACCAAAAATTATGTTCCGAGTATTTACCTCTATACATTTGGTTCCTCCGTCGTATTAGTTAAATACTTGGGATACCGACAACGAATCTTACAGGGCAATTGCTCGGATCAGGGATTTTATTACGTAGTTTTTTACAATTTATTTACGTTGCCTTTTCATTGGCAACTTTTTATAAAATCGCTTTTGTTATTCTTGCTAGTGAAACGTTAGAATGCCAGACATAAATTTGTTGTGATACAAGTAGATAGTTTTAAATAAATTCAATTCACAACAACTGATACAACTATCTTTCATATTTAAAAAGGAAACAGGAAAAGAATTTCGTGTGCGAAATTAATTTCATAGCTCGTGTCAATTTCGAGCCGCATACAAAAGTCGATTTATTCCATTCGATTCTTTTACAAGTTCGAATACGCACTAGTTAATAAATTTGGCCACAAAAAACATTTCACCGCAGATCATGGGGTGAATATTCACCCTCCAGCGTTAACTCGTGCATAGTCGGTGTATGTCGACCTTTCCGACCTCGGTGGCGTTTTAAATTTTTAATCGCTATTTTCGTCCGACTCAATTTCAATTTAAATTCGGTTGTAGTTCGGCCTCGTATCGGTTGCAGCGATGCGTACTGACTCGATATGTTAACCGATTTTTTCACGATGATGAGATTTCACTCGCTTGTCGAATATTTTATTTTAATGATAATTAATCGTGATGTTATATGTGTCGATTTCAGCTTATCTCTAGATGTAGTGGTATATTAAATTGAAACTTATACTGCTACACTTAAAAATATTGTCACAAGTTTTTTACTGTAAAAAAAGCTCGATAGATTAACAGTAGTCTCTGCCTACCCCAATGTGAACTTATGGCCCTCGTTAAATTAGTTGTGCGAATAAATAAAGGAAAGAAAAATTTCGACCCAGGCGAGAATCGAACCCGCGACCTCGGGTATACGCCCCCGTCGCTCTGCCAATTGAGCTACCGTGTCAATGGTTGCCAGCGCAAAATTGCCTGAAACCCGCCTCGGTCGAAATTTTTCTTTCCTTTATTTATTCTTTATTTATTTTATTAGTAATAATACCCACATGAGGTTTTCATGAACAAAAATATTCAAATTAGTTGTGCGAATGTTCGTATATGCAGGTAAAAAAAGATAATAAGTATATGAAAGCTTAGAAATACTTTCAATATATTGAATAGTATGGAAGTCACATAATTATCCGAAAATTTTAATGTTTGCTTGCTTCGGATGGTATGTAAAGCTGTCGGTCGGCTACTATCATGATAGTAGTTGTAGACTGTGGCCAAATAACTCTTTTCAAGGTAGGCTCGATCAAACAAACAACTCGTTGGGGTCAAATGTGGGCTGCGAGGGAAGCCTAACTTTAGGTGAGTTATCCTTTTAATTTAGGTTGTTCAGTGAGTATTCGTTGTAATATACCTAGAAACAACAAAATCACAAAATAATACACAATTCTCTTTTATTTGCAATTTCTCTTAAAAATCAGATGTCCTATAAAATCCTAATTGCTATAAAAAGCGCTATGACTGCGCTACAAATTTATCTAACTCCAAAAATTGTGTATACATGAGTTATACTTCAAATTGAAGCAAAAAAATAATTTTCTACATAAACTAGAAACTTTTAGCGAATTAATTTAAAAAGCATTAACAAAATGTTATAGCAAACATTCGAAACAGAAACCATGGAGTGACACACAACATAAACATTATAAACTTAACACTAGCAGCGTTGCCGGCGCTAGACTCGACAGATGATATTCAATTAAGCGGTCCAAGTAAAACTTTGCAAAGGCTAACTTATACTTTATACAACGCATTTAGCTTTTAACGTTAGTGCTAGAAAGCTGAATGTCCGCTGTTTCACGAAACAGGCGAAGTAATGATTGCATTACTAGTTTAATAACTGCGCGTCCGTTTTGTTTATTTTATAACTGAGTTTTCATGTTTAAATGGAAACGAATTGCACTGGAATTTCGGGTTTCGGCGAAACTGAATTAAGACGAAATACGTTTAGCTTCGTACTGAAACTCGTTATATTAAAATTTATGTAGTAGATAAATGTAGTTTGAAGAGTTTGTAATGTTGGAAGTATTTTTTTAATTAGATAATGACTTGTTAAGATATGTACATCGGCTGTATGCTTGATAAAATGTCATGTTCTGGGTGTGAAATCGCAGGAAAAACGATACAAGGGCTATTACATCTTTTAAAATTATTGGGTCAAATATTTTTATCGTGGTAAGTTGTATAAATCAGTGATCGATGAATCATCCATAAACAAATTTCATGTACTGCTAGCGACAAGTCATGATTTTCCTCTTCCACCTATGCTTCCATAATATCCAAAGCTTCAAATAGCTTTAAACTATCCCCTTCTGGTTTAAATTAGAATGAATGGGTTTTTTTACATAATAGGATATTTGACTGCAATAAAAATATACATTTCTTTTATTTCATTAGTCTTAATATTTCTTTTTTGGAGCCATATGTAATAATGCGAGATAAAAATATTGCATTATTTCACTAAAATCCGTCTTCTAAAATAAGTATTTTTGATGCAACTGTCACGTGACTAAAAACGACCGTGATTGGCTATTTCTATAATGACGTAGATTGCACATAAACAGACTGTGTATCGCTTCGCTCATTGGTGTTTAATACGGAATTGACGTCATTTATGCTATAGCCGCCATATTAATTAAAGTCGCGTTTTCGCGGCACATTTGAATATTGCATTTTCTTTTTCGATTTTTTAATAAAATAGCTAAATTGAAGACAGAAAAGTATTTTTTTAGGGCTCCTTATAAACAAATTTACACCGTAAGATAGTTTTCAAAACTTAGTCAAATAGCCTTTTCTATAGTTTTATGTAATAAGTCGAAAAGGTTTTTATATTATTAATAAATAACGTGATGTGTTGTGTAAATGATTAGATTCGTTTATATATTTTACAAATAACTGAAACTAAAAAAATATGGAAAGATATTTATTCACTGTGCAGAGTGAGCACAATTATTAAACATTAAAAAGGAACATTATTATTTACAGAAACTTAATTGTTATAATTTTTATCAATTACTCAGCCCATAACTAACTCTGTTTCAAATGAGGACGTGGTATATAATTAATATAGTCCAAGATCCCGGTGCCCCCAGACGTTACTTATTTTCTCTTAAGAAATATAAATGGGATAAAGTAGTGTTAGTACGTAGGTACTTTGAGTGTGTGCATACCTGCTACCTTGGGTCGACGGCCAATTCATAGGTACCAGGTGCTTAAGGTAGATAAATACAGTACTGATTTTTCTTAAATTCTCAGAGCTGATTTTTACATATTTTTTAGATATTGTTGTTAAAAAATTATAATCATTATTGCCAGACACTTTCCATCGGCGCTTACCCTTACCAGACGCTTTAAAGCTTCAAAAAAATAACATATTCTTACTTACAATCTCACTCTTGATTTTTATGTATGATACTTGGGGGACTATTTGAACACCCCTGGTCAGCAGCCAGACCAATTGGAGGGGTCAAACATCCCCCCAGACACACATAAAGTGTCGCTATGTGTATAAGCGTGAGGTCATTATTTGTACGCTTGAGTGTGAGAGAGATATCTATTTGTGGATATCTTTCTTATACTTATTGACGTTATGAAACTCGGCGATGTAGACTTATTCAGTGAGTTAGAACTGGAGCAAAATGTGTTCAACACTATACAAAAATTTATTTGTGAACTGTACAACGTGACCGGAATAATTGACGTAGATGCTGCCCGACTCCAACTCTTCATCAACACTTATATGGTTTGTGACGTAAATGAAGAGTTCAATCTTAAATATGTGAAAAACGTTGATGCTAGTAACTTACCACCATGCAAAAGTGAGCTTTCACAGCAGTTTCGACGAGCTAATTATATCACTAGTCTCTGGAAACTGCTCATATTAAGAAAATTTGTATTTTTAGTCCTGACAATAATGGGTGGACGTCGAAAAAATAATAAATATCATTTAAACTGGTTCGATGGGGACCAATTGCCGAGCTTTGTTAGTGAATCGCTTCAAGAAGAATAAGGTATTATACTTTAAATTTTTCATTTGAATTATTGATATGACCGTATAACTCTTTGATTCTTAATTATGTTATTTTTGTTACCGAAAATGAAAGTAATATGGATGATAATGAAGATAGTCAATGCCGTCATTGGGTTGATAATGACTTATCAAACTTAGACGATGATGACAGTAAAGATCACGCTGAATGTTCAAACCACAAATAATCCGAAAGAAAAAAGACATGTGTAGCTTTATTTTATTTTTATTTTATTTATTATATAAGGATCATCAACAGCAACACATATTATATAGTAAGTTGAAACAGTACAGTAAATAAGGCCAATAACAGATGATCACAAGTTAAAACAAGATACACACACAGTTAATTCAAAAGAAAAATAATAATAAACTAAACTATCTAAAGACATAATGAGTAACAACAGAAAAAGAAAAAAAAAGTATATGTAAAAATGCTAAACAATTGAGAAAAGAATAAAATTTAATATTAATGATAATTGATGATACTTGAATGATAATGTGTATGGTGGTGTGTAATGTGTATTATGATGTGTGAGTGTGTATATGATAATGTGAGTGTATGTATGTGAATGTGATTGTATTGATATGCATAAACGTTATATAATAGTAAAACCTTATTTAAATAATATGACATAGAAATGGTTGAATCTACCTAAACAACTATAGCGTCTAGAACCAAGCGTTTGAAAATAGACTTGCTATGTGCAAACGGATCGAGGGAATAAAAATATTTGTTGTACTCATCTAAAATTCGTTGAATGGGCGCGTTATATAATAATAAGATTTAATAAACATGATTTTTTTAAATAGTAGTATTCAATTTAACTCGATGATAAGATGTGAAACATAGGTTAAAGAAACTTATATTTATTATTTATAAAATTTTCTCAACCCAGATCACTTTAAATAACTTGTAATCTTCAGGTTCGATTCCATTTTGTATGTAACGACAATTACATACAAAATGGAATTAATCTCTCTTGATTATATCAAACAGAGCAGAATTTTAGCGACACTTTATGTGTGTCTGGGGGGATGTTTGACCCCTCCAATTGGTCTGGCTGCTGACCAATGGTGTTCAAATAGTTCCCCAAGTATCATACATAAATTCAAGAGTGAGATTGTAAGTAAGAATATATTATTTTTTTTGAAGCTTTAAAGCGTCTGGTAAGGGTAAGCGCCGATGGAAAGTGTCTGGCAATAATGATTATTAATTTTTAACAACAATATCTAAAACATATGTAAAAATAAGCACTGAGAATTTAAGAAAAATCAGTACTGTTTTTATCTACCTTTAGCACCTGGTACCTATGAATTGGCCGTCGACCCAAGGTAGCAGGTATGCACACACTCAAAGTACGTACTAACACTACTTTATCCCATTTATATTTCTTATGAGAAAATAAGTAACGTCTGGAGGCACCGGGATCGTACTCTAATATACCAATACCGAAATAATACAAATTTATTGAACAGCTATTTATAAAGCGATGGAGGTGTATCTTTGTGACATTCACAAAAAAAAATCTTGTTTGAAGACCCCAAAACTACATTAAATTGCTTCTTGAATACTACTTTTTTGCTGTTTTGCGGAATACAAGTAAAGTATTTGAGAAAGAAAATGATATTTATATATATATTATATTATTTATAAATTCAGAACTCTTTTGTATTGTGATTCAAATATAAATTACAAAGTTTTTAGTACTACTACGAGAGCAATAAAGTCCAATGTTCATTCGAGTAATTTTTCAAGCCCATCCCTAAGCAATAAAAACAGAAAATCAATGAAACGTTTTAGTAATTAGAATAACACTGAGTTATTTGAATCGGCAAAAGGTCAAACAATCAAATTAAACAAAAGTTAGACACTTTCATTGCAATTTGAGGATACGTAAAATGATTTTGAAATAATACATACATACATACATATACTCACGGCTATAAATGCCTTGAAGGGGTAGCATAAGCTGTGGAATTAGAAATTCCTCAGCCACTTTTGGAAAGTTGCATGGGGAAGAGATGGTAAAATAAAGGTTGTTGGTGATGGGTCTCCAACCGCATCGCCCGAAAATCCCTTAATAGCCCCAATACCGTTAATCGCCTTTTACGTACACATACCAGAAGAAATGGGGTAGTACTATTCTAAGCCGACACTACACAGGATTTTTAAATAATATTCTTATTAAACGTACCAGTTATTGAGCAACCGTATAATAATCTGAAAGATGGAATTCATACATACATACATACATATACTCACGGCTATAAATCCCTAGAAGGGGTAGCCAGAGCTAAGGAATTGGAAATTCCTCAGCCACATTTGGAAAATTGAGTGGGGAAAGGATGGTAAAGTAAAGGTTGTTGGTGATGGGTCTCCAGCCGCATCGCCCAAAAATCCCTTAAAAGCCCCAATACCGTTAGTCGCCTCTTACGTACACCCATCGGTAGAAACGGGGTAGTGCTATTTTAAGCCGACACTACACAGCATTTTTAAATAATATTCTTATTAAACGTACCAGTTATTGAGCAACCGTATAATAATCTGAAAGATGCAATTCAGTATTTAATTTTAATGTTGAAGAATTCAATACTTTAGCATACGTATTCTCGAAAATGTATCAAGAGGAATCTTATAATGAACAAACTATTATACCATCCTTTTTATGCTATCCATATCATTCGACAACCATTAGTGTGATGCGACATGTAGAACAATATTCATCGATACAGACTCGAGTACTAGTCATTAGCATATTGAATCAATAGCGGATCGCAATAGCTATCGCTAATTGTCAATGGGACACGAATAATGGAGCTCTCCTGTAACGTTAATACCTTTGATGATTGCCACCGAGGATCGTCAGCAGCTTATTAATCTATTTGGTTATGCACTTCGGACTGACACTAGATGATTTGATAAATATTAGGTGATCTCTTCTACAGATTGTCTTTCTATTAAGAAATCAAGTAGAGATGGATAATGTTAAATTAGATAAAATGAGATATACTTTCTAAAATTTGTTTTTTTTTTTAATTAAAAAAGCGCGTGGCGTACGTTGCCACATTTTTTTGTCTTTTGAGCAACTCACGCATTTTTATATTGATACTTCTATCTTTTTTTATTAGAATTTTCACCTTATATTAGGAACTAGTGGATCGTCCCAGCTTTGCACGGGTAGCGTTGTTTTTTTAAATATCTGAGGTTTCTTTCTTCAGTCACTGCTCAAGCATTGTGAAATTCAGCGCAATGTTTTCAATTTACTAAATTTATAGCACTCCCTAAACAGTGTAGTTTGGTGATTTTTAATGCGCTTTAATGAACGGTTCAGTATTTCCGTTTATTAGCAAATTTTGGAATAAAACGCTATGAAGTATTTATAACAATCTAAAAACTAAATCATTACGTGTTGTAGGATGCAACTACTGACGCCATCTAGTATGTTATATGTAAATTAGTAACGATTCGGTTTTGGTCACGGGCGCGATGGCTTATTTTATGTATAATTTCGGTGTTTCTCTACCGATTTCTATGATTCTTTTTTTATTGAATAGGTAATAATGTTACCT
The DNA here is from genome assembly GCA_963576735.1 of Bedellia somnulentella. Lineage (NCBI taxonomy): Eukaryota > Metazoa > Arthropoda > Insecta > Lepidoptera > Bedelliidae > Bedellia > Bedellia somnulentella. Next base: position 15,487,609 of record OY755184.1, read on the forward strand.
TTTTTTAAATTAGGGATGAGTGAGAGGTTTCCAAACGTAAGAGTAAACAAATATAATCAGAATGATCCGAACTGCTAAGCTATCAGGAATTACACGTGTTATTGTGAGTCAACCGTAAAATATATACATAAACTGTTGCAGATTTTTTTTTTAGATAATTTTATGAAGAATATTTCCGTCATACATGATTTCTATGTAAGTTGAACCATTAAGGCTGCACACGCGACGGAAGCTTAAAAAATGGAGTAACTTCTCCCGTTTTCCCAAAATTTCCCGAAATTCCCCTTTACTACTCGGTTGGAAAGTATACAAAAACCTGCCCAGGAGTATGAAAAATAATTGTACCAAGTTTCGTTAAAATCCGTCGAGTAGATTTTGTTTCCATAAGGAACATACAAACCGACAGACAGACAGACAGACAGACAGACAAAAATTATACTGATTGCATTTTTGGCATCAGTATCGATCCCTAATCACAACCTGATAGTTATTTTGAAAATATATTTCATGTACAGAATTGACCTCTCTACAGATTTATTATAAGTATAGATTATTTTTTACTGCTCAACACCGTCAATATTTAACTTACCCTACAATGAACAAACTATTATACCATCCCTTTTATGCTATCAATATCATTCGACAACCATTAGTGTGATGCGACATGTAGAACAATATTCATCGATACAGACTCGAGTACTAGTCATTAGCATATTGAATCAATAGCGGATCGCAATAGCTATCGCTAATTGTCAATGGGACACGAATAATGGAGCTCTCCTGTAACGTTAATACCTTTGATGATTGCCACCGAGGATCGTCAGCAGCTTATTAATCTATTTGGTTATGCACTTCGGACTGACACTAGATGATTTGATAAATATTAGGTGATCTCTTCTACAGATTGTCTTTCTATTAAGAAAGCAAGTAGAGATGAATAATGTTAAATTAGATAAAATGAGATATACTTTGTAACCGATTAAATTTAGGTATTTTTTTAAATTAAAAAAGCGCTTGGCGAACGGTGCTACATTTTTTGTCTTTTGAGCCTTTTACGCATTTTTATATTGATACTTCTATCTTTTTTTATTACAATTTTCACCTTTTATTAGGAATTTTTTTTTACTGTTCAACACCGTCAATATTTAACTTACCCTACAATGAACAAACTATTATACCATCCCTTTTATGCTATCAATATCATTCGACAACCATTACTGTGATGCGACATGTAGAACAATAATCATCGATACAGACTCGAGTACTAGTCATTAGCATATTGAATCAATAGCGGATCGCAATAGCTATCGCTAATTGTCAATGGGACACGAATAATGGAGCCCTCCTGTAACGTTAATACGTTTGATGATTGCCACCGAGGATTGTCAGCAGCCTATTAATCTATTTGGTTATGGACTGACTGACACTGTAGATGATTTGATTAGTGTAAGGTGATCTCTTGCAAAAATTTGTTTTTGTATGAAGTGAGTTAGTAGAGATTAATATTTTTTAGTGCTGTTGAAAAGATAGTACAGTTAATCGCTATTTTATGTAGTGTTGGAGATATACTTTGCATTACTGATCAAATCTGTTTTTTTTAAAGATTAAAAATGCCTATGGCATGCTGCGCCATATTTTTCGTCTATCGAGCAACTGACGTTTTTTCATAGTGATTCTTCTATCTTTTTGTTTATTACTATTATCACATTATATTAGGGTATTTTTTTTTATTTTTAGTTAGGAGTGCTTCAAAAGCGTATGAAGTGAAGTTAGTAGAGATTAGTAATGTTTGATACTGTTGAAAAAATAATACAGTAAAGTGCCATACTGTTCGAATTACACAGTTCAACATTAAAATCTTTGACTGAACACTCAATCATCTCTTGTTTTTTACCCTCTGGCTAAGAATTTGAGCTTTAAAGAGATATGGTAAACCCTTTCTATTAAAAAAAGAATGAAAAGACAGTTAGCGACAAACTATATTATAACTATATTAATATTAACTATACAAATTATATTAAACTATATACCGTTTCTTCGCCAATCGACAGTAATGTTGATTGGAACGATGCGATGGGTGCCTTGAGTGAAAGTGAGATCAGTATGGAAGAAATAATGAAAGAAATGAAGAGTATGAAAATAGGGAAGGCGGCAGGGTATGATAGGATAACTATCGAAATGCTGAGGGCTGGTAAAGGGTTGGTGGCTTCTTGGTTGTACTTCCTTTTCCAAAAGTGCTGGTCGAGTGGCAAAGTACCACAAGACTGGTGCAAGGCGGTGATTGTGCCCCTGTATAAAGGAAAAGGATCACGCCAGGAGGCTAAAAACTACCGCGGCATTAGCCTACTCAGCATTGTCGGTAAATTGTATGCTAAGGTACTGATTGAAAGAGTGATGAATGAAACTTATGAGAAAATATGGGATGTGCAAGCAGGATTTAGGAAAGGAATGGGATGTATGGATCAAATCTTCTCTCTAAGGAGCATCACCGAAAAGTTCTTAGCTAAGAACCAAAAGGTGTATTGCTCCTTCATTGATTTAGAGAAGGCGTATGATAGGGTGGTAAGAAAGTGTTTATGGGAGGTGTTATCCAAGTTCGGTTTGGGGAGTCAACTTATACGTGCATTGGTATCACTCTATGAGGATTCTAGTGCATGTGTAAGAGTAAACGGGGAAAACACTGACTGGTTCGGAATCTCTAGGGGTGTCCGACAGGGATGTGTAGCTTCTCCGTGGCTCTTCAATTTGTTCATGGATGACTGTTTGACAGAGTTGCGTGAAAGTGATTATGGACTAAGAATGGGTGGATTCATCATTAAATGCCTCTTGTATGCTGACGATCAAGTGCTACTTGCATCATCGGCAGAAGAGTTGCAAGAGATGATGAATATTGCATGTAAGTCTTTTGTAAGAAAGGGAATGAGGGTGAATGTGGATAAGACCAAAACGATGGTTTTTGAGAGACAGGAAGATGTGACAGAATGCGTGATTGCGATTGATGGTCAGGATGTGGAACAGGTGAAGGAGTTTGTATATCTGGGAAGTTTGTTTACAAGGGATGGAAAATGTGATGAAGATATTGAGAGAAGAGTGAAAAAGGGTAATGCGATTAATGGAGCATTGGATAGCCTAATGTCTAGTCAATCGGTGTCCGAAAGGGCCCGAATGGCTGTGCATGATGCCGTTCTTGTTCCTACGCTTATGTATGGCAGTGAATGTTGGGTGTGGCAGAAGAAGCATGAAAGCAGAGTGAATGCAGTAGAAATGAGGTCCCTCAGAAAAGTATGTAATGTTAGGTTATGTGATCGTGTGAGGAACGATGTGATTCGTGAAAGGTGTGGTGTAAAAGATGATATTGTAAGTAAGATAGAAAAAGGAATGTTGAGATGGTTTGGGCACATCGAGAGGATGGATGATAGGAAATTGGTAAAAGGTATCTATAGAGCTAATGTGGAAGGTAATGTTAGTAGAGGACGGCCACGAAAGACACACTTGGACCAAATTGAAAGTGTGCTCAAAAAGGCAGGCGTCCGAAGTATGAAGAATAAAAGAGCATGTATGAAAAGATTGATGGATGTAGACGAAGCAAGAGAGGTTTGCCAGGATCGTACGAAGTGGCGATCGATAGTCTCTGCCTACCCCAATGGGAATTAACGGCGTGAGTATATGTATGTATGTATGTATGTATATTTACTATAAGACCTTAGGGTAAGAGTTTAGGTTTAAAATGGGACCAACTTTCATGCTTACTCTTTCAATAATAAAGAATTATCAAATCGAATAGACAATTTCCTCCGTTTCTCGTTGTATTTATTTGTTAAAATAATTATTTAAAAATAGCATTCGCATTATAATCAAATTGTATTTGGCTCCTTCATTTAAATAAATTATCACCGACTGAAAGCTTGATTTGATTGGCATAAAGTTATTTAACGCTTATACATTTTAGCTCAAAAATGGCGCTGAAATTGAGTAATGAAATCTGGTGGAGGCTCTCTGAAAGCACTTTACTCTAATAACGCCCCGTAATTAACGACAATGCAATTATGATTTTAATCGGTTATACGTTGGGACGCTTTTTTTTCAAATATTGATCTTATTATGTTCTCCCATTCGGAAAGTAAGAGATCATTAAACGCTGCTTATTCCAATCCTTACGTACCTCTCACACTTCAGTCTTTGATATATCATGATGTTTAATACAACAGGCGTGGGAACGTGTCATGGGTTGGGCCTACCCTACACTTATGTGTCTTTTCTTAAGAAATATTGAGTGTCCTTTGTCAAGTTGAGTCAACGTGAGGGCAGACGGTATATACAAGATTTCAGTTGAGGTATCAATATGTTCTCACACCGTTAGTTCCCATTGGGGTAGGCAGAGACTATCGATCGCCACTTTGTATAAATATCTTAGTGCTTTTCTGAATAATTTTAAATATAATAATAAACTAGCGTTTCTCTAACTTTGAAATAGAATAGCACTATCTCGCCTTCTAAGTTCATATAGTAATAATAATAATTTAATAAAATGTACTTATTTTCTCTCAACACAAAGCAAAAAGTCACAAAAATATGATTAATTTACAGTATATGTCTTTGTGGCGAGAGCTGGGTGTCTATACTAGGTTTCCCTGTATGACAGCTCACCGCCCCCCCCCCCCCCCCCTTCTATACAAGATGACATTTCATTTAACCAACATATAGTATAACACTTTGAAAAAACCATAATAAAGTAGGTTATAATAAGCATAAGCATCAGCTGATTATGGGTCGACTAACCCAATTTAAGTGATTTTTGAGCGATGTCGTCGGAAACTCATCACAATCATTGACGATTGACCATATTTTCCTCTTAGCATCCAAATGTTGCTCGTAGCGTAATAATAATAATTTGTGTGCCTCAGGTCATTAATAAAGAATTGGTACGTAGAAGTACAGATATCTGTATTATCCGAAGTCAAATGATGGTAATAGGATTAGGTTCTTTAAAAAGCAATCTCTTGTCGCTTCCAAGAAATCGACAACATGTCAATATGCTTTGTTTAGTTAATTTCAATATGTAAGATTCTGGGAACTCTAAGGTTGGACCAATCATGGGGCAAAGGATAAGCATCACTTTTCAGCGAGGAATGCTTTGAACGTATTAGGGACATTGCCTCACGATAATATGTTAGAGACTGCTGTTTATTTCTACGAATAACACACATACATACATATACTCACGGCTATAAATCCCTAGAAGGGGTAGCCAAAGCTAAGGAATTAGAAATTCCTCAGCCACTTTTGGAAAGTTGTGTGTGGAAAGATGGTAAAATAAAGTTTGTTGGTGATGGGTCCCCAACCACATCGCCCAAAAATTCCTTAAAAGCCCCCAATACCGATAGTCGCCTCTTACGTACACCCACCGGAAGAATTGGGGTAGTGCTATTCTGAGTACACTACACAGCAAGAATTACTTACTGATATATGACTATCAATCGTCACTTTGTACGATACTGGCAAAACCTCTTAAACTTCATTGACATTCATTAATCTTTACATACATGGCCATGAAGAAAATTTGAGTAAATTCTGTATTTCTTCTAGGTATGTCCTCCGTGGCTCCCGTGTGCTATCTATGAGTCATAATTACATGGCCTTTATTTGAATTAAAAATTATTAGCCGCTTTCGGGAATGGAAGTAGCAGAATCTGTTGGAACATAGTTTTGTTATAATTTGCTTTCTAACATACATACATATATATACTCACGGCTATATATCCCTTCAAGGTGTAGCCAGAGCTAGGGAATCAGACATTCCTCAGCCACTTTTGGAAGTTGCGTGGGGAAAAGATGGTGAAATAAAGGTTGTTGGTGGTGGGTCTCCAACCGCATCGCCCCAAAAACCCTCAAAAGCCCCAATACCGTTTGTCGCCTCTTACGTACACCCACCGGAAGAAATGGGGTAGTGCTATTATAAGCCGACACTACACAACAACTGCACTGCTTACTAATCACCTAAATAACCCGATCACTTAGTCGCGTCCTGCTATACCTTCGGGAAAATATGGTTTGTTGTTATTTATTTGTTATATCGACGAAAATATATGAATAACATGTACTATCGATCATTTTCAACTCAGGAGACCTAGCATGAGCGCTATGCTATTCTATTCTAGCGCTATATACAGTATACTATACTAAGTTAGTGCGATAGAGATGGCTGTTTTGTACCACGCGTTATCTAGTTTAAAGGCCGCTCGTAGGAGCTATGCTATGCTGGTCATTCTAAGGTACTTTACCAGGTACCGCGCAAGAGCTGTATGCTTGAATCTAAACTTGTATTCACACATCACAGCCGGCCCCGAAAAGAGTGTTAAGCCCATAGTTTTTCACGCCTGGCCTTGGGAAGTGACACTGGCAGACTAGTAACTACTACCGTGAGAATAGTCGGGACCGATGGCTTTACATGCCCTTCAAAGAATGGATTCGTTTTAATTTTTAAATAACCGCCTTCGTATTCCAACGTTTACAAAGTCAGGCTCGCAACTTGGAGTCATTCACAAGTTCGATTTATATGTAACAAAATCTACTCGTAGTAAATTAATAAATAGAATTATAAAATTAAAAAAAGATTTATATTTTTTTAATAAAACAGAGTTACGATTAACTCCCCTCCTCCCCAATGTGAATGCCGCACGCCTTGCTTAACATTTTAATATTCAAATAACAAGAAATATTGCGGTATCAGTATACGCGGGCGTTAATAACAAATTGTATTACATTCACCACATCAGTTAAAAAGTTGGTACTCGCATTTATAAGGGCTCGTAAAATTCCCAAACAGACGTTAAGATAAGGGGAGTATGATAACGAGCACCCTTAGCCCGTAAAAAAGTACTATTTAAATTTCTGTCGTTTGATTTGCATTCGCTCAAGAAAAATGTTCGTCGAATATTTTCACGCCACGCCATATCAATTTTCTTTTACTGCTTTTTGATATCGAAATGTGAACGCTATCCGATGAATTATTTTTCAACATAGCTATGAATTATTATCATACATAATGAATCTACCTTGGAATTTTCTTTGGCAGTGAATTAAATTAAACCTAATGTACAACTAAGTATTGGTTTACTTATTATAATTATTAGATGGTTTGACATAGATATTACTTATTTATTTATTTCACGTTACGTTAATGTTGAAAAAATTTATTAAATTATACCTAAGTCACACAACTAAGATTTAATGCAACAATATCCAAGTCGTAAAACTAAGATTGAAATTAGAGAACAGCGTTTGAGGGTAGATGGCAAAATATGGACAATTAGAGACGGAATTGACGTCTCGACAACGTACGAAGCGGGTGCACGGCGTGTGGCGAACCGACGAATCCAAAATGAAGCAGTTAGGCGCTCGGCGACGAATCGACGAACGCCGGAGCGAAATTCTGTTGCGACATTTACTACACATTACGGAACGGAACGCCACATGTCGACTGACGTGCATGTGCATGCCGACATTAATTTTGCACTGTTTCATTTCTGTTTTTTGTTGTTTTTTTTACTAATTGCAGACGTTGGAAAGATATATTTGATAATTGGTGACTAATGTGTGGGTACGGAGAAAGGTTTGATGAAAGATTTATTAACAGCAAATTTAGAAAATTTATGTACTTATTATATATTTCAGTAGCGATATTTACTACACAGTACGGAACGGCACATTTTGACTTGACGTGCATGTGCATATCGATATAAATTTTGCACGGTTTCGTTTTTGTTTTGTAGTCAAGCTAATTGATTTTTTAGCTATTTGTGGACGAAAACATGTATTTGATGATTGTTACGACATGTTTCAGCGCGTTGAGAGGTTTGATGAAAGTAAAGAGATATAAAGAGCCAATGTCAACTTAATTTTTTAAAGAAACACACACCTGATTGCACATTTTTTAAGCAAAAAGTTAATGAGCTCAAAGTTGCTTAACTACACTAGCGATGGTAATTTGCATTTTTGAAACGCTTTCTTAGAGTTAATTGAAAAAGTTTTTGAAAATGCTGGAGTCCTAACTATATAAAGGATGACTGAAAAGATTGATGTCAATATTTGAACCTAGATAGGTTTGGCAAATACGAAAAAAACAAGACCTGATGTATGACATGAGACTAAGTGACTATAAATTGTGCCAAATCTAATGTATAATTAATTTCTATATTTTAACAGAAACTGACAAAAACCTATAGTATTTTACCTATTCAGTTATGTCCTCTTAGAATAACCAAAATATTTCTTGTAAACTACGACGTCATTAATACAAAGTGGTTGCTGGTTGATATATTTCGGATCAAATAAGTTCCTTCCTCATCTGTAGTTCAATAAAATAATATTAACTCTAGAATGTGTCATAAAAAACCTTGTTATTGCACCACAACAGGCATAGACAAATGTTTTGTCTGCATCCAAATATCTGTGGTAAAGCCCTGTTGCATTTCATCGAACGCTGTCTCGAAGATAGGCTAGCAATTGGGTCGTGACGTAGCAAAGTTATACGTGCAAGTCGACCTGCCTTACCTCACATATAGATTCGAGTTTTCATGTGAATCACCTGCCCGGATCTGTTGGGAAGTCTGGGATTTGGTGTGTTCCCATTGCTTTCGTGTTATTGGTCCGTTGTCCAAAAGATTTGATATAGTGAGATTCGTTGTTTTATACAAGTATACGGCTGTAAGTTTATCTCAGAAATGCTGAATTGGAAATTTCTTCGCCAATTTTAAAAGTTCTAATAGAGTCACGGGAAGAGTTTAGTAAGTTCTAGTCTAAGCCGATACTATACCTTGCAATTAAAAAATAATAATATTATATTACTTTTTAATACATACATACATACATATACTCACGCCGTTAATTCCCATTGGGGTAGGCAGAGACTATCGATCGCCACTTCGTACGATCCTGGCAAACCTCTCTTGCTTCGTCTACATCCATCGATCTTTTCATACATGCTCTTTTATTCTTCATACTTCGGACGCCTGCCTTTTTGAGCACACTTTCAATTTGGTCCAAGTGTGTCTTTCGTGGCCGTCCTCTACTAACATTACCTTCCACATTAGCTCTATAGATACCTTTTACCAATTTCCTATCATCCATCCTCTCGATGTGCCCAAACCATCTCAACATTCCTTTTTCTATCTTACTTACAATATCATCTTTTACACCACACCTTTCACGAATCACATCGTTCCTCACACGATCACATAACCTAACATTACAAACTTTTCTGAGGGACCTCATTTCTACTGCATTCACTCTGCTTTCATGCTTCTTCTGCCACACCCAACATTCACTGCCATACATAAGCGACTGCCATACATAAGCGTACTAACGATATAAGGGGTAGTCGGTGCAATATAATGCTAAAAATAGTGTGATATTATAGGTACTATCAGCAAAATTACGTAATAAATAGTTTTAATAAACTCATTGGCAATTTAAAAGACTTCTTTATTGTATGAGTAAAGAAATATATATAATGATTATGACCCTTTGTTGTACTTTCATAATTTAGTTTTTTGTGCAAAAACGTAAAAACGTAAAGTGGTTCAAAAAAGATTGCTACTCACCAAGAAAGTGTATGGTGTCAATGAATGGACATAATATATATGACATTAATATCCAAACAGACGAACAGTAAAACAACGTGCCATTAAATTGCATAGTTCAAAGCATATTTGTCTTAAAATAAATAAATAGATTTTACAACCAACATTACCATGACCTGACACAGTAAACAAATCATATAAAACTTTCTGAAACATTTGCACACGAAGTTATACTAAACAAAGCTTCGTATAAAGCACAAATAAAATGGTTGCACGTGGTATAAACCTTATCGACGCTCTATTGATGAAACAAAGTTCAGAACTGGCACATTGAAACCGTGCTTTGGTTTCGCAGTTGCACTAAAGTTTTGAACTAAGATTAGTCAGCGTTTTGTTGTGTGAAAACTAAGTTACTCTACTTGTGTCATTATTTTATCTCGTTGTTTTATTTGGAACGTGCTTAATTAATTAAGCACAACATTAATGTTATAACCACTATTAATGTACGTAGTAGTATATATGTACAAGGATACAGAATTCAGACGACGTGATAGCTCAATGGGTAGAACACCGGTTATCGTGCAAACGACCAGTGTTCAAATCCCGGGGTGGGGCCTACACCAATTTGTTTTTTCTAAAGACATATGTGTGGTTAATTTATCACGGTTGTTAACGGTGAGGAAAAACATCGTGACGAGACCCACATGACTGAGTTGTACTTAATCATGTGACAGTGTATTCGTACAAAACGGCGATAGACCAGCCCCCTATCACGTGAGTACACTGTCCATGCAAAATGTGGGTACTCTGAACACTTGGTGACGATGTCACGTGATGTTTAGAAGTATTAGTACCTCTGCCAACCCCTTCGGGGATATTCGGCGTGAACGTTTACTTGAACTTTAGAAAAAGATAAAGTAATGTTATTAAAGTCATGTTATCGATTTCTGATTCGGCGCTATACAGGTCAAAAAAACTGCTACTGTTGGAAAAAGCCTTTTTACTTATTTTTTCTTGCACGAAACGACCATAGAATATCAACTCTTTATATTATTAAAGTGTAAAATGTTCAGTCTAACTATTTAAACAACGATTTTCGTCTATCGCCAAGGCAATATTATAATTTAAATTGACCAGAGCCGGCCGTCCTAATTAAGAAGACAGTACTTAAGTATCATCAATTAAAGTCTGTTTGAGTTTATTAAAATTATTCTTACAATTAGAAATGATTTTAAGTCTCTAATTGAAGCTTTTATCAAAATGTTATTGTATCTTTATATTTGAATCTAACAAAAAATGCTTCAGATTATATGATATTTAATCGTTAAAAGGATATATTATGTAGCCTTGTCTTAATATCGTTATCCAGCCAATAAACGTTCACTGCCCAATACCTTTGGACATACGCTCCTCCCAAAGATACCCTCGAATCAAATTATTTTATGTCTTGTACATCTACCTACTATTTTTATTATCGTACTGATCTCACCATTAAAAGGTTGCCTGGAAGAGATTGCTTTAAGCAATAAGACCGCCAATTGTACTTCTAGTTAATAAATAAATGGTTAAAATGTTTCTATCTGTGATGTACAATAAAGAGTTTTCTATTCTATTCTATTTTGTACCCCTTGTCAAAATTAATTATATGGTCGAGAAAAATTACTCATTACAATATTAATTGGCTGTGTCGTATCGGCTAAGAATAGCACTACCCCATTTCTACCCGTTGGTGATCGTAAGAGGCGATAAAGGGTATGGGGGCTTTATAAGTGATTTTTGTAAGTCACCAAAATTATTTATTAGTATCATTTTTTTCCCTTCCAGCTTTCAAAAGTGGCTTAGTAATTTCTCATTCCAAGGTTCTGGCTACCCCGTTTAGGGATTTATAGCCGTGAGTATATATGTATGTATGTAATGTTAATTAGATACTCTACAGATAGTCTTTGAACAAAATATTTTTGTACAATTTTTGTTTAGTACATGTTTTATACAACTTCGAGTTGCATAAAACAACAACAACTGCGTCGCATGACAGGTAGCACCTGGGGAGCTAACCCACACACGTTGCGTACTACTGCTCTCGCCCTCAGTATATCCGCGGCGGAGTATGCTTGCCCAGCATGGAAAAACTCTGCGCATGCTCGTCAAGTCGATATTGCAGTGAACGAAACCTGCAGACTCGTAACCGGGTGCCTCAAACCCACGCCCACATCAAAACTCTACCAGCTGGCGGGAATAGCACCCCCAAATGTGCGGCGTGATGTAGCAACTGCGATCGAACGGACGAAACAACTGCAAGACAGACGGCACATGCTCTACTCTCACTCACCGACTCAAGAGCGCCTTAAGTCCCGTAAAAGCTTTGCCAGGAATAAACCGCTCCAACACGCAACACCACAAGAAGCTCGCCTCGAAACATGGAAAGGGCAACTGGCGAAGCAGGACGAACTCTTTGCACCGGCAGAGCACCTACCGGCGGGGGCGTCTGAGAAATGGGCGGTGTGGAAGGGACTCAACCGGCTCAGAGTTGGCGTGGCACGGACACGCGACAACATGAAAAGATGGGGATTCCTGCCACCAGACGCCAGCACCAATTGCACCTGTGGCCAGAACCATGATAGCCAACACCTGCTACAGTGCCCAGACTGTCCTTACACCTGCACTACTGAAGACTTGCTGAAGGCAACGCCTAAAGCGATAGCGGTCGTGAAGCATTGGCTGCATGCACTATGAAGATTTGACACTCTCACACGAATAAGAAGAAGACAACTTCGAGTTGGCTTTGCTTCTAATAGTCGTGCTTTTCAGTTACATAAATAAAAAACATTTTGGCATACCTCTTCGTTTGGCACTTAATATTATTTTGGGACGTACTTTATATATTCCGCAAATGTTTTTTCTCGTCATCCGGAATCACTCTTCTAACTTTTGTAACGCTCATTTTATTTCCAAGATTTACGTGCGTGTCAAAACATATTTTTCTCACGGCTGTTTTATTTCATTCATGACTTTTAGTTATTCTCGTTTTCTAAATGTACAAAATTTGGTATACGAAAACTTTGAAACTAACTAATGAAGATTTTTGTATGTGTTCTATCCTTTAAAAACTATGTCTGGATTGTATGGATGGTAATAAAATATCTGACTCCAGGCTATATTGCGTGTATTGGGCTTATTCCGTTTATCCACCCTAAAACAGCCTCCCTAAGTCGGATATTCGGAAACGCATGTCCGTCTAGCCACCCTGAACGGGGTGGATATCCGGAATGCATATAATATGGTTCTTCCGATTTTTTACCCCAAGTACAGTAATTTACAGAAACATACACAACACAAAATGGGTCCAAGAAACATCGTGAACAATTAAATACTTAAGTTAAACATACCTACTTTCTTACTTACAGTTTGAATAAAAATATCTTACAAACTAAGGGTCTTTTTTCTGTAAATGACTGTACGTAGGCAGGGTAGAAAATCGGAAGAACCATATTATATGCATTCCGGATATCCACCCCGTTTAGGGTGGTTAGACGGACATGCGTTTCCGAATATCCGACTTAGGGAGGCTATTTTAGGGTGGATAAACGGAATAAGCCATTACACCGTGGCTGAATAATAATGTTAACAGTAACAAGTATTATAAACAAATTAAAATTAGAATAAGTGGGTTGCACGACGCACTACCCTCAACCCACAACGTTTTATAATCATTTCCGAGCACTACTAGTGATGTGCGGAACAACACAATACTCGTTCGTTCTTTTTGAATTAACTATTAAAGTAAATGTGAATATTATTCATTTCGTTTCTGTGTTTAGATACAAAAGCTGAGTGTACCTTAAATCAATTTTAGATTCAAAAATTTAACCATAGAAAGATAATGGAAAAATGTAGCAGAAGATAACTAATAGATTTTATTTTAAGCTTCAAAGGAAGAATTGTATCATGTATTATATCAGTCTTAAGACTGATTTGTCTACTGGCTCCAGCTTGGTTTGGATTATTTTATTTTATTTAATGATATAATTCTTCCTTTAAAGCTAAAAATAAAATGTATTGGTTATATTCTTCTACATTTTTCCATATGAATGATACTTCGACTAACCATGGATTGATGTTTCGTCAGAACAATATTATTAATGTTATACTGTTTTAAAATTCAAACTATAACCAAGTTATGTCGATCATTATTTTGGCAACATCTTTTGTTAGGGTCCGTTTTGTTATACCTACAAGACAAAGTAGTCATAAACTTGGTGAAACTTTACAAGTGGAGGACAAAACCTTTATGACGAATGAAACTCCAAGATATTGCCAACTAAAAGGGCGGCCGGGTCGCAAGGCCAGTAATATTTTAGCACAGAGTTATGCTCGCAGTAAAATGTTTAAGATGGGGTCGCCATGATAAAATGTACATCATATTGTTTGTAATGAATAGGTAATAGGTAATATTTTGTTATTTCGTGTATTGTGTTCACTTTGATCTCACGTATGATAATTTGAAATCAGTTAGATAGGTTACGATCTAGTTGCGATCACAAATTATTTGACATGTAATTTCATCTTATTTCATAATAAGGCTTTGTTTTGCATGAAACCTCATGCGGGGATTATTACTAATCAATTAGGAAATAAAAATAATCTGTACCAGTGGGACCCAAACCCACGACATCCGGGTCTTCACCCCGTATCTTATCTCGTTGTAATACGAGGCGTCTATAAGAGATCTTTTAAGGTTATTTGTAGTCTAACGTTGTAAGGTCGAAAACCTATCACTACATATCATTTATTTATACATCTTTTTTCCTCCAAACTTTCAAAAAGTTGCTGATAACTTATTAAATTGAGCTTCCGCTTTGACTACCCCTTTTTGGGTATATGAATTGAAAATAAGTATGTCAGAACATAAAAAAAGGAATGAAAATTATGTAAGTGTTGAAAATGGAATCATATCAACGAATTTTTTCCTGTACGGCTATAAAAGTAAGTCAACTATAAAAAGAAATAATAAGTTTTCTTTGATATTGTAATATTTGATTTACGACAGAATGATTGCGCAAGCGTTCGTTTAGTTTTATATCAAATTCACAATATCGTGGTGTTACTTTTTAAACATTTGATATGAAACATTTAGATTTAGATAATCATATATACAACTAAACATACCGGTTGGTGGCCGTAGCCGAATGTATAAATATCAAAGTGGCATTCTAAATTCTCTGCCTACTTTAGTGGGAACTAATGGCGTGAGTTTGTGATGGAATATATGTCTTTATCTGGCGTTGTCCATTTATATCTATATATGAGAGATGTAAAAATGGCATGTATGAAAAGTATAACTAATGTAAATGATGCATGAGAAGGGTTTCCAAGGATGGTGCAAAGGCAATTGATTCTCTGCCCTCTGCCCAACGTAATGGATTCGTATGACTCCGAAACGAAATGTCAGTTTTTATGAATACTGTTCACTGATTGGTCGATCGCAGTGCCCCATAAACACGTCATCTCTGATTGGTTGTTAATTAAGACGTACTTACTTCATTGTTCCTACCTACATTTAATTTGATTGTAATTTTAATTTTAGTTGCAAAAAGTTCCCAATTATAGAAATAGTATTGTCATTTTCCTTTATAACTCTAGCTATAATTCCTCAATACTACAATTTAAAACGTACTTACTTTATTGTTCCTACCTATATTGAAGACGTCCGTGGCCGAGTGGATAGGTGACTATCTTTTCGGTCTGGAGGTTAAGGGTTTGATCCGCGCTGAGAGCAACATTTATGTGATGAGCATATGTGTATTATATTATATTAAATATATCGCTGAGTTAGTATCCCATAATACAAGTGTAACTTACTCGTAGTTTGGGGTAACTTGATCTGTGTATAATATGTCCGAACGTGATAATAATTTTACTCCAACAAAAGAGTAAAAAGAAATATTTAATTCCTAGTATCAAATAAGTATTGTCATTTCTTACCCTTTATAACTCTAGCTATAATATCTCAATACCACAATGACGAACCAATCAGAATAGGAGTAGGCGAGCAATCAGAAATCAGTCAATCAGCATTAAAGAAGTACAATCTTACTAAACTGACTAGTTTTTTTTGCAAAAAACCTAGTAAGATTAGAAAATATTATAACCGTTGTCCAATTATCCGGATTTTTGCTAAATCCCTAGGTTTTTTTGCAAAAAACCTAAACATCAAATCATCCTACGACATATATATTAAAAAAAAAATCCAGATATGTTAAAAAAAGCTGTTGTAGTTCCACTCTATAAAAAAGGTGAAAAAAAAATAATCTCAAATTACAGGCCTATTTCTTTGTTATCCACACTGTCAAAAATTATAGAGAAAGTTGTTAAATTTAGATTATGCCTGTTCTTGGAAAGTAAACAGCTACTATCTAAACACCAATATGGTTTCAGACATGGAAAAAATACTAGTGATGCTATTGCGGAATTATCTAATTATATAATGGGAAATTTAGATAATAAAGTTAAAACCATCTCTATTTTTATCGATCTGGCTAAAGCGTTCGACACGATATCTCACAAAATATTAATTAGGAAAATGCAGAACTTCGGTATAGTTGGTAAAACCCTTAACTGGTTTATTAGTTACCTTTCCGACAGACATCAGATGGTTCGAATTTCTGAAGTCTTCAGTGATCCCAGGAAAATTAGCTTTGGCGTTCCACAGGGAAGTGTTTTGGGCCCAATTCTTTTTATCATGTATATCAATGACCTTTGCGAACTTCTACCAAACGCTCAAACCATATGCTTCGCTGACGATACTGTAATCAGTTTTAAAGGGAATTCTTGGGATATTGTGTTGAAAAATAGTATTAATGGCCTAAATATAGTAAAGAAATGGTTTGACGGTAATCTTCTATCTCTCAACGAAGAAAAGACCACGTATATGTGCTTTTCACTAACTAAAGCAGGGCTTCCTAAAAATAAACTCAGCCTCAAAATACATTCCTGTCATAACCAGGAACACGATTGCAACTGCAAGGAAATTTCTAAATCATCCTCTGTACGGTATCTAGGTATTGTAATTGATGAGCACCTAAGATGGGATTTACATGTGAACTTGCTTGCTGATAGAATCAGGAGACTATCTTACGTTTATGTTGAGCTTCGAAATATAGTAGATAAAAACACATTAATGTCTGTTTACTTTGCTCTAACACAGTCGCTTCTTCTATATGCGGTTGTAAGTTGGGGAAGTTGCGGATACACTTTGGTGAAGAAATTAGAAATTGCACAAAAAAATAATTTAAAAATTATGAATAGAAAGCCTAGACTTTACCCTACAGAAAAAATCTACAAAATATCAAAAGTACTAACGCCAAGGCAAATATTTATTCATCAATGTATTATGTACTTAGTCCAACATCCGGATAAATTTCCTCTAAATGACAAACCTTCTACCCTCCGACAAACCATTAGGAAAACATTTGTAATTCCTTTTAGACACACGACTTCAGCACGTAAACACTTTTCCCAAATCGCACCACGCATGTATGAATGGTTGCCTACTGAAATAAGGAATTTTATAATTTACAGCAGAGAAGAACTAGATATAAGAAAAACAAAACTTAACCTAAATAACATAAAATCAAGATCAAAATTATTTTTACTAGATGTGAATTATAAAGAGTTTCAAAATATGTATGACATTTTGATAAAAACTACATAGGTATACTCTAAAACAAATAAAATTAATAAATTTATAAATAAGTTACCTTACTTCTCGTAATTTGCTATTTATTTCTTATTGTAAATTTAATGCATGTATAGTTACTTTTTCATTTACTATATATATATATATATATATATGTATTTATATATTCCCTCTTTTTACTTGAAAAATTTTCGTTGTGGAAAATTCTCTTGTACAGACTACTCGAGTACTTAAAATGGATGGTTGGTCCTGGCACAGACTCCGGTCTATTTGGACTGCCTCGGTAACACCTAACTAAGCAAGAGATAACTGTTTTACTTGGTTCTATAGGTTTGGTGTATAAAAAAGTATTTTTAAATATATATACATAAATAATAAAAAAAAAATAATAATATATAACTGAGACTCACGGCTATAAATCCCAATCAAGAGGTACCCAAGAATCAGAATCTAAAATTCCTCAGCCATTTTTAGAAGTAGAAGGGAAAAAAAGGTAAATTAAATGATGATTGGTCTCCAGCCTCATCCTACAATCACTCAAAAGGCTCTTAACCATAAGCCACTCTTACGACAACCTGGAAGAAATAGGTTACTGATATTCAAGCCAACTCTTCACAGCATCTTGAATTTAAAGATAGATAGAAAGAAAGACATTTATTCATACATACATATACTCACGGCTGTAAATCCCTAGATGGGGTAGCCAGAGCTAAGGAATTAGAAATTCCTCAGCCACTTTTGGAAGTTACGTGGGGAAAAGATGGTGAAATAAAGGTTTTTGGTGATGGGTCTCCAGCCTCATCGCCCAGAAATCCCTTTAAAGCCCCAATACTGTTAGTCGCCTCTTACGTTCACCCACCGGAAGAAATGGGGTAGTGCTATTCTAAGCCGACACTACACAGCATAAATTTATTTTATTCATTTATACATTTATTCGTTACCACGAATACGAATTCAGCTACCAAATAACACTCATCTTCATTTGTTACAGTCAGTGATATTTCCCAATGCAAACCAATGTATATGCATGGGAATTCAAAATAACCTGTCACATAGAATGTACAAACGAGAAAATAACACAAATTATAACATAACGAGGTGTCGCGGCAATAACGAAACACAATTAGGATAATCTATGCGCAGACATTTGTAACCAATTTGCTGCGTACTCAGTTTGCCGGCGTGAAATTATATTTTGCTAATCGTATGAATGATTTGCTTGTGTGAAAATGTTGCTGCATCGACTTTTACTAATAAATAAAGGATAAATAAACAAAACAAAAACAAAGGATAGAAGAATTTTGCATTGAACGCCAATGACACTGTAGCTCAATAAGGGCCAGCGCTGACTGCCGGCATGGCATGGCATGGCAAAGGATTTCGGTACAGATATAGCATTTTTAATCTTATTACCATGAGTATAGAATTCATTTTACTTCATTTTGACACAACGATGCCGACGTTCTGTCCTACCGCGGCCTCCCTCGGCATCGTTGTGTCAAAATGAATTCTATATGGATGGCAATAAGATTTAAAATGCTGTATCTGTACCGAAATCCTTTGCCATGCCATGCCGGCAGTGAGCGCCGGCCCTTAGCAGAGCGACGGGGGCGTATATCTGAGGTCGCGGGTTCGATCCCCGCCGGTATCGAAATTTTTCTATCCTTTATTTATCAGTAATAATCCCCACATGAGGTTTTCATGAACAAAAAAATTGAATGACTTTTAGCTATTTAGAGTTTAATGTGATATTGTTTTTACAGTATATGTATACCTCTTGAGTATATGTGACCTGTATAGCAAGCACGAGCGCTATTTTATCGACACGATAACGGTTAGAATGAGATGGCAGTATACGATACTAAGTAAGTGCGTAAGAGATGGCTGCTTTATCCCACGCGATAACTAGTTTAAACACGGCTCGTGCTTGCCCTTCTGTTGTTTAAACAACCTTGTTAGCTGATTAGGACAAAAACTACCTGGAAACTGAGAGGCTTGCGGTGCAAGACCTCAATCAGGCTTACACATAAGTCTTACGTATTTTAATTTTTTGATTTTAAAGGAATGCAATTATTTCAAGGTTAAAGTGATTTGTTTAATGTAAATGAGATTATGTTGAAATGTAATTTAATACGAGCCATATGTTTCCAAATTTATTTGACGATCGTGAGATAAAGTTATCTCTATTGAATATCGTGTATTGAGTAAGATATATTCTCTGTGTTATTTGCGTTGGAAATTTTAAATATTGTCATTTTGCTGATTAATAAGACTGTTTAGGTTTAGGATAGCACTAACACCTTTTTCTTATAGGTGTATTTCAACACAGAGAATAAGAGATTTTAAAATTACTATTGGGCCATGAGGCTGTAGACCATTCACCAATTATCGTTAATTCAACCATCTTTCTCCACTCAACTTCCAAAAGTGGGTGGGAAATTTCCAAATCTCTCGTCTTGGCATCTATATCAGAAACAACTTCACCAACCCAATATTGTAAAAAAACTGTTTCTTTAAATCTTTCACCCACAATTTAAAATAAAAATATAGTACAAGTTATTAGCCAATCAGTACACACTTCAATATGTGTCAATGCAGTCATGAATGCAATTATGTGCCTAGTGTCGTGTTTTGTCGCAAAGTGTAGTAGGAAATCACAATAGGTAGTTTCCTAAACAATGTAATGGCTTCACTAAGTAATATGAGGTGGCAGGTGTGACTTACTATCGCTGATATATTATTAAAGTTGGTCTGGCAAATATTAATAAAATTTTATACAGGCCCTGTTTTCCTTACTGGTATTGTTTAGTTTAGTTACCTACAGTACGCTGTTCAATTTTGTTCAATTTTAATTAACTACTTGTGGTCTGCGCTGGCCTCCAAGGGTTGTACAATCACTGCTCATCCCATATGATATTTGGCGTGATGTTATTTACGCTCCGAAGGTTTTAGCTTTACATTGGTGAAACATTTTAAACATGGTTGATTTGTTCCTGAGCCTATTCCTTTAGCAGACCAATTATACAAACAAATATACATACATACACCCATGGCCGTAAATAACTTAATGTTAATTAATAAGACCAAATGAAAATGTATTAATTAACCAGCTGACCCGGTGATGCTTGCACCGCCCGCCGCGGGGCGCGCCGCCATCCATGCTGAATAATATTTACTTTTTCAAATAATATTTTTCCGTTTTACTTATCGTAAAATATTAAACATAATCCATACTAATATCCATCCATACTAATATTATAAATGGGAAAGTGAGTTTGTTTGTTTGTTTGTTCCGTTTTCACACCGTAAATACTGGACCGATTGCTTTGAAATTTTGCAGACGTATAGTTAGAAGTCTAGATTAAATAATAGGGTAATTTTTTCCCGAAAAAATATGTTCCCACGGGAAATCAAAAATATTGTTCGCTTGCTGGATGCATTGGAGATGGCGCTGTGTATCGTTTAAAACAACGTAATATACTGTAAACTAATATAAAAATCAAAACTACTTATATCGCAAACGAATAAAAACATGTAAATTTAGAAGCTAAATGAAACGACGATGATTCCTTGAAACTAAGGAATCCGCAAGAGTTCTCATAGGAATATCAAAAAACCTTAACACATATATGGCTCAAAATATTGCAGCGATTATATTTATTATGGATGGAATTCACATCAGACACTTTGTTAATGTTCATTTTGGAAAGATTTAGGGGTTTCATCCATTTTCATCAAAATAAATGAACATTTAAATGACAAATTTGTTTATCAATAGTAAGACTAATATGAAATAAAGCGTAATAAAAATTTAACACCGCCCCGCTAACGTCTCCGTGGCGTAGCGGTATAACTAACTACTATGAATATTTAATTAGAACTATTATGAATCAATCGTCCCGGGGGCGTATCTCAGGTAATTCAAGCTTATTGTAAAAAAAAATGTTTTGTTAGCTTAAAATAGCACTATATATAATAATAACAAGCACTATCCCTTCAATTTAGCGATTATTTTGGATAGAGATCCACCACTAATCATCCCTATATTGCCGAGCAATTGCTGCAAGCTCTCCCACTATCACCAACGGTCAGTGTAGGGGGCAGCACCGGGCCGCCGCCGCAGCGCCAAACTACTATCCGTATCTGTACTCACTAAAGATATTCTCATTTCTGAACATAGGAACTTGGTATATTTGTTTCATGATTATTATGAACAATTAAAAAGGAAGTTTTGGAACTCAACCCCTAACGGGTTGATATAGCAAATGAAAGTTAATATAGAGCTTTTTACATTTTATAATGATGGTTCACAAACTGCATCGCCCAACAATCACTTAAAAAGCCTCAATGTCCTTTATGTCATTTACAATGCCCGCGGGATTATAAATATAAAAAAACAGAAGTTGAGATAGTGTTTTGGTATTTTGGTATTATGTAAACTGGATGCAAAAAATGAAGTCCACGCGGACGAAGTCGCGGGGCAAAAAGCTAGTAATATATAAATATAAAATTTATAAATACCTATACATTATGCGCAAATCGTACAATTTTAACGAATTGTACGAATAATAAAACATCACAAGTGTAAGTAACGTAAATTATATTTAAAAATAACTCACACCATCACATCACAATCAAGAAACTAGATGAAAATGTTGCCATGTCTATTTAAAAGACAATCAAAAATTTATCAAATTTTGCACTCAAATCGAAAAGAAAAGTTGAGCCAAGGGGAAACGGGGATTAAAAGACTAAAGTCAGACTAAGATTTAAGGTATTTGTTTGTTCAATATAAAGGCTAAGTTTAAAAGCTAAGTAAGACAGTTTTCTAAAAGGCCAAAAATTTTAATGGACTTATTTACAGTAGACAACGGACACGTAAGATGTAAATAAATACATATATATATATATATATATAATTTTCAACTCAAGAGGCCTAGCATGAGCGCTTATCATAACGATATCGGTTAGAATACATAACATAAACATAAACGTTAACGCGCAATATCCCCGAAGGTGTTTGCAGAGGTATTAATACTTCTGAACATCACGTGACATTGTCACCTAGTGTTCAGAGTAGAGGGGCAGGCCTATCGCCGTTTTTGTACGAATACACTGTCACATGACTAAGTACAACTCAGCCATGTGGGTTTCCTCACGATGTTTTCCCTCACCGTTAACAACCTTGATAAATTAACTACACATATGTCTTTAAAAGACCATAAGACCATATGTCGATGGGTAGTAGAAGTATATATAAAGGTTTATTTAAAAGCGATTTCCATTTGCTCCAAAAAGATTATTTACAGTATATTGACCAACGCATTGCCAGTATTAAAGTAGCAGGTGCTTTAATAAATGCGTTCCGGGAACTGGTGACTGATAATATTTACGTTGAACCAATATGAAACAGAAACAACCAAAATATGATTTTATTCAACCGGTTATAACATACAGTCAGATGGGTTAGGGTTAATTTCATTATTAGGGCCAGCGCTGACTGCCGGCATGGCATGGCATGGCATGGCAAAGGATTTCGGTACAGATATAGCATTTTTAATCTTATTACCATGAGTATAGAATTCATTTTACTTCATTTTGACACAACGATGTCGACGTTTTGTCCTACCGCGGCCTCCCTCGGCATCGTTGTGTCAAAATGAATTCTATATGCATGGCAATAAGATTAAAAATGCTGTATCTGTACCGAAATCCTTTGCCATGCCATGCCGGCAGTCAGCGCCGGCCCTTATCCAGCGTATTATTTTAAAGTAAACAAAGACCAGGCACTGGCAACAGTCTAAACAATAATCTAAAGCTCACAAAATCACATTATTATCATTATATTATGGTGAGCATGAGCAAAGCGGCCTTTGCATTATAAAAATGTTGAGAGCCTAATTCGCAAAGACATGGATGGATTCCCGCCTGTGTCGAAATTTTTCATTCCTTTATTTATACTTTTTTATTAGTAATAATCCCCACATTAGGTTTTCATGAACAAAAGATTTAAATTACATGGATTACATGAAAGACGTATTCAGTCGAGGCAAGCTAGAGAAAGAAAATACTATTATTCTTTCTCAATAAACAGGGACCAAATAGGCATAAACGCAATAAGCCTCTTATTCTGTAGGGTTGAACAAGAGCGACAGGACAGCAAAACTCATTGAATCATTTAATCGATGCCACATGTGCACAACGAATACCATTAATGAACAATTCATTTATGGTGGACCATATAAGCATCACCCATGTCCATGTCGTTGTTTCGATAATAATGTGTTTTATTTTATTTAGCTGTGTAGTGTCGGCTTAGAATAGCACTACCCCATTTCTTCCGGTGGGTGTACGTAAGAGGCGACTAACGTTCTTGGGGCTTTTTAAGGGATTTTTGGGCGATGCGGTTGGAAGACCCATCACCAACAACCTTTATTCTACCATCTTTTCCCCACTCAACTTCCAAAAGTGGCTGAGGAATTTATAATTTCTCAGCTCTGGCTACCCCTTTTAGGGATTTAATGCCGTGAGTATATGTATGTATGTATGTATTTTATTTAGTTTTGCTAGAATTGTTAGTTCTAGTGACTGACGGCTTGGAATAGCTCTATGTCATTCCTTCCCATGGATGTTCATAAGAGCCGGCTATTAGTTCTAGTGACGGCTTGGAATAGCTGTATGTCATTCCTTCCCATGGATGTTCATAAGAGCCGGCTATTAGTTCTAGTGACGGCTTGGAATAGCTCTATGTCATTCCTTCCCATGGATGTTCGTAAGAGCCGACTAAGGGTATTGCGGTTTTTAAGTCGGGTGATACGGTTGGAGACCCATCAACAATCTCTTTCCCACTCAACTTCCAAAAATGGCTGAGAAATTCCTTATTTTATGTTTGTAATGTGTATGTTTGCATTTTTTTTTAAATATACTTGATTTTTAAGTAACAAAGTAAACTGAAATGATTTTAATACATAATAGGTTAATTTATGTCTCATTGATTGGAGATTTATCTTCATAGTGATAGTACAAAAAGAGCTTTTCATTTCCTTTAAGTTGTGATGTGAATGGTGGCTGGAAACTTTGCCCCAAATTTTGCTCCTCCTTCTTTATTAGTTGATATTTGAAACCAAGACAAGAATATTAGGTTTATTAACTTTTATGTGTATTTTGTACTTCAAAATCATACAAAGTTCATAAAAGTAGGGCACAATGGTAAAACGAAGTATAAGGCAAAAAAATAATAAAACATCTAAACGTAATGATAGACAAAAGCTTTTAAAAAGCCACAAAGTGTTTGGTTTGGTCCCATTAGTTGGCAATAGATAAGAGGACATGTTATCGTGTGTGGCTTCTTATAACTGACCTTCCTCAACAGTCTGTGGGATAGCTGGGAACAATGTTAAGGCACAAAAAAGCATTGGAGCTGAATTAAGTCAATAAATTAAAAAAAACCCCACTCAATTTTCAAAAAGTGGCTGAGGAATATTTAATTCCTTAGCTCTGGCTACCCCTTCTAGGGATTTATAGCCGTGAGTATTTGTATGTATGTAAATTTTAAATAAGTTCGTGTTTTTATTTCATTGAGATAGCATTTTTTTAACTCTTATGTTTTCATTCAATTATTTTAAATAAAACAAAAGACGTACTATTCTATTGACCATTTTGGCGTATCCAAGGGTACATCGCAGAACCGCAATATAATGTGAAGGAATATAACACTTTCAGTCAAATTGTAAGCCAGTTACTCTGTACTCTGAGTAGTTAGCAATCTACCAAACTGTATTCTAACTAGTAAATGTATGGGTTACACCTTAAATGACCGTTTTACTATCTATCATTTCATAACATTGAAATAAAATAGAATGTAGAAATTTTGGGTATACTCAGATTTATTTAAAATTTATGTGTAAAATAAACACAATCTTAATGTGCCCTGATACTTTAAAAGGTTAAAAAATAATAATCGAAAACCTCTCCACAGATTCCGTAGTGCACCGGAATCACATAAACATTGTTGTATATTTGAGTGGCCCTTGTCATTGGTCGCTGATAGCGGTTATCTCTCAGTTGGACCAAACGATGCAATTGTGCATGCTCTCTGGTCATAAATGAATCTGTTGCATTTTAGAATATACCGGTTTTTTACAAACATACATATACTCTCGCTAGTAAGTTTCCATCGGGGTAGGCAGAGACTATTGATCGCCACTTTGTACAATCCTGGCAAACCTCTCTAACTTCGTTCACATCCATCAATCATTTCATACATACTCTTTTATTCTTCATACTTCGGACACCTGCC
The DNA here is from genome assembly GCA_963576735.1 of Bedellia somnulentella. Taxonomy (NCBI): domain Eukaryota; kingdom Metazoa; phylum Arthropoda; class Insecta; order Lepidoptera; family Bedelliidae; genus Bedellia; species Bedellia somnulentella. The sequence continues at coordinate 15,513,185 of OY755184.1, forward strand.
TTTTGAAGCACATTCTCAATTTTAACCAATTTAAAAATTATTCTAATAGGTAGTTCTCGCTGCGCAGTCTAAAGTTCTAAGTGATCCTGAAGCTACACACTATTTAAACAAAAGTTGCTACACTATCCTCTCGCGGATATAGAGCGTGAAGGTATGAGTACCAAGAAAACGTTTAATTATATGCAGTTACTTTAATTAGTTACTTTAGTCTTCTCAGCTAATTATTACGATATTTTACGTTTACTCTTGCTGAATGTAAAAATCTTATACATAAAATTCACGTGTCACAGTGTTTGTCACCGAACTCCTCTGAAACGGCTGAATTGATTTAAATGAAATTTTGTATACACATTTGGTAGGTCTGAGAATAGGTATATAACTATTTGTTGTGCTCCTAAGTGAGAAGGGTTGTCTTGTCTACTACTAACATTTTATTTTTTTATTTAATAGAGAAATCATTTATATGGCTAAACAACGTTTTCCGGGTCAGCTAGTAGTATCATGTAAAACTATTTCTTCAATTAGGAATGAGATTGTTTTATGTTATTATTTTGTAAAAGATTAAGTTTGTCATTCGCAAGAGACAGCTCGGAATAAAATTTTCTATAAGAATAAACAACGAAACTATTCCATAAATTGTTTAAAATGAGTTTGGTTTTTTTGAAAAAAGGTTGTATAGCAACGTCCTTCCCGGCTCAAGTGAACGGAGCGCGCCGAGTACTTGCAGGTTTAATACGATTTTTGTGCTTTTTATTCTCAAACGAGAAAAGTCCGGTTTTTTAAAAGTAACCTTTTCTGTTTGTTGCTATGCGGTTAGTAGGGTTTTATGCGATTTAATGTAATTGCAGGAAGTCAAGTTGTATTAGTATTTGCGGGCTTGGTATTTTGAAATGCAATTTTGACGAGTAGCGAACGAGCATAAATATTGAATTAATGATAGACTTACACATTTAGCAAAGATAATGAATATTTAAGTTGGGTTGATACTCCATCCATAATATAATAATTGTATGCTCAAGTTATAAATATTTCTGCCACGTAAAAGTGGCATTCTAGTCTTTATATGCTGTAAGAATTTTAATTAAATTTATCGTATTCGAATAAATCCTTACAAATACACTTTTTTAACACTTGCGGTTTTAATTGATAAACATAGATATACTCACGGCTATAAATCACTAGAAGGGGTAGCCAGCGCTAGAGCTTAAGAATAGAATAAGAAGTTCCGCAGCCACTTTTGGAAAGTTGAGTGGGGAAAAGATGGTAAAATATTTTTTGCTGGTGATGAGTTTTCAACCGCATCGCCCAAAAATCTCTTAAAAGTCCCATTTCTTACTTACACCCACCGGTAGAAATGGGGTAGTGCTATTCTAAGCTGACATTACACGAGGGCATAAATATCAAAAAGAGGTAGCCAAAGTTTCAGAACTAGAAACTCCTCAGCCATATTTGGAAGTAGATAGAGGACAAGAAGGTAGCAATAGAGTATCGATGCGTTTGGCATCGCCCAAAAATCTCTAAAAAAAGCCCCACACCCTAAGCCGCCCCTTACGACACCCATAGGAAGAAAGGCGTATCTAGTAATACTCTAAGCCGGCATAAACGGCACAAACAAATGATGTGGGGCAAGCCTATCGCTGCTTAATTTTGATACACCATACGTAACACGACTAGTTTAATCAGTTATAACCACATAGTAAAGGGATTTGTGGGTATAACATTCCCGGGGGACATCATAACAACAAAGAAACTTGATAGAAAATGCAATAGAATTCTTTACGACTTATACTTTGACCTGAGGGTCATTAATGTATCGCGTATTTGTTAATCTCTGAGTATTACTCAGCGAATCATGTTACGAACGTAAAAATAACTGAAGGATAATCACCAAGACTTATCATAATTTTTTTAAAGGACATTGGCACGGGCAGCGCATCTTTTATGCCGCATCACGAACATTCCGCCTCCTTTTCCTCTGTCCACCGGAACCGCGCTGCCAACCGAACGAACGAAACGAAGAAACAAAACTTTAGTCAGTCACTCGTTGATATCGCTAGAGGTCGGACGCTCGCTTCATCGATACCGACGTATCGCGCGCATTCGATACGTACGATACTTGTATTAGAACAGTGATAAATCTGACAGTGCTCAGTGGATTTGTAATTATCTGTGCCAATTAACACTATCATAATACATAGCTGGAGTTTTTTGGATGGTTCCTATTCGATAAAGGTCGGTGTTTTATGCTTTGCGAATGTTAATGCACATAAGGATTGGATGCGATTGGAATGTCACTTGTCTTGCTTGAGTGTCTTGACCGGTTGTGCGGGTCTTCGTTAGCATGACCGTATGACTACATATTGGCAAGTAACTAGATATTATTTACAATCATTAGTATAATCGGATCAACGAGAAGTCATATGCTCGATCGGAAGCTCAAGTTGTTGATCTTCGGTACAAGTTCAACGACTTTGTGAAGTCGTCTTCTTTTTTGTGTCGATTTTGTAAGCAGTTTAACAGCAAAAACGAAGTTTCGAACTGGTTTTTATACGGTATCATGGGAGGTTAATTCGTGGATGTTTAGATTGATTTAAGATAATGCATGTGCGGGGCATGTGCTGGAAGTTGGAAACTTATTAGAGTAGAGTGCTTCTAATTTCTTTGTCTATTTTTTAAATCGTAATCAAAATAGCTATAAGGACGCAATATCATGTGTTAATTAAATGTCACATTTAAAATAATATGTCAAAAATTCAATTATAAATAAAATACGGCTTAATGAACAAAAATTGGAGGAATAACACAATACCTTAGATTGATTGTGTTAAAAGTACCAAATTGGTAAAAACGCTGATCAATCACAATCATATGCTTTAAAATTATATAAAGCTTTGACTATATCATCATTACTCCTCAGTATAAACGAAACTCAAGACCTCAGGGCTAGTAAGCCGCATCTGTCTTTATTAATTTATTTCCCATCTAACTAGAATTCAATAAGAAAAATAAATGCAAACTTTCAAACAAAACAAAGAAGTTTAAGTTACGATCAGTTGCATTGGAAACTCTTTTAATTCATTGTATAAAATAAACCAACTTGGACAGAAGTAGTCGGAATATTTATAAAAACATAAAATATGTCGTCAAGTATATTACATACATACATATGCTCACGCCATTAATTCCCATTGGGTTAGTCTGAGACTTTCGATAGCCACTTATTGTACGATCCTGGCAAACCTCTCGAGGTTTGTCTACATCTATCATTATTTTCATGCATGCTCTTTTATTCTTCATACTTCGGACGCCTGCCTTTTTAAGCACACTCTCTTTTTGGTCTAAGTGTGTCCTCCGAGTTTATATCCATTAAAAAGTAACAAAACATCTTAATAATTATTGCTCAACTTAAGGGCAGTATTTGTTAGGCAATTTTTCGAGTGTACTATAAATTATTTGTTTGCCCCTAATAATCATATTATTCAAGCAACGTCCACAAGTAAATATATATGCGTAAATTGGCACCCTTCGATGAACTGGGATGATGTTATTTAGTTTTCTGTAGTTAGGTATTCTTCAGTATCTCTTGATCGTAATATTTAATGAGGAACTTTATAATAGTGCATCGCTGTAATTTGGAAATCAATAAAGTAATTTTATAATTGGCCAAGCCTAGCACCTTTCCCTGGGCCTTTAGCATAGATAGCAAACCTTTTGATTCCGTGTAATCTGTAAAATGATTACAAAAAGTCAACCAGACATAATGTCGCTTTGTATTGTTAAAATTTGTTGCAAACGTTATCTCCAACAAACATACAAATTTATCCTGTTATGTATAATATTAGATAGATTAGATATTGCACGGTATACTTAGTTCTATGAAAAATAATTCATGTATTATTATTGTTTATCCAAATATGTGAAATTATTTTGAAAACCTTGTAGGTATTCCATAGGGAAAGTATAGATTTAAACTCATATAATTTGATAGAATTCATACCGATAAATAGTTAAGTTACATTAAAAATTCTGAAGAAACAACCACTCATTAAAGTATTGTAAGTTTTTTAAATACTTAGTAGGTAGGCATCATGTATTTGGAAAATACAAATACAACATCAGCTTACATTAAATACACCCTTACAAGTAAAAGTAACTTTCACTTGAATAAAGATGTTCTATAGTTCATATCCACCTAATATTAAGCTGTTAAAATATATGAGAAAGTTAAGGGGCTCCATAAAACAACAGATTAAAGTGGAAGGTGAAACGAATTCATAAAGATTACGACATTCACAACACAATAAGACATCAAATATTTCTAGTCAATCTCTTCGTCGAAAGGTGCCAATTTAAAGATTATCTATACGTATTTCTGCAATTCTCTACGTACTAAAACTTAACTATAGCTCTGTGTTTAAGATGCAAGACTTGATATTTTTGGTGAAAGCCTAAACCCAAATACATGACTTAGCGTTTCACTCGCAAGTCTTGCAACGCAAGTTTAGTTTTAGAAAGAGGAGGCCTAACAGTATTTGAATAAAACTCATTATTTTATATGCATTCAACATATAATGAATTATTTTAAAAGCTAAAATTACATACGAACGAGCTCACGTATACATACAAAATACTCACGGCTATAAAACAGAATTAGGGGTAGCGAGGGCATCCGAATTACAAATTCGTTAGACTTCTCTTGGAATTTGAGTAAAGAGAATGTTGCATAACACAATAGGGTTGGTGATGGTATTGGGTTCGCAGACGAGCGATATCGCCAAAATAATCACTTATAATCCTAAAAACCATAATTACTTGGAAAGGCACCTGAGGAAAAAAATAGGTTGGTGCAAATCTAATCTACAAGGTTTCAATACAAAAGCTTAAGTAAAACATTTAATTCTCTACGGTATTTCTCAAAATGAAAAGTCACAATTACATTACACGCATTCAAAAACACATTATAGTTACGACTACACGACATGTTAAAACATTATGAAACCCCTTCACTAATAAAAGGTCAGTTATTCGGAATTATGATCACAATATGATGAGCAGACAATGAACCGAGAGATTACAACCGGCCGTATGTCAAAGGAAGTTAATGATAACATCCTATTGTACATACAAAATTGGCAGTAATTTTAACGTGGAAATGAACAATTTTGATTTAAAATTGAAATGTAACTGAAAACAGCCTGCAATTTAACTACTCGACAATGGTACTGTTTTTTGCGATAAACTTGCATACAATATATTTTCACGCCTATAAATCCAAAGCCGTTGAATGAGATATTCCTCAGCCACGTTTCGAAGTTGATAGGGGAGAAGATAGAAAAAATAAAGTATCCTTGGTGATGGGTCTCCCACCGCATCGCCGATAAATCCATTTAAAAGGTTGATTGAAAACCTTTAGTCGCCTCTTACGAACATCCACGGAAAGGAATGGCGTAGAGCTATTCTAAGCCGACTCTACACGGCACAAAACCTATCTTCTATAGGAAACATGCAATTCGTCATTGCGTGTTCCAAAAGAATAAGACTTCTCATTGGTCATGGCTATCAAGGCAACTTAACTCGCCAAGAAACCTTGATGTCGATTGTAAACGAATTATGAAAGTACCTAGCGTACCTTCACATATTAGTCGGTGCGTCCTAAGACCGTGGTTTCCGCTCAGGCGCAGGATGTCATTAAAGTACGGACGTTGGGGTTAAATTGAAGACATTCAATTTATAGTTATTGCAATTCGCCAAGATGTTGCATTAGGGTATTTTTAAGAGTAAAATTAAAGTTAGATCGACTCCACACATAAATACATATACTCACGCCATTAGTTCCCATTGGGATAGGCAGGGACTATCAATCACCAATTTGTACGATCCTGGAAAACTTCCCTACATCTTCCCTTCATTACATCCATCAATATTTTCTTTCTTTCTCTTTTATTCTTCGTTATAATGAATGTAATGACATATTCCGGCTTTTGACTTCTTCAACGTACTTAACAAAGTTCGTTTTCCTTTAATTGATTTCGAAGCCGTATATGTAGGGTTATTACTTTAGTTTGTTTGGCATTCAAGTCTGGTGCCACGTTTTAATCGCACTAACTTCCCACCGTGGGACTTTGCTTGAACAATCGTAAATTCGAAGCGAACACTGCTTGCTAGGTGTTTAATTATACAATACGCCCGAACAATGTCTCGCTGTGCGTTATTGTCTTAATTGTGCTACGAATTATGCCCGATAGTTTCAAGCACTACACATGTTATAAATAATGTGCACGGCTATACGTCAAGTCTGCAAGTGATTGATTAATAATGCCTTTTTGCTTTGTGAGCTCGAGTGCGAAATGCGCTTGGGAATACAACTTTTTACTTTCTTTCCCACTCGGCCCCGGTGTGAACGAGAATCGGTGGAAATAGTTCGGACTCGATTAGTTATTTGCGGTCTACGTTGTGTTGTAGGACAAATGAGTTTGTTCTTGAGAAAATTTCATTTTTCCGCTCAGTCGTGTGGCTGTGGTTGTGTATTTGTGCTTACTTGTACGTGCTTTGTTTTGTTGCCGGCTTTAAACGGAATTTTATGCTTCTCTTGCCGATATTTTTCTTAATTCGAATTCAGTATTGATTCATTATTAGGAAACCTGAAATGAAATGTTAAACATAGTTTTTACCATCTTATAAATCCACGAGAGAGAGGGCAGGATAGGTTTCGCATGTATCAAAAGGTTGATCAATGTAAATAGTCGCGACAGAGTTTCCAAGTGGCGATCGATAATCTCTGCTACCCCAATAACGCTACCAGAAAGTCCTGTCAAGAAATACTTGTACTATGTGATGGAAGTTCCTACTTTCAATGAGGAAAAGCAAATACATCTATGGATATACATATTACATTGCAACAAACAGTTGTAATGTATGTTTGCGATAATGATTCACACATACCACAGTGATGTGGGCGTAATATCAATAATATTACAGCCATAATCTTCTATACATTTGTTACACATTGATAAGACCCTAGCGAGTAATCAATTCGAAATAATATTTCAAAACCGCTCTAAATTAATTTACCAAATAACATACTGAATATGAAGTGTGTAAAATGTTAAAATTACCATATACATTTAATAATAACTACAGTTGCATGTAACACAAAATAGAAATGAATTCATTAGAATATGTATGCAAATACGCTCAAGGAAAATAAACTGTTTCGCCCTAATAACAATCCAGTGAAATTAGTCGAATAATTTGTTTAATAATGATTTGAAAAAGTACAATTTGCCGCGTCGTAAACATTCAAACATGAAACCCACGTCATTACCCCTTCGAATAATATGTAACGAAACGTTAAATAAGCACAGGTTTGCCCGTGAGACTCCGAGCGTGGACAATTATTTTGCATCGGAACGGAATGGAATATTTTTATAGACTACAATTTTATTTCACCACATAAATTAAATTAGGTACATGACAAGTTGTTTCCAAGATAAAAGACTTCATTTTCCCTCGTGAAATGTTAGTTACACCAAGAAATTGTGTTTGCTTCTTTTAGTTACATTACATCGTGTTTTCTGTCATTTCCTTTATTTTGTTCGCTGCAGCGTTCTTTGATATTGAGAAGTTTTAATTGAGAGAGACTCGGATCTTGTTGTGTTACTCATTTGTTAGTTCGTATTATAAGACGGCGTAATTAATACAAAAAAGCTTTTTTAAACGATACCAACAATAATGCTTTGTACTAAAATCAACGAATAAAATTGATATTTACGACGATTCTGTGCGAAATATAAAATACTTATACATACAATGACAATGAATACTTATGATCCAAAGAGGGTATTATATAATATTTTGAGGTGAAATGCATTACAAACTATGGTTTGTAAGTAATCTTTTTTCAAGGGCATACCGTAATTAACAGCAAATAATAATCTGTTAAACAGATCAGTTCATTCTTGTCAATAATTCGAACAATTTCAAACGAAACCGTAGATTCTAATCAATTCTACAAATAAAAACCAAACACCTATCGAGGCTTTTCTCTAAAACGTTGTGAAATCCTTTGAATAGAAATAACTCTATTCATACGGTCACACGCTTAATAGTGAATGGTAATTGCCAATATTCACCTTCACTTTGCATATGAACACTTTATACGACACTTAGGAAATAATTTTTTTTATTACTTTTGACCATCGACTGCCGATGAAAAGTGAAAAGCGTCTTTCCATTTATTGATTAAATATCAGTCGTAGGAACTCGGAACTCATGTAAATTATTTAAGCTGGAGACCGAAGGATGTAAACATTTTTGGCGGATTCAATTTATTATAGGGACCGGTTATTAATATTATTATAGAATGGATATATATATATATATATATATCAATTCCAAAAAAATCGAGATTTTTATTATTTGAGTTATTACACAAAAAAGATAAATGCGAAATCTACAAAGTTAAATCAAACATTGTGAAATAAAATTAAAATATATCAGACTTCGGATAGAGCGAGAAAATATACCGGCATCGAAATTCGTTTGGTAAATGTTCAGTGATTGGACGTAGTCGTAAAAAAGCCACAAAATTTCACGTGTTCAAGTATTGAAACCAATAAAACATAATGCAATGTTCTGGTTTGTTTAGGTATCAAATCTAAATTAAAACTTATCAATATTTTTTATAATAGCAATATATTTTAGAATTCCTAATATGTATCCCTCTAATCTATGTATTGTTATGTAAACTGGTCGTATTAGTATTTCTATTAATATTTTTGTAAACCACTATTATAATCACGGTCTTAAACTTCAAGAAGAGGTTGCTAGAACTTGATACTAGAAATTTCACAGCCTGTTTTGGAAGATGTGCGGGGAAAAGTTTCGGGTCTCCTGTTACATCGTCTATAATCTATTTACTATATACTATTATATACTATTACCTATATACTATTTGCCTTCTTCGATAAGGGTGAATATTATATTGATTTATTAAGTGGATAGAATAATGAGTGCTAGATATAACTTTATAAATTATTAAAAATATATCCCTGATCGGAATATTATCAGTAGGATTATCGAGGTTTATGTTGATGAGGCAGATAGCTTATTTTATTAAATTAGTTAAATTTGGATTTAAGGGGATTTTTATCATATAATTTATATTTGCATTAGTATGTTAAGTACATGACATTGGATTATTTCTGACATTATAGAATTACATAATTATAATCTTTATCCTTTACCCATATACCTGTTTTTAAAGTAATACCTTAGTGAACTTTTGATGATTGAAAAGTCAGTTTAGTTATAAATCTGATAATTATATTTTAAGAAGAAGAAGAGACATTTATTCACATTTGAATTACTAAATGATACTTACAAAGTTTAATTACACATTAAAACAATAAAAAAAGGCTTAAAAAAACAAGCAACACATTTTGCTGTATTACATTATTACGAACAAATTAATAATTGATTAAATTATTTTTTATCATTTTCTTGTTATTGTGTATTCTGCTCGTATTATTAATTTGACAATTTAGACATTTGGATTTGGTTGCTCAACAATAAATATCTATTACAGCCGCGGGAAGAAGTGGGTTAGTGCTGTTCTAAGCCTCACTCTGCTTGATTTTCCATTGTCAGCTTAAAGAAAATTACCTATATACCTATGTTTTTCAGCGATACCGTAACAAATCTAATAATTGCGAAGAGACATGATATTCATCCCTAAAATTCCACACGAAACTGAGCCATCTTAACTAATTGACATTAATTACAATAATAATTGGTTTAGTGAGACTCGCGAGATGATCTTCATTAAAAATGCAACTCCATTAAATTTCGCTTTTACTAGAAATGCTGGCTAATACGAAATGCAAAGCGGTGGATGTTGTTACTGCTTCCTGGTAAATTGTCTTTCTGTTTTATCATCCTTATGAGACCAATATAAGTACATACATATAGGTATATATACTAAATGGGGTGAATTGGGGCAGTGCTATTCTATGCTGACAATATATAGCAAATATAATTGTATCTATAATATAATAATATTATTGGCATAATAACCAACTTCTTATCTATGTGTTTCTTGGTACTAAATATAAATATCATAAGCATACAAAATATGTACCTTAAGGCTGATGCAAGCTGCTGGCCCTATTTTAAAGAATACTTACAAGGTTGTTTAAATTCAACTTCTATTCGGAATGTATAAAAACAAAAAGCTAAATTGAAAACGTAACGCTGATGAAGATGGCAAAAAATGTAAAGCTTAGATTTATTTATAGTTTTTATATATCGGTTTTATTACATGACATTCAGTTTCTAAAATAATGCTTTTTGTTACATTTCTTCATTTTGGCATATAAAACTACTTAATTCGAAAAAAAAATATAGCTCTTATGCCCGTAGCTTCTTTCTTTCAACTTCTTTCAATGTTTAAATGATAAAATAGTAACTTAAAGGCGGAATAAACGTCTAGAACTAGTATTTTCACGGAACAATTTGCTACATACAAATATATTGTACGTAAGCTTTTATGATCTCACTATTCTCAGTAGAACGTGACTGAGTTACCAAGGTATTTCACTAAGTATGCTTTTTGATTGATCTAGTAAGTAATTACGGATCAATTCATAGATGTGCACTTCCGTATTATTGAAGTGATGCAATCACGTTTGTTTGTAAGCGTTTTGGTTAGACGTATATTAATTGTGTTTAGTTTCTTTGTGTTCATGTTATTATTGAATTTAATGATAATTTGGTTTAACTATCAAAAAACTATAATTACTATAAATATTCTTAATAATACTCAAGCTCGTTATTATCTTTTGGGATATATCATCAGATATAGATATCTATATCGGAGGGATTCTAATGATCCCTATAGACATGACGATTATAATTATAAAAAGTTCATATATATGTAAAAAAACAAGATTACGGTTAATTTTTAAAAAAACTAACCAAATTATGATTTTATTTTGTAAGAATTATCAAAAGAAAAAAAAATCAATAGGCGATAATCTCAAAATATAACTTTATTAGGCACAACACAAACACATCTAAACCGGGGCGACGACAATAACCAAATAATCTCCCCAATCGAACACAAAGCTGTTTACGAACAAGAACAAGCAATCAAAATTCATGTGACCTCGTGTGTACCTGTTACCGATGCTATTATAACGGACCGATGGCCAAGAGGTTAGCTCAGATGATGACCGCTCCACAAACATCGGGTGTTGCTTCATACGGTAATGATCGGTTGTGTTTGCTTTTAAGTACGTTTGTCATGTGCTGTTGAAATGAAAGTAATAGCTAATGCGGAGATAAAGATCTTTATAAAAATGGAAACCAGATAGACGTCTTTAAAAATTAGTCAACTACTTTTCGAAATTCGGAGTTGACACATTACTGAGTAAAAGATCAGAAGCTAGAGCTTCAAAGGGCAAGGTGGGAGAAAGAAGATGGATCTAAGGCTGTTGGTTATTGATTATCAAAACAACGACATTTGTTCACTTATAATTCATAATGCATCAGAATGTTTGCGCTTCTTCTGTAATCGGGAAACTGCAGTTAAAGGTATTTTTTTCATGATCGGGTAAGTTTTTTATGCATATTTTGGATTGTGAATATGCATATATTTATTTTCATACACTTCATCAATACCATGTTCTTAGACAGAAATCAATAGTAAACAAAAAATAAAATAAAAAATAAAAAGCATTTATTTTCTAGAAACATGAGTTCTAACTCAGCCATTATCAGGCGATGCAAATTTATATTATTGTATTCCGCATCACATATTGCTTATCTATGCTGTTGTAAATCATTGTAAGTTATTGTGCTCTCGCGCCGGTTATCTTTACGTAGGCAGGTTCGTTCGACATGCGTGGTCGTGTTGTTTCCTGTGTGCATGTTTGCATGTTTGCGTGTGCGTGTGCATGGATACGAAATGTGCATTGACTTGTCACGTCTAGATTTTAAGTATATTTGACTGAGGTACTGTTAATGTCTTTAGTTTCTTTCCGATTATCATCGATTAGTTGCTTTGAGCATACGAATATTGATTATCGTTTGGCTAAGGCTTTTGAACAAGTATATTACTATTTATAAACCACTTTTATAAGTTCAGGGGGATAACTTATTTAAGCATAAGATTACTGCTGATGACTTTATTTAAAACCATTTCGCCCACCAATGAGTTAATATGGTCAAAAACTCGCATTTTACTGATGGGGTAGGGTTATTTTAAGCTGGCGACACACAGGGAAGATATGATGGTAAATATGTATTTAACTAATAAGAAAATTAACAAACAAGCGTTTGTTGAGTAAGTTATATATAAAACAGTACTGCAGACATTTTTAATGATATGCACATTGGATAGTATATTAAATAAAACTTTCTTATGATAACAAGGTTATTTGATCTTACTCGTATTACATAAAATTTCCCGTAGTTGGCGGTTCATCGATATTAAATGTAAATATTTAACTTATTCGCCTTCACAGTGATTTGTGTTATGATATGAGATAGTGTTTTAGTATAACTGTTCTTCGATTGAATATATAACACTGTTTTCATAACTTCTTTCGCTTTCAATACAAGGGGAGTGTATGTGTTTGTTCCTTTATTATAACAAACTTATTTTTTTCAATATTGATGAAACAAACCCCAAATATTTTTATTTAAAAGCCTTTTATCTTCACAGCCTATTTGTTTAACATCTACAGGACGTAAAGTTCTTTGCAACAAGAAAACTTGTACATATTACATGCCCTCTTGTGGGCACAAAAAGCCGGTATAGATGTAGTGTAGTGTATGTGTATTGTGCAGCAAGAACACAAAAGAGGGCCGCCGATGAATATTCAGCAAACACTTGACTCGCCGCCGCCGCTACGCCGAGCCGAGCCACGCTTGTCTAACAGCAGACACACACACTTTAAAATATTACATTACATTACATTACATTACATATACTCACGGCTATAAATCCCAAGAAGGGGTAGCCAGAGCTAAGGAATTCTAAATTCCTCAGCCACGTTTGGAAAGTTGAGTGGGGAAAAGACGGTAAAATAAAGGTTGTTGGTGATGGGTCTCCAACCGCATCGCCCAAAAATCCCTTAAAAGCCCCGACACCGTTAGTCGTCTGTTACGTACACTCACCGCAAGAAATGGGGTAGTGCTATTCTAAGCCGACACTACACAGCGCTTTAAAATATGTATGGATGAAACACCAAAATTAAGCTTGATGAAAGGGTTGCTTTTTATACACAGTTGATAAACTTTTTTTTAGATGTCCTGATATGTAGTGTATGTATTTATTTAAATAACTTAAGAAGAAACCGTTGGTGACGAATTTTAAATTATATAGTTTTTTTTGGATAAAAATCGTTAATTAGCCACAACAATATTTTTTTAATCTTTCAGAAATATACCGTAGAATTAGTTGTTAAAACTTACAATACATTTTACATTAACTATTTTCCTTTGTTAAGATTGATTGTGACAATGTCGAAACAATTAAACTACAATGGATCACTACCCAATTTTATTAAAACTGTGTGTGTTCAGTATTTTTCTGAGTTCCAATTCTAAACATTAAACTGTTTTCTGTTTTTACATATATTTATTGAATGACATATTTTTCCAAAATTTACATAAAACATGCCGTGTAGTGCCGGCTTAGAATGTCGCTACCCCTTTCTACCCACGGGTGTCGTAAGAGGCGACTAAGGGTATTGGGGCTTTTTATTGGATTTTTGGGCGATGCGGTTGGAGACCCATCACCAAAAACCTTTATTTTACGATCTTTTCCCTACTCAACTTCCAAAAGTGGCTGAGGAATTTATAAATCCTTAGCTCTGGTTACCCCTTCTAGGGAATTATAGCCGTAAGTATATGTATGTATGTTACATAAAACAAAGGTTAATAACATAACCGCTCGATACACCGCCCTGCAACCCGCTCTCTCGCTGGCCCGACAATGTAAACCAACAAAACACAAAACAGCAAACGAACGAGAATTGGAAGTACATCAGTCTCGTTATCAAGGAAGTTAATACTAACATGTTGTTGCTACAAATCTAACAATCTTTTATCGCTGTTTCATACATACATGTATACGTACATATGTATAGGTCTTGGGGGCATGTTGTATTGATTTACAGGCTTGTTGCAAGTGCAATGGTGACCGTAAAATATTCTTACTCGTTTTTTATGCACTGGTTAGTATTGCGTTGAACATTGTCAGGTTGTAAATTTGTTAGCTTGAGTTTTGTTGTAATGCTATTTTGATGGATTGGGATTTAAATTTAATTTTATAAGTCGTACGAATGTTTTTGTAGTTGATAAATGATAATAACTAGCAATTAATTTAAAAATTATCACATACCACATATGAATTTGTTGTTTTTGGGACAACTCAACAGTAACAAAATGCATATTCGGAGCAGGGTGATAAGGCAATATTCTAACACGCTGCTTTACTTCGGGTTGGTAGTTAACGTTGTCGTTGATGATTGAAATTGCCTCCGAAGCACATAATCGTCTTATTTTGTCAACAAGTGATTCAATGTTCTGTTTCTTACCAAGCTGATTCAGATCTCACAAAGTGGTTATGTGAGTTTATCTTCATTTAAACGTTAGCTAGTCCATTGTCTGTATTATATTCTCATTCATCATATCTGTGGACGCTTTTAATTGGCGTTTAATTATGTATTACTAATAAGTTCAACCATAGCAGTAAGCATCCCAAATGTAATAAAAAAGAATAAGCAATCACTTTAATACCAATCTATAGAGATTGATAAAATTTGAGTGTTGTAAATATTAAAATAATCGCTTTGAATTAATTGAATAAAGAAATACGGTCCAGGATACAAAACTATGTATTTTTTGTCTGTCTGTTTGTTCTAGCTAATCTCTAAAACGGCTACACCGTTTTTACTAATAGTGTCGTAGAGCAAAGCTTAAGCTATCTTTTTAATACCCGTGCGAATCGAGTGCGGTCCACTAGTTTTTAATACATATTGCAATATTTCTCATGAAGGCTTGTCATTCAAAGTTTTATATGAAAGGCAGCCATTGTTTTAATTTAGTGTTTTTTCCATAGAATCTATTTCGAAATTTATACCTCGGATACAGCATAACTTTGATTCGGGTTTCGATTGCAATAACCTTTTATTCCCCACGGCTCGTGAAAAAAACCTTTAACTCTTTTTACGTATGCACAAACGTAATACGTTTATATGTGGTGATGTGTTGAAAAAGTATTGCAATTACACAGCCAGTGGCTGTGTAGTGTCGGCTGAGAATAACACTACCCCATTTCTACCCGTGGGTGATCGTAAGAGGCGACTAAGGGTATAGGGGCTTTTAAAGTGATTTTTGGGCGATGTGGTTGGAGACCCGCCACCAAAAACATTTATTCTTCCAAAAGTGGCTGAGGAGTTTTTCATTCCAAAGTTCTGGCTACCCCGTTCAGGGATTTATAGCCGTGAGTATATGTATGTATGTATGTATGTTTTGCAATTAGCAGAAATATATGGTGTTTTATATTTCATTACTTCTACGAACGAAGTATAAAGATATTTTTCATCGGACTAAAAATGTATGCAATCAAAGAAAGGGTTTCATAATAAAATCACTACTGCTATTTTACTAAACATCAAAATTAAGATTAACACGGTTTTGCGTTGCTTTGGTGTTTGTAATGAAAAGAATCGACATGAAAACTATTTACCTCATTTATACGATGATGCAATTAATTCGACCATAAGTTCTTGATAAAATTTTATCAAGGATACAATAATTTCAATTCAATAAAAGATTACAATTCCATCAGCCGATTACGATCTGTACTTTTTCAAAGAACTACTCGTATCTTGTTTTTGTATTTTTTCTGTGAATTTAGGCTACAATACAACTAATGTTGATAAGAAACAGATTAACCACTAAATCTGATAAGCAATCCATTAATTAATTCCCCAGTTTTGGTAGTCTTAATGAATTTTCATATTAAGCGCGCCAACGTATTTGCTATTTAGTATTCCGTAAACATGCCGAAGCCTCCTAACTCCCAAGAGAAACAGTTTTGTAGCTTTAACTGCGATACGAATGGGGAAGATGAATAATGGAATCTGCAGGGAGACTCTATTTAGCATTTAAACACTATTTTAGTTTAAGCTCCGGCGAAAATAAACAGTCTTGGGTTCTTGGAACTGTATTGTCATGTTTATTAATATTTTTTTTCTATTTAAACTGTTTTAGTTATTTATGCTTATTTATGCAGTGCATTTTATGCCAACCAAGATGTTGATTCGATTATTCGGTTATTAAAAATAACCATTGGTAATATAATAATAACATGCAATATAATTTCATAACTAAGCATTTTATTCTCGATTTTACAGTTAAAAATTAATACGCAGTATTGAACGATTATAATTATATTTCCGACAAACCTTAAATACATGTTGTATTCGAAAAATAAATATATTTTACAGGAAACCAATAATGTATCGAAACAAACAAAACGTATTTTTTCCATTTCTCAACCTTAATCATTCACTTCATAATTCTATGCAAAAAGAGATTGAAACAACAAACTTTTGTAGGGAATCTTTTACTTAAGTCTTGAATTTGATAATTAGTTTATAAACGATTAAGATTCACCTAATGATAAGATAATTATGAGATTTGATGCGGTGACTATCGTGGCGGATGTTTTCAAACATTATGCAGTTATCAAAGTTTTCAGGGAAAACCTTATCTTTAGTTGAAGCAGTAAATTAATTACACAATTAATAGTAATAAAGTATGATTACTTATATGTGTATTCCCCTGTTATATAAAATGTAAATATTAATAAATAGGAGAGATATAAAATGTCAACATAAATAAACGTGTAGCATTTCGTTATCATCTGTAAAATAGTACGTCACGCAAGATTTTTATAGTTAGATAAAAAGTTATGAATTGAGAGAACAATCTTATCCCCACACAAGTCCCAAAAGTGGCTAAAGAATTTATTACTCTTAAACTCTGCCTACCCCTTTTAGGGATTCATAGCCGTGGGTATATGTATGTATCTATGAATTTAGACCCTTATTTGACCACTAAGAAACAGCTGTTATTATTCTTTGTTAATGGTCATATTAGGATGATTAATATCACAGACACTCAACTCATTAAAAACTCTGTTAATTTAAAACATGTCGGTAAAATGAAAGTACTTATGTCAATTTATTTAACACATCGAGTGAGAGTAGGATAAGATTCCAAGTAGCTTCTCATTACAATATTGACCCAAGGCGCTCGTGAAATCTTATTTGAATGCCTCTCGGTTTGACTAATTGAGAAATATGAAGGTTCTGCTTGCTTTTTGAATGTTAATGAAGGATCACTTCTATTTGAAACAATTAATGACCAGTTTTTTGTGATTAGACAGGAAATATATATGCGTCACAGCACTAATAAAACCATCCTGAAAATATTCACTAATTAGTGTAATTTTTTAAATATTTCTATTAATATAAAAATATCTTCCAATCTGTCTTGATTTTTAAAAAGATGTAAAAATGTATTTTCAAGTTTTGATAATGGCGTGAGTATATGTGGGTATGTATGCTCATAAATTTTGTAGGTTATTAATGATTACTCGAATCATGAATCTGAAACACTTTAACACAAGATCAATTCAATAAATAAAAAGAAACGTCACAATGTAGTACTATAGTAATACAGAATGCTTTAGCGCTTTGGAGCTACTCAACAGAGGCAAGTACTATGATACAATCAAGTAATATCTTCAAACTGATCTATCATATTGATAACCTACTAACAACCTGCAGCAATCCAATCATTAGACCATTGAAAAATCTATTAGCCCCAAGTGAAGCAATAACACTATAAACACGCAATTGAATTACATAGAAAGGCAATGATGAGCTGAACGCAATCATCTTAGTGATGTGCTCATGACGAGCTATTACGACATACACAATAAGACTACGATTATTATCACACCTGTGTGAACCCATTGCCATGTGACATCGCAATATGTTATTAAAAATTCTACGTGAGAACGTGCGCGTTGAAAATGTTGTAGGAATTGGGTTGTCGCGTATAAAGTCATTAGAGTTTATATAAACGACGTGATAGCTCAATGGGTAGAACAACGGTTAACGTGCAAGCGACTAGTGTTCAAATCCCGGGTTGGGCCTACACCAAGTTGTCTTTTATAAAGACCTATGTGTGGTTAATTTATCACGGTTGTTAACGGTGAGGGAAAACATCGTGAGGAAACCCACATGGCTGAGTTGTACTTAGTCATGTGACAGTGTTTTCGTACAAATCGGCGATAGGCCTGCCCCCTATCACGTGACTACACTGTCCATGCAAAACGTGGGTACTCTGAACACCAGGTGACATTGTCACGTGAGGTCAGAAGTATTAGTACCTCTGCCAACCCGTTAGGGGATATTCGGCGTGAACGTTTATGTTATGTTTATATAAGCTCTGTGATATTGGTCTCTTTACTACGGCCACATCGATACAGCAAAGCGATTACGAGCGACCTTTTAACTAGATATAACGTGGTATAAAACGGCCACATCTTGCGTACTTACTTAGTATCGTATACTGTCATCTAATGTCATGTCAAATAGTGTCGGCTTAGAAGAGCACTATAAGGCGAACGAACAGTATTGGGGCTCTTTAAAGGATTTTTGGGCGATGCGGTTGGAGACCCATCACCAACAACCTTTATTTACCATCTTTTCCCCACTTTACTTTCCAAAAGTGGCCGAAGAATTTCTAATTCCTTAGCTACCCTAACTACTACTAGCTAGGCTACCCTTTTTAGGGATTTATAGCCGTGAGTATATGTATGTATGTACTGTCATCTCATTATAACCGATATCATGACGGAAACTGCGGCTTTACTACGGACATATCGATTCCAGTATAAGTCAATATGTTAATTTAAGATATCGGGTTCAATACTTAATTTTCTCAATACCTGCCAACATCTTTTAGCGTGAGCATCCATTATACCTCACGCATTTAGTTTCAATTCAGCAAGGCAGATACTATCGATCGCCTCTGGCAAATTTCTTTTAAATTGTATGGGGTGATTTGGATACTACAGAACCCTTTCGAGTAATTACGAATAATAATAAATACATAAGAATAACACTACCCCTTTCTAACCGTGGGTGATCGTAAGAGGCGACTAAGGGTATAGGGGCTTTTTAAGTGGTTTTTGGGCGATGCGGTTGGAGACCTGTCACCAAAAACATTATTACCATCTTTTCCCCAATCAACTTCCAAAAGTGGCTAAGAAATTTCTCATTCCATAGCTCTGGCTACTCCGTTAAGAGATTTATAGCCGTGAGTATATGAATATGAACATACGGTATAATTTTATACAAATTAAGTAAGCCCAAACTAAGTAGAACTTGTATTATGGGAACTAACTCAACAATATATTTAGTGTGAAATAATACACATATTAAATAACATCGAAGACTAAGACACAATCATTTACACGGGGATCGAACCCGCAACCTCCGGACCGAGAAGCTAGTCACCTATTCACTCAGCCACAGACGTCGTCAATGGTTTTTATCTCTCATTTTTTGCTGTGTAGTGTCGGCTTAGAATAGCACTACCCCATTTCTTCCGGTGGGTGTACGTAAGAGGCGACTAACGGTGTTGGGGCTTTAAAGGGATTTTTGGGCGATGCGGTTGGAGACCCATCACCAACAACCTTTATTTTACCATCTTTACCCCACACAACTTTTCAAACGAATTCCTTACTTCTGGCTACCCCTTCTAGGGATTTATAGCCGTGAGTATATGTATGTATGTATGTATATATGTGTTTTTTGATAGGTAATATTGTCCTCAATAGAATATCCTGAAGTGACTGAGCAGCTTATACTTATGAACGTCACGTGACTTCCCGATGCATAATGTTAAGACTTGTACGTGCATTTTACGAAGACAATGTTCATTGTTCTAGTTGAATATTATTTCAATACAGCCTATGTTATGTAACTAACTATTCAAACATCTTAGTAATACAATACCTATATGATATGATACCTTACGTTATTTACTGTACCATCCGCTTGTATTAGCTCGTCTTGAATGGGTTCATCAAGCTAAGGGTAGTTAATAGTTTTAGTAAGAGTCAGACATACATACATACATATACTCTTGCCGTTAGTTCACATTGGGGTAGGCAGAGACTGTCGATCGACACTTTGTACAATCCTGACAAATCTCTCTAGCTTCGTTCACATCAATCAATATTTTCATACATGCTCTTTTATGATTAGCTGTGGAGTGTCGGCTTAGAATAGCACTACCCCATTTCTGCCGGTGGGTGTACGTAAGAGGTGACTAACGGTATTGGGGCCTTTATTTTACCATCTTTTCCCCACGCAACTTCCAAAAGTGGCTGAGGAATTTCTAATTCCTTAGCTCTGGCTACCCTTTCTAAGGATTTATAGCCGTGAGTATATGTATGTATGTATGCTCTTTTATTCTTCATACTTCGGATACCTTTCTTTCTGAGCACATTCTTTATTTGGTCCGAATGATTCAGACAGACCCATTCTTTTATATCATTCTATTCTTAGACACTTCGTAGGATGTACGAAGTCTATTATAAATATAGTTTCAACTGTTATCATACAACTAAAATAAATCTTTACATTCGTAACGATGTCAAGTACAAATAATGAGATTAGATAAGCGTACGAGTCATATCTTACCGTAGAAATATCTTTTAAAATGTTAATCGATTGATGATTTGTAATGAAATGAGCCATGTCAAACAAATAATGTTTATTGGAATAATAGTAAACTCATTTATGAAAAAGATCTTAGTTTCGTAAGGTAAAAAGGCATAATAACAATAAATAATTTGGAGAATCGAAAGAGTTGAAGCTACCAGTTTACAGTCAGGTTTTTCTAATCTTTCATGAAAATTGTAACATAATATATTCTCACGCCATTAGTTCCTATTGGGGTAGGCAGAGACTATCGATTGCCACTTCGTACAATCCTGGCAAACATCTTAAGCTTCGTTTACATTCATCAATCTTATCATACAGGCACTTTTATTCTTCATTATTTGGACGCCTGCCTCGACACACTCTCTATTATTGTTTACTCTCTATTGAAATAAATGTCGAACTTTATTTCCATGAGCCATCTTATAATTATATATATTACCATACGAGGGCTGCTATTTATGTATCCGGAACTGGCCACTTACAGAACAATAATTTAAAAAGTAATTACATCATTTAAAAATAGAACTCTTTAGCTTTAGAATACATTTATTTTTATGTGACTGTCAATTGTTTTCACATCGTAGCGTCATTTTGAAAATTGCGTGTCTTCACCACCATGGATTTAACTCGTGAACATTTTCGTGCCATGATTTTTTACGATTTTCGGCGTGGTCTAACTCAAAAACAGTGCATCGATCAGCTTACTTCGACTTTTGGGGATGAAGCACCCTCAAAGACCACTGTGTATCACTGGTTTAGCGAGTTTAATCGTGGACGATCTAAGCTTACTGATGAAATTAAAGAAGGTCGCCCTAAAACGGTCGTTGTACCTCAAAACATCGATGCTGTCCGGGAACTAATAACTCAAGATCGTCATGTTACATATCGTGAGATAGAGGCATCTCTGGGCATTAGTATGACGAGCATACATAAGATACTTCATGAACATTTAGCTGTAAAAAAAATTTGCTCCCGTTGGATTCCGCACAACTTGAGTATTGATCAAAAACAGGCTCGTGTCGATTGGTGCAAAGAAATGTTAAAAAAATACAACCGTGGTGCGTCAAAAGCTGTTTATAATATCTACACAGGTGACGAATCTTGGATCTACGCTTACGACCCCGAAACTAAGCAGCAGTCCACGGTGTGGGTGTTCCAAGATGAGCCGAACCCAACAAAAGTTATTCGTGCAAAAAGCACATTGAAGCAAATGGTCGCTTGTTTTTTTGGTATAAATGGCCATGTAGCTACAGTGCCTTTAGAGAATCGTAAAACTGTTAATTCGGAGTGGTATACGACCATTTGTTTGCCGGAAGTCTTTGAACAAATAAGAAAGACTAACCGACAACGTAGAATCATTCTGCATCACGACAATGCTAGCTGTCACAGGTCGGCCGTCACAACTCAGTTTTTAGAAGCTCAAAAGATCGAATTGACAGGTCATCCGCCGTACAGCCCTGATTTGGCACCCAATGATTTTTATTTATTTCCAAATGTGAAGAAAAAATTACGTGGTCAACGTTTTTCGAGCCGCGAAGAGGCAGTCGATGCGTTCAAAATGCACGTTTTGGAGATACCTCAGTCTGAGTGGAAAAAGTGCTATGAAAATTGGTTTCAACGCATGCAAAAGTGTATAGATCTGAGCGGCGAATATTTTGAGAAGCAATAAAACCATATTAATTGATATATGTTTGTTTCTTTTTTTTATTCCGGATACATAAATAGCAGCCCTCGTATTGTGGTCTCTGTCCTATTTCCCACAGAGATTTGAAGATTAAGTTATCCATTTGGTATTTACCTTGACCATCCCGTTTTTACATTCATTAAAAGATCACGAGTGATTTGCGTGTTCAATCTAACAATTTAGGAATAACTTTATATTGAAAACGTGTTTAATCGTAAGCGCTTTTACAAACAAAGTGAAATACATTAAGCGTTTTTGTTCCATCCCTTTTTATATTAATTAATGGAAACAACGTTGTAATTAATTAAATAAGCTTTATACATTCAAGCGAGTCACGTCATGACGACTAATCAATATCCTTACGTGTATCAAAAATATATTTAATGAAGCCTGTTATTCTGTTATTCGACGGTGTTTTTTATAAAGCGGCTATTTCAATTGTCCGACTTACGGAACATTACAACATTTTAGTTCAATACCCGCCTACATTATAATCAAGGATATAGTTTCAAAAAGGAGCAGCCTACACTTTGGAATGGATAGTTTTCGACATAGTTTCAAGTAGACAGTGAAAGTAAAAGATGGAAAGGTGTACAACAACCATGAAAATAGATTACATATTTTAAACTCAATGTGGCGACAGCTAGACGGCGAACTCACTCGCACACTAGCAGCGTCATAAAAAATCGTACATCGCGGTATCGAAATGTTTCTCTAGCTAAAACATGTATATAAATTCTAAGTTGATACACAGCAGGGTGTACTGGCCAGTATATCTTTGCTGTTCCCACAGTGGTGACCCCTCGATAAGAACATACGCATCTTTCTACTACATTTCTCAATCTACCCGCAAC
Organism: Bedellia somnulentella; assembly: GCA_963576735.1. NCBI lineage: Eukaryota > Metazoa > Arthropoda > Insecta > Lepidoptera > Bedelliidae > Bedellia > Bedellia somnulentella. The sequence continues at coordinate 15,536,545 of OY755184.1, forward strand.
TTCTACTCCTCGCTTACCTTACCAAACTACTCTACTCATCCTGCCGAGCATCTACTGGCACGCTACTCTGCCTCACTGCTCACACGAAACTCTACTACTAGACGGCGAACTCGCTCGCACACTAGTCCCTCTCTACTATTGGTAACAGGTACCTCCTAGCTCTTCGATATCGTCTATCGACTAGGAGGCAGGAGGGGAGTACTGTGGCGACCGCTAGACGGCGAACTCACTCGCACACTAGCAGCGTCATAAAAAATCGTACATCGCGGTATCGAAATGTTTCTCTAGCTAAAACATTATACAAATTCTAAGTTGGTATACAGCAGGGTGTACTGGCCAGTATATCTTTGCTGTTCCCACACTCAACATTTCCTTACTCAACTATCCAAAAATGGCTGAGGAATTTCCAATTCCTTAGCTCTGGCTACCCCTTCTAGGGTTTTATAGCCGTGAGTATATGTATGTATATTTTAAACCAATATTACATGTCTCCGGATAATATCTTGATAAAAATAATGCACACTAGCTATAAGCACTCCTAATCCCGCCGTTCTACCCACTGGTTTTACGACCATATTAGAGTCTAATTACGACAAAATAATTGAAAAATTTAATTCAACAAAATCATATTGCTTGAAATAATGATGGTATTCAATCTGTTTTTGCTCTAACATTTCATATCGAGAAATCAAAAGAACGAAAGTTAACCACACTCGTAACACAGTTAGTTTTAGTCTAAATACTTAAATACTTGCAGCACATAGGCACTAGTAAGATGACTAGTATGTGTTTTTTATAGTCCAAGTATTGTCGAAGATGACACTAAACAGTTATTTTCTTTATGATAAATACACCACCGTTATTTGGTCTTGACCATATTGTACGAGCTGCGAGGAGAGTTCCGTTAGTATAGTTATTAATCACTAAATACTATTTAGTTTGCCGCGTTTACAGTTAAATCTATTTCGTATGAATAATTTTGATACGTAGCTTATGGAACTTGAGGTTAATTTAGAGTAAATACAGTTATATTTATTTTTTTTGCTGTGTAGTGTCGGCTTAGAATAGCACTGCCCCATTTCTTCCGGTGGGTGTACGTAAGAGACGACAAGCGGTATTGGGGCTTTTAAGAGTGCGATACGGTTGGAGACCCATCACCAACAACCTTTATTTTTACCATCTTTTCCCCACTCACATTTCCAAAAGTGGCTGAGGAATTTCTAATTCCTTAGCTCTGGCTACCCCTTCTTGGGATTTATAGCCGTGAGTAAATGCATGTATTTATTGGATGAAGTGACTGGACTTCCATCACTAACTAGAACCATCTTTTATTTTACAATCTTGACCTTTCTCAACTTTCAAAAAAGGCTGTTTATTCTGAGACTCTGGTTCTACCTAGGGATTGCAATCCGGTATAATTTTCAATCCGGCCGGATTTCACCGGATTGGCTCCAATCCGGCCGGATCCGTTCGGATTTTAAAGTTACTTAGAGCCTAGTATTAGTGATTTTTAGTTTTGATAATAATACATATAAAGAATAATAAAATACGTATTTATGGAAAATTAAATCATATTTATTTATTTCACTTTAAATTATATTTTTGGTGATGTAATTTTTGGTACTATTTGTACTAAATGAAATTATGAGACTATTCTAAATAATAAAGTACCTAAGTAATCAGTCTGACTCTCACTTATTGCTGTAAGTACTAAGTACTTAAATAATAATACTATTAAACTCTTTTTAATAATCTACACAGACTTAAGTTAACAAAACAGTCTTTTAAATCAGTACTTATAAAACCAACTTTCATAATCCTAAGAAGCAATAAAAACAGGAAACATTTATTTTTGCAATGGAAAAATGCGAGTTAATATTACCTACTTCTGTGCCTGAAAAAACGATCTAAGAAAACATATAGTGTTGATCTTGATGAACTATAGTTAAAAAGTCAAAAAGAAGTCAAAAAGTTTATTTTTCAAAATAAAGTTAAATACTATCATTTTTTGAACGTCAAAGTTTAAAATTAATTGTTAATCCGTTGCTTCGGAAGGTGTTCGTAAAGAAAAGAAGCAACAAAGAAACTCTTTACATTCACATTTTTTCAAAACATGGTTTGTACAACTTCAGTTTATAAACATGTGTTTACTTTATAAAAGATTTTCTATGCGACAAAACCAAACGCTAGTTTGACATATTTAAAATAAATTGTCCATCACAAAAAACCAATCACATAACGTGAGAAGAAGAGTTTTACATAGCTACAGTTTATCGCGTACATTTTTTTTGCTTTACTGCGCCGACCCACCGGATCCGGTAGGTCCAAAAACACGCCGGATCCGCCGGACCGGATTGCAATCCCTAGTTCTACCCACCTACTTTAAAGTTAAGGTATAGATGATAACATAAATCAATATATGATTGATTGCCTATGAATGTTTCTTTATATTTGAAATTGGCTCATAGTTCATTTAGCTACAAAAGATTTTCACTAGTTTTATTTGCGTTATCAACTAGTGTAATTATTCATTGAAAGCATTTGATAAGAATGTAATTAACTGTTGATTGGCATTAAGTCGATGACGTAAATCTGACCTTTATCACACTAATACTAACGATTGGCTTTAATCATTTTAACACACCAACGGCTAACATAAATTTCTTTTAATGATCATCTTTAAATGTTTTGTTTCAGCTTTTTAATTGACTTTCATAAGCAATATATAGTAGTTTCAAGGTCTATAGGTGTCACATTAATGAACTTTCTAATGAAATTTTGACTTGCAGGTACAGTAGTTAGGAGGTAAGCTTGAAAGAACCAGAGATCGCGGGTTCGAATCCTGATGAGGCGGGGTAATTATATGAGGGTTGTATTTAACGAGGCATTAAAAAAGTCTGACCTAACCTAACCAAAAACTGATGTCCCATCAAATATACTCATTTGGCACCTAATCTGGGATTTGATGCTCATTTAGTAATTTTGATGTTAATTAATGAGAAATTTGCGGTGTAACAAATTATTTCTCATTATATAAGAAATGAATTAAGCCATTTAGGTTTCCTCACGGTTTTTTCCCTGTGCATTAAAGGATGATTTATCCATAAATAATTTTAAAAACAACTTCTTGTAACTATTACATAGCTTAAAAGCCGAATAGTCACGTTTTGTAGACCGTTTCAAAGCGTTCTTTTGGGCTCTTCTAATTACTCATTAAAACAGTGTTTGTGCTCGTCATGTTTTCTCATTGTTTCACCGTTTTACCGTTTTCCTACTTGTAACAGTTAAAATGTAATGGATTGTTTTTAAATGAAGTGAGAAGAGCATGTATGAGAAAAACTATGAATGTAAGGGACGCAAGAGAGGTTTGTTAATATCGTACTAAGTGGCGATCGATAGTCTTTGCCTACCCCAATGGGAATAATGGGCGTGAATATAAGTAAGTAAGTGTTTTTAAATGTTATATGTTTTTTCGGTTTTGTGTTTGTACTGTTCAATTCAGACATGTTCTTATGATTTTCTTATGTAATATTGACCCAAAACTTACTGGAACCTAAACGTTGCGTGAATGTCACGTGGTATTCCGAGGACCCACGTTTTGCTTGGGTGCACCCACGTGATAGGGGGCCGGCACCTTTGTAACTTCTTCATTAACCCTTTTTTGGATTAATAGCCATGCCATGAGTATATATGATATTATGTTATATAATATCATGTATCATCATATATTAGATTGAAAGAAAACTAATCATCATTTTTCATCACTCATACATACATACATACATATAGTCACGGGAAAAAATCCCTTTACGGGGTAGCCAGAGCTTTGGAATGAGAAATTCCTCAGCCACTGTTGGAAGTTGATTGGGGAAATATGGTAATAATAAATGTTTTTGGTGACGGGTCTCCTACCACATCGCCCAAAAATCACTTAAAAAGCCCCTATACCCTTAGTCGCCTCTTACGATCACCCACTGGTAGAAATGGGGTAGTGTTATTCTAAGCCGACACTTCACGGCATTCAAAAGTACAATAAACTGATCATCGTGACCGTATTGAAATATTTATTTTATTCTTGTTTTGAGGAAATCATTAATGATGCATATTAACAAACTAGTGGATCGTCCCAGCTTCGCACGGGTAGCATTGTTTTTTCAAATATCTGAGGTTTCTTTCTTCTGTCACTGCTCAAGCATTGTGAAATTCAGCGCAATGTTTTCAATTTATTAAATTTATAGCACTCCCTAAACAGTGTAGTTTGGTGATTTTAAATGCATTTTGATGAACGGTTCAATATTTCCGTTTAATAGCAAATTTTGGAATAAAACGCTATGAAGTATTTATAACAATCTAAAAAGCGGCCAAGAGCGAGATGGACTCGCTAATGAAGGGTTCCGTAGCAGCACTAGCAAGTAATTTATGACGTTTAAAAATAGAACTACTGGCTAGATCTCATTCAAACCAATTTTCGTTAGTAGTTTGTATAGTAATACACATCATATATTTTTCTCAGTTTTATCATGCCCATATTTTAGAAGTTACGGGGGGGGACACACATTTTACCACTTTGGAAAAGTCTCTCGCGCAAAGTATTCAGTTTTGAAAAAAATGATATAAGAAACCTCAACATCATTTTCAAATACCTTTTGATGGATACCCCACACGTATAGGTATGATAAAAAAAAATTTTGAGTTTCAGTTCTATGTATGGGGAACCCTAAAAATTTTGGTTTTTTTTCAGATTTTATTTTAAAATCTTAATGCGGTTTACAGAATACATCTACGCACCAATTTTCAATAATGTAGTTCTTATAGTTTCGGAATAAACTGGCTGTGACATACGGACGGACGGACGCACGGACAGACAGACAGACATGACGAATCTATAAGGGTCCCGTTTTTGCCATTTGGCTACGGAACCCTAAAAATAAATCATTACGTGATGTAGGATGCAGCTACTGGCGCCATCTAGTATGTTATATGTAAATTAGTAAAGATTTGGTTTTGATCACGGGCGCGATGGCTTATTTATGTATAATTTCGGTGTTTGTCTACCGATTTCTAAGATTCTTTTTTTATTTAATAGGTAATAATGTTACCTTTTTAAATTTGAGATGAATGAGAGGTTTACAAACGTAAGAGTAAACAAATATAATCAGAATGATCCGAACTGCTAAGCTATCAGGAATTACACGTGTTATTGTGAGTCAACCGTAAAAGATAGACATAAACTGCTGAGGATTTTTTCTTAGATAATTTTATGAAGAATATTTCCGTCACACATGATTTCTATGTAAGTTTAACCATTGAGGCTGCACACGCGACGGAAGCTTAAAAAATGGAGTAACTTCTCCCGTTTTCCCAAAATTCCCCTTTACTACTCTGCTGGAAAGTATACTAAAACCTGCGCAGGTGTATGAAGAATAATTGTACCAAGTTTCGTTAAAATACGTCGAGTAGTTTTTGTTTCCATAAGGAACATACAAACCGACAGACAGACAGACAAAAATTTTACTGATTGCATTTTTGGCATCAGTATCGATCCCTAATCGCCACCTGAAGGTTATTTTGAAAATATATTTCATATTTCATGTACAGAATTGACCTCTCTACAGATTTATTATAAGTATAGATAATTCCCAGAACAGCCATTTGATAAGACAATTACATCGCTGATTCTCGGAATCGTTTATTCGCAAAACCGAATATAAATCGGACAAGAGCCACTCGTATGTAGTTCAAAATTCCCATTCATAAGAATAGAATGAACTCTCGGGCATAAAGAGGTTGTCTGTTTATTCGTTTAGAGATCAATAGAAGGTACGTCGGTAGCAGCTCGTTTTCAATACAGTCTATCATTTACATAACTATGGAGTTAAGAATCAAGAGTTGTGGTATACGGTTGGCTTTTCAATTTGATTTGACCTTCCTATTGTTGGTTGAACTCTTCAAACAGGGAATCGGAATTTCGCATACGGGTAATTTTAGAAAGCGCATTCGATGATGTTGTAGTTGTAGTGTTTCCTGTTTATGTATGCGGGTTTATTTAGTTTACTACCAATGATACTTTATTTTTACCATCATGTCTCTGAGGAGTGTCTAGCTCTGAAGCTATGGCTACCCCTTTCTGGGATTTATGGTCGTGAGTATATGTACGTATTTTATCAAACAAATTTCCATAAGCATATTTATGACAATTTCAAACATATTTTAATTTTGTCGCCGTCAATAACATTGACATGTACTTCGTATTATATAAAAGCAAAACAATTTGTCACATTTCCTTTCAATCTCCTCCCGTCATTTCACATAAGACATGTCGAGAACACTTCGTACATTGCGCTCGTTTTCGTAACAGATGTAGGGTGTGTATCGGTGACTATCAATTGGATAATAGGGTGTTGTTGATGTAATGGGACTTGGGAGTGGTGCATATTGGGTTTCATTTGATTGTTTTATTTTGGCCGGAGAAGAGCTATGGAGATGTGATGTGCACTATATATGCCTTGAAAATATTAAGATCCCATGTATGTATACACTATATAGGCGGCGATAGGCCTGCCCCCTATTACGTAAGTACACTCTCGAAGCATAATGTGGGTACTCTGGACATCAGGTGACAATGTCACGTCATGCTCAGAAGTATACGTACCTCTGCGAACCCTTTTGGGGATATGCGGCGTAAATGTTTAAGTTTTTGATATATACACCATAAATCATAATGGATCATTCAAAATTCATCAACTTTGAAAAATATTGGAAATAAGCTGAAAGCAATAGAGTTACGAGTACTATTAAATTCAATTGATATAAACCAGTAGGGCAAGCATGAGCGCTGTTTTATCGACACGATAACGGTTAGAATGAGATGGCAGTATACGATACTAAGTAAGTGCGTAAGAGATGGCTGCTTTATCGCACGCGATAACTAGTTTAAAAACACCGCTCGTACTAGCCGGGCTGGATGAGAGTGACATATCCTAACTTTCTCGAGATTAAAAGACAAAGTTTTAACGAATTTACAATTTTCAACCCTAACCAATCTTTTGTCAACAATGTCAACATTAATGTGTAAATAATAAATGATTTGTACCGTAATTTCACATTTTCAACCGTGATAATGTTGTTCTAATTGTAATGCTATTGTTACTTATATTGGTAATTGTTTACATGCTTATTTATATTGTATCTTATTTTGTTTCAGGTAAGTGTTTACTGCAGTCAATTTAAGATTTTAACACAGTTGGATCCTTTCTATGCATTAATTTCATTGAAGGTAAATAGTATATAAATAATATATATATACAGCAATAAGACATGATAGAAGTGTTATCAGGCTGATATGATCTACACATCGCAGAGTCTTTACTTTTTAAATATCCGTCACATCATCCTTGTTCTTCATTCAAAATCTGTAAATAGAATGACAACAACAAAATGACTTTATTATTCTTCATCATTATTATAGTTATTTCCTCACAAAAAACGCAGTAGCCAAGGAAATTAAAGTAATTTAATTAGCTGTCAATTTTTTGTCCATTACATTCAAATGATTAGTGCGTGTAATGCAAAAACCACAGAATTTCTAAGCCCCTAAAGTTGACATTTAAATGATAGTCAAGATTTCCGCTCCACTGCTTTCGTTTCGTCCGACACGTTTCTATCGGACAGATTCATTTTAGGCTTACTACAAAAATAGATCTAAATTGTGAAGTATTTAAACTTTTTGTGGATCGAAGGACCGAATAGGTTTCGTACAACGAGTGTGAATAGGCCCGTTAATGTTTTCAATAGTTATATGGTTTATTTTTATAATGTGGTGTTTTAGTTTATAACATCATACAATGTTTACGATGCATGATTCATTCTTAAGTGTTTTGATAGGTTTCTTTTTTAGATAAAATGTTATTCTTGATATGCTCTTCTTGACCCACTTGTCTATTATATGTATTGAGTGGTCGTCGGTGTAATAAGTAGTGTATCGAAATGTATGATATTATGTTAAAGAGTTAAAAAGTAGAAGGCGTGTTGTCGTTGTCATAGATACTAAAGCCTGCAACAAACATTGTAAAAATAGAAAATTGTCTTGTTTGTAAGTCGTGGAAGTGATCATTTATTTACCAAGACAGTATTTTCGCTTACTTGCATAGCAATGCAATGTAAATGAAAGGGCACGTATGATAATGTTGTATAATGTTAATAATTAGCATGATAGTCCAACGGGTAGAACGACCGCCCGTCAATACAGACAGGCGTGAGTTCAAATCGCGTTTCGGTTTCTAAAGTCATAAGTGTGGTGAAGTTATCATGGTTGTTAACGGTGGGGGAAAACATCGTGAGACCCTCATGACTATGTTGTACTTGAGAGTTGTACTTAGGCATGTGACAGTGTATTCGTACAAAACGGTGATAGGCCTGCCCCCTATCACGTGAGTACACTGCCTAAGCAAAATGTGCGTACTCTGAACACCAGGTGACAATGTCACGCGATGTTTAGAAGTAGTACCTCTGCCAACCCCTTCGGGGACATACGGCTTGAACGTTTGAGCATTTCTAATCGTAGTGAGAAAAACAGACAGCAGCTAGTCAATAACTAAGCCTCCAATATTCACATTATATGTTTCCCTGCAGTAGCCACATTAGTATTTGTATTGCATACAAATGATTTGCTGTGGCCACTATCTAATTATGTGTTTATCGATTCAACTGTACTATTGTGTTTAATATAGGGCAAACGTTTCCTATATAATAACCGTTATTATTTCTTTAATGTTCACGTTAATATGGGGAGTAGAGAAAAACATACTCATTTACGTGATTTTGTGGTAATTGCGCTTTGTTGTGGTAATGTCTATCCTTTAGGGTTTTAAAAGGGATAATATAAATCAAATACTTAAACTTGGATACATTGTTACCTTTACTAGGCTGGCACACTGAACTTTGGCCTGTTTGAGACCCTTGGAGACGACATATAGTGAGCTATGGTGATGAATAATCATAATCATATCATTATTAATGATTAATATGGTTTCATATTTTTCTTACGTCTTCAATTAACACTGTAATTAATGTATTTATACACATTCAAAATCTGCATAAAAGCAGTTTCAATTAATCGAATATTAAGGTACATCTACGTGTTTTAGCCAAGCATGCATTTCGTTGTTTGGTTAGTTTAAGACAATGAGCTATTGTGTGCACTTTAATGTTTACCAGATTCACAAACACACAAATAGGGGCATGAAACAGCAATATAGTTAATTTGAAACATACATTTTAGCCAAAACGAAAGCAAAGTCAAAATAGAAAAATATCTTATCGCCATAGCTACTGAGGGTAAAAACCTACTACAGAAAACTGAAAATAAGCGCATTTTACATACATTTTACATACATACAAATAATTAAGCAATTTCAAATCAATTTTCGACTCATTGACCAATGTTAAATAGCAGTCGTGAACATATGTGAGACCTAATAACGTGTTGAACAGAAACCTAAGTTACATTTCTTGTATTCAATTCACCGCACAGTGGTTCCCAGTGTTGCAAAAGTTCCCGATTTATCGGGAGATCTACCGATTTTGGCCTTTCCCTCCCGATATCCCGATTTAGTGACCATATCTCCCGATTTTTTGCATTTGAGATTAAAGTAATAATTAATATAGCAATCTAAAGACAGAAAACATCAAGAATCACCTAGTAACATTGACCACGGGATTCTCACGCACGGGAATTCCCATAAAATTCTCACACTCACAGGGTCTTTTAATACGGCAGTGACGTCAGTATACACAAAACATATTACACCGAAACGTTTTGCGATAGAGTTCATTATTGTAAAATAATCAGACTTGTGAAAATTTCAATATTTATCTTAAAATACTTATCAATCAAGGATGCCGGGGCGTAGACCGGAATGTCGCAGGTTCAAGTCCTGCTGGCTCCGAAATTTTTCTTTCCTTGATTCCACTTTTACAATTACAAAATATTTACAATGATTGTATAAACATTAAGAATTAAATTATTGCCAAATGCTAGCAGAATTTCCTCTTCGGATGGCTAAGCTAATGCGTTGGCCGAGGTAGCTGCCTGCTCTAGGATCACCACACACTTCCACAAGGCGAGCGGACAGTTCTTTAAAGAATTGCCGTGCCTCGTTGCCCCACGGGCCGAGACTTTCAACGGCAAAAGGTATAAAATGATAGTCATTTTATAGATCAATAAAATAATCCCCACATGAGGTTTCATGCCCAACAAAATCTAATTATTGCTGGAAAATTGTTTACTAAAATTGTAAGCAAGAAGTGGTACAAAAATGAATTATCAGTCCTACATATATATTTTTATATAGTTTAATAAATCACTTTAATTTGATTTTCAGCATAAAATACTGATGTTTTATTAAGACTAAAAAATCTCCCGTTTTCTCCCGATTTTTAACTGGAAAATTACCCGATTTTTTAACTTTCGCTTTTGCAACACTGGTGGTTCCATTTAGCAGTCAAGAAATGTCTGCCCATGACAGCGGTCATTGCCACGCAGCCCGCAGCCAAGTGTGCGTCTCGACCTTGCGGTTGCGTATACACTTGGATGCAGCGTATTGTCTTTGTTAGCGGTTTCGGAAGGTGCTTTTGGTATACCCATGATTTTATTGGCTTTTTTGTGAATGAAATCTTGTCCAATATGATATTATATTATAGTTATAGCCTATGTGCAGTTATTGATTATGAAATTTTTATTTACATCTGTATATTAAAAAAGAGTTTCAGCTTTTTGATGTTGATCATCCGTAAGATTAAACATTTTCTTATACTTGCTAATTCTTATTCCTTTTATTCCTATTAAGGTAATTGCTAGGCAGTGCCCACGCACATAAACCCCTCTTGGTTACTATAAATAAATTTTTGAGAAGAACGACCACGAAGCCAATAGGCAAGTGTGTGTCTCGACCTTGCGATATTGCGTACACTTGGGTGCACAGTGTAGCCAACCCTGCAGTTTTAATTTTAACTGTAACTCTACCGGTTTTGGGATGCCTTCTTAGATTTTATTTTAGGACTTGATATCTCCAGTTTTGTTTATTATTTGTATGTTCTACTAACAATTACTATAATTATCAACTCCATGAAAGTAGTATACGCGTTTACTGATTGTGTTGGAGTAGTATTGTCGTACTATTCTTTAAATGTTTCTAATGGTATTTTATGAACTTTGAGACTTTTATTTAGTAAAAAATAATTCATATTATAGTTTTTAATGTTCTCACTTTCTTTCCCATCATATTCTCTGTAATTCAGTAGCTAATTTAATATTTACAGTTTTCTTCGGTCTTTTTAAGCATAATTTATCATGGTTGTTAACGGTGAGGGAAAACATCGTGAGGAAACCCACATGACTGAGTTTTACTTAGTCATGTGACAGTGTATTCGTACAAAACGGCGATAGGCCTGCCCCCTATCACGTGAGTACACTGTCCATGCAAAACGTGGGTACTCTGAACACCAGGTGACAAAGTCACGTGATGTTCAGAAGTATTAGTACCTCTGCCAACCCCTTCGGGGATATTCGGCGTGGACGTTTATGCTTATGCTTATTTTAAGCATACATAACTAAAGTGTTACTCTTTTCTGAGGTTGGCAACACTAGGTGCAGCATTGTGAACGGTTTCGGAAGATGGTTTTGGTAACTACCGGTTTCGCTTTTGTATGCTAAATATGGCCGTCAGTGTCAAGCAGACAATGTGCTTTATTAGACGATGAATAATGAGGCTGGTTTGTGATATTTATGTGTGGGTTTACTTTTCTTTGTATCAATAGTTTATCACTGATACCACAGTCATTTACAAATCGCTTAATTATTGATAAATAAAAAGATAATGAATTAGTTGTTTCCTGTTTATGGCCCGTGTGCAATAAATATTGGCAGCCCATTGTGTTCATTCAATTAATTTTTTCATCTGTCTGAATTTAATTTCTTGATACTCACTTTTACTCACGCTTTTTATTCCCCTTTAGGGTAAGTACTAGCCATTTACTATCGATACCCACTTCGCACAATCGTGATAAATCTCCCTTGGGTCCCTCAAACTCATACATGAGATGAGAAGAAAGATCCATGTGAAGGAAGCAAGAAACTTTTTTAACTATTAACACCCTAGGCCCTAATCCATGACTGAATTATAATTTTTGTTGTTATTGTTATCCCATTCTATGAATGTTAGTAATGTGATTGATTAATAAAAGTCCAAAATTTGGCATTAGATACATGAGCTCCATCCATAGTGGAATACAATTTAATCGTCCTTATAAATGCAACAAATTGGACTACAGCCAGATTTGCTTTGTAACAAGTTAATAGACATTTCATACACTGCAATGGGCAACAACGGAACCGTAAAAATATATTAAAACACGACATGTTTCCATAAATATTAACAAGTAAACAAACAGTCCGTGGATTCAAAATGATCCAAGCATTAATGATGTAAACGCATTCATTTCACAAAACATACACCGATCGACTTTGTTTTATCAAAGCTTTGTTCCACTGTATTTTGTTCAGTAATTTTCTCTGTTCCGTCCCCACTGTGCGTTGCTGTGTCCATTGTAGCTTCACTTTTCGAATTTTCCATTGTTTGTTGTCCCCAGTGGGCGAGAGCCATCTACACTGTTTATTGATACCCAGTACTGCTAACTTAACGGATATGCGATGTATAAAGATTGTAGTTTATGTTTCGCACTGCTCCTGAGATTCTTTATGGAATATACGGACGGGTCTTTAAGTTGCTCTGAAAGTCAGTAGGGAATCAAACGTTTTGAGTTATGTGGGATTATGCTTTGGAAATCCGCTTACCAACCTTTGCTATTGGTCTGTTCTGCAACTTATTGATACAGAAATGTTTACAGCTATGATAAACTTACATACTTACACTTTTTAATATTAGGGTAGGTAGTATCTGTAGATCGCCACTTTGTACGATCCTGGCAAACCTCTAGAGCTTCGTTTACATATATTTTCTTTATACACCGACTGCATTTTTAGTACATCCATTGTTTGGTTGAAATGGGTCTTCCACATTTATCTGTTTTTCCATTTCGATCCTCATTGGATATAAATAGCTCTTTCACCTGTTTTACAATCATTCATCCTCTCCGTGTGCCTATACCACCTAAACATTCAACGTTAAATAAGGCAATCTTATGTATGAATTCATTGACATTAACTTAATTAAATTTACGTGGAACATGTTATGGAGATTATTTAAATGACTTGTTTTAATTCTAAAATCATATTAGAATATAAGTTGTTTAAATAATACTCTTTTAGATGGTTACGAAAATGGTTATCTTACAAAACCACAAAGACTAAACCAAGTAATTAGAAATGTATTCCACATACTTTTGAAATCAAACGCAGTATCGGACTGAATGCAAAATCAAAGACGCGAACCTACTGCATAATAAATATTTTCTTAGATGCTGTTGCTTGTTTTATATTTTATTCAAAATCATATTTTAAATCCTATGTTAATGGTCGACATGTAATTAATTCCTTTTTACAAGTCTAACTAAATAAGTGTAATTAATAAATCATAGTTTTGATTAAGTACTGAGATTGTAATTGTGTTTTTGCCGGTTTTGATAAGGAAACTAAAATATATCTGCAAATCTTTAAAAGTTGGTTTCCTTATCAAATCAAATTTTCTGTGAATTGATAAACGTTACTGTGTTTTTTGTCCAAAATAGTAAGAATTATAAAACAAACAAAGATAAGATATTATTCTAATCCGACTCTGTAATGTTGGAAGTAAAAAATAACATATGATACATCCCCTTCACTAATGAAAGTATGTTGCATGTTGCTATCGGCCTGTTTTTTCTACAAAATTTCATTAATTTCTTCCATGAATACCATAACTATTGTCAGAGTCATTATAAATCACAGATATAATACATTATTTCTGTAAGCCTCTTTCTTGCCCGGAAGCCTGTGACGCGATGAGTTAAGCTAGAAATTTGGTTCAGGTATCGTTTTGTGGTGTGCACAAAATTCAGACATCTGATGTAACTGTATTGTTGATTGTTACAGAATTTCAAAGTTTCGATTTTGGCCCATAGACTTTGCTTGAGTGTCATAAGCGCGCGTAAACTTTAGTCGATCAGAGATGCGCTGATTGGCCGGTTTGAAAAAATTCCGACCAATCAGAAAAATTCACTAGAAATTCAAAAGAGCTGCGCTGTGATTGGTCGGAAAATTTCAAAATAAACTCATTTTATTAGACGCGACGTAGTCGCGCCAGGGTTACCCACTAGTAAATAAATAAAGACCCACTACTCAGCCTATTCTATACTGTATCTGTATAGAGTCTATTCAACGAAGTCATAATAAAACGCGACACAGGTAACAAATAAAAGGAGTTTCGTAGCGGTAAATATTTAACAGGTTTCCTAATACGGTTAGCTTGTTCGCGCGTCTCTGCCGTGATGTGAATGTGACGTTTGGACAAAAAACAAACTAATTGATATTGACAAGAAGCGTTTCGGGTTTTTCTACGGATTCCGTTTATTGACTAGTTTTTGGTAGAGGTTTTTAAGGATGGTTATTATCATCAACTCACAAGTTTTTGTAACGGTGTTTTAGTGGTTTTTTGTATGTTGGATGATTATATGGTTATTGTGCTTGTATGTTAGGAAGATAGTGGTTTCTCGGGATTTAGTGTGTGCTCATGGGTTGTATATTTCATTTATGGCTTGTGTTCGTTATTCCTGTTAAATGAAATGTATTAAAATGAAAAGAAATAAAAAAAGGGGGCTTTTTAAGTGATTTTTGGGCGATGTGGTTGAACCATCACCAAAAACGTTTACTTTACAATCTTTTCCCCACTCAACTTCGACTAATGTCACCACGTAATAATTTTAACACCAGTTAGTAATATAGGTCAACTTCTTTCTACAAACGAAGAAAATCTTTTGCCTATTTACTTATGGATTAATTGACTAAAATACAATATATACTCACGGCTATAAATCCCCAGAAGGGGTAGCCAGAGCTAAGGAATTCGAAATTCTTCAGCCAATTTTGGAAAGCTGAGTGAGGAAAAGATAGTAAAATAAAGGTTGTTGGTGATGGGTCTCCAACCGCATTGCCCAAAAATCCCTTAAAAGCCCCAATACCGTTAGTCGCCTCTTACGTACACCCACCGGAAGAAATGGGGTAGTGCTATTCTATGCCGACACTACACAGCGAAAATACAACATGACTTTGTTTTAAATTTACAAATGTTTTTCCATTAGCACCACATTTTGTTTACCCTCAACCGCCTCCAACGAAAGTGTAACTTTTAACTTTTAACTTTTGGATTTGGTAATTCAGAAACCAGATTTGTCGGATTGACAGTTTCGTGTACCTCCACTTGTAGAGTGACGGCGGCGGCGCGGAACAAGTAACACACTTATGAATTCGCAAGATTTACGAGCATTGTCTTATTAGTTTACCTAAAAGTTTATTAATATTTGCAAATGTGGGGGAGTTTGGAACTTTGTTATGTGTATAAGTTTAAGACGTGATTGCTCGAGTTAATGTGGTATCTCTTGACTTAAGAGTATATCTTACGCTACGTGTTGTATCGGTAAAGTATTGAAATTTCCCATCTTCATGAAATTGCATGAGAAGATTAAATATATATCTAACCGTGCCTTTTGTATTTTAGCCGTTGTTCTTACTAGTGAGTTACCAAAAGTATGGCCTGCAGGGCGAAGATCCTTCTTCCTTTCCTCCACTCTTCACGCTCCTGGGCTACCTCCTGTATTAGATACTGTATGTCAATGGTATTAAATAATCTATAAAAATATGTTATCGCATATACATACAGTTATCCCATATAATCTGTAGTCTGCTTGTAAGAGTAATTATTCAATGTCTCTATTTCCTCCTGTATTTAAAAGTGCCCTCAGGCAGTGTACGACGTGGAAATACGTTTTTGTTGCAATCCATTGTTCTATTTAAAATCTTCGGGCGTCGCTTCAAAAGCTGCCTTGAACTTTTCCGACCGCCGCCGCCGCCGCCGGTATCGCGTAAGAGCCTCAAATCAATATGCATATATAAACATCTGGAATATTTTAACGGAAAACACTGCATTCATATGCTGATAGCTATTATCCTAAAAATATATAAGGTTCTGTTTCAATTTCTAAGCCAGTTCGGCAGAAGAAAAGGAGAAGGATAAGTTTGAAAATTGTAATCCACATCTTCAGCCTGGTGTGCTGAGCTTCTTTTGAAGTTATAAGTGGAATAAAGTAAGTTTAAGGAAGTAACGTTCGTTTATAAAGGATTTCTAATCAAATCGCCAACAATTAATTAAAATCCCCAGTGTACTACTTAGTAGAGAGAGATGAAGTAGCGATATTCTTAGCCCATCCTACTAGTTTTAAATAAAGACATCAAAATCAGCCAACATGAATTCGCTCTCATGCATGATTCACTTATACGCGCCTTTGTTCTAGCGCGAAGCTCACACAATCTCGCGGTTATCTCTGTGTGAAATGGGAAGTCCCACACTCGGCTTAATTATTTTTATCCCGCGAGAATCATTTTGCGTTATTTCGTATTTGATTCGGTTTTTAATCATTTCCGGCAACTTGTGCAATGGGCTATCATTCGCGGTAATGACGAGATTGCGGCCGAGAGGCTTTTGTGGTGTTCGTTTGTGGCTTTTTGAGTAGTGTTGTTGGTGGAATTTTGTATATTTTCTGGGGAAAAGAAATAAATAATTGCTGAGTTTTTGTGCAAAGTTTTACTTTAGTTTATAAGTAGTTTCCAGGACTAACTTATTTGCGATGAAACAAAATATATGATAATAGTTTTTTTTTGCAAAAATATAACTATAGTTTAGTTCCTAGCCGTAACTTATTAGCGATTTATAAAACAAAGGATGTAAATATATGTGATAAACAAATCATTGTGTGACAAAGTCCAATATTGTATGATGTTTAGTGTCTTGCAGCAATAAATGGGCAGATTAACATACAAAGTACAAGTATGGAAGTTGGAAGTGTAGGTTCTTCACATACGGCCAAAGTTTTATTCGCTTACTCAATATTATAAAGATATAGAACAACATATTTCTATATTATGGCAAAGAGATTTACGGAATTGCTAAATACCAGAGTATAGAATAAAGTAGAATAAATATATAGAAAAGAACACAAAAATACTGTTTCACCAAATAAAAATGCACATTAATATAGATATTTATAAATAAGATTCGACAAAACTACACATATAAAAAAAACTGTGAGGTGTCTTTCCGTAGATGTTGACATAGGGTTTTGGGGCTTATAAAATGATATCTGGGCGGAGAGAGAGCCATCAACAACCAACCTTTATTCTACTTTATATTTTCCCCACTAATCTTCTAAAAGTGGCTAAATAATTTCCGAATCATAAGCTCTTGACGATGTTTGTATCTATATATTTACTAAAATTAAACATATACTTTATCTATATCATAAACATATATCAATATTCCCATCGCAATACTATTTAAAACTGTTTATAACGACATTTACTTGTAGCAACTTCCTACATGCATAATAATACAAGTACCCACCCAACTCCCATAAAAGATCGATGATGCATAAAAACATATGTTCATATCATAAATGGCAGACGTATGATTCACAATCGACGCATCTGAGAAACATCTGACCGTCTCTGACCTCCGCAACGAATTGAACTTTCACTTTAGCTAAAAAATACAATATTTTATTATCCTCATATGGCACAACTTAGATGATAGCCTTGCTAGGCTTTAAGCGTTGTTGTGCAATCGAATATGTTTTTGACGTAGCTTAAATAATATTCAAATCTTTTTAGTTTAAACGATAAGATTTTTGTTCAGATTGTAATGATATCTAGCATAGATAATTCTCCGAAATGTTCATTCTGCTTTGGGATGTTTTTAATAGTTGACTTTCTAACTCTTTTCATAGTTATGTTGGATAAAGGTTGTAGTTTTCTGTGTGGTTGCTTAGAACAGCATTAGCCCACTTTTCCACGGGGGTCGTAAGAGGCGACTTAGAGTTTTTGGGAGTTTTTAAAGGATTCTTGGGCTCTGCGGTGATACTTTACTTTCCGTCTTTTCTCCACTCATCTTCTAAAAGTCAGCCACATGTCATAAAGCCTTGAGTTTGCTGTGTAGTGTCGTCTTAGAATAGCACTACCCCATTTCTTCCGGTGGGTGTACGTAAGAGGCGACTAACGGTATTGGGGCTATTAAGGAATTTTTGGGCGATGCGGTTGGAGACCCATCACCGACAACCTTTATCTCACCATCTTTTCCCCACTCAACTTTCCAAAAGTGGCTCAGGAATTTCTAATTTCTCAGCTCTGGCTACCCGTTCTAGGGATTCATAGCCGTGAGTATATGCATGTATGTTTATGTATCAATGTATGCTATAGTTTATTTCAAGCGAAGTAGCACATTTTCAAACATATCGCGCTATTCAATTGGACAGTTATTCAAAAGACGCACCGTCATGCAATTATTTTGAGTATTAAATAGTCAACGTTTGTGACATTGTTAAATGTGAATGTTACACCCTTTAAAAATATTCAAAGCTAAAGTAACGATCATTCGTTACCTTTAACTGCTGACACTTCAAATGGCTGCCAGCGCGAAATTAAGGATAGAAGAATTAAAGGAAATAAAGGATAGCATTTCGCGCTGGCAGCCATTGACACGGTGGCTCAATTGGCAGAGCGTCGGGGCGTATACCCGAGGTCGCGAGTTCGATTCCCGCCTGTGTCGAAATTTTTCTTTCCTTTATTTATTCTTTATTTATTAGTAATAATCCCCACATGAGGTTTTCATGAACAAAAAGATTTAAATTACAAATAGATTTATACAATAAATAATGCCGGTTGTGTTGTAGTGTTAGATTCGAAAAGCGCTACTCTACACCTTCCTAAATAAGGTAATTGATGGTATGCAAGGAGACTTTATGATGAGTCTTCTTACTTAAATGGATGGTACATTTCCCCCCTTTTGGTCAACCTTTCGCACGATGGAAGTGCTAAAATAATCATTTATTCTATAGGCTACCCTCTTTTAGATAAACTACACTGATAGTATTACTAATAAATAAAGAATAAATAAAGGAAAGGATTTTCTTTCCTTTATTTATTCTTTATTTATTAGTAATAATCCCCACATGAGGTTTTCATGAACAAAAAGATTTAAATTATACACTGATAGTATGTTTTAAAAAGCTTTAATAGTTCAAACTTTCAGATGAACATACATACATATTCTCACGGCTATAAATCCCTTAACGGGGTAGCCAGAGCTTTGGAATGAGAAATTCCTCAGCTACTTTTGGAAGTTGATTGGGGAAAAGATAGTAATAATAAATGTTTTTGGTGACGGGTCTCCAACCACATCGCCCAAAAATCACTTAAAAAGCCCCTATACCATTAGTCGCCTCTTACGATCACGCACGGGTAAAAATGGGGTAGTGTTATTCTAAGCCGACACACTAAGTTCTCAGATGAAACATCACGCTAAATATCGAAGGAGGTAAGCAGTGATGATATATCACTACAGTTGCAAGGCTGTGCGGACCACTGCTAGGTATAATGCTTTTCCTTCATTCCGGAGTCATGTCAATAAAATAAATAAAAAAATCAACACTTACATCCTTTCATACGGACATATACTCACGGCCTTAAATCATTAAAAGGAGTGGCCAGAGCTTCATAGCTAAAAACTCCTCAGCCACATTTGGAATTGATAAGTGTCAAGATAATAGAAATAAAGTATAGTAGTAGTCTCCAACCGCATCACCTAAAAAACCCCTGTACCGTTAGTCGCCTCTTACGACACCCGTAGGTAGAAAGGGGTAGTGACATTCTAAGCCGGCAGTACGCGGCCTACCATTTCACTAGATATCGGTAAGCTATTTTGTACATCTTACAATGTATTCATATTGGTTATTCATTTCGTGATGGACGCTTATTGCACGATTAGCGTCGTTCGTTTCATAATCGGTCTATGACTCAATCTTATGTCGGCGGTAATCGTTTTAATTGGCCCGCCGACAGACCTAATGAATGCTCGGGTACAAGCGATGATTTCTTTCTTTTACTTTCTTATTTCTAACTACCCACTTATAGACCAAGCTTTAATGTGGAAGTTGGGTAGATAGTGTAAGAAGTTAGCATTTAGTCATTTATTTTCGGAAGGGGCGCAGATAATATTGTCAATTAAATTATTGTTGGTTGAGAGTTTTCTAATCCGTTTTCCTTTGACAAAATAACGTTATTGTTGCCTTTTGCAGTATTTAAGAATGACAGTAGCAGTAGTGATATTATGAATATTGTAAATGATGTTAAATTCTAACACAACGAACACCAATGTAATGTTTTGTTTTCTTTGTTTTTGAGTTAAATACCCTTAGTTAATATTTTCGTACAATAGTTTTATTATAATGAATTTAAGAAAGACGAAAAATATTTTATAACTTTACTTACATAAACCTTTAAGTACAATGTAATAGTAAAAACATCATGTAAATAATAAATAAACTACTAATTTAGTGGCAGTTACAACTGTTGGTTAGTAATCGCGTTACAAGCCGTGAAATTAGTTTGATAACGTTGATTGAAACGCTCAATGTGTGTTAAGGTTACAGGACATGCTTTGTTGGGTGTAACATTTTGTTTGATTGTCTATGATTTGTTCTTATTTGACATACAAACATATACTTACGGCTAAAAATCCCTAGACGGGGTAGCCAGAACTTGGAATTTGAAATTCTTCAGCCATTTTTGGAAGTTGCATGGGGAAAGATGGTAAAATAAAGGTTGTTGGTGATAGCAACCGCATCGCCCAAAAAATCCCTTAAAAGCTCCAATACCGTTAGTCGCCTCTAACGTACACCCACCGGAAGAAATGGGGTAGTGCTATTTTAAGCCGACACTACACAGCTACACAGCTGGTGGTTGATGACTAAGATTTGTCCTTATTTGACAGACATACATACATACTCACGGCTATAAGTCCCTAAACGGGGTAGCCAGAGCTTTGGTATGACAGATTCCTAAGCCACTTTTGGAAGTTGAAATTTGGAAAAGATGTTAATAATAAATTGAACCCGAGACTAGAAAGTACCACTTAACTACAGATGCAGTCATTAGTAGGAGTAACTAAAATGGAAACTTAAATGTACTCGATACTGTAATATCATTTTGAGGAAATCGCAGTGTTTTTGCCTGTCTTGCATACTCTGTAAAAGGTATGCTATATGATGCGCATGACATGTCGATTAGACATACATACATACATATACTCACGGCTATAAATCCCTAGAAGGGGTAGCCAGAGCTAAGGAATTAGAAATTCCTCAGCCACTTTTGGAAGTTGCGTGGGGAAAAGATGATAAAATTAAGGTTCTTGGTGATGGGTCTCCAACCGCATCGCCCAAAATTCCGTTAGAAAGCCCCAATACCGTTAGTCGCCTCTTACGTACACCCACCGGAAGAAATGGGGTAGTGCTATTCTAAGCCGACACTACACAGCTCTTATTATGTCGATTATATAGTTTCATTTGTTGATTTATCGTATGCCATGTAGTATTTTATCATTGTACCATTGCATTGTGTTACTGGTAGATCATATTGTTAATACTATATCATAATTAATGAGGAAATGCGTAATTGTTTGTCATAAAACGTTAATTCTTCTTCTTCTCAGTCGTAACACTCTTGACAGAGTGGTCGTGGTCGTCATTTTGGTTGGGTGACCCGCCGCACAATTCGTCGCCATTCCTCTCTGAGGGCTGTTTTTTTGGTGCATTGGTACAGGGGGTCATCCAGCGCTGCTTTGATTTGGTCCGTCCATCTCATTGGTGATCGACCACGCATTCGGGTGCCCTCTACTCTGCCCTGTACCACCAGTCGCTCGATTGACATGCGCCCGCGTCGAGATATATGTCCGAAGAAGATTAGGATACGAGCTTGGACTATAGATGATAGGCGCTGTTTGACACCTAGTTCTTGGAGGATTGAGTCATTGGTACGGAACTCTGTCCACGATATCCCAAGCATTTTCCTCCAGTACCACATCTCAAGAGCATCAATCCTCTTCTTCTCGCTTTCCCGAAGCGTCCATGTCTCTGCAGCATAAAGGAATATGGGGAACACAAGCGCTCTGACTAGCCGGGTCTTTGTGGCTTTGGTGATGTTGCGGTTCTTCCATATAAAACGTGAATATATTATACATATTGTTGGCATTTTTAGCATCACTTTTAAGGACTAATTTATTACTATATTTTTATCTGTTAGCGGCATCATCATTATTAGTACCTATACATTTCGGTTGGTAGAATATCTATCGCCACTTTGTACGATCCTGTCAAAACTTTTTCAATTTCCATACTTCAAGATCCTTACAATATACCTTGCATCTAATTTAGTTCTCTCACTTACAGCATCAGCATTTAATAAAATTGATTCTATCTTTTCTTAAAACGTGAAGCAAATGTATGGCTATCTAATGTTATATTCTTAATAACATAAATTTCCATCCTCTCCATTTAAATATATTTGCATGAATATGTCGACATAATGTTTAACAATTAAAATAATTTTATTCCAAATGTTTGTCCATTAAGCTCAGTAAATGACTTAAATAATAGTGCTAGTATGGCACAAACTGTATGCGTGTATATATATAAAAATTAAGTTTGTATAAAAGTGCCAATCATTTTTTTGCAAATTTTATTATATACTTTATTTACCGTTAGTTTGAACACTTATATACAGTTTTGTGAACATTAAGTTATAGAAAAGATAGTATCTATCTAAAACATCCAACTATGTACACGAGACTAAACAAAGCAAAACGCAAGAAACTCATACGGAAGTTAACCGCAAAAACACCTGCGCTAAGATAATTATCTAACAACTAGATTCGATACGATCTAAAATTTCTCGGGCCGGGAAGTGAACCCTGCTCCGTCTGGCCTTTCGTCCTCGTTGTCTCATTAACATGCAAATGCCACGACTATGCTATCGCATCGTTTGATTCACGCTTCGATGCCGCAAACTAGCGAGCTATCCCTGTAGTACCGTTAGCATGGCAACTTTATTAGTAGGTAGTTTTTGGTTAGTATGAATTTGTTGGAAATTTTCGTGTCATGGTTCTGGATTCTGAAGATGTGCTTAGGTATATAATTTTGGTTGAAGAAGGAGTTTTGTATCAAAATCTGGTCACTGAGGATTTCTTATTCTTAAGGTTCTGCTACCTCGGTTTAAGGATACATGTTTTACAGTCCTTACACATAGAGTATCGATGTAGGCTAAAAACGGTCAAGTCGAAAGCCGCAGTCAAGTAGATTGTTTTTTGGGTTTAAATCATGTTAATGTATAGTAGGGCCTGTTTTTGTTTAAACGTAACTAATGTGATAAACGAGCGAGAACCGATATTTATTTTTATATGGTGTCCTAATTCCTGATGTTACTAAGACACACAAAATGGACTAGGTTGTATAATATCTATTAAACCCATAAATAGTGCATAATACACAGATAGGAGGGGCAATGTTATTTTACTTATGGCAAAGAAGTTTAAACCGCTAGTAATTACTTGCATTTGCATATGTACTTAAAATTGTTATTCAAAATTTTATTACACAGTGTAAAAGACAAGAACCATAAATTGTTACATAAATCTTCACTTTGATAGTCCATCCCACAAATTAATAAGGTACCTTGCATAACATAAAACAACACTTAATTCAAGATTTTATTCAGTTGTAAAGTTTCGAATATAATTAAAACATCTACCATTCTATCAAACAATAATTGCTAGCTTGCACGTCTGACCATACTCCCATGACACGAAGAAGCGGATGGCTCAGCCTTTCGCCACTTTCACCAACAACCTATGACCTTTGAGTTAGTAGAAGTTACTGAATAACCGATATAAAAGCCGGAACACAAAACTATTCTGTTGTCATTGAAACTTTATTATAATTGTATGGTTTCGTTGCGAATAGTTTGAATGTCGCTTCGGTTTCGAAACAGCGAAAGGTCACGTGTGAAATAACGGTTCATTGATAGCGTGATTTTGATGTATACATATTTATTGTTGTAACTTTATACTTTGACATTTTTATTGATTTTACCAAAGACATACGATTTGGTTTACAAACGTTTAATATATAATAATAATGTAGGTATTTTACTCAATTATTATTTTTAAATTACGTGGATAAAAATATTCATTACGCTTTTGTGTGTCCAATGAAGATGCGTGATGCGTTGAGCAATTTGACATAAAATTTCTTTATCTCTTAGTTCTAATATGAATACCAAATAATTGTTTATTTTTTACTTTTATCTATCTATCTAGGATATTTGTTTATTTATATTGCACGTATATTAGTGATGCAAATTGAATTGTAAACAGTTAGCAATATTCATTAATTAATGAAGTAAATAAAGCAACCGTGATAGCCCAGTGGGTAGAACACTCGGTTATCGTGCAAACGACTAGTGTTCAAATCCTGGGTCGGGCCTACACCAATTTGTCTTTTCTTAAGACATATGTGTGGTCAATTTATCATGGTTGTTAACGGTGAGGGAAAACATCGTGAGGAAACCCACATGGCTGAGTTGTACATAGTCATGTGACAGTGTATTCGTACAAAACGGCGATAGGCCTGCCCCCTATCACGTGAGTACACTGTCCATGCAAAACGTGGGTACTCTGAACACCAAGTGACAAAGTCACGTGATGTTCAGAAGTATTAGTACCTCTGCCAACCCCTTCGGGGATATTTGGCGTGAACGTTTATGTTATGTTATGTTATGTAAATAAAGTTGTTGAGCTGCCATTATAATTACATGAACTCTTCCCACAATCCTGTTTCAAAGTTTACATAAGTAAAAGATATTTTGAAATTTTATAATTCCAAAAATATACAGGAAAATGGTTGCCAGATATTTGGTCGCTAAACAAGTTAGTATTTCATAAAACAACAATCAAATTTCAGTCCAATCTAAATTCGGCGCCGTGCCATCAATCCAATTTTACACAGTCCCCTGGGGGGCTACGCGGGACATCACCGGATATTTGAAGAGTTCTGAATGTCCTGATTGGGCCCATGTTAAAAGCTTTTTGAAATTAGGATTATTTTCAACGCTTTATGTAAAATGTCGATACTACGGAAAAACATTTGCAAACTGGATTGATTTTAATGACGATATTTTATTTGCTTCCAGGTACTTTCTTTCACATTTTTTTGGGTCCAGTAACTAATGGAACGTAAAGGTAAAGCATAAAAATTTACTTAACTTATCTGAATTTAAATTCTTATGATCACAAAGTGGGATTGCCAAGCAAAAACCTATTGTTGAGAGATTCTATGTTTGACTTCGACACTAAACGTACTTTGACTCAGACGTCCTTTCCTCAATTCGGCTATGCTATTTTCTTCACGATGTTATCCCTCACCATTAACCGCCTTAATAAATTAACCAAAGGTATGATTAAGAAAAAGCAAATTGGTGTAAGGCTGCCTCAGGATTTCAACATATTTCATTCTGAATTAAAAGAGGTGGTTTTGTCAACTGAACAATCAAAAATCACTATCAATGTGTTAGAAAATATTTTAATCTGAACCAACATCTGCATTCACATGCATCTTTCTAATAAATTCATTATTTCCCCACTATAAAATATTCATAAAATAAAATGCTTGCAAAAGCTCAGTTCACTTAATGAGTACAAAACGGTACCTAGTCTCGAAACTGTTCATTTGGTAATTTTTCAAGGATATCCCGTTTAATGTTTTAATCAAGAAAACGAGGATAGAAATTCCCTTCAACGATATAATCGTGTTAAAAGATGAGCCAGTCTAAATTGCTTCCTTTACCAAGTCTCAGATTAGACGTGATTTAAGATTTTTTTAAAACTTTTTGCTCTTTTTTGTAGTTGTGAAAAGCAAATTTAATATCCTTAGCAAGCGTCCGGGTAAGAGTTTTTAAGAGTAGTCTAGTTTATAGAATGTCATTGAATATTTTGTTTTTTTTATTAGTTTTCCTCTACTATTCTGAAGCAAATCGTTGAGTAGTGTATACTTGGAATATCACAAATTCATGATATCTTTCCCAGTGGATGTTTCATGATGCGACACTAAGATATTTTTAACCGACTTCATTAACCGACTTCAAAAAAGGAGGTTCTCAGTTCGATTGTTTGTATGTATGTATGTATAATTGTCCGCGATTATCTCGAGTTTGGCTTAAGCTATTTGGATGCGGTTTTCAGAACAGTATTTGTTACATTTAGGAGAAGGTTTTAGTGCCTTAACCGACCAAAAAAATAAAGGAGGTTCTGTGTTTGACCTGTATGTATGTCTGTTGGTCCGCGATTATCTCACGTTTGGCTTAAGCTATTTGGATGCGGTTTTCAGAAAAGGATTTGTTACATTTAGGAGAAGGTTTTAGTGCCTTAACCGACCAAAAAAAGAAAGGAGGTTCTGTGTTGGACCTGTATGTATGTCTGTTGGTCCGCGATTATCTCACGTTTGGCTTGAGCTATTTGGATGCGGTTTTCAGAAAAGTATTCGTTACATTTAGAAGATGGGTTAAGTGATTTAACCGACTCTAAAAGAAAGGAGGTTCTCTGTTTGACCTGCATGTATGTATGTTGGTCGGCGATTATCTCGCGTTTCGCTTAAGCTATTTAGATGCGATTTTCAGAAAAGTACTTGTTACTTTCAGGACAAGGTTTAAGTGATCTAACCGTCTCAAAAAAGGAGTTTCTGAGTTTCACCTGTAAGTATGTATGTAAGTTTGAAGGTTCTTAGTTATTATTAGACAAAGAGTTATCAGTCTATGTTATTACATTCAGGAGAAGGTTTAAGTTCTTTAACCGACTCGAAAAAAAGGAGGTTTCTTAGTTTGAAATATAAGTATGTATGTAAAGTTATCAATACTAGACAGAAATTTATCAATATATGTTAATAAAGTTTTTTTATTAGTAATAAACAGAGTTAATAAATTATTGAACAAAAAGTATATAAAAACATGAATAAATTACTCTTAATTATATTAAAGAAAAAATATATATTGCAACATCATGTTTCTCATCCTGATCATTTCAATCAAGGCTCTTTCGTCATGGGGATGGTTAAGTATCACTTGAAGCCATCTCATCAAGGGATTTTACACGACTCAACGCTACATATATATAAGAGTGTTTCTCTGCATTTGTGATAGGTGAACTTCTCTTTGCTCATCTGTTTCGGCAGCAAGAGCAGCACGCTGACGATCTCTCTCATTCTGAAGGGCAAGCATGAGTTATCGACACGATAACGGTTAGAATGAGATGGCAGTATATCATACTAAGTAAGTGCGTAAAAGATGGCTGCTTTATCCCACGCGATAACTAGTTTAGATACGGCTCGTGCTTGCCCTACTGAAGTCTTTGTTTTTTTCGATGGGTGTTTCGTTCTCCCTTACGCGACTTTTCCTTAAAGCATCATTTGATTTTCTATCTAGGCCCGCAGGTAAACAAAATAGTAACAAGTAAGCTAAAGTCATAATAAAAAATTTTACAACTACCTGTTAAAAAAACAATAAAATAAACGGACAGTAAAACTTATCTCTAAAAAACTATCACTAATTCACTAAAAAAACTCAGAGTGATTTAAGAACTTATCACTAAAAAGTATAAAATAAAAAACAAGAACAAAAACTTCAAATTAAAAACTAAACAGAAAAAAAACAAATATTGTTACTTAAAACTATATTATTATTTTTTATTTAAAAAAGAACCGCCTTCAAAAATCCAACTGAAAAGTATAAAATAATTTTTATTTATTTTATTATGTACAACTCTATTCAACTTCTTCTTTTTGAAGTCGGTGCCAAACAGACAAATCCAAAATGAAAATTGCTACATAGAGAAAACCATACGAATAATAAATCAATCGATAGTGCCTCAACAACAGTAACACAATCGCGCTCAAAAATCAAGAAATTTCATCCGCTCGCAACGACGTCGCTTTATAAAGAATGGAATTGGGGGACAGTGAGCAGTGCTTAGCCTGGTGCGCATGCGTCGCACTCCGCAGAGAAATTATCATAATATACATGTCACCGTAAAACTGTAAATACTAGTAAATTATAATTTTAGATAGCGAGATAGTAAACTAACGTTAGGTAAGGTTATGTAAGATTATCAGATTTCAAACTAACGGAATTAACTATTCGATAGAGACATGCTTGCACCGAGTTGGCACAACCAATACTTCTAACACTTTGTAAAAAGACGATCGAGAATCTAAATCACTACATAGTATAAAACAAAGTCGCTTTCTCTATCCATGTCTGGGATATAGGGACATCCTTATGTATACTTTAATCTGTAAAACTACGAAATGAATTTTGATGCGATTTTTTTTATTAATTGACTAGTGGATCGTCCCAGCTTCGCACGGGTAGCGTTGTTTTTCAAATATCTGAGGTTTCTTTCTTTATTCACTGCTCAAGTATTGTGAAATTCAGCGCAATGTTTTCAATTTATTAAATTTATAGCACTCCCTAAACAGTGTAGTTTGGTGATTTTGAATGCGCTTTAATGAATGGTTCAGTATTTCCGTTTAATAGCAAATTTTGGAATAAAACGCTATGAAGTATTTATAACAATCTAAAAAATAAATCATTACGTGTTGTAGGATGCAACTACTGGCGCCATCTAGTATGTTATATGTAAATTAGTAACGATTCGGTTTTGGTCACGGGCGCGATGGCTTATTTTAAGTATAATTTCGGTGTTTCTCTACCGATTTCTATGATTCTTTTTTTATTGAATAGGTAATAATGTTACCTTTTTTAAATTAGGGATGAGTGAGAGGTTTACAAACGTAAGAGTAAACAAATATAATCAGAATGTTCCGAACTGCTAAGCTATCAGGAATTACACGTGTTATTGTGAGTCAACCGTAAAAGATAGACATAAACTGTTGAGGATTTTTTTTTAGATAATTTTATGAAGAATATTTCCGTCATATATAATTTCTATGTAAGTTTAACCATTAAGGCTGCACACGCGACAGAAACTTAAAAAATGTAGTAACTTCCCCCGTTTTCCCAAAATTCCCCAAATTTCCCCTTTACTACTCTGCTGGAAAGTATACAAAAACCTGCGCAGGAGTATGGAGAATAATTGTACCAAGTTTCGTTAAAATCCGTCGAGTAGTTTTTGTTTCCATAAGGAACATACAAACCGACAGACAGACAGACAGACAGACAGACAGACAGACAGACAAAAATTTTACTGATTGCATTTTTGGCATCAGTGTCGATCCCTAATCACCACCTGATAGTTATTTTGAAAATATATTTCATGTACAGAATTGAC
Organism: Bedellia somnulentella; assembly: GCA_963576735.1. Taxonomy (NCBI): domain Eukaryota; kingdom Metazoa; phylum Arthropoda; class Insecta; order Lepidoptera; family Bedelliidae; genus Bedellia; species Bedellia somnulentella. The sequence continues at coordinate 15,565,977 of OY755184.1, forward strand.
CTTTCTACAGATTTATTATAAGTATAGATTAAAAAGGAAGGTTTACGAGGGCTGCTATTTATGTATCCGGAATAAAAAAAAGAAACAAACATATATCAATTAATATGGTTTTATTGCTTCTCAAAATATTCGCCGCTCAGATCTATACACTTTTGCATGCGTTGAAACCAATTTTCATAGCACTTTTTCCACTCAGACTGAGGTATCTCCAAAACGTGCATTTTGAACGCATCGACTGCCTCTTCGCGGCTCGAAAAACGTTGACCACGTAATTTTTTCTTCACATTTGGAAATAAATAAAAATCATTGGGTGCCAAATCAGGGCTGTACGGCGGATGACCTGTCAATTCGATCTTTTGAGCTTCTAAAAACTGAGTTGTGACGGCCGACCTGTGACAGCTAGCATTGTCGTGATGCAGAATGATTCTACGTTGTCGGTTAGTCTTTCTTATTTGTTCAAAGACTTCCGGCAAACAAATGGTCGTATACCACTCCGAATTAACAGTTTTACGATTCTCTAAAGGCACTGTAGCTACATGGCCATTTATACCAAAAAAACAAGCGACCATTTGCTTCAATGTGCTTTTTGCACGAATAACTTTTGTTGGGTTCGGCTCATCTTGGAACACCCACACCGTGGACTGCTGCTTAGTTTCGGGGTCGTAAGCGTAGATCCAAGATTCGTCACCTGTGTAGATATTATAAACAGCTTTTGACGCACCACGGTTGTATTTTTTTAACATTTCTTTGCACCAATCGACACGAGCCTGTTTTTGATCAATACTCAAGTTGTGCGGAATCCAACGGGAGCAAATTTTTTTTACAGCTAAATGTTCATGAAGTATCTTATGTATGCTCGTCATACTAATGCCCAGAGATGCCTCTATCTCACGATATGTAACATGACGATCTTGAGTTATTAGTTCCCGGACAGCATCGATGTTTTGAGGTACAACGACCGTTTTAGGGCGACCTTCTTTAATTTCATCAGTAAGCTTAGATCGTCCACGATTAAACTCGCTAAACCAGTGATACACAGTGGTCTTTGAGGGTGCTTCATCCCCAAAAGTTGAAGTAAGCTGATCGATGCACTGTTTTTGAGTTAGACCACGCCGAAAATCGTAAAAAATCATGGCACGAAAATGTTCACGAGTTAAATCCATGGTGGTGAAGACACGCAATTTTCAAAATGACGCTACGATGTGAAAACAATTGACAGTCACATAAAAATAAATGTATTCTAAAGCTAAAGAGTTCTATTTTTAAATGATGTAATTACTTTTTAAATTATTGTTCTGTAAGTGGCCAGTTCCGGATACATAAATAGCAGCCCTCGTATAAGGATGACATACGCTGATGGGGTGGAGAACTCACTCAACTTGGGCGGGCCACTAATATTCGTTCTTCTTTGTCATGAAAATTGGTTTGGCACCGACTTCAAAAAGAAGAAGTTGAATAGAGTTGTACATCTATACTTATAATAAATCTGTAGAGAGGTCAATTCTGTACATGAAATATATTTTCAAAATAACTATCAGGTGGTGATTAGGGATCGATACTGATGCCAAAAATGCAATCAGTAAAATTTTTGTCTGTCTGTCTGTCTGTCTGTCGGTTTGTATGTTCCTTATGGAAACAAAAACTACTCGACGGATTTTGACGAAACTTGGTACAATTATTCTCCATACTCCTGGGCAGGTTTTTGTATACTTTCCAGCAGAGTAATAAAGGGGAATTTTGGGAAATTTTGGGAAAACGGGAGAAGTAACTACATTTTTTAAGCTTCCGTCGCGTGTGCAGCCTTAATGGTTAAACTTACATAGAAATCATGTATGACGGAAATATTTTTCATAAAATTATCTAAAAAAAAATATACAACAGTTTATGTCTATCTTTTACGGTTGACTCACAATAACACGTGTGATTCCTGATAGCTTAGCAATTCGGAACATTCTGATTATATTTGTTTACTCTTACGTTTGTAAACCTCTCACTCATCCCTAATTTAAAAAAGGTAACATTATGACCTATTCAATAAAAAAAGAATCATAGAAATCGGTAGAGAAACACCGAAGTTATACATAAAATAAGCCATCGCGCCCGTGACCAAAACCAAATCTTTACTAATTTATATATAACATACTAGATGGCGCCAGTAGTTGCATCCTACATCACGTAATGATTTATTTTTTAGATTGTTATAAATACTTCATAGCGTTTTATTCCAAAATTTGCTATTAAACGGAAATACTGAACCGTTCATTAAAGCGCATTAAAAATCACCAAACTACACTGTTTAGGGAGTGCTATAAATTAATAAATTGAAAACATTGCGCTGAATTTCACAATGCTTGAGCAGTGACTAAAAAAAGAAACCTCAGGTATTTAAAAAACAACGCTACCCGTGCGAAGCTGGGACGATCCACTAGTAATAAAATAAATAAAAATTATTTTATACTTTTCAGTTGGATTTTTGAAGGCGGTTCTTTTTTAAATAAAAAATAATAATATAGTTTTAAGTAACAATATTTGTTTTTGATGATCCCTTCATTCACCGGCGATTCACCCAAGTGTCCAGTGTAATTTTTTTTGGTTCATAAACTCTGGCTATGCCTCTATTGTGAATGACTTGCACCGTGGTTTTATTCATAATTATGTTGCTATAAAAATACTTATTACTTTTAGCTAGTTTATTATGATAAATATATGTGCATAAAAATATATATAAATAAGAACTCCATTTAACAAAACAGACTATTCCAACAACAAATACCGACCTCCACTAATGTGAATAAATAGCGACTTAAAACAACGAACAATTAACTGATAAAACAATCTAAATAAATTATATGATTCGAATCAATTGCATAATTATATGTAGTCCACTTTTGCCGGCCGAGCTGTAAAAAGCTTGCATGTTCGTTCATACAAACATACTAACAATATAAACATTGTTTTGCCACAGAGAATTATCGCACGCAACATACACATATATGTGCAAAACGTGATGTTGGTTATAGAAAATAGTATTAATTTTTGGATTGGAAAATTAAGTTTCGTGGTCCTATTGTTTCTCTAAGATCTAAAAGGATTCTGGTATTATGTGATAACATGAGGTTCTATTTTATAAAAAAATCGATACTATTCTCTTTAATGTTTAAAATAAGCGACTTTAAACATTAAAGCAGAGCGGCTTTTTCAGAGCTTTTCTCTGTTGCAAGTAAATGATAAATATAGCTCTCTCCACGCTAAATGTTTATTCTTTCGCTTAATTGTCTCGAATTGGCCAAATTCCTCTACAAATAATCATTTCATTATATAAATGCATTGGCTTAAGTCCAAAGAGGCATTGGGGATCACCGTTAAAGTCTGAAATAATTTATGCACTTTTGAATGGTAAAGCGGGCTGGGCAATACGTTATATGGGTTAATGGCTATCTTAACCCGCGGGGAGTCCAACCAATTTCTATAAGGCAGGTCTATATCGTTTTTACTGAATTCGCTTTTTTATTGGGTTTGATCCATTAGTACTTTGAATTTATTGATGTAGAAAGGTTGTTGTAGATATTGTATTGGATTGATGTGTGAATAAACTTTCGTTTAATTTTTTATAAAAAACACTGCCTTATGTTTTTCGCGAGTGGCAACTTATACTCACGGCTTCAGCTTGGGGCGGTTTAAAATGGCCAAAATAGTATCAAACTTGCGCACGTATTACCTTAAATTTTGGCAAAAATCTCAAGTATTTCCAAATACAGAAAAAAACAAGGCATAAAGTGAAGTATCTAAACAATTTGCGAGTTTTGCGTATGTGGGTTGTATTTATCAAATAGTATTACAAGCGCGAACAGATAACAATTACGCTAAATAAACTATTTCTACTAAAATCCAATAGGAACTTACACACATGTTAAGCGATAAAAGTATCTGCAACAATGAGTCAATCAAGATAACATAAGGGGTAAAGTAAAGTAGCTAAACGGTTAGCGAATATGGCGCGACCGCAAATTGGAGCCCAAGCGGCGAGGAGCTTGCAAGTTGAAACCACTTTAACTAACTTTGTGGAAATCGGACGATACATAGTCTGACACCCACTTAACTTGCTGTGTGACCGACGGAGTAAACGGTTGTTTTATCTCTGCAAATTACATCAAAGCTATCGGCTTAGAATAGCACTGTCCCATTTTTTTCGTAAGAGGCAACTTAGGTTCGGGTACTAGGGCATTGTAAGTGAATTTGAGCGATGCAGTTGGAGATCTATCTCCTATCTGTGTCTAAGGGCCGACTAGTAACAGTTGTGCTAAATAAACTACACATATAACATTATAAATTAAATATAGGCCCGGCTAAGGATTGGAACTCACACCTATCTGCATCAGTGGATTTCTGCGATTCAACAACAATTGTTGTCAAATGCACGAAAACATAACATAACATAAACGTTCACGCCGAATATCCCCGAAGGGTTTGGTAGAGGTACTAATACTTCTGAACATCACGTGACTTTGTCACCTGGTGTTCAGAGTACCCACGTTTTGCATGGACAGTGTACTCACGTGATAGGGGGCAGGCCTATCGCCGTTTGTACGAATACACTGTCACATGACTAAGTACAACTCAGCCATGTGGGTTTCCTCACGATGTTTTCCCTCACCGTCAACAACCATGATAAATTAACCATACATATGTCTTTAGAAAAGACAAATTGGTGTAGGCCCGACCCAGGATTTGAATACTAGTCGTTTGCACGATAACCGAGTGTTCTACCCACTGGGCTATCACGGTTTAACCGACGGAGGTTTAAACGGTTGTTTCATCTCTGCATATTTCATTAGTATAGCTTGATAATTATCTGACTAATTGACTTGATGTTTAGTAATATTGGTAGCAGACCACCTTTAAGGATTCATTTTGATCAGTTGAGTCGAAATGCGAGAGGTTTGCCAGGATTGTAAAAGGTGCTGATCGTTAGTATGTATTAACCCCATTGAAAGCTAATGGCATGAGTAGTATGAAAGTGTTTAATATAAATATTTTTAGATACGTAAATAAAGTTTGGGTTGTTTTTTGTAAAGTATTTTGATTAAATAATTAGCTGTGTAGTGTCGGCTTAGAATAGCACTACCTCAATTCTTCCGGTGGGTGTACGTAAGAGGTGACTAACGGTATTGGGGCTATTAATGGATTTTTGGGCGATGCGGTTGGAGACCCATCACCAACAACCTTTATATTTACCATGTTTTCCCCACTCAACTTCCAAAAGTGGCAGAGGAATTTATAATTTCTTAGCTCTGGCTACCCCTTCTAGGGATTTATAGCCGTGAGTATATGTATGTATGTATGTATGTAAATACTTAGGATCTAGCATCTATATATTGTCTTTTAATTAACTAATTCATTTAATAAAGGCCACAAGGTCCAAATTGTAAGTGTCACCATATTGATACTGTGGATTTAAGCAATAAAGATTCGAATTTGAATTTGAATAAACAATTACAGTTAATGAGAGTCCTACCTGTGAAGTCTTGTGGCAAACATATCCTTGCCGGCATCAGTCTTAAGTTCCATATCTTTGTTGGGCGTACAAGTCATGCATTTTCGTAGGTCGTTTGCGGTTCATTGGCTAAGGTTCTTTGAAGTCAGGAAAATGTCAAGAAAAAAAACACGCAAATTAGTTTGGACTCGGTTATGGTTTGTTGGTTTGTGAATTGAGTTAATGGAATTTCTTTCATATAAAAATACATATAACAAGTCAAAAAATTACTCAATATCTTCATAGTATTTTCCGATATAATGTTCAATAGTGTGTTAAAGGTGCCGGCGGCGGAGTCTGTATTGTACAAAATGATAAAATGGTAATAATAGAAAATATTGATAAACGCGAAAGAAGCTTGAGCCAAAAGCTAAGATCGTTTAACGCTACTCCAAAAGGAACAAATGGCTTCAGTTTATGTTTGTTACATTTCTACATACATAAATATACTCACGGCCATTAATTCCAAAAATGTATCTATCGAAGTTAAATATCGTTGGTGTTGGACCTCCAACCACATCGCTCAAAAACCACTTAAAAAGCCTCACTCCCTTAGTCGCCTCTTACGACATCCATGGGTTTCTACCCATAAGTCAAAAGGGGTAGTGACATTCTAAGCCGGCACTACACGTTTGTTACTCAACAGAATTTCACATTGGCTTATAATTAAAGTAAACGTTTAGCTCATTAGTTCAAAAATACAGTCTGGTCTGATGTGGGTGTGAAACACTAGAATGAAGAACCAATTATAATCGCAATCCATTGTTTCAGATCTTACGACATATAACATACGCCATTTGTGTTATGTAAATGTCAAATTTCACGATGAATTGTTTAAAATAATTATATAATTAAGCATTACAATACGATGTGAGCATTGAATAAAACGTCGATTTATCCTTTTAAAAATTTTTTTAGATGTTGCTCGGATCGTTGGTGATGCATTTCAATCGCATCTCTTTTTAACTGACAAATCCCTAAGTCACCTTTGGTGACATATTCCATATGCGGTAGAGCTATTCATAGACGATTCTTATTGACCTTGTACCAGCCGATGGAATATTATGCCAATATTACCAGCAAAATATATACCATAATAAAACGTAAGTGCATTGTTCAAGAAAACTCGAGCGTTCTGAATATCAGGTGACAGTAATGCCACGTGATGTTCAGAAGTATTAGTACCTCTGCCGTCCCTTCGGTGATGTACGGCGTGAATAAGTCAGGAATATCCAGAGCCAATGGTTACTTCCATAAACCACGGGGCATCCCGGCAACCGGTTGTAAGGAACCCGTATATTTCATTATGAACCTCTAACGCGTCGGCCCTTGATTTACTCGCGAATCTTATTGATTTATGACCTGCAATCTACTTCAAGTGTATTCTCGGTTAGACGTTGTTTTTTATCAGTTTTTGGCGTTTGGTTAACCGTGAAACAAAGAAATTTGGTTGTTTTATATTGCTTAGTTGGCTATAATGGAAATATAAACATCATTTTATTTTATTCCGGTAAACCCTATATTAATCGAGATATTAAAATTACCGTGTAGTGCTGGCTACCCACGGGTGTCGTAAGAGGCGACTAAGGCTATGTGGCTTTTTAAGTAATTTTTGGGCGATTCGGTTGGACACCCATCACTAATGATAATTTATTTCTACCATCTTGACCCCTAGAAACTTCGAAATGTGGCTGAGGAGTTTCTAGCTCTGAAGCTCTGGCCACCCCTTTTTGTGATTTATGGCCGTGAGTATATATATGTATGTAAATTAAGACTATAGATCACCACTACAATTAATTGTATCTTATATATTCGTTATTAATTAAGAACCTCTTAAATTACATATATCTGTATATAATGTTACTTTAAATTATAAGACAACGTCAATTACTACGTATCTTTGGTATTAAATCTTTTGAAACCTAAAACTTATGTATGAGCCATCTTTATTCAAGCTCTCACATTATCGATAATCGTGACCACCCAAAAACATCGTAAGAAATCACAGACATTATCTTCTAAGATAATAATTAATTTAAAATGCATTACATATTGTGTACAATATTATGTTTATTACTTTATGGCGCACAGGTCAACCATGTTTCGACACAGCACGGCTTCAAGAAATGGCGTTTACGGTAATGTTTATACGATGTGTACATAATGGTATTTGAAAATAATTATTTTACTGTCATGGATATTTGACGATACAAAATAATGAATTAACTAATTATAGTCCTTAGTTTTAGTCACAAAGGGTCAAATACCAACGTGATAAATGAATAAGTATAACTTTATGCGGTCTTAGATTTTATGTTCAATAAGTTCTTCATTTAATTATTTTGTGTCCGCTTATTGTGTGAGTTTTAATTATATTATCTGTAAATGTCAATGGTAATATCAGTATAGGATGCCCTCAGAGGCCAAATTTGGGTCAACTAGACAAACTAGACAGCCTGTATGAAATGATTGATAAATGTAGGCGAAGATCGAGCGAGAGGTTAGCCAGGATGGTACAAAGTGTCGATCGATAGTTTCTGCCTACCCTAAAGAAACTAATGGCTTGATATGCTCAAGTATATGTATGTCTGGAGCCCAAGTAAGAGTGCTAGATCGGTTAGAATAAGATGACAGTATGCGATGCTAAGTAAGTGCGTAAATAGCTGTTTTATATCACGCGATATCTTGTTAAAAGGACGCTCGTACTATCTATGCAGTATAAATACGGAAATAAAACAAAAAGATGCTATTAAAACTCTTAGAATTGCACATTTTATTCACGAACGCAGCAGTTATTCACTTCACTTACCTTCTTTAACTCAAAGTATCCATTTATCAAAGTAAAAGCTAATAAATGCAATTACTCGTTATTACCGACTACTTTGCTTTCAACCGTAATATGAATGAACGAGCAAATAATTGGATGCAGTCGCTCGCGTATTTCTGTGTCAATCATAGAAATTCCTAGGTACAGTCAAAGCGGTACCGTTATAAGAATATTGTGTGACCTGTGACCTTATTGAGATCCCTATTCATAGATGATTATAGGCTACGGTCATCGGTGTAGCAAACTCGGTACCGTAAGCCTTGTTTGCGTTTGAGAATTTGCTAACTTGTTTTCTATACAATGCCAGTTTATAAAGAGATTTTTAACATATATATTTGAAAGACTTCTTCCTCCTTTTTTACTGAGACTCTTAAGAACTTAAAAAGAAACTTGCATTGTTAGATTTGGAATGATAGTAACATTAGTAAATCAAACCTTTGCTGAAATTGTTAAAATATTCGGCTTATTTTAATTGCGTTCATAATTTCAAAAAAAGATTAAGTCTTAGCTTCTATATCAACACTTTCTAAGCTTCTTGTAAAATCAGTATAAAACACATGTGGACTAGAAATGACGATTTTTTTTAGATACAATACGTTTGTACATCACGGCTATTATTTTTTTTCGTGTTCAGAGTACTCACGTTTTTTTTGGACTGTGTATTTACGTGAAACAAGGCAAACCTATTGACTTTTTGCACAAATACATTGCCACTTGACAAGTTCAACATAGCCATGCGGATTCTCGTCACCGTTTATAAATTTGATAAACATAAGAAAGTGTTTTTAAATTGCTTGGTCCCGTCGTATGGTCTATTTACTTTCGAATAATTACTTATATACATACCAATTAAATAATTCAAATGTTATTCATAGTTTCACGTTTCTCGACACGCTGTTTTAACTCTTGTTTGAAACTAATTGGTTGAGCCAACCTAAACTAATTAAAGGTTACACTGAGTAAACTTTACTCAACGAACACAATTTATAGGACTTTTTATGTGAAATTACGAAGAATTGCGCACACTTGTTGATGGGTTGTGTCGGCTTAAAATAGCAATGACCAATTTACTCCCGCGTGTCGTAAGCGGCAACTTAGGGTTTTCAGAGCTTTTTAAGCTAATGTCCGGTTTAGCTGGAGACCCATCATCAACCATCCTTTATCTTACGATTTTTCCCCTCTCAACTTCCAAGTGACTGCAGAATTTCTAAATTTTCAGTAGATGAAATCCTCTATTTAATCCTGAAAGTATTTGCCGTGTAGTGTCGGCTTAGAATAGCACTACCCCAATTCTACCCGTGGGTGATCGTAAGAGGCGACTAAGGGTATAGGGGCTTTTTAAGTGATTTTTGGGCGATGTGGTTGGAGACCCATCACCAAAACATAAACACAAACATAAACGTTCACGCCGAATATCCCCGAAGGGGTTGGCAGAGGTACTAATACTTCTGAACATCACGTGACTTTGTCACCTGGTGTTCAGAGTACCCACGTTTTGCATGGACAGTGTACTCACGTTTATTATTATCATCTTTTCCCCAATCAACTTCCAAAAGTGGCTGAGGAATTTATCATTCCAAAGCTCTGGCTACCCCGTTAAGGGATTTATAGCCGTGAGTATATGTATGTATGTATGTATGTATGAAATCCTCGAAGGATTCGTCAAGAACAACTCGATAATAAAAGTGCAGGCGTCCGAAGAGTTAGTCAGATTTTAAGTGAAGAAGGCATGTATGAAAAGAGATAAATGTAAATGCAGCAAACATTAAACATACTAGCACAATTGGTTCCCTATTCATCAACTTTTTATTGACTATTAATCGACAATTTATACGACCAAGGAAATCATCCCGATCTTCATTTACATTTATCTCTTTTCATACATGCCTTTTTCACTTAAAATTCGACTAACTCTTCGGAAGCCTGCACTTTTATTATCGAGTTGTTCTAGACGAATCCTTCGAGGATTTCATACATACATACAGACATATACTAACGGCTATCAACCCTAGAAAGGGGTAGCCAGAGCTTTGGAATAAAAATTTCTCAGCCACTTATGGAATTTAAGTGGGGAAAGGATTGAAAATAAAGGTTGTTAGTTATGGGTTTCCAACCACATCGCCCCAAAAACACCTAAATAAGCCCCAATACCATATGGACACCTGTTACACACCAGCAAAAAAAAAATAGTTAGTGCAATTCTAAGCCGACACTACACAGCTAACAACTTCTTGTACCGTGTCATGTAATGCCCACTTAAAGGAACCATTACTTGATTCATCTGCAATTTCCCTCGCTGATGTACATTTTATAATGAAATGTGCGGGCTTCCACGGATAGTTTGTACACAAGATTGTTTGCTTTAATTACATCGCAACGACAGTCGGAAACGCTATTTATGTTTATTAACAACACAAACTTCAGTTTATTTCATTTGCGTGAATCGTTTTGGTTATACGTAACAATAATTACATGAATGTTCCGTTCTTGTTTGAGGTTTGCATTCGTTTGAAATACACATTTAGTTATGCATTGCGCATTCTAAGAAAAACGTTGCGGAATTTCGCTAGGAGTATGTTTTCGGTGTGAGCTGGTTTTTGGAAAGATAAAGGAGTGTAAAGCTATGTTATTGCGTGTGTCGTTATTTATTTTTATTTGTCGCACAAATTAAAATAAAGTAATAAGTGGTCAATGAGACAGTACAGTCATTACAAAAGATGTTGCATGTCTATCATGCCTACATTGACCTTTTGATTGCTAATTTGACTAAAGACACATATATTTTCAAACATTTGCTTACCTTGTCATTATAACGGACATAAGTAGACATATAGGAGTTTGTTTTGTCGTCACAGAAAATAATAGAAAATTCAATATATGAATTTAAATAATCTTACTGATTCCATGTTAGTATATCATTGAATTGCGTGATGTTAGTTTATTCTTTTAATAACATACATAACACAAATGTTCACGCCGAATATCCCCGCAGGGTTTGGCAGAGGTACTAATACTTCTGAACATCACGTGACGTTGTGTTAATATATATATATATATATTAACATACATATACTCACGGCTATAAATCCCTTAACGGGGTAGCCAGAACTTTGGAATGAAAAATTCCGCAGCCACTTTTGGAAGTTGATTGGGGAAAAGATGGTAATAATAAATGTTTTTGGTGACGGGTCTCCAACCACATCGCCCAAAAATCACTTAAAAGCCCCTATACCCTAATTCGCCTCTTACGATCACCCACGTATTGTGTAGTGTTATTCTAAGCCGGCACTACACGGCATGAAGTAACACGACACGTATACGTACGACATATATATTAAATAGACCCTATTTCAATTAATGTTCTTGTGAATATAAATATTGCACATATTACATATTAAACGAATTATTTTAAGTAGTATTTAGTTCAATATTCTTCTTAATCCCCTCTCATTTAATTAAATTCCGGTTGAAAAGAGGCTTAAGTGCTTAAGCCTCTTACCAAACTAAACGTTTACTTGAAATTATTAACAAATGAAATGGCTATGCACTTTCTTTCCACGGATTATCTCAACTTCGTCCGCGTTCATGGTAAAAGTTTGTTAAGTTAAACATTAAAGTGTTTGCTTATTTTTGACGTCGCCATTTTGTTTTGCTTATCAATGCAAGCACAAACGTCTATTGATCATTTTATTTCTATTCTTAAATAATTTATGTAAACAGCAACCTTGATATTGCAAAAGTCGTGGGTTCATACATAAATCTATCATGTATTGTTTGTGGGGTTAATTTATAAAGATTATGAAAGGTGAGGGAAAATTTCTTGAGGAAACCATCACAGGCCTGCTCCTGATCAGTTGAATGCACTGTCTAAGCAAATCACATGTACCCTGAATACCAGTTGACAAAAATGTCGCATGGCAATCATAAATATAAGTACCTCTGCCTCCCTTCAGAGATTGACGTTGTGAAAGTTGAGTTGAGTATAAAACTTACACAAAGAAGAAAAACGTCACCATTTTATTTTATAGATTTCATAGTCGAACGAAATCGAGTCGTATTTAACTAGATAGCAAAATTATTTGCGCGGAATGATTTCTCATTTCTCGGGCTCTTCGATTTGAAATACGCCTGAAAAGGGTCTGAAAAGATTGATACTGTAGGGAAACTTTTTATCGGTCCGTTAATATTAGGAATAGAGACGATTCATTACATTGATGTTTGCTATAGAGGTTTACTCTAGCCGTTGAATGAGCCAAGATTTTGTGGAATTTATTTCTTCTCAATAATTCTGTTGTAAGTTTATATTGTTATTATAGATATTGACCGACGACAATTTTAATTTTTCTTGAACTAAATGGCGAACCGTTTACGATCCTAAAAACATGGTTTTAGGTATTAAATCCGGCCTACAAATGTATGTCTTTTCTGATCTCAGACAGAACTGATATCAGGTAGATTGGATTTACGTGTGGTTTTATATCAATGTAAAGAAAATCTTTATATCTGAGTTAGAGGTAGTCGTTTGTGCTCGTAACAAGCAATTTTTGTTCTTTCGGTTATGATGCAAACTGGAGTCCCATCACCAAATATTATTTTATTTTAAAATTTGTTCCTTCCAAAAGATGGTCAAATAACTCTTCGGATAGTTGTTGAGTATACATACATACATACATACTCACGGCTATAAATTCCTTGAAGGAGTAGCCAGAGCTAAGGAATTACAAATTCCTCAGCCACTTTTGGAAGTTACGTGGGGAAAAGATGGTGACATAAATGTTGTTGGTGATGGGTCCACAGCCGCATCGTCCAAAAGTCCGCTAAAAGCCCCAATACCGTTAGTCGCCTCTTACGTACACCCACCGGAAGAAATGGGATAGTGCTATTCTAAGCCTACACAGCACAGTATTTGTTAAGATTGTTGAGTCTGTTATACGTTAAAATTAAAAAAAAACACTATATCAGTGAAAACATAAAATCGGTCAAATATCTCTTTCATTAGTTCACTGCGGGATTATGGCTGACAACAGCCATTGAAAATAACTTGGTTCCAGACAGGTCGTCCGTTCGTCGTCCATTGCTATTCAAGTCTCAGACACCGGCTGTAGCCAATTTGGTATATTTATAGCGATACCATTGAAGTTGGGTAAACTATTGTATGATTGAGTGGTAAAATCAATAGTACATATATTGACTTTTAGGTTGGCTTACGCCCGATTTCTGAATTGAGTATTCAAGCTGAGAACGACTTAAGTATTGTTTTGTCTCATTCAGTTGTTAAGATTTCAATGCGACAGAACTACACTTAAGTTGTTCTCAGCTGGAATACTCAATTCAGAAATCGGGCGTTAGGATAGTACTATTTCACTTTTTAAACTCTCGCGGTTTGTAGACCTTATATATAATAATAATCGGGATTAACCAACGAACATTTTTAAAACCACTTATGTGATATGTTTGCCCGACTTTTCAGCAAACCTACTGGTGCCGTGATCACGGGCTGACTGAAGAGCTGGCTTGACTGGTAGATTGTGATTGAGGTGTTTTTAAAGTTGGTTAATCCCGATTATTATTATATACTAGTGGATCGTCCCAGCTTCGCACGGGTAGCGTTGTTTTTTTAAATATCTGAGGTTTCTTTCTTCAGTCACTGCTCAAGCATTGTGAAATTCAGCGCAATGTTTTCAATTTATTAAATTTATAGCACTCCCTAAACAGTGTAGTTTGGTGATTTTAAATGCGCTTTGATGAACGGTTCAGTATTTCCGTTTTATAGCAAATTTTTAAATAAAACGCTATGAAGTATTTATAAAAATCTAAAAAATAAATCATTACGTAATTTAGGATGCAACTACTCGCGCCATCTAGTATGTTATATGTAAATTAGTAAAGATTTGGTTTTGATCACGGGCGCGATGGCTTATTTTATGTATAATTTCGGTGTTTGTCTACCGATTTCTATGATTCTTTTTTTATTGAATAGGTAATAATGTTACCTTTTTTAAATTTGGGATGAGTGAGACGTTTACAAACGTAAGAGTAAACAAATATAATCAGAATGATCCGAACTGCTAAGCTATCAGGAATTACACGTGTTATTGTGAGTCAACCGTAAAAGATAGACATAAACTGCTGAGAATTTTTTTTAGATAATTTTATGAAGAATATTTCCGTCACACATGATTTCTATGTAAGTTTAACCATTGAGGCTACACACGCGACGGAAGCTTAAAAAATGGAGTAACTTCTCCCGTTTTCCCAAAATTTCCCAGAATTCCCCTTTACTACTCTGCTGGAAAGTATACAAAAACCTGCGCAGATGTATGAAGAATAATTGTACCAAGTTTCGTTAAAATCCGTCGAGTAGTTTTTGTTTCCATAAGGAACATACAAACCGACAGACAGACAGACAGACAGACAGACAAAAATTTTACTGATTGCATTTTTGGCATCAGTATCGATCCCTAATCACCACCTGATGGTTATTTTGAAAATATATTTCATGTACAGAATTGACCTCTCTACAGATTTATTATAAGTATAGATAATGTAGTACTATTTCATATATTCATATACGAGGCGATAAGGATGCGGGGATTTCAAATGTTCGTAGGCGATGCCCAAACCACAATCCTTTTATAATATAAAAAAAAAGTTTATTTGATAAGGTATATTTTATAGTACAGATTTGAACAGGGGTTCCCAAACTAGGCAAGCCTGTATTTTGGGAAACCAGTTGACAGTTATTGCTATATTGTTATTGCTACACTGTTAATTGAAATGTACACAATTGAATTTGATAACACAAAATAGATGTAAATTTAAGTTTAAAGGAAAAGAAAAATATTTACATGGAGGAAAAATATATATGGATATGTGTTAACATCAACGCTGTACCGAATTTGGCCATTTAGTCGTGTTTTCATTAGTAGACCACCAACCACAGCTCTTGAATGTACTTTATATACGAGTTGAATAACATAAAACCAAAGACCCTTAATTTTGACGTATTTAATAAACATTATATTACGTACTAGTGGATCGTCCCAGCTTCGCACGGGTAGCGTTGTTTTTTTAAATATCTGAGGTTTCTTTCTTCAGTCACTGCTCAAGCATTGTGAAATTCAGCGTAATGTTTTCAATTTATTAAATTTATAGCACTCCCTTAACAGTGTAGTTTGGTGATTTTTAATGCGCTTTAATGAACGGTTCAGTATTTCCGTTTAATAGCAAATTTTGGAATAAAACAACATGAAGTATTTATAACAATCTAAAAAATAAATCATTACGTTATGTAGGATGCAACTACTGGCGCCATCTAGTATGTTATATGTAAATTAGTAAAGATTTGGTTTCGATCACGGGCGCGATGGCTTATTTTATGTATAATTTCGGTGTTTGTCTACCGATTTCTATGATTCTTTTTTTATTGAATAGGTAATAATGTTACCTTTTTTAAATTAGGGATGAGTGAGAGGTTTACAAACGCAAGAGTAAACAAATATAATCAGGATGTTTCGAACTGCTAAGCTATCAGGAATTACACTTGTTATTGTGAGTCAACTATAAAAGATAGACATATATTGTTGAGGATTTTTTTTTAGATAATTTTATGAAGAATATTTCCGCCACACATGATTTCTATGTAAGTTTAACTATTAAGGCTGCACACGCGACGGAAGCTTAAAAAATGGAGTAACTTCTCCCGTTTTCCCCAAATTTCCCAAAATTCCCCTTTACTTCTCTGCTGAAAAGTATACAAAAACCTGCGCAGGAGTATGAAGAATAATTGTACCAAGTTTCGTTAAAATCCGTCGAGTAGTTTTTGTTTCCATAAGGAACATACAAACCGACAGACAGACAGACAGACAGACAGACAGACAAAAATTTTACTGATTGCATTTTTGGCATCAGTATCGATCCCTAATCACCACCTGATAGTTATTTTGAAAATATATTTCATGTACAGAATTGACCTCTCTACAGATTTATTATAAGTATAGATTATATGAACGTGTTTAATGTGACAGCTGAAAGTAGAAGGCGAGAAAATATCGCGAATATGGCAGCGTTTGCTTTCGTCTATATGAAAAAGCAAGCTTAGAATAGCACTAAAATTTTGGCGACTAAAGGTATTAGAGCTTTTACTGTTTGGTGATTGATCTGGACACCCATCACCAACCATCCTCTAGTTTAGAATATTGTACTTCCTTAGCTCGGAAAATATTTTCTACCTTTGTTTGAATTTATAGCCGTGGATATGTATTGATAAACCTATAATCTATTCTATCGGGAATGCCGAGATCATACATACGCCTGCACTTAAACAAAACAAAAAAAATACGTGGCTTGTAATCGTTTTCTTAGCCCAAAGAAAACCTGCGATAAAAAAGAAAAACCCTTTTCAGCGCCCGTTTAGCTCGAGTTGAAGTGCTCGGCTCATCACAAAGGTATCGGGCGAGGCGTCTATCCCACTCCCTGTTTTGTCCTCGGCTTAATGATATCTGGCGGCTTATCTCCTCAATGTCTACATCGTTTTGCCAATAGCACGGGATTTATGGAAATTTGTTTAGTCGCATTCTTTTTGTGAATCTTCCCTTTATAACGAAAGACGACTTAGCTTTCGATGGCTTTTTGTTAAAATAACTGCTTGAAGAATCATTATTTCTCTTATATGGCGACGGTTTTAGAATTGATTTGCATTCCCGTACGTGTTTCATGTGAGTTTGTTTGTTTTGTTTCAAGACAAGCATAATGTATATGGACCCGTGTACGAGTACGTGTACTCGTACAGTAAAGAGCAAATATTGCCATATTGTACAGAGTTGGCCAGGAATTTCATTTCATTTATGTCAAAAAAAATCAAAATCAAAAAATCAAAATATTCTTTATTAAGCCAAGTAGGTATTATACATTTTTTCGGCCCCCTGTTAAGCTATACAACGCCTGTGTTAGGGGATACCGTGATTCCGTATGCGAATTACGTTACAAGGTTTAATATAAGTAGTAATTTTTCAAAAACATCAGTTTGCAATACAAATTAATAATTAAACATGTTAAAACTTTTTACAACTACCTTTGAAAAAAAAAATGTCAGTCGTCCATTTCTTATCAGTTAAATAATTAAGTTGCACTTGCGAAAGTCGCCTTTAATCTCAATACAAGTAAGTGGGGTTTGCTATATACCATTTGTTAGGCCCATTGAAAACAAAAGAACAAAGAAGCTAAAGTATGTGTACTGAAACTGTGAACAACTAAAATTTATAATATTTGTTTTGTATTGCAACTTTAGTATAATTATTATTTTTAGTTTCTTAACTAGTTTTAAGTGGTAAATTTAATTGTGACTGAGCGTGCGTGATGTGTTTGTTTGTGTGTGTGTGTGAGTGTGTGTGTGTGTGTGTGTGTGTGTGTGTGTGTGTATGAATGCGTGTTTGTGTGTGTGAGAGTAGGTCTATGTGTATGTAGTGCGATTTTGGATGTGTATGTGGGATGTATATATTTGTATATGTTAAGTGAAAAGTGATTCCGTTTGGTTATAGTCTAAACTTTTTAGCCACGTTGTTATCTTAATTTTGCATTGTTTGTAATTTAATTGATAAATATTTAAGATCTTATTTATTTTGTTATATAACTTTGCGGATTGGCATTGATATTGCCTAGTCGCAAATACAGTGCGTGGTGATTTAAAATTTATTACGCTATAGGGATTGCGCTTTTGCAAATATTTTTCATCTAATGCAATTGTTTTTTGCCTCTTAAGAATACACTGCTGAATGTACAACTTTCTAACAGTTAGAAGGTCTGCTTCAGAATAGAGCTGGTTTGTACTATATCTTCTATTCTTAAATAATATTATTTTAAGGAGAGAGCGTTGAGCGCGCTCGATTGATAAAAATTTAGTCTTTAAAGTCCCTCCCCACACGGATATACAATAGAGCAAAACAGACTGTATTAGAGTGATATAAATGTATTTCAGCAGCTGGTAGTCGGCTATGTTGCGTAAATATTTAAACAGCCATATTAGCTTTCTGGCTCTATTAGCTACTAGATCCAATTGAGGATACCAAGATAGGTTCTGATCTAGAGTAACGCCAAGATATTTTATATTACTTACTGGTTGGAGAATAGGGCAAGAGCAGTTGATGACGTCATTAGAGTTACAAATATGAGCTTTGATATTTAAATTAAATTTAGGCTTAGAGCATTCTCGTATTCTAAATGCTATATAATTCGTTTTGTTAACATTTAAGGATAGTTTATTAATTTGAAGCCATTGAAGAACCTGTCTAAAACCTGATTCAGCTAATGCAAAAGTATCCTGCCAATTGGTGCCATGAAATATAAGTGCTGTATCATCGGCGTAAGAGTAGACTCGACCGTTCAAAAGATTAAGATTTGTTAAATCATTTATATACGCTAGAAACAAAGTCGGGCCTACTACACTTCCTTGGGGTATTCCATATTCAGTTGTTGGCAGGTCCTCACTAAAACATGTTTTGTTTAGCTTCGTTCTTTGTGTTCTGTTCCTAAGATAATCTTGAATCAAATTGAGGAATGTGCCTCTAATCCCTAGTTTTTCTAATTTACGAGTTAAAATGCGTAGAGAGATGGTATCAAACGCTTTTTTTAAGTCAAGGAAAATACCTATAGCTTTTTTTCCGGTGTCTAAAAGGTTCGTAACTTCATCTGTAAGGTCTTGAATAGCATTTTCTGTATTTTTACCTTCCTGGAAACCATATTGGGCTTTGGATAATATATTATAGGAGCTGAGAAACTTTAAGAGTCTATTGTTAATTAATTTTTCCAGTATTTTTGCTATGACGGACAAAATAGAAATAGGGCGGTAGTTGTTGACATCATCTTTTGCTCCACCTTTATGTATAGGAATTATAACAGCCTTTTTTAAAGACTTCGGAAATATTCCTGTATTAAATACTAATATGCTTAGTTTTGTAATAATAGGAGCTATCATATTTCTAGCCATTTTTATAAACTTAGTCGGTATGTGATCATAGCCAGCAGCTGATTCATCTTTCAGATTGCTTATTATTCCGTTGATTTCCGCTATATCTGGATCTAGAACCCCTATTGAATTT
The DNA here is from genome assembly GCA_963576735.1 of Bedellia somnulentella. NCBI lineage: Eukaryota > Metazoa > Arthropoda > Insecta > Lepidoptera > Bedelliidae > Bedellia > Bedellia somnulentella. The sequence goes on from OY755184.1 coordinate 15,585,433, forward strand.
TGCTGACAAGCCATACGTTGAAAATATTTTTGTTCATCTATTGTTTTTGATTCTATTTGTTCCGCAATATTTTTGCCTATTGAATTAAAATAGTTGTTGATGTGATTGGCCGAATCAGTTGTACATAGTTTTATATTTAGCAGTTCACTACTGTCCGATGATTTCTTATTTAAATTAGTGATGGTTTTAATTGATCTCCATAATGATTTATTGTTTGATTTAGACGAATTTAAAAGTTCTCGCTCATATTTAAATTTTAATTTTTTTATCAAATTGTTACAAAAGTTTCGATATCTACGATACGTTATTTTCAACACTTCATTATAGGGGTCAAGTTTAAACTTTTTTTGCATATTATTGCGGTTTCTTATACATTTTAAGATGCCTGCCGTTATCCAAGGATTCTTATTCTTTTATTGCTGGGAACATTTACGACTTTAGTATTTTCGTCTAAACTATTTGTCAAGATTTTAACTATTTCTAGTGCTAATACATTTGGGTCTTCAAAATTGTTTAAATCTAGGTTACATTGAGTCTGTAGGGTATGAAGTGATTTTTCATAATTTATTACTATTTTAGTTTTTTGGGCTGTGAATGATTTAGATTTGCGATTATAAAGAATAATGAAAGTCATTTTATGGTCTGTTATAGTTGTGTTCAGAACGGCGATTTGAGCGGAAAATGTCTTCGAGTTAATTTTTGTCATTATGTGATCAAGACAGCTATTTTCTCTAGTGGGAAATTTGTGGCCTGGTAAAAGCCCATAAGTAGCAAGAATGTCCAAATAGTGATCGGAGTTTGTATCCTTAGTCTCAGCCATAATGTTAATGTTAATATCTCCTGTGAAAATTATATTTTTATTGTTGCTATGTGAGCTTAGGTATTGATCTAATGCTGTTAAAAATTTGGGAATTTTCTGAGATGGAGGGCGGTATACACAAATGATTGTATGATTAGGAAACGATACTTCAAGGCACGAAGCACCTTCAAGGACAATTTCTTTTACAGTGTGTGCCAAGTTTTTATTGATAAATACAACAACTCCGTCATTTTGGTTGATTTTTTTAGTAGTACCATAAACAAAATATCCTGGTTTGTTGGGTAACGGTTTCTTGGCGTCTATTCGACATTCTGAGAGTACTATAACATCAATATTGAATTTAAAAATGCTTAAGTTAATGTCCAAATCATCCAGATTAGCCGAGCAATGAACACTTCTTATATTTTGGGAAATAATAGATAAATTTACATTACCTAGACTGGGTTCAATACAAAGATTGTCAATCGAACATTGTTTTGCTTCAACAGTAATTAAATCGTCTAATTCTTTTAATAAATTAGTGTTGTCTTGATTCATGTTTGGTAATTATATTTGCCGGAGAAAAAATAGCTAATGAGATATTGAAATAGATATTGATTACATTTGTGTGGCAATCGTATATGATAGTTTGCTTATTAAATAAAATTGATAGTTTAGATACTGGGAATCTTATGTATAAATTGATGTGTAAGTAAAATAGAGTGATGTTATGTGAAATTGTATGTGTTGAGTAAGTAAAAAGTATAGAAAAGTGAGTAAAAATTTTAACGCAGTAATGATATGAATCTAGTTCTAAAGGGTTACATACATTGTAATATGACATTGGCTTTACGACTAGTCATTCATTTTGCATTTTAGTTAATTGATTTTCAGATTTTACCCATATAATTGGTGCTGCTTCCTCTTTCCTCAGGAATACACGTCCGTAAGATGTCCAGCAGTATTTGTAATTCTTCGCTCGTTTCAGATCTCTGGCTAAAAAGTAGAGCCTTGAAGCCCTGGGTGTAAGGTGCTCCGTTATAAATATAGGTACATCTGCACTTTTTGAGAGTCCAAGGTTTTTAGCGGCCAGTTTACTAGTTTTATTCTTATTATTGAACATTCTTGCATTTTTATAAAACATATCTCTTACGATAGTCGACGAAAATTCCACTATTATTGTTTTCTTCTCAGTGTTACTTTTTGCTTTAATTACATCGGAGATATTAGAGGCGTTAAAAGGCACTTTTATTTCCTTTGCTAGAGTTTCTACCATTTTGATAATGTCATTTTTGTCATTCTTTGGGTCCAGGGGAACATTTTTGATCTCTAGACTTTTATTACGTTTTTCACGGAGCATGTCCTCCATTTTGTCTTCCAAAAGTATGATTTTTTCATCTTTGTTTTTCAGTTCTTTCTCCAATTTATCAATTTTCTTCTTCAAATCATCATTTTGCTGTGACAAAAAATTCATAGATGTTTCAATGTTAGAGTTGCTAGTTTTTATCTCTAGCAAGATAGGATTGAGCCACTTCTTAAAGGAAGTCATAATTTCTTCTCTAAACAATGAGGTGTCGTCACCACTAAATGGTTTTTCAATTCTCTTCCTTTTAGTTCTGTAAGATGAATAGTTTGAAGGAGACTCCTCTTTTTCCTCCGAAGAAACACACAGGTCTGGTTCAGAACAAGCTCTATCCTTTAAAGGTGAACGATCCATTTCGAACTTAAACCAAGTTCAATAAATATGAGCAAATAAAAATTATTAAAAATAAGATTACAAGTTCGCACTTTCAGTACTTTCTTTACTAATGCAGTTGACCAGTATTAATGGTCTGAGTGAAACAGCGCGGATACTTTAAACGCAGTTCAACGTATGATGGACGTCTTTTTTCGATTTATTTATTTTGTAACAAATATCAGACAGTTTAACACATCCACCTATTGGGACAGCACGAGACGGAATGTATACATGAAGTATATGCGTATTTTTTTTCTGAGTTACTCCTAAATGCTACTTTCCATTACTTTCATCAACGGTCCTTATCTTAAATATAGCTTTTTCGTATGCATCTTGGTTTGTATTAAAAATTAAGCATTGAATAAAAGAAAAAAATACACACTTGTTGGCTTTGACTTCTTCCAAAAAATGACTGAGAAGTTTTTAATTCTGCTGCTCTGCCTACCCTTACAGGTATATATAGCCATGACTATATGTATGTAAAATAATATTATGCACTAAAATCTACAATAACCTACTAACAGTTAGATTAAAACGATCGCTAGTTAACCTCATCAATTAGCTGTTTCCGAGTTCGACCGATATATCTGTCGACCTATTTACAGATAATTCTGCATTATTCCATTTGTTAGCAAGTACTTAGATAAAATCGTTGATGGCTTAGTGCTTTATCGAGTCTGATATAAAAATTGGGAAATGTTTCAGCTGTCATATCGATTAGTGATTCTATATTAAGCCTATCAGCATTGCAAACTAGTATTATAAATATAACGTGCTAAATTTTGGAAGATTTTATTTAGGTATCGCAGATTTATATCTTGCCGGTGTGCAATCTTACAAGATTTGGACTTAGGCCTGAGAAATCTTAAGCTTTTCTAATAAGCAATCCTACTAAAACTTGTCAATTTTAGGATCTCGTGAGACCTATATAAAATTGATGTTAAAACGAGCAGAAAATCGGAAAGTTCCTGTTGTTTTTTCAATATAAATTCCTTGTAATCTATACTTATAATAAATCTGTAGAGAGGTCAATTCTGTACATGAAATATATTTTCAAAATAACCATCAGGTGGTGATTAGGGATCGATACTGATGCCAAAAATGCAATCAGTAAAATTTTTGTCTGTCTGTCTGTCTGTCGGTTTGTATGTTCCTTATGGAAACAAAAACTACTCGACGGATTTTAACGAAACTTGGTACAATTATTCTTCATACACCAGCGCAGGTTTTTGTATACTTTCCAGCAGAGTAGTAAAGGGGAATTTTGGGAAATTTTGGGAAAACGGGAGAAGTTACTACATTTTTTAAGCTTCCGTCGCGTGTGCAGCCTCAATGGTTAAACTTACATAGAAATCATGTGTGACGGAAATATTCTTCATAAAATTATCTAAAAAAAAATCCTAAGCAGTTTATGTCTATCTTTTACGGTTAACTCACAATAACACGTGTAATTCCTGATAGCTTAGCAGTTCGGAACATTCTGATGATATTTGTTTACTCTTACGTTTGTAAACCTCTCACTCATCCCTAATTAAAAAAAGGTAACATTATTATCTATTCAATAAAAAAGAATCATAGAAATCGGTAGACAAACACCGAAATTATACATAAAATAAGCCATCGCGCCCGTGATCAAAACCAAATCTTTACTAGTTTACATATAACATACTAGATGGCGCCAGTAGTTGCATCCTACATCACGTAATGATTTATTTTTTAGATGTTATAAATACCTCATAGCATTTTATTCCAAAATTTGCTATTAAACGGAAATACTGAACCGTTCATCAAAGCGCATTTAAAATCATAAAACTACACTGTTTAGGGAGTGCTATAAATTTAATAAATTGAAAACATTGCGCTGAATTTCACAATGCTTGAGCAGTGACTGAAGAAAGAAACCTCAGATATTTAAAAAAACAACGCTACCCGTGCGAAGCTGGGACGATCCACTAGTAATATAATAAATACTTAGATACACATAATTGGGCCATATGCTCTCATTGGAATTTCAAAAGATAATTTTGTACCTCTCGAGTTTTATTTAAATTCATCAACCTTGCCATTTTTCACACACACTCTTTTATTCCGTTGTCTCCTTTAGCACTTATTTACAGCACATAAACCGACATACTTACCCAAGTTGATAAAAGCCTTCCACAAAGATTTTCACAAAGAAATGTCGACCAACCTACCCTACTTAATTATGAAATCTAAAATATTTCAATTAAAAAAAAATTAAGTGTATCAGTTTAGATTTGAGGTCTACTGAACTAAATAGTAATAATAGTGTACTAATTGTAATTGCTGTGTAGCGTCGGCTTAGAATTGCACTACCCCATTTCTTCCGGTGGGTGTGCGTAAGAGGCGACTAACGGTATTGCGGCTTTTGAGGGATTTTTTGGCGATGCGGTTTGAGACCCATCACCACCTTTATTTCACTATCTTTTCCCTACGCAACTTCCAAAAGTGGCTAAGGAATTTCTGTTTCCTTAGCTCTGGCTATCCCTTTTAAGGATTTTTAGCCGTGAGTATTTGTATGAACTACATTCAACAGAGTACACTGTCTAAGCAAAACGTGGGTACCTTCTCTGGAAACTAGATGGCGCTTGCCATGTGAGTTCAGGAGTATTGGTACCTCTGCCAACCGTTCATCAAAGCGCATTTAAAATCATAAAACTACACTGTTTAGGGAGTGCTATAAATTTAATAAATTGATAACATTGCGCTGAATTTCACAATGCTTGAGCAGTGACTGAAGAAAGAAACCTCAGATATTTAAAAAAACAACGCTACCCGTGCGAAGCTGGGACGATCCACTAGTAATATAATAAATACTTAGATACACATAATTGGGCCATATGCTCTCATTGGAATTTCAAAAGATAATTTTGTACCTCTCGAGTTTTATTTAAATTCATCAACCTTGCCATTTTTCACACACACTCTTTTATTCCGTTGTCTCCTTTAGCACTTTTTTACAGCACATAAACCGACATACTTACCCAAGTTGATAAAAGCCTTCCACAAAGATTTTCACAAAGATATGTCGACCAACCTACCCTACTTAATTATGAAATCTAAAATATTTCAATTAAAAAAAAATTAAGTGTATCAGTTTAGATTTGAGGTCTATTGAACTAAATAGTAATAATAGTGTACTAATTGTAATTGCTGTGTAGCGTCGGCTTAGAATTGCACTACCCCATTTCTTCCGGTGGGTGTACGTAAGAGGCGACTAACGGTATTGCGGCTTTTGAGGGATTTTTTGGCGATGCGGTTTGAGACCCATCACCACCTTTATTTCACTATCTTTTCCCTACGCAACTTCCAAAAGTGGCTAAGGAATTTCTGTTTCCTTAGCTCTGGCTACCCCTTTTAAGGATTTTTAGCCGTGAGTATTTGTATGAACTACATTCAACAGAGTACACTGTCTAAGCAAAACGTGGGTACCTTCTCTGGAAACTAGATGGCGCTTGCCATGTGAGTTCAGGAGTATTGGTACCTCTGCCAACCCCTTCGGGGATAAACGGCGTGAACGTTTATGTTATGTTATGTTATGTTACATTCAACAGAACAAAACTAATATTTCACTTAACAATCCCAAATTAGCGCTTTAAGAAGTCAAACGTAACCAACATTGAGTAAAGTCCTTTTGGTATCGGTAAATATCTTCGCCTTACTTATATACGTAGTTATATACCGCAATCACTGAGTTCTAACGAAGCTTCCACTAACTCTGTGAATTTGGTTCCTGATTTAATTATTCAGCTAGCAGAAACCACGGATCTAGGTCGCCAAATACAATTGCTGATAGTAATTGGCACTTTAGTAGCTACTATTGTCTATGATAACAATGCTTTTGGATATTTCATGCTTTGTTTGTTTTATTGGGGCATAATGTGTTTGGATTACTTATAGTAAATTATTAGTGAAGTGATGACAAAAACGATGCAGATTGAAACCGTCAATGCGTGAGACTAATGTATTTTATTTGATATTATAGTTATCACAGTGTATTGCCGGCTTAGAATGACACTACTCCTTTCTTCCCGTGGGTGTCTTAAAAGGCGACTAAGGGTATGGGGATTTTTTAAATGGTTTTTGGGCAATACGGTTGGTGACCCATCACCGACGATACTTTATTTCTACCATATTGTCTCCTATACTAATTTATTAGGCTACCCCTTTTTGGGATTTATGGCCGTGAGTATAAGTATGTATGTAATTAAGAAGTTAGAATATTCAAAAAATCTAGAAAATCCGAAATGAAAATATCTAATAATTTTTCTTCAAAGTGTACTATAAACTCAAGTAAATTGGCCTTTTCAAGTTAACCTTACAAAGGCTTGCAAACAAAACTTGTCCGGTGTCTAGGCTAGTAGGTGACTGTATAACCTGTCCTGAGCCAATCTCACCGGAGCTCATGACACCGGCCGACCTCACGAAATTGCCTTCTAAGCCCCAGTATATTGCCTACGGTAAACAATGATGTTAGCTATGAATGCCTCTAGGGGATGGCACAGCGATGGGCGGCGGCGGGCGAGGTAGCGGAGTTTTTGTATCCAAGTATATTATATACCGGTATACCACTTGTTCCTCCACGTCATTGAACATCTACCTAAAATGATTATATTTGATTGATATTACCATTCAAGGGTTGTCTGGAAGAAATCGCTTTTAGTGATAAGGCCGCCAATTTTGTACTTTTGCTTTTGTACTAAAATTCTGTAAATTTTTATTTTGCGATGAGCAATAAAGTATTTTCCATTCTGTTCTATATTGTGTATTCAAGTGAAGCATGTTATTCAGTAGATTTGGAAATCAAAGTAGAGGTTTGTGAAAATAGAAAGAAAATGATTAAATACACTAGCACATATTCAAAGCTCATCAAAGTATTTAATCGTCTATTCTTATCATAATGCAATTCTCTCTTTCGCCATTTAAATCGCTTTCCGCAACCGCTCTTCTCAACAACTAAGCATCTGGTCTCTGTTTACCACGCAAACATTTGAGTGCATTTCATTCTTGTTGTTATTGGTGTGCTGTATCCCTGTGAGGGAATTGGGGTCCTGTTTTATTGGACTAAATGTCGCAATTCTGATCCTTTTATTTTCTTGTTTGCCGTGTACTCCAGAATACTCGTGTTGTATTACATCGCTTGTTGGCAGATGGCAGCAACTGTGAAAATATACTTAAAAGATCCAAATGTTTTGCAACATTAGTGCAAGTCTAATCAACCCTGTTTTTTTAAAATGTTTAATATCATTCTTACCATTCGAATAAAATTGTTACATATATTGCCAATTTTAGTATTTAAATTTCTTCTTTGACTTAATGCCTCAATCAGACGTGATTTTGAAATCCAATGGTCTTCGTTTTGTTCTTTCAATTTATAAGAACCTTTTTCTCTTAATATTTCATATCCAAAAGACTTATATTAAATTAGATCCCGCTATTTCATTCACTTATTAAAAATAAATTTATAATATCACATCCCTAAAGATGTTCATTTGTAAAAAAAAATGTTTATTTAAAAGAGAAACATGTAAATCCTATGCAAAAAGAATCATGTAAAAAACAAAATTTTCATGTACATGATTGTTTATAATAATACAAAATGCAGACTCTATACACGTAAAACATTAAAGAGCATTAAAAACATAAAAACACTGATTTCATCCCAAACTATATATATCTCCTCGATCAAATCAAATCGAACGAGTAATACTATCAAATTTCTATGCGTCAAGTTATCAAAGGGTATCAAAAAGGACATAAATCGAATGAAAATTGATGACGTTCGGGCAGCCGCGGGTTGTTCGGCTCGAGTCAATCTGCTACTGCGCTCGTCTAACACTATTTCGGTAATGTTTCTCACCGAAATAGAGAAATTACTTCATATCCTTACCGGAAGTATCACAATAAAGGAGAGCGCTTTCAAAGACGTGTTTAAACGAAGACGTGTTTGTGTTTGTCGTGTAGTGTCAGCTCAGAATACCACTAAGCTTAGGGCCTTATTAGAAATTTTTGCGAGCCTTATCACCAACATCTTAACTTGACAATATTTTTACCACTTAACTTCTCAAAGTGGCTGATGAATTCCTGATTCTAAAACTGAGGTTACCCCTTTGTGAGATTCTTAGTCATGAATATGGGTTAGGTTAGGTTAGGCTTTGACGCGAGAACAGTAAAAAATCTTGGGCTGAAATTTGTATATTATGGTTTGCTGTTGCGAACGATAATAAATTAAAAAGGCATACGAATGCGATCATGGTATAACAGCATTGGCTAAATATAGATAATAGTGTACGAATATCCTTTGACCTATAAATAGCGGCTCATGACACTAATATTTCGGTAATGAGAGAATATTACGTTACCGTAGCTGAAACGTCAGCGATATTATGCTAATGGTTTCTGTAGCGACATCGGTAATCAAATTGTGATTAGAGATTAATTTAATCACTTTATTGATCACCTGAACTGTGAGTTGGATTAGTTTCCGGATCGTAATTGCATATCATAACTCACCTGTTTTCCTTCAGGTTTTAGTTTTGGTTAATGATAGCTGTGTTTGTAGGCTTGGAATAGCATTCACCCTTTTTTTACCGCTGGTGTAGTAAGATGCAACTTAGTTTTTTGGGGCTTTTAAGAGATTGTCGGGTGACGCGGGTTGGAGACGAAATACAAACAACCTTTGTTTTACAATCTTTTCTTACTCAACATTTAAAAGTATTCTTTAAGACGCCTTTACGTTTCATCTCATAGGCAAATTTTGCCAAGTAATGGTGATGGAAGGTAAGGAGAAAGGAAAATTATAGACTTGTCATTGTGAAGTTCCTTAGGGAAGACCTCTCTATCTACGGCCGATTATTACCCGAAATGATCTCATGATAGTTTAGCTAGAGCTATAGAACCGAAAACAATACTCCGGTAATTTTAAGCCTTTTTTATGAACGAAAAGTACCTCTATATATAACTTACATTTCATTTTATTTTTTATTTGTAGTTTATACACACAGCGCTTACTTGTGTTCTTTTTGTTACAGGTTTGTACGCTGAATATTTATACGTGGCATTGAAAAGTTAACTCTGAGACTGCTAAGGTATTTATCAATTATCAAAGCAAATATACATCGTATAATTTACATGTAGTATAGTTCCCGGTTTGCACTGGATTGATTTCAAATTGTAAATACAAATTTACTTGTGCAAGTGATATTTTAAAGAAATCCAATTTTCTTACAACATTTAGTAGAAATTCTATGAAGTTAACAAATTGGTTAGATAGAGCATAGACCTTCTGAAAGTAGTTTATGGTGGTGATAGGTACAACAGATAGCCAGAGCTTTAGAATTAGAAATTCTTCAGCCACTTTTGGAAGTTCAGTGGGTAAAAGGTTCTCCAATTCCCTTAAGGACTGTTACGGTACCCGCGGTTGTAGAAATGGGTTAAAGCTGTTCTAAGCCTACACTTCACAGCCAATTGTGAAAATTATGTTGCTTATGTCTTAGTAATTATCAAATTTCTAAGATAATTGTTTCGTCATGATTCAAAAGCACATCGTGCAAGACGGCCGTAGGAACAATTAGGCTCGTTAATAAACGCTTAATGGAATACTATTTCCTACACATTAAGCAATAGCTGAATTAATATCCGAGTCTATGAATGGAGTGGGATGCTTCTTGCTTGTCTTGTCTGGAATATACAAATCATCGGTATTGTTTGAAACCTGTTGTGGAATTTTCTTAGAAATCTCTACGTTTATCTATTTAATAAGTAATATAAAACGATTTCAAAATAAAGAATGCAAAAAAATATCTTCTTATAATGCTAAAATATAAAAGTAATTGAAACTTTATCGGAAGTATAAATACCAAATAAAAGCTTTTCTTAAAATAGGTCTCTGTCTATTATTGAACTTATGTACCAGACTTACTCGCTTTCACATAAAATTAATACATATTATTTCTACAAATTCAATGCATTTCAGACTTAATATCTCAATTGCCATATCTAAAAGTTAATAAGTTTAATGACGAATCAAGACCATAATTTTAAATGATGTCTTTATTAGGAACGCGTTTTTCACGTCTACAATACAATTCATGATGTGCTACTTAATTCTAATACGTAATAAGTTGCGCTATGACTGGATTTACTCACTCAATAATCGCCTACACTTTTTGAATCAAAGAAAAAAGGTTTGATTCATAACCTATTGCATAATGGACGTCGGAACTCGATTTAAAATTATCATTGTGAAAATAAAAGTGATCGTGTAATGAATGATCTTAAATAAGGCAATTGTAATCTTAAGTTAAAGGAATAGGAGTTAAAATTGTAAGACAAAGATTAACAATGATGAGTCAGTGAATAACCTGTCCCACGCTTCAATTGATAATTATTGTTATTGTTGTTAGGTAATATGGTATCTTATTGGAATCTCTTTCTCTATGTTACATTCACTGTTTTGCTAATCTATGATTAATTTGTAACACTATGGTATATCATTTGTCAATGAATACCGATTGAATTGAATCTGCAATTAATTACTGATAGCTACCAAGCGTAGGGATTATCTCATTCACTATCAAGTAGAGTTTACGGATGTGAACGAAGCTAGAGTGGTTTGCCAGGATCGTACAAAGTGGCAATTAATTATTTCTGCCTACCCTATGGGAACTAACTGCCTGAGTATATGTATGCATGGATGTATAGTATACGGTGATTAGATGTCGAAAAAAGGGTTAGACTTAAATGTCTCAAAGTGAAAAGGGCGTTTTTTTTAAATTAGTGTTCTTTTATCCCCGATGGCAGAGGAACTTATACTTATTAACATCACGAGAGACCATGATTACACGGAACGTTTCCTTACGCCTGAAAAGTGATCCAGTGACTTACACAAGATCAAAACCAAATTAGAAGTAGAGAGTTGAAAACTTTTCAAAAGTTGTTTGTGGCAATCAATAAATACAAATATTAAAAAGTTACATAAACATAAACATATAAACATAAACGTTCACGCCGTTTTATCCCCGAAGGGGTTGGCAGAGGTACCAATACTCCTGAACTCACATGGCAAGCGCCATCTAGTTTCCAGAGAAGGTACCCACGTTTTGCTTAGACAGTGTACTCACGTGATAGGGGGCAGGCCTATCGCCGTTTTGTACGAATACACTGTCACATGACTAAGTACAACTCAGCCATGTGGGTTTCCTTACGATGTTTTCCCTCACCGTTAGCAACCATGATAAATTAACCACACATATGACTTTAGAAAAGACAAATTGGTGTAGGCCCGTCCCAGGATTGGAACTCACGCCCTTCTGTTTTTCGGGCGGGTGTTCTTACCCACTGGACTATCAAAAAGTTACTCCGCTTAATTGCGATAAATTATTTAAATATTTAGAGGAATTAAGCGAAATAACTTATTGATATTTGTATTGCTATGGATTTCCGTAAAGTAACGCCTGATTGATTGAATCCAATAATCAATAAATATTTAAACAGAACTTAAAACTATGACCAAAACATTATTGTATTTATATTTTTTACTAATAAAGTATAAATTATCCGTTGTCTATACCTTGAACTGCCTTGTTTTTTTTTTCGAAAGTTATCCTGTTAAGCCCAATAATTTTGCTAATCAAATAATGTAAGCAAGATCATCGCAAACTTATATTTTGTCGGTAACCAACTCGAACCGTAGGCGAGGTTGAGGTGCCTCGTCTAAAACCTTATGAGAAAAGTTTCCGAACTCTTATTGTCTGATGTGTCTAACTTGTTGTAAACTTAGCATCTTCTCTTATTTGTGAGACAATATATTTTAATTAGAGCCTTGGAGAGGATTCAATGACTTTCGAAGTTGAGGCATGGGATTCATATAATAATCATGTTCTAATATTAGAAATTACCGGTGCGCTCTCAAATTATTATGTTTTAATAATTAAATTTATCTCAACCATTTACACAAATATACTAACGTCTGTAAATCATTAAGTACTACCGCAAAAGTTTCAGAAGTAGAATATCGTCAGCAACATTTTAAAATTGACTAAATATATTATTTTATTAGTTTAGTTCCCATAATTAGGGATATTATGTGAATTCTTTCTTATCGACCTACAAGACAATACTTTCGGAGATTCCTATTAACAATTCAAAACCAAGTAAAACGGGAAAGACAGACCCGAGGAAAACTAGTTTTCAATTACACAACATTATTGATTGATAAAAATTTGTTTGACCTAAAACGGGCCTAGTACAACTAGCACGCCTCCGTCTGCTGACCGGAACGTCGAACTAGTACACAGTAACACGACACTTGCCTATCACGGAAGAAAACTACTAATAATTTATTTTATACATACATACAAGTACTCAAGACAACGTTCACCCTCCGTATATCCCTGAGGCAGAGGTTCTAATACTTCTGAACATCACGTGAGATTGTCACCTAGAGATCAGAGTACCCACGTTTCGCTTGAACAGTGTGCACAACAAGCGCGTGATAGGGGGCAGGCCTGTAATACACTGTCACATGACTAAGAACAACTTACTGCTTACAACTTCACACTTCATACAATGTTACTAGGATCGCCCGAGATTGGCACGGGTAGTCAAATGTCTAAAGCTCCTTAAATCTTTGCTTAACTTTTATGCAACTTAAGGTACCCATAGATAAGAAGTGCTCTCAAAATTTTGTCTGAAGAATCGGTTGATGAAGAATGGCAAAAGTTTATCGGTTGTATTAATATGACTTAATTTTGAAACCATTACAAGTTGAAGCGTCATCAATTTATTATAAAATTTCACGCAGTCATACCAAAAATACTCTTACGATTATTCCTCATGCATAACCTTTTAGTATCAAAAGAACTCCAATTTCCTCGGAATCTGTTTTAATCGAAGCGAACCACTTGGGGAATCGTCAAGTAAAATTTTATAGCGTGTTTTATAGTAACAGCTTTTCAGTATGTGTAAATGTCTAGTCGATGTCAAACGTGCACGAAAATGCATGTGCGACTGTCAAGTGTCGAACGAGATCGCCGACGGAGCTATCTCGAACGAAATCTTATTTCGTGCTGACTAAGGTGTGAAATTGTTACTGCCAATGTGAAAAGATTGCTAGCCGAGACTCGTGAAATATGTCTGGTGTTTTAAATAAACTGTTTGTTTGAAAAAATAACTTAATACTGTGATAGTGTTAGCTTTGGGGATTCAATTGTTTTGTAAGATACATGGTTGTTGTGTAGTGTCGGCTTAGAATAACACTACCCCATTTCTATCCGTGGGTGATCGTAAGAGGCGACTAAGGGTGTGGGGGCTTGTAAGTGATTTTTGGGCGATGTGGTTGGAGACCCGTCACCAAAAACGTTTATTATTATCATCTTTTCCCCAATCAACTTCAAAAAGTGGCTGAGGAATTTATCATTCCAAAGCTCTGGCTACTCCGTTAAGGGATTTATAGCCGTGAGTATATGCATGCATATGCATGATTGTTATTTTAGTCATTTTTCTGGTTTTAAATCTAAAAGCTGTACAGTGTCTGCTTATAATAGCAAGTGTGTATACCGGCAGGCGTCTGAAGCATGATTAATAAAAGAGTTTGTATGAAGAGATTGATGGATGTAAACGAAGGTAGAAAGATTTGCCAGGATCGAACTAAGTTGCGGTCGATAGTGTTTTCCTAGCCCAATGGGAACTCATGGCGTGTATATATGTATGTATGTATGCATTGACTATTACAATAGTAGGTAATAAAAGATATTAAAGTAATGATTGCACTTAGTCGGTTCTCCGACGCGGCGAGTAAATATAAAATCAAATATAAGAGTTTATCCGATATTCATTTGTATTTAATATAAAAGCGAAATTTGAAAAACGAATTAATTAGTACTAAACTCACAGCATTAGAAAAATATAATTAACATTCAGATAAACAGTAATATTATGCCAAGAAATGTCACCATAAAAAAATATACAAACGAATGTGGCTTTCAAAAGCTTTTTATTTCTCTATTTTATTCATTCATTCGTTCATTAGCTTTACACAACCGTTGAAAACTCTAAACAAACTGTAAAACCATTCGTTTTCATGTTATAAATGTTGCTATATGTCTTTTGTCCGAAATATATTTCAGCAAATCATTATGAATAGGTTTTTGGATGAAGGTACTTAAATTGGAATAATTTATGTCTGCATGAATACGGGCGGATCATTAAGATCTCATTAAAACACAAAAGATCTTTGCGTATGCCATTACTCACAGGTTCTTCATTAAAGTCTTTATTTAAAACCTTTTAATTTGTTGGGTGTTCTTGAATAGCTCTGAATGGAAGCTTCAATATGATGTATATTTTAATTAAAGAGGACGGTGATGGTCTAGTTATTGCGCAGCTCAATCCAAATCTGAATGTTACAGGTTCGAGTTTTAATGCTGAAGATCTTTTTTATCTTAGCTATGTAAAAATTGATTGTCAAATTTTTGATTGCCTAATCTGACACCTTATGTGTGATTGTAAACTGTGAACATCTATGTGTTTTGTTTTAGAACACTATTGCAAATGACTTGCCACATTTCGAACAGTGATTTGAGGTTCCCATGGAAATGCGTTGGTGAACCACATTTTAATGTTTCGAAGAGTTGCGTGCGGCGTGCGGGGGATTTCAACGCAATTAAACTTAATGGAACATTCTGTTGTGGAAACATCTAAACACTATAATACCTAACTATATTTGTATATACTAGTGTCTGCCCTTTACTTGTAATTTAGCTGTGGCTAGTGTCGGCTTAGAATAGCACAACCCCATTTCTTCCGGTGGGTGTACGTAAGAGGCGACTAACGGTATTGGGGCTTTTAAGGAATTTTTGGGCGATGCGGTTGGAGACTCATCACCAACAACCTTTATTTCACCATCTTTTCCCCACGCAACTTCCAAACGTGGCTGAGGATTTTCTGATTCCCTAGCTCTGGCTCAAGGGATTTATAACCGTGAGTATATGTATGTATGTATGTTGTAATGTAACTAATAAATAGTTGTTTAGTGTCCGCTTAGAATAGCACTAACTCATTTATTCCTGCGTGTGTGAAGAGATGCCTTAAGGTCTTGGGGTTTTTAAGTGCTTTTTGGGCGTAAGGCTGCGTCCCCAGTAGGCAAACTGTTAGCCGCCGACTAAGTTAGCGGCGTATCGGTTTAGTACGCCCTTCCATATATTTCAAATGGAGTGTTCACAGTTTGCTAGTTTTGCACTCACTGTACGCAGTTTGCAGCGTTACGCGCGCCGACTACCTTAGTGAGCGGCCGACTCCCACCAAAACCGGTTCCAGTCGGCGGCGGCGATTGGTTGTTCGCCGGGCGTAGTGACTCCGTTTGCTGCAAACTGATTACAACAAAAGTAAAGTGATAATTCAGTCGGTCGGCTAAACTCTTACAGTTTGCTTGCGACGCACGAAAATTGATTTGAGTCTGCAGCTAACTCAAATTTCAGTTCGCTGCAAATTTGCGGCTCACTCTGTCGGCGGCTAACAGTTTGCCTACTGGGGACGCAGCCTTATGGCTTGAGGCATATTACCAAAATAGTTTGTTTTACTATTTGAAAAATAATAATTTATTTTATTATTATCTGTGTTTGAGCTCACTTCAACCAGTGTAACGCAGCCTCCGACAAATGTGAAGCTGACATCGGTGGCAGGTGACCAACTATTTATTGTCAACGGTATTGTTTAAAAAAAAACATTACCACATATGTTATTTTAAATATAAGAAATGCAAAAACTCTGAATAATATTGCAAAATGTAATTGTAATGTAATTACACATTACACACACATCACATTATTGTGAATGTAAACCTGCAATTACGGGTCCATAAAGGGCAAACGATACAGATTTAGAGTAAATAATCCTCCGCCATAATATTTAAGATAAATTAAGCAAGACGATAAAATAAAATGCAGAATCGTCGATGAACCCCAGACATAATAAATTAAAAACTCCTCAAATACATACAGTATCACGAACTGGAGACCGTAGAAGCTATAGTTTTTATTTCCCCAGAGAAGAGCTTTGCAGCAAATGTGATAGTATGCAAATGAGGGCGAGTAAAATTGCTTGTTTTTTCCTTTATTTTAGTAAACATCTCGGTGTATCGCCGATGGTGGCTGTTGTTGGTATTGCAATGAAATCGCCGACACCCGTTTAACTGTTTAGCATTTATAGTGATGTTGCACAGTCAGGTCGATACGTTTTATGGTAGCAGAACCACTGTGATATGTTCTTTCGAAAATAGAAAATTGGTGTGACTTTTTGTTGAATACTTGGAAAACGATATATATTAGTTTTATTTTTCGATTTATTTAATTACATCCTCTACTTGTGATACATTGATTGTTTTGTGTGATTTTATAAACTTTAACCTTTAAAAATATAATTACATAAATACATACATCCATATGCTCACGGTTATAAATCCCGAGAAGGGGTAGCCAGAGCTAAGAAATTGGAAATTCCTCAGCCGCATTTGAAAATTTTAGTGGGGAAAAGATGGTAAAATAAAGGTTTTCGGTGATGGGTCTCCAACCACATCGGCCAAAAATTCCTTAAATGCTCCAAATCCGTTAGTCGCCTCTTACGTACACCCACCGGAAGAAATGGGGTAGTGTTATTCTATGCCGACACTACACAGCAAGAAAAATATAATTATAATGTGATAAACAAATTATATTATAATGCAATAAATTTTAGACTTGTTAATCAACAAAAGTTCAAGTCTTGGATTAGCTCTAACCGAATATGTTCATAAAATACTGAATTATTTATGAACTAAAAATACATAATGCCTTATTAACTTATTTTATCGTATAAGAGACAAGTTTAAAGTGAAACCAGTATCACAATTATCAATATCATGCTAATAAGACGGCAATACAGAGCGAACTGCGGAAGTCATGTGTGTCATTGCTTATGCCTAGTAAAGTGTTAAGCGTTTACTGCTTTCACCTCTTCTTCTTCATTATAATTATTAGTAGCTCATCATCAGTTTTTGCCTTCATACATATATTTGTAAAACCTCGGTAGCTCAGTAAAACATTTGCCTCATATGATATACTTATGTAATTGTTTTTTTGTTTCAGATTTTTCACTATTTCCTGAATACGAGGGCTGCTATTTATGTATCCGGAATAAAAAAAAGAAACAAACATATATCAATTAATATGGTTTTATTGCTTCTCAAAATATTCGCCGCTCAGATCTATACACTTTTGCATGCGTTGAAACCAATTTTCATAGCACTTTTTCCACTCAGACTGAGGTATCTCCAAAACGTGCATTTTGAACGCATCGACTGCCTCTTCGCGGCTCGAAAAACGTTGACCACGTAATTTTTTCTTCACATTTGGAAATAAATAAAAATCATTGGGTGCCAAATCAGGGCTGTACGGCGGATGACCTGTCAATTCGATCTTTTGAGCTTCTAAAAACTGAGTTGTGACGGCCGACCTGTGACAGCTAGCATTGTCGTGATGCAGAATGATTCTACGTTGTCGGTTAGTCTTTCTTATTTGTTCAAAGACTTCCGGCAAACAAATGGTCGTATACCACTCCGAATTAACAGTTTTACGATTCTCTAAAGGCACTGTAGCTACATGGCCATTTATACCAAAAAAACAAGCGACCATTTGCTTCAATGTGCTTTTTGCACGAATAACTTTTGTTGGGTTCGGCTCATCTTGGAACACCCACACCGTGGACTGCTGCTTAGTTTCGGGGTCGTAAGCGTAGATCCAAGATTCGTCACCTGTGTAGATATTATAAACAGCTTTTGACGCACCACGGTTGTATTTTTTTAACATTTCTTTGCACCAATCGACACGAGCCTGTTTTTGATCAATACTCAAGTTGTGCGGAATCCAACGGGAGCAAATTTTTTTTACAGCTAAATGTTCATGAAGTATCTTATGTATGCTCGTCATACTAATGCCCAGAGATGCCTCTATCTCACGATATGTAACATGACGATCTTGAGTTATTAGTTCCCGGACAGCATCGATGTTTTGAGGTACAACGACCGTTTTAGGGCGACCTTCTTTAATTTCATCAGTAAGCTTAGATCGTCCACGATTAAACTCGCTAAACCAGTGATACACAGTGGTCTTTGAGGGTGCTTCATCCCCAAAAGTTGAAGTAAGCTGATCGATGCACTGTTTTTGAGTTAGACCACGCCGAAAATCGTAAAAAATCATGGCACGAAAATGTTCACGAGTTAAATCCATGGTGGTGAAGACACGCAATTTTCAAAATGACGCTACGATGTGAAAACAATTGACAGTCACATAAAAATAAATGTATTCTAAAGCTAAAGAGTTCTATTTTTAAATGATGTAATTACTTTTTAAATTATTGTTCTGTAAGTGGCCAGTTCCGGATACATAAATAGCAGCCCTCGTAAAGAAGTCACATAAGTTTTGGTGAGTATCTTCACGGTCGAAAGATTAAATCTTTTAATATTGGATCATAACTAATTTGTTTTTCTAATAAACAAATCTTTTTGTCATTTACGTACCTTGGGTTTTTTAATCAACAGCATGGTGGACTATGACCAAATCACACTGTCTAAGGTAGGGTGAAGCCTCTCGATAAGGGCATTATTTGGCTGGTATGACAAACCATGACTTCTCAATATCCAGTATACAATATTTTAATAGGACTTCAATGCAAATTGCGGTTGAAAGAATTAAGCTGAGCGAGTTAGGTAAATGCTAATCTTCTTACTATCTGTGCAGTTGGTCTTAAGCTTTAAGCCGCGCTCCAAATAATATCATTAACTTTTTTCTATTGATATCAATCGAAAAATAGTTTTTTTGTGATTATTACTCATTTGTAGTTTCAATCACGACATATGACACTTAGCAGTGTCCACTTGAACACTGTGCCAAATTTGGTTGAAATCAGTCGAGCCGCTCTATAGGAGTTCAATCACATGGTCGTCGCGATCTTTAGCATGTTTTTATAGAGATTACGAAACATCCATTTAGGAATATATCGCGAGGCAAAATAAGTGCCATTCCGATAACAATAAATCAGCAAAACACTCCAGAGGCGAGATTCGCTAACTGAATGCCTTTCGTAAAAACACTCTTCTTGAATGTCAGAAACAAGCCACTTCAGTCTCGTATTTTTTATACAATCTACGGAAAATCAATCTAAATTTATCGTTAAATCAAAACCTTTCAACGTTTTTAATAGAATGAAGTGTGTGTATTTTTGCACAAATCTATTAAAGGATAACAGTTTATTTATAAAATAATCTTTTTCATCGAAATACAAGTTGTGCAGAAACTGTATTCGATAAATGAAAAAGATGTTGAAATATCATATATTTTGGAAGTATGAAATAGCAATTTAATTATTACCGAGTATATTTCTATTTGTAAATTAGTTTGCTTTACTCCATAGAAATAGTCTCGTTAAAATGGAACATAGTTTAAATGATACCAATATTTTTACTGTTCACTTAATACTGCCGAAAATAATTCCTCTGATCTTTGTTCTACAAATTCCATGCACTACTCAGTAACAAATTGCTTCGACCGAAGGTTCTATCGAAGGGTCCGCTTTGATCTTTTAGTTTGATATTGCTTACTGTAATAGGCCATAGGGGGTTGAACTTCCGAACTAAAGCAACATTCCTCCACAGATAATATAATACTACCACCGAGAAATAACTGCCTTCGCACTTCTATGGTTTCAAATTCAAATTCAAATATATTTATTGCAAGTCACTTTGTGAGATTAGGTGGTAATGAGTTGATTAGTTACAAATGTGACACCCTGGTTAGTGTTGGGCTTACGACCTGGAGGTTTAGGTTTGATACTCGGAACCCACTTTCGTTTCTTAAATATTCCAGTTTGGTTTATCCGAAAGTTAAAGATAACCCCGTGTTAAGGCTACTTAAAGCCGTCGTTGTCTGCAAATCTACAGCAGGTCAGCAAGGTTAACTATGTTCTCAATGTATAATTAGGTCAGTATGGAAGGAGTCCTTGAATAGGGCATGTATTGGCTGTTATATAAAACTTTAAATAAAAAATGTACTTAATAATGTAAATCAATAGAGAAATATTCTAAAATCAAGTAAACATAACATATACTCACGCCATTAGTTCCCATTGGGTTAGGCAGAGACTATCGATCGCCACTCGTACGATCCTGACGAACGTCTGTAGCAAACCTTTTAAAACCTGGTAATTCAGGCGATTATATGCTAGCATTGAACGTACTTTTTAATTAATTTAAACTACCAGATGGTTGATTTGAAAGGCGGCTACGAATCGGACAGGTAATGGTTTTCTAAATTGACAATACAATGTTTATATTTGTGACAAAGTAGTTGTTGCCTACCCCAACATTTGATTTATTAAAATAAAATAGGTCCTGGTTTCTTTGTTGTATAAAAATAAGTTAGAAAGTATTTTTTTAGGAATCAAAGTTTTTTTATCGGTGAGGTTTCATAATAAAGTAGAGCGAGGCGAAACTTAGATTTTACCACTTGAAAGGAACGCTGACGTAGAATGTAGTTGGGTGCCTTCATAAAATTCTTTTACGATAATGGTTTTGTATACAAATTGACGGTTTACTTTTCCTTAGATTAAAGTTTGATAAAAGAAAGTCTTATATAAAAAAAAAACCCTATTTAATAGTTTGGGCAAAAACAGTAGTGATAATCACCGCACGCCAGACAACTGTGATGCGTTAATATATTTCAGAGTAAAAATTTTCAAATAATATTTAAAAAAAATCTAAAACTGCAATGTTAGTAAACAATGATAGCAACGGAATATATAATCTGCGATATAACATGTAATAATCTCTTTAGTGGAAAACTGCTTTAGTTTTGCCATTCCATCATACATCTCAAAGAAAACATATTTAACATTCTGGAATCAACGAAACTGCTGGTGCACTTGTTTCAAACTGCAATTCCTGTCTAAGAAACAGCAAACAACTAATTTTAAACAAAGTTCCAGAAATTTCGAGGAACATATTATGGCAAGTTTGCGCAGCCATAATTAGAAACATTTTCTAAGCAAAAGCAGAACTTTACCTAGTGCCGTCCTTTTCACTCTCGTTAAGTGCGAATGCTGATATGAGATAAAACTATCTCATTTTCAGAGTGTAAAATTGTTCTTTGAAGGTAGTTTCTGACAGACCTTGTGGGTGTTTCAGACTCGAGTAACGTAAAGTATCTGTGGGCAGCGAGCTTTGAACATTTTCACACCATCTTTCAAAGTTTCAAAGCTCGTATTTGATTTTATTTTGAATATTTTATGTTGTGAACTCCAATTTTAATTATTTTTACAATCGTGTTTATAGAACCATTTTTATAAAAAAATATTCTGTTAAGTATTTTTATTTTTTTGTTATATTATGAGTATTGATTACCGACTCGATCAATATCCTAACTCTTCGTGGAAACTGTGTATCTCTTTCTTATGTAAGACTTATAAATTAATCATCAGAATCAAATATGGTTTTTACTGAAATGATTTAGTAATGAAAATGAAGCGCGAGAGGATAGTATAAAACAATGTAGTGTATTTTTGTATTCTTTTTGTCGGAGTTAAACGAAGCGAATAAGGATCCGAGCTGGCTTTTTCAGGCGTTGCTTTATCTGTAAAAACTCTTACTTTTTTTTAACTGACTAATTTTTTGCTTCATATCTACTTTAAAGCGAATAGAATGTGGAAACCCTGGCTACCCTCTTTCAGGAACAAACTTATCGGTAGAAATAATTAGGCTTCAAATTTATCAGTATTACTGCGTCTAGACATTTTCATCTACATTCATTAGGAGTGAAAGCCAAACTTATCATCAGCCATCAAAATGCCGGGGTAATTGCGACTCTTCGAAAATTGGCTTTTCGGCATGTTGAAGGGTTCTCGACAAACAAGTAAAACGTCTTCGCTCGTCGAACCATCGGATTAGGTGCGTAATGGATTTAATCTTTTCTTCCCAATTAGCCCTTTCGCGGCTAATCGGCTTAAATACTCATTTAAGGACCCCGAGAGCAATTTGATTAAGCCCTTGAACGCCACTCAACCTTCCAATCAACATTTTGAAGCAATTTTGAGAAATTGTTGTGTATTTGAATAGTTAAGTTATTAATTCGTTACATTTTCCAAATGTTATCATTAGGTATTAAGAAGTCATCTGATTGTTATTAAAAACCTAAACTGCCTTATAAACTTTGTGGACTGGTTTTTTATTTGAATAAATACAGAAATTTCCTTTCGAATAAAACGAATATGAATAAGCGGCGAATGATAATTAAAACTACATTAATTCATCATTATATATTTTTATTGATTATAATATTCAAATGATATTTTCATGAATATGTATATGATTTCAATGCACCTTACCCACACTAGACAAACGACACAACAAGCTTGCTGTAACTATCGCGTTGTTATTTATGTGGAGTACTAACATTAGCTAAGCTATCATTGTTAGTAACCAAATGGATCTAGTTATCGGAATAAATAAACGCTTTAAATTGTAATTCGATGGATAGCTCTACTTTGCCTATTAATATTGCCGCTATCTAATTAGCTTATGGTGTAGTTAAGATCCGTCGTTATATTTTATGGCAGGAACATAGATGGCAGTTTTAATTATGACGGCATATCAAAACACAGATCTGAATAGTAAGTGACATTGTGTCACCTGATCTCTTGCTCTTATTACCAGTACTAACTAAAGGTAATTGTAAAGAACAAGAAGTTTTATTAATAGAAACCAACTAGCTTCGTAACGTTCCTTCGCAAATGAGAAAATAAAAGTTAACCGCACTGACAGGTTATACTCCCGCGGAACGTGGAACAGTCTCGAGGAGCATTTTAAAATATTAAAACAAGTATTAAGTATTTGGTGCAACTTTTCAAAGTGTAATCCGGCACTCGGTCGGTGTAAGTTGCTCAACAAAATAATACAAAAGTCACGTGCGTCGGGCGAAGTCAAAATGCAATATAGAAAAGTTCTAACTCAACTTGACTAACAAACTAAATCTCTTATGGCTTGCAAGAATCCACTCTTGTATTCGCTTCCTTTTTATATGATAAACTTGTTTTGTAGCTAAGTGATTTGGTTTTACTGGTTTTTATTTAGTTTGCAAGTTGGATAAAATTACAAAAAGTACATGGAATCTTACCCGAAAGGAAATCATTTAATATTATAAATACGAAAGCTTTGTTTATCTGTAATGAATAGGCTGCGATAACACTCACCCGATTTAAAAAAAACGGTTAGCAACGTACGTACGTATACTCACGGCTATAAATCCCGTAACGGGGTAGCCAGAGCTTTGGAATGAAAAATTCCTCAGCCACTTTTGGAAGTTGATTGGGAAAACATGGTAATAATAATTGTTTTTGTGACGGGTCTCCAACCACATCGCCCAAAAATCACTTAAAAAGCCCCTATACCCTTAGTCGCCTCTTACGATCACCCACGGGTAGAAATGGGGTTATCTTATTCTAAGCCGACATTACACGGCACAACACAACACTACACGGTTGTTAGCAACAGAGTCTTAAAATTAGCTTTAAAAGAGTCTTTTAGCTCATAGCCTAAACATCAAATCATCAGACTACATTTTATTAAAGCTCAGCTGGGGCGGTCCAATAGTGTGTAAATAAAATAGGCCCAAGTAATTGAAGATTTCTTTACTTATTTTATGTTTCTTAATAGATGTAATTCTCAATATCAATTTGAATTACTTAGTTGACCATTACTTCGATCTGTTTTAAAAGTGGAGTAGTGTTATATTAAGTTTACTACAGACAGAGCTGAATCTACACTGAAATCTATCTATCAAAATATCTATGATAAAACTTTTAATATGCTTACATGGTAAATTTTTCTACATTAATTAAGAGGACGCCTACTCTAAAATGATTTCTTCTTCTTGATCAAACAAAATTTAATTATGAATAAACGGCAAAACAAGACTTGATCTTATTAAATTAATTAAATTAGGGAATCTATTTTCATATAAATTTCCTTGTCAATTTGTTTTTTGTTAACATTTTACCAGTAAGCTGTGTAGTGTGGGCTTAGAATAGAACTACCCCATTTCTACCCATGGGTGTTCGTAAGAGCGACAAAGGGTAGTAGTATTGCACATAATTAAACGTTATTTCTTCGCTTTACCCAAGCTTATGGTTAAATTGCAAGAAAGAATTGCTTAGAAATTAAGTTTTACTAATTGTATTTGTAAGTACCTAAAGAGTGGAAACTATTATAGATTAAAGCTCGTTGGCTATATTTTCAAACTTATAGATAGAGTGAATGCCGTGTAGTGGCGGCTAAGAATAGCACTACTGCGTTTCTACCTATGGGTGTACGTAAGAGGCGACTAACGGTATTGGGGCTTTTAAGGGATTTTTGGGCCATTTTTGGCCATTTGGTGATGACCAACAACCTCTATTTTTACCATGTTTTCCCCACTCCCTTCAAAAGTGGATGAGGAATTTCTAATTCCTTAGCTCTGGCTACCCCTACTAGGGATTTACAGCCGTGAGTATATGTCTGTATGTGTGTATAGGTAGAAATCATTTAGCCACATGCTTAATTACATCAATCCTTACGCACAGGTACATTTGGGATTGTAGTATACGGCGGAGAAAACAATTTGAAGCAATGATATAAAACAAAACTGTTTTTTTTCTAAATATTCTCTCTCCAACTCATGGCTTCAAATGCAAAATAGGGGCAGCCAGAGATTCTGAATTAAAATTTCATCAGCCAATTTTAAATAATGTCGTTGAAAATATTGTAAAATAAAATATGCTAGGTGATGGTTCTCAGCCACATCTATCAACAATCACTTAAAACGCACGGATATTCTCATAAGACAACATTTGTTAGTGCTTTTCTCAGGCGACAACTCCACACTGCTACATCGGTTTATTATTCAACACGTGCCATTCTGAAAACTACTAGTACATACATACATAATTACATACATACATATTCTCACGCCGTTAGTTCCCATTGGGGTAGGCAGAGAAAGAAAGGTGTGGTGTAAAAGATGACATTGTAAGAAAGATAGAAAAAGGAATGTTGAGATGGTTTGGGCACATAGAGAGGATGGATGACAGTAAATTGGTGAAAGAGATATATAGAGCCAATGTGGAAGGTAATTTTAGTAGAGGACGACCTCGGAGGATACATTTGGATCAAATAGAAAATGTGCTCAAAAAGGCAGGTGTCCGCAGTATGAAGAATAAAAGAGCATGTATGAAAAGATTGATGGATGTAAACGAAGCCAGAGAGGTTTGCTAGGATCGTACAAAGTGGCGATCGATAGTCTCTGCATACCCCAATGGGAAAACTACTAGTCTGACTTAAAATATCTCTTAGGTTTTAAATTCCTAATATATCTAGAAAGCTGGGCCGCAGAGCCTGTGCGTTATAAGCTTTTTGTCATGATAAAATCTAATCTAATATGAAAACGTGTCCTACCCAAACAAAACTGAGGCGGATCGCTAATTTTTAATTGAATAAAATGTACCGTAAATAAAAGGATCTCTAGATTTAGCGTTCAACGTGCAATTTGACATCACTTTCTTATAATAAGATAACATGTGAGAGAAGCGTCGTTATACAAGCAACGCCGCCATTGCGTTGAAAGAAACTAGTTTGCTGTAGCCACGTAGGGTTGCCGTGCGTCAGGGATTCCCTGACATGTCAGGAATTTTTTTGCTGTCAGAATATTAGCTAGTTGACGCCAGTGTTTTTGATTTTAGTAACAATCAACAGAGTTTGTCAGTAAATAACAATGGGTACAACTAAATCAAAAAGTAACTTATTTCAACTCTACTACTCTAATCTAATACTCGTAATAATAACATGTAAAACAAATATAATAACAAATTTATAAAACCAAACGATGAATACTGGAAATTTTAATTACTTACAAATTTTTGTTATATCATCATCTTAAGAGATGACCACTTTGTATGGTACTAGGAAATCTCTCAAAATGGTTTTCGTTCATCAGTATTTTAATGCATTTCTTCACACTTCAGAATCCCTCCTTCTTAAACACAATACTTTAGTAAAATCCGGCTTTTAGTGAGGATTTTATAGATATGGCAACCCTAGTGCCGCATAAATTGCGGTAGAAACACTAAAAAACTTGCGCAATATTTCCACAAGACCTCGCCGCGTAATGGGATTTTTAAGAAGCTCGTCTCCAACTTCCACGATTACAGCTTCACTCTTTGACCTGGTGAAATTTTTATTAGATTATATCCGAATGTGTCTGCCTCCATTTTTGAATGGGGTTTTTGGTTCTGTGCATTTATTGCCGCGTAGTGCCGGCTTAGAATTTCGCTACCCCTTTTTACTCACGGGTGTCGTAAGAGGCGACTAAGGGTATTGGGGCTTTTTATTGGATTTTTGGGCGATGCGGTTGGAGACCCATCACTAAAAACCTTTATTTTTACCATCTTTTCCCCACTCAACTTCCAAAAGTGGCTGAGGAATTTATAATTTCTTAGCTCTGGCTACCCCTTCTAGGGAAATATAGCCGTGAGTATATGTATTTATGTATGTATGATGCATTTATTGGTGTGCATTAATTTTTAATTGTTATTAATATGATGTAGGATAACCTGATATTTAAAAAAAAGGTTTAGCATAGGTTAAAATTTAATTGAAGCCATTCTTATCCATATGAGTATTTTTTGTCTTGAGAATTCATACCTTTGAATTACTGCGGAAATCCTTGCGCAGCTCTTAAATTCTAAGTACTTTCTTATATACTTCCAGTTGATTATTTTTATGCGCTCAATGACTTGACTTTTAAAACGACATTTATCTGATACTCATGTCCTCGAAGGTCAGCCGCACAAACTACAAAAGAGCTCCTAGATCCATAGATACCCAATGTATAATTTAAATATTTTTGTTCATGAAAACCTCATGTGGGGATTATTACTAATAAATAAAGAATAAATAAAGTGTCGAAATTTTTCTTTCCTTTATTTATTCTTTATTTATTAGTAATACACAATGTATAGTCTATTATATATCCATTAATTACAGCTCGAAATAGTATTGACATCAAAATATAAACCAAAACTTACTTGTCGAAAATAGCAAATAATTTGCCACTCAAATTTCAGCGTAAAACAAGCCGCTAAAAGCGCCAGCCCGTCGGCAGGACCATGCAGTTTGGTTTCATCGGCCATAACATATGCAACGGCCATAACGCGTCTGGCTATCTGACTCGTGTCCTGATGTATTACCTATATAATGTAGGATAAACTAAATAAGAAAAAAAACTTTACTTTGTCTTTTTTTTGTCTTAAATTACTGAGGCAATCTCTGTGCACTTCTATATTTTATTTGCATATGTTATACATATTTTAACTGCTTTCTGATGCCAACATTTAATAAATTTATATGCGTTCAATTCACATGACTTGTAAAACAACAATTATCTAATACTCATATCCTTCAAGGACAGCCACACAAAGTACAAAAAAATAGTCCCACTACTCCATACTTAGTGTATTCAGTGAATAACATTTTATCAAATTACAAACCCGAAAGATATTGCCCAAAAACAGCAAACAATTCGCCACTCAAATTTCAGCGTGAAACAAGCCGCTAAAAGCGCCAGCCCGTCGGCAGGACCATGCAGTTTGGTTTCATCGGCCATAACATATGCAACGGCCATAAAGCGTCTGGCTATCTGACTCGTGTCTCCGTGCCGTATATATTTTAAATTTTCACCATCTGCCGCGGCCATATCTCACGCTCTTAAGTGTCGCCTAGACTTTATTGCCGCCCGACATGTTTTAAGCGGATTTTGGTAAATCGCTAATTTAATATTTTTCAGCGCTTTTAAGCTTTGGAGTTGTGGGACTATGTTGAGGGGAAAATTGTGATTTTTTATTTTTTATTTTGGATGGCTAAAACATAAGTAACACAGTATTAATTTAGCGATGTTAATTATAATTATCAGTAGATGATGGATAGTAGGTTATCTTCATTTAATGACTTTTTAGTCCAAAAACAAGTTTAAATTTATCACTTTTAAGTGAATTGCAAGTTTTACCATTCAGTGAGTAAATTTGCTATGTCTGGTAATATTAGTTTTACACCCCAAAAATGAAGAAAAACAGTTTAACAAGAAAATACCACTTACAAAAGTCAATTTATACAACAACGTTTGTTAGAACATTTCTCGCAGTAAAAGAAAAGAACAGAGTGCAGAGATATCAAGGCAAGTATGAAGTAATGCCCCTACTATTAACTTCAGAATTTGTCACAGTCTAGTGTAACAATGGATTTTTCCAACTTGCAACAGCTTGGATAGCTGGCTTCATATTTCTCTGTTTGCTCATTATTTTCTTTTTAAACAAGTTATGTTTAAAAGAATTTATACCCGACTAGCTTTTCGTTTTGGCTTCACATAGGTATCTTCAAAGCGTTTTATTTATATTGGATATGACTGCAACTTCTTAAATAAAAGTGGATTTACCTATTTATTTTTTATTATTACATATTTAAGTTCCGTTAAAATAAATCGAGACATTCCAGAGTTAAGAGATCATAAAAAACATGCAGACAGACCAAAATGGTAAATTTGATATTTTTGTAGATGTACGGTATATTATTTATTAAAATAGGGGTAATTTAATATTTCGACGCGGCATTTTAATTCTTAATATCTTTATTGATAAATTTTACATATCTTTATTCCCAATACGCTTAGGCTTCATTTTTAATATCATCAGCATAAGGGTCGATTTACATCCCCCTTTTACTTTGTTAAATATATCGAGTATTTGTGAACTCCAATCGTGCATACTGACAAAGTTAAATTAATCGTCAATTCTGTCTGATTTATGCGATTAATGCATACGAATACTGTGAATATATGTGTATGCATGAAATGCTAAAAGCTAAATGATAAACCAATCAAAATCCAGCCGCAAATTCAATAAAATCAAAAGCCAAGCAAAACTGTTACCGGTACAAAATTTTAAATTTTTGTCGGATATTTTTGTATGAAATATAATTGAATTACTCGGTACTCTCCTGCTAAAATATTCCATATTCGCGCGTGCCATCTGGTTGAATCTGTTCAATGTATTTTGTATCCACGCGTTTAAGAAACTTTGGCTTACCGCTGTCATCCTTTAGGAAGCTAATGGTCTGAGACGGAAATGTTTCAGCTTCAGTTTACTTTTTATTTTCACATCGCCTTTTAATCTTAATATACAGTTCCTTCTGCTACTTTTAGTGTGGTAGAATGATCGAAATAAATTGTTCTATGCGCCAAAATTTCTTTGTGTCTTTTGGATTGTTTATTTACGTGATTACTCTAAAAAAGTAAGAAAATAACGGTTTTCCTATATAAAAACAAATATCGGATTATATAGAATAGAGCCTAGTTCGCAGCCGGCTAGTCTCAGGATACAGATGTTGCGGGTTCGATTTAAATCCAGCTAAGAACATTAACCATAAAAAATTAACCACCCTGTCCCGTTTCGTAACCATAAGAAACAGTAACAACTCTTCAGATTCCTGTTCACAAAGTCTGCAAATACTATCAGAGAGACATTTTACAAAACGGTTATATAAATCAATTCTTCTTTTTGCTGCTTAATTTTAGTATCTTACTACAAAAATACAATAAAAAGAACACCCTAGCATTTAAGCAATAAAAATATAGAAGAGTAGCATCACTTCAATCGTCTACAAAGTCTTCGATCTTATATATCTATCATAGCTAGTTGTCTAAACTCCTAACATAACGGTTATAAAAATCAAATCTTCTATTTGTAGCTTAATTTTAGTATCCTACTACAAAAATACATTTAAAAAAATTACCCTATTCCATTTCGCATTACAACAGTAGCATCACTTCAATCGTCTACAAAGTCTTCGATCTTATCACAGTGTCACTATCATAGAGCTTGTCTATAGTAACGTTTATAAAAGTTAATATCAATACGTCTACTTGATTCATAATTTGAATGTCCTTATGAAAAAAAAGCTTTTAAAAACATACTGTCCCGTTTCGCATTAAAAATATACAAAAGTAACATCACTTCAATCGTCTACAAAATAGTCGATCTTATCACAGTGTCACTATCATAGAACTTGTCTAGACGACCCAACGCGAGTTAATCTCTTCCACCCAATCGCCCTTCCCGTGTTTAATGGCGCGAGCGGGCCCGGCGATTACCAACCTCCGCACGTACGTTCGATTCATGCTGCACTCTGTTATATTTTGAATGGGTGACTTGGAGACTGCTGTTTGTTTTACGTGAACCCGTACTTTTACCACAGATGTGTACGAATTATGTTTACTTACTCGCACAACTCTTACTTGTTGGAGTGGAAGGAGACTATTAAGTTCACTTAATTTAGTTTTGGATTTAGTTTTGGATGCATTTAGTCTGGAATTGTTATTTTTCTAGCTAAACGATGACATCTTTATAATGGGAAAATTGGTCATCGGCAAGTTTTTTTTTGTATAAAAATGTGCAATATTAACTGGTCAACCACCAGCCTCAGCACGTTAGTTCGATTCATACTGCACTCTGTTATATTTGGAATGGGTGACTTCTTGTCGATGGAAACTGGTGTTTGTTTTACGTGATCCCTTACTCTTATAACAGATGTGTACGGATTATGTTTACTTACTCGCGCAAGATACTGTTAAGTTCACTACTTTAATCATTAGAATATAAACATTTTAATTACATTAATTTAGTTTTGAATAAATTTTGATTGAATTTTTTTGGCGAGTTGTACCTAATATTATGGACGAATGAAAAAAAATCACCTTGTTTAACTTTTACACTTTTTAAATGCGAACATTGGGCTTTACGAAGTTCTTTATATGTACAATAACCAACCAATTACAACCTCCGCACGTACGTTCGATTCATGGTGCACCTGTTATATTTTGAATGGGTGATTGTTGACACTTCTTGTCGATGGGAACTGGTGTTTGTTTTACGTGATCCCGTACTTTATCACCGATGTGTACGAATCATGTTTACTTACTCGCGCAACTCTTACTTGTTGGAGTAGACGAAGACTATTAATTTCACTTAATTTAGTTTTGGATAAATTTTGGATGTATTTCTTCTGGAATTGTAATGTTGTGAGAAAATGAACAAAACACATAACATATTTTCCTAGTTAAACTAATACATTTTTAGGATAGGTACATTGGTCATTACCAATTTTTTTATATGCACCATTAACCAACCATCCAACCACCAGCCTCTGCACGTTGGTTCGTTTAATAATGCATTTAATATTTTGAATGGGTGACTTTTTGCTGTCAGATTTGAGTTTGCTTTGGGAACCACTGTTTGTTTGGCATGATCGCTTACTTTTACCACGATGTACCTATTCGAATTTTATATCGCTCCCGTACTCCCCCAATTCATACTTATAGGCATAGAGGTAGGCCAAGACTATTAAGTTCACTCACTAATGTTCATGGGCATACATTTTATGTGGATTTATATTAGTCACGTTATTTTTTTCTGTGGTTAACCATTATAGAGTTAGTTTTGTAAAATATGCATTATTAATCAATAACAGTTTTTATATTAACAACTGTTTTTAAATAATCCTTATTAAATACAGTAAGTTATTTAAGGTTTAGAAAATATGAAAACTTTAATTTTTATATAGAACAACCATGAATTTATAAAATAAAATAACATCTTTCAAAAACAGCCCGTCTGTTTTATTTTGAATAATCCTCGCCTATAACTCATAGCGGGCTTAAAATAACTTATCGGTGAATCCATAAACAAACTTTCTTTCAGAATATAAATACATCTGATCCTTCATAAATAAAGGAGAACAGCTTACTCCGGAACCGCACAAAAGGGACTAGCACTTAAGAAAATCTCTAAAATCACTTCTGCCAAGGTAAAATTCGAGTTGGCTATCACTTCAAATCACGCGCTTGCCCAATAAATTTACACTCAAGACGGCTCAAGAAAATGCAACTAAGAGCTGTTTTACTGTTGTAAAAACAAAAGCCATTATTTAAGTGTGTTTCGAGAAGTGAAATATGGGTGGATGTTTGTGGGAAATGTTACGTTTTTTAAAATGTGGAATGATTAGATACATTTTTGTATGGTAATCTTCCCTTATAGCATAAAGCCTGTGTGGGCGAGGATTACGTGTAAGAAGTGAGAAACTGACAGGATATTCATACACATTTTGTCTTTATTCTCACTTCACACGTGACAACTCGCTATCATGTCACTTACACTGATATGGTGACTAAACTACCTGATATTGATGACGCCCGTGGTCGAGTGGATAGGTGAGGGCTAGGGCCCCGCTGAGGGCAATATTTATGTGATGAGCATGAATGGTTGTTTCTTACTCTTGGATGTTATTTATATGTGTATTATATAATAATAATTAAATCCGAAATTGTATTCGATGATACAAGTTTACTTAATTTAAATCTTTTTGTTCATGAAAACCTCATGTGGGGATTATTACTAATAAATAAAGAATAAATAAAGGAAAGAAAAACTTCGACACAGGCGGGAATCGAACCCGCGACTAAGTATACTTAGTTTGGGGCTATATTATTCGGTGTAAAATATGTCCGTATGTATTTCTTTATTTATTTAATAGTACAAATATTTTTTTCACACGTTGCTTAAAAGCAACTATGATTGAAAGAAGCGTGCTTAACTTTTAGTAGAATGGGAAATAATTTATATGGCAGCTATAAATAAACGGCTGGGCCATAGTATTGCATTGTAATAGACGCTGTATCTGTAACACTACATCATATCATCAAATATCACCGATAACTGAGTATGTAGAGAAACCATCCTCAAAGCAGTTTTCTAAATATACAAGTAATAAGTTTAGTCCTTTTGTCATAATCACGCGCCATAACTTGGAAAAAAGACTCAAACCATTTACTAAATAAACGCCTCTCATTTTTTATGATAAGAAAACATGACAAGACTTACAAATTACTATTGCATAAGATTTTTTCAAAATAAAATAGTTAAGCTAATACTTATAACATTTTATCAAACTTACATTTGTAGGATATTCATGGTGACTCACAAATATTTGTCCTCTCACTTCGTCCTTCCAAAAATGGTAGAATTATCTCGATAGGACGCGGTGTGGATCGCACGTTCGGGTCGGAAGGTTTGTGGCCGCATTTCCGACACGTTGATGCGGAATCCCAAATATTACGTCTTTTCGGATATCAAAGAGTATCGGAATATTAAATGGTGGAGTTTATTTGAAAGACGTATTATAAATCGGAATATTCATTTATATTTAAGGGTATTTTTTTAACTATGTATTTTTAGGAAGACGGTAATATACTGAAATGCTTGCCTAATAATAAAACTTTGTGTATGAGCTGGTTTTGTAAATCGTCAAAGAGGATTTAATGTCGTATTTTGTATATTTTTTACTTTTATTAGAAATAAATGTCAACCAAAAACAGATTTACACAAAAAAAAATTATGAGATATCATTTTGACATACTGTTTTATTCAAGTCAAATACTTTTTTCTCACAGATTAGAAAATGTATTTGTTTCTGAATCCCATTTCTTACTCCGGATGCCACCAACAAGACAAAGGCGGTTGCTTGTAATCGGCTTCTGACTCGTGTCAGCCAATTTATTCAAAGAGAACAATTTACGAGTTCAGGGAGTTAGAATAAGAACCGCAATGATGAACTTTATTTAAATAAATACTTTGAGTGTTATCTTTGGATTTCCTGAAAACATTGAGATAAAACCGTTTGAGAAACGTCTCGGTTTCAAAGACAGCTGATTCAAAGATGACTTTCCAGTGCATTTTAACTTAGGTTATTAAAGAACTGATTTGAATACTTACTTTATTTAAGATTTGCAATTATTATATAAAGCCTTGTTTTGGGAAAGGTATTTGAGATCCTATCGCATCAAAACCCATCGTTTTTCAACACAATACTCGTCAAATTTAAAACGCAACTCCGTACTTTCGAAATAATAAAAAAGGAAACAATAGAATCGTGATATAGTTTGTACAAATGAATCGAATTCGACCACTCCGTATTCCACATCTTGTGAACACTGTATATGGACCGGTCTCACGATCTGCCGGTGTACCGCAGGGTCACGGCCTGGGTCCCATTTTATTATTGATGGATTCGATATCGCTGCAACGGAGAAATGGCTTGGCCAGTTTGTATTAAAACGTTTTGATGAATATATTTCTTCAGATGTGTACTTTTTATGAACGTATTAGAACGTTTCAAACATTTATTTGATCTCATCCATAAAATAAATATGGCTGTTTTTTTGCAATGTCGCTAATATCCCGTTTCTCGTGTTCAAAATATTATCACCCATTCTTTTACCGCGGATATAGAAAAAGGTTACTAGTCCTATACTGCCTTTGATTATATAATTGAATTAGTTGGACGTTGTAAGCGGTGATAAAAAAACCTAAATCGTACTCAAGTATCTTACTTCCCATTAAACTTCCAAATTAGCTTTGAATTCCCAATTTTTGAAGTATTACCATAGTTATAAGAATATAGGGAGATAGAATTCTCCCGAAAACTTGCGTACGATATAATTATGAGTTTGACTCAAGTTTAGGGAAGACGCTGCGATATCATTCAAAGTTACGATATAACCCTATTTCGTAGCAGTGTGAAGTTAATTCCGTAAATTGAGTCCCCGTTCAACTACAGTATTTAGTTAGGCCTTATATGGCACTTATCATACAATATGTCTTCATTTCCGACTCCCTTTTGCGGACACTTGGTCATAAAAGTGGATTTTATAAAGCAAGTTGTTCTCCCTGCGCGGCGGATTAAGTTTTGGGACTCCGAAAACTTTGTATTACACTCAAACTTAACTGGTTAATCAGGATTTACTCGAATTATTTCGTTTGATATATTATTTTGTTTTTGTTCATATTTCATTTGAATACAGGTGATACGAAAATGACTTTTCAGTCTAGGGATTCATAACTTTTATGTACCCATAAGTTTAAAGAAAACCATATTCATTCTATTTAATGAATATTTAAGTGGGCGTTTATCCTGCTAAACGTCACTGCCTGAATTGATATTGCGTTCAATCTCATTTCGTTTCTTGAACCTACTCACATAAATTTAAACAATTGCAATTGGAACGAAATCAACTTTGAAGTAAAAGTTGAAGAAAAACAAAAGGCTTTCGAGCAGGCGATGCGGAGGAAGCGCCTACGTGGGCTCTCATGATTTATAGATTCAGCTCCCCTCTCCATTCTGAATATGAGCCGTCGCAGACAAAATTCGCGACGACGAAACTTGTCGTCCTGAAATTGAATTCTTTTACAGTCTACACAGCGCGGTGTAAATTTCGTGGAACTTTTTTACTGCCACTGCGAAATTGGCTAGACGAAACTCTTGCGAGATAGCTTTATTTTTACAGACTCTTCCTGCTTTTGCACTGTCTCTAACAAATTTATTTTATCTAACAAATCTTGACACGTCTGCAGTTGAATATAATAAACATCGATGGCGTGAATACGATGTTTTTGATTTAAATTACCTGCTGATATTTTTTGTTTGCAGTTTTGGTTCACAAATTAAAAGATATTTGTCGACTTTCCTTAATTAATAAAAACTATTAAATTAACTTCGCAAAGCTTTTACTCAGTCATAAAATATATATTACATGTTTTTGGCAATAGGCGTACCTAATAGAGACGATCTGCAAAATTGTCTTATATTTATGTGCTAGTGAGCAAGTTTTTAACATCAAAAAATTATAATCAAGACTAAAACGGACTAAAAATAGTAAACATGTATTTCAAAACCAAAAGAAAATTGATGTTATGATAAATCCTTAATAGATTTCCACCAAATCAGATTACCGATAAAAAAGTGATTATTCATAATAGATTACCGTTTCATATGTCAGTTTTTCTATAGAACATAATATACTCAATAGTGTATTTGTACCCACAAATAAAAGTTAAATTAATGCTTTAGTTCATGCCCTCGTAGTTAGCATGTAAGCTAATGGGTACGGACGTTGTAGGTTTGCGGGTTCGATTACTGCCGAGATTAAATTTTGTGATGAGAATGTTATATACAATCATATTAAATACCGTCGATTTGTAGCCCCAAATTATTTGTCACTATTAAACAAATTTTGAGGATAATTGTATATATCAACTGTCTTCACTTGTATCCGTATTTAATTATTAAGAAAGAAAATGGAACATAATCAACAAACCTCAGAAAATATAAAATGGTTAAAGTACTTATAACCAGTAGCAGTACCATTATTTTACGTCATAACTTTTATCGATCGGAATGTAAAAAGCCATCTAGTTTACCTACTGCTTTATCGATTCCGCTCGACTGTTATCTGCTATTATATCACTTTTGACACAAAACAAGACATAATTTTCAATCTCTCAATGAACGTTCAAAGAACATACATCAAGCATATTAATAATCACACGTCATTAGTTCCCGCTGCAAGCAGTTGCATAAATTCCCCTTATAAATCTAGCCCATCAAAAATAAAAAGTGAAACATATGGCAACAGTCGTCTAGTTTTCGGTTGGTTCTCCTGTTATTGCTCTCGTAAGTCAGATCCCAGTGAGTAATGGCGTTCGCTTTTCTAACGCCGAAATACGTACGGTCGGCGACGCTAAATCAGACATTTTGACATAGGTGCGCTGTTTTATTCAACACATGGTTTTCTGCATCCGTTTTTTGGTCCGATATTTTACTGTTAAAGTATATGAATGAATACATTTTTGGATATTGCTGTTTTATTAAAAATGCCTATTGATTTATGAATGTGATTTGCTGTTGTTATTTGATTAAATCAATCGAAACAGTTTTTTTAGACATACTCTTTTCTTTAAATTTTACACTTTAACTTAAAAAAAAAAGTCAAAATACTTAGACTTTTACTGAAAAACCAATAAATATTTATTCCTATATAGCAGTCTAAAACAGTTAAACCGAATGATAGTTAATGTAGATGCAGAACTATCACTAATGATTCTTTTTTTTTACATCCCTTATAGACTTCTAAAAAGTCTGAGAAGTTGATAATAATAGGTCTCCCAGCAATTTATTCTTTATTACATTTACAAAAACTGCTGCATCATAAACTCCTAGATTTAACTTACATGTGTAATACAAAAATATCCACAACTATATTATCGCAAGAAAATTCCGACACTAATCTCCAGAAGCTTTACCAGGACCACCGCTGTAATACTCGAGGTTATGGGTCATATATCAACGTTAACGTGTCATCAAAAGAGAACGCCAAAGATTCCGATAAGAAGGAACACGAAAGTTAGATGTTCGGTGGCGGTGATAGGCACTTGTGACGTGACCCAGATACCGCCCGACCTCTTGACTGTGAGCTGGGCGAGACAAAAGATGACCCCACTTTACTTAAATGTTATGCTTTGGCGCTTCTGTTTTAGGTTAGTCTTTGCAGTTTGTATGCAATCAGCGTACGAGGTTGGTTTTATCTAATTAGTTTTGAGTGTACTGCAACAATTTAAGCTCTTTATTTTAGGTTACTTCTCAAATATAAAAATCCCCACCCACCAAGAAGTTAAATCGATGTGATTTGGCTATAGTCCACCAAGCTAACAGCTAGTTTAGTGCGGAATGGATGTTAAACTAACAACTACAACCGTAGCAGTAGCTGAGACCTCCGGCTTAACGTGCTCTCTATAGATCAATATTATAATTTAATTCGTAAATTTCCTAATGGCCGTGTAGTGCCGGCTTAGAATAGCACTACCCCATTTCTTCCGGTGGGTGTACGTAAGAGGCGACTAACAGTATTGGGGCTTTTAAGGGATTTTTGGGCGATGCGGTTGGAGACCCATCACCAAAAACCTTTGTTTTACCATCTTTTCCCCACTCAATTTTCCAAAAGTGGCTGAGGAATTTCTAATTCCTTAGCTCTGGCTACCCCTTCTAGGGATTTATAGCCGTGAGTATTATGTATGTATGTATATAAATTTTCTTACCTGCTGGGAATCGAACCCGAGACCTCAGATCATGAGTATAACCGTTACATCACGGCAGTAAGCAAATAATAAAGAGTAAATAAACTTAATATAAAGATCATGAACATGATCCAAACAAGCAATCTCGACATTCTTTTAACAAGTAAATTTTCCTTATTAGCCGTTGAAAATTCGAGATTTGGCAAAGATTTTGCTCGAGTTACTTGAAATTCAAAGAAGAACAAAAACTTCTTGCCAATCGTCCTTGGAGCAGAATTCGGAGAGTAACATTTCGCTCACCTGAAATATTCATAATCTAATTACATTCAGAATAAGCTTATTAAAATGAAATGTTTTCCGTTTGACAGCATTTTTCAGTCAAAGTATTTTATAAGACACAAATCAAGTATTAGAAAATATTGAAATGTGAACACAAAAAACAATGTGACACTTCTGGTTAGAATATGAACAGGTAATAATAATAACCTTAAAAAGAAGCAAGCCGAATGAAAAATAGCATACTTTATTTTCTGTTACGGCAAAGCAAATAGGCCCGCCCGAATGGAGAAAAACTTCAGGTAGACAAAGTTTTCCGAAAGCACCGTCAAGATAAATTCAAGTTATTTCGTATAAAACGAAAAGTTTTAATTGATGAACGCCGCCCCGCTGAATATGTTTGTTACGACCCGCACAGAGAGCGGGGAATCGGTTAATATTCAGAAATAGGGCTGCCTAATGAAACATAAAATAAACTTCATGTAAAATTTATCACAATTTCGAATGCCTTCCTTTCACGGAGAATATTATTAGTTGTATATTTATGAGCTCCAGCGGAGCTTATTGTTTTGCAGGGTTCTAACTAAGTGTAGAGACGGGAGGTG
This sequence comes from Bedellia somnulentella, assembly GCA_963576735.1. NCBI lineage: Eukaryota > Metazoa > Arthropoda > Insecta > Lepidoptera > Bedelliidae > Bedellia > Bedellia somnulentella. The sequence goes on from OY755184.1 coordinate 15,624,941, forward strand.
TTTGTTTTATGTCGTGTGTTGAACTTTATTACATTGCTAGACGTGTTTATAAAATTTATTCCTTTTGTTTATAAACTGTCGGTGTGGCTTGCTTTGCATAATTGCGAGTTAGATGATAGTTATAGCAGCTAACTGCTTTATTCATAATAAAATTCCAGTTTTGGAAAAGAATTCCTGTTTGTTTTTGTTATGTTTTTTTATATGTATCGATAGATTAAAATGTCTTCGTGTCTACTGACTTTTGCTATATTTCTCTTCTACGAGTATGTATACAAACCCTGATTAGTAATTTTCTTAATTAGTACACTTTATTTCAATAAAGAGTTAGATTCCAGTTCTAGTCCTTTTATTTAAAGATAAAATCGTATCGTGTAAATCCTATGATAATTTTAACAAGTTACCAAGAAGTTTTCACCTTTTTCGTATTAAAGTGATTAAAAAGGAATGAAACAAGTTTAATTGACAATGAAACACACACAAACGTTGCTTCATTAGACTTTACGACAGAAAAATAGATCATTATATGAAATTCATGATGCCAACCCTCAGTTTGGGGTTGCAAAAGACATTTTGATACCAATTTAATGAGAGGCAAAGGTTGGCGACGGTAGACGCTGGTCCGTTATGTTCAATGAAAAGTTTCTCCTTTACCGAGGTGGGCTTTAGGGAATTAATTTGAATATTCGCGGCCAGCTCAAATGACTAGTAGACACTTACTGCCTTATATTTTGAAGGCTACAGTTTTGAAATTTGTTGGATTTTTCATTAAACAGTTGTTGTTTGATAAAAGCTAGGTTCGTAAAATGTGACGATTCGGTGTTTTTACTCTCCTACAAAATAGTAGGATGTACGATATTGTACCTATTGTAAAATCCATCTTATATTATTGTACAAAAATAATAATTATATTATATCAGTTAACGTTATACGTATTGATAGACATGCTTAAAGAACAGACCAGCTAAAACTTTAAACATTTAGATAAAAAAATATAAGAAGAAATCAACCCAATTACGAAATTTCAGTGAAACCCCCGAGGGTCTTTCTTCCTACATTAGAAAGCTTAAAAGTATTATTCAGTTAATAAAACCCGATCTATTCGTATTCGAGAGAAAAATATACAAAAGGGTACTTTGAGTATCAACTCGTTGATAATTCCAATTAGGAGAAACCGTTCCTTGTTACCGTAAATCGGGATGTCAGAGAGCGTTTCGAAGCAGTGGGATTACTACTAATGATTGGGGTGAAGTTGGTCGAGACCTGAAAAGTATAGCGATTATGCTTGTGATTATTTTGAGGATTTTCGAATTTTTAGCGATAAGTATTTGGATGTCCACAGGTTTTGGAAATTAGAAAATCAAGGAAACAATGAATATTTCCTTTAAGCAATAAGTGTAAGTCAAAGTGTAGTTTATGGCTGATAATATTTAAAATAACGAACCTAAATCCTAATTTGAAGTATTGATTGGCATGCTTAAAGGACAGACCAGCTAAAACTTTAAACATTTAGGTAAACAAATTCAAGCCAAAATAAACTTATAGCAAAATTCACTGAAACCCCCGAGGGTCTCTCTTCCTACATTAGAGAGCTTGAAAGAATTGACAAAACTTAAATGGTGCTACCACGTTATCATTTCCAACTTTCATGTGTTGGTGTTATCCATAGATTTATTATGCTATGTGTTATCAATATCGGGCAATAACCTTTCCAGTTTTACCTTTTTGATACGTGACCTTTAAAAATATGACCTGGCAAAATTCTCCGAAAGAAAATGTACATGTTGTTCGACATCCAAACTCCGCCAGCTTCGTTTGACACGCTAATTATATTTTTAATTAAATAAGTAATGAGTTTTATTTGTTTTCAGATTTCGATTGCAAACTGAAAGAACGTTTGAAGTGAGTACCGTTGTTTTATAACTCGTACGGTTTACATAACCAGGTTAATGGGTTTAAAACAATCGTAGATTACCGACTACAGCATACCTGAACACATATATTTGAAATACTCGTTTTATGTATGTTACATTGTTCGACTGAATGTTTTACATATGATTTACTATGAAGTGTTGGCTTAGAATAGCAATAATACTTATAGGCATATACCTACACTACACATCCATATGCATGTTTTAAATACGACAACATTACAATAACGAGTCCCATATTTTTTGGCTAATTTCTACAAATATAGGCTGACGACCATTGTTCTTATAGAGTTACTATATTTACGTACATACAAATACTCGTGGCTAATAATCCCTAGGCGGAGTAGCCAGAGCTCTGGAATAAGAAATACTTAAGCCACTTTTGGAAATTGATAATGGAAAATATTGTAAAGTAAATGTTTTTGTGTGGTGGTGATGGGGCTCCAACCGCATCGATCGCCCAAAAATCACTAACCTTAGTCGCCTCTTATGATACTCATAAAATAAAACGGGGTAGTCTTTTAAGCCGTGTAGGCTTGGGTATCAAATTTTTGTCTTATGCGTTGATAAACTAATATTAATTCACTTGTTTGATTCCCGATCCACGAAAAAAATTTTAAAAGCGCTGTTATCCTTAAAGATGTCAAATCATAATCACTATCAAAGTTGAAAGACCACAACGTTTTTGCCATTTTGTTAACGTTATCACTATTTTAATGGATCTAATCTCTGAAGCATTTACTCTGTGAACTTATAAAAAAAGAGCATTAAGCCATGCCATTAGAGCCTTCGAAATAAATGTTACACAATACTTACTCCACCAGTAATAAGACAAATTATAGCCTAAATAGAATAAACAGAAAATATTTATGTGTGAGAAGTCACAGCCTCTTTCAACAGCTCGAACAATGCACACAATGAATTGCCTACACGCAAAAAGTCGACAGCGATATAAAATTAAGTGAGATAAACTCAGTTAGGAAACAATCAAGAATTGTTCGACTGTAAATCACAATCGAAACGGAAGTATAATAATACTTTTTTATCAGCAGGCCGGTAGTTCAGTGGGCATTTCATGTAATTTTCTTTTCAGATATTAAATTTACGGTTATGAGTGACGCGCCCTCTATAGGCCGCAGAATTCAATCAATTGACCTTACCCAAATCGGTTAGCCCTAACTCCATTTTTAAGCCTCTTACGCACAAATTGGTTTTTGTCAGCTATTCAATTTATTTTCATGAACCCTTAGTTCACCTATTATATTTTATATTGGGTTTGGGAAATCGTAATTTTATGACGTACGTTCGTAGCTCAATTTTGATGTCGGCTATAATTGATTGATTACGATTCTTTATTGCAGCGACCGTGATAGCTCAGTGGGTAGAACACTGCTTATCGTGGGATATATAAGAGGGTTCAAATCCTGGGTCATGCCTAGACCAATTTATCTTTTCTAAAGACATATGTGTGGTTAATTTATTATGGTTGTTAACGGTAAGAGAAAACATCGTGAGGAAAACCACATGGCGGAGTTGCAATTAGTCATGTGACAGTCTATTCGATCATAATGGCGATATGCCTGCCTCCTATCACGTGAGTATACAGTCTAAGCAAAACGTGGGTACACTGAACACCAGGTGACATTGTCACTTGATGATTAGAAGTATTAGTACCTCTACTCACCCTTTTGGGGATATACAGCGTGAACGTTTGAGTTTGAGATTATTGTAGTAATAAACATCTTTGAACATAAATAAAGAATAAATAAAGGAAAGAAAAATTTTGATACCGGCGAGATTCGAATCTGCGACCTCGGATATACGCCCCCGTCGCTCTCGCCAATTGAGCTACCGTGTCAATAGCTGCTATTTTTCTTTCCTTTATTTATTCTTTATTTATTAGTAATATTCCCCACATGAGGTTTTCATGAACAAAAAGATTTAAATTATCTTTGAACATTATATAAAAACAACTCAGCGTATGTTGCTAATTTAGCTTAGCGGGAATACCTAATGCAGAAGACGTGTCCTGAGTCTAGCCTACAATACTTTCTTTTTAAAAGTCATACATGTGTTCAATTCATCAAGGTTATTAAAAGCAAGAAAATAAATCTTGCTAGGGGAAATCCACATAGCTCAGTTGTGACTAACGAAAAGACAAACTTAAGCCTTTGAAATTAAATCATTGCTTATTTTGCTTAGTGACTTGAATCTCTGTGGTTATCGTTTTGTTATTGCCATTCAAAGCAAACGTGGTCAATCTTTTCCCCACTCAACTTTCGAAAACTGACTAAGGAATTTCTATTTCCCTCGGTCTTGCTACCCCTTCTAGAGATTTATAGCCGTGAGTATATGTATGTATGTCACCAAATGATAGCTACTTAAAACAGATAATGTCACGATTTTCTATTTATTGCCCGGTGTTCAGAGTATCCTAAAATATCTACTGGCTATGGGAAACATACAAGTGTATTTCTGAAAATGGCTTCTTAAAAATGGTGTTTAATTAGGGTCTGTAAACTAAATGTAAAAGTAATTACACTAAGTAAGCGATACCCATAATTATAACTTACTTACTTGCTTATACTCACGCCCATTATTCCCATTGGGGTAGGCAGAGACTATCGATCGCCACTTAGTACGATCTTGACAAACCTCTCTTGCTTCCCTTACATTCATTATTCTTCTCATACATGCTCTTTTATTCTTCTCTTTTCGGACCCCCGCCTTTATAAGAACGTTTTCTATCTGGTCCAGAAACGTTTTACGAGGCCGCCCTCTACTAACAATCCCATCCACATTGGCTCTATATATCTCTTTCGCTACTTTATTTTCATCCATCCTCTCTATGTGCCCAAACCACCACAACATTCCTTTCAAACCTACTCGTTCACGGATTACAGTATTTCTCACTCTATCACATAAATATAACTCTCTCCTAAAAAGCTTAAAACTGATAAATAAAAGATGTTATTAAAGGAAAGAAAAATTTCGACACTGGCGGGGTTCGAACCCGCGACCTTCGGGTATACGCCCCCGTCGCTAACATCTGTCCTTTAATAACATCTTTTATTTATGAGTAATAATCCCCACATGAGGAATTCATGTCAAAAAACATTAAATTAGCTTAAAACTGGTTCGTGAAATGTAATAATCTATAATTCGCATCTAGTTGTGTGCGTACAGTACAGAAACACCATGGCTTGAATACAAAACTGTGTAAGGGCTTAATTTATCTTAATTACTAACGATTTTGTCGATATATCATACATATACTCACGTCATTATTTCCTATTAGGGTAGGCAGAGACTATTGATGGCCACTTTGTACGGTATCATATAGCTGCTAGTTACGTAGATTATTTTTCTTCTCTATCTATTGTTTAATATTACGTTATACTACTCACATTTTCATGCGTTATCTGACTCGCACTTGGCACCTATGTTACTATAGCCGTAACTTTGCTGTATAAATAAGTATGAAAAAGAAGTCAGGAGTCCGAAGTGTGCTGTGTAGTGTCGGCTTAGAATAGCACTACCACATTTCTTCCGGTGGGTGTACGTAAGAGGCGACTAACGGTATTAAGGCTTTTAAGGGATTTTTGGGCGATGCGGTTGGAGACCCATCACCAAAAACCTTTATTTCACCATCTTTTCCCCACGCAACTTCCAAAAGTGGCTGAGGAATTTCTAATTCCCTAGCTCTGGCTATCCCTTCATGGGATTTATAGCCGTGAGTATATATGTATGAGTCCAAAGTGTATAGAATAAAAGAGGTAATTGAAAAGATTTGATTAATGTAGACGAAGTTTGAGGGGTTTGCAAAGTTCGAGCAAAGTGGCGATCGATAGTCTAAGCCGACTCCAATGAGAAACTGAAGGTGTGAGGATAGAATAAAAGAGGTAATTGTATAAATAAATAAACAAAAGTTTCTTTACTGGTATTCTTAAAACAATAAAAGTCGTTTTTGTTGGTATCATACCAATGATAACATAATAACCTTCTTTAATTTAAACAGTTTATAATAAAATTGGATTTAGATACTCTTTGTTATATCTCTGTGTTATTTCCTTTCGTCAAAAGTTATTGTGTTCTAAACCCGACTTAAAATAATATAAACATGTTCTGTAAATGGAACATTTAATGGAATTAATTCCTGTCCGAAAACATTGGTTAATTTTTATTCCAATCATTATTAATTTGGAACCCTTAAAATTTTATACATTTCATTGTTTACAGAGTAGCCGTCTGCTTTTTTTAAAAATCCCTTTGTTATCCTATTTCTGCGAGTATTTTATCCCTTTTACTGTTCGAAATTTACAATATTCAATTTTTTTGTTCATTTTTAATAAGCTATCATACATTTAAGTGCTTTTTAAGGGGTAGCCTAATTAGAGATTGATATATACTAGCAATCCATATACGACTATACCAATGTTTCAAAGCTGAAGAGTTTTTTGTTTGAATGCTCTTATCACAGACACTAAATTATTCGGTTGAAAAATATATTCCTGTTACATTAATATGATTTATTTAGTAAGGATATCTTCTTCCTATCCTATTAAATTATATTCAGTTTAGATGTTTGGATGTTTGTGTGTTTAAGTCGAAAAGGCTCCTCAAGTGCGTACGTTCCCACATCACTCCACATTTGAACGATGCAAAACTACTTAATATGCAGGCTCGTAGATGGCTACACCTTGCGACAATGATGTTTGGTGTTGTCAGACTGGAATCACCAGCATATTTGTATAATAAAATAAAATGGTCATCTATGAAATATCAGTACAAAACAAGAGCAATCCTGCCGAAACACAGAACAGCGGCATTTCGAGGCTCTTTTAAATTTGCAGCGTCCAAATGTTGGAATGATCTCCCTCCCCCAATCCGTGAAGTGTCAAGTAAAGGTACCTTTAAGCGTAAGCTAAAAGTATACCTACTTGCTCAACAAAATCCGCGTCTCTAAATGTCCGTTCCTGTCCTGTCTATTTTCTATATGCATTAATAATATTCATATTATTTTTTAAATATGTATTATTTAATTTAAACAATCTATTTCCTGCAACTGTTATTGTAAGTAGTTTATGTTGTTTTCTTTTCATTAATTATTTTAATTGTATAGTATACATGTATTAAGTATAAATATACCTACTAATTCATATTATAAGTTGTATTTTTGTGTACAGATATATAACGAACGTATTTGTTATTTAAGTTATTATTGATTTGCTATATATGATTTGTATTCTTATTCAGTATGTAAGTACTAAAATATCTTATTTTTATACTTTTATATTTATCACTTATTATATTTGTGTATGTATTTATGTAATCAGCACATTTTAGCACTGATAAATTTTTAATATTTTTTTTTTTTTTTAATATTGTTTTTTTTTGTTATGTTTTACAATAAATTGGCTGTAGTGATTTAAATTTATGTAAGGTCCGTATGTCACTACAAGTCTGGCGCTGACTGAAAATCAGTGTTGTGAGGTAAAACTCACAACGACAACGCTGAGTCAGACGCCATTTTGTTGTTTTCGCGCATTATGTGAGATGAACACTGTTTTTTATTGTTAAATGTTATTTTATTTTTTTTTACCTTTATTTATTTTGTAAAAATATTTACATGTTCATGTGCGACTGACAGCAAATAAACGTTTTTTCTTCTTCTTCTTCTTCTTCTTCTTGTATATATATGAATGAAATTTAGCACAATGCTAGATAGTGACCCAAATTATTTAATAGGATACTTTTCATCCCGAATAAGTTTGAACAATAAAATATTCACGGCTGATTGAACTAAGAGTACCGGAAAAAACTCCTAAGGCTTTGTAGTAAGCAAATTTGACAGTAAGAAGTTTGTCGGGTCGGCTTGTATTCTTATAAATTAAGAGGAAAGATTTGTGTTTGTTTGTAATGAATAGCTTCCAAAACCACTTTACTGAGTTTCAAGTTATTTTACAAACTACATTCAACCTTTAGAAGAGACATAAGCTGTATAATAATGATGCCAAATTTATAAGAGTAGAGCAACGAGGATCGTACAAACTGGCGTTCGATAGTATCTACCTACCCCAATGGGAACTAATGGCATGAGTATATAATGTGTATATGTATGTTAAGCAATGAATAGAGAAACCTTAGATATTCGAACCAGATCCAATACTATTAAATTTAATCAAAACGCTTAATACCTGTGTGAAGCCATAACGGATCGTAAGTTTTAAATATAAATAAGAACCTCAAATACAGTGATAAGTCGATAGTAACAATTTAGTTGATATTCGTATGAACAATTTAACACGTGCTCGCGGCAACTGATGTCGCTATCAGCATCCGTAAGCAGGATATAAATACTTATCTCTTCACGGTGCTGTCACACTGACTAGAGAAAACGTGTGGACATTTGTTGTTGTTTTTGGAAGTTGAATAGATAGTAACAATATTATAAGCATGTTCTAAAGCAGTGGAGTTGAACAATCTTTATTTCAATTACGTATTCTGATTGTGTGGTTAAATAAGATACATTATCTGAATTTCTTATTACTATTTTTTAAGCCTAAATACAATAAATAAAAAAAATACATTACATGCAATCGGTTTTTGTGCCTTGAATCTCGACTAAAATAATTTCCTAGTAGTGAAGTATTTCCAATAGTTTTGACTCACTTTACTTGGCTGGGAATGTGTTAATCTCACTGTTGTTGTTTCGCGTAATGTGATTAGGCTAATAATACTAATACATATCATAGGCATACTTAACAATCATCACAACTTTAAGTCCATTTAAAGAACTACTAAGTATAATGATTTGAAAATACATATACGTACACGCAATTCCCATTAAGGTAAGCAGAGATTAACGATCGCCATTTTCTACGATCCTGGCAAACCTTTTAGCTTCATTTACATTTTACAACTCTTTTATTTTTCATACTTCGGACGCCTACATTTTAGAGCACACTCTCTATTTGCTGTGTAGTGTCGGCTTAGAATAGCACTAACCCATTTCTTCCGGTGGGTGTACGTAAGAGGCGACTTACGGTATTGGGGCTTTTTGGAGGATTTTTGGGCGATGCGGTTGGAGATCCATCACTAACAACCTTTATTTTTCCAAAAGTGGCTGAGGAATTTTTAATTTCTTAGCTCTGGCTACCCCTCCTAGGGATTTATAGCCGTGAGTATATGTATGTATGTAGTCATTAGACTGCACATGTGTCCTCCAAGTTTGTCCTCTACGTAGATCGCCTGACACATTGGCTAGATAAATCTCTATACAATTTTAAATAAATGGTATTCACGTTGAAGAGCTTTTACTCGAAATAACGTCTACAACTTTATGGTAGTAGAAGTATTCTCCAAGTTTAACTCACGGGATACATACCTCTCGTGATTTATGTAGGTTCAATATTTCAATCTGAACCGACTTCGATGAAATTTGCCGTTGAATTTGCGATTCGCCTCTGATCTCACGATTATTTTATTGCAGTATTTCTACATTTCTTTGAAAAGTTATTCAAATGATATATTTTTATTACTTCGATGCTTGGTAACTTTTTGCTTATCAATTTATTTCTTGTATTAAATTTTGGCAGCAGTTTTCTAATTAAACTTTAATTACTTTATTTACTTTACGCTTTACGTATTCTTAGCAAATATAGAACTACTTATATATAAACTTTATAACTTAATTTTCCTACATATATAAAAAATATATTATGTGAATATAAGCCTGTCTGTAAGTTATATCTTGGATTATATGTAATATATTTTATTGGTTCCCTACCATTGCACACTAAAAATGTGAAAACTGTTTAGTTCTCAACTGTTTATTGCAAACTATTATAGGTACTATTTTTGAAATTATTGTTCAAATGTTATAAATATAAAACTAGTCAGTTTTCACGTCTTGCCACGCATCGTCATGCAATCAACAGTTCTTAATATAAGTTGCATTTCTTCCATGCATAATGTTATGTCTTATCAGCTGAAACATCATATCATAATATTCACACAGTTTCATTAACAACGATGTTTTCACTCAACAAATTATTATTTGTATAAAGTTGTATTTCTTAAACAATAGAAGAGATAACAATGTCAGGATTGTCCGTAACTTCGTTCCACTTTTGTTTAATGTTTTTATGCGACGGTAAAATAAGTCATAAAATAAATTACATTTCAGATTTTATCATTCATTCGTAAACGTAACTTTTATGTGTTGTAACGTCAACACAGGACAATGGCAGGCTTAGTGTGTAAATGCTATATAAATTTTATTGTATCCATTTCGGTGATAAATGTGATGAATCTGAATATAGCTCTGATAAAATATGGCTAGATGAATGCCAATGTATGTTGAAAATTGCTTGTTTTTAATAAAAAAAAGGTTTTTTGATACAGACATCCATATGAATAGTACAATATCGTATGTTAATAAATTTATGTTATATTGTATTTGTTATGATGATTAGTCTTTGAGGTTTCACAATCATAATTTGGTGAGCTTATTTACTCGTGCCGCATTGCAGTTAATTTTTAAAAGTAGTGTGACGTTGAAATAATTCTCAATATAAAAAATCTTACTCAACTAAAAGAGAGCTATAAGTTAAATAATGGAAGTCATTTTATAAAATGTACATACATATACATATACTCACGGCTATAAATCCCTAGAAGAATTAGAAATTCTCGGCCACTTTTGGAAAGTTGAGTAAGGGAAAGATGGTGAAATAAATAAATAAAGCTTGTTGGTGATGGGTCTCCAACCGCATCGCCCAAAAATCCCTTAAAAGCCCCTATACCGTTACTCGCCTCTTACGTACACCCACTGGAAGAAATGGGGAAGTGTTATTCTAAGCCGACACTACACAGCAAAAAATCAAATAAAAGATAGTGTATAAAATGATTGATGATGTAGATAAAGCCTGAGAGATTTGCCCGAATTGCCATAGATAGTATATATCTGCCTACCCCTTTAGCAACTAATGACGTGAGTATGTTTATATATGTCAAAATATGGAATCGCGTTAGTGGTAATCTGAGCCAAAAGTTCTTATAATATTAAAACACAACCCCAATAAAATAATGTAAAAAAACGCGATTAAAATATCCGAAAAATCAATAGTTGTTTCAATTATAATGTGCAATGTGAAAATCTTAGAAAATACTATGACAACCCCGAAACCTTAATTCCTCAGACAAAATGAACTTGTCAGTACCATGTTTCCATCACCCATCAATATTTGTATCACATTTTTGCTTAATGCAATCGCACGCAGTAGATTGGCTGTCGGCTCGCAGGAACTCACAGCTACTCGTGTGCAAATTGGAGATGTCACTCCGTTATCATTGGAGTGAAGGCAATAATTCTGTTTCAACCACCGCATGGCCTATCAAGGCTTGCGGTTCATCAGCGGGCTAACTGTGACTTGATGGTGTAATCACTGATATTATCTTGTACCGAGCAGTGTGGAGCGGTTTTGCTTAATAACTTGCGTTTATCGTTGATTGAGGTGAGCGTGAGGCGTTCAAATCTCAACCTACCCTGGTTGAGATTTGAAACGGAAGTTTCGTTTAGATTTTTCAAGAGAATATTAGGAAAAAATATAAAGTTATTTCTTTTATAGGTAGACAGTGAATATTTAAGGCTACGTTTAAAAAGTATTATTATAAAATTATGTTTTAAAAACTAAAATCAAATGTATCGACACACAGGTTTTAATTTAAAATATTGTGCAATTTTTTTACTTATGTTTTTCTTTTATCGTGTTTTTTTTGGTGACATATCGACGCTAGAAAGGCAGAATGTATTAAGCGCCATTTCATAAAATGTCCACCAGAGCAATTTAAAGTTAAATTTTTTTGAAAAAAAATCATATTTCTGTAACTATGGCAGATATTGCTTTGAAAATTAAAACAGTTATAATTGAAAAGATTTTCCATGTATTCCTGTAAAAATAAGAGTTCTACATCTTCTATTTACAAAAATAAGGGACATAATACGTACGCATCTAAAATCTCGGTCAGGTAAAATTGGCTGAAGCGACATCATATTTTTCGATTATTCCCATGCAAAATAGGTTTAACGACCAATCAAATGTGACCACCAGAGGGGCAAAATGTTTTAATTATTTTACGTTACTTTAAATATTCCATAAGAACGAAATAAACAGACTGTACAGAACAAATGCGGAGCAGAATGTCTTATGGCGTGAATTAACTGGTATTTGGACATAATATTTAAATTTTATCAATATATAAATATACTTATTTTTAGTAATGGTTTTATTGTAATATCAATATTATTCTAAAGTAACAATCATATTTTAAGCTTGAATCTTTTTTGGTCGTATTCCTGATTAGATACATTCTTGTTTTGCCACATTTAAAAACGTTACAGAAATACGACGCATAAACATTATTATTAAGTATAGTTTTCATTTTTCAGTCTTCATTCAGTTTTTCTTGACCATAAGATCGTATAAAATATCAGGTTTTCTTATCAGTATTAATTAATAAACTTAAGCGGATACTTATCCCCCAAAAAAACAGTCCTGTTACTTAGGGTAAAAAAAACAAATCATATTAAATATAGAAGCATCTAGAAAGCTTCATCATCAACATTATCTTTAATATCAGTATCTTGCAAAGTCTATTTAGCATTGCAAGGTTTTAGGCTAAAGTATTCTTCATTGTATCTCCGTGGGATGGCGAATGTCTTACAAAGCTTCATTAAATCTCCATGCTTTTATTTTGGGTGTTTTTGTTTGCTGTGTAGTGTCGGCTTAGAATAGCACTACCCCATTTCTACCGGTGGGTGTACGTAAGAGGCGACAACGGTATGGGGCTTTTAAGGAATTTTTGGGCGACGCGGTTGTAGACCCATCACCAACAACCTTTATCTCACCATCTTTTCCCCACTGAACTTTCCAAACGTGGCTGAGGAATTTCTAATTCCTTAGCTCTGGCTACCCCAACTAGGGACTCATAGCCGTGAGTATATGTATGTACATTCTGTGTTCTAAGTATCGGGAATTTGTCAATAAAACAAAAAATACAAATTATTCATCTAAATTTATTTTATAGCCTTCAAAGTAGGCCCCATCGCTTGCAATACAACATCTACACCGCTTCACCCAGTCTTCCATACATTTTTCATAAGATATTTGCGGTATGGCCTTTAGCTCATTCAGCGAATTTTCTTTTATGGCTTCTATCGACTCAAAACGTTTTCCTCCAAGTGGTTATTTTAACTTGGGAAATAAAAAAAAGTCAGACGGAGCCACACCAGGTGAATACGGTGCGTGGTCGAGAACTTTTCTGAGAACTGTTGAACTTTTCGCTAAAAACTCTTTCACTATAATGGCTGTGTGTGATGGTGCATTATCATGGTGCAGCATCCATGAGTTGTGTTGCCACAAATCTGGACGTTTTCGGCGGATACTCTCACGCAAACGCTTCATGACGCCTAAATAATATTCTTTATTCACTGTTTCTCCCTCTGGAAGGAATTCGGAGTGAACCACACCACGGTACTCAAAAAAAGCTGTCAGCATCACCTTGATTTTGGAGCGAATTTGCTGTGGTTTTTTGGGTTTCGGCTCGTTTCCGAGACGCCATTCTGAAGACTGTTGGCTTGTTTGCATGTCCTACTCATAAACCCATGTCTCGTCGCCAGTTATTATACGTTTCATAAAGGTCGGATCCGTAGAAGCTCGGGAAACCATGTCTTCAGCGACATACTTTCGCTGCGCTTTTTGAACAAAATTGAGCTCTTTTGGAACTAGTCGAGCGGCGACGCGTTTCATGCCTAAAATGTCAATGAGAATGTTGTGGACGGACTTAAAAGATATGTTCACCTCACAAGCCAACTCTCTCAGACTCATACGTCGATTTTCGAGCACTAGCTTCTTGATTCTGTCGATGTTTTCTTTGGTCGTAGCGGTTGAAGGTCTACCAGAACGCGGCAAGTCTACTACTACTTCTCGGCCTTCTTTAAAAGCCTTATACCATTCATAAGCCCTTGTTTTCGATATACACGATTCGCCGTAGGTATTTCGCAACATTTTTAGTGATTCACCACATGAAATATCATTCGAAACACAAAATTTAAGGCACACTAATTTAACAATATTTTTCATTGTAGAAATCGCCGAGGACTCAAAACTATGACCAACAAAAAATGTAGTTTAAATCAAATTAAATGACAGATCCCGCTCAAATTTTGCGCGCTAAATCAGTTCAGTGCTACCAACATGCAGTAAAAAAATTTGAACGACCTCTTTTACGCGGGTCTTTTTATTGACATATTCCCGATACTTTTTACACAGAGTAGTATGTATGTATGTTTTTGTTTTGGGATAGGGAGTTTGTTATTGTATAAGTTATCTTCAAGGCGTCTGTTTCTACTGATAACTTCTCCTTTTTCTGCAAAAGCAGAGTCGCTCATGCCATTTTTTATTACAATGCTTGACATGTTCTCTTTAAAAGTTAATATTCGGACCTTACTGATTTTACCAGCAAGATTGTTTTTGAAATATTTATCAGCTATAGAGTCCCAAGCCTGGAAATTACTGTAAGATAGTACTTCTACATTGTATGATTTGGGATTCTTTCTCGCCAGCTCAAATACTGTTGCCCATTTCGTGAAGGCGCAAAGACAATCATGTTTTCTACGCTTCTTTCGATTTCAGTATGAACACTGTCTACAGGTATAGAAGTATGACCCGGAAGCAGAAAATTCATTCGTATTGTTTTAATATATTTACATGCCTGCACCGCTGTGTGAACCGCTGCAAAAAAAATTTTGTTGCGATTTTGCCCAGCGCAAAACTGTCACTATACACAAGTAAATTCTTTACCGTCTGCCGTTCATCAACCATTTTAATATATTTTGTGAGGATAGTCGCAATTTCATTACCACCTCGTTTCCCATCAGCTTCTCCCCATGTGTAACAATATACTTCTTGTGTTTGGCTTTTGTATATGGTCAGATTATAACCTGAATATTTGCGAGAGCAAGTAAGTAACTTTTAGACATTTTGTTATAAGTACGATGCTTTGGGCCTGTAAATGATGATCATTTGTAATAATTGATAGGTAACGAATAAATATAATAGCAACGAAGAAATCAAGTTCTGTACCTACGTAATCACACTGCACAGACGGCGCCAAGTGGCACACCAACACACGCCTTCTCCCGATGAAGCCCCGCGGGTGGCTGAAGCGACAGTCTTTCAACCACTCCTATTTATAATATTAGCGTTTTTGAGCAATAAAGCTTACGTATTACAGTCTAACGACCATATTCTGGTTTGTTAAGGTTGTTTTGAATTTTTTTATGTCGCAAATATAAATTATTTACAGATCACAAAAACAGCTTAAGTGCCAATTGTACCATAAGACTGATTCAAGTAAACTTGTATTAACAGCCAAAAAAGTGAAGAAAGTCGACCGGCAAAATAGTTTATGTGCCAGTGAGCTTAAAAAACAAACAAGTAAAACGTATTAACTCACAAAATGTGCTTATTGAAACAAAGTCATTTTGGTTTATATCAATTATTGTTTATAACACAAGCAGGTAAAAATGATTAACTGAGTAAAGATTGAAAATCAATATTTGATAAAAATGAATTAACGCAAAGTCTTTAACTATTTCAGGAAGGGTAAATTGTTTTATATTCCTTTCTTAACATAATGTATGTTTGAACTTACAAACCATATAAAAGAGTGGTTGTTAATACAATAAAAAGTATCATTATTTCCAAAATCACCAACGTATTAAGCGCCAAAAAAGTGCTCAGATCAAAACGAGACCCACACCATTCGAAAGAGAAAAATCAGGCGATTCTAACGATGTATATAACTCAATTTCACCAAAAGTGGCGCTTAATACATTCTGCCTTTCTAGCGTCGATATGCGTATTACACTTGATTTAAAGAACAAATTATCCCTTTCCACATCCAAGTTTTATGAAAAATAACGCAACGCAACTAATGTCATTCTTTTTGGAGAGAAAGATATGAATATAGGAACTAGGAAGGTATTAAGCTATCTGCCTAAGTTAAATTAAAATAAATCATGGTCTAAAAGCCATAATTTCGTAATGATCGCAATGATTTGTGGGTGGAGCACCGTTAAAACGAAATGGTATAAATCCATTTTAGTACAGTCTCCACCATTGCTCCAAGTATTGCATGCTCGCAAAGTAATTTAATTAGTGTTAATAGAATTTATTGGGTCATTTGTCTTTGTTTAATGTTTTAGTACTATTTTGGGATGAGCTGACCCTTGGGTGCTTTGCTATACTAAAATAGTATTCCTTTATTTCTGTTTGAAACCAAATTACGGTTATACGAAGCTCTTTGTTGCTTTGCAAATTAAATTATGTACACAGCGATATTTTATTCAGAGTTGATTAAATTTGATAATCTGCTATCTAAATTAGCTTTTGGTTCTGAATTTACTTTTACCACACTGATTTTATAGTAGATCGGCGGAAATTGGTTGAAACATTTCAGATTGCTGAAACCTTTGAAAACTATTGAGGTATATGTTAACTATATGGGTCTCTAGTTGATACCTTCAGGTTTTGGTTAGTAGACTTCACAAGATGGTTTTAAATTTACAGATTTGTATTTTCTCTGTAATTTATTTATAACAATAATAATCTTTAAAAGGAGATTGGCCGTCGATCGTTGTACCATCTATTATTTAAAACACTAGAATAAACCCTATTTAGTTTTTAATAATAATATTGAATATATTGAAAAAGAGGCCAGAAATAAAATGAATTACATACATACACACATATTCTCACGTCGTAAGTTCCCATTGGGGTAGGCAGAGACTATTGATCGCCACTTTGTACGATCCTAGCAAACCTCTCTAGCTTCATTCAAAATGAATTAGGTACGTGTTAAATTAATAAAAAAAAACATTTTGATTGCTGAAACATCGTCCGTTGGTTGTAATTATCAAGTAGGCTATTTTTACAAACTTCAACATACATACATACATATACTCACGGCTATAAATCCCTAGAAAGGGTAGCTAGAGCTGAGGAATTAGAAATTCCTCAGCCACTTTTGGAAGTTGCGTGGGAAAAAGATGGTGAAATAAAGGTTGTTGGTGATGGGTCTCCAACCGCATCGCCCAAAAATCCCTTAAAAGCCCCAATACCGTTAGTCGCCTCTTACGTACACCCACCGGAAGAAATGGGGTAGTGCTATTCTAAGCCGAAACTACACAGCAAACAAACTTCTACTCGTTAATTTTGAATTTTAAAAAACTTTTGAATTTATTGGGAGTTGATTAAGCTCAGTATAATTGTATAAGAATACAATTTCACCATTTGTTCAAGTCACGGTAAAACTCATGCGATTCAAATCCAGAACTCATCTTATGCAAATTTGTGGAAGAGCTGTTTATCATTCTTTACTTGCATTTCATTAGTGC
Source organism: Bedellia somnulentella (assembly GCA_963576735.1). Classification (NCBI taxonomy): domain Eukaryota; kingdom Metazoa; phylum Arthropoda; class Insecta; order Lepidoptera; family Bedelliidae; genus Bedellia; species Bedellia somnulentella. The sequence continues at coordinate 15,642,332 of OY755184.1, forward strand.
CTCATCTAAGGTGAAAAGAAACTTCATAAATCAACATGCTTTACATACGCTTTTATATATAGGTATCATTTGATTTGACTCTTACACACATACAGACACTCACGAAATTCCACAGCAACTTGTGGAAGATGTGTGGGGATTCGATTTTCAAGATGGTAAGATTTTACTTATACCCTCATACAAATAAAAAATAATGTTATCCAACATAACTTAAAGCGCTCAAATCTTCAATCTGTGTGAAATATTCACCGTATTTGTTTCACCGATGGAAGCAGTCACGAATGTCGGGCGGTGAAATTTATATGTCCCCAGTGCGTTATACAAATAGAACGTTCCAAACACCGAAATACATACTTCGCTTACAAAAACATCAAGTCACATCTGCTTCAAAAATTGTCTGTCCATCATTTAAATGAAAAAAATAATGATTCATTGAAAAACATTGGCTTGAGTGATGTTTTGGTTGTGGTGAGGTGATGGAAGACGAAATGATCTTTGGCAAATCGAATGGGTGAGATTGTACTCTTTTTAAAGCGTTTACGAATTCAGGTGTTTTCTAAGATATAACTATATAATATAAGATTTTGGTGCATTAATGTATGTTATATTGTTTCTTCCTATTAAGTGTAGTGCTTAATTGCTGTGTAGTGTTGGCTTAGAATAGCACTACCCCTTTTTTTCCGGTCGGTGTACGTAAGAGGCGTCTAACGGTATTGGAGCTTTTTAAGGGATTTTTTAAGAGTTGCGGTTGGAGATCCATCACCAACAACCTTTATTTTACCATCTTTTCCCCACGCAACTTCCAAAAGTGGCTGAGGAATTTCTAATTCGTTAGCTCTGGCTACCCCTTCTAGGGATTTATAGCCGTGAGTATATGTATGTATGTTACTATTAAGTTTAAAACTAATTCAGGAGTGATTTGCAATTGTTCCGTGATAATTTGTTTTTCTTTAATAATTTCAGAAAAAAAAAACAGATTATCGCGTAAACGTAATTTACAATTTATAATACTAAAAATTTAAGGTAACAAATGAAACAATCTAAAACGCTTTTAAATGTTGAACAAAACACTTAAATATTACAAACAAACACTTAATACTTCATTTATTTGTGAGAGCAGGTGTTCGTATCACTGAGTGGTAAAGTAACACCAAACAGTTTAATGTTTCATGCGGTCTCCTCGCCGGGAATATCTCGCTCCGACGTTTATTTTAGAAACCATCACGTATTTTAAATAGATTTGAGGAATATATGAATTTTCAGTATTTAAAATTTTGATGAATATTTATTAACGTTATTTTATGTGACAATTGGAACCGTTTTTAAACACAAATCTTTTATGTAGAATCACTCATATTCCCACACACACACGCACACACACACACAGCACAGCACAGCAATGTATCTCGTTGTTCCATCAATATGTGCTAATAAATGGTTGCCTCAATCAGATTAGTAATGTAAATTACCTAGTATTTAATCAATTCTACTTATAATGATATTCAAAATCTTACTATATGCTTTTAGAATTTTATGCCGAGCTACAAAAATAATTAAAACTAAAACGAAAATTTACAATTCTGCAATATTCATTTCATTAAAAGAAGAATCGGATTTTCACACTGACAGTTGATATAAAACGCAAAATTCTATGAATATTAAACATTTCTGCCCGGATGATAATAAATAAAAATAAATCCTTCACCTCGCTATGGTATTGATAAAACACAATACATTTCGAGCGACATATCAAATAGGTTATCAATAGTTTTTTCTTGTATATGTAATTGAATATTTTTTCTAGAGACAACTTTGTTGCGCGACATTATCATAGTTTTTACAAGTATTATAAAATAAAATAAATGCATTCTTCGCCGTTAATATATAAAAAAATATTCCTTACAAACCTTCTTCCTAATGCAAACATAATTATTAAAGAAGTCCCCCACTGTGATATCATACATAATACATACAGATCTAAATTATCATAAATAAAACAAAGTCCAGTGCTAAAATAGGTTCTACTAAGCAAAGAGTTAAAGATTTTTTCATCAATCCATTTATAGCTACCCTTTCTGTAACAATCTCTTCCCCTAACTTGAAAGCTAAAAATGGCAAACGAAAACGTGATTTGACTCTTCCTTTCTGTGTTGCACAATTATACAATGAGTAAATATTTATATTGACAAGATTTACACAAGAAAAAATTCGACACAATACTTATGTTTGCGGAATGAGATTTTTAATTACTTAAGAAATCGGAATTAACTAACTCTCACTCACGGCTATATTTCCCGAACAGAGGTAGCCAGAGCTTTAGAATTAGATATTCCTTAGCCACTTTTGGGGAAAAATTGATGAAATAAACGATGGTCGGTGATGGGTTTCTAGCCGGATTGTAAAAAAATCACTTAAAAAGCCCCAAAACCATCAGTCTTCTCACGACAACCGCGAAAAAAAGTAACATTGCTATTCTAAACAGTTATGTGGGATATGTTTGTGATAGAAGGTCGTTTGTAATTAGTATAGTGAGAAGATTCGCCTCGCGTTTTGGTTTATTTATCGCCTGGAATGTTCTATTCCGTAATAGTGGCACAGTTTCAGTGCAGCGCAGCGGCGGCGCGGACTCAATTAACTGTCCGCGTCCCGGACTCGGCATAGATTTAGCTGTTGAGTCCGCATTTACTTGTCTGTGGCGAAGCTTTTAAGACTCTTTGCTTATGTATTTATAGTTTGGTGAGGGTTTTATTTCTGAACAAATTAGACTGTACCTAATTACGAGACTTTTATTTTCTACAAGATTCAAATAAACTGCTGAAAGAGATATATAGATCCAATGTGGATGGTACCACGGAGGACGCATTTAGATCAAAAAGAGAATATGCTCAAAAAACCGTGGCAACCGTGATAGCCCAGTGGGTAGAACACTCGGTTATCGTGCAAACGACTAGTGTTCAAATCCTGGGTCGGGCCTACACCAATTTGTCTTTTCTAAAGACATATGTGTGGTTAATTTATCATGGTTGTTAACGGTGAGGGAAAACATCGTGAGGAAACCCACATGGCTGAGTTGTACTTAGTCATGTGACAGTGTATTCTTACAAAACGGCGATAGGCCTGCCCCCTATCACGTGAGTACACTGTCCATGCAAAACGTGGGTACTCTGAACACCAGGTGACAAAGTCACGTGATGTTCAGAAGTATTAATACCTCTGCCAACCCCTTCGGGGATATGCGGCGTGAACGTTTATGTTTATGTTTAATGCTCAAAAACTGGCGTCCGTAGTCTGATGAATAAATGGACATGTATGCAAAGGTGGATGAATTGAGATCAAGCTTGAGAGGTTTGCCAGGATCGTACGAAGTGGTGATATTTATTCTCTGCCTAACCCAATGGCGGAAGAATATGTATGTATGGTTCTGCAAAAAATATATACGTACGTTAAAATAATTTATTATGTTTTTTTTTATTTATTTAAAATATTCCGCGATCTTCATAAAATACTTTTCTCTCAAGATTATATTCTCGAATGGATCGCACAATTATAAATATATGACATGAATCCAATTCTAAACTGACTAACCACTCGAGCATTATCGTCGTGATATTATATTATCTGTCAATCTCAAGTGCCTTCCTACAAGTTGATTTTAATCTACTTCTCTTGGAAGCCTCGTTGTATCGGGCTTGTACCGGCAATTCGTTGTAGCTAAATTGTGGTTCTATTATACAGTTGGATCTTCACGGGAAAGTACGTTTCAACCGAGTATTTTAAAAGCACCTTTAGTGTGCCCACTGAAGGTGTTCATTATACAGAATCCACTTTAGAAATGTTGCCACTTAATTAATTGCAATGTTGCCACTGGGTTACTCTTAATTAAATGTTCGGCGGCTTCGTTACTCGTTGCGTGTTTTCTTATTTGAATTTCACACTCGCCTTCCTATAGTCTCGTGGCTGTGTATTTGGAAACAGGGAGCCAGGGCTTTAGAATAAGTATTAGCTCAACTACTTTTAGAAGTTTGGTGACAAATACATGGTAAAATGAACCCATGGTATAAAATATACTTTTTCTATTTAAATCTGATACCACGCTGTTTTTTGTGGAAGTAAGTTTTTATCCTATTTAGCCTTTATGTATCACATTTAGTGTAAAATATTAAAAGCCAGTGCGGCGTTTCAGAGAGGTCGAGTAATGTGATGTGTGTAAGAAAGATACCATATTTTGTTCTTGTAATAGGCAGATACTCACTGAAGCAGGACGCTACTTTGTACGCTCCTGATAATTTTCTCAGGCTGATAGTTATATTTAGAAAGATTTATCTTTTGTCACTTTACTTTTATCCATTGGCTTTATCAGAAAACTCCGTATTATATCAAGTGTTGTTATTTAATTGGATGTTAATATAAAATACCACGCATCCATTAAAAAAATATTGGTTAAAACAATATCTTGTCATACTGCAACAATCATTGCTAGATGAACGTAGCTTGCATAAAAAAAATAGCAAACACCAAGCTTCACCTCCGCGCCATGTTTTCTGATATTACTTAAGCGTACTGCCATAAATCATTTTTATCTGGGACCGAAGCGGATGCTCCCAAAATACAAAAAACCAATGCAATGAGTAAAAATTCATTTTTCCAATTCCTGGTATATTGGCTCGAGTTCAACGTATCCTCAGCTTTAGGTCTTACTAATGACATTATCGAGGGCTTCCTAATAGCTTATGTACACGTACGGATTCATGGCATTCACCTCTCGCACTCAGGACATAAGGACATTATTGCCGTGGCAGAACCGAAATCGTGTCCCGGCAAACAATTAGTGGATCTCGTTTTTTGTTTTCTCCATTGTAGTACAGTATGTGAAGGAACATTAGTAAAGGAGAAATGTGGGCATTTCTAGGGTTGCGTGAAAAATGGCATAGAGGTCACTAACTTTGTTAGTTGATTTGCGAAGTTCACTCTCAGAATTTGATTTCAGGATGAACTATGTACGGTTTATTTCACCCTAATTGTAGTTTAACCCACATGGCTGGGTTGTACTTAGTCATATGACAAGTGTACATACATATACTCACGGCTATAAACCTCTAGAAGGGGTAGCCAGAGCTAAGAAATTAGAAACCCCTGAGCCACTTTTGGAAAATTGAGTGGGGAACAGATGGTTAAATAAAGGTTGTTGGTGATGGGTCTCCAACAGCATCGCCCAAAAATCCCTTAAAAGCCCCAATACCGTTAGTCGCCTCTTACGTACACCCACCGGAAAAATTGGGGTAGTGCTATTCTAAGCCGACACTACACAGCAAAAATATTCGTACAAAAGTAAAGTCGTCCAAGTAAAACGTGGGTACTCTAAACACTAGGTGACAATGTCGTGTGATGTTTAGAAGTATAAGTACCTCTGCTAACCCCTTCGGGGATATACGGCGCAAACGCTTGAGTTTCAGTTAATTGTTGTTTCAGAATATAAAGATAATCGGTCCTTATAATACAGAAATATATTACTCTGAAAAAATGCAAGCCATTGTGTCTCAAATTATGTATAAAAGTGCATAAAGAATTAAACGTCATAAGTCTTTATTAGAAACGCGAATATTATCACTATTTAATTTAAACGATCTTTTATAAAGACATATTTCTGGTCATAATTTACCTTAAGAAACAAAAGGCTTTTTATAAGGCAAACAAGATAGATCCGAGCCAAAATGTCTATCGCACACTTATGGGAACAAAAGATTTGTGAGGAAACGTCATTCAACTGTCAAAAACAACCCTTTTGTTTTATACTAAGAAATAACTCCTTAAATAAGAACAAAGCGATACAATTTTTGATACACTACATAAACGTGTTAGGTCGGATATTTGAGTTCTGTCTTTTATGAATTAGTTTTATAACGATACTTTATTTCTACCATCTTGTCCCCTACCAACTTCAAAAAGTGGCTGAGGAGTTTCTAGCACCGAAGCTCTGGCTACGCCTTTGAGGGATTTATGGACGTGAAGAGATTTATCTTATAATTCTAACGCCTGCATTTCATACATAATATGTTCGGAAATGATTTGTTATTTTCTACTTATACTTCTTGGAAACAAACGTTTAATAACCCATCCAAAAGTATTCTAAAACTATTGCACTAATATTAAATGCAGAAAGCAATTACAAAGCCGAGAATACGATACAGCTATTCCCACTAAAATTGTTAGTTTCTTTTCCAAAAACTCGACGATATCGTCCATCCAAAAACGATTGATGGGCCAAAGAAATGCCAAGCATTTAAGGGACGAAGAAAAAGTTAATCTGCGACAATCGCCTCTTTCTGCGGTTCTTTCGGATTTCCTCTGTTTTGCGGTAGAAGTTAGTTATACGAACAATTTGGCCGATTATCTTCGCTTGAATCAAGGTGATGAAAGGGACTGAGGAGCCTAGCACAAGCGCTATTTTATCGACACAATATCGATTAGAATGAGATGGCGGTATACGATACTAAGTAAGTGCGAAAGAGATGACTGTTTTAGAACACGCGATATCTAGTTAAAAAGTCGCTCGTACTAGCTATGAAATAGTATGAAATGGTTACGTCAGTGTGTATGTATTTTCACGCCAATTCGTTTGGGAATTAGATGGTTGATGTCATAGTTTAACTTATGATTATTTGGTTGATAATAAAAGGTGATGTCAAAGAGAAAGCGGTGTAGTGTTAGTGAAAAGCGCTAACCAGATCCCTTCTCGCAGTTGATGTAAGAGGCGACTAAGAGTTTAACGCCCGATTTCTGAATTGAGTATTCCAGCTGAGAACAATTTAAGTATCGTTCTGTCGCATTGAAATCTTAACGACTGAATGCGACAAAACGATACTTAAGTCGTTCTCAGCTTGAATACTCATTTCAGAATCGGGCGTAAGTTACAAAATTAAATTGCTCACATATCTACGACATTGCCGTCAAAAAACATGCGTTTTTGATACAATTGACATAAGATACGTAACCAATGGACGGGTAGCATACGCCCAAATTGAAATGGGCTAGTGTTATTCTTAGCCAGAATCACTCACCGTTTTAGGAATATACGTCTTAAGTTACAGCTATATCTCTTCGGAGATGTTTGGTGCAGTATATTTTAATGTATTAATTATGTAATTCTAATTAGCTGTGTAGTGCCGGCTTAGAATAGCGCTACTCCATTTCTTCCGGTGGGTGTACGTGAGAGGCGACTAACGGTATTGAGGCTTTCGAGGGATTATTGGGCGATGTGGTTGGAGACCCATCACCAACATCCTTTATTTTACCATCTTTTCCCCACACAAATTTCCAAAAGTGGCTGAGGAATTTCTTATTCCTTAGCTCTGGCTATCCTTTGTAGGGATTTATAGCCGTGAGTATATGTATGTATGTATGTATACTAATGAGTAAGTGTAAATTATGTTAGTCGTCGAAGGTCGGCGTAGACTACGAATGCACCATTACATAACTCAGTACAAATTCAGCTCCTGGGATTTCCCTGTAAAGTTTGCCCTCACCTTAAACAGCCCTGGACAATAAACCATAGCGAGCTGGCATTCAGAACCTAGTTCTTTTCAACAGAAATGCCGTGTTTTTTAAAAAGAAAGATATCTCTTTTTGTTTAGGCTATTTTTACTCATATGTCTTTCATTTTGTCGTGCAGTGGATAGGTATAGTTGTGTTGTGTTTTTTTAAATATGATTGAAGTATTTATTGGCAATATTTATTAAACATACAATTAAATGGCGGCCAAAACTTGTAGTCGAGTATTGCATATAATAGTGTTATTTATATATATATGGTATCTATGTACAATTTATAATAATAATAAAATTGGCGTAGGGATGTGACGACCCCACCGCCCATTGTTGGAATGGCAGGATGACATGTTTACCAGCTTGCCATTCCAGCAATGCAAATAGTCAGCGCTTGAGTTTGTAGGTGTTGACCGTGTCTACAAACTGGTCTCAGCGCAAAATAGAGCAATAACGGTCTCCCCGGGGCAAGTGAGCGAAAACCCGGGTGAATCTTCGCTCATCGTAATGACACCGAAGACAACGATGAGCGTATAGGGCCGCTCCCCAGGGGTTATCGCTGGGGCGCGTCTGGAGCTGGGGCTGGACGTGGCAGCATGCGGTCCCCCAGCCGCAGCAGACCGGCCCGACCACCTGGTCGATCTGCTCGACCACCTCAGCCACCAGATGGCTTGGCAACGGTTGGGACTGGGGCAACTCAGTCCCAGCAATCGGTGCCCGCCGCTGGTGGAACAAGGCGCCGCATGGCATGGACGGTCGAAATGAATAGGAATGCCATGAGGGCCTATATTAGGGCCTCGGGTTCGAGAACTGGACGGACGGGTTATCGGGCAGCAATGTACCGCGAATTTCTGCGGCTGGAGCCCAATTTAACCGTCACAGAACAAAACCTGGCGGATCGAGTTCGGTATATACAGCGCTCAGAACTTTTTAGCACTACCGAACTCGAACAATTGCGACGCGAGGCTGTTCCCCCGCTAGACGAAGAGCCACCTTTGCAGGTTCTCCCTCCAGTCCCTGAACGGGAAGTACGGAGGGAGCCAATTGCTAACCTGCCGGATGTGGGTGGTGCGGAAAGCGATTGGGGGACAGTCTCCCTGGATTTGGATTTGGTGAGGAGCGCACTCGAAGAGACGATCTTGGAATATCGCCAAGTGCCTCTCGAAAAGAGGCCAAGGCTGCCCCGAGTTCCTCTCAGCATCAAGGTTCGGGATGTCGTTGAGGCCGTCAATAACATGCTGCCCTCATTTTTAGAGAGCAGCATGGACCTTTGGGATACGGATTCAATTCTCTTTGGCGCCGCAATGACAGTTTGTCAATTTGTCGGCGTCAGGATGCCGCCAACAAGAGCTGGTGGCTTCCGCCAGGCTGGCAGTACTAGTCCCAGGACTAGAACTAGACCAGCCTGGATGAGGCGGATTGAAAGCCGTATCACAAGGGCCAGGGTCCTCATCGGCAAACTGACCAGCTTCAGATCAGGCAACAATAGGCCGAGGGTGGTGCGCTTCGTCAGGGAGGCATTCCCTGGTGAGAATGTCTTTGACAACTCACCGGAGTTTGCCTGTAGACTGGTGGAGCGCATCGATGATCTGAAGCAGAAGATCGCTGCTTGGGGTAAGCGAATTAGGCGATATTCTGAAAGGGTAAAGAGGTACCAACAGAATCGTCTCTTCATGAGTGACCAGAAGAAGTTCTACAGAACTTTGGAGCGTCCCGATGTGGTTTCGACGGGTCAGCGACCGGAAAAAGCCGACGTAGTTGCCTTTTGGCGTGGGCTTTGGTCGCTGCCTGTTGATCACGAAGAGGGCCGATGGTTCGAGGCGGTCGAGGGAGCGTGCGAGCCCATAGCGCCCATGAACCCCGTCAACATATCCGAGGAGGATGTGGTGGCTGCGATCCGTAAGGCTCCGAACTGGAAAAGTCCGGGGCCGGACGGATTGCACCATTACTGGTTGAAGGGGTTCACGCGCTGTCACGCTACTCTCGCCCGTCAGTTCCAAAGCGCCCTCGAGAGTGGGACGCTACAGAACTTCTTAACTACTGGGGTCACTCATTTAGCTCCAAAGAGCGATGCTACCGCGGATCCATCACAATACCGCCCCATTACTTGTCTTTGTACAATTTACAAGACCTTGACATCCGTTCTGAGCTCCAAGATTACTCAACACATTGTTGATAACAATGTGATCTCTGGAGCTCAGAACGGATGTAGGGGCGGTAGTCGCGGTAGCAAGGAGCTGCTCCTCATCGACGCGGTCGTAGGCCAACTGGTCAAACGCAACCGTCGGAACTTCTCCGCTGGCTGGATAGACTACAGGAAGGCGTTCGATTCGGTACCTCATACATGGCTCATGAGGGTCCTCGAGCTGTACAAAATTGATAGTACAGTTCGACACTTCCTCGGGCAGTGTATGGGGTGCTGGAGAACGATCCTGAGTTTAGACGGTCAGCGGATGACGGACGCGGATGACCAAATTGATATAAGGCGAGGGATTTTCCAGGGCGATTGCCTGAGTCCAGTTTGGTTTTGCTTGGCCCTGAATCCTCTAAGTACACTCTTGGAGAATTCGGGGACAGGCTTTCAGTTTCGGAGAGGCGGACCACGCTTGCCTCATCTCCTTTACATGGATGACCTGAAGCTTTACGCCCCCACGGCTGACAGATTGGCGGAGCTACTGACGATCACTAACGACTTCAGTGGTTCCGTCAAGATGGAGCTCGGGGTCGATAAGTGTGCGGTCATTCATGTTGAGAAGGGGCATGTCGTGCACTCTGATGGTGTCGATGTCGGCACCAATCATTTGAGGGCACTCTCCGAGGCTGAAACATACCGGTATCTGGGCATGTCACAAACCATCGGTGTGAAGGTGGCAGACGTGAAACAGGGTGTTTGCGAGGAGTTTTATGAACGCCTGAAAAGTGTGCTTAATAGCTACTTGTCAGGCGTTAATAAGATCCGAGCCATTAACTCCTGGGTCATGCCTGTACTGATGTACACATTTGGCGTGCTCAGATGGACTCAGACCGAACTCGACGCTCTGGACAGACGAGTCCGCACGATGATGACCTCTCATCGAATGCATCATCCGAGGTCGTCGGTTATGAGATTGTATGTCCCGCGGAAGTGTGGTGGTCGAGGCCTCTTGAGTGCCAAAACCATACACAACCGCGAGGTATGCAATCTCAGAAACAATTTTTTGACGATGACGGATGATAGTATTCGGGGAGAGGTGGTCGCTAGTGATAAAGGACTGACTCCCTTATCGTTGGCCTCACAGGATTGGCGAACCCCGGAGGTACTTAGCACCTCTGATCGGGAGTCCGTATGGAAAGAGAAGGAGCTGCACGGGAGGTTTTACAAGGTACTTCACGAACCTTTCGTGGACCGTAAAGCCTCCCTGCATTGGCTGCGTTTCGGGGACCTCTTTGGGGAAACCGAAGGTTTTGTCTGTGCAATACAAGACCAGGTTATCAAGACGCGGAACTATCGGAAATACATCCTAAAGGACGGTACCACAGACATCTGTCGAGCATGTGGCCGTCCCGGAGAGTCACTTAGGCATATTATTTCCGGTTGTTCGGCTCTTGCTAACACTGAGTACTTGCACAGACACAATCAAGCAGCCAAAATCCTGCATCAGGAGCTCGCTCTGAAATACGGACTCTTGCAACAGAGGTTGCCGTATTACAAGTATCTGCCGGAGCCAATTCTAGAAAACGACCGTGCCAAAATCTATTGGGACCGATCCGTTATCACGGACAGGACTATTCTAGCGAATAAGCCTGATATCGTGGTGTGGGATCGGTCGCAGTCAAGGGTATTTCTAGTGGATGTCACTATCCCGCATGACGAGGGTCTCGTGAAAGCCGAAACCGAGAAGCGTCGGAAGTATCTCGATCTGGCTTACGAGATCACCGACATGTGGGGTGTGACCTCGACTGAAATTATCCCAATTGTTTTGTCCGCGAACGGGTTAATTCCAACCAGCCTCGCGACCAACTTGAGGCGGTTGGATTTCTGTGGCGTGTCGGTTCCAGCACAAATGCAGAAAGCGGTGCTGCTCGATACGGCTCGGATCGTCCGTCGGTTCTTGAACCTGACTCCCTGACCCCGACCGACTGTGCTTTTGTTGGGGAGTACCGCCTCTCCCATTTAAAATTTATATTTTCATTTTCGGCCATGGGAGAGGCGAGGAACTAAAAGTCTTGCCCAAAATAATAATAATTAATATTATAGTTAATGGATTTATCTGACCTAAATCTTAGTAGGGTTTTTTTTATTTTTTATTCAAAATTTTGATAATTATTGACTCAGTAATAAGTGAAAATATGTTTGTTTGTTTGTTTGGTTGTTCCAACTTGTTTTTGATTTTCTAGTTTATATAAATAGCTGCTGACGTACTGTCATCACCATGTAGGGCTCATAATGAAAACCAGTTCTGATTTTGTGTATACTAATACACAAATCAGAAATTACTGATTGTGGGCCCAATTTAGCGAAACTATTTCTTTGAATTATTGTATGAATACTGTATATGTGTGCTAAATAAAAATATCCTTTTCTTTTCTTTTTCTAAATTACAACACATTACAAACTAGCATTACCTAGCGTGAATATAAAGTAATCTAACGAGATACGTAATGTATCACCACACCTTCCTACAGGCATATTTCTATTATTTTCATGAAACGTTTTTCTATTAATTACATACGTTTTTATTAAGTAGTGCAGTCATAATATCATATTGCTCATTAACTACAATTATAATTTAAAAAAAACTGTTGTCGTCAAAGAACCTACATCCTAATGATTTTTCGACCGTCAAATTAACGCTTTGTAATTTTCAATTTGCCGCCAAGAGATTCCATTAAAGATTCTACTGATAAAATGTTCACAATATTCCACAAAAACGTCGGACTTAATTCTTAAATACGTTTTTTCCTATCAAAATCACTTCATAAAATTTTGAATGCCGTCACCTAGGGTACGGATGATAAATATGTTTGCCGCATAAAATATTGCTACTTTAAGAGAATATATTAAAATGAGTCGTTTTTGCCTTACGCCTTGAGAGATTTATCGGTTGTGCAAAAGAGAAAATTATGTTCCCTATCTTTAAAAGTCTCTTAAAATTACGTCTCTTATTTATAATATTGTGGTATTATTTCTATGCTTGATTCATATTCAGACTTATTAAACTTAATCTTACCTACTTTAGGAAGATGGAAAGGTGGACAGTAGAAATGTTTTAGCCTTTTTTGTGATATTAAAAATAATTGTTAGCCAGATATATCTTTATCTAGTTTTTGTCATCTTATGAGGGTCAGTTTTCATTATTCAGATTAGTCCCCGCGGCAATTTTATATTCCTCTTCATACTTCTATCCACACTACACTTATTCATATCTTCTTATATTCATATCTTCTTACACACAACCCATTCATCTTTTATGTATTTTAAATTGAAGTGGAGCCTTATTTTCTTAATTTGTGACATTAGACGACAGTGTCTGTCTATCCAATGGGAACTGAATATAAGGATGAATGTATTGATATACGCGATCAATAAATAACCTGTCGAAAATATTATTCTTATTTTGGTAAACAATAATGTGTTCATACAAACACATATAATTAGGTTCAAACCACGTTAAATAAAGCCCCGGATCTACCTTACTCATACCCAGCTCAAACGCATACAATCGGAATGCCGACTGCACAAAGTTACCTTCAACAGGTCGTGAGTGAGCAAACATTTCCAAAGGTCAATACTACTATCACAGATTGCATCATCAAACCGCATTAGGTTGCGTCTTCGCATTGCGTGGGTAATTGAGTCGTGCCACCGCGGGTCATGGCTGCTGAGGGTACCGATTTACCTAAGTAGTTGGGATTTTGTCATCGTTGAGGCAGGGCCGCGTGGTCGAACGGGTAGAGAGTCTAGGACACGATTTAGAGGTCTGGGGTTCGATTCTTAGGGGTACAGACATATCGCACTCTCAGATCGAAAGAGGCTCAAGTCAAAAATAGTGATATTGGGTTACAATCATAGAGAAACACAAAAAAGTATGCTCTATCAGATGAATAGTAAAACAACAGCACTTATTATTAAAAAAACAGGGTAGCGAATTTTCCGTCACTATGAAATTAAGTGCCTTTGTTTTAGAGCATACTTTTTTATGCCTATCTATTATTGTAACTCAATATTACTATTTTGGGACTTGAGCCTCTTTCGTTCTGAGAGTGCGAAATATATTTTCACGACTATAAATCCTGAGAAAGGGAGGGATACAGAGCAAGAAATTCCTCAGCCACATTTGGAAGTTGAGTGGGGAAAAGATTGTGATATAAAGGTGGTTGGTCAAACAACATCGCCCAACAATTACTTTTAAAAGCCGCAAAACCCTAAGTCGCCTGTTACGACACCCCAAGGACAGTAGACCCAGCACTTCTTAGGGGTGGACACAGCAAATCAACTAAGATAACAGAAAGAAGAAATGAAGAAACCCACACTAAAACAATACATACATACATACATATTGTCGCGCCGTTAGTTCCCATTGGGGTAGGCAGAGACTATCGATCGCCACTTTGTACATAACATAACATTACATAAACGTTCACGCCGTTAACCCCGAAGGGGTTGGCAGAGGTACCAATACTTCTGAACTCACATGGCAGCGCCATCTAGTGTCCAGAGAAGGTACCCACGTTTTGCTTAGACAATGTACTCACGTGATAGGGGGCAGGCCTATCGCAGTACGAAACGCCACTTTGTACGATCCTGGCAAACCTCTCTGGCTTCGTTTACATCCATCAATCTTTTCATACATGCTGTTTTACTCTTCATACTGCGGACACCTGACATAAAACAATGTTGTACTTGATATTTAAAACAATCTATCGAGGGTAAGCTGAAGTTAATATGTGGTGCCATGTCAGGTTTTGATTAATATGTAACATGATTAAGTACACATTAAAACACAAACATACTCACATTTTTGGAAGTTGATTTTATCTTACCATAATTGCCTTTAGAACTATACCATATGATCTAAGAAAATACCCAGGAGCGTAGACTCGTGCCCACACCTAGAAGTATTCAAGGTTGTGTTACTAGCTATGGTATCGGTTCTGTTTACATACATAAATACATACATATTCTCACGCCGTTACTTCCCATTGGGGTAGGCAGAGAATCCCCTTCCTTTCTCAGGATTTATAGTCGTGAAAATATAAATGTGACAGTCTGATCGTCGTCAGACTGTCGATCGTCACTTTGTAAGATCCTGGCAAACCTCTCTGGCTTCGTTTACATCCATCAATCTTTTCATACATGCTCTTTTATTCTTCATACTGCGGACACCTGCCTTTTGTAAAATAAATTTAGCTCTTATTAATAATGCGTTGACGTGATCTCGGCTAACCTAGGAGACCAGTCATAATATTCACTTAAAAAGCCACAAGAAATGATAAGGAGCTGCTTTTCCTTAAATTACATATTAAAACGTTCGCCCACCTCAATGATCTATTGTTATAAGATAACCCGTAAAACTTGGTTTTGTTGTATTGTGACATTTGTAAATCCTGACCCATATTTCACCACTCTGACAAGTCAGACAATTGTCAAGAAAAACTATATCTGCGCCGATTTCATTTATTAAATATTCGACACTTGTTTCGCTTATCCGAAATTTTTCCTTAAACGCAAATTCAGTTATGTCGAAGGAAAAATTTATTTGTTCTCTATACATATCTCCTATGTTCATCTAAGCCACTATCACTGTCACTACTATGAGCGCCATTTTGTAACTAAAAAATACGACAATTGTAACGCTAGCCCTCACGCTAGCCTGACACAGCCTCGATCACATGTCAATAATTTCCGACAAATCTACGAGTACAAATATGTCGAGTTGGAAAAAAAATCCTTGTTTCACAACATAATTGTCATTTGATTAAGTTACCGACAATTGTAACATTATGCTTATCATGTTTAGAAATATTTTTCTACCTTATCAGTTGTCAACTATCAATGACATATTTCAACCGACATATTACGTCACTGACAATTGTCATGTTGGTGAAATAGGGGCCTGTATTCGAAAAAAAACCAACGAAATGATACGCGAAGTTAAGTGATGGCAGATGCGTATCGTCTGTTTTCTAATATTCTATTAGCGCTGCCGGTTCATAGTTTAGTTTATTGAACCTTTGTTTTACAATATTTTCCCCAATCATCTCACTAAGGTGGTTGGAGAATTTCATATTTTGAGGCTCTGGCTAACCCTTCCAGGGATTTATAGCCGTGAGTATATGTATTTATGTATATATGTTTTACTAATAATAAATGCTCAAAGGTATAGGCAAGACCCCAAAGAAAGATACCAAGTGAGTTAGAACATTTGGCAGTAGAATAGATATAAGATAGTGAAAATAGTGAAAATATAACTGAATCGCCAACCATTTATTGATATTTACCCTTAGATTAATCTCCATTATCTAAAATATTCTGATAGCTATTTTCGAACTTCGTTACTTTTGTGAGTGGTTCACCGCCTACCATATGTGAATTGAGTCTAGACAAACAAAACTTCTGAGAAACGTGTCAAAGAATGTCACCAGATATTCCAAAGTTTGCTCTGCTCCAATTATAGGCAAGAACTATTTTCTCTGCTTACATACACACATACGTATACTTACGGCTATAAATCCCTAGAAGGGGTAGCCAGTTTAGCAATTCCCCAGCAAGTTTTGGAAGTTAAGTGGGGAAAAGATGGTAAAATAAGGGTTGTTGGTGATGGGTCTCCAACCACATCGACAAAAATCCATTAAAAAGACCCAAAACCTGTAGTCGCCTCTTATGTAAACCCACGAAGAAACGGTTTCGATTAGTTTCAATCGTGTAAACTATGTTTACACGACTGAAACCAATCGGAGGCCCTTACAGACCACGTCTTTAAAATCGCTTATTTTCCTATATAAGCCTAGATGCTTTGTCTGAGTTAGTATGGCGACGGTGTCTTGCTGTGTCTGGCTTTTAGAAGACGCAGTGTGCAAAACCCTAATAAAAATGTATGGCTTTACAAATATATATTCTTAAAACTCATACTATCTTTTCATTTTATTCAATTTATGAAGTAATAATAATAATTACTTTCTTATAATGTTTTACAGTGTCGGCTTAGAATAACTTAACCATCATTATTTCCTGTGGGTTGCGTAAGATTGGTCTAAGGTTTGGAGATTTTAAGATACCGTCGGCTTGTGTATCTTGAAACCATCAATGCTTTCCTTTACCTTCCATTAGTGGCGGAAAATTCGCTAATTAAAAAGCTCTATAGCCCTTGTTATTTTGTTACTCCTAACAGTGCCGCTATGAATCTCACCCTTTCTCGTTCGGAACTAATAACGTAAAAGCTAAATTCCCGAGCATATTATGTAATATACTTGAGAATTTGGTTTCCCATCCGTGCTCATTCAGTCATCTATAACATAAACACTGATAATATTACGCTCCCACTTGTAAATCCAATCGGGGATCTTGAAACGAGCAGCAGCTTCCAAATTTATGATGTAGACGCCTCGAGATATCCGGATATGAGTATGTTTACTCGGATATTGAAGCGCAAAATTTTCGGCAATACGATAATCATAGTGAATGTTGCAATATAACTATATAGGTTGTGCTTGTAATCTTTGCTAGAAGAAAATGAAAACATGTTAAATGGTAATAATAGATTTAAAAAGTTTGCCAAACAAGATGCAATTTTGTTAGCGACATTCTCAATATTTTTCATAGATAAATTGCTTTTTAAATGAAAAAAGCAGCTTTATGACATTGGTAAAATTTTCAAAAATATACGTAGTAGATAACTTCGAATAAATGTAGACATTATAAATGTATTGAATAGTATTTTTAGAACATGACTATTGTTTAAAATCTCGGTGAAAAGAGGCATCATTATTGGCTTGCGCCGTTGCGCTAGTATTATATTACGGTCTTTGGTCATAAGTTTATTGCAAAACATTTTGGTTTATCTTTAAAGTGTAAAATATAATAATTTATAAAATAAATATAAAAATTACTCATTTTTATTACAAGTTCTAGCAAAATTTTAACATTATTTCTAATATTTATTTTCTTTATTTCAGATAAGAAGTCAAAACGAAAAGTTTATAAACTTTGAGACGCCGCTAATATGTAAGTTTCTATTAAGACTATAGGATTGAAACAGTATAAATACCTGTGTTAATTCATTTCTAATAACATGACTAAAATACTAATACGTGAAGTTAATAGACTCTTCGAGATATTGGAAACCTCAAACTAACTAAATAATTTAGTTTAAATCTTTTTGTTATTGAAAACCTCATGTGGGGATTATTACTAACTATTAAATGATTATTAATTACTAACATAGATAATAAGTTTGCAATTGTACTAACAAAATGTATGGAACAAGTTTTCTGAAAATAAACGTTTATTATATTATATTATTATTATTATTACTAATAAATAAAGAATAAATAAAGGAAAGAAACATTCGATTCCCGCCTGTGTCGAGATTTTTCTATCCTTTATTTATTCTTTAAATAATTTAGGCTAACTTCCAATTCCAACAAAAGCAACCGTGATAACTCAGTGGGTAGAAAAACGCTTATCGTGCAGACGACGAAGGTTCAAATCTTCGGGGATATACGGCGCGAACGTTTGAGTAAAAATCGTATATTCCTATATTTTGTATATCATTTATTCCCATTGATCTCGCACGATCAAATCAAACAGAGTCATTTTATAATAATCAACTGCAAACATTTAGTGAATTGAATAAAAAGTAGTAAAAGAAATTGGATTAGGTATATGCTACTCGTATTAAAAACTCAAATATAGTGTTACTGTTTCAAGAGGTTTGTTTAATGTAATCCGCCTAAAATTCTTACTACCTACTATTTGATAACACGCAACATTGCTTTTATTATTTGCAGGCACTTAATGTGCAAACAAATTAATTTTGTTCTGTGCAAATATGTTCATGGAGGGAAAAATATCATTAATATTCTTAATGCCTTGTCCTTACTCGGTATTTTATTCTAACTCAAATTTAAAGATAATAACTATTTTTTTCTACTACTGCTGCTGTTTCCGAAACACAATACTGTTGTTCATAAGTGGTAAAGATAATATCGATTAAAAATTATGAATTAAAAGTTCATACATGTAAGAAAAAATACTATATATGTAATCATTGCTTATATATATATCGTTTCTTTTCACCGTTGCTCATAAGCAATTAACACTAAAGCTGAACTTAACAAAAAATATCAAATAGATTTGTACAGTTTTTTTAATAAATCGTTGTGTTAAATAGTCTCTTTTTCTGACACCATAATTTATAATTTTAGTGTAACTAGTTAATGTGTCAAGATTCCATTATGGCTGTAAAAGAAGTTTTTTCAGCAACCAGAAAGCGTGAATTTAGGGTTCGTTTTCTTTGAGCTAATTTAACTTGCTTTGTTTTTGATTTATCACGAATCGATAAAATGTACTTATTAAATGTAATAAATGTACTATGAAATACTTGATACGAGTAGTGTTAGTGTATAAGCAATAATTTTAATGAACATACAAATACTCACGGCCATAAATTCCATAAAGGGGTAGCCAGAGCTTCAGACCTGGAAACTCCTCAGCCATATTTGGAAGTTTACAGGAGACAAGATGGTAGAAATTAAGTATCTTTGATCTCCAACCGCATTGCCCAAAAACCACTTAAAAAGCCCCATACCGTAGTCGCCTCTTGCGACACCCGTGGTTAGAAAGGGGTAGTGACATTCTAAACCGACACTACACGGCAAAGCCTTATCGCATATTAGCTAAATGTCTAATACAAATGCAACTATTAAATAATGGTGAGTAAAATCACACGGATGTTTTATCAGGTCTCCAGGGAAATTATTGCTACAACTAAACTAATAATCAAATACGAAACTGTGTTATTTCATTTAAAAGATACAATGCTAGGTAGTTGTTATAAAACTAATAATATGTTGCAGTTTTCTGCTCGTTTTGTGATGAAAATTACACATATTTTTGGGTGATTCTCCGTAAACTGGGCAACTCATGGTCACCAAGCAATAAAAAATAAAGTAGTTAATTAATTAAATATTTGAGAATGAGGAGTGTTTCATGAAAACGTCATCTAGTTGTCACAATAAAAACAAAATAGTACAATTACCTATTTCCATTTTAAAAAACCTGTTTTTAGGCCCGAAAAACAGTCCCCTGGGTGGTCACAAAATCAAATTCTATGTTATTAGGTAACTTATTTTCAATATTACTTTGCTAAATCAATAGTGGTGTTCCATGTTATATTACTAAAAAGTCAATATTTATAAAAAATATTTCAGGAAATTAAATAAAAGATATTTTTTTAATAATACCCTATTTCTAAGTTTGTCCCCAAGTTTTGTGAACAGTCCCCTGTCAAATATTTAAAACGTTATTAAAGTTTCATTCAAAGTTTGATTTTGGGATTAAGCAGTAGAAACGAAAAGCAAATGATCTGAAGTTAGCAACGATTCCGCCAAAAGCACACCCACGCCATTATGTTTAGTGCCAGGCGAGTTCTCGTCACCTAGACACGTGCTGGAACGCTACGCCCGTCAGTCCACTGGTAAGTAATATTTCCGGCAATTTTAAAATTTATGTAATAATATTTATATGTGTTGTGTATTTTTGTAGTTAATTGTGTTTTTTGGTTTTAATTTGAATGTAAACTTCATATTTTCTATGCAAGTTTGTATTTAAATCAAAATAGACAGTCCCCTAGCAACAGTCCCCTGCTATTTATTAGATCAGGGGACTGTTTCTTGTTCCAGGGGACTGTTTTATATTCTTTACACTTATTTCAGGTTCGTCTATCGACTTGAAATATGGCACCAAGGAAGAAAAAACTTACAAGAGAAGAAACATTACAAAGAAAAAGAGATAATGAGCGTAAACGGTATGAACGTATGAAAAATGATCCACAGAAAAGGGAAGAACTGAGAGGAAGAACGCCTCAAGTACTTGAAAAAAAAGGAAGGGGGTTCTAGAAAACTTGTCAAAGATATGAATCCGAGAGAACATAGAGAAACAAAGAAGTGGAAAGAGCACTGCACGCAGTATCGAAAAAAGAATAAGGCGTTACGAGACATCACGCAAATGTTTGTGAGGGAAAACACACCTGATTCCATTGCATCTGAGACCCAGTAATCTGCTCCTGCTCCTCAAATAAAGTGATAAAGCGAGAAAAATGCGGTATATGATAATGGAAAATAAAAATGACGAAATTATGAGGTTGAAGAAAAAGCTATCGAAATATAAGAAACGCTTATCAAGACTAGAAAAGAAGAAGCAAGATGAAAATTCTCAGAATGAAACTCCAAATACCAAACTGCAAAAGAAGCTTGATATACCAGAATCCAGAAAAGAATTAGTTAAGAAAGCTTTGTTCGGCGAAGTCTTGAAGGAGCAATTGGAAGAAAACTTATCTCAATTTAAAACTGTGACCGAGAAACGTTTGATTACCAAAATAGTGTCAGGAAAGTTGGTGAATAAATATAAGCTATGGAGAATTAAAGACGCTGGAGTTTTAAACTATAAAAGAATAATGAAAGCTAAACTATCTGTAACAAGAAAACGTAAACTTTCAAGCAAAGTGATTGCTGAGCTCACAAATTTCTACCAAGATGACTCAAATAGCAGACTGGGAGCAGGAAAGGTTTTTAGCGATTCGCTACTTGGTTTGTATAAAAAGTTCAAGCAGACTTCACGTGTCAAGATCTCTTATGAGAACCTTCTGTAAACTACGCCCATTTTGGGTGGTTGTTCCTAAATTTGGAGAACGCGATACTTGCCTGTGCGTCACACATGCAAATGTGGACTTGAAATTGACAGCACTTCATTCTCGTAAAATTTTGAGTTATAACAGCCACCCAAAGCTTCTTGAGGAGCCTCTGTTGTAACCGATTTGATGAGCAGTGTTTGTCTAGAGAATACCAAAATTGTTTTAACAGGACTCCTCACCAAGTAACAGGTATCTTCTATTCGTCACTAGGTTTAATAAGTGACGTCGTATTAGTGATGAAGAGTTTAAACTACTTCTGTGGTGAAGAAAGTTGCGCCCATTTCAACATCGGAAAAATGGGTTATGAATTATTGCCGAAACTGAACGTGGATGACGTTTATACAGATTCCGAACCAGAATTACAGACTGAAGCTGGATCAAGCAACACAGATAAAACTGAATTTAAACACGGTGATTATGTGCTGGTAAGAGTGCCTGGCAAGAATGTGAAATATAGATATGTAAGTGTTATATGTAATATAGATGATGAAGAAGGTGAAATTACTGTTACTTTTCAAAAACTACATCATGAAAAAGGTCAAACATTTAAATTTAATGAAGAGGATGTAGCAGATGTAACATTGGATCAAGTGGTGGAGAAGTTGCCTAGCCCAAATATTTTATTAAAAGGCAAAAGAGTATTTTATAAGTTTGATTTACCTGTCAATGTCTTTGAAAAATAATACCAATTTTTACCTTTCAAATTATAATTTAAAAAAATGCTTTTAAATGTATATGAAGGCTGAAGTAAATTTCATATATTTTTTAAATGTTTATTAAGTATAAGTTGATTGTGATAATTAAAAAATAGGACTGAACAGAAACTCAAAGTTCCTTCTAAGAATTTAAGCTACTGATAATAATGTACTATCCTATAAGGTGAGATCTCATAGCTAATTTTAAGATTTCTTTAAGAGGTTGTCAAAATATAAGATGTATAACATAAGTACTCAAGAAAAAATAAATAAATATGTAGATTTTGTGATTAAACAGTGCATATTATTTATAAAAAGTCAGTCCCCTGTAGTAGGCAACAGTCCCCTGTGTCAGTTTTTTCGAAAAAGTTTAATATTTCCTAAAATAAGTAGAATTTCAAGCGTTCTGTTAATGCATAGTATTATATACATAATAAACTATTATATTGAGTAGATAGGTCTTTAAAATTAAATAAAAATTGGCTGGGACACTTTTCGCCCAAAAGTTGCCCACTTTATGGAGAAACACCCTTTTATGATTCCTCTGAGAAAATCGGTGTTTGGATCAAATAGGGATTGAAGTTGGGTCATGCCATTCTCTCTATTTACTAATCGGGGAAAAAATCATATTAGCATAAGCATATATATTGAGAGAATAGAACAAACTAAAATAATGAATACTTCATATGTATTTTTATTTATGTATTTAAATTTACTTTGGTAATTAATTCAAATATTCTGAAACAACTGGCCAAAATTAATGAAATAACCGAGCTCTATCATTCGCACATTTAACACATAAATGTTTGTGTTAAGTAAAGAAAAACACGCAAGGGTCACCGCCGTTATATCATAATAAGTTATATTCATATTATCCTTGGTAATCCAGCTAGAGAAGCCACTAAACTCTGGTGAATGCTATATTTAGAGGTTTCGTTTTCTTATGGGAAATAATAATGTTTCCGAAAAATAAATATATCTCCAACTACATCTCGGCTGTCCCAAAAAGAAAAGCAGTATGGCACATGGTCCTCAAAATCTAGGTATCAACATCACTCTACAAATAAAGCAAGTCCCTACAAGATGCAAAGACCCGTTCATCAAAAGAGGCTCTAGTTTTCGAGATAAAAAAATGAAAAACACAGCAAGTCCACTTGTGAAAAAGCGATCCCCAAAAACTAAACGCAGCAAGGAACAGTTACCAAAATTAAACAGAGTAAGTCGCGAGTCTTACTGTTTTTTATTAATTGTGAATGAGACTTGCTGGGTTTCCTATATGGGGATTATGTTTGAAAAACGATGATGATGCCCACAAATTTAACTGTAAAGCACATGCCCGTCAACATTTAAACCTAAATTTCACGAAATTTCTATTTGGCGCGAAACGGATTCCGCACGGTACGAGGGCTGCTATTTATGTATCCGGAATAAAAAAAAGAAACAAACATATATCAATTAATATGGTTTTATTGCTTCTCAAAATATTCGCCGCTCAGATCTATACACTTTTGCATGCGTTGAAACCAATTTTCATAGCACTTTTTCCACTCAGACTGAGGTATCTCCAAAACGTGCATTTTGAACGCATCGACTGCCTCTTCGCGGCTCGAAAAACGTTGACCACGTAATTTTTTCTTCACATTTGGAAATAAATAAAAATCATTGGGTGCCAAATCAGGGCTGTACGGCGGATGACCTGTCAATTCGATCTTTTGAGCTTCTAAAAACTGAGTTGTGACGGCCGACCTGTGACAGCTAGCATTGTCGTGATGCAGAATGATTCTACGTTGTCGGTTAGTCTTTCTTATTTGTTCAAAGACTTCCGGCAAACAAATGGTCGTATACCACTCCGAATTAACAGTTTTACGATTCTCTAAAGGCACTGTAGCTACATGGCCATTTATACCAAAAAAACAAGCGACCATTTGCTTCAATGTGCTTTTTGCACGAATAACTTTTGTTGGGTTCGGCTCATCTTGGAACACCCACACCGTGGACTGCTGCTTAGTTTCGGGGTCGTAAGCGTAGATCCAAGATTCGTCACCTGTGTAGATATTATAAACAGCTTTTGACGCACCACGGTTGTATTTTTTTAACATTTCTTTGCACCAATCGACACGAGCCTGTTTTTGATCAATACTCAAGTTGTGCGGAATCCAACGGGAGCAAATTTTTTTTACAGCTAAATGTTCATGAAGTATCTTATGTATGCTCGTCATACTAATGCCCAGAGATGCCTCTATCTCACGATATGTAACATGACGATCTTGAGTTATTAGTTCCCGGACAGCATCGATGTTTTGAGGTACAACGACCGTTTTAGGGCGACCTTCTTTAATTTCATCAGTAAGCTTAGATCGTCCACGATTAAACTCGCTAAACCAGTGATACACAGTGGTCTTTGAGGGTGCTTCATCCCCAAAAGTTGAAGTAAGCTGATCGATGCACTGTTTTTGAGTTAGACCACGCCGAAAATCGTAAAAAATCATGGCACGAAAATGTTCACGAGTTAAATCCATGGTGGTGAAGACACGCAATTTTCAAAATGACGCTACGATGTGAAAACAATTGACAGTCACATAAAAATAAATGTATTCTAAAGCTAAAGAGTTCTATTTTTAAATGATGTAATTACTTTTTAAATTATTGTTCTGTAAGTGGCCAGTTCCGGATACATAAATAGCAGCCCTCGTATTCGTTGGAGGTGGCTTCAGGTACATCGGGGGATGCGGTAGCTACTTGTCGCCGTTCGTCGCATCGGCGCTAGAGCACGTTTTTACTGGATGTAATTATTTTTGCAAGCGTAATTTACTGTTTTTAAAGAGAATGGAGCGGAGTAGAATAATTTTGATTGCTGCATATTGCTGCTATCTAACAAACGGTCACACTCATATGAGTGATGATTCCGTTCACGGTAATATTGAACAAAAATTATTAGAAAGCAATGAGTTTCTGATTTCGAAGGCGTCAAAAATATTGTGTTGCAATGTCAATAGAAAATCAAGATTGTGGAAACTCGATGCTTAATTTTATTGGCCAAAAAAGAAGAGGTGACCACGACTCAATGGAGACCCTTTGAAAAATTTTCAGTTAGTTCTAGCATACAAAGGTATGGGGTGAAGTGACTATGTTGCTGACCGTACCGCAATTTAAAAAAGTTTAGTTCCAATTATTTTGTATTTACCGTGTTTTGTAGTGGTGGGCGATGCGGTTGGAGACCCATCACCAACAACCTTTATTTCACCATCTTTTCCCCACACAACTTCCAAAAGTGGCTGAGGAATTTCTGATTCCTTAGCTCTGGCTACCCCTTCTAGGGATTTATAGCCGTGAGTATATGTATGTATGTTGTAGTGGTTATTTATTCTCTGCTATAGTAAATAACCATAAATTACAATAGAACAAGGTACGTTGCTGTGTTTTTATATGGTAATCCAGATTTAAATAAATCATGAAAACAAATTTTAAATTATTTAGTGCCGTAAAACATGCACGAATCAGTCAATCTACTTCTTTTAAATACAAATAAATGCGCAATCATAGTATCCATGACACCCAATACTTATATTGGTCGATTATTGTTAAATTTTGTGTGGCTCACCAAAAATATGTTTTTTCGCTCTCCTGAAAAAAATGGTTACTGTGCCATACTGCTTTTCTTTTTGGGACAGCCGAATCTGTCCGACTATTATTCTAATAAACCAGCGTTTTAATAAATTACCGACAAAAAAACCCAAAATATACATAATAATACATACATACATACATACATATACTCACGGCTATAAATCCCTAGAAGGGGTAGCCAAGCTAAGGAATTAGAAATTCCTCAGCCACTTTTGGAAGTTGAGTGGGGAAAAGATCGTAAAATAAAGGTTTTTGGTGATGGGTCTCCAACCGCATCGCCCAAAAATCCCTTAATAGCCCCATACCGTTAGTCGCCTCTTACGTACACCCACCGGAAGAAATGGGGTAGTGCTATTCTAAACCGGCTCTACACGGCAGACCGGCACTACACGGCAGACCGGCACTACACGGTAGATAAATAATAATGTTTCCGAAAAATAAATATATCTCCAACTACATTTGTCCGACTATTATTCTAATAAACCAGCGTTTTAATAAATTACCGACAAAAAAACCCAAAATATACCAAAAATATTAAATAAATTTAACAAACACCTATGAACAGGATCAAATTACATTCTTACTTACAAATATATTTAACTTCGAATAATGAAACAAAACTTCCGAATAAAATACTGAACCTCCGACAAGTTTATCCGTTGGGGGGTTTGGGGTTCTAAAGCCCCCTGCAGGTGAAGAAAAGTCAGGTCCCATTTAGCTAGGTTATGTATAAAACGAGCGAGCGAAGCGAAGCGGAGCGAGCACCTTAAATGCATAGTCCCTATGAAATATGTAGGCAAGAAAAGGTAAAAATTACAAACCATTGTTATCGGCAGAACATAAATTTACTTGGTAGAAAAGTATTGTGGCAATAAATAGACATATAAATTTTTTGAAGATATGTATGTCATTCGGTCCTTTCGTCATTTTTACTCCGACAAAAGTAGTCAGAAATTTGGTATATTAGGCAGTTTTTTTTTGTAAGGGCAATTTATATTTTAATATCGGAGGTTTTATTACTACCCTTTACTTATTTATGTTTTTAAATTTCTACCTAGAAAGCTATATTAGAAAATCTCATGTCTACCTATTTATACGACTCTAAAGAATTTGTTTTATTTTCCAGAACTTTCTATTCAACATGATGGAAAAAAATCGAAGCAATCATACGAAATGCATTTAAAGATGACTAAGCGAAGTGGAAACCTGGAGATGTGTTCTTGCCGGAAGAGGGAAGGCAAACCGCGCGTCTCTGTGCCAGTCATGTGAAGAGAAGAGTTTCTCATTTACGAGTCATATCGATTTACATATCTCACTTAACACTTAGAGACATATCTCATACACTCTCTACTAGTCACCTACTTTGTGATTAATTAGTCCTATTATATTGCTCAAGATTATTTTAAAGGGAGTCCTTTATTAATTTACTAATCTTTACGTAACTGAAAGGAATGAGAGGTTACAATATGTATTTTTTAAGAAGACGCACTTGGATTTTGAAAGCGATAGTGTTGCTATCAGCACTATGGTTTATGGTAGCTCTTCTAACTCATGGGGGTGGACGGAATTCTATAGAACCTGCACCTCTTGAATATGAAGAAGCTGAAGTCAAGCCCCCTAAAATGGCCAAATTAACTTCAAGCAGACGGAAAAGCGAGCCGTACAATAATCATCTATCTGAAGGTATGTAATACATTTTTATATTCGAATTGATATACATGTTGCATGATAATTGTATTGTGTCTTTTCTTTTATTAAAAATAAGTGGAATTGTGCATGTTGATGTTGTGTTACTGGTGGTGCAACTTTATTAATACTTTCATATTTTTTATTTGTTCATTAAGAAACGATATTGCAATATTTATTAATTAATAACCCCTTTTACATTATTTAATACCTCATTAACAATATGCATTTTTAATGACAAATTCTGTTCACTGTCATCATTGTAAATATTTCGTTTAATTTATAATGCACGCTTTATTATAATTTTGCATGATGTATATATTAAATGAATTATGTTATCCACCACAGCTTCGCGAGTCAATTGGCTTGGTCGGATCGTTGTTGAAAATGAAGGTAATTTTAAACGCTTTAACTTTATATATAGTTGGTTGGTAAATTGTGATAACCATCTGGTGCATCTGCACTCTAAGCTTTTCTTTGGCAATCCACCTGTCATTTATGTTCTAAGTAGATAACAATAGGTGATGGTTTTTGTTAACTTTTGTCTGTGTTTAATATATGTTTTGTAAATAATATAAATTTTAAATTGTCAACCAAATATAATACGATCCATTAATATTAGCGATAATTTCGAAAATTCGGCTATATTGAAATAAAAGTGTCTGTTGTGTTATTAAAATGAATCACACTTTCTGAATTAAAGGTACATATGCAAAATATACATTACAAAATGTGATTGTTAGTCATTAGTAAATATTTTAAGTTTTTCCGCCTCAGTAAAAATGACTTGTGATTTGAAACTTGCAGCCACATGAAGTTATTTTAGTATTAAGTGAATGTATCGATATTAACTGTTTTTCTTTATATCAAGTCTACCAGTTTTGCGCATAGTGATATTTCTTTATAAAATAACAGATTCGTTAACATCTTTTGTGTATTTTCGAAACTGAAATTCCCACAAAACTCTTATTCTGATTTCATATATTCATAACTACATAACCCTACATTTTATTAACACATACAGGACTCGGAGTAATCGCCGCACCTGGCTCAGACAATGCACCCGGTGAAATGGGAAAGCCAGTGGTGCTACCGAAAAACATTACAGAGGAGACGAAGCAGGCAGTAGCCGATGGCTGGAAAAAGAACGCCTTCAACCAATATGTCAGTGACCTTATATCGATTAAACGGAAGCTGCCCGATCCCAGGGACGAATGGTGAGTTATGGCTTTGGACTCCTATATTGAGTGTACCCGAAAATTGCCAGCGGCTGTGTACGGAAGAATTGATTAACGATTCTTCTTGCCTTTTGTTGTTTTTTTGTCGACTCCGGATATGTGTTGTTTGAAGCCGATATTGAGTTGAGTGGAATGTTTTTTTTACTGGTTTCGCAGAGGCGTTTATCTAATGCGGAAATTGTTTTCTTGTGTGATTGGGATATCATCCTTAATCATAATTATTTTTCATACGCTCTGGAAGTGCCATTTCACGGAGAATTAATATTTAATTATATTTTTTTTTGTTTATCTCGTGTTATTAGGAGGGGTTCATCGAGAAGATTCTTAAAGGATTTATTTTACTCTTTATGTACGCAAACCTTTATTGATTTACTACTTTCGTCTGTCGTTGTTGTATGGCGTTTATAACTTATCAGAAACACACCCAACAATAATAATTGTAAAATAAATTAAACTTTAAAGATATGGTAGCCAAAATTATAGATTATAATCTATGTTCGCTATCTACAGGTGTAAGGAACCAGGACGGTACTTGGAAGATCTTCCACAGACAGCTGTCGTGATCTGCTTCCACAACGAAGCGTGGTCCGTGCTGCTCAGAACTGTGCATTCTGTGCTCGATAGATCTCCGGAACATTTGATTAAGGAAATTGTTCTGGTTGACGACTTTTCTGATATGCGTAAGTATGGTTGTGTTTTCTTGAACAATGTGCTAGGTTACATACTGCTTTTGTGTTTGTAACCCCATATGGTTGTCATCTTATGTATTTAAAATAGCATCCTTATGCAAATTATGTCAAATATCTAATAAGACATGGAATTAATGTGACGTGATGACAGGTATACATATAATTATATAAATACTTTCACGCATATTCTCAGGATAAGTACTCAGGCCATAAGTTCCCAATGGGGTAGGAAGATGCTATTAAGAGCCACTATTTGCGATTCTGGCAAACCCTTGCTCCACTTTCATTTATCAATATTTTATTCATGCTCATTTTTCTTCAGTCTTAGTTTTGAACGCCTGCCTTTTTGTAAACATTATCTATTTGATTTAAACCATGTTCTTTGACGTCGTCCTCTACTGACCATACAATCCACATTGGCCCTATAAATCTGTTTCACTAATCAACTATCATCTATCCTCGCTATGTGTCCAAACGATCTTAACATTCCTTTTTTTGTCTTTTTACAATATCATCTTTCAAACTACGCCTTTCACGGATCACACTATTTCTCACTCGATCACATTACTTAACATCACATTTGTTCTGAGGGACGTTATCTGTACTACCTTCACTCTACTCCCATGCTTCTTCTGTCACACCCAACATTTGCTGCCATACATAAGGGTAGGAACCAAAACAGCATCCGTCACAGCCATGCGGGCCTTTTCAGATACCGATTGACTGGTCATTAGACTATTCATTGCTCCATTTACCGTTTTATCCTTTAAATAAATGCTAATAAATCACTTTTTTTCCAGCGCATCTAATGCAACAACTAGACGACTACATGTCCTCACTACCTAAAGTGCGAATAGTTCGCGCGACCCGACGCGAGGGACTCATCCGGGCGAGGTTGCTTGGCGCGCGGTATGTGACGGCGCCCGTACTCACGTATCTCGATAGTCATTGCGAGTGTACTGAAGGTAATTTAGAATTAATTTTAGCATAAATAGATATAGTAACATACATAAATATACTCCCACCATTACTGAACATACATACATTGAAATACCTACCCGTTAGGGTATCATTTGGGCGAAGTTGCTCGGCGTGTGATATGTGACCGCACCCATATTGACGTACCTTGACAGCCATTGCGAGTGTACTGACGGTAACTTGATTATTTTTAAATTTATGTATTAGTAAACATAACCACCGTGTAGTGTAGGCTTAGAATAGCACTATCCTGTTTCTACCGATGGGTGTACGTAAGAGGCGACTATCGGTATTGGGGCTTTTAAGGGATTTTTGGGCGAAGCGGTTGGAGACCCATCACCCACCACCTTTATTTTTACCATCTTTTCCCCACTCACATTTCCAAAAGTGGCTGAGGAATTTCTAATTCCTTAGCTTTGGCTACCCCTTCTATGGATTTACAGCCGTGAGTATATGTATGTAATAAACATAACCTTTGCAGATTAAGCACCCAATTCGGCTATATTTCACTTATACAAATTACATATTCTATAATTGGTAATACACAAACATACTACGCCGGTTTTCATGTACCTCGACACTTCGACAGCCATTGCGAGTGTACTGTAGTGGTGGCTTATATATAAATAATGTTGAGAAAACTAGAAAGGAAATAATTTAATGTATTTCCAGAAATCAATGTTTTTATTATTAAAACTGTTTTTTTTTTGGAAGTTTACTTTAAATTTGTAAAAATGACAGATTCATGGCACAAGGAGATGCTGTGCTTCTTGAAATTTAGGAAGTTTAGATGACAAATACGTTGTAAGTGAAAGGATACTTAGGGATGGGTTTTTTAACTGACTCTCTTCTTCATCTTTTTAATCATTTTAACGGCCCAAACCTCTTATTGCCTCCACAGCCATATGAATAAAATGGGTTATTCTATGCTGAAACTAGCAAAAGCTTTTTTATCTTCCCTCTCATAATTTAAATTGACGATTTTAAACATTATGGTTTCTTCTTCTCACAAGAAAAGGTTAAATGGTTCTGAATAATTGACACAGTGATAGATTTAGCTTGGAATTGCACTTACTGCCTGGGTATTGATTTTACTGAAAGATACTTAGCAGTGAAATCTATGTCAATTACTCTGCCCTCATCAATTTATATTAGATGAAAATAAACGGCTCAATTTTAAACGAATTGTTTGATCACAATATGTTCAGATATTTCAAAAAAGGTTGAAATAAATAAATAGTCAACAAATTTACTTAGACATGATATAAAATGCGTAAACTTGTTTCAGGATGGCTCGAACCTCTATTGGATAGGATAGCAAGAAATAAAACAACCGTAGTTTGTCCTGTTATCGATGTTATTGACGACACCACTTTAGAATACCACTATCGGGACTCGACCTCCGTAAATGTCGGTGGCTTTGATTGGAACCTACAGTTTAATTGGCACCCAGTTCCTGCCAGAGAAAAAGCTAGACACAAAAACACAGCAGAACCAGTTTGGTCCCCTACTATGGCCGGAGGTCTCTTTGCTATCGACAAAGAATTTTTCGAAAGACTCGGAACATACGATAGCGGTTTTGATATTTGGGGAGGCGAAAATTTAGAACTCTCCTTCAAAACTTGGATGTGCGGTGGAACTCTAGAAATCATCCCTTGTTCACATGTTGGACATATATTTAGGAAAAGATCGCCCTATAAATGGAAGTCTGGTGTCAATGTGCTCAAGAAAAATTCAGTGCGGTTAGCTGAGGTATGAATAACAAATTTTATTAGAATGAGTAATGTGTGTGAATTTGTAGTAATTGTGATCTCTTTTCAGGTTTGGTTAGATGATTATGCAAAGTATTATTACCAGCGAGTTGGAAATGACAAAGGAGATTACGGAGACATTTCTAGCAGGAAGGCCCTTAGGGAAAATTTGGGTTGTAAATCCTTTGAATGGTATTTAAAGAACATTTATCCGGAACTTTTTATTCCTGGAGAATCTGTTGGGCATGGAGAGGTATGTTCTGCTGTTTTTATGTTATATGTTTACACACACTTCTTAAATTTGAAGTCGTCATGAAATATAAATTAAAGTTCTTGACAGAATATTCAATTACTTAGAGTATGAATTGATGAAATTCCAAACTACTGGAATTAAGTAACATAAAACTATTAGTAACTTTATAATTTTATCAAATAGGTAAAATGTGCAAAATAAGTACTGAATTTCTTAAGAAATTTTAAAGCATAGGTATGTTATAAAATCCATTAATCTTAAAATCTAAATCATCATAAAAGTTACTTTCGAGTCTAAGCTTTATAAAAGCAAATTAATACGCCACTTTTAGCATGTTTCACAGTAAAAAATCTGATATAGAGAAGTAATTCATGACAAATTATAAAAATGAGAAGGCATCAATCATCATATGAGTATAAACACATCCAAAAGATACTAGGGAAGTCCAATATAAGTGCAGCTACGATAAATGTAACAAAAACTTAAAACAACAGTGAGTGCATTTTTGGGAACACCATGATAAAATAATTAAATCTACAGATACGCAATTTGGGCTTCCAAAAAATATGTTTGGACTCAGCGACGCGAAAGTCAGATCATCATAAACCAGTCGGACTGTACCCCTGTCACCGGCAAGGAGGAAATCAGGTCTTATGTCGCTTCTTAGATCACATTCTAGCGACAGTACCAAAAGTTAAATTAGGAGAAAACTGGTCATTTTAAATACTTTATTTTATTGCACTCGTTTGCCGTTCATTTTAGCACGACTTACGCACAGCACTTTAGTAAATGCACGGTGTAAAAAAATCTCACTTACCTTTGTATTTTTTTTTTGCGCTTGTAACAAAAGATATGGATCAGAATATCAAGAAAGTATTGCCTAGATGGAACTTCGGTCGAAGATGACGATGTTGAGAGGAATATAAAGAGTCATCCTAAATCCGAACGATGTCACAAAGCGGGTGGCAATCAGGTTTGTCGATATGACAAACAGTTAAGTTTGTGGGCCAGTGTGTCGTAGATGTACTTAGTTTGAATGGGATAACAATTTCAATTTCATTCTATGACACATTAGTATGTAATCTATAAACCTTTGTAGTCATCTTAACTATTCTTTTCTCCAAGTAAATTCTTTTTTGATATCGGTTGGCATCAGATCGCGAATGTTTGGTCGGATATGTGCGTCGACTCGGCCGCA
The DNA here is from genome assembly GCA_963576735.1 of Bedellia somnulentella. Lineage (NCBI taxonomy): Eukaryota > Metazoa > Arthropoda > Insecta > Lepidoptera > Bedelliidae > Bedellia > Bedellia somnulentella. The sequence goes on from OY755184.1 coordinate 15,675,880, forward strand.
TCGCCTGACGACATGAAGAAACCAGTTAATTTATGGCCTTGTCACCACGAATATGGCAACCAGGTTTGTTACTGCCGACCATTTCAAGAAGCCTGGGCGCTTTGCTTTTCTATTGGGTAATAGTTTTGTAGAATAGTTTTATATCTTAACCATTATAATGGGTAGTCTGGATTTCAAGTTCATCTTTTTCTTTATTAGAATTTTCTTTTACATCTTCAATTGCGTTATCATCTCTCTTAGACCACTCTGCTTTAACATTGGTACTGTCGTTAGCAATTTATTATTACTTTTAACATAATATATCTTAGTTATTCAATTATAATGTACTTAACATAATAACATGTAATATAGAACATTAATATGTATTTGTAAGTTTTATATAACAAATGGGTCGCGGATATTTTAACAAAATAAAATGGTGATTTATATTCTGGTTTAAGTGAAGGTCTTATAGTAAAACGTGTGTTTGTAATGTTCACAGTACTGGATGTATTCAAAGAATGGAGAAATTCGTAGAGACGAAACTTGTCTCGACTATTCAGGTCGTGACGTGGTCTTGTACCCTTGCCATGGCGCTAAAGGCAACCAGCTGTGGTTGTATGATCCAAACGTAAGTTATTTTCCATGAATTTTGCATAATATATTTACTTGTCTTGTACTAGAAATTGTTTTAAAATGTGCTTATATCATTTTTTGAAATTACGTTTATATAATTTCATCAAATTTGAATGGTTCAACCGTATAGAGGAATAGAGATGCAAAAAAACATATTTCAATTTAACATATAACGTAAAAAAAGTATAACCTAACAAATTATAATAATTATTAAATATCTAACGAATTTCATTTTATTTCAGACGAAACTAATCAAACATGGCTCAAGTGAGAAATGTATGGCGATATCGAAAGACAAAGAGAAAATAGTGATGGAGACATGCAACCCAGTTCAGCAAAGACAAAAATGGCAAATGGAAAATTACAATCCAAAAATGCTAAGCTCAGACCTAATGGCCGAGTAGCCAGAGGCCTATAACGAATATCTTTTTATATAATGTGAAAAAGGACAGAGAAAAGACTCGACAGTATTTGTTAATATATTTCACTCGTTGTGGATAGCAATGTGAGCTTTCAGTGTTACTATGGAGTTTGTTGTGTTTGTAATACTTGTGGTTTATGATTCCTAAATAATGACTATTTTCGTTCATGTATCAAAAGGAAGGAGGATTGGAAGTAACTTTGCTCAAACACCATATAAATCATAAGATCAGTTATTTATGAGAAATGAAAGACATCAAACGTTACCAAAAGTGAGATATTATTCATAATTTGAACAGCCAGTTATTTTAGATAACGGTGATAATAAAGTGACAGACCTTAAACCATATATATATTTAATAAATCTGTAGTAGGTAAAAGACAAGGCACTGTTTGACTGACAAGCCTTTCATTTTGTGTTCAAGTCAGTAGATTAAATATACAGGACAGGTGGGAATTAATGCTATAGATTTTTGAAATTTTAGATATTTAAACTCTGACAAAAAGTATTTTAAATTCTGAAAACTACGTGATAAAATCAACAAAAGAATAAATGCAGATGTTACTAAATGGTTTAATGATGTGTGTAAAGTAAATTTCATTCTCTTTCTTTTTGATACATTTAGTGTTTTAGCGAATCTGTACGTGTTTGATGTGAAATAAGATATTGAAATGTAAATTAGTGAAGAAGTAGTGTTCCACATTGTTAATATGCATTATTGTTACGAACATTTGGCCTAACTTTGTATATATTTTAATATAAATTTATCAATACTAGGGTCCTAGTCCTTGGTTCCTTAAAAAGGTATTAAAATTGTTTTGGCAAATAGAAGGGTTTTGTTATATTAGAAAAGAAATTGATATATTTGTAAAATAGCTATTTGGAAATTAATGTTTTTCAAAAATGTTTTAGTTGATAATTTCGATGAAGATATAAAAAGTCGTTACATATGTTTTTTTTGTTTTATTTTATTCGCTCACGGAAATTATAATATTGTTGTAGCAATGTTAAAAACAAAAACAGTTTACCAATTATATCTTGAAGATAGGTTTAGATAGTAAAAAGTAGACAGGAGGGCAATTCTCGCAAGTTCGATATCATTACTATCATAGAAATTATATCAAGTGTTCAATGTCGTCTGCAAAATATCAAAAAGTGAAATATATTTCTGTTGATAGATTGAAACTGTATTCTCGGACACGGTAGTAATTTTTCCTTAGACATTAAAGAACGAAGACCGAAATCAATGATCCAAGCGAATGAATTGAATGAAAGGTCAGTTTAACTGTCATCTTAGATATGAAAAGGTCTTCATATCTGTCAATATTTTTACTCGACGTTGGCGAAATAATTGTGGCAAACACGATTGAAGCCACCTAAATAAAAATTGAATATTGAATATTATGAATATTTTTATATTTTAATAATATAATTAACGTTGATCCAAGTAGATATTATTTACAACTTCTAAGACTATTTGATCTATGATCCATTTAATATATTTACCTACATTTTAATTTTCTATCTATATTCAAACAAAATTTGAAAACAAAATGGCTACCGTTCGCACGACATCTTCAAATATCATCATATCGTCTGATCGTGACCACACGATATCATCCTTTGATATATATCATCATATCGGCTGGTTTTCAATAGAAAAATATCGATCGGATAGAGTGAGAATAGCTCAAGTCAAATATCGATCGCAAAATATCACAAAAGTGATAAATATCGAAAGTGATATAAAATCTACCGTGTGAGAATTGCCCTCCAGATTTGTTTTCCAATTTAATCATAGATTATTTATATAAACATGACTGAACATATCTTAAATAGGTGTTTTATGGTTAAATTTTTTGAAGTATAAATTTTCTCATATTTTTGTACAAAACGTATGGTGACGCTCTGTTTATATTATTCGACAACATATTCAGTATTGCTCTGTTAAATTATGCATTCCGTTTTCATGTGATTACTTTTTATTTATAGTTTATGTACAAAAAACATAGGAATTTAGATGCAAAATACAATTATATTTGTATAAAAGTGCCACTACGATTTTAGAAGTGTTCAGTTGATAAGCAAATCGCATAATTCTGTCTGATTTTGTTGTACTATTTTTATAGAACTTTTGGAATTTCGGGCAAATTTTTTATGTGTTCAAGCGCTTGGGTTCAAATATTTACTGCATAAATCTATGATGACTTATTGTGGTTTAGTTTTAAGGATAGCCTTGTACTGCCACATGGTCTTCCCATTATTTTATAAACTAATTTTGTTTAGGTGCTCTCTGACGGGAAGCATTCACGTGTGCTGTAACATTTTAGATTCGTCTTTAAGCATTACATTACAATAATACCTCCCTGACTGACGAGTATTCGCGTTTATTCATACAATCATTCATATAATCATGATAAGGTACGCATTGTATTGCTCGGTTCTTCTCCTTCACTGATGTGATGCTTGTGGAAACAGCAAATATATACTGGCCAGTACACCCCGCTGTGTACCAACTTAAAATTTGTATCTATGCTTAACTCGAAAAACATTTACAGCCCGCGATGTAGGATATGAGTGAGACGCTATGTGCGAGTGAGTCCGCACTAGTGTGCGCTCTAACATGACTCCCACACGCTCAAATCTGTATTGTTGCATTACACGCGAATGCTGCATGCTGCACCTTTTGGTTTGTGATTGAATTTCAGGGTTTGTCAAACTATCTGTCATTTGATGTCAATCTTAATATCGTCAGATTTAGTCTCATTGATTATTGTTAGGGTGAATTCGAGATTATATTTAGCATAGCTTTTTGGTAGATAGTTGTCCTATATTTGAAATTGTAAAATATTGGTGTGATTGTATAAAACAGTAACTTCAAAGTGATTTACTCTAGTTTTTAAATATATTTAATGAATATGAAATGACGTGTTTCCAATGTGTGTATAAGGATAATTTATGTTATTGTTTTAAAACGCAAAAACAAAACAAAATTTATTGTAAAATATTTTTGTCCTGAACTTGGTTTGCCGAAGAGCAGCGGTTTTTTTATATATACTCGTAACTAAATATCAATCATATCTACTTGTTACAAAAAACTAATTTTGTATTAAAGTTTTACATATCACATCCCATATCACATCTAATTTAAAAAAAATATTAAAATGCTTAAAAAGTTAAATATCTAAGTGGTACCAAGTTTTAAATAAAACAATAATTTACAAAAACTTTATTTATACATTATAGTGAAATAAGAAGTTAGTTATTCAACAAAAACTTGTATGCATATTGGAAACGCTATATCAAACTAAGTAATATAAAACGTTGTACGTGGCTATAGGAAAAATTATAATGTGCCTTATATCGATACATAGCGTAATTAAATGTTGAGTTTTCTGTATATAAATGACTTGTCTTAACTGTACAATACGTATTTTAGAGTAACAATAGGAAACGATATGAAGGATTTGTAAAATAAAGCATTATGTTGGAGTTGGGCATTTTATTTTATCCTTACATACATACATACATACTCACGGCTATAAATCCATAAAATTCAGAATCGGAAAATTCTTTAGCCACTTTTGGAAGTTAAGAGGGGAAAATATTGTAAAATAAATGTTTTTGCTGAAGGGTCTCCAACCGCAGCTCTCAAAAATCACTTAAGAGCCCCGATACACTTCATCGTCTCTTATAGGAAGACATGGGGTAGTGCTATTCTAAATCAACACTACACAGCAATATTTCAATAACATTCCTATAATTTATAACCATTGATTGAAATAGGTCCCAAAGATCACTACAACAAAGGCCTTGCACTTTTGCACTACCTTCATTCATCGGCTTCCATCGACCTTCACACAAATGTCAGTCAAGTTTACGAGCGTCGTCGTATCTACGAGTATACTATATGGTCCAGTTCGTAGAAGGTTTGTCAGGATCGTACAAATTAGGAATGAATCGTCTTTATACATGCATACACACACACGGCTTTTCCAAAAAAGAGTAGCAAAAAACAAAAATCTGAAATTAAAAAACAAACTCAGTGACTTATTGAAGTTGAGTGGGAGGAAAGGTTGTAAAAATAGGTTATGTAGGTAGGTAGTTAGGGAAACCCACATGGCTGAGTTGTACTTAGTCATGTGACAGTGTATTCGTACAAAACGGCGATAGGCCTGCCCCCTATCACGTGAGTACACTGTCCATGTTTATGTTATGTTATGTTTATGTTATGTAGTTAGGGTAGGTCAGTGATAAGTAAAAAAAACAGGCTATCAGTTGTCATGCTTTCACCAAAATATACAATAGTTAATTATCATTTACAAATGCAAACAATGAAACTTTGAAAGCATATTCTCGTTGACAGCTGTCGCAGGACTAATATTACGAGCCGTCCCGTATTTTGAGCCTAATTTAAAATATCCCGTCGCGAGTGGTTTTGTCCCGTATTTCAACCGAGCTAGACTTTTAACAAGTCGTTCATTTATTTATATTTATTACGTATATAAATACATGAACGACTACGTAGTACATTATTACGTTTTAATGTAGTTAAAAATAATATTGTTAAAAAGTTCTTAGTGTTTTATAAGTTCTGGGTTAATATTATGAATTTCCGTATATTTTGCTTTTATAGCTTCTATTCCTTGTAACGTGAAATAATCTGGCAATGGCAACCCTACATAGGACTCATAATATCATCTACAGTAAACTAAATCGTATATGTTTTTTTTCATTATTAATTAAACATTTGATAGTGCTATCTATTTTCTATATTGTACAGATTTTCACTCAGAATCCAAAAGCATAACAAAATTATTTATCATTTAAATTTTTTGAGTTAAGAGTGGAACAATTTTAAACAAATTTAACCGTACCTTCTGTCCAGGTCAATCAAACCTACCTTGATTAGTTTTAAATCATCTCAATTTTACCTTCAAAATTCATATGTTATTTTACTCAAATTTACCACTCCAAAACGCATTAATATTACCCAAACTCCCAAAGAGATTTTTCCAATGAGTTTTGACTTTCACACTAAGCTCAATACCAACTTTAGATAGAAAGCAATTCACTTTTCAAACGGACCACCTGTGTGAAATTTCATATTCCATTTCATTACAAAGGGAAAACGATAAAACATTTCTAGCTTTAGCACTTTTAGCCAATACCTTTTGTTTCATCCAAAGTGTTATTGAACATCGTCTAGTTTGAAATGCACTTTGCATTAGCAGCTCTATTTTTACTCACTGTTGTTCTGCTTGTATAATTTTGGGATCAATATCGTTAGGCATTTAGGTAACAGAGGATATAAATATTATTTGTGGAATATACAGTCTAACTAAATATAACAATGTAATTTAAATTAGCTGTTAAGAGACGGAAAAAGTAGAAGTAACTTAATTCTGCCCGCGGACGATGAATCGTTAATCCAGAATCTCTAGCTAATATTTGTTTTGGAATGATTAGACCTGAGTATAATGAATGTATAATGTATAATGAATCTACACTTAGCGCAGTCACCAATCTGGAAGACTTATGATTGATACAGAAAATTAGATCTGAATTTATACATACGGACGTATTATACACAGATCAAGATAGCCCTAAATTAAGTAAGACTTGTATTATGAGATACTAACTCAACGATATATTTAATATTATATAAAACACATATAAATAACACCCAAGACTGAGAAACAATTATTTATGCTCATCACATAAATATTGCTCTCAGCGGGTATCAAACCCGCAAACTCCGGACCGAGATTCTAGTCATCTATCTACTCGGCCTCGGCTTATTGGCACGGCATATTGCTTATTGAATGTAAAAATGACAAAAATACTGTCCTGGAGATAAAAAGTCTGCGAACTATTTTTGTAGCTTTTTTGTAGCTAAAGTTTGGTTTTTGGATGTATGTTTTTTGTTTTAGTAAATAGATCTAAAAGTTAGTAACATTTTATAGTATCCCGCTGAGGGAAAACACATGTTGGTATATGTATTCTTGTATTTTTTTGTAGCTAATGCTACAACGCAATGCAAGACTGCATAATTGATGATATGCCATCTCTTATTTGCTATCACCCTTTTCTTGCTCATCCACCATCAGAAGGCAAAATCTCCATAGTTTAATGACATACTATATAAGGCACGATATTACGTTCTCAAAATTTTAATCAAAATACACTCAAAGCTTTAAATTCAATTTTATCTCGTTTTGATCAAAAATTCAATTCAATCAAAGTACCCGAAACATAATTTATTTATAAGGAAAACATTCTTGAGATAATTTCACAAAGGCCGTCTAAGTAAAATGTAAATTAAACCTTTCTTGTATCCTGTGTACCCGAAATGAAGTTAATGGAAATTTCACTAATAAAAACTCTGTTAGAATTATAATTCTGATTCCATAAATTTCGCAAAATGACTAAAACAATCATCTTACAATTGTGTTTTTGAATATTTAAAAGTATTCCTCTCTTTTTTGTGAATCATTTGATGGTAGGCTGCTACAACTTTTAAATATATAAAATACAGTTAGGTACTGGGTGATCACAAGAGGCGACTAAGGTTATCGGGGCTTTTTAATTGATTTTTTGGACGATGCGGTTGGAGACCCATCACCGAAAAACATTTATTTTACAATCTCCCCACTTAACTTCCAAAAGTGGCTGAAGTATTTTTTGATTCTGAAGCACTGGCATAGCCATAAGTCTAGGTGTACAAGTATTTACAGTTAGGTTATAGCTTGTGATCAAATATCTCGAACTAAGGGTGGAGCTAAGGGCTTTCTTGAACATATTAAGTTATTTATTCGGAATCTATTTAGTGTGTGTATATTCAGATTCCGATTTAATGTGTATCTCCACAGGAAGTGCGTTCCACAATTGCACAGCGTGTACAGAAAAAGAGGAGCCATAGAAATTGGTTGAATGAGAGTAACATAACATAACATAGCATAAACGTTCACGCCGAATATCCCCGAAGGGGTTGGCAGAGGTACTAATACTTCTGAACATCACGTGACTTTGTCACCTGGTGTTCAGAGTACCCACGTTTTGCATGGATAGTGTACTCACGTGATAGGGGGCAGGCCTATCGCCGTTATGAGAGTATGATGGAAATATAGTGACTCTCATGCATCTCTACTCTACTAATATTTCTCAAAAGCCTCTTCAATTTGACTACCTGACTTCCACCCAGAGTCGTAAATAAAACATCTATCAAACAAAAGAAAAAAACCAAATATCCCATTCCTGAATAATAAACGCTTTTATTGAAAGATCCAAGAAGAATTAATATGCTTGACTCGCTCGAACTGTGGAACGGAATTTCATTATTAAATCTCACAGAGACAGTAGCCTAGTCCCAAATGGATATTTACTCTTTTGTCACTAATTTGCAAATACTTTTTTCATTTCGATTTAATGTGCATTTTATATTTTATTAGTATTTGAGTTGTTTGAGTTCTTAACGGTGAGGGAAAACATCGTGAGGAAACCCACATGGCTGAGTTGTACTTAGCCATGTGACAGTGTATTCGTACAAAACGGCGATAGGCCCGCCCTCTATCACGTGAGTACACTGTCCAAGCAAAACGTGGGTACTCCGAACACCAGGTGACAAAGTCACGTGATGTTTAGAAGTATTAGTACTTCTGCCAACCCCTTCGGGGATATTTGGCGTGAACGTTTATGTTATGTTATGTTATTTGAGTAGCCGAAAAAGATCTAATATTGTACCCTATAAAATATGAATAGACAAGGTAAAGCACACTTACTGAAGAATGAGAGAGACTGCGTTGTATCATATTGCTCAGAGTGGAGATATTTTATAAAAAAAACTTCTGTTCATAATAAGGGGTTGGGTTTATTTATAAATAAAGAATAAATAAAGGAAAGAAAAATTTCCACACAGGCGAGAATCGAACCCGCGACCTCGGGTATACGCCCCGACGCTCTGCCAATTGAGCTACAGTGTCAATGGCTGCCAGCGCGAAATTCTTCTATCGTTTATTTCTTTTACACGTTTAAGTAGTGTTTGCGTTTCCTACCTCCGATTTTTTTTACTTATTCGGAAGCGTCGGGGCGTATACCCGAGGTTGCGGGTTCGATCCCCACTGAGAGCAACATTGTTGTGATGATCATAAATAATTGGTTCATAGTCTTGGGTGTTATTAATATGTGTAATCTATAATATTAAATATATCGTTGAGTAAGTATTCCATAGTAAAATTCCTATTTTGTTTGGGAATAACTTGCTCTGTATATAATAATTTCCGTATAATTATAGTAATACAAAGAGGGGTAACAATGGTTTTGTTCACATATTCTATATTCATTAAATAATTTATCATCATTTAAATGAGTTCAACTCATAAAGTCACGCCTCAAACCGAAATACTGTCGAGCAAAAAATATTCATTAGCTTGAAAGCTTTTGTTGAAATGTTTTGTTGGCATTTTACTTCTATTGTGAAATAATCGTTAATATTTAAGTAGCTCATTCTGAAAGTTGAGAATGGCTTTAGTAGCAGTTTGACTTAAAAAGTGATTTTTGTGCCCGTATTTTTGTTGCTATCATAATACAATAAGTTACACAATTAGTCGCAATATAGCAAGAATGTTAATTCTAAGGATATAATTCAGCTCCTGCCACTCAAACAAATTTAAGTATTCTATCTGTGAAGACTAATTCAATTAACAGTTATCAGCATATTCATAAACAAAAATCATACGTCGACGCCATGCGGTTAAAAAAATTTAATGAAAATTACTATATATCAATTATTATGTTGTCACTCTATGATGGTACTGACTGAAAATCAGTGTTGGAAGTCAAAAGACTCACAACGTAGTGCTTAGTCAGTACCAATTCGCTGTTGCAGTGGCGAAAAAGTTTTGGCATAAGTAATAAGGTTATGTTTCTCTTAAGTTGTAAATAAACAATTATTGATTTTTGGATATTACATTGTTTTTAAAGCCTGACGTTTCAAGAACTTTTTAGTATCATGGTCACGGAATCAATAGTTGTTTTAATTTTAATGTGCAATCGCGATAGTTTGAAAAGAAATTGTAAAGTTGTCTTTTTTTACATATATTTATTATTGTCCTAGTATTTACATTCAAAGTTATGTTCAATTTGATTTTGCTTGATTATATGTTTATTGTGTCACACATGGCGAATAAACGTCTTTTATTTCTCCTTCCTTTCTTTCTATTATTGTAGTAATATTTTTTTTTATTATTTTCCAATTAATTCAAATATTGCCATAGAAGAAAATACTCTAATTCTTAGTTTTACCTAAATCAATTGAGTTTTCGATTCAAACATTTTCCAAAACGAGATACTACTTGATAAAGTGCTTTAATATTCACCTCACGTAGAAAAGTGTAAATGAAAAAGTTATTCAATAGCTATCTGAATGCCGCCAAATACACGTAAAAACCCGAAAAGTTCTATTCGTACTTGAATTACAAGTTTGGCCGAAGTTCTCGCCACCTCATTGCGTATTCTGCTCGTGACAATTCCCTTTTACTGAAGATTAGAAGTAGATTACCGCTTTCATACTCGGATGATAGATATTGTACTTTGATAATGCGCATTCTATGAATAACAATGAGTGTTACACGGTTTTTGTTATATTCTGTATCGTTGATTTATAGACATTCATGCATGTTTTCCATAAGGCTGTAGATTCCTATAAAGGAAAGAGAACAAGAAATTCTTAAACCACTTTTGAAAGTTGAATGAGAAAAGATTGTGAAATAAATGTTTGGTGATGAGATCTACCGAATCGCCAAAAAAACACTTAAAATACTTCAGAACATTACGTGACTTTGTCACCTGGTGTTCAGAGTACTCACGTTTTGCTTGGAGAGTATACTCACGTGACAGGGAGCAGGCCTATCGCCGTTTTGTACAAATACTGTCACGATGTTTTTTCTCATCTTTAACAACCATGGTGAATTGACATGATAGTCTTGATTCGGGATTTCATCACTCATCGTCTGCTCACATGGGCGAACCTAAATGCACCAACTACCTCTGAATTTGTTTTTTCTTGATGAAAACGAGAATATGATTCATCAATATCATAAGATGTTTTATAATATGTTTAATACATAATTGGCGTAGTTCAAAGCCCAAGTCGGACCCACACCAATGTGTATGTATTATTAACAAAATTGTGTAAATATTAATAATATTTTATACAATTGACGTGAAATGTTATACTAAATATTAGTCTTTCACAACCTTATCAGAACTTTGTTTTTCGTGAATTCCGTGAATCTTTCACAATGTTTTAGGTTATTTCAATTCCATACAAAGTTAAAGTTTGATACCTTTTTTGCTATTCTAAGTAGCACCCGACCCCAGATACAAAGTTTCTAAAAGTATTGCTCAACTAACAAAAGGGTAGGGTTAAAATTATTTGTTTCCCGTATGAGATTACTTTGCACCTATGCGAACGAAAACTCATGAAGAAGGGAAAATATATCCCCAGAGAAATCGGTTTTTGGTCACTTTGCGGAACGATTGTTCTTGTTTGAGGTCAAATTGAAGTGTGAAGTTTTTGCAAGGTTAAAGGATTTGTTTGAATTGTTCTAAAGTGCTTCTTTATTAATATTCCTTAGAAATTGCTAAAATTGCAATTCTTTTTTACTTTTTAAAATGATGGTAAATACATAATCCTGACTTACATATTTTTCAAAAAGTAATATTGAAAATTAAGTAATACATATAAATAACAGATTGCTTTGTATTTTTAACGATATTGAAAAATTATTCTTCAAAAATGATTGCTTTATATAATCATAAATATAGAATTTTCAGAATGGTAGGTAAGGATTCACGATTTTCTTTCCGATTTCAATTTACTTTTATTAACACTTTGACTTTATATTTTATCGGATATTATTTTGACCAACAAACATATCAGTAATATCAGTCTAACTATATCCATCCTATAAGATGAAAGCAGTTGTAATAAATCCTAGAATCCCTATCGTAAAGTCAACAACAAAATTGATTATCCTACATCTGCTTATCCGAGTAAATTGGTCGACATAAATTATGCTTTATGCCTCTACAGAGGATGGGCACTTACTGTGGCTCAGTGTATAACTCATTAGAAGGATTTGGGCAATCTGTATTGGGTTTCAGTATTTATGTTTTCTCAGTAATTTATAAACTTTGGTAGGCATATTGAACTTGGTAAATCTTGCCGTAAAATGACGGTTTAGAATTTCACTACCCCTTTCTACCTACGGGTGTTTTAAGAGGCCACTTACGGTATGGGACTTTTTTAAGTGATTTTTGGGAAATGCGGTGAGAGACTCATCACCATCTGTACTTCATTTCTACCATCTTGTTCCCTATCAATTTCCAAATGTGGCTGAGGAGTTTCTAGCTCTGAAATCTCCTACCCCTTTTTGGGATAAATGACCGTAAGTATAGGTATGTATGGTATCCATATGACGGAATGGGTTAGTGCTATAAGCTTTGTAGCGCGTAATAAAAAAAGCTCCATTCATTAAGGTTCTCCATTCATTAAAGTGACGTCACGGACTTTGACTGTCAATCATACGCGATATTAGTTTTTAGAAATTAATATAGTAATTTTGCACTTTACTTACAGTTTTTTAGTTTCAAGTATCCATAACATTGCAATTTGTCACTGTGAGTGTTATTCCGATGTTATAACGAGTATTAAGTGTGAGACTGTTTAGTAACCAAGTGCTAACGTTTATTATTGATTTTTTCAACTACCGTGCGATCAGAACTTCTAAATTGAAAATATTGTGCGAGCCTAACTGACTTATAAAATGACTTCGTGCGGCGCGTGTAATTCCATTGTATCACGCACAGATAGCGTGAGGTGTCCCAAATGCGATGTGACATATCATCGCAACTGCGTGAATTTAGCGAGCGGGGCTGTAAAAAAAACCTGGAGGTGCCCGGAGTGCACCCGGTTTACTCCACGGGATAACCAACCCGATACACCGGTTAAAGGCGTTGTCGACAGCGGGGTACAAATACCGGGTAGTCACCCAGGTATAAATTCCGATGTTTCTCCGGGAGTACAAATGGAAAAACTTAGCACCGAAATACGCGGCTTCATGAATGAGCTTCGGTCTATTAGGACGGAGATCAGTGACTTCCGAAGAGATTTTGCAGACATGAGAGCCGCAATGTCACTTCAAAATTCTAGAATTGAGGCATTAACCCAAAGAATGGATGAAATGGAGCAGAAAGTGGCTGCTGATGCGGTGAGCGGCTCGACCAGAGCACTGGAGGAGGCAGTCCGGCTATTGCAGGACCGACTGCAAGACCGGGACCAGGATATGCTGATAAATGATGTGCAGTTGTCCAACATCACGGAGCAGTCGGGAGAAAATGTTCTTCACGTGGTGAAGTTGGTTGGCGCCAAGCTGGGGGTCACGTTGGACGAGCGCGACGTCGTTAGCTGCGAGCGGATGGGGGCGCGGCGCGAGGAGGGGCGGCCGCGGCCTATCGTGGTGCGGCTGGCACGGCGCGCCACGCGCGACGACGTGCTGCGCGCGGCGCGGGTGCGACGTGGAGCCACCACCGCCGACCTGGGGCTGCCCGGGGAGCCGCGACGGTTCTACGTGAACGAGCGGCTCACCCGGCTGAACAGACAGCTGTTCCAGCAAGCCCGTGAACGAGCGAAAGCTGCCAACTGGCGATATGTCTGGACGCGGGAGGGACGAGTCTTCGTAAGGAAAGAGGACGGCAGTCGAGCCCAGAGAATTAAGAGGGAAACAGAGTTACATGATATTTTTAAATAATACTTTGTTTGGAATGTTTATAATCTACGTTTTTATTGTTTATTTGTTGTACATATGCGTGGTTTTAAATAATATTATGTTTATTTCGTCTAACATCTCTTTGCGATTTAATTTTAGTTGTATGTTTTACCCTTTGACGTCTGCCTACCTTTTGAACCGTAGTGATAATGTGTATTTTGTATATATGATAACAGTCACGGTCGTATCCTCCTGCGTAGCAATTTTATTTAAACAAACTGCATTAAAAATTTACTATCATATGACCCATAAAGCATTTAATTGGGTTTGTACATTCACGACCTATTTCTGCGGGCGGGATGACAGACGAACTCTGTTTTACAAAATATTTTTACATTCTTTAGAATTGGCTTTAATTAATAGCTCTATGTATACATACATATTATTATATATATTACGGATAATATTTACTTTATTTTATTATATAAAACTATATAATTATTATTCATACTTATGGCAAAACGTTTCTATTTCTATAGTATCAATCTTTTTTCTAATTTCCGATGATTAACTTTAAGCATATAACATTGGCACTATTTAATGCTGGTTCTCTTGGAACGGGGCACGATGAGCTTGTTTCTATTACCTTTGAATTGAAACCTGACATCTTGGCAGTGAACGAGACTTGGCTCCGTAAGGGAAGAGAAGATGTTGCGCCCACTTTACCGGGCTACCGGTTGCGACACATACCTCGACCTAGTAGCGTGCGGTCACGCGGGGGAGGGGTAGCTTTTTATATCAGGGAAGGATTAAATGTCCGCATTTGCCCACACCCGCCAGCGCCTACAGTGGAACAAATGTGGATCCGGCTCACTGTTAACAGTTGCCGTTTTTTAATAGGGACGGCTTATCGCCCACCGTGGCATAATGCCGATATATTTTTTGACGCCATCACGGATACTATAACATCTACAACGAACTATGACAAACTTGTATTACTTGGTGACTTTAATATAAATTTTGACGACAAAAAAGACAAAAACTATTCCATATTAACACATTTCTTACAGTCGATTAACTTGACACAAGTAGTACCTAAACCGACTCATTTCACTGATCATAGCGAGACTACGATTGACTTGATCTGTACTGACGCTCCAGTTCGTAACGTAGTTGTTCGTCATATTCCGGACCTTGGTCGTCATGCTTTTGTTACAATGGCACTAGACGTAAAAAAACCTAAACCTATACCAAAGACAATTATTTACAGACCAATAACTGATATAAACTTAGATGCTTTTAATGATGACGTGACAAAAATTCACTGGAACTCTATTACCCAAATGGATGATGTTAATGATATGTTGAGGGCATTTAATAACTTTATCACGTTTCTTTTTGATAAGCATGCACCTATCACTAAAGCTGTGATTAGAGAGGGTCCTAAACCATGGCTTACAGACAACGTAAGACTAATGATGCAACTCCGTAACGAAGCTCATGAAAAAAGCAAAAGAACTAAAGATGGTAAGCATAAACAGTATTACAAAGAGCTAAAACACCAAGTTACAGAAGCGATATATAATGAGAAAAAGGCCTTCTTTGAGCATTTTATCAACAACTGTGGTAGTGATACCCGCACGCTGTGGAAAACTTTAAAACGCACTATTCTGCCCACTAAGCGTACTGAGCTTCCGTCTCATTTTGACGATCCTGAAGAAATAAATCAACAATTTAGTACTATTCCTGGGGCACCTAACGCAAACTTGTCAGACCTGACTTATTTTGAGTTTCATAGACATGGTAACACTACTTTTACTTTACAAACAGTTTCACGAGACAATATTGCTAAACTAGTGACTAAAATTAAAACAAAAGCTAAGGGACAAGACGAAATTAATATTGACATGTTACTTTTAACCTTACCTGCCTCACTCGACGCATTGACTGCCATTGTTAACAGAAGCATTACAACCAGTAAGTTTCCCACAGATTGGAAAGTAGCAAAGATATCCCCTTTACCTAAAATTCCCAATCCTGTCCAAATTTCAGACCTGCGAGCAATCAGTATTCTTCCTTGCACGTCAAAGATAGTGGAACGGGTTGTGTGCGATCAGCTCACAAGGTTTCTGGAGGATAATGCCATTTTACCCGAGCTTCAATCAGGTTTCCGAAAAGGTCGGTCAACTGCATCTGCATTATTGGATGTAGTTGACAATATTTTAAATGACCGAAATGAAGGTAAAAGCACCTTACTAACGTTACTAGATTTCTCCAGAGCTTTTGAATGTTTGTGCAGGCCCCTTCTATTGTCCAAGATGGCATATTACGGATTTGATGCAGCGACTATTCGTTGGTTTGATAGTTACTTATCTGAAAGGTTCCAATTTGTAGAGCTCCGTGGGAGAAATGGCAGTATTCAAACATCATCAGCAAATAAATTACACAGAGGAGTACCACAGGGATCTATATTGGGTCCGATGTTGTTTATTTTATACACAGCTGATATAATTAACAGTATACATAAATGTCAGTACCATTTATACGCTGATGACCTTCAATTATACATTAGTAGGCTACCCGGTGAGGTGGTGGATGCTGTCAAAATTCTTAATGCGGAGCTTGAGAGAATTGTGGCCTGGTCGGAGAGGAACTGTCTAGTCCTGAATCCTAGCAAGTCCAAGTACCTAGTACTTGGAACTATGCATCAAATTCATAATACTTTAAAGGTTCTTCCGGCCAATGCTGTAGCTATCAGGGGTCACCCCATAGAAAGGGTTGTAGAAGCAAAGAACCTTGGTTTACTGATGGACGGGGAGCTTCGGTTCGAAAACCATGTTTTATCAGTGGTTAGTAATTGTTTCTACCGCCTTAAAGTCCTGTATAATATTCGCGATTACCTTAGTGTGGATTTGCGTGTTCACCTTTGTGAATCGTTGGTATTATCTAGGTTAAATTACTGTGATGTGGTCTATGGTAGTTGCATAATTGGCCGTTCTCAGAAATTGATACAGCGTGTGCAAAACGCATGTGCACGTTTTTGTTTTCGCATCCCGCCTCGTTCCCATGTCACTCCGTATTTGAACGACGCTAAATTATTGAAAATGCAGGCACGTAGGCAACTACATCTCGCAACTCTGCTTTTCGGTGTTATTCGACACGAATCTCCTGACTATTTGTATAAAAAATTGCAATGGTCTAAAAGTGGCTATCAATTTAAAGTCAGGGCGATTGTGCCAATGCATCGTTTGGTGGCTTTTCGAGGCAGTTTCAGATTCGCGGCGTCCAAATGCTGGAATGACCTCCCTCCACCAATTCGTAGTCTAACCAGTAAATTCACCTTCAAGCGAAAGCTTAAAAACCTTTTGCTACTTCAACAAAATCCTTTGGCTAATCCCCCACCCATTCTTCCTTATTAAATAGAAGTAGACAATCAATGGATCAAACAATTATATTAGTTTTCCCTTTGTAAATAAAGTATACGGATATATATGACTATTTGAAATGTCTTTGCTATTATCGTTTATTAATTTTTAGTTATGTGTCGTATGAAATTATCATTTCATTGTATTTTATTTATTTAATTTTTTCTATTTAACTTTTTGTCAATTTGTTTAAATATATCAATTTTGTATATTCATGTTTATGGTTCTGTTGATTTGTTTGATATTTTTATATATTTAAAATATATGCATGCATTATGTATATAATATTAATAGTTCGTGCATCACCTCTACTTGGCGGTGACTGAAAATCAGTGTTGTGAGGTATTAACTCACAACGAAAATGCTGAGTCATCTGCCAATTCATTGCTACGCAGGTAATGGCTATTCTTGTGACAGGTTCTTAATAATTTTATTAAGTCATCATATATTTTGGTTTGTTTTTATTTATGTTTGCTTTTTTCTTATTTTATAACTCATGTTTTATTTTGAGATTATTTTTTCTTATTATTTATTTTTGTTAACTTATATATATTTTTTTCTTTTGTTGTAAAAGCAACCTTAATATTATTTTGTTGTTATGTTTCATGTATTGTTTACTCAAGCTTAGCAATGAATAAATGTTTTTCTTTCTTTCTTTCTTTCTTTCTCCTCATAATCCGACAAGAAAGCACAATTTCACAAAATCTCCGAAAAACGGTTCACCTAATCAGCTCTGAAAGTACTTTTAACTTTGAGCATTGAGAACAAACTCTGTGATTCCGACTTACACAATACGATTTGTAGTTAAAAAGAAGAAAAATCCTAACTGAACTGTTCCGTACTGGAACAAATTAGTTTATAATTTTCTTTATTAGGTGTGCACAAGACAACAAAACATAGTTTACATACTTTTTAATTCACGTTAGAAATAGATTTATTTCATGTGGCTTATTTTCTCTAACACTACCTCGTTGATGCGGGAAACTGGCAACATTGACGTCTGACGTCTTACAACTACATCCGTTTCCGCAAGTTAGTCTCTCTTTCTCAACACGCCGATGTGAATGCACACGTTCGTATAAAAGTTACCAAATAAATTCCGAATCAAGTCTATTTCCCCAACAAAGTGATGAAAAAGGACTGAACCACATTTATCTATGGACCTATGGTGAAAAGTGTAAGCCTGTGCTGTGATTCATCAATAAACTCTCGAGAGTTCGAACGCCACCCCTGCCAGCCACGTGCCTGGTAAGTGTTTAAAGTTTAAATAAGTCACTCGCGGCTACATAAATTATTTTGATCCTATCGAACCGGATCCGATTTCATCTTTTGTTTTGTTGTCTTGTGTTGTGCAGTACTACGTACTCAGTAATTTCAAATTCATTTCAATCGTTTGAGTCGCCATCTTTGTTACGCAAAATGGCCGAGAACGATCATGTTTGTGAACAAGACATATTCGAAAGGGACTTGATTCTCGAAGAACTTAGGCGTACATTACAGTTTGCAACTACCGATGAGCAGCAATTTCGTTCGCGAACTATAGACATTTCAGCTCATCAGAGAAAGTTTACGAAAGTCCAGTGTAAAATAGAAAAAATATTGTTTAAACATAAGTGCTTTGATAAAGATGAACAAATAACTATTCGGAATGAATTTAACGATTTGTATTATGGCATCTTAGCTCATCTTAACGACCTTAAGCAAAAGGAGGAACGTGTCCGTCGCTCAAGTCGTATTTTTCTTTCATCGTCTGAGGCTCCTCAGCAGTGTCATCACAGTAAAACTTTGCCTACTTTACCATTGCCCTCGTTTAGTGGCGATCCTACGGATTGGCCATCATACATTGATTTATTTAAGTCGTTAGTGCATAGCAACAGTGCCTACACGGATGCCGAGAAGCTTAGGTACTTAATACTTACTGTAAAGAACGAACCTTTTAATCTTATAAAATCCTTGCCGATTTCCGAAGATAATTACGCCATCGCTTTAGAAATATTAATTTCTCGTTATGAAAATAAGCGAGTCATCGCGTCAAAACATCTCGATCGAATTCTCGACATCGAAAATTGCAGTGATAAATCGGTTCATAGCCTGCGTCGGCTACTTAACGTCTACCAAGAAAATATTAAGGCACTTGAAGCTATGCAGTTTCCCGTGGGCCAATGGAATTTCATACTTTTAAACATTTTACTACGTAAAATTCCAGTTGGTACTAGGAAGTGTTTTGAAAGATCGCTAGTGAAACCATCTTCTATTCCCGATGTAAACACATTGATCACATTTCTTGAAAAAGAAATTTCCGCTGACGAAATCATAAACATTTCCGTTGGTGGGCAGTCCATTTCACAACAAAATACAAAAGTGGGTAGTTCGCTATCAAGCCGCACTATCACGCAGCAGCGATCATTCAATGCATTAGCTGCAAACAATGTCGGCCTTCCTACTCGTCAAACAGACGAAAATCAACGTAGTTACAACGTAATTAAGAAGCAAACTTGTATATGCTGTGAAGCTCAACATTCGTTGACAAAATGTTCGAAGTTTTTAAATCTTACACCTCACGCGAGGTACAATTTAATTCAAAATAAAAGTATTTGTTATAATTGTTTAAATGTAGGTCACAATGTTATCAATTGCAAATCGAGTTATGTGTGTCGCTCGTGTCACAAAAGGCATCATAGTTTAATTCATTTTTCTAATCAAGCCTCGCCGGTAGTCAGTGACTCCGCTGTTATCACCCTCCCCCCTGCCAAGGTAGACCCAGTACCACCAACTCAGTCCGAGTCGAATTCTGTTCATAATAATTGCGCTTCGAATTCCAATGCTCCTTCTATGCGAACTAGCACGGTGCTACTATCGACCGCGCTCATCGATGTATGTGTTGGCTCATCTATACTATCGACCGTTAGGTGTGTTGTGGACTCGGGAAGCCAGGCTTCCTTTATAACTGAGTCGTGCGCGCAAAGGTTAGGTTTAAATCGTAAGAAAATAAACATTCCAGTATATGGTATTGGTGATAGCGAACCAGTTAAACCAAAGGGTGTAATTTCGTGTTTAGTCAAACCCAAGGGTAAACAAAACCCTATAATTCAAGTAGAAGCTTTAATTCTACCAAAGTTGATGTCTCACATGCCGAGCGTACCACTTCCCCAGAAAGGGTGGACACATTTAACCAATTTGACCTTAGCTGACCCCGATTTTCGTACTCCACAACCCGTGGAAATGTTGTTAGGAGCGGATATACTATCCCATGTGTTATTAGGTAATATCGTTTCCGGTTTGCCTGGTTCTCCGATCGCTGTAAACAGTGTATTCGGTTATTTATTATTGGGTAAATTAAACTTAGATCCCGTGGTTTCGACTCCACCCCATGTGTGTTTTAGCTCATTCGACAATGACAATTTGCAAAGGTTCTGGGAGCTGGAGTCCCTTCCTGAGAAACGGAGTTACACTCCAGATGAAGAGTTATGTGAATCCCTTTTTCAAAGGACGCATACTCGCGATGGTATTACCGGCCGCTACGTCGTTTCTCTTCCGTTTAAACCCGATGCTCCGCCCCTCGGCGAGTCGCGGCAGACAGCCCTCGCGAGGCTTCATAAGCTCGAGTATAGGCTCGAACGTAATCCAACCCTCAAACGTGACTACCACGCGTGTATCCAAGAATATTTAGATTTAAACCACATGGAGCCCGTGACTAGTGATGCCGCCCTGGGCGCACACTATTATATTCCGCACCACTGCGTGGTTAAAGAGTCCAGTGAGACCACACGTACCCGCGTAGTATTTGATGCAGGGTGTAAATCATCCAACGGAGTATCCCTGAATCAAGTGCTACTCACTGGACCCAAGCTTCATCCCGACATTGTGGATATCCTTCTTAGGTTTCGTATTCATCTCATAGGGTTCACATCAGATTGTAAACAAATGTATAGAAATATAGGTATGTGTAAAGATCATCTGGATTACCAACGTATCCTCTGGCGGAGTTCACCTGCGGAACCTGTACAGGATTTTCGTCTTCGTACAGTCACCTTCGGAGTTAGCTCGCCCCCGTTCCTCGCTCTGCGTACTATTCAACAGTTAGCTCATGATGAAAGTCACCGGTTCCCGTTGGCTGCACCTGTACTCTTGGAATCTATATTTGTAGATGACGTGGTCGCGGGGGCCAATTCCGAGTCCGATGCCCTAGCGTTACAGCGTGAGCTTATTGGTATTTGCTCCTCGGCTGGGTTTGAATTAAGAAAGTGGCACAGCAACTCGCCGGCGATACTTGCCGCGGTTGAGTCGTCATCTCCTCATGGTGGGCGGCAGGAAACCGTCTCCGTTGCGCATCTCGAGAAGGATATACACACTAAAGTCCTAGGGTTACATTGGGATCCGCGAACTGATTGTTTTAAGTTTAATGTTCAGGTCAATTCTGAAAAATACACTAAACGGGCAATCCTTTCTGAAATAGCTAGGATTTACGATCCGCTAGGATTTTTGTCCCCTCTGACCTTATACGCAAAACATTTAATTCAATTGCTATGGGTAGCTAATATTGGTTGGGACGAAACCCCACCTATTGATATTATTAATTCATGGAGACTTTTTATTCAAGAGCTACCGATAATAAAATGTATTTCTTTTCCGCGTCACATTTTAGATAATACTTGTACCGTACAGGTGCATGGATTCGCTGACGCGAGTGAAACCGCGTATGCCGGTTGTGTTTATATTCGCTTAACAAGTAGTGACGGAGAAATTCGTACTTACCTCGTTATAGCTAAAACTCGTGTGGCCCCTTTACGGGTTCGTCTAACAATACCCCGCCTCGAATTAATGGCTGCCTTATTATTATCAAAATTAATAGACAAAGTTCTTTCAATCTACGGCAATCGGGTCGATATGGATAACGTGTATGCATGGTCTGATGCGTCGATCGTGCTAGCTTGGTTACACCAACCACCTCATACTTGGAAGACCTTCGTCTCCAACCGCACCAGTGATATCTTGTCTGTTGTGCCCGCATCTCGTTGGCGCCATGTCCGTTCTGCTGACAACCCCGCGGACGTGGCCTCGCGCGGTGCACTGCCCCACGCGCTACGCGCACACCCCCTGTGGTATCACGGACCAGCTTGGTTACAACGACCTTCTCATGCATGGCCGTCCTTCAATGAACAATTTGATACCAATGAAGAGAAGCGTATTGTTTCATCAAACGCGTCTACGACGATTAATACAGATATTGAGATTATACAGCGTTATTCTTCGCTAGGTAAATTAGTACGAATCACCGCTTGGATAATTCGTTTCTACAAAAAATGCAAACATTTAACTAACCACCACTCAGATTATATAACGGTTCCAGAATATAATGAATCCTTGAAAAAACTCGTTCTTTTAGTGCAACAATCGGTTTTTACCGAAGATATAAATAAGATTTCAAAAGGGAATTTGCCTTCTCAATCATTAAGGCGTATTACACCATTTCTTCATAGTGACGGTTTGTTACGAGTCGGTGGTAGGATTCATAAGTCACTCTTATCTTATGATAGTAAACATCAAATGATTTTACCAAAGAAACATACATTAACTAACCTAATCATAGATGATGCTCATGTGTGTTATCTACATGCCGGACCTCAGACCGTTCAGTACCTGCTCTCGCAAAAGTACTGGATAATCTCGTGTCGCGATATCGTGCGGCAACGTATACATCGCTGCGTTCGTTGCTTCAGCGCGCGTCCGACACCAGTGCAACCGCGCATGGGACCTCTCCCCGCTACTCGTCTGCGGCCCGCGCGACCATTTATTAAAACAGCTGTAGATTATGCCGGCCCTTTCTTTGTTCGCGCCAATAAGGTGCGTAATGCCAAAGTTATAAAATGTTACGTTTCAGTATTTGTTTGCATGAGTGTCAAAGCTATTCATCTCGAAATCGTTTCCGAGCTTTCCACTGAAGGTTTTCTTGCTGCGTTACGACGTTTCACTTCCCGTCGTGGATTATGTACCGATATATTTTCCGACTGTGGTACAAACTTTGTGGGTTGTGACAAATACTTGAAAGAGCTTTATGCCTTTTTAGGTAATGATTCAGTTCAAAGAAATTTACAAAAGGAAACTCTTCAACAGTGTATAACTTGGCATTTCCAACCAAGCCATGCAAGCCATTTCGGGGGTCTTTTTGAAGCTGGGGTGAAAAGTTTTAAGCACCACTTACGTAGAGTACTTGGAACTCGTACCCAAACGTACGATGAAATGCACACACTTCTGTGTCAAATCGAAGCGGTTCTTAATTCGCGTCCTCTGTCCGTGATGAGTTCGTCAGCTTCAGATCCGCTTCCCCTCACACCCTCTCATTTCTTGATAGGTGAACCGCTTACGGCCCTACCCGACGTTTCCTTGGTAGACGTTAATCCTAACAGACTTACGCGCTGGCGATGGGTTCAGCAATCCGTCCAACATTTCTGGAAGCGATGGAGTAGGGAATATCTTCACGAAATTCAACAAAGTCAAAAGTGGCTTCAAGACCGAGGCCCTTCTATTAGTGAAGGCACTGTTGTTATTGTACGCGACGACCACCTGCCGCCGCTGCAGTGGAAGCTGGCTCGCGTGCACGCGCTCCATCCCGGGACTGACAACGTCACCCGTGTGGTTACGCTCAAAATGAATAACAAATTTTTTAAGCGGCCAGTGGTTAAACTGTGTCCGCTACCTATTGAATAGAGTACTTTATACATATTTAAATCATAGTCATAGGTTAGGTTATATTTTCTTTTATTTTGTTAAAAGTTATATACTTTTAAGGTGAGCGGGTTTATGTTCCGTACTGGAACAAATTAGTTTCTCCTCATAATCCGACAAGAAAGCACAATTTCACAAAATCTCCGAAAAACGGTTCACCTAATCAGCTCTGAAAGTACTTTTAACTTTGAGCATTGAGAACAAACTCTGTGATTCCGACTTACACAATACGATTTGTAGTTAAAAAGAAGAAAAATCCTAACTGAACTGTTCCGTACTGGAACAAATTAGTTTATAATTTTCTTTATTAGGTGTGCACAAGACAACAAAACATAGTTTACATACTTTTTAATTCACGTTAGAAATAGATTTATTTCATGTGGCTTATTTTCTCTAACACTACCTCGTTGATGCGGGAAACTGGCAACATTGACGTCTGACGTCTTACAACTACATCCGTTTCCGCAAGTTAGTCTCTCTTTCTCAACACGCCGATGTGAATGCACACGTTCGTATAAAAGTTACCAAATAAATTCCGAATCAAGTCTATTTCCCCAACAAAGTGATGAAAAAGGACTGAACCACATTTATCTATGGACCTATGGTGAAAAGTGTAAGCCTGTGCTGTGATTCATCAATAAACTCTCGAGAGTTCGAACGCCACCCCTGCCAGCCACGTGCCTGGTAAGTGTTTAAAGTTTAAATAAGTCACTCGCGGCTACATGAACTCTGTGGACTGTGTAAAGTCGGCCACTGCAACTATCCTATAAAACTTTCTACTGTTTCTACGAAGTTCAGCTTAGATTTTATTTCCTTTTATTTATTTGGTTTTGCATCGGATATACATACGTTCTATTATTCGTATTCTCGTAGTGAGCTTGTTTGATTTCCATTACACTCCTATGCTATTTCCGGTTTTGTCAGGATGGTAAAAAAGTGGCGATCGATAATTTCTGCCTTCCCTAAATGGAAATTAACACCTCGAGTATATGTATACATACATACATACATAAATATTCTGACGCCGTTAGTTCCCATTGGGGTAGGCAGAGACTATCGATCGCCACTTTGTAAGATCCTGGCAAACCTCTCTTGATTCGTTTATATCCATCAATCTTTTCATACATGCTCTTTTATTCTTCGTACTTCGGACACCTGCCTTTTTGATACCATTTTCTATTTGATCTAAATGTGTCCTCCGAGGTCGTCCTCTACTAACATTACCTTCCACATTGGCTCTATAGATCTCTTTCACCACTTTACTGTCATCCATCCTCTCTATGTGCCCAAACCATCTCAACATTCCTTTTTCTATCTTTCTTACAATATTATATTTTACACCACACCTTTCACGAATCCCATCATTCCTCACCCGATCACATAACCTTACATTACACACTTTTCTGAGGGATCTCATTTCTACTGCATTCACTCTACTTTCATGCTTCTTCTGCCACACCCAACATTCACTGCCATACATAAGCGTAGGAACGAGGACAGCATCATGCACATCCATTCGGGCCTTTTCAGACACCGACTGCCTAGACATTAGACTATCCAGTGCTCCATTTACCGCATTACCCTTTTTCACTCTTCTCTCGATATCTTCATCACACTTTCCATCCCTAGTAAACAAACTTCCCAAATATACAATACAAAGAGTATATGTATGTATGTGATTTTTTATAGTATATTTAAATTTGGGCTTAAAATTACACTAAAATGTTTTCAATATTTAATTTAACTTTAGTTATTTTATCTTATGCTCAATTTACGTCCGGTTCTGCGGTTTTTAGAAGTTGCATAAACTATATAACGTTACGCTAAATGGCGTAGAGGTAGATCAGTGTTTGTTCAGAACACTCAGATTAGTGCGGGCGAAAGCGCGGCGCGCGGGGCAGCTCATGGAGTGACTAAGCCACAACTTAAGATTAGCTAACAACGAGCGCATCGCAACCGCGTAGATTATAGTTTCCATATTTCTTGTAATTACAGTCAAGTCTCTTTCATTTGGTGTCGAAATTCCGTATTCCTATCATCGAATAGCGCCAACAGTGTTCTAATATGTCATAGCAGTCAGAATACTACCTCTTAAAATCAGACATTAGTGCGAAGTTGGACCGGGAACCAATGAATTATTATTTAGCAATACTATAAAAATTGTAATTGAAATAAAAATAAATAACTAAAATTACCTTTACTATAACTAAACATCGAAAAAAGAAGGTTGGTAAGCACCAACTGTAACTCAATTTATAAATCAAGGCCCATAAATTCATCTTCAATAACGCGGTAAAAACAGCAAAATGAGCTTCGTATTCAATTGATTACAGAAACATTCTCAAACAAACTCAATGTATAGAAACGTATGTTCATTCCAATAAAACCGGTATCTGAATCTCAATCTATCTGTTAGAATGATGAGCAATGAGTTGGCAGAGATACTAATACTTCTGAAACTCACGTGACATTGTCACCTGGTGTTCAGAGTATGCACGTTTTCCTTTACAGTGTAATCACGTGTTACAGTGTACAGTGTAGTCACGGCAGGCCTATCGCTGTTTTGAACGAATACACTGTCACATGACTAAGTACAGCTCAGCCATGTGGGTTTCTTCACTATGTTTTCCCTCACCGTTAGCAACCATGATAAATTAATAACACATATGACTTTTAGAACAGACTAATTGGTGTAGGCCCTACCCGGGTTATGAACCCTCATCTTCTGCACGATTAGCGGTATTCTATCCACTGAGTTATCACGTATTTATTCTTTATTTATTAGTAATAATCCCCACATGAGGTTTTCATGAACAAAAAGATTTAAATTATGTGATACTTACGCGTTTTCAACATTTGCATTCTATATGAAAAGATGGACAAATGGCCTTCCGAATTAGTTAAAATTCGGAGGTAGAAAACGCAAACACTACTTAAACGTGTAAAAGAAATAAAGGATAGAAGAATTTCGCGCTGGCAGTCATTGACACGGTGGCTCAATTGGCAGAGCGCCGGGGCGTATACCCGAGGTCGCGGGTTCGATTCCCGCCTGTGTCGAAATTTTTCTTTCCTTTATTTATTCTTTATTTATTAGTAATAATCCCCACATGAGGTTTTCATGAACAAAAAGATTTAAATTATCACGGTTGCTTAAATTACTGCATAGTTGTAATAAAAATAAAAAAATAACTAAAATTAAATTTGCTTTAACTAAACATAAAAAAAGGTTTATAAGCATAACCTGTAACTCAATTTATAAATCGAGGCCCATAAATTCATCTTCAATAACGCGGTGAAAACAGCAAAATGTGCTTCGAATTCAATTGACAACAGAAACATTCTCAAACAAACTCAATGAATAGAGACGTATGTTCATTCCAATAAAACCGGTATCTGAATCTCAATCTATCCGTAGAATGATGTGCACAAATAGATATTGATGTGTTGGGTTCGATAGGAAATGAAATGTTAGTGTATCTTCTTGGCGAAATTCCTGTATTCAATTTGATACGGTTACTACGAAACCACTCTTTATTACATTACTTTGCTGATGTTATCATAAATGATCGAAAATAGAACGACATTTAGTAAATAATTTTGCCGCAGAATTTCATGTTTGTTAAGAAATAAATATTTTCTGTGTAGTGTCGGTTTAGAATATCACTACCCCATTTCTTACGGTGGGTGTACGTAAGAGGCGACTAACGGTATTGGGGCTGTTGGGTATTTGTTAAAAAGATATTCGTGTCATTACAGTGTCAGTGTAGTACAAACCGTTGTTTCATTTGCACCGTTGTTCCCTACCCTTCTGAATACGTAACAGTGGCGACGATCGAGCTCACATCAAAATGGCTACCTCTGTGTCTTTCGGTCTTTTATCAACATTTGACCACACTTGTCAGGATTGGGAGACTTATAAAAACCGCTTAAATCAGTGGTTAATAGCAAATGACGTCAACGGTGAGACAGACAAAGCTGGCATCAAACGGCGGGCGGTTCTTCTTAGCGCATTCTCAGAATCGTCATACAAACTAGCCAGTGATTTGGTTCTGCCATCGAAACTTGAAGAACTAAGTTATGAAGCGATAGTAGCAGTTTTGAACGCACATTTCTCACCAAAACGATGTGTATTTGCAGAGCGATCACGTTTTTACGCAGCAACACAAAGGTTAGGTGAAGGTCACGCTCAATGGGCAGTGAGATTGAGAGGATTAGCGGCACATTGTGGCTTCAAGAATCTAGAAGAATCCTTGCTAGACCGGTTCGTAATGGGAATGGCAGCCGGGCATGAGCGCGATAAATTATTTGTGCAAGAAATCACTGAATTATCATTAGCTAAGGCGGTTGATATGGCGGAGAGCATTCGTTGCGCTCGAGAGGGCGCGATGGTGTCTGCGGGTCGTGGACAGTCATCGGCTGAGGCGGCGAATATGATTCTGAACGTCTCCACCAAAGATCAATTAAGTGCTAAGTGTTCGGTATGTGGCTACCGGAGCCATACGTCGGCTCAGTGTCGTTTTAGTTCATACAAATGTAAAAAGTGCAATAAAAAAGGACATTTACAAAAAATGTGTAAAGTTAAAAAAATCGACGAATGTACGGTAGGCGATTGTGACGGTGAGTCTTTTTATAATATTCGTTGTAACGGTAATAGTCCTATGATTGAAAATGTGTCGGTTAACGGTATTAATTTGTGTTTTGAAATCGACAGCGGATCAGCTGTAACAGTGATTTCAGAGAAACTTTACATTAATTATTTTTCAAACGTGCCATTGTCAACTAGCAATAAAAAACTGGTTAGTTATACGGGCTCCATTATCACGACGCTTGGGTGTGTGCGTTTAGGTTTCACGTATAGCGGATGTTCACACTCATTAGATGTATTTGTCGTCCGTGGCGTAGGCCCTCCCTTGTTAGGGCGAAATTTTATATCTACCTTTAAATTAGAATTTACTAAAGTTAATTATTGTGATAGCTTTGACATTGGTTCCGAGTTAAGTAAAAAATTTACCAAAGTTTTTTCTGAAAAGTTAGGTTGTTTTAATAAATACGAAGTATCTTTGGTTTTAAAACCAGACGCAATACCTAAGTTTTGTAAAGCGCGACCCGTACCCTTCGCTTTGAAAGAAAAAGTCAATAAAGAATTAGATCGTCTGTTAGAATTAGGAATAATCGAACCAGTGGATTACTCTGATTATGCATCGCCTATAGTTAGTGTTCTCAAGCCTAGCGGGGAAGTTCGTATTTGTGCTGATTATTCGGTTACAATAAATAATCAGTTAATAGTAGAAAAGTATCCTCTGCCGACGGTAAATGATTTGTTTACTAAATTGCACGGGGGGGAGCAGTTTTCGAAGCTGGACCTCAGGTTGGCCTACAATCAGTGTTTATTGTCAAACGATGATCAAACTCAGTTAATTACTTGCATAAATACTCATAGAGGGCTGTTTAAGTATAAAAGACTCATCTTTGGTCTTTCTAGTGCACCCGCCATATTCCAAAAAGTCATGCATACAATTGTTGGGAACATGGAGGGGGTACTGTGTTTTTTAGATGACATCCTAGTGACTGGGAAGAATAGGGAAGAGCATATGCATAGGTTAGAATTAGTACTTCACAAATTACAAGATGCCGGGCTAACATTAAAGAAAGATAAGTGCGAATTTTTTAAAAATGAAGTAACATATTTGGGTTACGTCATCGATAAGAATGGTATACGGAAATCGACAGAAAAAGTTAGAGCTATTTTAGAGGCACCTATTCCGAGTAATATAAACCAACTGCAATCTTTTCTGGGTTTAATAAATTATTACAGGAATTTTGTTCCCAACGCATCCAGTTTATTGCATCCTCTTTATAAACTGTTAAATAAAGGGGTGAGTTGGGAGTGGGCCAGCGAACAACAGTCAGCTTTTGAATGTATTAAAAATATATTGTCATCCGAAAGTGTTCTAGCTCATTTCGATCATAACGCTAAAATAATTTTAACAGTTGACGCATCTCCGAATGGGTTGGGGGCAATTTTATCACAAGTAGGTGCCGATAATGTGGAACGTCCCGTGTGTTATGCATCTCGGTCACTTTTAGCAGCGGAAAAAAATTATTCGCAAATTCAAAAAGAAGCTACGGCCATTGTTTTCGGTGTTAAAAGGTTCCATCAGTATCTATACGGCAGATCGGTACCTTTCATACTAAGAACTGATCATAAACCTCTAATATCTATTTTTGGACCACACAAAGGGATCCCTGAAGTCACAGCTAACCGATTGCAGCGGTATGCAATCTTTCTAGCCGCATATAATTACAAGATTGAATATATACGTAGTTGTGATAACAGTGCGGATTATTTATCTCGGTCTTCACTACCTGCGCTTAACGAGGTCAAGGTTAGGGACAGTGAGCAAGCAGTGTATGAGGAGCGAGCCGCTTACGTAAATTTTATTACAGAGGGGGATATGCCAATTAACTTATCGGACATTAAAAAAGCCACTTCCTTAGATGTTTCCTTACAGAGAGTTATTGAATACGTTAATAACGGATGGCCAAGAAAAGTTCACGATAGTTCAATTAAGCCATTTTTCCTATGTCGCTATCAGTTAACATTGGAAAATGGAATTTTGATGCGAGGACATAAGGTGGTGATTCCATGTTCATTACGTGAGAAAGTTGTAAGTGAGTTGCATAAGTCTCATTTCGGGGTAGTGAAAATGAAGGCGGAGGCGCGGGGCCGCGTTTGGTTCCCGGGCGTGGACGCCGCGCTGGAGCGGGTGGCGGCCGAGTGTGCAGTCTGCGCGCAGCTCCGACCTTCGCCGCCGCGAGCTCCTTTAGTTCATTGGCCGCTAGCACGCTACCCTTTCCAACGGATTCATATTGATTTTTTAGGCCCATTTAATGGAAGAAATTATTTAGTAATTGTTGATGCGTTTTCAAAATGGGTAGAGTGTTTCAGTATGAACTCAACATCATCTGACTCAGCACTTAATAAATTAATTGAGGTCATTTCGCGCAACGGAATTCCACAGTCAATTGTTAGTGACAATGGCACGGCATTTTCTTCAGAAAGGTTCAGTAGTTTTTGTAAATTAAATGGTATTAATCATTTATTTTCACCTGTGTATCACCCCTCGAGTAATGGGCAGGCTGAAAGTTTTGTAAAAATTGTAAAAAAAGGATTAAAAACAATTATTTTAGATTCTAAAAACTCAAATAATTTGGATATTAAATTATGCAAATTTCTATTTGACTATAGAAACTCGACGCATAGTTTGACGGGCAAATCACCGTCAGAGCTACTTTTCGGTCGTAAATTAAGATGTCGGTTAGATCTGTTAAATCCGCTGTATGACCCACTCGTACCGTCGCAGTCGCATACCGTTACAAACACTCAAGTGATAACTGACAAACAATGTTCACAGAGTAGGTATTTTGGTGGTACTGTAAGACCCGACTTCACACCCGGCGAAAATGTAATTATTAAAAAATTTGTTAACAAAAATAAATTTCAATGGCTAAAAGGGACAATCATTAGAGCAAAAGGCACCATCATGTACGAAGTGTTTATACCGGAAACAAACTGTTCTGTTGTGAGACATAAAAACCAAATTTGGAAATCAGTGGAGCCGACAATATTTCCAAGTGAAGAGGCTTTTCCATCCTGGGATTTAGATGTAATACCAGACTTGAAAAGCACAACTCCGGGCGATTGCGCCGAGACGACGACGGAGTGTCAGTCTGGAGAGGGAGAGGAGGTATCGCGGAGCAGCGAGGCTTCGGAACCGACGGAGTCACTGGTGCTGCTGGCACCGTCGGACCCAACGTCCACCGACACACTATCACGTCCACCCGATCCAATAACGAATACAGTCCGGAATGAGGATAATCTATCGGTTACAACAGAAAGATGTCTTCGAAATAAAAAAGTTGTAAATTATAAACCTTTTCTGTAATATTGTATTGTCTTGAAACTAGTAAGGGAGGGATTGTTGGGTATTTGTTAAAAAGATATTCGTGTCATTACAGTGTCAGTGTAGTACAAACCGTTGTTTCATTTGCACCGTTGTTCCCTACCCTTCTGAATACGTAACAGGGGCTTTTGAGCCTTTATTCCACCATCTTTTCCCCACTCAACTTCCAAAAGTGGCTGCGGAATTCCTAATTCCCTAGCTCTGGCTACCCCTTCAAGGGATTCACGGTATTGGGGTTACTAAAGGATTTTTGGGCGATGCGGTTGGAGACCCATCACCAACATTCTTTATTTTACCATCTCTTCCCCATTCCACTTTCCAAAAGTGGCTGAGGAATCTATAATTCCTTAGCTCTGGCTACCCCTTCTAGGGATTTATAGCCGTGAGTATGATATATGTATTATTGGCTTTTATTCAGATCTAAGGGAGTTGGTAGCTAAATCAAAGATGGTAATCTATTTAAAATTATATTATAAAATTAAAAATCAATAAATTGCTTAGCTCCACTATTTTTTCTGTTGACGTCTTATTTTGTTAGCCGTTTACTATGCCAATCGACCATGGAGTACACAATCATCCTCTCCATTCTTGACCATCTCTCGATCGTGGCGCCGGTGCCTCTCGATCGTGGCGCCGGTGCCGCCACTTCACCAATCGGATAACTAACTAAAGGAAGATACAACAAGCCTACTATTGACATTTATTATTTTCGAGAGATGATTAAGCATGGATTTATAAATAATTTAGTAGTAATATCACACTGTTTCTTCGTGAACGGGGCTGATGCGGGATGAGAAATCAAAGAGGGCGTGCTGTTCAGTCGAATGTATTTTTAGAAGTGACAATCAAAGATAGATATAATCAATCATAGACAAATTATTCAAATTATTTTTAAGAACGTGTAAACAGAATATAATTATAAGCAACCTCATTATACGACGTCAGCCATGCTGACACACACATTATATTTTTATATAATAATAAGCAATTACAACAAAGGCTTACAGTATATATGTATGTATGTATAAATATTTTTATATTTCCACTTTTTATTAAAACTAAAATAAGGAAGAAAGAAAGAAAACTATTATTCATAATCATAACATAATATTAACTGGATAAAATATGTAAATGATACCGATGATATTTTGAATCTATGAAGAAAACCAGAAAAATATTACAGTAAGTATGATCAAAATCTTAAAAAAATGTTCCAAAAGGTTCGTAATATTTCGGCAATATTGTTAATAGTTGAAAGATTTCTACGAAATTGATATTAATACAATTCACTTTATCACAAACGATACACTCTTTTTAAGACATCTTCATTCCTGCTAAAAGCTCGGAACGGAACCCGACATGTCATGTAAAAGCGACCAGTATTTTTCTGGATTAATCCAATCTTTGGGTGGCATTCTTCCTGCAAAGGTCTATTTGCTTCGACATCCACAGCCATCCATTTGTACGTACTATTCAATTAATCAATCCGAGAGCTCTATAGGAATTTCACTTGGCGTATTTTTATTCCCTTACCTTGAGTTTGCGGTCATCGATTGATTAGAATAATTAAGATCTCCTGCTAGTTAATTTGGTTTATTTTATTTCTTTGTAGCCAGGTTTTATTGTGTTTTCGTTTAGATAAAAAAGTAAAACTATGCATGGTAATTTTATCGATGTATAACGTACAAGGCAGCAATGACGAAGTGATTTATCCAAATCAAGTTCATCGTATTTTACCTCAATTCTACATTATTTAAAAAAAATATAGTGTTAATGTGAAATAGCGTGCGGCGCTCTTTGCCATATTTTGAGCCTATCATACATACATACATACATATACTCACGGCTATGAATCCCTTGAAGGGGTAACCAGAGCTAGGGAATCAGAAATTCCTCAGCCACTTTTGGAAGTTGCGTGGGGAAAAGATGGTGAAATAAAGGTTTTTGGTGATGGGTCTCCAACCGCATCGCCCAAAAATTCCTTAAAAGCCCCAATACCGTTAGTCGCCTCTTACGTACACCCACCGGAAGAAATGGGGTAGTATTATTCTAAGCCGACACTACACGGCAAGCCTATCGACTAGTATTTATTGTTTATTACCATTTTCAGCACATATTAGGAATTATTTTTCTGTTTTTGTCACAAGTGCTTAAAAAGCGTTTTTTTTTAAACTATTTTTGGCACAAAAATATCAGTAATCCTAAACTGTTGTTGCATACAAGTATACAAACACCGCTTAGAGTGGAGTCATCCTAAAATGATTTGAAAAATAATACAGAGCCAATTGTAGATTTAGGTTTTGATTCGATTAAAATCAATCTTATTTGTCGTATATCATAGTATTGATATAACTAGGAGGCTACCAGATTTGTAAATTAATTGGATCAACATATACATATACTCACAGCTATAAATCCCTAGAAGGGGTAGCCAGAGCTAAGGAATTCGACATTCCTCAGCCACGTTTGGAAAGTTGAGTGGGGATAAGATGGTAAAATAAAGGTTGTTGGTGATGGTTCTCCAACCGCATCGCCCAAAAATCCCTTAAAAGCCTCAATACCGTTAGTCGCCTCTTACGTTCACCCACCGGAAGAAACGGGGTAGTGTTATTCTAAGCCGACACTACACAAAATTGGATCAAATGTAACTGATATCCATGCATATCGGTCTAATGTGTGTGTGTGTTAATCTGTTTGTTTAAAGTAAATGTAACGACATAATTCCGTCACAGTGTTGGCAGAGCTTCTATGTAACTCTAAGTACTAACAACTCTGATAGCTCAGTGGTGAGATCAACCGCATATCAAGCCGGGAGGCGTTGGTTCAAGTGCCCCCTTTAAGGATATTCGGCGAGTACGTTTAATTTGAATTTTGAGTCTAAATAATTATGACTTTAGTAATATTTATTTTAAAAGCATAAATTCTTCGCTTTTTATTTTCATTCTTTCAATATAATTACTATTTTTGCAAGGTAAAGAAGGGTTAGTGAGTGCTATATAATGGAGCCTATATCTAATAATTCTTCCTTATAAATCTGCATGACATCATACAGCAAAAACCTTTCATCCACTTTTATCAGGAGTAGTATAACAACAACTCAATCTGAAAAGAGTACTCTTTTACGACTTCGTGTGCCAAAGTAAGAAATTCTGAAATGCAGGTACACACATTGAGAGTTCAATAACTTGAAAAGTATAGTCCATAAGCATAAAGGGCGTCTATGCATAAAGGACAGTCTTTCAGCTGAGAAAAAACGCAGACCATTGCAAACGCCGAAGTAAAGTAAGTTTTATGGTACAGAATTCCCAAAAAAGTTTTGAATGGCAAATATTACGTTTATTACAACTAAGAAATAATGTAAATAAAAGAACTTAAAATACATACATAAATGATGAATTTCAATATAAATCCTTGCCAAATAATACTTTAGAATTCATGAAAACTAGAAATTTTAATTTACGTTAATGACTACATTTACTATAACGTAAAATTACCTAGTAGTGTGTGTGCTGGGTAGAGTCAGTTTATAATATCACCAACCCATTTCTACTAGCAGTAAAATAGATACTTTTAAAAGATACTTACTTAAAGATGCTTTTGGCCTTCCCTTAGTTAATAACTTACTAAAATATTAATTGTTCAACGTATATTATAATTAGTGCAAAAGTTGAAAAGAAAAATCTTTATTTCAGACAAATGCAGTCCATACAAAATAATACAAACTAGTGTTAGTAAAGATTAACTTAAAAAACTATGTTAGAAGATAAAATCATGATAAAAACATATTAGAGGCGCTGCAATAACGTGAGAACCCTAACATCACCCTGAACGCATTGTTGTACTGGACCCTAAGGGCGCTGAAAGCCCTCTGCGTGTATCTCACCCACAAGCTGCATGTATAAAAAGATGTACAATTGGCCTTAAATAATGTAATTTTTACATCATCAGTACAACGAGCAAACCTGCGAGCAAGTATATTACATCGGACAGCCAACGCCCTTCGTTCCCTTTCGATGTCCAAATCATCATGGAGATCATCGGTTACCCAGTGACCCAGATACTTAAACTGCGTTACTCTCTTTAAGGGAGTTCCATATAGAGACACAGGTGGAAATACGGTGTAATGTTTACCAACAGCTCTGAACACCATGAGCTCACTCTTTTGCACGTTGTATCTGAGCCCATGGGCTCCCGCATAATCTTCGCACATTGAAATGTTTATTATATGTTTTTTTATATACATACATACATATTATCACGGCTATAAATCCTAGAAAAGGGTAGCCAGAGCTTTAGAATTAAAATTCCTCAGCCATTTCTGGAAGTTAACTGGGGAAAGGATAGTAAATAAAATTTGTTGGTGATGGGTCTCCAACCGCATTGTCCTACAATCACTTAATAAGCCCCAATTCCCTTAGGCAGTTAACACACCAAACCGTAATCCGTGGTGGAGCGCGGTCGAGCGGATTTCAATATTGTATGCAACTACATCGATTAGTATAGAAAATCCGCTCGGTACAACACACCAAAACCGCTCGACCGCGCCGAGGCGCTGATAACCGCTGGGTACAACATACTGCGCTCCGCGCTAACGCGCTTGTTTTCGTGCTAAAGGGAATGGTGCTAAAACAATTGCAGAGTCTTCAGTATTGTCCATTGTCACGTGCTAATGCCACATCGGCAAAATGGAAAACATCCTTAAGCTTGGTGAAGGTCGCGCGAACTGCGCCTTAGGCGGTTAACCCACTGGAACGTGCTCGTTGAGGCGCCGACGAGCAGATTCCGCGCGCAGCGACGGAAGCGCGGTTCACGCATTCTTCACCATATTTTTTAGCAATATGTTTTGGACACATCCTTTTTTTACGAAATAGATGTAGGAATGGTTCATTTGTACTGAATGACATGGAGATAAGAAAACATAAAAACAAGTTTTATAACTTTAGTGTTATTTATATGTTTATTGCATTTCTTACTGTATTTGCCTGTGTATTCTTTTGGTGTTCGGTAAAGTGTATTATTATTATTATTTTCGCGACACCCGCGCGAAGAAATGAGTTAGTGCTATTCTAAGCCGACATAACACAGCTATGTTTGGATATAAGTTTATTTTTTTCAAAATGTAGTACCTAAATCATCTTGTAAACAAGTTCAATGAGCTTTGACATAAATCATATGATAAAAATCGTATAATCTTTACAAATCTGTGACTTGAAAGGTCAGTGGTAAAACCCATTTGCTTCCAGTAAGTATAGATGGCTTCGTAGAGCCATGTGTTCCAATGGTTGACTGTGCGCTTTAAAAAATAACATTTGTATTTTTAAATATGCTGCTATGTTGGTAAAAGATGTTAGAAATATAATTTAATACTACTACTACTAATACTAAACTCTTCATTGCACATCACAAAAAAACAACAATTACAAAAAAAGATCGGTACAAAAGCCAAAGTACAACTGGCGGTCTTATCACTAAGAGCGATCTCTTCCAGACAACCCATGAATGGAAAGATTTGCTGGATTAAAAACATGTTCGGTAGATGTCCAATAAATTAAACTGATTTGCTTAAAAACTAAAATTATTCGTCAAACTATTATCTGTTTAAAATATTACTAAATATTTATTAAGTTCTAACACACTTACATATAGTATTCCATAAAATAAATAATATTCAATAAATACAATACATATGCAATATATATTAAGATTTTTAAATAAAATACATATATACATTTAAATGGTGATCTTGGTTTAAAATTGTAATGACGAGATAATACGAAGTTTGGTGAAGACATAATTGCTCCTTCGTAAAAATATGTGTGGGTTAAAAAATAATTTGATTAAAGACCAAAAAAACTTTTATTAGGTTT
Organism: Bedellia somnulentella; assembly: GCA_963576735.1. NCBI lineage: Eukaryota > Metazoa > Arthropoda > Insecta > Lepidoptera > Bedelliidae > Bedellia > Bedellia somnulentella. The sequence continues at coordinate 15,713,668 of OY755184.1, forward strand.
GCTTTTACGCCTCGTAAAGATTTTTATTTCTCCTATTACAGAAACCATTTTGGTCTTTATTTTCGCATTATTATATGCGTGTTCTTCTTGTTCATTGTGTGTTTGTGTACTTTTATCCATCCTCTGTTTGTGGCCATACCATCAAACATTTAATATCTTATATTTCTTGTTACATGTTGCACATCGCCCCATTCAGAAATCAGACTATGTTCTCTCAATATATATATTTATAAATATAAATAATTAAAAGTTTATGTTTCAGATTGGAAAAAATAGTTTTTAACCTAGTTTTTTTTAGATAACCTGTATCGAGACCTATCCAAAACACCCCCATGTATGTTCAGCGATTATTGATAGTTTTCAAGTTATGATTTTCATGGTGAAAATTTAGAGATCATCCAGATATTTCAAGAAATCGTCAAATAAAAAAACTAAAATGATTTCTGGCTTTTATTTTTTCCGTAATTATACTCAATATTAAGCCTACTTTCATTTTCAATAAAGAAAACCTGTACATCCGAACAATAATTAAGTACATTTTGAGCACAAAGTTTGAAATCACTGTTAGGAGAACAAAAATTTTAAAAAAAAATAAAAATACTTATGCCTGGTTCTGAAGCTCCAAACTATTCTTAAAACTTTGCAAGACATTAGATTTTTGAAATAATAAAGAAAAAATACCACTTATGGGAGTGTATTTTGCGTCGTACGTGACTGTTAAAGGTAAAAAGGTGATAATTCACGAATTTCCAAAATGATTAAAAATATTTAATCTTTTTGTTCATGAAAACCTCATGTGGGGGTTATTACAAATAAACAAAAAATAAATAAAGGAAAGAAAAATTTCTCAAAATGACCTCCGTTGACTTCAATGCATAAACGACATCGTCTAATGAAATTATCCCTAAGCCATTTTGAACATACATACATACATACATATACTCACGGCTATAAATCCCAAGAAAGGGGTAGCCAGAGCTAAGGAATTAGAAATTCCTCAGCCACTTTTGGAAGGTGCATGGGGAAAAGATGGTGAAATAAAGGTTCTTGGTGATGGGTCTCCAACCGCATCGCCCAAAAATCCCTTAAAAGCCCCAATACCGTTAGTCGCCTTTTACGTACACCCATTTTGAAAACCTCTTGTAATAAACAAACAGAAATTCAGATTATTGTTTTATTATTCCTTTCCTTTATTTACTTTCCATACAACTTAATTTAGCAGAAATTCATTAGTACATAGCAAAAACACTTCAAAAATCCTGATTTAGGTATTCGTTTTTTTTAAATTAAATGTCATTAAAACAGCAATGAATATCGAGTTTATTAGTTTTTACGAGTTATTATAAGTTTCTTTATTTGACGATCTCTTGAAATATCTAGATGATCTCTTAATTTTCAAAAAAAAAACCATAACTTGAAAACTATCATTAATCGCTGAACATACATGGAAGTGTTTTGGATAGGTCTCGGTACAGGCTATCTAAAAAAAAAAATAACGTCACCCGATTGGCCACCCTGTATATACCTAATTACTCTGTTACACTTTCTTCTCCTGTTTGTTAGTTCTTATATTCTCTGAACTTATACAATCTTGGCAGAACTCCGCATCAAAACCGAATATATCATAACATTTTTCTAAAAGAATACGAATTCGTATTCAGAATTACTGGTAAAAATAGAAGCTAAAAACCAACCATTTTCAATTTAACATTGCACAGGCGAGAGCTGCCTCAGAGAGCGATGCTCTTGGGATTAACATTTTACCCTTTATCCTGGCGTTTGAGTTTGGCCGTGCAATTTCTTTTTCTTCACTATTCTTATCACGGACGTAATTTTAAATACAGTTGCGTTTTTCTTCCGCGGCCTAAATTTGAATTTCGTCCGCTTTTGTTCTTAGCGTATTTTGTTTGTTTATCTTTGTTTTTGAACGACAAAAATGGAGAAGATAGACTTTGAGATAACTTTGACGCGTTGTAATTTTTTGTTGCTTTTATCAGAAAAGTATACATACATATACTCACGGCCGTAAATCCAAAAACGGGATAGCTACAGCTTCAGAGCTAGAAACTCCTCAGCCACATTTGGAATTGATAGGGGACAAGATGGTAGAAATAAAGAATCGTTGGTGATGGGTCTTCACGCATCGCCCAAAAACCACTTACGACACACGTATGTAGAAGGGGGTAGTGACATTCTGAGCCGACACTACATGGTGATAATATAATAAAGTATATCATTTGTAAAATTATTATAGCCTTCTGGATATGACAAGTGTAAAAAGATGTGTTAATATCTGATGCATCTTTTATTTTCCTTAATATATTATCCTTAATATAATTTCTTTAACATATGTTTGTCTGTGTTTTGATGAAACATAATAAATACTAAATAAGTATTTTATTTAGTGTTTCATACATGATCTAACTCAAGGAGCAACCGCTAATTAAACAGAACGCTATTATAATGATAAAAACTAATTTCCAGCAGTGTCATTTAATGAGGCCTGTTATCAAATACCTACATAGTTCTGCTAAACACCGAATTTCAGTTTAATTTGTAGCCAAAATGCCTAAGAGCCAAACTGAATTCTCTGTGAAGCTAAAAACATATGTTACCGTAATCTGACATGCCACGTTTTATCTTACTCACAGATTAAACAGTATATTTTTGAAGTTTTTATATTTCTAAAATTCCTCAGCCACTTTTGGAAGTTGCGTGGGGAAAAGATGGTGAAATAAAGGTTGTTGGTGATGGGTCTCCAACGGCATCGCCCAAAAATCCCTTAAAAGCCCCAATACCGTTAGTCGCCTCTTACGTAGACCCACCGGAAGAAATGGGGTAGTGCTATTCTAAGCCGGCACTACACAGCAAATTGTTGGTAATAAACCTAAATGGAAGAGTTTTACTTCTTCTTTGACAGTGTTTTGTATCACGTGACTGTACTGTCCAAATTTTGGGTACCTGCAAACAATATGTCAAAAAATTATACGTACTGTTCAGAAGCTGTGTAGTGTCGCCTTAGAAAAGCACTACCCCATTTGTACCCGTGGATGATGGTGAGAGCCCCACATCCTTAAAAAGCCCCATAACCTTAGTCGCCTCTTACAATACCTGATAGTAAGTAAGACATTCTAAGCCGGCACTACACGGCACGTAAGTTATAAATTTACGAAATAAAGACAATGAATGTAAAGTCATTTATAATTCACACAAAGCACGAAACCGTAGCTCCAAAGTAAGTAAAGTAGAACGCTGGCTCATATCAGAGACTCGGCTGACTGCCTCTTATGTGTTCGTTTTTCTACATGAAAATGATATCTGCATTTGAAATGTGCATTTTCATATTATTTCACTCTCGACTTGGATGTTTTTAGTCATAATCCCGTGTGTTTTATTTTTAACTTTTGTTATACGCTTTCATTTACATGGTTTTTAATATTTTCACTAATTAAGCTCACTTTTTAATAATATTTAAAATATTTCTTTAAAACAAATATTAATTAATATTAGTATCAGTTGGTCGTCTGTTTTATGTTGTTGCTGATGCCTTCGTGGTACAACTTTTAGAGCAATAGGCTGACGACCCAGAGGTACCGCATTCGTTTTTGGAGAGTAACCTTACTATCAAAATTCGTGAGATATTTTATTAAAATTGGAATATTATAGGCTTCTCTAACTCAAACTCTTGTTTAACACCGTTAATCCCCGAAACAATGGCAGAGGTACAAAATACTTCTAGATATCACATGTCTTTTTTACTACCGTGTTTTCAGAATACCTGTAACGGGTTACCTGTACTATCCGGTAGATAATGTATTCAAGTGGCTGGGGCACTATTACCGCCGTTTTGCACAAACACACAATCAATTTTATTTTACAGTATTTATATATTATTATTTTTTTCATTTAATTATGTCTTACGTCACTTCTTACCATAGATAACTCTTAATTAATTATAATTGTTTTTACTCCTGTTCTTTTGTTTTGTTTTTTTTATTACTTGTTTATATCTAAAGCGCTGATTATATCATAATAATTTATTTAATTGGTTTCCCAAGAGACAGGTTGTGCCTAGTTTGGGAACCCCTGTAAATCGACAATGCTGTATTTCTTTTAATAAACGTATTTTTACTTTTTTTTTTTACACTTGAAATTTTGTTCCTTAGAATGTTTTCTCTTGCAATTAACAACTTTGATCAATAAACAACGTAAAACGTAGACGTAGAAGAACCGGGGTCTCTGACATAGCCCAAAGAATTGCAAATTTGAAGAGGCAATGGTACTTTGCACTCAGAACCAAGGGCCGTTGGGGCTCGAAGATTCTAGAGTGGTGGCCACGCACCGGACGACGCAGTGTGGGTAGGAGACCACGAGGGGACCAACGACTTGGTCAAAGGAAGACGATGGATAAGGGTAGCACAAATCCGGTCGTTGTGGAGAACTTTGGGGGAGGCCTTGTCTTGACTTGACTGATTATAATGATGACGATGACCAATAAACCACCCATATAATAAATTAGGAAAAGACCAATCAGTGTTTGCCGTGTATTGCCGGCTTAGAATGTCGCTACCCCTTTCTACCCACGGGTGTCGTAAGAGGCAACTAAGGGTATTGGGGCTTTTTATTGGATTTTTGGGCGATGCGGTTGGAGACCCATTACCAAAACCTTTATTTTTACCATCTTTTCCCCACTCAACTGCCAAAAGTGGCTGAGGAATTTATAATTCCTTAACTCTGGCTACCCCTTCTAGGGAAATATAGCCGTGAGTATATGTATATGTATATATGCTCGACTCCAAATCCTACAACTCTTTGTACTAGAGGCAGAACTCTTACCATTGAGCCACCAAGGTTGTTATTTATAATAAATTCTAGCAAATTTAACTAATGAAATTAAAGCCATTTCTGCGAAATGAGGAAACAACTTCAAAGTTTTCCAGCGCCGTCTGTCGCGTCCACAGCGAGAGTAAGATAAATAAAAACATCTATGAAATAGGAAAATGTTTAACTATATCGTCTGGAATCTAAAATTTCTAAAGTAGTTAGCGCAAGTTCAAAGAAGTTTGCAGTCACAGATTGTTTTCAGACAAACAAGAAGAACTTTCTTGACTGCATCCAAGAGGCGTTAAAGAAAAAGAGTTGGAAGTTATAACAATATCAATTTAGCTTGAAGTTTGTAGTATGGAATATAAGAAGTATAGTTTATTCGATAGGAAAGAAGAGTATATGCTATGTTGTTGCTGCTTTCCCGTAATAGCTAAGAAATAAGGAAGAGTACTATGAAGACACATTTAAACTATTTTAGGTATAGGAGTATAGTTTTGATTGAGTATTTAATTTTAAATCATCAATGATATTAATAATTTTAGAGCCTCTGATTATTGGCCTTAGACTGCAAAGAGCTATGGAAAGGAATGCAAAACAAGAAATTCGCAGAAATTGTTTTAAGTTAAAATTTAAACTACGCTATATGCATCCACTAAAATAAAAATCATTGATTTGCAAATATATTAGTATAAATGATGGTGTGTATAGAATAAAGGCCTATATATGTACTGCCAGTAAGGCGTGCAAATTTTAGACATTAAAATTATTTATAAAGTATAAATAAAATAGTTACGCCGTAAAAGTTGAGTTGTGGGAAACACGAAAAAGTGTCACGTTCTGCAAGCAAGAGCGCAAAACAAACGATAGAGAAGCTGGATCGTCTGAAGCGCTATCTAATCAGCATTATGTGTACTTGATAAATTTTCATTAGCTCTGTTGTAATTGTATAGAAGTCACTAGCAGTTATCATGTATTTTTTTTATCTGTGAATTGATTTCTCAAATATATTTTTTTTGTTTTAAATATTTGTCTAGTGTGTTTCATAATAAGTTCTATAATTTTGACTATCCGTTGTTCCTATAGCATCGAACGTATTTAATTCGAGACTTGAAATTCAAAAGTTTGAAGCGCATTTGAACTATTCGATAATTATTCCGTTGCTCAGCCAGGATTTCTAAATCAGTATTTCAATTTCAAATATTTCTATTTGTATGTTAATTTTCAACACTACAACTACACTATTTGCAACGTCTCATTTTCTTATTGAATTAATGGAATTAACTGAGTTTGTTTGCAAGTAAATTGAAGCAAGAAGCAATTATTTTTACATCAATATGAAAAGTGGGGAAAAAGTGGTAAAATGAAGGTTGTTGATGATGGGTCTCCAACCGCATCGCCCAAAAATCTCGTAAAAGCCACAATACCATTAGTCACCTCTTACGAACACCCACCGGAAGAAATGGGGTAGTGCTATTCTAAGCCGACACAACACAGCACACACGATTAAATGATTCCACAAAACTTTAAAATAAAAAAAAATATCTTAGATGTTGTATTACATTAACAGTCAACTCTTAGAAGATTTCTAGAACGAAAGCATTAAATAAGTCATGCATCATACTTGACATGGGTTCATATTGGTACTCAATTTTCATTTTTCTCAAGTCATCATCGATCAAAATAAAGATTGCTGTCGCATTGTTTGCTGAATCTGTTTTGAGGTGAATATTATTATGAAGCTGGAGTTTCTGATAGAATATTATTCTTTTTGAATCTTTTAGTCACTTGTGTAATTCAACATTCAAAATATTTGTTTTCCCAAAAGGTCTCCAATTCCTCCATATTATAGCAAATTGTTCCTCCAACCACGAAGACAAGCTTTGCTGAAGTTTAACGTACCTGCCTGCATAAAAAAACACAAATTGAGAAAAACGTCTTAATCTACCAATTGTAAGAAAATTAATCTGGTATGGCCGCTCTATGTTTTATATTAACATAAGTATTATTTAATACATTTATTAATACGCACACAATCCTAGTCTTAGATCCCAGAACTAACAAAGTTGTAAGGTTGCAATTGTTAAACTTCGCTTCCAATAAACCACGAAAATTCTTACATTGTTTCCTCATGAGTTTTAAATGTTTTATGTGAAAAGTATCAAACGACCAACCAGCCATTTGCCATAAAAAGCCAATGCTGGGGAACTACAAAAGAAAATGCACTTCTATTTTCTCAGCCGAAACGTAAAACCTTGCAACGGCCAAAGGAAACTGACCAGTGGACACAAGAGTGACATTTTTTATCAGTTTTTCTCCTAAACCCCGATTTAACCCTTAATTGATCTGTTAGGTCCCAGGGACTCCGCACGATTTTTAAAACGTTGTAAAAATTTTATTATTTCAATTGTAAGTTCATGCGTCTCAGTACCTTCCTCCAGTGACGCGCGGCGTGCGGGAGCGGAAGGACGTGCGTGTGCGCTCATTTATTGGTGAGTTATTTCGTTCATGGAGTCCACGGGACTCCACCAGAGCGTTTGTGTAACTTTTTCACAAATTTCGTAACTTTGTATTTTTGTAGTTTTATGATACAATTTCTTCTTTTTAGGCTACAAAATGGCGTCCAGTAGACAAATAGTGAATTTAGACCAACCAGATGCTGAATCTATTATACTGGGATGGCTAAACGATGAAAATTTGGAGTCTGACAATGTATGCACGTACGCGTCGTTGGCCAATGGCAGTGTTTTTTTGCATATTGGATATGAGTGCATGGAATAGCTATGTTATTAATACAAATCAAGCGGGTATCAGTCAAATAACACGTCTGAATTATCTGAAAAGTTTGGCTAAGCAACTAAATGAAACAAATTTGAAATCGCGTCTATACAATGATAGACTTCCTCGTCAGCTGCGCGAGTTGATATCAGACATCGCAAAAGTACCTTTGGTGAACGAACAACAAGATGATGATGACAAATTGCCTAGAAACCAAAGAAAATATTGTCACATATGTCCCTCACGCCTAAAGAGAAAGACTGTATATTTATGTCATAGCTGTAAGAAGCCAGTATGTTTAGGCTGTACTAGAAAAATATGTACCCATTGTGTTGCCACAACTAGAGATTAACTGCTGCACGTTTTTTATTTTTATATGAAACACTTACCTTTTTTTTTAATTTCTAAAATTTCACTATATTCTTATTATTATTCATAAGTAAAAAGTTAAAATATACTTTAGTTTATATTTTTAAGGGTAGCCAGAAGTTGGCACTACTTTTTGTTAGTCTAATTCAGAAGATAATTTTGTTTTCGTTGTTAAAAACTTAAATGATTATATATACCAAAGTCTGATTTGAAAAACTGATAGTGTATTAATTGATATTAAAATAAATACCTAATTTTGTTACTATTTGTAAATGTTGTTTTATTTAAACCAAAAAATTGTTAGTGGAGTCCCTTAGACTCCGCCAGATAAATTAGAGTATATTTAGGCACCAGATTAACTGAGGGTTAAAGGCAAGCGAGCGGTTAATACAATAGTGAGCAAGCTTCGTGAATAATTATTAGGGTTGGCACCACTAATTGGTTACAATATTTTTGGTTTACACCGAAGGGGTTTGCAAATAATACTTCTGCACATCGCGTGATATTTTCTCCTGGTGTTCAGAATGCCCTTCTTTTACCTGGACTATCTCTGTTTTAAACGAATACGCTGTCACATGACCAAGTGCAATCCAGGCTTGTGGGTTTCCACACGATTTTTTCCCTCATCATTAACGACCATGAAAAATTAACCATATATTTGACTGAGGAAAGACAAATAAGTGTAGGCCCAACCCTGGATTTGAACCTCGTTTTGCACGATTAGCGGTGTTCTGCCCACTGAGCTATCACGGTTACTGGATGGGAATACAATTGTTTAACCTACAGTCCTATTTTGTTATAAGAACTTACCCTAAATACAATCCAGCCACGCCTATCTATTTCTGTAGTTACAAACAAGCAAGCAAAATAGTCTTTGAAATAAAATAATGTCTTTTAAATCATTAGCCTTACCTCCCATAAGGTGGACCGACGACTTGGTCCAGATCGCGGGACAAGTGTAATGAGGGCAGCACAAGACCGGTCGATGTGGAGATCTTAGGGGGAGATCTATGTCCAGCAGTGGACGTCTATAGGCTGAATTTGATGATGAAATCATTAGCACCGTCTTTAGAAACAAAAGGGATCATGTTCCATGACAATCATTTTCCACCAGAGGGAGGTATAGCAACTTGTACAAAGTTTAAAATCTAAAAACATACACATTTTTATTTTTATTTTTATAAACCGCACTAAAAAAACATAATTTACTACTATGTTCGGCTTTTATTTAGAAGTTAAGTACAAATAACCATAAACACAATTTGCAACCTGTTTCAGCACCTTCCAAATAAAGACATTAATTTGTTAATATTTCCTGAAGTTGGCGGCCCTTGTTGTTAGAACTGCTCGCTATAATTTGGCACTGGGCAGCGCGACAGATGCTTCCCTTTTGTTTAGCACCATCCACTCCAGCAGAAATTCTGCTTACAAACAATAACTTATCAGTGATTTTATGGAAAGTTGTTTGAACAATATTTGGTTCAATATTGAGCTTTTGTTGTTGTAGGTATGTATTATACTCGTAGTTTGTTCGCTCTTTGGTAGCAAGAGCATAATCATATTTGCTTCTACTATATTTATTGATGCAGTTTTCAGAGATAAGTTTTGATTGAATTAATCGCCGTGTAGTACCAGCTTAGAACGTCGTAAAAGGTCCCTTTCTACTCACGGCTGTCGTAAGAAGCAACTAAGGGTGTGGCTTTTTTTTAAGTGGTTTTTGGGCGATGCGATTACTGTATTATTTGTTAATCTGTCAACCCCTATCTAACAATATGCACCAATCAAATCATACATACATACACTCACGGCCATACATCCTAATAAGGGGCAGCCAGAACTTCAGAGCTAGAAGCTCATCAGCCACATTTGGAAGTTGACAGGGGAGAAGATGATAGAAATAAAGTGTCGTTGGTGATGGGTCTCCAATCGCATCACCCAACAACCACTTTATCAAAAGCCCCATACCGTTAGTTGCCTTTTACCACACCCGTGGATAGAAACGGGTAGTGAAATTCTAAACCGGCACTACACGCCATTTTTGTATCTCAACTAACTATTTATGAGTAAACACAGCTGTGGAGTGTCGGTTTAGAATAGCACTACCTCATTTCTCCCGGCGGGTGTACGTAAGAGGCGACTAGCGGTAGTGGGGCTTTAAAGGGATTTTTGGACGATGCGGTTGGAAACCCATCAACAACGACCTTTATTTTACCATCTCTACCCCAGATAATTTCCAAAAGTGGCTGAGGAATTCCTAATTCCTGAGCTCTGGCTACCCCTTTCAGGGAATAATAGCCGTGAGTATATGTATGTATGTATTTATGAGTAAAAAAGAGTAAAATCAATTCAAAATCATTTTATTTCTCACTACAACTCACCACCTAACAAGAAAAATATAAATTTTCTGTGTATTAACTCAATAATCAAAAGATAACATCAGAAGGGCAAGCACGGGCCGTGTTTAAACTAGTTATCGAGTGGGATAAAGCAGCCATCTTTTACGCACTTACTTAGTATCGTATACTGCCATCTCATTCTAACCGTTATCGTGTCGATAAAATAGCGCTCGTGCTTGCCCTCTTGCTTCTCAATACTTATCCGATAAAAAAGTATATAGCGGTTAATAATATTGGCGCGAAGCCGAAGTCTCGAGTGGTCGGAACATCGATATATCAGCAGTCTAGTATTGAATTTCTTATATAATGTCTCTCACCTCATTTTAAAATCAGCGCGCGTGCTACGGGAAGAAATGTGATTCAATTTAAATTGTAGCTTGGTTTAATCAGAAACTCATGTTGGTTATGTTAGTAGAAGAAATCTTAGTTTGAAAGCCTATTACAATGTCAATGATTACATTAATGATGAAGTGGCTTGGTGTCATCACATCAGGGCTCTGTGCAGGATGTTTCCGGGCTAACACCAAAATTGTAATGGACGTAAAGATAGATGTGTGTTGACGAGTTTCTTACGGGTACTTCTCTCAACAAAACACCTTCCGAATACGAATTAAACTTAGCATTAAGTTGGAATTCTACTTTCAAAAAACAAAGATTTATCTTTTTACTTTGAAATAAATAGCAGCGTTTTACCTGAAATAAAACGCTTATTAAAATACTTACCATATTCGAAGCTTAACCTGATTGAGATAGCACCTTCCGGTTTCCCGCCATATACCTGTCTCTTTCTAGCTTATGCCTCTGTCTCTATCACATCTAGTTCCAGTTTTCACCACCAGCAGTCAGCGCTCTTTGTTTGCTTGTGAAACGAAGGCGGCCATTGTTCATTGAGTCGAAATCACCAGTCAGGCATTACTCGGTTAAGCTTCGAATATGGTAAGTATTTTAATAAGCGTTTTATTTCAGGTAAAACGCTGCTATTAAATCACTTGACCGATATTCGAAGCTTAACCTGATTGAGACGTGTTTGTTATCGACTGGTGGTGATATAAGTCTACAGAGAATGAGGACGCCAATGTGATATGAAGGCAAATACTTATGTAGTCTACCTATGGTGTAAAATTAATAAAGTCTTAATAAAATAACAGAAGTGCAGTTTATATGATTTCAAAAAATATTTATTTATAATTTCAACAATTGCTTATAAATTATTTTACTTATAGGCATAAAACAATAATTGACAGTAGGTAGGCATATTGAAATGTTCTAAGAATAACAACATTTGGCAACTTCATATTTATTATGCTTACTGTTAAATGACATAGTAACGAATCACCGTAAAACTTAAATATCTCAAGGATAAACAAAAATGTATACTAAAGTTATATATATCTGACTGATCTGATACAACCCGTTTTGAGTTTAAAATCACAAAATCAATGAAAATACTATGCTAAATAATTCTGATCGTAGGTATACATGGTATTAACTGATTGGAATAAAACAATTCGATAAACTATTGTCACGAGATGATGAATCGTCAATCACTTGTCGGTGATAGTACTTTTTGAACGTGATCTGTGACTTCCAATTTCCTCTTAATAATATTTCATCAATTGGAAAATTATCAAGCCAATTTTTAGAAGCTACTGCAGATCTTATGCTTCCTGGCGAATTGAAAATACCAGCTTCCTTCAGAATTGATTTTATCCAACCAGCGATAACTGTTCTAGACGCGTTTTTAGGATCCCCTCTTAAAGTAATAAATAGTTTGTTACTTTTAGCTGCAGCGCGCCTAGTCTCTAAAAGTTGAAACGTTCGGTTAACCCAGTACACAGGGTCTAATTCAAGACATTCATTAGTAATTATCTTCCAACCAGACTGCCTATACTCGCTTGTGTCCGTTTTGGAACCAAAGTCTGGCCATAGTATGATACTATCAGAATTTTTGACAAAATGTGTTGAATCTACTCTCAACAGAGTTAAATCATGAATCCGCCTACCAGAGCATAATACAAGTAATAAAGCGGCTTGCCTAGCGGTCTCAAATATATTGTTGCAGTCAGCCTTCCGATTTTTCAAGAAAGAGGCTAACTTTTCTACATTCCAAATCGGAGGCTTTTGAGTTACAGGCTTTCTTAGGGATATAGACTTTAGCATATGCTTGACCACTACATCCGAGCTTATTTTTCCACTTATGTCCGGGTTGCAAAGAGTAGAAATAGCGGACTTATGAAGAAGGATAGTATTGTATGATAACTTATCCACCAAGTGTAAGTCAGCCAAGTATCTGGCTACAATGGTGCCACTCGGATTTATAGGGTCAACGCTGTTACCGTTACACCAACAACGCCACCTTTTCCAAGCACTGGTATAAGTGCGACGTGTAGAAAGCCTCCAGGAAGCTTGTAGCAATTCAAGTTGCTCCTTATTAAAAGCTCCTAGTTTATCACTCCACCCCCACATAGCCACACCTCCAAGGTCATTTCTTTCGCTCGAGGAGGATTTATCCCCGTTGTCGTATCTATCAAAGCTTGCGGTAGGTTGTGTATTATGAATGGTGCTGCTAGTGCTCGGTTCCTGATGTCGGCTCGCCAGAACACTTTCTCCCACCTGGGTGCTACTATTAGGTACTTTCCCGATGATGAATTGAGGTGACTTAATATTCTTGGAATTAGGTACGGAGGGGGAAATACCCAGGCTAGACTGAAGTTCCAAGTCATCGAAAAGGCATCGTGACCTAAGGCTTGATTGTCCAACAGATCCAGTGATACATAATTGGCTACAACATGGGCCCTGGCAGAAGCGAACAAGTCTATTACAGGAGTGCCAAACTTTTGAAAAATCTTTTCCGTGCAATGTGGTAATATGTGCCATTCTGGAGGGAGCCGATGTCTCGATAGATGATCGGCGTGACTGTTGTACCTTCCCGGTATGTAATGCACATTTAAATCTATCTGGTACTGGTCTAAGATTTGGAAAACTTTCTTGGCTAGATTCATTAGGGCACACGATTTTGTCCCCCCCTCGTTGCGAAGATATGCAACTGCTGTCCGATTGTCGCATTGTAGCATAAGAGAACTCCGACGGAGGAAGGGACCGCGAACGGTCAAAGCTTTTAAAATTGCGAGCATCTCCTTTTGGTTGCAATGCAGTTTCTGTTCCTCCACTGACCATTTGCCTGAAAGAGGGAGATTGCCTATCTGAGCCCCCCAGGCTAGATCCGATGCATCTGTACTCATGAAATGTGTAGGAGGAGGGAGATGAATTCGTGATTGCAGATGATAATTGTCTATCCACCAAACTAGGTCCTCCATGGTCTCCTCTGGAAGTTGGCATACTCGTGTTGCTGGTTGTTTTGGCAAAGAATTCAAAAATGCTTGCAAAATTCGAAAGTTTAGTCTCCCCCGAGGGACTACGAAACTCGCAAAATTCAGGAGACCGATGAGACTCTGTAGTTGTTCTAACGAAATTTTGTTCTTTTCCTTGACTTTCTTTAGTTTGTCGGCCAGAGCCAGAGCTTTGTCGGTTGGCAACGATTTTACATTTTTCCATGGGTCCCAGTATACACCGAGGTAGACAAGACTTTGTTGAGGTGTGAGAATCGATTTCTCGTAATTTATTTTCCATCCCAGAAATTCTAGACGGTCTATCAAGCATTTTACATGAGAACTGAGCACTTCTTTGTTCTGGTGCGCCAACAGGAAATCGTCTAAAAAGACAATTATGCGGACCCCTTCCTGCCTTAGGGTTTGAGCGATCCAATTCGTTATCGAGGCAAAAGTTTTTGGAGCTGTTGAAAGACCAAATGGGAGGCATGTCATTTCTAGAAGTTTCCGTTTGTAAATTAACCTCAAAAACGGTCTGTGATTTTTGTGAATCGGCAGATGAAAGTAGGCCTGGGAAAGATCCACTTTGCATAGCCAATCTCGGGGTTGAATGAATTCGGGGATTCGAAAAATATTTATTAATCGGAAAGGACTTGTCAAAACGAATTTGTTTAGCGCTTTGAGGTTGAATATTGGCCTGGAGCTTCCATCGCTCTTTGGCACAAGAAAGAGTGGGGAGATAAAACTTGGAGCCGGTCTCACCTCCTGCAGGACGCCTTGGTCTAACATCTGATTGACAACTACAGTCATCGCATCCGATGTTTGAGTTTGTAATTTGTTTGTATTTAAATTTGGAAAAATCAACGGTGGCTTTTGATTGAAGGGTATCCGGTACCCGGTTATAATATTTAGTAGGACCTGAGGGGCTTTCAGATTCTTCCAGCGATCGTGAAATTGAGCAAGGCATCCCGCTTTGAAGTCAGAATTTGCGTCTTTTGTTTGCTGAATTATTATTGGGTGAACCGCTTCGTTTTCGATTATAAATTTGGTCTTGGTTTCGATTATATTGTCGCCCTTGAGCTCGAAAGGACCCCCGGGAAGAACCTCCTCTTGTGCTTTTAATATTGGGTCTTTGAAAACGACCCATGGTCTCACCCTGCGGGGGTGGATAAACATGAGGTAGCATAAAGGGTGCCTGAGCACAACAGCCATGGTTAACACCCTGCGAGGGTTGTTTTGGGAATGCCGACCCCTGCGAGGGGTGGCGAGCAATAGCTTTACTAGGCCCTGCTTGCGCAGCAGGTACATTGCTCTTATTATATTTCAAAGGCCAAAATACCTTACGTACACCTCCGGATTTCTCCAAGGTAGTTGATAATAGCTCCGCATTAAATAGATGCTTATTTGATGGCGGTATCTTCTTAAGATTGGCCTTAACAAGCGGATCTCGTACATTTTTTAACAGTGTGTCCCTTCTCATTTGAATAATTTCTGCTCTATGACCGCAAATTAGCTGTAACATATCTGTAGAAGTCTTGTGAAACTCACCTTTAATAAAAAGTTCCATGACTTTTTCGCTTAGAGCCGGGGCACTAACTGTTTCGGAACTCTGCGCCCAAAGAAGCAGCTTGCGAATTGTCTCTTGGAAAATTTCCGTTTGCTTTATTGAGCAAAAGGTTAGTGCGGCATACGACCTATCTGTATAGGCGAAATGACGAGATGAGTCATAAGCCTTGATCTCATCATTCGCTTCGAGGTCAATGAAACCTGGGGTATGAGTGTAAAGTTTTTGCACCTCCGCGAAACGTACTTCACTCCAAGCACTACTATCGAGATGCTGAACCTCATTTAGAATTTTTAAGTAAGTCTCAGGCGCTTTCGGGACAGCTGGTTCCTTCAACTTGGTGTCTAATTCAAAATTAAAACCAAAATTACTGTTAGCCTCCGTGATATCGTACAACTCCTCGCAATTACTAGGTGCGATTGACAAAACATCATCATCATTACCAGCATTACAAAAATTTGGTTCATTACCGTGATTATAGTTTAAGACATTTTTGAGAAAACTCACCTCCTTAGACAATATGTCTAACCTATTTGATTTGTGTTTTTTGTTCCTCTTGTTGTGACGACGCCGCTTAGAACGTTTGTTCTTTCGTCGAGGTACATCCGAGACCCCAGAGGATGAACTTTCGGAGCTACTGCTGCTACTGGTTGAGCTTGATGAGGATGAGTCACGTGCCAGTCTTTTTCTAGAAGCCTCTGATTTGTTTTGTAAAGTGTCAATAACATCGTCTGTACTAGCCATCCTTAAACACACAAATACAACGAATTAACTCAACTATCGATAACTATGTTTACGTAAAGTCGTGAGTAATTCATGTCATGCTAAACGTTACCCACGTTGAAACCCACTCTGAACACCAGGTGACAAATTCACGTGATGTTCAGAAGTATTAGTACCTCTGCTAACCCCTTCGGGGATATTCGGCGTGAAAGTTTATGTTTATATGTTATGTATGTTTTAATTAAAGTAAAAGTAGTATCTAAGCACACTTTGACAACTTAACAGCGGTATGCATTATAAATTTACTTACATGAGAGTTTATTCACTTACGCTCACACAGAACTAAGGAATTATCAAAACTTTCAATATTTCTCTGAAGCTAAAAATAGTATTTTAAAACTTTACTTAGCAATTTGAAATAATTTATCATAAATATAAGATTCGGTACACTGCAATTACAAAATGAAATGCTGCTATACTATTCACGGCGGGAAACTAGACGCCAATGAACAATGGCCGCCTTCGTTTCACAAGCAAACAAAGAGCGCTGACTGCTGGTGGTGAAAACTGGAACTAGATGTGATAGAGACAGAGGCATAAGCTAGAAAGAGACAGGTATATGGCGGGAAACCGGAAGGTGCTATCTCAATCAGGTTAAGCTTCGAATATCGGTCAAGTGATTTAATGATTATTTTTTTTTTATTTATATTATTTTTATTACAGTTTCAAAGTGTAGACTGTGCTGCCGTGTCGTGACGGCTTAAATTTTCATTACTCCTTTCTATCCTTGGCTGTTTTAAGAGGCGACTTGGGGCTTTTATAAATTGATTTGGGGGATGCGGTTGGAGACCCTTTTCTAATGATATTTTTTTTCTAACATCTTCTCTCATCAACTTCCAAATGAGGCTGAGGAGTTTGTAGCTCTGAAGCTCTGGCTACCCATTTTTTATTTATAGCCGTGAGTATAACTATTATTGTATATTTACGGAAATAATGAAACAGTTTTATAGAGAACTACATTTGAATGCACGTATTAAATGAAAAGGTTTTTACGTGTGACTATTACTAGTCCAGTTCAATAAACATACAATTTTATTGTTAAAATCGACTCCTTTAAATTCTAAGCACTTAAACTTAAAAACGGCTTCAAAACCACAATGCAGCTTACCAAGACATAGACAAATGTAGTTTTCTCAAAGCAACACTTCGTTTCTTAAGGCTTCTCGTTTCAAAGCCGAAGACGAAAAGCAGGAAGCAGCTCATTTAAAATACAGTCGGCCATGACAGGAAACTTTATTAGCGACTGGTCCGTACTATCAGCTTTGTATGGAGTTTTAGCTGAATGTGTACATAGTTGTTCAGTATTTGTCTCCTCAGTTTTACTATTAGAAAAAAGAGATAGATTGTGTTTATACCTTTTTCACAAACAAATATATTTGGCGTATATAATTGACTCTTAGTTTAAAAGATCTATAAAAATTAAATAGTTTTTATTTTTCTGTTGCTATTCTTGTTCCTACGGTTATATACAGCAGCGAATGTTGAGTATGACAGAAAAGGTAGAAGAGCAGAGTGAATGCAGAAGAGATTCCGCCCCTCAAAAAATATATTTAATGCTAAATATGTGATAGGGTGAGAAATAATATGATTCGTGATAAGTTCGTCGTTTAAGAAGATATTAAAAAAAGATATAAAAAATAATCTTTAAATAGTTTGGGCATATAGAGAACATTGATGATAGTAAATTAGTTGTAGAGATTTATCGAGCCGTTGTGGTTATAAACTTTAGTAGACAGACACATATAGATCAAATAAAGAATTTCCTTTAAAAGGCAGCATCCGAAGTATAGAGCACAATAGGCCATGCATAAAAATATTCATGAAAGCACACGAATCTGAAGAGGTTTGACAGAATCGTACCCAACGGAAACTTATGTCCTGAGTTTATGTATGTATGTATTTGTGTTTTATATAAATCTGGCTTAACTTCGTTTACCAGTAATTAAGAAATCCTCAGCTCCTTAACATCGTTCTAGTTCATATAAAAATTTGCTAGCCTGCTACGTCCTACCCTACATACAGTATCTAGCCATGCCAGGTTAAATGCGAAACCCGTGGCGGTTACCGCTCGTCTAAAATTACAATAATACGTCCTACCCCAAAGGTCTTCCCAATATCCTATCCAATGATTGCACCAATGTTCTGTCAATTGTTTCGTACGTGTTCGCCACTCCCAAACATTTGTCTTCAACCGCCATCGGTCCTGAGCGTTACGTGCCACTGCTATTTAACTTTGACTCTTGGGCTATGTTATAACAAAGGTCTGTTTTTTGTTTGTATAAAATGATAGCAAGGGTAGAAAACAAAACAGTATTGCGTTATCAGGTTAGCAATCACTAATGCCATTATTTTAATACATAATATTGTCAATCAATGTTTTCTAGACCAGAAAGAAAACGTTTTTGTCAAGGCGGGGGTGCAAAGTGAGAAAAATAAAAGAGCATATATGAGAAGAATAATAAATGTAGGGAAAGCAGGAGATATTTGTCAAGGTCATGCAAAGTCGCGATCAAAAGTCTCCGCCTACCACAATGGGAATACTGGGCATGAGTATAAGTGAGTCAGTAATTTCTCGTATACAAATCTTTTAAATACAATCGTTCTCTAAAAATCTACTTATTTAATTTATATTATCACAGAACTACTTTTTATTGACATTTTTTTTTATAAATGTTTATCGAATTCAACCGCTTTGCAATTGTTTAATAATGATTCTGGCACAAGATCATAAAATTATGAATATTCTACCTACTGAATACACAGACAGTCAAATAGACAGAATAGTCAGACAGGCAAAGTAAATTCGTTCTTTGTAACTATTATAAATTAAATCGTGCTTCCTGAATGAAACAGCAGCTTAACTATTTCAAATATTCCTTTGTTGTTTTGTTAACAATGAAATTGTTCCTTTCAGGTAATTTTTACCAACAGTTTTTTTAAAAACTTTGCCATGTAGTGCCGGCTTAGAATGTCACTACCCCTTTCTACCCACAGGTGTCGTAAGAGGCGGCTATGGAATCTTTTTAAAGTGGTTTTGGGCGATGCGGTTGGAGACCCATAACCAACGATACTTTTCTGTCATCTATATTTCTACCATCTTCCAAACGTGGCGAACGTAACTTCACTCATGAATCATCACAGCTCTTAAATGTACCCACTAAGGGGCTCGAGCTTACCCTATATAGGGCGATTTGATGATATGTCTATAGTCTTTTACATGTTACTCATAGATATACTGTGTCGGCTTAGAATAACACTACCCCATTTCTACCCGTGGGTGATCGTAAGAGGCGACTAAGGGTACAGGGGGCTTTTTAAGTGATTTTTGGGCGATGTGGTTGGAGACCCGTCACCAAAAACATATATTACTTATAACCATCTTTTCCCAATCAACTTCCAAAAGTGGCTGAAGAATTTTTCATTCCAAAGCTCTGGCTGCCCCGTTAAGGGATTTATAGCCGTGAGTATATGTATGTATGTATACTGTGACGTAGTTTACACAGCAAGTTTTAAAACCTCATCGAAAATAAGAGCTGTGTAGTAACGGCTTAAAATACCACTATTCTATTTTTCACCACACACCAAAAACCTTTATTTCGCAATCTTATCCCCACACAACTTTTAAAAGTGTCTGAGGAATTTCTTATTTCGAACCCCTGGCTACCCCTTCCAGGGATTTATAACTGTGAGGATATGTGTCTTAAATTAAGCATTAAGTACTATGTTTTATACGTTCTGTGATCAAAATGGTCAACATTTAAGCTCAAAGTACAAATACTCGTATTTGAAATATTACATACATACATACATACATATGCTCACGGCTATAAATCCCTAGAACGGGTAGCCAGAGCTAAGGAATTGGAAATTCCTCAGCCACATTTGGAAATTTTAGTGGGGAAAAGATGGTAAAATAAAGGTTTTCGGTGATGGGTCTCCAACCACATCGCCCAAAAATCCCTTAAAAGCTCCAAATCCGTTAGTCGCCTCTTACGTACACCCACTGGAAGAAATGGGGTAGTGTTATTCTATGCCGACACTACACAGCAAATTTATTTGATATATTAATTGAGTATAAACAGTTACTCATATTTAAGCACATGGCTCTGGCATCAGAGAATTGAAATCTGCGGTTATTCACTATTCGAAACTCAATTACCAGTGAAACCTTCAAATTAATACGATACGCTTACTTGGTAATATTCAATATATACGCTTTCAGCTTGTCAGCAATGAACTAAAACGAATAGAATGTAATGGACAAACTTGTTAGTGTGCTGTGTCGGCTGAGAATGTCATTACATTACTCCTTTCTGCCTATGGGTGTCGTTTGAGGCAACTAAGGGTATGGAGCTTTAGTAATTGGTTTTTGGGTGATGCTGTTGGAGACTTAAGCTCTTCAGACTTATTAAAGAAATGAAAAAAAATGTCCCCTAACAACTTCCAAATGTGGCTGAGGAGTTTCTAGCTCTGAAGCTCTGGCTACCCCTTTTTTGGATTTATGGCCGTGAGTATGTATGTTGTTATTCCAAATCCAAATTTTATTTTCTATATTAATTTTACAACTTTCCAATGAAACGCAATAATATGTTCAAAGCTGAATGTATGTTTCTTAGTACATACAAACATACATATACTCACGGCTTTATTTCCCTAGAAGGGGTAGCCAGAGCTAAGGAATTATAAATTCCTCAGCCACTTTTGGAAGTTGTGTGGGGAAAAGATGGTAAAAATAAAGGTTTTTGGTGATGGGTCTCCAACCGCATCGCCCAAAAATCCAATAAAAAGCCCCAATACCCTTAGTCGCCTTTTACGACACCCGTGGGTAGAAAGGGGTAGCGACATTCTAAGCCGGCACTACACGGCGCTTTCTTAGCTCTTTTTTTCTTCTCGCGGCGGTTTGTGTATTATTCATTAAATGGTTAAGTTACATTTCATAACAATAGCTCGTTTTCACTATTCACGGCCAAACTTTATCTGTGTTTTATGTCCTTATTTGTTTATTTTGTTTATTTATTACACCAGTGTAAGACCAATAATTCAAATGTGAGCTTTTGCGTAGCGTTGTAATGTTACTCATGTGCCATGGCTTACACAACAGATGTAAGAAAGCTATACCAGTAATACTAATAAAAGAAAATAACAAACTTAATACTATTGAAATAAAATACATACATATACTCACGACTATAAATCCCACGAAGGCGTGTAGCCAGAGCTAAGGAATTAGAATTTCCTCAGCCACTTTTGGAAGTTGAGTGGGGAAAAGATGGAAAAATGAAGATCGTTGGTGATGGGTCTACAACCAAATTGCCTAAAAATCTATTAAAAAGTCCCAATACCCTAAGTTGCCCATACACCCACGGGAAAAAACGGGGTAGTGCTATTCTAAGCCAACACTAGACACTAATCATGACTATTTAAATAAGAGAGTTTTAATGTGACGTTGCTATTTTATGTTGTAAATCAGAAAGAAAACGTTGATGACCGTTTTGAATTAATGAATTTTAAAAGCGTAATCAATCATATTGTTATACTTATATCAGAAGGGCAAGCACGAGCGCTATTTTATCGACACGATAACGGTTAAAATGAGATGGCAGTATACGATACTAAGAAAGTGCGTAAGAGATGGCTGCTTTATCCCACGCGATAACTAGTTTAAACACGGCTCGTACTAGCCGGGCAGAAGTATTTTTAATTTTTATATAACATAAACTTTGAAAGCTAACACCACGACAAAAAATATACTTATAAGAATAAAATCGAAAACATTTTTTTGCTTAAATTACAAATTGTAAAAACACTGATCGCCAACTGAAATGCAATTCTACAAAATCCGTTCAAAAAACATATCCAGGTGCCTTTTTCCATCGCCCAAGCGCAAGTCAAGCGAGTCGTAAGCTCGTATGAAAAATGCAGATGGTTTTTACTTCAGTAAACACGCTCTTTTGTGAGGTACGGCTTTGAAGAATACCCAACATGGCCGCTGGAAATCCTGACGAACAAACATTTGCAGGGGCACTAGCATGGGCGCATTTTATCGTCACGATATTGGTAAGAAAGAGATGAAAATATACGATACTAAATAAGAGCGTAAGAGATGGCAGTATTGAATTACGCGATATCAAGGTTAAAGGTGCAAGCGACTAGTGTTCAAATCCCGGGTCGGGCCTACACCATTTGTCTTTTCTAAAGACATATGTGTGGTTACTTTATCATGGTTGTTAACAGTGAGGGCAAACATCGTGAGGAAACCCACATGACTGATTTGTACTTAGTCATGTGACAGTGTATTCGTACAAAACGGCGATAGGCCAGCCCCCTACCACGTGAGTACACTGTCCATGCAAAACGTGGGTACTCTGAACACCAGGTGACAAAGTCACGTGATTTTCAGAAGTATTAGTACCTCTGCCAACCCCTTCGGGGATATTATTTTATGTAAGTTTAAAGGTCGGTCGTACTAGTTTTCACAGCTCACGTTTTCTTAATGGATTGCAAGCAGTTTTTGTTGTTAGGACCTTTGAGTTTTTAAGAACTTCCCTTGTTAGTTTAAAGCTGGATGTCATTAAAAGCTTAAATTGAAGTGCTGAGTCTTGTATTTTAAATTGATTTATTGTTTTTAGAGGATACTTGGTACCATAAAACTATATTCACAAATTGCGTTTGTTTATGATATGGTTATGACAAAACCTTCATTTCGGTGGTATACTGAAAATTTCTGATTTGATACCCGTTTTTTGGAATTATATGACGTACACTATTTTATGCTGATATATTGTAAACATAATGAACCCAGTTTATGAAATGAAAAGATAAAGAAACCGACAATGTCTAGAAATATGTGGATAGTAATATCAGTAGGTCAAACACGGTCAGGGAGGATACATTTGTATTAAAAAATATATAGAGGTATATACAGGGTATGCATATGAAATCATTGATACATTTTAATGATAGTCGAGAGATTAGTGACGATCGGAAAAAGGAGTGATTGATAGTCTCTGAATACACCAATCGTTACCAATATTTCCATTAGGCATCTTACATACATATACTCACGGCTATAATTCCCTAAACGGGGTAGCCAGAGCTTTGGAATGAGAAATTCCTCAGCCACTTTTGGAAGTTGAGTGGGGAAAAGATGGTAATAATAAATGTTTTTGGTGACGGGTCTCCAACCACATCGCCCAAAAAGCACTTTTAAAGTCCCATACCCTTAGTCGCCTCTTACGATCACCAACGGGTAGAAATGGGGTAGTGTTATTCTAAGCCGACACTACACAGCTATTAGTCATCTTATACTTTCTAAAACTCCTATTTTTTATTCCTTACTACATTTCTAATGAACATTGCTTGCTGTCTTAAAAAAGTTACTGGCTTATAGCTCAAGTATAGCCCTCACTACATAAAACAACCGATTTCACCTGAAACTATAATCAAATAATCCAGCAAGTTCTAGGAAACAAATTCCATTACATGTCTTTGGACAAAAATGATATTGTCGATAATATAAATTCATTTCACGATAGCATCTGACTTTAGGAAGCGCCGTGCACTAAAGGAATCCAATTTGTTGGCGCCCGACCGTTGGCTTTGTCTTTGCTCCCACGTTAACCTTACATAGCCTTTGGAAACTATGGATTGTCACTACGGAATAATTTAAGTATGGAATACCTGATTTACTCGTTAAGAGATATTAGAAAAGTAATTTGAAAGAAAACCTCAAGCATTAAGAATAAAAGGTTTCTATTTCCGAGCAATACGTAAGGCAAGTTTGAATATTGAATAGGAATACAGGTGAATGCAGTTCTATCTGCACTATTTCGTTCATCTCTGTCTGTCTACCCAAGATGTCGTGACGTAAATAAAAGTAGTGTCTGTTTTAAGACAGTTAATATTTTCTTGGTGCAAAAGTTATTATTATTTTCTTAACTTAATTATGACAATTTATTGCAACTATTTCAAAAATATTTACAGTTAAAAACTACCTAGTTATATACATCAGATACAAAAAGAAATATATATAAATTAAAATATAATACATATTTACATAATAAAAATAGAAACCTAAAAACTTAAAATCTAAAAACATCTTCCAGCTCCTCTTCTCGGGGAACGGTACCTACTAGGACGCTGGAAGCATTGCCGCGTTGTGTAATAAGCCTTTCTCCAAGGTAAGAGCCTGACCTTGGGTTCCCAGTTGTTTCAATAAGACGACAAGCTAACTGTTTATAAAAAGCACGTGCTTCCGGACCCCAAGGCCCCAAAGTCTCCACCCCAAAGTGGACAAAATAATATCCTAGGGGTAGAGAGGAATATTTTAGTTTTTTGTTGGCCTCAGCAATAGTAGCTGCTGAACCAACCCTGCGAGAAGCGGAAGCTACATGGCAACCGGCGAAAGTATCGACACATGTCGCATCCCAAACTAACGGAAACCCGATATCCCAAGGGATCAGTGATATTGTGGATTGGCCTAAAATGGATGGAATGCCTACACTTACTAATGCATGCCTTAAGATGTTATTGATTGTTGCATGTCTGGATAAATGGCCGGCAATTCGCTGACAAGAAAGTCCATGTCGACCCAAAGCATCTACCCAGTCACCACAACGACATCTGTGCGGTTCGTTAGTGCGTAATGCTAATCTCAAACAAATAGAGAAGGTCAAAATGTTTCGATCGAGCACTGTCCCGACGTTATGGGAAGGAATCGCATTTAACAAGAAACCAGCTTCTGGGTGTGTCGAGGCTAACAGTCGTGCCTTCTGCGGAATGCCAACAGCATTGCGCATAAGGATATCGGTAGTTAGCTTGCATATTGGCTCATCCCACTGCCTTTGTACACATTTATTTTCGGGTAAATCCTGCCCGCCACTAATGTTTGCCAAGCCAACCTCCTTCAGTCAAGCCCACGATCTCAACATCCCCAAGGGATGGGCATAGAATAGGAATTGGCGTTGGCCATTTCGCTACATTCATATCGGCGTAAGGTGAAAAATTAATTCACTGTTCATTACATTTGTGTTACACAATAGTTCTTGTAGTAACGAACGGCCAAGCCACATATGGTGTCTTCACAAATGAAGTCAGGCGTTGTAGAGTTAGAAGAACATTTTAACTGTCCCTTGTCAATACATATTTGAGAATTTAATGTATGCCAAAAACTGTTAACACTCGAAATAAGGATAAACTTAGCGTACCGAAGTGGAGACTTAATTAAGTAAGTAACTCCTTTATGGGACTATCCCTCAAAATGTTCAACAAACTTCTTTCTGACATATTGGAATTGGCTGTGGCATCTTTTAAAAAGGCATTTAAAGCCATGTTTTTACAGAAATCTTACTACAGTGTTCAAGATTTTTTAAACGACAAGGACCCAACGAGCACATGACCGTGTCCGTAAAGCTATAAATCTTCCCTCGTTATTCCCAGGAATAATTGTCTGGTGAGGATTTTTCTTCTTACGTTATGTGATTGGTTTTTGTGATGCACAATTTAGTTTAATTATGTCAAACTAGCGCTTGGTTTGGTTGCATCATGGAAGTATTATTTAAACAGGAACGCGCGCTGGCGACCTAAAGTGTCCTGAAAAAGGATGGGTAACTAGCTAACTGTGTCTCGTTTTAAGTAGGGTGACCATCTGTTGGTGTTTTAATAAGAGTTCCTCTAAAGGATACAAAAACACTTATATTTACATATTATGTTTTTGTTCATGAAAACCTCATGTGGGGACCTGATGCACTCGCAGCCTTTGACACGGTAGCTCAATTGGCAGAGCGACGGGGGCGTATACCCGAGGTCGCGGGTTCGATCCCCACCTGCGTCGAAATTTTTCTTTCCTTTATTTATTAGTTATATTTACATACATACATTATAAAAACACTTATATTTACATATATACATTGTTTTTGGTAAATCAACGTGTTTTTTATACATATTTATTCTTAATTAATAGATTATATAAGAATGGGTAGCCAGTGCTTGAGAATTAAAATTTCCTCAGTCACTTTTTGAAGTTGAGTAGAGAAAAGATGGTGAAATAAAGGTTGTTGGTGATGGGTCTCAACCGCATTGCCTAAAAATCCCTTAAAAGCCCCAATACCGTTAGTCGCCTCTTACGTACACCCACCGGAAGAAATGGGATAGTGCTATACTAAGCCGACACCACACAGCTATATTCAAATTCAAATCGTTTAATGCATTTATGTGGTAACGTTCGAGATGATACAGGTTATTTTATTTATTGTTCCATAACATGAACCCATATTTATCACTATATTTTCTTAATTAAATGATAAAAGCTCCAAAACACTCAAACAGATGGTAAATTGTGGACACCACATTTATCTTGTTTCGATGGGGATACCCGTGAGAAATATTAATATCCCTTTTGCCAAACTTAACCAATTATTTATCTCCAAATCGTTAGGCGACAATAATAATTAAAATAAAATACAAAAAAGGAACAGTTAATAACCTGTTTTTTATAAAATATTCCCTATAAATAAGTTTGAATTTGTTTTTCTTTGAACTTAATCTCGACTGGCAACCGCGCGAGCGGGACACACTTCTCTCTCACACGGCTCTCGTTCTAGGACGTTTCTCTGCTTGACAGTCTTTAAAAGATAATTAACTTTATTGCATGGTAATAAATTGCATTTTTGTTTACCATATTTTTGTAGTACGCTCTCCTGTTTAGTTAGTAGCTTCATGGGTTGCATAGAAAATCTTTTATAAAGTAAAAATATGACACAAAATTGTACAAACCATATTTTGAAAAAAAAATGGAAGTATTGCGGCGTTGTATAGCAATACTAAGTCTAAAAATCTATCTTCTTTGTGTTCTTTTTTCAATAACTTACGCGTTAAAACTAAAAGTAACCGATAAATTTAATGGATTTATTGAAAAAGCTTCTTTCCGTATGTTTTGCAAATAAAAAAGTAAGTTTTAAACGTGAATCGAGTCAATGCACCAATACTAAGTCACTATTTTCACTTTCTGTGCATGTTAAGTAAAATACTATTAAATAGTAACATAAACTTAGAATAGCACTACCCCATTTCTTCCGGTGGGTGTACGTAAGAGGCGACTAATGGTATTGGGGCTTTTTAAGGGATTTTTGGGCGATGCGGTTGGAGACCCATCATCAACAACCTTTATTTTACCATCTTTTCCCCACTTAACTTTCCAAAAGGGGCTGAAGAATTTCTGATTCCCTAGCCCTGGCTTAGCTTACCCCATCTAGGGATTTATAGCCGTGAGTATATCTATGTATGTATGTAGTAACATAAAATGAAAATATTTTTTTCTATATTCTGTGTAGGTGCATAGGGACGGTGGCGAATGAGTTCGGCAAGATGCGGCAGTTCGGGTGGAAATTTTACTTCATAAATTTCTTTTAAGCGGTAATGTAATTAAATTTATGTGAGAGCAGACGAATAGCCTCAACCCGTAATTTCAGTTCCCAATCCTATTAAATTTTTTTGAGAAACAGAATTATTTCATTTACTTAAATATATTTGTCCAAATATTAAGAGATTTTGGAAATATAATGAAAATTTAATGAAAGGAAATCTTAATTTTGTATAAAAGGAAAATCTAATTTTCAACTCAATGTTTACGCTGTAAACTTTAGAGGGGAGGTGAAGTTACTTATTATGAACATCTCGTTTAATTTTTTACCTGTCGTTCAAAGTACCCACGTTTTAGATGGACTATGTATGAATGTGTTAGGGGGCAGTAAATCCGTTATATACGAATATATTGTTACTTGACTAAATTCAGCTAGCCATGTAAACAAATAACTGGTATAAATTTAATACTCTTACATAAATGACTTCTTAAAAAAGACACGTTAGTATAGATTCTGCTTTAGCTACCCATTTTTGGCATTTATGGCCGTGAGTATAAGTATTTATATGTATGTATAATGATGTATAGTATTTCTTATATTTTCATATTATTAATTTACTTATTTTCTTGTTTTTCATGCATAGATCAAATTTCCTTTAAGTACCTGTACTTTGACTATGAATTTCAAAAAGATATAGTAAAAGCATAGGTTAGGTTTAGAACTCGAAGATTACTCATCAACTTTTGGAAATTAAGTAAGAAAAACATTATATTATAAAGATGATGATGATGTTAATTAAAAAAAAAAAGTGCATTAAAAAATACTTTATTGATGGTAAATGTGTGAACCCATCGCCCTCCACCTCTAAATAAATAAGATATTTTTAATTATTTTTGTTGATTAATTTATTACATTTTAGTCCAGTAAATATTGGTAAATCTAATATTAGACTCGCTAGGGGCCACAATCTAGTTTATAAGTATAGATTAATACCCCTTTGTACTAAAATTATAAATGTTAAAAACCTTTAAAATAAATAGTTTCAAAGGAGATTGACCATTTTGGACCAAATGCTGCCCAGGGGTGGGAATAGTTTTTTATTTTACCTTACATAAAAGGGTATTTAAGAAAAATAATTAAAAAAAACAACATCCACGAGGTTGTGTACTACCCGATAATATACCTTATGGTTTTCGTAGCACTTTAACTTTTGATATTTCATTTGTTTATAATATTTACGTTGTTGTTTAATATTATTATCTTATTTTTTTCTTCCTCTAGTCAGGTCCCGACCTCACTAGTATCGCAAAGCAAGTTTTTTGTACGTTGACAGCTTTGTATATCACTGTCTTTTTTTTCAATTCCAAGAAAAGTTGATCGAAAGGTACGGTACAAAATCACAGCGAGATTTGAGAGAAATCAAAAGTCTTGCTTCCTTATATTCAGATGTGTATGTATACCTGTTACTCTGTACCTGCTGGCGCGCGCGCCCTTTTGTTTGTATCGCAGTCTATCACCACTCTTTGACGTGTATCGTACTGTGAACTTATCTCCTTATTTTCTTACTACCCGGCATTACTTTTGAACTATCGTATCTGCATCACTTATCGACCCGGCTCCGTTCAATTAATCATTATTGCTGTTCGTGTTTTACTGGGCGGCGAACGATCGGCAGTTGTGCTCACGTTGTTTGCCTAGTTTGATTTTTGGGGTGAGCTAGGCACGAAGACGTTTTGAGGCGGCCTGCTTTATTTTTAGATTCAATAATCATAGATGACGATGAGGATGATTAATTAGGTATCATTAATGTTTACATCATGATCATGTAACGAATAAATGATTGATTTATTAAAGCACTATACTTAACAAGTATTTTAATAGTAATAAATAATCCATTGTTCACAATATACCGTGTTTTATTTTAAAAAAAACAGCTGTTGGTTATGATTTTGTCGTCAATGTAAATCCTATGAAAAATATTTTTTTTCTCAGTACTCCTCGGATAGATTCTAAAGCGCTGTGGGTTACAGTCTGATATTAGTCTAAGGAACATTATGTACCATCATTCAATGTTGGGCAGCACTTGGTCCATCGTTCATACAAAAATGGTCAATCTCCTTTAAATATTTTTTTTTGATGCATATCCATTTTCATCGACAAAAAATATATATAAGTAATAGTCTAAGCCGATTTTACACAGCTTTAACCTTCGGCAAGCAATTGATCTGTTTATTTATCAGAAATCGAAATAGGGATACAAGGTGACTCGTGATGTACAGTCGTATCAGTGCCTCTGCCAACACTTTGGAAATATTCGGTTCGATGAGTACGAGAGCTGTTTTAGGGTTACGCAGACGAATGGCAAAAATATGACCCGATTAATTTCGTCTTGTCTGTCTGTCTGTCTGACCCTGTGTCCCAACAATTTATTTCTGGAGCGATTGAGACTGCGTGATTGAAAATGAATAAGTATAATTATGTAAAGTGTAAACCGCTTTAGAATTTAGAATTATATAAAAAAATGGGGGTTTCCCCATATTTGAAAGTTTTTTTTAATGTGTCCATAATTGTAACCCTCTCTTAAATAATAACAAAAATTATGTTGTTGTTGAGCACTTTGTAAAAATTTATGTAGTGTAGCATTTGGAGAAATCGCAAATTTTTCATACCGAGACTATAAGAAAAGACAAGTTTGCCTCTTTATACCGGTTCAAAAAATGTGCATATTATTCTTTATATTTCGCTATACCCATTTATTACCAATACATACTAATACAAAACCCACGGGCGATCCTGACTCAGACTTGACCAATTTTATTAATGTAATGCATTCAACGTTTTCACGTTTCCCTCGATTGGATCAATACGCGTGCGAAATTTTGATGTCTTGTCGAATCGAGTGTGAAAACTTTGCAATAATATATTCAGAAACTTTCATGTTGCACGATCATTAATCCCTCATAGTTGTAAGTATGACCCTGAATACTAAATAGGACTTATTGGACGAAACTTTGGTGGACAACTCTTGCTACGATATTTAACTAGAACACACTAATAACAACGTTTATTAATAACATTCGCCGTGTAGTGTCGGCTTAGAATAACACTACCCCATTTCTACCCGTGGGTGATCGTAAGAGGCGACTAAGGGTATAGGGGCCTTTAAATGATTTTTGGGCGATGTGGTTGGAGACCTGTCACCAAAAACATTTATTATTACTATCTTTTCCCCAATCAACTTCCAAAAGTGGCTGAGGAATTTCTCATTCCAAAGCTCTGGCTACCCCGTTAAGGGATTTATAGCCGTGTGCATATGTATGTATGTATTAATAACATGGACTTACCCGTGTTCTGGTGGAAGGTGATAGCACTACAACATATTTTCTCATTAGTATTATCTGTGTAGTTCCGGCTTAGAATAACACTACCTCATTTATTCTCATGGGTGATCGTGAGAGGCGACTAAGGGTATCGAGGATTTTCAAGTGATTATTGGGTAATGCGGTTGGAGACCCATCACCAAAAACATTTAACAAACTTATTCCCTCTTAACTTCCACAAGTTTCTTATTCTGCAGCTCTAGCTACCCCTTTTAGTTATTTATAGCCGTGAGTATATATATTATAGTAATTTGCTACTGATAAGGTATAAAATATAATTTATATTTGGTCAATCTTTTGAGACCCTAATCATTCATTTTTATAAAATAAATAAATCCACAGGAGAACATAACCACAAGCTGCAACCTCGTTGAACAGAACAATGTAGTGATTTACAGTTAGTGAAACATCAAAGTGTGAATCAAGTGCGCGATTGTACACGACAAAGACTCCGAAATAACTCAGACAACTTGGCGATGTTGTGTGATCTAAGTTATAGGAAACGTAAAAGACATTAAAAGCTTTTTCTTCTAAATTTAAACTAAAATAACGTAGTATTTACTGAGAGTCAACTCTTACTCATACTTACCACTTCTATTTATATTAACGTTTATTTCTATCACACTCGTACGAAACAAATATTCGTATTTTGACATTTTGAAATGTTTGGAACAATATTAATAATGACGTTTTCTAGTTGATGAAACCAACGACAACTACGGAGTATTCTTATATATCAGAATTGTCAAAATACGAATATTCGTTTCATGTGAGTGAGACAGAAATAAATTTTAATAGGGGTCAGAAGAGATAAACATAAACATGAAACATAAACATAAACGTTCACGCCGTTTATCCCCGAAGGGGTTGGCAGAGGTACCAATACTTTTGAACTCACATGGCAGCGCCATCTAGTGTCCAGAGAAGGTACCCACGTTTACGAAGAGATAAAGTATGCCTATTATTGTTTTCAATATGAAGAGTTGACTTAAATCGTTGAAAGAAAAGTGTCATCCAAGTTATAAGAAAAATACGATATAATAATTTTATAGCACTTTTTTATCAACACAGAAATTCTATTATATTAATTGAATTACATCGTTGAGAGAAAACATCAAAAAGTGGCACATGGCTGAACCAAGATAGGTTTTGTGAAAGTATGTGTGCGTTTAAAGCGACTGTCTCGTAGGCCCATTATCGCAAGACTACACTGTTTAAACTACGACTAATCGTAGCAATTCCTATCTGCTACGATATCAATTCTACGCCATCTGTGTTGTAGACAATATTATGTTATGGTATATTAAGCTTTAGTAGAGTAGTTGGTATTTTGTTTATAGCTTTTATTCTGCAATAGAAGAAGTAGCAAAAAATAGGGACTTTCCTTAGCTAGAATCGAACAGTCTTCTGCCCGGCTAGTACGAGCGGTGTTTAAACTAGTTATCGCGCGGGATAAAGCAGCCATCTCTTACGCACTTACTTAGTATCGTATACTGCCATCTCATTCTAACCGTTATCGTGTCGATAAAATAGCGCTCGTGCTTGCCCTACATTACGTGACATTATCGCCTGGTGTTCAGAGTACTCACGTTTAGCTTGGAGTGTATTCACGTGATAGAGAGCAGACCTATCGCCGTTTTGTAGGAATACTCTTGTCACATGACAAAGTACAACTTAGCCATGTGGGTTTTCTCACCGTTAACAACCATGATAAATCATATCAGTTGGTGCAAAAACATCAATTGTGGTAAGGGTCAAATAGGACTATGCAATACGTTTCTACTGCCTTCCTTATTCTGAGAGTCAACTCTGCACATCGAGAATGATAATAGGCATACTTATATCTTCTTCTTATAATTAATAGGCATATTTATACGCTGTGTAGCGCCGGCTTAGAATAGCGCTACCCCATTTCTATCGGTAGGTGTACGTAAGAGGCGACTAACGGTATTGGGGCTTCTGAGGGAACATTGGGCGATGCGGTTGGAGACCCATCACCAACAACCTTTATTATACCATCTTTTCCCCACTCAACTTTCCAAAAGTGGCTGAGGAATTTCTAATTCCTTAGCTCTGGCTACCTATATGCTACATGAGTTTATGTATGTATGTATGTTATATCTTCTTACCCATATTAAAATTTATTTCTGTCCCACTCACACGATCGAATATTCGTATTTTGACATTTCTGATGAATAGGAATACATGGTGATGTTCGAAGAATCCAACGATACCTCCGTAGTTGTCGTTAGTTTCATCAAATAGAAAGGGCTCATATTCATATTGTTCTATACATATTAAATTGCAAAATTCGAATATTCGATCGTGCGAGGAAGAAAAAAATAAATTGTTATATGGGTAGAAGAGATAAGTATGCTAATCATTGTTCTCGATGTGCAGAGTTGACCCGCTGACTATACATATGTAACAAAATCGCTATCGTTCATATCTTTGACTGAACGCAGCCGCCACACAAAATAATGGAGCTGCAACGATTGTGTTGTTAAAAGTTGGAAAGGTACATTGTTATCACACTGAACGAGGGTTAAAGCTTATTCGAAATTATAAGATTAGTTTTTAGAAATATATGAGGGCGATTGGCGAGTCTCTAATAAATCTTGTAGTGTTTATCGTATGATTCGGTATGCAAAGTTTTACTAAAGTGATGCCGATCACAAAACCATTTCGAGATATTATGGTTATAAACAATATTTTCTTGAAATTATATCAATTGAAGCTAAAATGACTGTTATTTTATAAAAAAAACTGTAACAGTGTTTGACCTTCAATGTTGTTTCAAAGACATACGGCTTTTTAGTTTATTAATTAAATATCGAAAATCATAGCTTTGTTTGTTTAGTATAATATCGTAATAATTTAATTTGACATCACAAATTCATGATGTGTTTTGCAATCAGAAACATTTTTATAAAATATTCCGCTTCATTTGCATGTCGCTACCTGATTTTATCAATCGATGACGTCAATAAGTACAAAAGTTGAACAATCTTAGAAAAATCATAACTTTACAATTACTCATTTTAAATGGAATATATTCAAAACAGTCTTTTATTTTCGTGTTTACTATCAAATAAAAATATTTAATAAATACCAAAAAAAAACTTTGCACACCGAATTCATAACGTTAAGTTAACATGGTAACCATTGGAGTCGTTTTTTTTGGATTATATTAAATTCTTACCAGTCATATTTTAATAACTAAACATTAATGAAAAACGACACGATAGTCCACTGGGTAGAACACCCGCCCGAAAACAGAAGGGCATGAGTTCCAATCCTGCGTCGGGCCTACACCAATTTGTCTTTTCTAAAGTCATATGTGTGGTTAATTTATCATGGTTGTTAACGGTGAGGGAAAACATCGTGAGGAAACCCACATGGCTGAGTTGTACTTAGTCATGTGACAGTGTATTCGTACAAAACGGTGATAGGCCTGCCCCCTATCACGTGAGTACACTGTCTAAGCAAAACGTGGGTACCTTCTCTGGACACTAGATGGCGCTGCCATGTAAGTTCAGAAGTATTGGTACCTCTGCCAACCCCTTCGGGAATAAACGGCGTGAACGTTTATGTTATGTTATGTTAATTAATGAAAAAGTCACATAGGCCCTCTTATAATTAAAAATAAATTTATATATTATAGATATTTCTTTATCTTTGCCTACTGAAGGTTATGTGTTAATTTAGTATTATCAAGGAAAAGTAAAGAATCTCCATGGAGCACAGAAATTCTTTTAGACTTTCTTTTAAGTTAACGTTCATACTGCAGTGCTTAAACTCTAAAGATATATAATTGGGACTAGGATTACATCAAAACTACTTTGAAATATTTTCAGGAACATTCTTATTCTCATTTCATTTTAGTTTAGGGTAACTTATTTTGACATCTTTTCTTTAGTCAACCCCTAAAATTAGCTAATTTTCATTCCAAAGCTGTGGTTTGGTTACAGTTCTGTAAGATTTATATTTGAGAGTGTAAATAGGTTGTATTTACTAAACACGCGTAAAGTAGCGTACGGAGAGCTCGGCCATAATTACATAAATAAATATATTTTTTTACAAGATATTTGCATTATCATCTACTTACATATACATTACGTGACTTGGCCGTTGAACATTCTTGATACGTTTAGTATGTACAAGTTTATTTACTAAGTTATTTGCAGATTTATTTCAAATCTTCTAAACTTCTTTCCCGATTATGTTGAGTACATTTAATTTTTTTTTGTGATTCTCATCTATCTTTATTTTAGTTGTAAGAACTCTGGTGATTATTTCTATATTCCCTTAAACTTTAATCATATTTTACTAATTACAAGTCAACGGCCAAGTCACGTAAAATTAACTATAATAATGAATAAATCGCAATTAGGAACCCTAGACTTGGCTCCACTTTTAGAGATAAACAAGTAGCTCTATCGAGACTTGGCTAGTTTTTTACAGAATGTTTTTGGTGGGATCGTTTTGTTACTTTCAAATAATTATATAATAACAATTTTCTTATTTTTTTTCCTTAAAAAAAAGAAAACAAACAAACATTTGGCTCAGTCAACTGGCATGGAATGTAAAGTGCAAATACATCTGAAAAAAACCAAATCTGCAAAAACAGCTAACTGTTAAAAACACTTTATTCAGAGTATCTCAATCTGTACGCCAGGGATGTGCAGTCAAGTTAGATGCTATTGTATGATTAATGAGGTGGTCGTTAGGCAAACGTTGGCTCACTGCAAATGGCAACAAACTGACGACTCAGTCTCACTTAAAATGATAATCATTCTTCGCTAAGAATGGCGAAACAATCTTGCGGAAAATTTCTTGTCACCTAAAGTAAGGTTTGGGAAACGCTGATTAATGCTATAATTATTTTTGGCTTTTGATACTTTAATCCTTGTTTATAAAATTTTTTAATTAAATAGGACAATGAGTTCTTAAAGGATCGCTTTGTGATATGTTGTTTTTTTAAGTAGCTGGTTTTTACTTTTTCGTGGTTTCTGAATTAAACTTAAAACATAATACATACATACATTAATTGGATTATAGAAATGTTATGATTTATGATTCATATTTATATTTGTTTAAGTTGCTGTGAGTTTTCCGAACAATGTAGAATGAAATAAAAATACATTTACTCACGGTTATAAATCCCAGAAAGGGGTAGCCAGAGCTTCGAAATTAAAATTACTCAGCCTCTTTTGGAAGTTAAGTGGGAAAAGTATTGTAAATAAAGGTTGTTGGTGATGGGTCTCCAACCGTATTACCCACCCAAGGGATGAAATGGGTTAGTTTTATTCTTAGCCTACACTACTCAGCATATTTACAAATGACAAATATGTAAATAATGTGTTTAGAAGTAGAAGTAACTCTGCCCACCCTACAAGGATTCACAGCATGAGCGTTAAGGTAATGCACAAACGCCAAGGCGTATGTGAAATTTAAATTTTGTAGTTACTATACTGAACGATTGTTTTTAAATTTAGTTGAAACCCTGACGTTAAAACTACATTAAACATATTTTAGAAGATTTCCCCAGATATCCCTCTCTAATCCCCTTCAGTGGAACTATTAAGGTGTTAGTCCTATTTTACTGTTAAAACAATCGTATATGTACGTTCTTCGTTCACAAAGGTTTCTTTAAAAAACAATTAAAGCAGTTTAATGACAGTAACTTACTGTAAAAGATCTTCACTGGATACCAACCATTTATTCCAAACTTTAGTAACTTTTTTACTTGAAGAAAAAATTCCTTCGTAGAACTTTTATTTTTCAATTAAGTCGTGCTAATGGAAAATCTGGTTAAGAGCGCTTAAGTTTATTTGTTAAAATTTTACTAATTATTGTTAGTCTAATATTTTTCTTGTATAAAATCAAATTCACGACTTAAAAAAAATATACCGGTCGAATTGAGAACACTCCTTTTTTTGAAGTTGGTTAAAAAGAGACAAACATATAAATCGTAACATCGTAAAATTCTCTATTAACAAATATCGTGCACTGATTTTAATTTCTAAGTATTTGAAATAAGAAGGTAAATTTTTCCAACTTGCTTGTTTCATGCATTGGTATAATTTATATGTTTGTATTTTTAAAAGTTGTGAATTTGATTTATATTATTATAATATCAAGTTATTATTCTATGGCACAAGTAGTTGGGGCTAACTTCCCACACATTAATACACAGTTGCAATGTCCATACTCATATTTATGTGTGAAACTCTTATGTTCAGAGTACTCACGGTTTGATTGAAAAATGCATTCACGTGATAGGGGAATGCCTATCGCTGCTTTGTATGAATTGATTGTCACATACTATAACAAAAAATTGTCATGCACGTTTCTACTTTTTGAATTTAATGGACATAATATTAAATTATGAATTTGAACTCATAACTCTTAGCATTGTATTTGTGGTCTACTTAGGGATGCTGAAACGAATAATATATGATTTACAAGAAAAGCCTTTGAAAATAACTCTATTTTTTTCTTTTTTTACTTCCAACAAAAAGGGTTTTAGGAATTACAATTCGTCGAAGGAACTCTGAAAAGTTAGAAAGAAATCGTCCACAATGGATCATTAACGTTTCCGTCTGAAGAACTTTCCAGAACATTATTGACATTCCATTGTTTTTAGAAAAGTTCTATAGAATTAAAAATTTTGGATGTTTTAGTATTCCAACTATAACCAAAATATGGTTTGATAACTTTATTATTTAGTATAAGCGATTATGACTTATAATCAAATGAAAGTATTATACTTACGGTTGCTAACTAGCTATTACGTTTACTTAAATCTTTTTTACTTAATTAGGCTCTGTTTTACATGTAAACCTCATGTGGGGATTATTACTACCTACCTACTATCAATGAACCATATAAAAAAAAATTACACCAGCGGGATTCGAACCCACGACATCCGGGTATACGCCTTTTCTTCTTTACTTGTTTTGGTTGTACTGATTGTAGGGTCAACTTCAGGGAGTGTGGAGGTTTTGAAATAAAAACCCAAAATAGCGGTACACTTCGTATAATTTCATCTTTCACAACCACTTGCCGATACAACGGACTACTGACAATTGCCCACGCAAAAACAGAGATCTTATATTTATACCTTACCTAACCTTAAATCAACTCACAGTCTTATTAATAATACTCTACTCAAATTTACATAATCATTATTATAACTCATTTATAAATAAATAATAACATTTTAGAAATGAGTATTTACTAAAATTATGGATTTAATTACAATCATTATTTTAATCAGCGTGAGCTGTTTTGAAGTAAAGTCAAACAAGTATCTCATTATTCATACACGATACCACTAATACTTATTAAATAGGTAAACAATATGATTACACAATAAAACTATACAGTTTATCAATTATAAATAGTATAAATTATACAGTATAATAGCCAATCATTGCACACTCATTATTATAAGCTTACAGCTCGGCCTTCCTGTTATAAGCGAGTCCCTTCGCTTTTGGAAATATTTTTATTAATGAAACTTTATTATATTATATATTTTTTTATACATAGGTAAGTTCTTGAAATAACTTGTAAATCCTGGTAACAAGTGATTCAAAATTAACAGGTCCTAATGTGTTAATCCGTACTAATG
This sequence comes from Bedellia somnulentella, assembly GCA_963576735.1. NCBI lineage: Eukaryota > Metazoa > Arthropoda > Insecta > Lepidoptera > Bedelliidae > Bedellia > Bedellia somnulentella. The sequence goes on from OY755184.1 coordinate 15,752,090, forward strand.
TTTCATAATTGCGATTGCATTAACTTTTTATACATATATATGCACACACACATCATACACATAGTTTTACAGACATTTACATATTATTTACACATTCAATATACATATATATTTTTATTTACATATTCTACACATTACACACTTACAATGTATTTTTTTTTTATTTATACGAATTGTAATATTAAGCACATAAATATAGAATAGAATAGAACCCATAATGGTACTCATCACGTACCTCCTCCTCACAGTCCATATATGTCCCCACCAAGGGGCTCCAGCCCACCCTACATAGGGCGATCTGGCCACAGTCCACCACGCCGGCCAATCGCGGGCTGGCAGACCAACGACCACCACCGCAACAGTTGCCGGGAGCGACGGCCCAACGTGCCCTCGGAAGCACGGAATCATCTTAATTCTCGGATAGTCAGGTGATTCAAGCCTGCAATATCCCTCCAAACTCGGTCAAATCTTACAAATCAAATTTGTAAGGTGATCACCCCCCCGGGGATCGAACTCGAGACCTCCGCACCCGAAACCAAGCGCTCAACCGCGAGGCCACGGATGCAGTCATCACAGTTAAAACATTTTACAAAGATTACACTGCTAAACAGAAGCACAATTGGTGGCTTAAAACTATCTCTTCCAGACAACTCTTCAATGGAGAGATCAATACGTTAGTAAAAAGAATAGGCAGATTCACAACTCACATACTCGTGAGATGATAACTTAATTATTAATTATTTGTTTATATATTATATCGTACTTATGTGATTTTCTTATATATATGTTTTTATTTATTCACTATTTAAATCGCTTAGATCATTACTGCCTTCTAGGTATGACTGTCATTAGGGAGTGCTTTTAAGACGCGGTACGAGCCTTAATGTCACAATCAGAACTACTATGGTGGTTGCTATGGAAATATATTATACTGTATGGGACCCCATGTATCAAGTTTATATAAAAATGCTTCAACAAAATCGAAATAAGTGTATTAAACACCTCACTATAGATTTCCATATTTAGACAACCTTCCTAACTTCATCATCATCATCATCATCAGCCACTGGACGTTCTAACTTTAAAACCCTTAAGATGTGCAAAGGACACTAGGGATCAACTAATTTTAATGAAAACCATCCATAAAAAGGACTTGTAATCAAGGTTAAACTTCAGTTGTTCGTCCTACAATACTAGAATCCGATTCACATTCCGCACCCCATTTTCCGAAGCTGACATTTTTTTTTTAAATACTTTTGTAAACAGTTGGACTTTGTTGAATCAGCCGATCAACCTATAATGTTCGAGTCCTAAAACTTTCTCATGATATAATTATTTAGATTATGAATTTATTTATTTTAAAGTATGTATTTTAAGTACTTTTATCCATCGATATATGTATCTTATCTTGCCATACAACGCGGTAACGCTTCCAGCATCTTAGGTACCCTTTCCCGATAAGAGGAACTGGAAGATGTTTTTAGATTTTAAGTTAGGTTTTTTTTTTTTATAATATAAAATTTTTCTTTTTTAAATTTATATATGCCTGACCATGATAATTTAATGTACAGGGTTTATTAATTTTTCCTACCTTGACTTTTATTTAGTAAGCTTTATGATAATGGTAAGCTAGTTCTAAATAAGCTCTTATTGATTTTGTACCGAAAATAATAATTTCCTTGGAAAATAATAGTTGCACGGGGATTTGCTATAACTAACTCATATGGCCAATAGAAAGGAGTTTCCCGTTTCTGATTTGACTCAAGAGCATTCTGCTCCCGGAAAAACTGTCCGTCCACTCTTGGTCTTAGTACCTATGCTGACTTGTACCTAGTCAATAAACTTCGTACCAGATACCTTAAGTTGCTAGATTAATAAATCGCGCGCATAGCACACTATTACGCTGAGCGATTTCTGATTTATTCTCTGATTGATTATTGTTACTTTTGTGTTTAAATTACACCATCTGAATTTATTACTGAATAAACTTTTGTAACATAAATTACCCTTTTATTCCCTCAATATGGATAACTTTATATATTATCTTACATATATATTTCTTTTTGTATTTGATGTTTATTACCAGTTTTTAAATATAAATATACCTACTTCAAAATTAGAACCATATATGACAAAGAATCTTATTTAGGTATACTTAATAATAATAATATCATAATTAATTATACATGTAGATGTTTTTAAAATCTTGTTATATTCGCTTGGTCTGACAATCTGTATAGCAAGCACGAGCGCTATTTTATCGACACGATAACGGTTAGAATGAGATGGCTGTATACGATACTAAGTAAGTGCGTAAGAGATTGCTGCTTTATCCCACGCGATAACTAGTTTAAACACGGCTCGTGCTTGCCCTGCTGATGCCTTCAAACGAATTCATCTCTATAAACTATCCATATCATAGCCGATGTACAATTATTTTGTTTTAAATACTTATTTTAATTTGCAATTTTCTATATCAACTTCAAAATTAGTATACTATACTATAACTATTGGTAGAAACTTTAGAGGTCATCCTTGCTTGAAATATTGTGTACAGTTTGTTTCTCTAATAAATATTAAGCTATGGTAAAATGTACATAATTTTGATTTATACCATTTAAATTTATTTTTACCTTCCCCTGCTCGTGGTTCTAATTATATTTTTAACAAATGGAAGCAGGGCGAAGATTTGAGGTATAATCTACAGTTATAGTCTTGACAGTTATGATGAGCGGCACTTTCAAAGTACAGAAACAATGTTAAGATTATATATTAATTGTGCTTCACTTATGTATATAGATTGACAAGACAAAGATGACAGCGATATCCAAAAATAATACACGGTGTGCTTAAATAAGTGTGAGTGGGTGACCCTAGTGTGGCGGATTCTATACTAGCCCTATAAAAATTCACGTATTGGTCATTTTAGCCCATTCGTACACTTTATCGTAATTGATATATTGTGATGATAGAAGTTATTATTTGTTTTATAATATATTTGCATCGAAATCTTTTATTACGGATCCAAAGCAAAGCATATAAAATGGTAATAATTAGTCTTAATTTGGACATGAATGGCTAAAAATTTAATATTTCCCGAAGGATATGCAATGGATTTAGATTCTGTGCTAATTATTATGACTTAAATACCAGAATTAACGAAAATAAGACAATTATAATTCACACAGACAGTTCATCTTGATGCCTAAGCCGTTGTAGGCAGCTATCGTGTCCGCGAGAGGATCACAGGTATACAGGAGGTATACCCTTGTTGACGTTTATGCTATGACTTTTATCACTCTCTACCAACCCATGCACCTATACACCAGCATATCTATTATGGTTAAGATATCTCAAAGCTACTAAAGATTTTGGCTAAAAATTACTTAAGATTTAAGAAAACTTCAGAAGAAAAGTATTGAATGTTTGATGCTGATTTGGTTTATATGGCAAATAAAACATAGTCTCCATCGATGTACGTTTTTATCGTTCGTTTTACGTTCTGAACTTCTACGTTGTAGTTGTAATGCTCACGGGATTTATCAGAGCCCTACCTATAGCCCTGAGTAGAGGTATACCCTTTGGAACTATCATATCAAAGTTGAGCTCTCTGGCTTTAGTAGGTTTTATGACAGAGCGTGACTTACAACCTCTACACAGCAATTTAGTGCTACCCCATTTACTTTGATGTCAGTTAAGTATTTATCAAGTTCCAGGTCTAAAGCTGAACTTGAGCTATTTCATTGTTTTTCATTTTTATCCTTCGGATTACCCTTCTTGGTATGTATATATTTTTTTGTTCGCTGCTATGAACTGACAAATGAGAAGACTTTTCCAGCCAGACCAGGTGAACAAGGCGGTCATAATTATAATAATTTATCTTTGATATTGTTGATATTATTTAATTTAAGAAATGGAATTTAGTTTTATTATTGATATTTAAATACACTATCTTATTAATTTGCAATACTGAACATTAATGTAAAAAATATAAAATGTATACAAAACAGGAACAATACATTCACAAATTGTAAATATGATCAATTTTTGAAACAGAATATTCAATTTATTAAATCAGTAGTAGTCCCCATTTGATGTAAATATTAAATATTGGTTTTAATATCATTACATCAATAAGGCCTCCGCGACAAAGTGAAAATTCCGGCATCTGCCCAACAGGTTCGCCTAGTCCGGAGACCAAATATAACAAACTTTTTGAAATTACCCGAAAATTCAAATCGTTTTCTATTATTATTATTTTAGATTGAGCTACAATTAAACATATTCGTAAAACCTTACATTGTTAATAATTTGTAAATCTACCTAGCATTAATTGAGTTTATATAGTTAAATAATTACAAGTTGTATTTTGCCCTTTTCGGTAAATAAATTTGAATTTGAAGCATCTTGTCCATCGCTAAAGCAGAGTACATTTGCGATCAATTTTTCGCCTTGAGAATCATTCAAGATGGTCACCATATTGACCAACTTTAACCGTATTAAAGAAATTAAAAACTTGTTCGGGTTTAAGCAGCTGCCTGAGCACCTACCCTACACCGTGCAGCAGACAATCTACATCCTGGCGCCCATTAATTTTACATTAATTTAGTAGATTGTTTTTGGCGTAATAATATTGATCAAGCGATTCTCCGTACTGAACTCTTTCAGCCAGCATCTCAGACAAAATAAACAATAGCTCATCCATTATCATTTACCCTACGTCGTTTCAAACTAAGCGACCCAACCAAAGAGCTGCGGTTACTGTCTATTTTGTTTTGGGAATAGTATCCACCCTCGCGTTTGCGTGCACAATGCTGTGAACATCGCTCCCTGCTATTTTCTCGTCCTCGCGCTAGGCGAACGCTCTCGTGTACGCCGAACCGGCTTACGAAGAGACCTCTCCGCTGTTATTGGACTATTCGTTGTTCACCTGTTCACCTCGATTGACCTCGGTATCACGCTCCCGTAATACCCACGGTCGATTTACCTCGGTATCACGCTCCCGTAATACCCACGGTTGTTGATTGACCTCGGTACCACGCTCCCGTAATACCCACGGTCGTTCAGCATAACGCTTCCTGTCATCTCCAACACCTCCGTGTTGACTGGCTTTTTTTTTGGCACCTCCATGCCAATTCTGCGCTCAATCTATCGTAACTGAGGCTACGACTCCTGCTCTCTTCTCGATCCATGGTGGAGAACTGAAACTGACAAATTTCAGCTTAGTAAACAATCAAGCCAACCCTCAGTACACATACTTTAGCTTCTTTGATCTCAATGGGCCTAACAATTAGTATAACGCAAATCCAATTTTCTTTTATTGAAATTTTATTGAAATTAAAGGCGACCTTCGCAAATGTAACTTAAATATTTCACTGATAACAAATGTACGGCTGACTATTTTATTAGAAGGTAGTTGTTAAAAGTTTCAAAATGTTTAATTCTTACTTTGTATTGCAAACTAATATTTAAACAGTTACTTTATTAATCCTTGGTCATGTAATTCTCTTACGGATTCACGGTATTATCTTACACACGCTTTGTACAGCTTTACAGGGGGCCGAAGAAAATGTATAATACCTACTTGGTTTAATAAAGAATATTTTGATTTTGACGTTTTTACCTCTTACGTAAATAATATGAAGACACTACAATAAGCGGGTGACTATCTCAAATTTAAAATAAGTAATAAAGATATTATGCATCATGATGAGTATTAAAACAACTATGTGTTCCTTCGTATTATGTTCCAAAACTAGATTTATAAACATAAAAGGCCTCAATATTTTTTTATTTTATTTTTTTAAACTTACAGGTTTGCTAAAATTTTAGTAGCAGTAGTAGTAGTAATTTGTAGCAAACCTATAGCAAGTTTGCAGTTGAGTTGTACAAAATATAAAAAAAAACAACCTGGATACTCACAACCAGGCATGGTGTAAGCAATGCGAGTAATGCATCACACGTAATATCGCTCGGACGCGTACTGATACATTACACATCACTCGACCATTCCAAACATCACACTTAGCATGGCACTACATTTCATTCCATTACACTACCATAGAGCACTGCAGTGTGATGCCGCGTGATTGATCGGTAACGAACGTATGAGTAAGCAAATGAAAGTGATACTTAAAACGATAGCAATTAAAAATATCCTAAAGTCAATAGTTGTTTTAATTATAATAGCAAAAAGTTTTAAATTGTATTCAAAGAGTTCGGTTAACATCGATGAATCCCGTCAACATTCGTCTCAGGCATGTATTTTATTTAATTCAGTGTAACTAAAACTCTTACTACATTAAAATCAAATTGTAGTTTTTTAGGTTTACAACTAATGCATTAAGTTTTCATAATTTTGGATTATTATTAAATTTGGATTCAATTTATTTCTAAAATCAAGTTCAATATAATTTATTGATTGATTTTGATAATTGTTTGATATTTAAAATCGTGTTATCTTGACATACATTTCGAATCTTTGTAAACATCAAATGAATCCATGCACATTGCTAGTCCTAAGCCTGGACCACACTTGAGTTAAATAAACGCGAGTAAAAGTATGATGACAAAATAACTTTATTCAAAAACGTATAAATATTTAAAAAGTAATGGATACATTTCTTCTCTAATCCCGTCTTACTCGCTCACGTAATTCTATAACTACCTATAACACTGCTATTCTACCTCATGTGATATATTTATATTCCCATTACACGAAATATTTAATTAATTACACAACACCACACGCCTGATAGTAGGAATTGTTAGATCGTAGCATCACATGTAATGCTTTAAACAGATGTTGTAATGCCATATGTCATAATTTCAAAGTGTACTGTTTTCGCACGTGTACCCACAATCATAAACGAAAAATGTTTTAGAAAATTCACTATAAGGTATATCGATCCAACATTTCAATATTATTCGATAATCAGAGCTCTATACCAATCTTCAGATCGATAAGTTGACAAACATTAGCTTTGAAAAAAAAAACAATCTGAGCTATCGGGAAAAAAAGGACTAGATATCAGGCTCAAGTATGTAACAGATTAACACTCTTATGTATCGCCCCTATGTTTTTGAGAATAAATGAAAATTCTTTTAAAATACTTTCTTGCCTTCAATTGAAATAGACTTTATTATTTACGACTGTTTATGGATGCTATTTTATAAACAAGAAGGCAATTTCACCATACCAAGGATTCTAATTACGAAACACAAAAAAAAGAACAGGGTACTTACGTAGGCGCAGTACGAAAAACGTGATATTTTTCGCCTATCCTCACTTCTGAGTTGTAGGGTCAACTTCAGGGAGTGTGGAGGTTTTGAAATAAAAACCCAAAATAGCGGTACACTTCGTATAATTTCATCTTTCACAACCACTTGCCGATACAACGGACTACTGACAATTGCCCACGCAAAAACAGAGATCTTATATTTATACCTTACCTAACCTTAAATCAACTCACAGTCTTATTAATAATACTCTACTCAAATTTACATAATCATTATTATAACTCATTTATAAATAAATAATAACATTTTAGAAATGAGTATTTACTAAAATTATGGATTTAATTACAATCATTATTTTAATCAGCGTGAGCTGTTTTGAAGTAAAGTCAAACAAGTATCTCATTATTCATACACGATACCACTAATACTTATTAAATAGGTAAACAATATGATTACACAATAAAACTATACAGTTTATCAATTATAAATAGTATAAATTATACAGTATAATAGCCAATCATTGCACACTCATTATTATAAGCTTACATGATGGTTATAGAAGAACGTCACCCTTGTGGGATAAAGCAGAAATCTAATTAGTAGTAGTAGTAGTTTTTTTCTATAAATTATTTTCTTAGTTCTGGTTATTTTGTATACTTTTTTAGTGTTAGGTTTTTCTTTAATAATTATGTTCGTGTATAATTTTAATTTGGAAATCAATGTAAATATCGAGAAAGGCCACCCGCAATACAGGTTTTACCTAGTGCAGGGGCCATTGGAAAAATCACTATGTAATTCAAAATGCGCAATAAACTTTTTTTTTTATTTATTATAATTACAACTAGTCCTAGCTTTTAAATTACCATCGTATTTCCATAAGTACCATGTGCAACATCATCTATAAAAAGTTATTTAAGTTTATTTGTTAAAATTTTACTAATTATTGTTAGTCTAATATTTTTCTTGTATAAAATCAAATTCACGACTTAAAAAAAATATACCGGTCGAATTGAGAACACTCCTTTTTTTGAAGTTGGTTAAAAAGAGACAAACATATAAATCGTAACATCGTAAAATTCTCTATTAACAAATATCGTGCACTGATTTTAATTTCTAAGTATTTGAAATAAGAAGGTAAATTTTTCCAACTTGCTTGTTTCATGCATTGGTATAATTTATATGTTTGTATTTTTAAAAGTTGTGAATTTGATTTATATTATTATAATATCAAGTTATTATTCTATGGCACAAGTAGTTGGGGCTAACTTCCCACACATTAATACACAGTTGCAATGTCCATACTCATATTTATGTGTGAAACTCTTATGTTCAGAGTACTCACGGTTTGATTGAAAAATGCATTCACGTGATAGGGGAATGCCTATCGCTGCTTTGTATGAATTGATTGTCACATACTATAACAAAAAATTGTCATGCACGTTTCTACTTTTTGAATTTAATGGACATAATATTAAATTATGAATTTGAACTCATAACTCTTAGCATTGTATTTGTGGTCTACTTAGGGATGCTGAAACGAATAATATATGATTTACAAGAAAAGCCTTTGAAAATAACTCTATTTTTTTCTTTTTTTACTTCCAACAAAAAGGGTTTTAGGAATTACAATTCGTCGAAGGAACTCTGAAAAGTTAGAAAGAAATCGTCCACAATGGATCATTAACGTTTCCGTCTGAAGAACTTTCCAGAACATTATTTACATTCCATTGTTTTTAGAAAAGTTCTATAGAATTAAAAATTTTGGATGTTTTAGTATTCCAACTATAACCAAAATATGGTTTGATAACTTTATTATTTAGTATAAGCGATTATGACTTATAATCAAATGAAAGTATTATACTTACGGTTGCTAACTAGCTATTACGTTTACTTAAATCTTTTTTACTTAATTAGGCTCTGTTTTACATGTAAACCTCATGTGGGGATTATTACTACCTACCTACTATCAATGAACCATATAAAAAAAAATTACACCAGCGGGATTCGAACCCACGACATCCGGGTATACGCCTTTTCTTCTTTACTTGTTTTGGTTGTACTGATGGTTATAGAAGAACGTCACCCTTGTGGGATAAAGCAGAAATCTAATTAGTAGTAGTAGTAGTTTTTTTCTATAAATTATTTTCTTAGTTCTGGTTATTTTGTATACTTTTTTAGTGTTAGGTTTTTCTTTAATAATTATGTTCGTGTATAATTTTAATTTGGAAATCAATGTAAATATCGAGAAAGGCCACCCGCAATACAGGTTTTACCTAGTGCAGGGGCCATTGGAAAAATCACTATGTAATTCAAAATGCGCAATAAACTTTTTTTTTTATTTATTATAATTACAACTAGTCCTAGCTTTTAAATTACCATCGTATTTCCATAAGTACCATGTGCAACATCATCTATAAAAAGTTATTTAGGAATTTAAGGGAATAACATATATACATACATACATACATACACTAACGGCTATGAATCCCAAAAAGGTGTAGTCAGAGTTGTGGAATTTAAAATTCTTCTATCACTTTCGGAAGTAAATGAAAAGATGTTTGGTGATGGATCTCGGACCTCATTGCCCAGCAATCATAAAAAAAACCCAATACCCTTAGTAGTCCCTACCCAGCTAAGGGATCAGCCAAAAATATTGTTTATATATGATTTGAATTTTTGTTCGACTCGCCTTGTAATCGTTTAAAAAAATACTTAACCACAAAAAAATACATACATACATATACTCACGGCTATAAATCCCTAGAAGGGGTAGCCAGAGCTAAGGAATTAGAAATTCCTCAGCCACCTTTGGAAAATTGAGTGGGGTAAGGATGGTAAAGTAAAGGTTGTTGGTGATGGGTCTCCAGCCGCATCGCCCAAAAATCCCTTAAAAGCCCGAATACCGTTAGTCGCCTCTTACGTACACCCTATAGACGACTATTTTATACTGGTAATGTACACCCATCGGTAGTAACGGGGCAGTGCTATTCTAAGCCGACACTACATGGCACAAAAAAATACTTAACCACAAAGCACCTTTAATCTTAAATATAAATAAAAAAAGGGGAAACCCAGAGCTTTTGAGAAAAAAACATTGTTATATACTTTTGGAAGTGGGGTGGGGAAAAATCTGTAACATAATGGATCTTCCTTATGGACCACCAGTAATACACAATAAGCCCCTAGATCACCTGGAGCCACCACTACATTATTGATTTTGTAAGCCGTCATTACACTGATTTACCTTTCAAAAATGTAAGTGAATGGGGTATAAGGAGTCTTAATCCACAATTATCCTAAAATAAAGAAAAAAAGGTCGAAATAATTACTTTAATTTTCTAACATTACTTTGTTATTATGTTTGAATTTCATAAAAGAGTACAATGGTTACGACTATAAAAATAACATACATACATACATACATATACTCACGGCTATAAATCCCTTAACGGGGTAGCCAGAGCTTTGGAATGAGGAATTCCTCAGCCACTTTTGGAAGTTAATTGGGGGAAAGATGGTAATAATAAATGTTTTTGGTGACGGGTCTCCAACCACATCGCCCAAAAATCACTTAAAAAGCCCCTATACCCTTAGCCGCCTCTTACGATCACCCACGGGTAGAAATGGGGTAGTGTTACTCTAAGCCGACACTACACGGCAAAAATAACTGAATAATGATTCCTTTCATTAAGTTTACAAATCACACAAAAGAAACACTGAAATCCAAGCGTCTTAGCAAAAAAAGGAAATGTTTTTGTTTAAGTTAAGTTAATTATGAAAAGGATTGCTTAAGAAGCACACCCAGTCGTATATTTTTATTCATCCATTCAAGTTAACCTCAATTTACCTTAATGATGCCTAGTTGAATCAGTCCTGAGTGCTTTTTTGTACTTTTTGTTTTCATTTTATACGAGACTAGAGTAAAGTAAGATTTTGAGCGGAGAAAAATGTAAACAAGATAACATTTAAGACGACTATGAATGGCGGAGGGGTTAATACAGTAAAGTACGTTAGCGTTGTTGTTTCACACTGATATAAAACTACTAATAAATAAAGAATAAATAAAGGAAAGAAAAATTTCGACACAGGCGAGAATCGAACCCACGACCTCGAAATTTTTCTTTCCTTTATTTATTAGTAATAATCCCCACATGAGGTTTTCATGAACATAAATATTTAAATTATGATATAAAACTAGTTTTTCTTTAGTAAAGCAATGTGATATTGTAAAGTAAGTTCACGATCAAATAAAAATGAAAGCTTAAACCGTAAATAATATAATTACACTTTTCTGTATTCAGAAAAGTTTGTAATGTGAGGTTATTTGATCGTGTGAGTAATGACGTGATTCGTGAAAGGTGTGGTGTAAAAGATGATATTGTAAGAAAGGAAGAAATAGGAATGTTGAGATGGTTTGGGTATATAGAGAGGATGCATGACAGTAAATTGGTAAAAGAGATCTATAGAGCCAATGTGGAAGGTAATGTTAGTAGAGAACAACCTCGGAGGACACATTTGGATCAAATAGAAAATGTGCTCAAAAAGGCAGGTGTCCCAAGTACGAAGAATAAAAGAGCATGTATAAAAAAGAACTGAATAAAGCTAGAGAGGGTTTGCCAGGATCGTACAAAGTGGCGATCGATAGTCTCTGCCTACCCCAATGGGAACTAACGGCGTGAGCATATGTATGTATGTACTTTTCTTAATAAAATATTACACAAAAATTACGACACAGGCGGGAATCGAACCCGCGACCTCGGGTATACGCCCCCATCGCTCTGCCAATTTAGCTACCGTGTCAATGGCACGTGAGGTTTTCATGTACAAAAAGATTTAAATCATAAATAATACTACAGTTAGATAACTATGATATAATAGAATAGCGATTATTCAATAGAAATGCTTGAACGGAAAGTATAAAAGTTGAATTTATTATCTTAAGAGTTAAAATTACTTTCATCCACCTGCTTACCTAGCTCTGTTAAAAACACCATTTAAACCAAAGTGAAATAATATTACCTACATTTATTTCAATAAAGTAATCCGAAAGAGGGTTACTACAGTAATCCAAGGATATAAACAACCTAACAAATACATTACTATTAACAAAACGACTCTGCTCATTTAAGACCCTTTTTCCCCAAATAATACTACAAATAAACCACAAAAAGGTAAACTGAAGTCACAAACTGCGGTTTTAGGGACTCGAGTATTTTCAGGAATATTCACTATTTGTTCAAGCCTTTGTTGCAAATGAAGTTTAGCCGCTATAAAAGAGCGTAACAATTGTTTTTGTTGCTATATTAACTCCGGGTAATTACATTTGTTGGCAATTACAGTTTTGGACCGGTTTATTAACATATTTCTGTTTCCGGTGACAATTTTGGTAGAAAGTAAGGTTAAAAACTATATTTCAGTTTTGGACCGGTTTATTAACCCATTTCTGTTTCCGGTGACAATTTTGGTAGAAGCAAGGTTAAAAACTATTTTGCCTTTAGGTTTTTAGCCGACATTACACAGCGAGCGTTTCTTTAGCAAACCTTAGAGCAAGTAGCTGTATTATTCTGTCATTTAATATCATATCATGGAATAATGAATCAAGTTTTTTTTAAAGTGAATATTTTGAAAGACACCACCTATTTTAAACCTAAAATAGTAAAATATTTTTTCTTTTAAACCGCATAATGGGCACTTCAAAAAAAGATCCATAAATAAAACAACGATAATATATATATATATATATATATATATATATTAACAGAATCTGTGAGAAGCGTTGGCTTATTTATGGATCTTTTTTTTAAGTGTCCATTATTTAATTAAAGTCATACGGTGGATAAAATAAAATATTTATTTTACTCCTCCAGGTTTCAAACGAAAAATAATAATAATTCACACTATCGCTAGGAAAGGTATTGTATTTTTTTAGTTTGTTTTAATTCCGAAGTGAGAAGAATATAAGAGTATGTATGAAAATATTGCTGAATGTAGATAAAGATCGATAGGTTTGTCAGGATCGTACAAAGTGGCAATCGAGAGTCTCAGTCTTTCCCAATGGTAACTGACGGCGTGAGTATATATGTATGTAGTTTTTTTATATTTAAATAATCCTTTATTTAACCATCTTATCCCCACTTAAGTTTCGAAGTGGCTAACATAGTTGTGAAATTATAGCTTACCTTTTAGTATAACATATTACAGTGTCGGCGGATCCTGTATGAATTGGATTGATGACCTGATGAGGGTGTAGTCCGCTTGATGAGGAAAGAAAAATAAGGAAATTACTAGCAAAGATTGGAAACTGACGAATGCGATAGAAGTTATTTTTACATACATGTAAATCCCTTAACCGGGTAGCCAGAGCTTAAAAATGAGAAACTCCTCAGCGACTTTTGGAAGTTGATTGGGGAAAAGATAGTAATAATAAAATGTTTTTGGTGACGGGTCTCCAACCACATCGCCCAAAAATCACTTAAAAATAACCCCTATACCCATAGTCCCCTCTTACGATCACCCACGGGTAAAAATGGGGTAGTGTTATTCTAAGCCGACACTGCACGGCTAGTTATTTTTATTTCCTGTAAATCAAAATGTAAGAGTTTGATATGTTTTGTATTTTAGTAACTCCATGGTAAAAATATTGGCTTCCAATTTCAAAGCCTTAAAATATAAAGTTTAATCTCATCTTCATAATCATAATCACAGACCATACTTGTCTAAGTTGATATAACCCCCGTTGATATTGAATGTTAATAATGATAGTGTAAGGAATCATTGACCTTTCGTACCTTCTATTAGACAAAAAAAATTCAAATATTTGATAGAATTTAAACTAAACTGACTGAACTGGGATGAATTTCACAATTATAATTAAAAATACCACCGGGTTTCAAATTCAAATATTTCTCAACACGACAAAGTATTTCAAAAAAACACCTAATAAAAACAACACAAATGTAACAAATAGAACTAACATATTTCATCTTGTTCTTCTTTCCAAACGAAGTTATTCAAATAACATTACGTGCATCTCGTGAAAGAGAAAATTTAAAACGATAATTTGGCACGTTCCGAGTCTAGTAAATTCATTAGTAGTTTTACTTTGATTAATGACTATTGCTGAGTTTGACTTCCACGAAACTTGGAACGTGCTGAAAACCAGACTACTTTAATAATTTTGTAAGGTGTTCTTCGTTATTTCTATAAACTAATAATAGAAAATTCAAAAGCAAAGATTATAACAAGATTGCTGTATAGTGCCGGCTTAGATTGTCACTTACTCTTTCTACTCACGGGTGTCATAAGAGGCTACTAATAATATGGGGCTTTTTTGTGGTTTATAGGCGATGCGGTTGGAGACCCATCACCCACGATACTTTTATTCTATTGTCTTCTCCCCTATCAACTTTCATATGTGGCTGAGGAGTTTCTAGCTCTGGCTACCCCTTTTGGGATTAAGAGCCGGGAACATTATTCACGAACCCGTCCAATACTCAGCTGATCACGCGCAGCGCCTTTTTGAAGCAGCTCGCATATTAACGAAGTTCTTGCTCTTTGTTTAAAAATGAACAGCCGTGTAGTGTCGGCTTAGAATAACACTACCCCATTTCTTCCGGTTGGTGTACTTAAGAGGCGATTAACGGTATTGGGGCTTTTAAGGGATTTTCGGGCGATGCGGTTGGAGACACATCATCAACAACCTTTATTTCACCATCTTTTCCCCACGCAACTTCCAAAAGTGGCTGAGGAATTTCTAATTCCTTAGCTCTGGCTATCCCTTCTTGGGAGTTATAGCCGTGAGTATATGTATGTTTAAAATAGCTGGTGATGTCAAAGTTGAGTGTATCTTTTCGGTTCGTTGTGTATTTTAGCATGTGAAACCATAATAATTCAAAGCGTTACGTTATGCGTTAGATTTTAAAAAATACTTGTGATTTTAAAACAACCTCAAACTAACGCTTGGAATGCTTGAAATGCTTGGAATTTGTGTCCACCAAAAATATGAATTTCCAGCAAGTGAATGAAATATTTTATATTTGTTTTGTGCACTCTAGATATGCATGTGGTTGTTAATGCGAATTAGATATTTAACTGCATAAGAGAAATATTTCATTCGGGAGGCGGTTTTTACGAATGATATTATTAGTGCGGATACTGTTTTAGGCGTTTTACGTTGAATGTGCCATGCTCACTGTTTCTTTATTTGTTATTATAGCAGAATAATATCAACCGAGGTAATACCCGTAACAGAAGTAATAATAGCTGTGATACTACAGTGGGTAGAACAACCACCCGTCAATACAGACAGGCGTGAGTTCAATTCCCGGGTCGAGCCTACACCAATTTGCCTTTTCCTAAGGCATTTGTGTGATAAATTTATCATGGTTGTTTACGGTGAAGGAAAACATTGTGAGGAAACCCACATAACTGAGTTGAACTTAGTCACGTGAAAGTGTATTTGTACAAAACGGCGAGAGCAAAGAGTCGCCAAGCACATCTTCTACTCAGAACTTGAGGAGGGCAAGCGCAAGTGTGGCGGTCAACTCCTCAGGCACAAAGATGTGCTTAAACGGCACATGAAGAGGTGCGGCATAGATTCATCCCAGTGGGAGAAATATGCCGCCCAAAGACCGGAATGGAGGGCTTTGGTTGAAACCAAGGTCTACGGCTATGAAATCCAGCGGCGCGCTGATCTGGACACCAAGCGTGATGAGTTAAAAGCCCGACCACCTGTCCTGATTCAATATAATTATATTAATGGTGTGCTCACATGCCCGCAGTGTGCGAGGATCTTTGTAAATAAGATTGGCTACACAAGCCACATGCGAGCTCACAATCGAATCCAAAACTTTTAAAGCGGTCGCCGTGACCGAAATTGGTCGGACCACATCATCAGGCCTGCCCCCTAATACGTTAATACACTGTCCAAGCAAAACGTGGGTACTCTGAACACCAGGTGTCGTTATCACGTGATGTACAGAAGTATTAGTACCCCTGCCAACTCCTTCGGAGATATACGGCGTGAACGCTTGAGTCTTGAGAATAATATCAACAATTCACGAATAAAGTAAGTAAGTATGCATTCAGTAATCATCTTCATGGTGAAGTCAGATTTTCTCTAGACAATGACCCATACGTATTATAACACGGAGTCTAAATCAGTTTAAACCTTACTTAAATTATTTCAATTTAAGTAGAGTTAAAATGTTTTAAGAGTTTAAACATAAATATAAATTTATATAGGATAGGTGAATACGATCACCGCAGAGCAATAGCGTAAAAATATGCATTTATTTTTTTTATTCGCTTATGTGAAATTAAATAAAATATTTATGTAAATCTAGAATTCATCACTAGCAGCATGTTTTGTTGCTACTATTGATATTTTTATTCCATTTTATTGAACAATTTATTTACACATGAAAACTTTACATAATGCTCCACGTGGCAGAACTGTAAAGCCAGTTTCCCTTCATCAAACTGAACGCCAATGATTTGCATAATGGCCGACCCCGAAGATAGATGGCGTTTTTCACCATTCGAACAACATATTGGCGGGAAACTGACCTAATAGACTCTAGAGTAGGGTTTGAGTATTATCCTTGTAAAACGTTAGAGAATAGAGATTTCTTATTTGTTGAAATCTCAGACAAATTATAATTTTATAGATCTATGTTATATCTATGTGTAGCGCAGAGGGAGAGTATGAATTAAAATAATGCATGAGGTGTATTTTAAAATAAAATCTTCAATTTAATGTACAATGAATCAATGAAAAGTGCATTAGATATACTATTATGTATTTGTTATAAATCATAAACATAATATTTAATTTAATTTATAATCAAACTTTTGTCAAAGTCGGTGGGCTAGTCAAAAAGAGAAAATCTAATGCTATAATGTTCTTTATGAGCCTCCCCCTCGTGAAGTTTTGTTTTAAACTAATTTTAAAACATCATATACAATCACAAGTTAGAAAATACTGTTTTAACTAAGTCAGTAATTAAAGTTTAACACAAGGTCGCAGTTTGCATAATTAAAACTTGTTAAAAGACTTAAAAACGTTATTTTGCTGTTCTTACGAAGTGAGTTGTACTTAGTCATGTGACAGCGTATTCGTACAAAACGGCAATAGGCCTGCCCCCTATCACGTGAGTACACTGCCCAATCACAACGTGGGTACTGTGAACACCAGGTGACAATATCACGTGTTGTTTTCTGAATCTTTCAGAAATTCAGAATTCTGGTATTAGTACCTCTGCCAACCCCTTCGGGGATATACGGCGTAAATGTTGGAGTTTAAAACATAAACTTCTTATTTTGTGAATTTAAAACTTATGCGAATTTCATAAAAAATAAAACATGTCCAAAACAAATCATATGTTCAGATATGTGGTCTTTGTCGACGAAGGGTCGATGAAAAATCGGTTCTGAATCGCGCCTAGAAAACTGAGGGCTTCTCAGCGTGAATTGGGGAAAGGTTTTAACAAATATGTTTTTCGTGGGCGTGAAAATTTACGCTCTCGAGAAGATTGGAAGGACCATGGGTCCGCTGAATATAAAATGCTTGAATAACAAAGCAGTAAACTGGTTTTATTGGAAAAATATATATTGAAGAGGGAATATCAAATGTTTTTGATGAGTTGTGAAATAAAATTTGCGGTGTATAAAATTACGATGTGAACTAGAAATATATTGTTTTGAATCTACTCACATAGTACGTTTCATTATGCATATCTCATAGTTTAATGTTAATTCGGCAAAAGATGATATTAAGACAAATTTTCAAGAACACAAGTTTTTGCTATTATTTACTTTACACTCAAAGCTTCATCGTTGGGAACTTATGGTGTGAATGTGTGATAACAGCAAAGATATACTGGCCAGTACACCCTGCTGTGTACCAACTTATAATTTGTATCTATGCTTAACTCGAAAAACAATTACACTTCGCGATGTATGAATATGAGTGAGACGCTGCTATGTGCGAGTGACTCCGCTCCGCAGTAGCGTACGCTCCAAGGTACTCCCAAAAATGTAAATAAAAAAACATTCCAAAAATAAGATTTCCTATAAAATAAATCCTTGTAATATTTTTCTAAACAGTTTTATTTTTAATAACTATTCTACTGCTTTCTTATTCATATATTTTTCATAAATTTGAAGACAAAAAAATTCCTTCAAGGCCTCTGAAAACCACCAGTTTTCTCAAAACTGACATAAAAATTGCTCTAACGAAGTAAATTAAGCACAAAAATTATACTTTTGCTCCCATACGTTTGTTTAAATAATTTCAAATTTAACAACCAAACACCACTTCCTTAACAAAGTGCGTTGCAAATTGGGTCTCAGGTTTACGGTTCATAAAAAGGGAGCACCATTAAAGTCGAGACCAAGGGTTATGCGATGACATCTCTTCTTTGCTGCTGAACCATATTTTATGAGAGTTGAGTTCTTACACGCTTATAATAATACTAATTGTGGAAACTTGAAAATGGCTTATTTAGGATAATAAATAACCATGGCATAAAAAATAATCATTGTTTTTTCTTTTTAATTTCTCTGTATGAAAAATAATAAAATTGAAATACTTTTGTGTTGTTTCTTCCCCAATATGATTCCAAATTGTAATAATATAATAACATAATTATTATGTTTCAGCAGACTTAATATAATATTAAAAGTAATGAATTTACCCATGTAGTTGAGTTTTACTTTACCTAATAAGGCAGTGTATTCTAGCTAAGCGGAAATACGCATGTCCCCTTTCACGCGAAGACACAGTCCAAGCTAAACGTGTGGGTACTCTGAACACTAGGTGATCATGACCAACAAAATGTCGTGTGATGTTCAGGAGTATTAGTTACCTTTACCGGTAGGTTAAGATCAGTTTTTCATGAAAACTTACATTTATCGAATACTGTTATATTTACAACCTTTATTTTACCATCTTTTCCCCACTCAACTTCCCAAAGGTGGCTGAGGAATTTGTCATTCCTTAGCTCTGGCTACACCAACTAGGGATTTATAGCCGTGAGTATATGTATGTATATGTTATATTCATATCAATGGTGTTGTACTTATCATTCGTCCAAGTGGCTAAAGGTATTGGCGCTTTTCAGGTAATTTTTGGGCGATGCGGTTGACACCCATCACCACAAAAATGAACAAATGTTTCCCAAATTTATTATATTAACATACATGCATACACTCAGGGCTATAAATCCTTAGATGGGGTAGCCAGAGCTAAGGAATTAGAAATTCCTCAGCCACTTTTGGAAAGTTAAATGGGGAAAAGATGGTAAAATATAGGTTGTTGGTGATGGGTCTCCAGCCTCATCACCCAGAAATTCCTTAAAAGCCCCAATACCGTTCGTCGCCTCTTACGTTCACCCACCGGAAAAAATGGGGTAGTGCTATTCTAAGCCGACACTACACAGCTGATTCCCTGATAAGTTATTCTATAGTTAATCAAATTAAATCATTTATTATGTCCCAATAAACGTATTTTTTCACTGAAGTTAAAAGAAAAACTGAACTTTACAAAATGCTGTAGCAGTTGCGACATGATAAATTAGTGCTGCCAGCCATGATAGGTTCTCTTTTAGAAATGAAATTGACTGAACGAAAAAAATGACATATTTAACTCTCACACCCTGCACTATAACACAATATGTTAGCTCCGTAGTTGCATTTACTTTAAATCATACATCCAAAAATACACAAACTCACAGCTAAAGGTGTAACCGCATCTTCAGAATACGAAATTCCTCAGCGCTATTGGAAGTAAAGAGGGGAAAAGATTTTGAAATAAAACTTCTTGGTAATGGGTCTCATACCGCATCGCCCATAATTCATTTAAAAAGCCCCAATATTCTAAGTCGCCTCTTTTTCATAAGAGTACTATGGCAGTAATAGGGTAGTGCTATTCTAAGCCGACACTACAAAGCTTCTTTAATTCAACACATATATATTCAATAGAAGTTAAATTATAATTTTTCTACTGCATTTGCCTACAAAATTGGACGAGTGCGATTTGTTAAAGATTGGAAATGCAGGGATATTTAATGTATTTGATTTCTAGGTCGACTTAATTAATTCAACATAATACATACACATTAAGTAATGCTACCAAATATTGCTTGAACCTACTTAACTCAAACGTTCACGCCATATGTACCCGAAAGGGTTTGGCAGAGGTACTAAAACATCTTAACATCACGTGGTATCGTCACCTGGTATGTTGTGATGTATTCCTTCAACGTTAACAACCATGATGTGTTTAGAAAAGATCAATTGGTGTAGGCCCGACCCGGGACTTGAACCTTCATAGCCTGCACGATAAGCGGTGTTCTCCCCCTTGAGATTTATAGGTTCCATGTACGGGAACCAATATGTAAAGATAAATAAAATACAAAAACAAAAAACCAATAAATGTTAATTATTACGTAGCCCGAAATGAAGCATCGTGGAACGCTGTTTTATATTAAAGTAACGAGAATTGGAACGGATCATTACCTGAAGGAATTCGAAGAATTTTATGCTACAGGTTGTGTAATTTTATAGAACCAATACTCAGAAGAACATGTGACTAATTAGGACCAAATGTATGACCATGGTTGTTAACAGTGAGGGAAAACATCGTGAGGAAACCCACATGGCTGAGTAGTACTTAGTCATGTGACAGTGTATTCGTACAAAACGGCGATAGGCCTGCCCCCTATCACGTGAGTACACTGTCCATCCAAAACGTGGGTACTCTGAACACCAGGTGACAAAGTCATGTGATGTTCAGAAGTATTAGTGCCTCTGCCAACACCTTCGGGGATATTCGGCGTGAACGTTTATGTTATGATATGTTATGTAAATTAACCACACATATGACTTTAGAAAAGACAAATTGGTGTAGGCCCGACCAAGGATTGGAACTCACGCCCTTCTGTTTTCGGGCGGGTGTTCTGCCCAATGGACTATCATGTCGTCAAATTGAAAGTACATACACACATATACATATACTCACGGCTATAAATCCCTAAAAGGGGTAGCCAGAGCCGAAGAATTGAAAATGCCTCAGCCACTTTTGGAATTTGAGAGGGGAAAAGATACTAAAATAAAGGTGTTGGGTGATGGGTCTCCAACCGCATCGCCCGAAAATCCCTTAAAAAGCCTCAATACCCTTAGTCGCCTCTTACGTACATCCACCGGAAGAAATGTACGGAATTGAAATTATTTATAGAAATTTTAAGATTAACTTGCTCTTGATCATATCACTTGTATTTTAACATTCTATCGTCCGATTTCTGAATTGAGTATTTAAGCTGAGAACAACTTAAGGATCGTTTTGTTTCATTCAGTTGTTAAGATTTCAATGCGACAGAACGATACTTAAGTTGTTCTCAGCTGAAATACTCAATTCAGGAATCGGTCGTATGTCTTCTGAAGGCCACTATCAATTGCTTATAATATTAATAGTAATTTAAATAGTATAATACGTTTTTTAAATTTGGCCCAAAGCAATACTACAAAATATATAAACATTGAAATACACTTAACATTTTTCTAGGTGTAAAACTTAATCCAAAAGTTAAAGATAGTCGTTATGATAAGCATGAAAGTCAACTCAATTTAAGGGGTTTACGACCCAAGACGAGGTCCTAAGGTGCTTCGTATTACGAGGGGGACATCTTAAACGATACAAAATGTTCCATTAAGGTTAAACTTTCGAAACTCCGGGATATAACCGTAAATACAGACTTAATCGGTTGATAAATTTAAAGTTTACTATATTGGCTGCTTCAAAGTTTGCGATCTTCTATTTGATTATTAAGCTTTTGTGGAGTTGAATATTCCTTTTCAACTATGCTGATTTAGGGTTCATATTTGTAATTACTTTCTTCATAAGCTCAAATAATTTATTTTAAAATATGAAATTGTACATCGAGATACACTCATCAGTCTAGCATAGTGTTCGATGGAGTTTATACATATAAATAGTAGTCAAGTTAGCTTCTTTCATTTTCGTCATCTTTTGTAACAATGTATTTTTTTACATAATGTTTAACAATTAGCAATCGTTATTGACAAATACAAAATCAGTCTTTTCCCCTTATTTTTACGGTTCAGGATACTACTAAAATAATTCTTACTTTTCTTTTGCTGAATTATTTAGATACATGAAGTAAAAGTAGAATATAAAAGACTTGGTCTATGTATATTAACAAAGCGATAAGCGAAGCGATTTTTAAGAACTAAAAACATCTATCGCTTGCTCTTAGTAAATAGCTACCGTCTGTGAACATCATGAATTAATGTTATCTGAGTTTTGTATGCTGATTAACCCTTTTTTCCTGATTTGTGATAGTATTATTATCGTAATATGGGAGTGAGCAAGTTTACTATTAGTTTTTATAGTTTAAGTATTCCAAAACCAAGTATAATTCAAACAATTGAGATCTTCACGATATGATTATTGATTGGAAATAAAGACCCGTTTTAAGATTTAAAACTATTGCCGCCTATGACGCCGAGTTTTTTTACCTCTTCAATAACTAAAGTGATGTAATGAGGTACGTAAACCTATTATGGTGGTAAAAATTTAAATGATTCTCTACTCTCACTACTATTTAAAATTCAAGTTTTGTATAAAATTACTATACTGAAACCTTTCATCTATGCGATGATATTTTAATAAAATGAGTTGGGTGATCGAATTATTGAAGAAACAATGTTAGCAAGGAATTTTTTTTGCTACCACAATAGTATACACTGGAAATGGTAGTGTTAAAATGAAAATTTGTAAATCAAACAAAAAAAGGGTTACGGGGTGGTTTTAGCTCACAGAAACGTTGAAAGATAATAAAGTTGATAAAGATTAAACAGGGTATATTAGCAAAAGTTGACTATAAAGATCAATTTAGATTTACTATTTGGGTGAATTTCAACAAATGCTGTTTTTTTTATCATATCGGTGAATCTTTTGAAATCATATTTTTATACATGTTTTCCAACTGTTATGTATTCTTCTATGGGTATTTATATCGTTACACTTACTTACATATTAGTATTTACTTAAACTAAGGAGATATTGAGGTTTAAGTTTTGATGGCCACCGATATGATACAATATCCAGCGATTGTTTTTCATGTACACCGATATGAGAAGACTTGGCACCGACATGATAAGTCGAATCACCGATATGATAATTCTATCCACCGAAATGATAAATCTATCAATTTTAAAAACATTAATGAATAACCTGTTTTACAAGGTGTTTTAATAACAAACAATTTATTAATATCTTGCTATTGTATTCATAAAAATTGCGTACGTTTATTTACATCTACCGTCATACCGTTTAGATTCTGAGTGCAGCCGTACCTACCAATCTAGCTGTATTACATATGTTATAGGCAATCTGTATTTAAGGCAATGTATGAAATAATATTGACTGTACACCTTGCCTAGGCATTCTAAAGATTGCCTAATAAACATCAGGCAATGTGTTAAAAAAATGTGAAAAATATACCTTGCATTTTCGGTCGTAAATTTTTCAGTGTCTGATAATAACCAAACACGCGAGGCTTCATTTCACTACACTGCACTACACTCAGTTCCACGAAGCTCCACTCCACCAGCTCCGCAAACTCCCCATCATCGTTCCGTGTTCTCCGCTGGCTCCGTAGAGCTTCGTTTTACTTTGTTCAGCTTTGCTTGCTCTATTACGCACTTTATTTTCACCCCTCTTTCCTACTTCCCATTGTAGCATAGGTATTAGATTTTATAGTTTGCCAGTGATTCAACAGGCATTCTATAGAATGCTTAGGAATTCTTTACATTGCCTAGGAAAAGTATGAAAAAGAGTTAAGATGATATATCATTTCATAAATTTCCTACAGGATCATGGCCCCTACACCTATAGATTGCCTATTTATGGACATTGGTAGTTATCTTTCTAAGGTTATACATGCGAGAGTTTGTAAGGATGGATGCATCTTTGTTACTCTTTCACGCAAAAAGGGCTGTATGGATTTCAATCAATTTTGGTGGAGAGATAGAATATAACCTGGATTAACACATAAGCTATGTTTTATCCTGACATTCCCAAGGAAACAGGAACTACGCGTGTGAAACCGCAGGGCGTCTGCTAGTATGTAATATTTTTATATGTACATGTTGCGGATAATATAAGTAAATAACTACAACGAGGTTGTTTCAAAATCACTTTATTAATTGCTATCCGTCCACAACTCTTGCATCTTAAATAAGTCGTTCGTCGTTACTGTTTAAATTTCAAATTAACATTCATAATCTACACATAACTTCTATTATATAAATTCTTTGAGTTTAAGAAAATCAGTCTTTTACAATAGATAAACATTAATTATTTATCACATGAGTAACGTACTTACTTTAATTATTACTTTTAATCACAAAAATATATAATTTTGATAACAACTTACTAAACTCACTAAATTTCTACAACGGGTTTATGCTGCAAAAAAATGCTCTTCCTCTGGGCCAGTTTACATTAAATTATCATTTCTCGTTCCCGCGCTCTGTTCATTTTTGCAAAGAAAAACGAATCGTTAATCTATGGTAACTACACACGGATGTTAATAATAAGATACACCGATGTGATAAATCAATCCACCGAAATGATAAAGCCATCCACCGACATGAGAAGTCCATTCACCGATATGATAAAACTATGCGTTGTTTACAATTCAATGCACCAATTTGAGAAATAAGCCACCGATCCAAGTTTCCTTATCATATCGGTGGAATTTATCACATCGGTGGGAAAAAAAGCCACCGATTCCACCGATATGAGAATTCCGACATGAGAAAATGCACAATTTTTCGCGGTTTACTGAAAAAATATTATATCTAGGCACTATTCAAAAACAGTTATGAAAACTAGTATGATAAATGCCTTTGTTAAGAGTAGAAAACTGTAAAATTTCCAGCAATTAAGCAAGATAAAGCAACCACCGATAACTTGAAAAAAATGTCCAGGACCCAAAAATCTGAATACTTACGTTTTTGGCGGGAAAACGCAGTGATCTTGTACACGTCCGACCTGATTGCGCTTATGCACGTCACTAAATCTGAGCAAATTTGCGGGAGGGGAGGCCATAGGACTGGTTTATACAAGATTGGAGAGACTTAAATATTACCCACCGATTTGCTACATTATTCCAAGACAAGTATGTTTGAGCCACTCAGTAAAAAATATCGCTAGTTATAAAGTAAAATCTATCATTTACTAATAAGATGATTTGTACGCTATCGTTTAGAATAATTTTTAAGCTACATTTAACATTATTGGTGGTCCTACAAGCACATTTGTCTGTAAAAAAAAGTAGGGGGACAGCACCGATGTGAGAAAAAACTGGGTTTAGGTCTTAATTTCTACCTAAAGACATAGACTTAGCCAAATAATCTTTTTGCCCCAGTCAGGTAACTACCTACCCTTTACGTTGATAAATAATTGAAAACGGTATTCTCTTTTTGAAATATGAATTTCAACGAGGACAAAAAAAAACATCACTTGGGAAATTCACCCATTTGATCCAAGCCTATGCAGGCATCCTAAGGGTGAAGATAAGAGTAAATGTATTTAAAACTAAATATTATGAACGGAGCGAGCGATGTTAGCTAGATAAAACCAAGTAGCAATATAAATAAATATTCACAAGCATTAATTAAAATTATAACAAATCGCTTTTAGTCCCACTCTCGCTCAGCGTATTTCTGTGACGCGGGCCTTACTCAGCTTTGCCGCAACATTGACGTCTTGGCTAATACAGTTTTATGATAGCACCGAAAGTGTTATTTGTTGTATCGAGATGAAAAAACTTTACGACGGTACGCCTATTGTTTATTCATTGCCTAAAGCCTTTACTCGGGAAGTTTATGTTGAAAATTTAATTTCTACGCAGGGTCGTCATTTATTTCGGTATTACATCGTATTGAGAGACGTGGTACGTCATATTTCTTCCGGTTTTGTTCCTTTTTGGCATTATTATGTTTTTATATCGACTCACAAAAATTTAAAGACGATTGATTGATTCTCTGAGTGTTTTTTTTTATTATAATAATAATCAATAAAATACTAATATGTTTTGTCATGACGTGATTTAAGTTTATGTTCTTTTCTACACAATCAAAAACTGTTGTAAGGTAGCAAAAGAAATTTTATGCAATCAAAAGTTTTTTTCAAAGTTTGAAATATTATACTATACCCGCGGGTGTCATAAGAGGCAAGTTAAGTTATTTGGGGCCAACCAACCATCGTTTATCTACTAAATTTTTCCCACTAACTTCCAAAAGTGGCTGCGGAGTTTCTCAATTTAAAATATGATGACCCTTTTTTATTTTGATGATTTTATTTATATGTATGTGTTTTGAAATTTTTGTCATCTTGCTATTAATGTGTGCAGCAATTTAACTCGGATGCACATCAATACTGATATGGACAACCTAACTTTTATTTGCAATTCATATTTTAGAGTTGCATTTCAGATTTTGAATTGATAAGGTTTTTTAAAAGTAACTTTAAATACCGTCTAAAAGAAATGTGTCTCAAATAATAAGTTAAAAAATATACTCCAAATTGTTATTGGAAAACATCTTATTTTTTTATAAATAGTATGCATAGTTAATAAAATCTTTCCCAGTTACAGCCACGTATTGGTCAACGCAGTGTGGGAGGCCTCCAACAAGGTGGAACGAAAACTTTGTGAAAGTTGCAGGAATCCGATGGATGAGGGCAGCACAGGACCAGTTGTTGTGGAGATGTTAGCGGGAGGCCTCTGTCCAGCAGTGGACGTCCAATTGCTGATGATGATTATTGTGACTTAAAATGTAAGATTTGAACCTGCCATTGATAATGTGATCCAAACATATTGTCGCACTTGACAAGAGATTTTAATATTTAACGTGATATACTTTACATAACTAATTTGCCGTGTAGTGCCGGCTTAGAATGTCGCTACCCCTTTCTACCCACGGGTGTCGAAAGAGGCGTCTAAGGGTATTGGAGCTTTTTATTGCATTTTTGGGCGATGCGGTTGGAGACCCATCACCAAAAACCTTTATTTTTACCATCTTTTCCCCACTCAACTTCCTACTTTTGGAAGTTATAATTATATAGGAAGTTATATAAGGAATTTATAACTCCTTAGCTCTGGTTACCCCTTCTAAGGAAATATAGCCGTGAGTATATGTATGTATGTATGTATGTATACTTTACATAACGCCTATTGTATCTGATTTCAATAAAAGTGAAAAAGTTTCAATAGTGTGTCGATATTTCTATAACTTATATTCCATTTTAAAGGTTCTGCAAATAACTGCAACATTTTCAATAGCAAATGGATTCAGTGTGACACTAGCAAAGAGCGGAGGTTAGTTTATCTACCGCATCGCATTTAGAATTTTAAATCCATTGAATGGAACTGCCTTATTCCTCTTATTATTAAAGGAAGTCGGAAAGCGAAATCTTTTAAGACTCTTGCTGTGCCAAGCTTTGAATGGTAATCTCTTAAGAACCAATACGCATTGATTTTTTCCGTTTGTTTTTGAATTCACAAAATGACTTGCGATTTGTTCTGTTGCAAAGCGAATTTATAAGTTATGCGCTCGAAAACTTAGATGTATAATATGTTCATTGAAATGAATGTGAAGTTTTTATATTGGATCAACTTAGAAGCTGTGTAGTGTTGGCTTCGAATAGCACTACCCCATTACTGCCCGTAGGTATCGTAAGAGGCTAGTGGGACTTTTTAGTGATTTTTTGGCGATGCAGTTGGAGACCCATCACCAGAACCTTTGTTTTGTAATATTTTCCTTACTTTACTTCTAAAAGTGGCTGAGGAATTTCGTATTCTGAATACAAGATTATGATTTTGACTCACTTATAATAATTTTCATTACGTCTTCATTATTGATTCCCGAGCTTAACTTTGTTTTTAAAATTAAAGCTGGGCTTCTAATGGTTAGGGAAATATGCTGAGGAAGCCTTCACGTTTAAGTTGAACTTTCTTATATGACAGTGCTGTCGTAAAAAAAATGATAGGCCCTATCACGTGAGTAAAGAGTACTCTGAACACTAGGTGACAATAATGCAAGGTGTTGTGCCTAATTAGTAGTATATCTATAATTAGATATTCCTCAGCCACTTTTAGAAAGTTGAGTGGGGAAAAGATGGTAAAATAAAGGTTTTTGGTGATGGGTCTCCCACCGCATCGCCCACAAATTCCTTGAAAATTCCAATACCGTTAGTTGCCTCTTACGTACTATGGTAGAAACCTATGCCTATCGGTAGAAACGGGGTAGTGCTATTCTAAGCCGACACTACACGGCTAAATAAATCATTTGTTTTAGACAATAAGGTCCACATAATATTAGTAAACTTAGCCTATGTTAGTATTTTACAATGTAATAGGTAGAGGCGTTGATTTTGGATGCGCAGCCCTGATCACCATTATTTTAAGTTACAGTCATTTTTTGTTTGTAGATAAGTTAGTTTAAACCAATTTTATCAATGACGACACCTGTCAAATCAAACTCCAATCGGTCAAAAAAACACACAATAAATTCATACAACATACTTATATTCACGGCCATAAATACCAACGGGTAACCAGGGCTTTAGAGCTAGAAACTTCTCGGCCACATTTAGAAGTTGATAGCGGACGAGTTGGTAGAGCTAAAGTATTATTGGTGATGGGTCTCCAACCACATCTTCCGAAAACCACTTAACGAAGCCCCGACCCCAATCGCCTCTAACGACACCCATGGGTAGAAAGAGGTTGTGACATTCTAAGCCGGCATTGCCGGGACGATATAATTAATTAATAGAAACCAGCAAATAACGATTTAGCTCAGGTTAAATCTAAATAAAATAAAACGTACTTTAATATGTAAAAGAAACTCATCTACATTTTTGTCCTTTTTTTCATGATAAATATCTTTTCCATTCTAGGCATATCAAGAGACCTTTCCAAGTTTTCTACTAACCTCTTCAAGTTGTGCCTATTTACTACTACCGAATTTGTATTCGCGTTTATAAATCTAGAGAAAGGATTCCATGGAGATAGTAATGACGTTATAACCTTAACAACTACGATATATTTTGATCAAACTTATTAATGAAAAAATATATATAGTTATTTTTATACGTAACCTACATACACAAACTTTCAGCTATAAATTCTAAAAAATAATGATATAGCTTAAGAATGAGAATAAAGAAGTCTAGTTAGGAAAATACAGTGATTGGTCTCCGTCCATATAGACCGGCAAATATTTAATAAGCCTTAATAGAGTTTGTTGCCTTGTTACTGCTCACAACATTAAATGTTTTAATGCTAATCTTCGCCAACATAGCATCAAACTATGTTAGATTAAAGTGTAAAATAAAAGGTCCTGTATAAAAAGATTATTATTAACGTTTAAATTTAATTGGTAGGTTCAGAAGTGAACAAAAGAGGCAAATTTTAGTTTTTGCTTACCCCATTGAGTACCAACAAATTTAATTGAAAACAATACACATTCTTTAATCCACAGTTTTTTTATGCTTCTAGGATGAGAAATTCACTGCTTTATAATTTTACCTTTACTTGTGCTACATGTAGGTACTATTATATTTTATAAACGCGCTTTAAAATATAGTTGTAGTATTGAAATTAATATCATTTCTACCTCTGTTACACTTGTATGATAAACGATTGGATACATTCAGATCCTTTCCTGCGCGCTGTACCTACGTCATTTGTCATGACGTAAAATGTTATATTGTTGGAATGACCACAGAATTGTAGATAAACGCTGGTCGAGTTTATTTTGTGTATAAATGGGAATATAAACTAGATATAATGTAGAAATGAGATTTGGATTAGTGTGGTAGGTAATAGGTTCAGTAATTGCAGTTAATAAATATTTTGTATTAGGAATCATCATCTTTTCATCTAGAACTTGGGACGTTAACACATATTCTTGCTCAAGGTTTCTTAGGTAATTCACGAATAATCGATGATGTGTTTTCTCTTTTAGCATCAAAATGGGGAAATTATTAATCTATACTAATATTATAAAGCTGAAGAGTTTGTTTGTTTGAACGCTAGGATCTCAGGAACTACCCAATCAAATTGAAAAATTCTTTTTGTGTTGGATAGTCCATTTATTGAGGAAGGTTTTAGGCTATATATCATCACGCTGCGACCAACAGGAGCAAACTATCAGCGAATAATGTTGCAAAAAGGGGATAATTATTCATACTAAGGCTTCCGTTGTGTGCGCTGCGTAAACGGTTTAAGTTACCCAAAAAAAGTGTATTAAAGAATTATTTCTCTTTAAATAATCTAAAAAAATGCCCGCGACAGTATAAGTCTTACTTTTAAGTTTCTCTTAGTATAACCATTTTTATGGTAAATAAATTTGGTCTAATTTAATGCATAATTTTATCAACATAATATTAATCTTTATCCAAATAAATATGTTGTTGATTGAGAGTATTTAATTGAGAACAAAATTGTGCTTGACATTACTTAATTTAAATAAACATCTTAGAAGATAATACAATTTTTAAATTACTCCGTAACAAAATTTACACGCGTGCATGAAGCGCAAGACAAGACGCTGCGCTGGCCGGCGAGCGAGGTCACCTGCGCGAGAAGCTTATGTATCCTATTAATATTATAAATGTGAAAGTTTAGATGTTTATGTGTTTGTAGCTAAATTAAGACTAATTCACAGAACGTGTTTAAAATAAAATTTACAGGAAGCCAAATAATGATCCCAATTAACACAATAGGACACTTTTTATCCCAGAAAAATTAAGAGATCAATAAATTTTCTTAAAAAATGGTTAAACAGACTAAGAATCAATACTCAGCCGAAACTACTATGCTTATAAACTTAAAATTTATAAAGTGAATAAATTGTGAGGACACTATGAAAAACACCTTTTTTCTCATCGCATGACAGAGACCCTCAACAGGTCAGTTAAATATTTCAGTTTGACGACGTGAAAGTCTA
Organism: Bedellia somnulentella; assembly: GCA_963576735.1. NCBI lineage: Eukaryota > Metazoa > Arthropoda > Insecta > Lepidoptera > Bedelliidae > Bedellia > Bedellia somnulentella. The sequence goes on from OY755184.1 coordinate 15,783,371, forward strand.
TACTTTTGACAGTACGAAGTCTGTGGGGTCAGCTAGTAGTTAGATAATTTAAGAAGCCTTGGACATTTTTATTTGTACATAAAATAGGTTGTTTTGGGAAACTGAATGCAATGAATATACAATATTTTCTTATTATTTCATATTTTTGTATGCGTACTTGAATATAAAGTTGCTCTGTAGTTTCGGCTTATAATAGCACTACCCCATTTATTCCTATGGGTGTTTGAAAGATGCGACTAAATGTAAGGGGCTTCTTAAGGGATTTTAAGCGATGCGGTTGGACACCTATTAATTATATTATTAATAGGTAATAACCTACAAACTTTAGTTTTCAGTTTGTTTAACATAGGTAAACATTATATTGTTCTAATTTTTACATATTTAAAGAAAATTAAACAATTTTCTATTTAAATTTACTATCGTTTCCCCCTAACCTTCCAAAACTGGCTGTAGAATTTCTTATTCCGGAGCTCTGGCTACCCCTACTAGGGATTTATAGCCGAGAGTATAAATGTATGTACGTATGTTTTTCTTAGATGATTAATTCACAAAACATTTATTCTGCCTATCCCAATAAGAGTTAATGGTGTTAAGTTACTATTATCCATGCTTTCACAGCAATAATTTTGAATGAAACGAAGTCAAACAAACGCTAAAATCTTTGTCATCAATTGAAGGGTTAATTTAACTTGTGTTTAACTTGTTGGCAACTTTGTCACTCAATCTTGAAATTGTAGATTACTAATCTCGGTGTTATGGGCCAAGTTAAATGAAAAAGTTTTCCGAAATCCACTTAGGCCTGAGGTTATTAACTTGCAGGTCACTTGTTTTAGATGTTTAGTGTTATTACAATTTTATTTTATCTATCGCCTTTTATTAGGAGGATTAAGTATTTGTGCTCTTCAAATATTTTAAGATATTAGTTTTTTTTGTGAAAAACAAATAGTTGCTATAGTTCTGGTAAAAAATCACGTTTATTACTTTTCGATTGATTTGAATAGGATTTTCTTAGTAATATATTCGATTCTTTATTTAAAATTTCAGAAACAAAAGGTTGACAAACTTATGTAACGTATTATTCATTTCATAACATAGTTTATTCACCAAATAAACGATTGCTTTTAATGGGAATCAAATCCTTGAATCCATCGGATCTAGAAGCAAGCTGCTTACCACTGGACCACAAACCAATTTAAAAGCTTCGTGTTGACAATCATAATCTATACTTATAATAAATCTGTAGAGAGGTCAATTCTGTACATGAAATATATTTTCAAAATAACTATCAGGTGGTGATGAGTGATCGATACTGACGCCAAAAATGCAATCAGTAAAATTTTTGTCTGTCTGTCTATCTGTCTGTCAGTTTGTATGTTCCTAATGGAAACAAAAACTACTCGACAGACTTTAACGAAACTTGGCACAATTATTTTTCATACTCTTGGGCAGGTTAAAGTATACTTTTCAGCAGAGTAGTGAAGGAGAATTTTGGGAAATTTTGGGAAAACGGGAGAAGTTACTCCATATTTTAAGCTTCCGTGGCGTGTGCAGCCTTAATTGTTAAAGTTACGTAAAAATCATGTATGACGGATATATTATTCATAAAGTTGCCTAAAAAAAATCTCGCAACAGTATATGCCTATCTTTTATGGTTGTCTCACAATAACACGTGTCACTCCTGATAGCTTAGCGGTTCGGAGCATTTTGATTACGAGGGGCATGCCGATAGAAGTTAGATACTCTTTTCTCATTTAATTGACACTGGCAAGCTATACAACATCTTATAGGCTGATTTTTTATTGACATATTTGAATATAGAACACACTTATTTTATTTATTTGAATGAAAAAATAAATATTAAAAAAATAAAATATCTTTATTAAAATAATTATTTTAACAATGTACATGAAAAATGGTTCCCGCGCTAGGTTAAATCCTGTATTGCGGGTAAACGACAGTTTTTTAATTTAAACATATTTTTTTTAATTAAGACTAAGTCTAACACTAAAAACCACACAGAAAAGCTCTGTGAATATTACTACTATTTTATAAATAAAAAATAATAGAAAAGAAACTTATACTAATAGAATGAATATATCTGTGTGTTGTGTGTATGTGGAGTATGTGTGTGTGTGTGTGTGTGTGTGTGTGTGTGTGTGTGTGTGTGTTTGTGTGCAAGTGAGCATCATTTTTCCGATAATCTGGCGGGAATTCACTTATAACAATGGAGCTACGTCGACGTGATTTTTGCGCTATGATTTATTATGACATCAAAAAAGTTTTAAAGCCTCAAGAATGTTTTGAACTTTTGGCTTCTACTTTTGGTGAGTCTGCTTGTTGCCGAGCAAAAGTATTCAATTGGTTTGCTGAATTTAAAAGGGGACGGGGATGTCTCGAAGATGAAGCGAAGACAGGACGGCCGCCAACCGCAGTCACGCAAGAAAACGTTCGTGAAGTCGAAAAACTTATTCGCGGAAACCGACGAATTACATACTTAAAGCTAGAACGAGAACTAGGAATTGGATCTGTAGCAATGCAAATCATAATTCACAACCACCTTTCTCTCCGTAAACGTTGTCCGAGATGGGTGCCGCACAAACTTACCGATGAGCAGAAAGACCTTCGGGTGGATTGGTGCCTATTCATGATAGATAAATTCAACGGAGGCGAGAAAAAAAACGTATAAGATATACTGACTGGTGACGAAACATGACTATATAACTATGATCCCTAATCAAAGCGACGGGAGTCGACTGTATGGTGCTTTGAAGACGAGCCAACTCCAACGAAATGTCAGCGTGCACGAAGCACACAGAAACAAATGGTCCCCTCGTTTTTCTGCGAAATGGGTCATATTGCTACTGTTGTGCTAGAGAATGAAAGAACGGTGAACTCCGAATGGTATGTGACAGTTTGTGCTCCAACAGTAATATCAGCTTGGTGTGACAAGCGACCGAAGTCAGGAATCCGGCACCCTCTCTGGCACCACAACAATGCGGCGCCGCACATGTCTGCCAGAACACTAGACTTTTTCAACTCCAAAAACGTATCAATTCTCCCTCACCCGTCATATTCCCCTGACCTAGCACCTTGTGATTTTTACTTTTTTCCAAAAATCAAAGAAAAACTAAAGGGGAAGAGGTTTGTAAGCAAAGAAGATACGCTGGTTGCCTATAATTTCGATATTTCTGAGGTATCTAAAAAAGAGTGGTCACAGGTATTTTCCAATTAGTTCAGACGTATGGAAAAGTGTATACGTGCTCAGAGTGAATACTTTGAAAAGAATAAATTTTATAATTTTTGAGTATCTAGTTTCTTTTGGCAGGCCCCTCGTATATTTGTTTACCCTTACGTTTATAATTCTCTCTTTCGTCCCAAATTTAAAAAAGTAATATTATTACCTATTCAATAAAAAAAGAATCATAGGAATCGGTAGAGAAACACCGAAATTATCCATGAAATGAACCATCGCGCCCGTGACCAAAACCAAATCCTTACTAATTTACATATTTCATTCTAGTTGGCGCCCGTAGTTTCTTTTTCAAGATTGTTATAGATTCTTCATAGCGTTTTATTCGAATTCACGTCAACCTGAAAATTTGCTTATTAGATGGAGATACTGAACTGTTCAGGAGTGCTTTATATTGCAATCACTACGCTAAATTTCACATACCTTGAGCAGTGATTGAAGAAACCTATAATATTTAAAAGACAATGCTACCCGTGCGAAGCTTAGCCAATCCACTAGTATTCATAATAAAAGGATTATTCTGATTCACCCAAAGATTAAAAATATTCGCAATACCTATTTCTTTAAAAGAAGTTTTTGAATATTATTATATATATTAAGTTTATTTATTGAATGTTATTTCCAATGTTTTTAGTAGCTTTGACCCAAATTAAAAACACCAATTTTAAGGATGCGTACTGGCTTACAATAGCACCAACCTATTGTTTTCCGTGGATCACCAAACATCCTTTATTGCACAAACCTTTTCCCCAGTAAAGTCAAAAAGTAGCAGCGTAATTTTGAATTCTTGCGCTTTTTGTAAGCTTTCTCAGTTTTTGTTTGTTACTCTGTTGATTTTAATATCTGCCAACTGTAAAACCATAATACTAAATAAAACCATTTAATCGTTTAAAATAGTACCTAAAATATTTCCAAACATTATAAAACGGCCAGTAGAATATCCAATATTAACAAAATGGTTCAGTTTGAAAATGTGCGTGAACTGAATTTGTAACTATTATTATGCGTGGAATTCACATTGGTGCAGTGCGGTCAATTGGGCGTTTTTGGGACTCAATTCTGCTATTTTGATGTTGAAGTATCATTAAATTTTTTTACACGAGTATGATTGAGAAATTTCTGAATTTGCTACTTTAAACACTATTTTATTTTATTATATATTACTTTCTATATGTCTTAATTTTTAAGATTTAGGGTATTTCATGAAAATCAGTGTACGATATGGTTCTAGCCATGTCGTATATTAAGCTGAGGCAGGAGTTTTTTAGTAGCATAAACATTATTCAACATTCTATTATTTTTATACAGTGTTTTTTTTAAATAACATAACATAAACGTTCACGCCGAATATCCCCGAAGGGGTTGGCAGAGGTACTAATACTTCTGAACATCACGTGACATTGTCACCTGGCGTTCAGAGTACCCACGTTTTGCATGGACAGTGTACTCACGTGATAGGGGGCAGGCCTATCGCCGTTTTGTACGAATACACGGTCACATGACTAAGTACAACTCAGCCATTGGTGTAGGCCCGACCCGGGATTTGAACACTAGTCGCTTGCACGTTAGCCGTCGTTCTACCCATTGAGCTATCACGCCGTTTTCTTAATCTGTACCAAATAAATGATTCTTCTTTTCTTTTTTTCTTCTTCTTTATTGTTTTATATTAAAAAGTTATGTTAAGTTTATATTAAAAATACATATTTAATAAAATAAGCTATGTTGCTTTTAATAAAACATATAGCATGTTAGTTTGAAACAACGTTTTTTTATGAAAATAATAAAGTATTTAAACATATGACAATACTTATCCGCCTCACGTGAAATATAATATTAAAAATTGAATGTTAAATGAGAAATTGTTGCTTTTTCATTAATGTCTAGTTTTTTTTTTAATTGTGTTGTTTCTAGTGGTGTGGGACAAAGTTGCTGGTTACTCTAGATCACTTATCTTTTCAGGGTTTGTTTCATTATCTGGCTTTTAAAAAAATTTATAAATATCTACGTGTATAGAACATCAATACATCTAATATTGACGCACCATTCAGTTACCGTTTTACTAGAATTATAGCTACAAATATTGAGTACCTTTCAGTTGATTTGATTTTAAGGCTTTTAGTAGAATTAGGATCCAGCCACGTCCCAGTGTAATCGGCTTTACAACATAGCTGATTACCACATTCGAAATTTTAATACATGTTTATAGCTTCGCAGATAGGTATTGTGGCTTTTTGATTGCTTTATTTCTATTTGTTTGATTTGTTATCTAATTAACTAATGATATACGACTGTGTTACTATAAATTGCCTTTTGTTATTTGTTTTATGAATGTGGTAAGTTTATATGAAACATTGGTGTGCAATATTTTTGATGTTCTGGCATTCTTTAAATTAAACCTTGATTTACATTATTTGATTTTAAATTTAATGTTTGTACTCTAGATTAAGTCTTTCGAATATGCTGAGTTGGAAAACAAACCACTCACTGGGAGACCTGACAAAATTTTTGTCATGGTAAGCTTCATGAAAGGCAATGAGTCACCAAAAACAAAAAGGCTGTATTCTTAGTTAGGAGTCTGGAATAAGGAGATCCGAATTTATTAGGGAAATAATTTTCCTTGGGATTCAGACGGGGCGACTAAGGTATGGTTCCGTCTATTAATCATAATCATAACCATTTATTCATTGCTTCATGTGGTATATCAACAGAGATGGTACAAAAAAGGAGTAGCCGTAACATGAGCCCTGCAAGGGCACTGCAATGGTAGCAAGCAGTTCAGCTGCCTTAAAATAATTTTACAATTTAAAAAACAACTTTCTAAAACCTACTAATTAAACTATAAAAAGAATAAAATTTTAACACAATATTAAAACATGTCAGAATTTTTCAATCATGCAAATTCAAAACTTAAAATTTAACTTGAAACATAAAATTGGAATCTTAAAACTAATTACATAAGGACTTTATTGTCTAGGAACTCTCTTGTACTATAAAAACAATTTGTAATGAGGTAACCTTTTAGATTTTTAATAAAAACATTATCTGACTCTATATTTTTAAGGTGAGATGGTAATTTGTTGTAAAGTTTTATTGCCATGTGATGTGTGTTCGAACTGACTAGGTGTAGGGTTGTAGACGGTAATTCTAATCTATTCTGATGGCGCAGGTTACGAGGTTGGATATAGAAATCTTTGGCTTGCGGAAATAAATCTTTGTGCATTCTAACAAATTTACACATCTCAAGAATATAAAGAGAAGGTAAAGTTAATATTTCCTGCTTGATAAAATGAGGCCTGCAACTTTCCCTCTGTCTGATATTCACTAAAATTCTTTTGCATTTCTTCTGCATTACAAATAAATTATGTATGTCTGTACTGTTTCCCCACAAAATGATGCCGTAGCTTAACCATGAGTTTGCATATGCGCAGTATACACTTTTTGCAGTTTTTAAATCAGTCGATATTTTTAATTCATATAAAGCATACGTGAATTTTGACAATTTTAAAGTAATTTTAGCGACATGTTCTTTCCAAGATAGGGAAGTATCCATTTCAATGCCGAGGATTTTGCATGAATTGAATGATTTTAATTTATAGTTTTCAAAAGCTATGTCAGAAGTATTTAGAGGGCGTTTTTGATGCGGTCTAAACTGCATTAGTTTAGTTTGGAAACATTTAACTCTAGATTATTATCATTTAACCAATTAGTTAGACATGAGAGTGTATTTTGTACTTTTTGATTCAGATCGTTATGGTCTTTAACAGAAAAAATCAAATTAATGTCATCGGCATATATAATACTGTCGGTGGTTACAGGTATATTTAGCGGTAAGTCATTGATGTACAATAAAAATAATATACATCCTAAACGCTTCCTAAATTGATTGTTGGGTGATGCTGTTAAACACTTTTTACCCACTATCCTTTGTTAAAATATTTTTTCCCTATTCGGCATACAAAAATGGCTAAGATATAATTAAATTATGATTTAACATTCATACATATACTCACGGCTATAAATCCCTTAACGGGGTAGCCAGAGCTTTGGCATGAGAAATTCCTCAGACACTTTTGGAAGTTTATTGGGGAAAAGATGGTAATAATAAATGTTGGTGACAGATCTCCAACCAAATCGCCCAAAAATCACTTAAAAAGTCCCTATACCCTTATTTATTTATTTATTTTGGACAAACAACAGACACAGACTATATACATTATTTCTAATTAAATTACATGGTGAAATCAGTCTGTATCCAGAACTGTTCATCACAGAATAACTACATTTCTATTATTATTCTATTTATCTTATCATAATAAACATATTTTAAAAACTTATATGAAACTGAACTTTGTATAAAATATATAATCAGCATTTAAACATTATAAAGCTTATAACTAATACATCTATTAAATGGGATTGTGTTTATACAAGTTTGTGTGTGTGTGTGTGTGAGTTTGTGTGTGTTTGTGTGTGTGTGTATGTATGTATGTGTGTGTGTGTGTGTCATAAACTAAAATTGATCATTTAATGGTATCATTTATCAGTTAGTCGTCTGTTATGATCACCCACAGGTAGAAATGGGCTAGTGTTATTGTAAGCCGACACTACACAGCAAACATAAGGTTTTATATAATTCTGAATATAAAAGATATAAACTAGTTAGCAAATAACATCCAGAGGAGATGCTTAAATTCACTTCAAAAAACTCCCCAACCAATAAATATTTTTAACAACGTCATGAAAATTTCCTACAGTCACGTAGTTAAGCGGTGTTTCATGTCACCTACTTAATATTCCATAGCGTATTTCTCATTATCCTATCGTTTGACAGACGGTTGTGATACTGTGACATAATGTTGGAGAGCTGTCTATAGTTCATTATTTATTGTTGTACTATATCTTTATACAATCGAGTTATGATTTTCTGATTTTTATACTGTTTTATATTTTTCGCCTATGCTTCAAAGTATAATTTGCCGATGTCCACAAACTAATCATTTCTATTGTGATAGTAGGTAGCTATGACTGAGGGCTTAATATTGCTTTCGGACCACAGAAACATCTCAAATTTCAGATAATTCGGTTACGCATGTACTTCAAACAGGCTTAAATATAAATTCGTGAGCATACCCCCACGGAGATCGAGACCAGGATTCTCAGGATTCAAATCCGAGTACTTTACCGTAAGACCACGGGGGCATTTTTACTTAAATATGATTTTCAATATTGCGACCAAAGGTACTTTCTGTAAATCCTCATAATGAATTAACTAAAATATGATTATTTAAAATTAAAAAAAACATTGGCTTTGTGGAGCAAATAACTTTAGCTTAAATGTTGTAAATGGCCTTGTGGATGTAAAATGTTCATGTTTTAACACGACATGACATTCTGTTATTCACATTTTCCCTCAAAATAAGTGGGAGCGACCATGGAGCGACATAGGTTATATATTTTACACATTGAGTTAAATAATTCACGAGTATATATTAGAAAGAATATTAAAGATTGATGGCTGTAAACGAAGCTAGAGAGGTTTGCTAGGATCATACGTAGTGGCGATCAATAGTCTCTGCCTACCTACGCCAATGGGAATAATGGCGTGAGTATATGTATGTTTGTATATATATATATATTATTAGAATTATATATATATATTATAAATGTTTATCTTTCTTCTAATTTAAGTTTTCCAGCATCAACCACAATATACCATATCTGTCTAGCCAGACAGATGTAGGATCGACCGGGGATTTGAACTCACAGGCGTGAGTTCAAATCCCCGGTCGATCCTACATCAATTTGTCTTTTCTAAAGACATATATGTGGTTAATTTATCATGGTTCTTAACGGTGAGGGAAAACATAGAGAGGAAACCCACATGGATAAGTTATACTTAGTCAAGCGAAACCAGGTTGATGTCAAATAATGTTCAGAAATGTTAGTACCTTTGCGGACCCCTTCAAGGATATACGACGTGAACGCTTGAGGCTTCAACAACCATTACAGTATGAAACCTTAAAAATTTTTTTTTTTAGATATTTTAAAACAATCATTGGCTGTTGAAATTCAACCACTAATAAACGTTTATCACAACATGTTGTTCGCAGCTCCCACACATTTATGCTCTCATGCTGATTCTAGTAAAACCTTTGCATTGTTATAATTTTCAGCTGAATACGCTGCAAACATAACCATTTACGCCGTTTACTCACATTCAAATATTTACCAGTATACGTATTTTTTGTTATCACGTTTTTACGTTCTCGCCACAAAAAAATATATATTCTAAAACTGAATATTTTGGTTTTGAACGAGAATTCCACAACTTTCCGGTGTTTTAAAACTCGTTAAAACATAGTACCAGCTTTTAATCAGTTTTAGTTTCCTAAAAATATATATTTACTTTCATTGATATTTCATAAAACGTGTTTTATCTCAACTTAAGGTAATTAAATATGTTTTAGGTTTCCGTACCTCAATAGAAAAAACAGAACCTTTATAGGACCATATTGTTGTCTGTCTGTCCGCCCATCGTCCGTCCGTCCGTCTGTCAAGACCGTTTTTCTCGGAAACGCATGAAGCTATCAAACTAATAAAAATCAAAACCCTAGGCCAACGCAACAGAAGATACAGCCATTTAGGCCGCAAATTTTCGAAACTCGCACGGGAGTCAAAACCTACTAGGTATGTACTTCCTGTGAACATAGAATCTTGAAGCTCAGTACGATGTAACGTCTTATAGTCTAGGTAAGGGAAAGTAATAAAAACCGTAACTTTTTAGTTACATCATATAATAAAAAAAAATTGGAAAGTGTCGTGATGACTCTTACTTATATACCTACAGGTTTGTACGTAACTCTGTTTGATATGGTTCCTCTGTGCCGCAAATAAATAAATGTATTTCTTTATAAACTATAAACTTTGAGAAAATATAATTTAAGAATATTGCTGTGTAGTGTCGGCTTAGAATAGCACTACCCAATTTCTTCCGGTGGGTGTACGTAAGAGGCGACTAACGGTATTGGGGCTATTAAGGGAATTTTGGGCGATGCTGTTGGAGACCCACCACCAACAACCTTTATTTTACCATCTATTCCCCATGCAACTTTCCAAAAGTGGCTGAGGAATTTCTAATTCCACAGCTCTGGTTACCCCTTTTAGGGATTTATAGCCGTGAGTATATGTATGTATGTATGTATAATTTAAGAAGCGTCTAAGTTTTTTTTTTAATATGTGTTTAGACAGGTCTCAAGTCAGAGCTTGATTATTTAAAATTGCTGTGACATAAACCAACAAAGACATCCTAAGGGTTTTTGTTTCACAATAGGCTATAAAACTATAAAAACGATAGTATCATAGTATAGTTCCTCTGAACTCTGACTCGAAAATCAAACCTGAAATGTCCGGATCATGAGGAAAAGGCTGTAATCTAAAATATATGTGTAAAACCCGTGTTATTTAGAATATACATACATACATATACTCACGGCTGTAAATCCCACGAAGGGGTAGCTAGAGCTAGGGAATTAGAAATTTCTCAACCACTTTTGGAAGTTGCGTGGGGAAAAGATGGTGAAATAAAGATGGTGTTAGTTAGTGGTGGGTCAAAATAGCATTTACTCATTAATTCCTTCAGGATTCATAAGAATTAAGGTAAAAGCGCTTTTGAACTTGTTGGGCTATACTGTTGAAGACCCATTACTACCCTTTGTATTATAATCTTTTCCCCCACTCAACATCCAAAAGGGGTTGATTTTTGAATACTGAAGTATTCGCTACCCCTTTTTGGATTTAGCGCCGTAAGTATATGTATTACATTGAGACTTCACTTACGCTCCACAAATGTCAGAGTATATTCGTTTTTCTCAAACAAAGTTTCGTGTCTCATTTTTCACACACGTTTTAGTGTCAAGAGACATATGAATGTAAAAAGAAATGAACAAAACCAACCCGCGTTGACAAGTACAAAGCGTCGTAAATATTTAATAAGGTGAAAATAAACTTGTCATCCCTTTTAAAGTATAGCCCAGAAATACAGAATAAAGGTTAGAATATTTCTTGTATATATTGTGTTTAATTTATTGAAATAACAAATTTGCTTCGCTTAAAAGTACTTAATAATAAAGCAATGAATAGTGTCAATTTTTTCAGTTATAGTTAGTTCTAACTTTATTTCGTAATACCAATCATTGGATAAAATGATAATTATGTCATACGTAAAATACTACAGTAGTTAGTCTACGAAAAAGTTCATTTACTTCGGTATACTATGAAAGTTATTAGGCATTTAAATCCATACTAATATTATAAATGGGAAAGTGAGTTTGTTTGTTTGTTTGTTCCGCTTTCACGCCGTAAATACTGAACCGATTGCTTTGAAATTTTTCAGACGTGTAGTTAGAAGTCTAAATTAAATAATAGGGTACTTTTTATCCCGGAAAAAAATATGTTCCCATGGGAAATCAAAAATATTGTTTGCTTACTAAATGCATTGGAGATGGCGCTGTGCATGTGCATCGTTTAAAACAACGTAAAATATTGTAAACTAATATAGAAATCAAAATTTAGAAGCTTAATGGTACGGTAATGGATCCCCGAAAATAAGGAACTCCCGAGGGATAATGTACTATTTTTTTATCGTATACTTTTTTTTTTACATCTACTTATATTGCAAACGAATATTAACATGTAAATTTAGAAGCTAAATGAAACGACGACGATTCCTTGAAACTAAGGAATCCGCAAGAGTTCTCATAGGAACATCAAAAAACCTTAACTCATATATGGCTCAAAATATTGCAGCGATTATTTTTATCATCGATGGAATTCACATCAGACACTTTGTTAATGTTCATTTTGGAAAGATGAAGGGGTTTCATCAATTTAAATGACAAATTTGTTTATCAATAGTTAGACTAATATGAAATAAAGCGTAATAAAAATTTGACACCGCCCCGGTAACGTCTCCGTGGCGTAGCGGTATAACTAACTACTATGAATATTTAATTAGAACTATTATGAATCAATCGTCCCGGGTTCGTATCTCAGGTAATTCAATCTTTTTGTAAAAAAATGTTTTGTTAGCTTAAAATAACACTATATATAATAATAACAAGCACTATCCCTTCAATTTAGCGATTATTTTGGAAGGAGATCCACCACTAATCATCCCTATATTGCCGACCAATCGCTGCAAGCTCTCCCACTATCACCAACGGTCAGTGTAGGGGGCAGCACCGGGCCGTCGCCGCAGCGCCAAACTACTATCCGTATCTGTACTTACTAAAGATATTCTCATTTCTGAACATAAAAACTTGGTATATTTGTTTCATGATTCTTATGAACAATTAAAAAGGAATTTTTGGAACTCAACCCCTAACGGGTTGATATAGCAAATGAAAGTTAATATAGAGTTTTTTTACATTTACATTTCTTGGTGCGATTGAATTTATGAAATCCATCTATCAATCATTCATGAATATATGCTAACAACCATAAATTCCATAAAAGGGTAGCCATAGCTTCGGAGATTCTTCATCCAATTTTGGAAATATATTGATAAAAGATAGGTTAATAAAGGTTGTTAGTGATGGGTCACAAACTGCATCGCCCAACAATCACTTAAAAAGCCTCAATGTCCTTTATGTCATTTACAATGCCCGCGGGATTATAAATATAAAAAACAGAAGTTGAGATAGTGTTTCGGTATTTTGGTATTATGTAAACTGGATGCAAAAAATAAAGTCCACGCGGACGAAGTCGCGGGGCAAAAAGCTAGTAAATAATAAATGGCAATCGATAGTCTGTGACTACCCCCGTCGGTACTAATCTGGTGCGCAAATCTTTGGAAACCACAATATTTACTTCGTTAATAATTCCTAACGTTAACTAACTATCTTTCCACTAAATAAGATGACTTTCTATTCTCTCTGCAAATGAGTTTCAATATCAAAAAGCGGCCTGATTTAAGCACATGCGCCATTGTGACGTGCAGTTTTTAGAGAGTCAAATAAATGGCATAATGATGCTTGCACTCCGCTTTTTAATAGGACTTTGCAGGTGCATTGCGATGGAATCCCTCTTAATGGTTATAGCTCTGGAATGTTCCAACTGCAATTCGTGCAGAATCAAGTAGTTTTGGATGAAAAATATTCTCTTTAATTTTGAAACTTCTCGTTAACTTAAATGTTAGTAATATGACCTTGCTGTATTTTTTTTATCAAATATATGTCTTATGAGCTTTAGTAAAATAGCTGTAGTATTAAATATGTAAATAGAGTAATGTTAAATACGTATATTAAGTTTAGTAGGCTTTGTCTGAAAATCCGCGAATGATGACTATATGCTCTGTCATACGAGTGCTAAGTCAAGGCCTTTTTGGTAATGTTTTTTTTTTAATATGAGTCATTGTCTTTTGTAAATTACCAAATAAAAATTATTTCTTTCTTTCTATAATTTGAAAATGGATTTACCTGTTTTATATATGTCATTAAATCTCATAAAGAAAAAAATAACAACTTCTAAGATACCTCGTTACATCTATGTATTTAAATTCACGTTTGTGATTCAATAAATTCAAACACGAGCTTAAGACTTTTCCTGAAATACTTCATGTTATTAAAGGGCAAAAGTTTTAATAATTATGTTTTAAATTACTCAAAGTATGCCTAAATGGGTGTCGTACGTTATGTCAAATACGTATGACATGCGCGAAAATAACTCGGACCTGGCCAGTTTTTTTTCTTAGTTTAATTAGGCTAGGCTCATCTAATGATCAAAATAAAAACACTTTTATAAAACACTATTAACGACCGCTCCTTACAGTAAATGACAGTACTTTGTTTAAGTAATAGAACTAATTAGTAAAACCTTTAAGACTACAGTTAACCACAGTTCACTTTTAGCATAATGCTTGGGCGAATGAAACAGTACATTATTTTTTGAATGGAATTTGTTGAACCTTGATAGCTCACAGCCGACAGCCGAGGCCGAGTGGATAGGTGACTAGCTCTTCGGTCCGTTGCGGGTTCATTCCCCACTGAAAGCAACATTTATGTGATGGGCATAAATGTTTGATTCTTAGTCTTGGACGTTATTTATATGTGTATTATTCTCAGTCGTAACACTCTTGGCAGAGTGGTCGTGGTCGTCATTTTGGTTGGGTGACCCGCAGCGCAATTCGTCGCCATTCCTCTCTGAGGGCTGCTTTTTTGGTGCAATGGTACAGGGGTCATCCAGCGCTGCTTTGATTTGGTCCGTCCATCTCATTGGTGATCGACCACGCACTCGGGTGCCCTCTACTTTGCCCTGTACCACCAGTCGCTCGATTGACATGCGCCGACGTCGAGATATATGTCCGAAGAAGGTTAGGATACGAGCTTCGACTATAGATGATAGGCGCTGTTTGATACCTGGTTCTTGGAGGATTGAGTCATTGGTACGGAACTCTGTCCACGATATCCCAAGCATTTTCATCTCAAGAGTATCAATCCTCTTTTTCTCGCTTTCCCGAAGCGTCCATGTTACTGCAGCATAAAGGAATATAGGGAACACAAGCGCTCTGACTAGCCGGGTCTTTGTGGCTTTGGTGATGTTGCGGTTCTTCCATATTTTCCTAAGTCTGTCCATAAAAGATCTTGCAATCGCCATTCGTTGCTTTATGTATTATGTCATACTAGATATATGATCGAGTTACTATAATACAGGTCTTACTCAGTTTGGGACTAACTTCATCTGTGTATAATATGTTCGTATATATTTATAATATTATTATAGCTCAGGAGCAAAACTGTCGCTTCTCATGCAAAAGATTCAAGTTGGAATTTTAGTCAGGCCTTCGCTTCTTTCTTAAGTAATATATGTAGTTAATTTATCAAGGTTGTGAGCGGGAGGGAAAACATCGTGAGGAAATCCACACAGCTAAGTTAAACTTATATGTGAGAGTGTATTCATACAAAGCAGGAATAAGACTTGTCCAAGCAAAAGGTGGATAAGCTAAACATCAGGTGAAAAACATATGACATGAAATGTTCAGAGGTATAAGTACTCGTACATCTGCCACCCCTCTCTGATTTAGGCTTGGAAGTTGACCTTTGTTAATATTTAAATTAGTTCACTAGTTGACTATTAAAAACATCGGTCAAAATAGTTCATATGCTGGTTCATCATATTATAAATAAATTATTATTAAATTAATGATGATGATAAAAGAAACCGGCGTCCAAAGAGTACCTACATATATACATACATATACTCACGAACATAAATCCCAAAAAAGGGTCACCAGAGTTTCAGAGCACGAGTTGATAGAAATAAATTATCGTATCGTTTGTGATGGGTCTCCAACCGCATCGCCCAAAAATACATATACAAACCCCATTCCTTAGTCGCCTCCTATGACATCCATGAGTAGAAAAGGGTAGTGACATTCTAAGCCGATACTACACGGAAACTACTAAAAAAAGCCTTATACACTTATTCGCCTCTTACGACACCCGTGGGTAGAAAGGGGTAGTGTAATTCTAAGCCGGCACTATACGCCAGAGTGAAGTACCTATAAGAGAGCAAACATGAAAGGATTAAGTAACTAATTTCATAAGTATACATAATGTGTAAAGTTTATCGTCCTTTCGGTATCATATGTATTCTACTTCAACAATATAATGCACATTGTGGAATGAAAAGGAATAATAGGAAAGTAAACTGAACAATACAGATGTTCTAGAACAAAATACAGAGCAAAACATTGTCTGAAACTCAAATTTATGCCGAGAGATAATTTTACGGAGAGACTCACTTTCGAGGTGCGAGGTGGCTTTTGTTCTACCGACTGCATAGCTGTGTGCTTTACGGTAATTACAGTCTAGAGCATTCGCTTTGTTTCCAGCTGTGTTAGATTTTTATATAAATGTAAACTAATGCTCTTAGAACTAAACTTGTTACTACATTTTGTTGGGCATTTGTGGATGTTATGGTTGGTATATTTTTCCAGTATTAGTGATGATTATTGATTGATTATATTATTAACAGCGACATGATAGTCCAGTGGGTAGAACACCCGCCCGAAAAACAGAAGGGCGTGAGTTCCAATCCTGGGACGGGCCTACACCAATTTGTCATTTCTAAAGTCATATGTGTGGTTAATTTATCATGGTTGCTAACGGTGAGGGAAAACATCGTGAGGAAACCCACATGGCTGAGTTGTACTTAGTCATGTGACAGTGTATTCATACAAAACGGCGATAGGCCTGCCCCCTATCACGTGAGTACACTGTCTAAGCAAAACGTGGGTACCTTCTCTGGAAACTAGATGGCGCTTGCCATGTGAGTTCAGGAGTATTGGTACCTCTGCCGACCCCATCGGGGATAAACGGCGTGAACGTTTATGTTATATGTTATATGTTTATTAGTGATCTGTCTCAATTTAAACAAATAAAGGTAAGTTTGAGTAATTTGACATTCCAACTCATATCGCTTAAAAATCCCTAATACCCTTAGTCACATTCTAATAACACCCACGGAGAGTAATAGGGTAGTGTTTTTCTAAGATGACACTATAAATCATATTTACATTTCATTAAAAATGATTTCTTAAAGAATAATTTAAAAGTTAATTATATTTTGGAATTTTTATCTTTTTGGGAGTAGTTTTGTTGCCATACATAAACATATATACATTATATACTCTGACTTCACTAAATTTTATTTTATACAAAAATAATTGAGGTTCGCACGGCTGGCTGGCGCAATTTTTCCAAATATCTATGAAATGAAATTAAATGAAATAAATGAAATGAAATGAAATGAAATAATATTTATTTGCATGGCACATGGAATTAGATCTTAAAGATAATTTTAGTATAGTACATGTTCCGTCAAGACACTTGACATACAAATCTATAATTAATTATGTTTTTTTTTTTAATTAAACACACACACATTAATAAAATCTATACCTGATCACCTTAACTTATAAAATGTCATACATTTTAAAGAAGCTAAAATTAAAACAAAAGTAACCAACTCAATGAAAAAAAATAATAATAAAAGGTCCAATTTATATCAATGTCAAGTTACTCAATTAATAAATTATAATAATATATATTTTTATAAAACATCTTTAAAATTAAAATATTCATTTACGGAGAAAAAAAAACACATTACAGTTAACCATCGTTTCAGATTTTTAAGAAATAATTTATTATTCATATATTTAATGTGCTGGGGGACCTTATTATAAATTGAAATGCACATTGAATAGCATTTTTTTTTACACAGACTGGTCCTGATGAATGGTACTGCTAATCGTCCTGTATCACGAATGTTGACATTACATAAGTCACATGCTTTTTTAAATTCATCTGGATATTTCCTAACAAATGAACAACTCTCATAAATATATATGCAGGCCAGAGTTAGACATTTAGCTTTTTGAAAAGTGGTCTACATGATTTATAAGGTCTTTTTCCGCAAATTGCACGTATACATTTTTTTTGTGCAATAAAAGCCCTATTGACATTGGTGGAGTTACCCCATATTACAACCCCATAACTTAATATGGAGCTAACGTACCCATGGTATGCAGTTAATGCTGTATTTGTTCCAACTATTTTGCCCATACGATATAGTGGGTATACAAATTTATTTATTCTTTCGCAAAGATAGTCCACATGAGCTTTCCAGTTACAGTGTCTATCTAGAATTACACCTAAGAATTTATGTTCTGTGGATTCACTTATGTATTTGTTGCGACTCGAGATATTTAATACTTGTGGTACATTTTTGTAATTTAAAAATTGTATAAATGTTGTCTTTGAAAGATTGACTTTAAGATTATTTGACTCGAGCCACGATACAACTTTGTCGACGGTATTATTTACCTCTTTCTCGGTATCGTTTCTTTCTGTTATAATAATGGAAATATCATCAGCAAAAAGTATACAGTTGTTTTCTGTTATTTTTGGGAGATGATTTATGTATAATAAAAACAGCAAAGGGCCAAGTACACTTCCCTGTGGCACTCCACACTTATTAACATCGAAAGCAGAACGATAAGATATTATTTCATTGTTATTGTTTCTCCCTTCAATTGTCACGCATTGTAGTCTATTTATAATATAGGATTCTAACCATTTCCAAGCAGGTCCTCATATTCCGTATCTTTCACAACATGTAAGCAAATTCTTATGATCAGCAAAATCAAAGGCTTTAGTCATGTCAAAAAAAGTAACCACTGCTTGCTTTTGTTGATCTATATTATCTGTTATTAATTTTACTAATTTGAATACTGCTAATGCTGTTGATTTATTCTTTTGAAAGCCGTATTGATGTTGGCTTATTATATTAAATTTTTCTAAAAAATTTACAAGTCTATTATAGAAAGCTCTTTCAAATATTTTTGCAATAATACTTATAAGTGATATAGGCCGATACGACGTCATACACATATTTTCACCTTTTTTATAAAGTGGTTTTACAAGTGAGATTTTTAACTTATCAGGAAAGGTACCACTTTGAAATGATAAATTAATTAAATAAGACAGTATCTTCGACAACTCATACCTACATTCCTTGAGTATACTGGTGGGTAAATTATCATAACCAACAGCATTGGTTCTTTTTAAAGATGTTATTAATTTTATGGTCTCTGGTTCATCGCAAGGGTATAAATACATAGATTCATTAGTATGTGAAACTGTATTAAGTTTATTATTTTGTATTGATGCATTTTTTGTATTTGTTATGTTAAGATAAAATTTATTGAATTCATTTGCAATATCTGCCGGAATATTAATATATTTTTCATTTATTTTAATTAATTCAATACTTTTCTTGGTAATAGGCTTTTTATTTGTTAGTTTACTAACAATATCCCATACAGCTTTACATTTGTTTTTAGAGTTGTTTATATGTTTAATGCTATTAAGACGTAATGCTTCGGTTATTGTTTTCCGTAGGCATTTACCTTATCTTTGTAATTTATTTTTAATACTAGTTGACTTTGTCTTGTAGTATGCCTGTCGCATCCTTGACTACATTCTGCATGACAATTTTAAACCCTTAGTTATCCAGTTTGATTTAGGCTTTCGATATTTAACAGGGATTTTTATTATTGGGAAACATAAGCCAAAAAATAACAATATTGTATCATGAAAAACATCGAAGGCTTCGTTGACATTTTTTTTTAATAAAACTTCATTCCATGACATTGACTGTAGACATTCTTTAAATTTTGTTATATTTTCTTGGTAAAAAACTCTTTTAAATTTATAAGTTGTTTTATTTTTACTGACTTACTTATTTTCATGTATTGGTACCGTAAGTATTTGACCAGTGTTGTGGTCCGAAATATTTAATTCAAAAATTTCACTCTTTGTTCCCTCAATATTGGAAGCAAAAATATCTAAGCATGAGTTTAGACGAGTAGGTTTATCGATCTTAATCTTTAAGTTAAAATTATGCAGAATATTAATGAACTCGATTGTGTCTTAGCAACTTTTATTCATAAGATTTATATTAAAATAAACATAAACGTTCACGCCGTTTTATCCCCGAAGGGGTTGGCAGAGGTACCAATACTCCTGAACTCACATGGCAAGCGCCATCTAGTTTCCAGAGAAGGTACCCACGTTTTGCTTAGACAGTGTACTCACGTGATAGGGGGCAGGCCTATCGCCGTTTTGTACGAATACACTGTCACATGACTAAGTAAGTGTAATTTATATTAAAATCTCCTACGATATTTAATTCTCTGTGATTGTTAATAACCAATTTATGTAGCAAAAGTTCTAGTTTTTGGAAGAAAATATTTATTGCCGATTTAGGTGTTCGGTATATACATACAACTACATATTTATCATTAAACTCAATCCCACAACATTCAAATACTTTTTCGCTCACAATCTTATCAGGGATAATTAGTGGAATATATTCAAAATTATCCTTAACAATTATACATACCCCCCCGCGGCTTACATCCGCACGACCGAACCACGTTGCAAGTTTATATCCTTCTAAAAAATAATTGTCAACATCAGTTGACTTTATGAAAGTTTCGGTTAAGCAAATAATATCAATGTGAATATTTTTGACAATGAATATTGCCAGGTTAATTTCCAACATATCGCGCTTTGATCGGAAACTCGCAACATTCTGGTGAAATAAAGAGATTGTGTCTTCACCGAAAAAACTGTGCTATGAATCATTTTTAAAATCATCTCCCGCCAATTTACAAATTGAACTGCTTCGTACATGTTCTTGCCTAGTTAGTCGTTGGAAATAATATGGTATGGTCCCTTTTAAAGGTATTTTAATTTTATTTGCGTTAGGTATACACTTTTTGAATATATACTTATTATTATAATCTAAAGAATCTATTTTAAAATTAATAACATTAAACAAACTTACTTTATTGACACCATCACATTTTATAAAATGACAGTTCTTAAAAATATTACATAAGAGTTGAAGTTCATAATTTAATTTTCTTTCGTTCAAAAAATTACTGTGTCGAACACTTAATACCAAGACATCTATATTCTTAAATGTTTTTAACACGTTATAAAGCTCTGCTAACATTATATTTGGATTACAATCATTTTCACCAACACAAATTACTAGTTTATCGTTTTTATCCAAACAAATATTATCACATGTTTTCAGTATTTCACTTGTGGTCGCAGATTTCTAAGATTCCTTCATTCATTACACACCTCTAACAAAATTTTATTTCATATTATATCTATTCACTCTGCAATATAATGCACATCGTGAAATGAAAAAGGAACAATAGGAAAGTAAACTAAACAATACAGATGTTCTAGGACAAAATACAGAGCAAAACATTGTCTGAAACTCAAATTTATGCCGAGAGATAATTTTACGGAGAGACTCACTTTCGAGGTGCGAGGTGGCTTTTGTTCTACCGACTCCATAGCTGTGTGCTTTACGGTAATTACAGTCTAGAGCATTCGCTTTGTTTCTAGCTGTGTTAGATTTTTATATGAATGTAATCTAATGCTCGTTACTACATTTTGTTGGGCATTTGTGGATGTTATGGTTGGTATATTTTTCCAGTATTAGTGATCTGTCTCAGTTTAAACAAATAAGGGTAAGTTTGAGTAATTTGACATTCCAACTCATATCGCTTAAAAATCCCTAATACCCTTAGTCACATTCTAATAACATCCACGGAGAGTAATAGGGTAGTGTTTTTCTAAGATGACACTATAAATCATATTTACATTTCATTAAAAATGATTTATTAAAGAAGAATTTAATAGTTAATTATATTTTTTAATTTTTATCTTTTTGGGAGTTGTTTAGTTGCCATACATAAACATATATACATTATATACTCTGACTTTACTAAATTTTACTTTATACAAAAATAATGGAGGTTCGCACGGCTGGCTGGCGCAATTTTTTCAAATATCTAAGATTTCTTCATTCATTACACACCTCTAACAAAATTTTATATCATATTATATCTATTCACTCTGCAATATAATGCACATCGTGAAATGAAAAAGGAACAATAGGAAAGTAAACTAAACAATACAGATGTTCTAGAACAAAATACAGAGCAAAACATTGTCTGAAACTCAAATTTATGCCGCGAGATAATTTTACGGAGAGAGTCACTTTCGAGGTGCGAGGTGGCTTTTGTTCTACCGACTGCATAGCTGTGTGCTTTACGGTAATTACAGTCTAGAGCATTCGCTTTGTTTCTAGCTGTGTTAGATTTTTATATGAATGTAATCTAATGCTCTCAGAACTAAACTTGTTACTACATTTGTTGGGCATTTGTGGATGTTATGGTTGGTATATTTTTTCAGTATTAGTGATCTGTCTCAGTTTAAACAAATGGGGGTAAGTTTGAGTAATTTGACATTCAAAGTCATATCGCTTAAAAATCCCTAATACCCTTAGTCACATTTTAATAACACCCACGGAGAGTAATAGGGTAGTGTTTTTCTAAGAAGACACTATACATCATATTTACATTTCATTAAAAATGGTTTATTAAAGAAGAATTTAAAAGTTAATTATACTTTTTAATTTTTATCTTTTTGGGACTAATTTAAATGCCATACATATACATAATACATATATACATTATATACTCTGACTTTACTAAATTTTACTTTATACAAAAATAATGGAGGTTCGCACGGCTGGCTGGCGCAATTTTTTCAAATATCTAAGATTTCTTCATTCATTACACACCTCTAACAAAATTTTATATCATATTATATTTATTCACTCTGCACTAAAATGCACATCATGAAATGAAAAAGGAACAATATGAAAGTAAACTAAACAATACAGATGTTCTAGAACAAAATACAGAGCAACACATTGTCTGAAACTCAAATTTATGCCGAGAGATAATTTTACGGAGAGAGTCACTTTAGAGGTGCGAGGTGGCTTTTGTTCTACCGACTGCATAGCTCTGAGCTTTACGGTAATTACAGTCGAGAGCATTCGGTTTGTTTTCAGCTGTGTAAGATTTTATATAAATGTAAACTAATACTCTTAGAACTAAACTTGTTACAATATTTGTTGGTTGGTCGTGGATGTGATGATCTCAGTTTACACGGTTAAGGATCAGTTTAATATAAAGTAAAGTAAAAGTAAAAGACATTTATTTGGCAAATTAACACACATACACACAAACGTAAACAGAATGACACATAATAGAAAACACATTGAAAACACAAAGATAAAAAATATATATAGGAAAAACATTAATTAACATTGCCAAAAGGGTGTCGTCTCAGAATGTGTGCCTGGAACGGGACACAGACCGTAATATCGCAATACCCTTCTGAGTCACTTCTCTAACACCCACGGGGATTAATGGGGTAGTGTTATTTTAACATAACATAACATAACATAACATAACATAAACGTTCACGCCGAATATCCCTCAAGGGGTTGGCAGAGGTACTAATACTTCTGAACATCTCGTGACTTTGTCACCTGGTGTTCAGAGTACCCACGTTTTGCATGGACAGTGTACTCACGTGATAGGGGGCAGACCTATCGCCGTTTTGTACGAATACACTGTCACATGACTAAATACAACTCAGCCATGTGGGTTTCCTCACGATGTTTTCCCTCACCGTTAAAAACCATGATAAATTAACCACACATATGTCTTTAGAAAACACAAATTGGTGTAGGCCCGACCCAGGATTTGAACACTAGTCGTTTGCACGATTACCGAGTGTTCTACCCATTGGGCTATCACGATGACACATTATAAAAATATCTTCATTTCATTAAAATTAGTTCATCAAAAATTATTTTGTTGTGTTTTATTATAACTTTGGGGCGTAGTTTACGTGTCACACATACTACACGGGTATTTGTCTTAAGTGAGTTTTACTTTATACGATTTCCTTTATACAACAGTTCACCTTTTACAAAGCTTACTTTTATAACTTTAACAGTGTCTACTCAAATCAAAAGAAAGTAATGTCGTTTTCAAAATGGCACGAATGTCCTTTTAACTAGATTAATCGTGGTATAAAAAAGGTAACTCTTTCGCACTTGCATAGTATCGCACCTATAGTTTGATCGTATTCTAACCGACAGAGTATCGATAAAAGAACGATAGTGCTAGGCCTCTAGTCTCATTTTTACCATAATCGTTTCATCATTTCTGAAAATTAGCTGTTATAAACAATCAAAGTTACAAACATAATCTCTTTATAATATTAGTATGAGCGTAAATAAGAGTTTCTTATTTCACAAGAATACGCCAATAGTTTCAGAAAAAATGCAAATTATTTAATAACTTCACATCTCTCATGCATTTACAGTTTATAAAGCCACATAGGCCAGTTGACACCAAAATATTCAGAGGAACACAAATCCTTGGACCGTTGCACCTCGGCTATCAAGATCGGACCATTCATCACAGATAAGACTTTAAGCTACCAAGAAGTGATCCAGCCTATCCATAAAGTCAAATATAGGGCCTGCTCTTCCTCAAAACCAGGAATAAAGATATAATACACAATGTGCCAAGTGCGAGCTGAGATTAATTGTATAAAGTTACGTAAAAAACTGTTTTACAAAACAGACAGGTTAAAAAATTGATGCTATTCCTTTTAGCACCAAATGTTGGAATTTAACACACAAACATATTATACACAGATCAAGTTAGCCCCAAACTAAGTTAAACGTGTGGGATGCTAACTCAACGATATATTTAATATTATCCAATACAGTTATAAATAACATCCAAGAATAAGAAACAATCAATTATGTTCATCACATAAATGTTGCTCTCAGCAGGCATCGAACCTGCAACCTCCAGAACCACGGACGTCGTCAATGGATATAGAATCTGTACCTCATTATTAGGCATATTCGGCGTTAAAATATCTAAATATGTCTATGCTCTTGTGTCCCTAGATTCCCTATACATATAAATATATTATCATGTTTGTACCTATAATTATTGTGAAATTATATCAATAAATTGTGAACTGAAGTAGCAACGAGATAGCTACCTTTAAAGAAATGTCTCAAGACTGATTGTAATGGTTAGTTATTCAAGAAATTAGTTCAAAGCACGAACTCGTCGTCTGAAAGAAGCTTTTGTGTGGAACCTCTGAGTGTAATGAATACTACGTAAAGAGGAAAGTAGGAAACGAACCATCCAGCTGGGGTGGGGAATGTCTCTGAAAATGATATTTTCTTTTCATTTTGCTACATTTTAATCTTCTAATTTACTATTGCAGCTGTCTTGTAAACTCTATTTCACACAATATTCATTTTAGATATATGTTGTGGCCATATCGTAGATTTGAACACACCATGAAATGATAGATAATTTCATGAAATAGTCACATTTCATTATGTGGCTAACTTAATTTGACCAGATGATTAAATCATCAACGTTTAAAGATTTTGTCATCAACGTTTGGCCAGATTCGATCCAAAATCTACAGTTTTTTAACATATTGCTCAGTTTTTGCGTGATTTCTATATTACTCGAAAATCTTTTCATTGTAAACCCTTTTGTTATCACTTTCTTCCTCGTTTAAGAAAGAATTATTAACTTTTTTACTGCGAGAAATAACAATTTCGCCAGCGACCGCCATCTTCACACATAAACAAAGCGCTTTCAGCGCCTCTACCGATAATTAATGTAACTACATCACGATATGACCAAATAATCTTAACCATATCATGAAAAGGCCACGCGTTTAGTTGCCCATATCGAGAAACGATTTGCCCAAACTTCATCACGATGTGGCCAATAAACAGTCAAATATTTCATAAAATACGTCTATTTCATGAAATTATCGATCATTTCATGATGTGCGCAATTCTACGATTTGGCCACGACATATATATGACAACATCCGTGGCTAGTATAAATGACTAGCTCCTCGGTCCGGAGGTTGCTGGTTCAATCCACACTGAGAGCAACATTTATGTGATGAGCATGAAATATATTTTCGTGGTTATCTATGAATTTGTCCGTATATTTATTTATTTTCAAGCAAAGAAAATTAGCCAGAATCTTCATCCATATTCATGCTTCACTAGAAGCTCAGCCGAAACGGTCCTTTCTTGATGTACATCAATGTCTCGAACGCTGTCTTGTGCCATTACTCCGCTAATCGGATCAAATACCCTTGATGCTACTAATTAATAGCCGCTGCTCGACCCCTCAAAGATATTACGGAGACAAAGGATTTGCTTGAGTGCTCGTTCTGACACAGGTTTGTAGTGCATGTTGTTTGCCTTTGGAATTGTTGATGGGGTAGTGCTTTTTGAGGCGTTGTTTTAAGTACTACTTTCTTGATGTGCAATGTGTTTCCTATTATGTTATAGTATTTTTAGGTTTAAACTTATGTTGAAGTCAAATTCAAATTCATTCATTTATTTTCCAAAAACAGAACATTACAGTTATTATCATATCTGTGGCCCCCGCACTAGGTAAGACCTGTATCGCGGGCAGCCTATTATACAAAAAAAAACTTGGATATAATGAGAATATAATTAATTCAATCAATTAATAATGCCAATAATCAATAAATATGATATAAAGTTTTTTAGTCAAACGCATACTTATCGTTTACGCCATGTAATTTCCGAACAATTGGCAGAGATAGTAATACGTATGAAATCAGACGCCATTTTTGTTGCCCGTATGATACCAACGAGCAATATTCGGACTATTTTCTATCACTATATTTTT
Source organism: Bedellia somnulentella (assembly GCA_963576735.1). NCBI lineage: Eukaryota > Metazoa > Arthropoda > Insecta > Lepidoptera > Bedelliidae > Bedellia > Bedellia somnulentella. The sequence goes on from OY755184.1 coordinate 15,809,848, forward strand.
AGTCTACAAAATAAACGATACACAACACATAAAACTTTACATACATAATTTTCAAAACTAATAACATTCATATATACTTCTTAAATAAAATATAATGAATAAATACAATTAGTTTATTATTAGTGACGGCGCGCGGCGCCGGCGGTGCGGCGAATCCAAATAGGTCACTGACCTCCATTATACTATAAACTTATATATAGTATAATGGAGGCCAGTGAAATAGGTAAAAGTTGAAGGTATTGTATAGTAACATAAACATAAACATAAACGTTCACGCCGCATATCCCCGAAGGGGTTGGCAGAGGTACTAATACAGTATAGTAATTGAGAAAATAAACCTCTACTCCTTTGACTATGAGCACTATAGACAGAGCGATGTTACGTCATCCATTTTAAAAAGAGAAGCCCTTATTTAAGTTCTTATATGTTAAAAAAAGACACAAATCTTTATTGTCATCTCTATCGCGTAACCCGTTTTGTTGATGTCACACTTTTAAATTGTGACAAACAAAGCGTCGACTTGTGAGCGATTTTGGTTTTCTTTTGATTTTGAGAAAGATTTTATTCATTTGTATATTGTTATTGTGACAAAAGAGACTCCATTAATTAAGTTATTATTTAGTGAGGTATGGTTGGGTGTAGCGTGCTTGGCTGCGGAAGCCACAGCGAAAAACATATCGAAGGATTGACTTTCCACAAGTGAGTGAGTTTTTTAATGTTTTTCTACAGATAAATACATAATAAATACATTGCGCGATCAGAAAAAAAAGTGATTCAAATGTTAATTACGTTGAACTAGATTACTAGCATTTTCTTTAGTTATTTTGAGCAATTTTTTAATAGTATAACCTAAAAATATGCAGTATCTCAGTGTTGCCATAATTCACGTTTTCATCCTACCCTGTCGTTAGGGTAAAATTTTCAAATTAGTAAACTGATGTTAATGAGTGAGTATATTATGAATTTAGTCGCGCTATAGCGACGCTGAATGATTTCCAATTGTTATCTACGGAATTAGTAAGTAATAAATTTGTTATATTTATTTAATTTCTTCGTATTCATAACAGTTTTCCTAAAGACCCGAATCTACGAGAAAAATGGATTGCGGCCACTGGAAGATGCAATTGGAAATCAACCAAAGTTTTGAGGCATACTATAAAATTGAAAGGCACCTCGTTTTTGTCCAAAGACTAAGCTTTGGCTCAAATGGTCGCAGTTATTTTGAAAAAGAATTTAGATAAAATAATATTTCCGACGTTAAACGACCACATCAGAGAGCAAAATCCGTTCGAAAACCACCTTGTGCTGTTAATAAAGGCTATAGCTTTAAAATACTTAGATGTACGAATACATCATCTTTTGAAAAATGTGTCTGAAATAGACGAATGAATTCGAAATTTTCACACGAAACTGATTTTGTTTAAAGGTCAATAGTAAATAATGCATTAAAACTCATGTACAAAATAGTGCTGTCTTTTACATACATACATACATATTCTCACGCCGTTAGTTCCCATTGGGGTAGGCAGAGACTATCGATTGCCACTTTGTACGATCCTGGCAAACCTCTCTGGCTTCGTTTACATCCATCAATCTTTTCATACATGCTCTTTTATTCTTCATACTGCGGACACCTGCTTTTTTGAGCACATGTTTTATTTGATCCAAATGTGTCCTCCGAGGTCGTCCTCTACTAACATTACCTTCCACATTCTTTTATTTTTCAAAATACAAACATAGGCCCCACTATACCCATGATGACCCGTATGATATTTACATAACTTGCACTTATGGAACAGCTGTTTTTTTTTGTCCAGTAACAAAGTTAGTCCCGTACAAAAATTTATTCGTAATCATGGGAAGATTCATCCCTGATAGTTAGTACAATGCTTTAGATTTCACGGTGTATTAAACATCAGTATAAATGGTAAAATTAAACAAAAAAGATTGTATAATACTAGGAGCAAGTATGTATGATTGCAGGAAATAATATAGTAAACAATAAACCTTTAATTAAACAATAAATTGACGTAATCAATTTTAAATTAAAAAGTAGCGTTTAGAATGGTAATTATAGTATTTTTGGGGTAATTGTTTTTAGTGATCGCAACATTACAGGGAAAAATATTGCTATCTAAAAGAGGTACCTCTCCCGTTGCATTATGACTCTGTCTATAGTGTTCATAGTCAAAGCTCTACTCCCTCTATTCAATGCTACTAAAAGTATCAGCCATATATCTCTGGCGAAAAAGTTCAGAACTTACATAAATTTTAATTTGTAGAGGTTCAGGAGTGAAAATTGAGATGCCTCTTATTCAAACACCGTGATTTTAGTTCCTTCCTGATAACAGAGATGGCGTTTCACATTTGAACTTTTTGTCCTAAATCTTTTGTATTTTTTTATTTTTGTTGTTTAAATGACACTCAAATCATTTCATAGGACATATCAATTATTATGATATATTATTTTTAACATATATGAAAGACTCCCAATGCCCATGTCGTTGATTTTATTTATGCATAATTGCCACACCCTAAAAAAATACCTTGTATGATTTAAATAAATGTATTTTATGCGCAATAATAACTTAAAACGTAATACTTAAGTTTCAAAAAAAAATATTTTATGCACAATAATAACATACATACATACTTACATATACTCACGGCAATAAATCCCAAGATGGGGTAGCCAGAGCTAAGGAATTAGAAATTCCTCAGCCACTTTTGGAAAGTTGTGTGGGGAAAAGATAGTAAAATAAAGGTTCTTGGTGATGGGTCTCCAACCGCATCGCCCAAAAATCATTAAAACCCCAATACCGTTAGTCGCCTCTTACGTTCACCCACCGGAAGAAATGGGGAAGTGCTATTCAAAGCCGACACTACACAGCATTAAATAATAACATAAAACATAATACTTCAGTTTCAAGAAATATATTGAGTTTCTCAGGTTTGTTATCACTTGCGTTTTCTAGTTAACAAGGATTCGCGGTATTATTAGTGATTCTTTATAAAATACATGATATTGTATGTTTGCTGTGTAGAAAGCTTAGAATAGCACTAACCAATTTCTTCTCGTGGGTGATCGTAAGAGGCGACTAAGGCTATTGAGGCCGCTTACGTGTTTTTTGGACGATGCGGTTGGAGACCCATCAAGAACAGCATTTTTTTACTATCCTTTCTCAATTCACTCCAAAAAGTGGCTGTAGAATTTCTAATTCTGAAGCTCTGGTTACCCCTTTTTTGGGATGTAACGCCGTGAGTATATGTATGTAAGCATGATATTATATGAAATAAAATAGTCAATAAGCTTCTTATAATTATAAATCAACGTATTAAATATACCCATACAATTGCTCGACGTATATAACTTCATTGAGAAACTGGATCAAGGACACAGTACAAAAGTTTTACTTGTGAATCAGTTGGTGAACCAATTGCAGAACTGAAATTTGTGTAAATTTTATATACAAATAAGTTATTATTAAAAGTCCAATGAAATATAAATTAAAGCATTTTTTATTAAAAAGATAGGTAAGAATTGTTTCCACTGGACAACCAAAATGATTATATTTTACGAGTATTTGTCATTTAGTAAGTAAATTAATTTAAAGTAAATTAACGCAATTTTATTAATAACGTTACTCCTATACACTGAATTACCCCGAAATTAAGTCTGAAACTTGATTACTTCTTTAGGTAACATATACTTGTAAGAATAATGCATTTTAATATTAGATAAAAATAAGACAGGATATAAACAGCACTGGCAATGTGGACGGTTATCTTTCATTAATACCAAAACCCATTCATGAAATCTCCTTCATCCAATGAACGGAAAATTCGACCTTACTGTTCGGCCTTCCACCTTAGCCTTCTACAAAGGCCGTTGTCATATTGATGTCATTTCAGAACATGCGCAGAAGCCTTACGCAGATGCGCGAATTTATTTAAGTTGATTCACTCATGTTACCTTACCCAATGTCTGTCAACCATTATCAACAATAGCTGCGATATAAATTTATATTTTTACAATTTCATATTCAGCTTTTAAGAAGCGTCTTCATAGTTTTCTATTCTATCTACTTCTATTGAATACGGGTTTTCTTTACAACTTAAGTGAAGTGTTAAATCTTTTTACACTAATTTATATCTGTATAAGTGTTGAAATATATTTAATTAATTAAATAAGTGATATATTGAGCGCGGCTGGTGATAAACTAAATCAACAGGTAGGTGATTTCCTATTTAATGTATAGATGTGGGGTTATAAAGTGGGCGTTACTCCAGACAATTGCGTGGGTCGCATCGTCTGGCATCCCTTGATATTTCAAAATCTTGCAAAGCACGTTTTACTATAATGAATTTATTGTAAACATACGCACATATATTATCGATATATATCCCAAAATGTACATAAATTCCGAAAAGGGGTTGGCGGAGCTTTGGAATTGGTATTTTTTGCAGCCATTTTTGCTGTGCAGTGTCGGCATAGAATAGCACTGCCCCATTTCTCCCGGTGGGTGTATGTAAGAGGCGACTAACGGTATTGGGGCTTTTAAGGGATTTTTGGGCGATGCGGTTGGAGACTCATCACCAACAACCTTTATTCTACCATCTTTTCCCCACTCAACTTCGAAAAGTGGCTGAGGAATTTGTAATTCCTTAGCTCTGGCTACCCCTTCTAGGGATTTATAGCCGTGAGTATATGTATGAATGTATGTTTGTTATCGGGGAAACGGTTGTAAAATAAAGTATCGTTCAGATGGTTCTGCAGCCACATTATACATTACACCAACAATCAACATAAAAGACGCATACATTTCTTCATATGACTACCATGTCAAAAAAATGAATATTGCGATTCTAGCTAACTAAAACTTATTAACTCAATTGTTTAACAATATGTCTTTAATTTGACTATGACCAATACTTGTAAATTAATGTGATTAAGAAACATACATACATACATACATATACTCACGGCTATAAATCCCTAGAAGGGGTAGCCAGAGCTAAGGAATCAGAAATTCCTCAGCCACTTTTGGAAGTTGTGTGGGGAAAAGATGGTGAAATAAAGGTTGTTGGTGATAGGTCTCCAACCGCATCGCCCAAAAATCCCTCAAAAGCCCCAAAACCGTTAGTCGCCTCTTACGTACACCCACCAGAAGAAATTGGGTAGTGCTCTTCTAAGCCGACACTACACAGCAATTAAATATATGTTTATATTTTTTATATATTATATTTATCGTTAGTCAAGCAATAGATATTTAAGCCAGTGAAAGTCCCTATCTACCTTTTTTGTGTGAAGTTAATGCAGGCTCAAGTGCATTAGTAAGTTAAAATAATACCATAAAATCCTCACGTTAGCCTTATTTACTGTAATCAATCCCATTTAAAAAAAAAATTAGTAAGTAATACTTACATATACTCACGGCCATAAATCCCAAAAAGGAGTAGCCAGAGCTTCAGAGCTCGAAACTCCTCAGCATATGGAAATATAGTAAAAATATACATACATACATACATATACTCACGGCTATATTTCCCTAGAAGGGGTAACCAGAGCTAAGGAATTAAAAATACTATAGTTGTCTATATGAAAAAATATTATAGTTCAGGACTTGCTTGCTAACTTCGAAGGAGATAAAATTTATTTACTTCACGTCCGACCAACGTTGATGGAATCATACATCAAAAATATTATTTTCCAAAATCTTTTTGGAAATCAATAATTTAATAATAGGTAATAATTTAATTAATTATTAATTTTAACACAAGGTATTTTTAATTACCCGATGGTCAGAGTACCCTTTTTACTTTCACACTGTACCACTTTACAAGATTTTGACCTTATTTTACTCACTCTTAACAACATAAAATTTATAGAAATGAAGGTCAATTCTAGTATTAAACTAATACTTATCAACTTGTCAAGTAGTTTTTTTTTCTCTAAGGTATAAATATTGCAAATAATTTAAGTTGTTCCATCATAAATACGGTTTTAATGTACGCAAGCTGATACCGACGTGGTTAATTTAGTGTGAAGTGGGTCTGGACCCTAATACGCCGGTATCGATTTTGTCACTCGACGTATGTGGTTATTATTCGGTGGGATGTGACTAAGCACAAAATGGGCTATAATTTACATCAATACGTTCCAGAATGAAATTTTGACAAAATTTACAGTGGGTTAAGCATTTACAATATAATCTCTACTTGTTTTGATGTCGTAATGATTTATTTTTTAGATTGTTATAAATACTTCATAGCGTTTTATTCCAAAATTTGCTTTTAACCGGAAATACTGAACCGTTCATTAAAGCGCATTCAAAATCACCAAACTACACTGTTTAGGGAGTGCTATAAATTTAATAAATTGAAAACATTGCGCTGAATTTCACAATGCTTGAGCAGTGACTGAAGAAAGAAACCTCAGATATTTAAAAAAAACAACGCTACCCGTGCGAAGCTGGGACGATCCACTAGTTTATAATAACATTATTTAGAAACCACACATTTAACAACACACTTGGAGCAAATAGAGAGTGAGATCAAAAAAGCAGGCGTCCGAAGTATAAAGAATAAAAGAGCATGTTTGAAAAAAAAATATGGATAAACGAAAGTAGAGAGTTTTGCCACTATCGTAGAAAGTGGCGATTAATAGTCTCTGCCTACCCCAAAGGGAACTTATGGCGTGAGTTATATATGTATGTACATTCGATTTTAAAACATAGATTGGAGGCCCATTCACGATTGTAACTGCAAGGTGATCTACTAACTAGTATGTAAATGTAGCTTACATTATCCAAAAACGTTGCCGTGTAGTGCCGGCTTAGAAAGTCGCTACCCCTTTCTACCCACGGGTGTCGTAAGAGACGACTAAGGGTATTGGGGCTTTTTATTGGATTTTTGGGCGATGCGGTTGGAGACCCATCACCAACAACCTTTATTTTTACTATCTTTGCCTCACTCAACTTCCTAAAGTGGCTGAGGAATTTATAATTCCTTAGCTCTGGCTACCCCTTCTAGGGAAATATAGCCGTGAGTATATGTATGTATGTATATGTTAAAAAAAAGTCAGTTATATTTTTCTAGTACATTCTCTATTGGATCTTATTATTTCCTAGTCTAAAGCAATCACATATAATAATTTAAGGTTTTAACCCCGAAATAGGGTAGTCAGACCTTTAGGATAAATTTCCCTTGCTCAGTTCTGAAATTTGAGAGGGGAAGTAAAATGAAATTAAATTGACAAGCTAATTACCTCGCTAACCAACAATCTCGAGACCCTGAACCGCTTTTTGCAACACACATGCAACAAGGGGATCGTGCTATTATTGAACCAATAGTGTACGGTCCATTACCGAACAAAGTACAATTTACTGCTTCTACAGCCTCCAAATTGATCTATTTTATTATAATATTTGATTATTAGTAAAAAACGATCATGATAGTCCAGTATGTAGAACACCCGCCCGAAAAACAGAAGGGCGTGAGTTCCAATCCTGGGACGGGCCTACACCAATTTGTCTTTTCTAAAGTCATATGTGTGGTTAATTTATCATGGTTGCTAACGGTGAGGGAAAACATCGTGAGGAAACCCACATGGCTGAGTTGTACTTAGTCATGTGACAGTGTATTCGTACAAAACGGCGATAGGCCTGCCCCCTATCACGTGAGTACACTGTCTAAGCAAAACGTGGGTACCTTCTCTGGAAACTAGATGGCGCTTGCCATGTGAGTTCAGGAGTATTGGTACCTCTGCCAACCCCTTCGGGGATAAACGGCGTGAAAGTTTATGTTATGTTTTATGTAAAGATCATTTACGTAACCCATACGTAAGTTACGAGTACTCTTAACAACATAGCAGATGCGCAGCCACGAATGCTGACTGTTACTTTATACCTTTTTTAAACTTTTACAATATGATCTTTTACAACTAGTTAACTTTCTAACTTCATATAAAGTATGTGCGGTTCACTTATCGAAACTTTAAAGGGTATGTGTTAGTAACAAATAAAGTAACATTCATTCATAAGTATAATAATAAATATGTTTTTCAGCCGCGCTTCGAACATTCTTCTTTTAAGAACATGGTTTTGTGTTTCCCACAGAATTTATTTTGCGTTTCATAGAGCTTTATTTTGCTGCTATAAGAGCTTTTAGCAGGTCATTGTTAATAAAAAGCTGTGGCAAAAATGTTGAAAAACCCAAACTTTAATGTACTTCTGAAAGTTTTATAAAAATAAAATATGTATGTTTTGTATTTGAGTTGCTGTGTAGTTTCGGCTTGGAATAGCACTACCCCATTTCTTCCGGTGGGTGTACGTAAGAGGCGACTAACGGTTTTGGGGCTTTTGAGGGATGATTGGGCGATGCGGTTGGAGACCCATCACCAACAACCTTTATTTCACCATCTTTTCCCCACACAACTTCCAAAAGTGGCTGAGGAAATTCTGATTCCTTAGCCCTGGCTGCCCCTTCTAGGGATTTGTAGCCGTGAGTATATGTATGTATGTATGTATTTGACTTACTTTATTTTCACGCCTATTTATTTCATTTACAATAAAATTGGCGCTACTTCTCCAAATATTACTATCTGCTTCATAATCACGTCAAATTCGGTACAGAGATAGACACATTAATATGGTAAAAATTGTTATAAGTACTTTTTATGAATGGCAGTATCAATATTCATTTTTACGTGGTTAATTGAATATTACAAATAGACAAACCAATTTTATTTATCCGTAGGAAGTAGTATGTAATGAGCCACAACTAAATAAAAACTACTTTTATTAGGCTAACGTATCCTAGGTTCTATCGACTATCTTGCGAATAGTAATAATTTCTCTTCGTAAAAAGTCAAAAAGTTTATTCTTCAAAATTAAGTTAAAAACTAACATTTTTTGAAACGTCAATTTTTGTAAATTTATCATTAGTCCGTTGCTTCGGAAGATGTTCGTAAAGAGAAGAAGCAACAAAGAAACTCTTTACATTCACATTTTTTCATTTTTTCAAAACATGGTTTGTACAATTTCAGTCGTATATACAACGGTTTCACTTGCTCCCCAAGAACTAATTATAAAAAAAATAAGTTTACTCGTCACTATACATCGTCGACAATACTGCAAAACCGCTGATCTACTATTTGCAATAGAGCGTAACTACAAGACGATTGACTTTACAGGAGATAAAAAAAACTTCATAATTTCAGTATTACGTATAGAACTTGTACCTCACCGCTAACTATGGTAGATATGGTATCAGGCTTTGATTCAGTGGCAGAAAGTTTGTGGTGATTCTAATGATTACGCTTTTATGGCATTTACGCTGTTTTGTTGTAGTATTAATCAACTTCAGTATGTAAACACAGGGGTAGATACGCGAAACATAACATAACATAAACGTTCACGCCGTTTTATCCCCGAAGGGGTTGGCAGAGGTACCAATACTCCTGAACTCACATGGCAAGCGCCATCTAGTTTCCAGAGAAGGTACCCACGTTTTGATTAGACAGTGTACTCACGTGATAGAGGGCAGGCCTATCGCCGTTAGATACGCGAAATTGAATTGAATTTAATTTTCGCTACTTTTTGCTGTTTCGCGGTATTGCAAATGACTGATCAGTGGTATTGCAGTATCATTGACGATATATTAGTTTTAAATCATTTCCCAGTCGAACTGTCAAAAGTTTTGTTTAATGTCGAAATCTCTGACTTTCTTTTTTGGGATTTGTATCCGTGAGTATGTATGTATTAAAACTAAAATATCAAATCTGAATTCGGAAAAATCTCTACATACTTTTTGTATTTCATACAAGTTATACACTCTTAGATATTACGTGAGCTCATGTTTCGGGCCACATTGAAACTCTCGGATTTAATCCTCATATACTGAGCCTTAGTTCAGAAGTCAGCCCTTCGAAACTACGGCTAGTTTACTCATAAATCCCTTTTGTTGCGCCACTCTCACTTGACGAGAAGTTTAAGCACCGTAATAAAGTGGTGCAAGCTGCAGAAACCATTATTGGCTTAGAAAAAGATAGACCTGTATTTTGCTTTTGAATCCAGACATAAAATTTAAGTTGTAGGTATATTTATTTTTAAGTTGTAGGTATATATTATAGGGCCGTGTAGTGTCGGCTTAGAATAACACTACCCCTTTCTACCCGTGGGTGATCGTAAGAGGCGACTAAGGGAATAGGGGTTTTGAAGTGGTTTTTGGGCGATGCGGTTGGAGACCCGTCACCAAAAACATTTATTATTACCATCTTTTCCCCAATCAACTTCCAAAAGTGGCTAAGGAATTTCTCATTCCAAAGCTCTGGCTACCCCGTTAAGGGATTTATAGCTGTGAGTTTATGTATGTATGTATGTATATTTCCGAAATGATCACTTAGTTAGCTGTATTGTGTCATCTTAGAATAGTGCCGTGTCTTGAATGGGGGGGGGGTAAGGTCCCATTTTATTTCAGTCACAAAAATACATATCCTACTCAAAAAATAATTATAGATGCATCAGTTACATTTAGGCGTTGATATCCAAATGCAACTCAGATAGTCCAGTTTCCTTTTGAAGTAAGTAAAAAAATAATTCTTTAACATTGTAACAAGAAATTCTTAATCAAACTTATATTCGAAACTCATGTATCATACGAGATGGATGTAAGATTGGGGTGATTACGTCATAGAAATACAATCCTAAAATGTTTTTCAAATTGAAAAGTAAGTTAATAAAATTATTTTGACCGAGCTTAATCCCTTTATTTTACCATCTTTTGCCCACTTAACTTCCAAAAATGACTGAGTAATTTCTAATTCCGGGGCTCTGGCTACCATCTCTAGGAATTTAACCCTTTATTAAGTCGCAAAAGATTGTAGTTTAAGCCAAGCGCTCTCATTACATCGGGAGTCACGTATCAAAGGCAGACAGTTTCAGTTGGTGCCGAGTGGTGGCTAAGGCTACACGTTATCTGATTTTCGGGAAAAAAATATTGTTTTTTTGTGATCATGGATATTAATCTCACTCGACATTTTAGTCTTGATGATGCTGATGTAAGTATATATGAATATACTTGTGAAAAGTATACATTATTTTTAGATTAATACTAAAAAAAAACAATTTTGTTTGTTACTTTTATCGGGAGTATTGTATTTCTTTTACATGGTGTAATGTTAGTTTTCTGTGTTTCAATTTATCTATGCGATTTTTAAAATAAATTTTTCGCATTTTTAATTTGACTGGCAGAAATACTCAATACCTTAACTTATTTTATGAGCTTTTACCTCTTACTGTGGCATAATTAATGAAGCGTTTCGAGCCACATCGCGTACATAAAAATCCCCTTAACCTTAAGTGGCCTTGTCCAATGTAAGATGTTGTTCTAAGCCAATCCACAACTACGTTTTACTTATTTAGATATTATTTAAAAAAAAGAGGATAGTATGAAAAAAATATTGAAAATGAAGTTTGAGAGGTTTGTCAGGATCGTACAAAATGGTGATAGATAGCCTTTGCCCGCTCCAAAGTTGCGTTATAATATGTATGTACATACATACTTATACTCACGGCTATATTTCCCTAGAAAGGGTAACCAGAGCTAAGGAATTATAAATTCCTCAGCCACTTTTGGAAGTTGAGTGGGGAGAAGATGGTAATAATAAAGGTTTTGGGTGATGGGTCTCCAACCGCATCGCCCAAAAATCCAATAAAAAGCTCCAACACCCTAAGTCGCCTCTTACGACACCCGTGGGTAGAAAGGGGTAGCGACATTCTAATCCGGCACTACACGGCAAATGCATAATATGTATGTATGATTAATAATCTAATCAGCAACAACGAAAAAAACTTATACAAAGCAGTTTACTTCAGTATAATGTTGTCAAGGGAAAATGTATAGTTTATGTTTTGGGTAGAAGCTATCATTATTATAATGCATATGCGCTAATTTAAAGCAAAGTGCAATATAAATATTACACTTTCAAAAACAGTACTTGCTCATTGGAAAAAGTAATATTTCTTTCATATTAAAATCTAGCCAAAGGGTCATTATACGATTGATGAATTTCCGCAGCAAAACCAATCAATTTACTAGCTAATGCAACTGTGGATGAAATGTCCAATTACGTCAATGAAACAATCAAATTCAACAAATTACCAAATTAATTGAATGCATCGAGTCATTTTAAATAGACTCTTCTCTTCATTTTTCTGAACTCTAGAATGAGTTATTTCAGTTTGATACTCAGTTTTATTTATTAAATAATCACGGCTATCAAACACGAAAAGGGGAAGCCAGAGCTTATCGTTTCGAAATTCCTAAACTTAAGACGTATAAAATTAATGATTGCCGAATTGAGAATTGGTCCTCATTATATCGCCCAATGTTATATTAGAAAACACTCTTGGTTTGTACTATTTTTAGCTGAAACTGCTATGATTCCACTACTAATTCAGTATTCTGTGACGTGGTTAAAAGTTTATATTATATCGTCAAATGATCTATTACTATTAGACGCCAACTAATAAAAATAAGTATCGAAAAATTCCATCATTAATATATATGCAATATGCGCATACATACTTTACCCACGGGTGCCGTAAGAGGCAACTACGAAAATGGGGCTTTTTAAGTTGTTTTTGGGCGATACGGTTTACCCATCACTAACGATACTTTAGTTCTACCATCTTGTCCCCTATCAACTTTTGTTGTGTGTTAGACGTTTCTAGCTCTGAAGTTCTGGCGACATTACATGATGTCACTATTTACCGTCACTTAGCAGTATCTAGACCAACTTCAAGTGTGTAGCCCCATTAAAATGAAGTAACATTTTCCACAAACTATTATAAAACTGCACTAGCTATGAAATAACACCTTATTTACCATCCAATATGTAGCTATTTTAATATAAAAAAGCTGTGTAGTAGTGTGTTAGCTGTGTAGTGTCGGCTTAGAATAGCACTACCCCATTTCTTTCGGTGGGTGTACGTAAAAGGCGACTAACGGTATTGGGGCTTTTAAGGGATTTTTGGGCGATGCGGTTGGAGACCCATCACCAACAACCTTTATTTTGCCATCTTTTCCACACTCACCTTTCCAAAAGTGGCTGAGGAACTTCTAATTCCTTAGCTCTGGCTACCCCTTCTAGGGATACAAGCCGTGAGTATATGTATGTATGTAACATTTTCTACAAACTATAATAAAACTGCACTAGCTATGAAATAACACCTTGCTTACCATCCAATATGTAGCTATTATAATATAAAACAGCTATATATTAACAGATTTTAACATCACTTTTGGTTACTACCAAAAGCAGCTAAATTCATTGATTTTGACGCTAACAATATATCAAAGCTCAGTTATTATCTGAATTTCGCCCACGTTGATACAAAAAAGATATGTGGATTCGTTTGTTGCTTAAGTAACACAATTTATCTATTCAGTACATAAAGCATATAATAGGCTGAGTTCTGATCGAAGGGTATTTTCATAAGTTATGTTCTCTACCAGCTGTGAATTGTAAATTCAAGATATCCTGTTTTTGATAATTATTTATGTATATGTATGTATGTCGTGTGGTGCCGGCTTAGAATGTCACTACCCCTTTCTACCTACGGGTGTCGCAAGAGGTGACTAACGGTGTGGGGCTTTTTTTAATGTTTTTTAGGGCGAGGCGGTTGGAGACCCAACACCAACAATCTTTACATTAAAATCTTTTCCCCACTTAATTTCCAAAAGTGGCTGATGATTTTCTAATTTTGACGCTCTGGCTATATGTATGTATGTGTGTTATACGAATGATACAAAATACTAAGAAACAATGATCCATATTCATTAATCAACAGCTACTATTTGCCAATCCGTCACTTACTCATTGAGAAGTTAGTCTCGAACCAATCCAAGGTACTAAATCATGGTAGTAGATTGAGTATCTTAATTATGGTGTATTTAACAGACCATTCGAATATTTCACAATTTCAAGCATCTGTAAAGTTTTTCCTCCTAGTTATCTCAACTTGTTATGCAAAAGAGCTGATGCCTGAACTAGCAACTAGGGCAATATTTCTTTTCACAACATCTCTGGAACTCAATAACACACCTTGTTTGCGATTTACTTTGCTTTGCTACATTTTTTATCACTGCCTACGCGGTGAATTGGCAAGAAAGTTTTTATTACGATTCTGAGATCTAGGGTTCAATTTCGGAGAGATACTGTTACAATTATAATTTTGAGATATCGTTGTTGAGTTTAGGTTGTGTAGTATCGGCGTGACTACCACATTTCTACCCCTGGGGTGATCCTAAGAAAAAATAAGTGTATAGGAGCTTTTAATGTGATTTTTGAACGATGTTCCAAAAGTAGCTGGGGAATGTCTCATACTAAAGCTCTGGCTACCTCGTTTAGGGATTCGTAGCCGTGACTTTATGTATGTATGTCGATTTAGTTAGAATGTATCTGGCTGCATCTAATCATCGGAGGATAAAGAGGACTAGCGGTTGACAGGTGCTAGAAAATCAACCATAATTAATTTGATAATTCGAATGATGTCATCTAGCGCCATCTAACCTAAATATACAGCTACAATTTATAATGCTCTTTTATTCTTCATACTTCGGACGCCGGCCTTTTTGAGCACACACTCTATTAATAAAAGAGCACGTATGAGAAGAATGATTAATGTAACAGAAGCAAAAGTGATTTGCCTGGATCGTACAAAGTGGCGATCGATAGTCTCTGCCTACCCCAATGGGAACAATGGGCGTGAGTATAAGTAAGTAAGTAAGTAATTTATAATGTCAATACAACATAAAATAAAATATCAGTACCTCTAATAAAGTCGCAACTAGTAGTCTTGTGTATCATATGATCGATCTCAACTTATCTATATTTTACTGAATCTTTCGTATTCTTTCTCGGCGGCAGCCGATGTTGGGTATTGTCTACTTATCGATCACTTACTTAATTTAACCAAATCTCAGGTAAGAATGCGAATATATTGTTATCTTTCGTATTCTCTCTCGGCGGTAGCCGATGTTGGGTATTATCCACTTGTCGGCCACTTACATAATATAACCAAATCTCAGGCGAATATAAAAACTAACACACCTAGTTTAAAGATTACTAACGTAATGGATTTTATGATGTTCGAAAATAAATATTTTTATTTTATTTTATTTCATCTCAGACGTCAATGCACATTGGGCTTCTACCAGAGCGTGTAGCAGCAATGGAAACGGACATTGACAACAGCACATTCGAGAACAAGACAGGTTTAGCCGAAGACATGAAGTTCCTCGCGTCCATGCCTGAGTTGTGTGACGTGACCTTCCTAGTGGGAGACACGAGGGAGCCTGTGTGTGCTGTCAAAGCTGTTTTGGCGGCTAGAAGCAGGTAATTTTTTAAAGATTTACAAGTTTTAAAACTCACGGCTGCTTGTTTAAGCGGGTAGGCAAAAAGAGGTAGCGAGAATAGCTTCGAAATTAAATTTTTTTATGCTACTTTTGGAAGTTAAGTAGGGCAAAGATGGTATTTAAGGTAAGTTGATGATGTTTGATGATGCCGTGTAGTGCCGGCTTAGAATGTCGCTACCCCTTTCTACCCACGGGTGTCGTAAGAGGCGACTAAGGGTATTGGGGCTTTTTATTGGATTTTTGGGCGATGCGGTTGGAGACCCATCACTAAAAGCCTTAATTTTACTATCTTTTCCCCACTCAACTTCCAAAAGTGGCTGAGGACTTTATAATTCCTTAGCTCTGGTTATCACTTCTAGGGAATTATAGCCGTCAGTATATGTATGTATGTATGTATGTTGATGATGTTTGATCAAGGTAAGTGGATGGGTTTTAATTCTCATCTTCTAACTATCAGTTAAACAATCCGGTTACTAAATTGATAGAAGTGAAGATAAATTAATATATAAGGATAAAGTATACTGACTAAGTATGCAAAGCTGCAACAAAGCATACATATAGGATAGTTCTGTTATGGGCCGACACTAAAGAAAAAGCAATGTATCCTATTAATATTATAAAGGCGAAAGTTTGTAAGTATGGATGTATGGATGTTTGTTACTCTTTCACGTAAAAACTACTGAATGGATTTGAATGAAACTTTACTACAATATAGGTTATACATCAGAATAACACATAGGCTATAGTTTATACATCAGAATAACACATAGGCTACAATTTTTGAGGTTTTATTAAATTAATTAAAAAAAACGCCTTAAGCTTTGTCATAAGCAAATTTGACAGTACGAAGTCTGTCGGGTCAGCTAGTATAGTTATAAAACTTTTGACAGTGATTATAATTTGCTGTGCATGAAACCTCATGTAGGGATTTTTTTTCTTTTAACGGTTATGACATAATGTGTATAGGATGTAATAGATGACCTATCTAATCGTTTTTAAGGATTCTTGTTCTCATGATTGCTTAATAATTATTACCTTATGGTTCATTTGGAACGATATTTTTCAGATTTACAGCTTAATTGTGCTATAAAATAACAATTAAGTATATTTTTATCAATTTGCTTACGATAAATAGGCATATTTTTACACATATCATAATTTATTAAATGGACTGATAAGCTGGCAAGGCCATTCTGTAAACAATTAGTAGTAGTTAGTTGTTACTGTATTTACTGGAGATGTACTGAAGATTACTAAGAAAAGGAATTAATTATAATTGCTGTAAAATCCGTGTAAGTGTCGTGTAGTGCCGGCCTAGAATGTTACTACCCCTTTCTACCCACGGGTGTCGTAAGAGGTGACTAAGGGCATGAGGCTTTTTCAAGTGGTTTTTGGTCGATGCGGTTGGAGACCCATCACCAACGATACTTTATTTCTTCCATCTTGTCCCCTATAAACTGCCAAATGTAGCTGAGGAGTATCTAGCTCAGAAGCCTACCCATTTTCGGGATTTATGGTCGTGAGTATAAGTATGTATGTAAAATCTAAAAGACTAGCTTAAAAAATATTTACATAACAAATTTGAGTATCAATTTGAATTTTACACGTTCTAAAAGGTACTAAATTGGGATGTCACTGGGTATGGCTGCATAGAACTCAAAGAGGACTATGCAAATTTACTTGTCGTTTACCAACAAGCAATCTATGTCGGTAGAATGCAGATTTGACTAGTTCTATATGCTACGGCACTAACATTATGCTGTGTAGTGTCGGCTTAGAATAGCACTACCCCATTTCTTCCGGTGGGTGTACGTAAGAGGCAACTAACGGTATTGGGGCTTTTAAGGGATTTTTGGGCGATGCGGTTGGAGACCCATCACCAACAACCTTTATTTTTACCATCTTTTCCCCACTCTCATTTGCAAAAGTGGCTGAGGAATTTCGAATTCCTTAGCTCTGGCTACCCCTTCTAGGGATTCACAGCCGTGAGTATATGTATGTATGTATGTACTAACATTATGTTGTAACAAAAATCAGCTCGAGAATAGTACACTTTTTAAAGCAGATTTATACAAGGATATAAATGAGCCTAGGCTGTAAATTAGCGGCTTACAGTAATATGTTGATATCAGTAAATAGTGAAAATTCAGCATTGCGATTTTTTCATTTTGTTTTTGTCTATTTAATTTGTCGCTTGTCGCGAGGTAGAAGTTCCTATTTTATGTCAAAGGATTGATGAATGTAAATGAATTTGTAAAAAAATAGGAGATAACGCTGGGATTACTTAAAAACTGTAAAAGAAACAGAGGAAAGAAGAATTTCGCACTAGCAGCCACTTGACACTGTAGCTAAATTGGCAGAGCGACACGGGGGCGTATACCCGGAAGTCGTGGGTTCGATCTCCGCCGGTATCGAAATTTTTCTTTCCTTTATTTATAAATATAGATATAGAATCCATAGATTGGAAGTAAGTGACAAACGTCATAGCATAGACGTTAACAAAGGCAGGACCTCTCACGGACACGATTACAATCAAACATGAAAGAAAATTATTTTCTTCTTTACGTTAATTCTGGTATTTCAAACTTCAAACTTCAAATCGTTTATTGTTTCATTGTGGTAGATTGAGACGTTACAAATATTAATCAAGTTCCGACAATGAACCCTGTTAGGGCACTGCAATATTTTATAAACTATGTTAAAATTAACATACAGTTTAAAGTGTGTAGTTAACAAATTTAATACAGAATTTAAAAGAAAACTTAATGATAATAATAACATTTTAATAGAATAGAATAATGGATTACGCATCAATTTGGTAATCTTCTTAATTAGCTCAATAATATATTTTTCTTAGTGTGTAAATGAAATCTTTAAGATGCTAACTTATAGGTTTACTTATGATAAATTATAATATTGTTAACGAATATTTTAAACTATGTAGACAAGAATGTTTATTGAGGTAGGCAAGTAATAGAAGTATGAAGAGATGGAAATGGTTGTAGGATTTATTTTAAAACAGATTTTCATCCAAAAATTCTTTAACCTTATAGTAAGCTTTTTGTAATAATAGGGTTTTTAGTTTTTTTATAAATGCCTGTTCGTTTGTAATATTTTTAAAGCTATCTGGTAGTTTATAATATATTTTTATAGAGATTATATATGTATTTGATAATTGGAGAGCCATGCGAGTTTGTGGGAATTGAAGTTTTATTTTGGTGTCTAAATGAGTATAGGTGGTTTTGGGAGGATCTAGTTTTATAAAGGTCGGGTGTTTTCTAACAAGTTTGATAATTTCTAAGATGTAGATACAGGGGAGAGTGAGTATATTGAATTGGATGAAGAAAAGGGTTTGAAACTGTCTGTAGATTCTATGTTTGCTATAATTCTAACTAAATGTTTTTGTTGTGTAAATAATTGTGATACATTTGTGCTATTGCCCCACAATATGTTTTATTATTTGGTGATTTTTTGATAAAGTTGTTAATATTTTACAGCACATAATGTAAATCAAATAAATATTCTTTGACAAACATAACATTTTAACCCATTCATGTCCAAATTAAGACTGTAATATTACCAGTCTATATGCTTAATTATAGATCTTAAACAAAAGTTTTCAAAGCAAATATATGATAAAAAATATCTTCTATCGTTATTATATTACAATTACAGTAAAGTTTACCAATTGGCGAAATTAACGGATACGTGAATTTCTATTAATTTTAATAGCACACACACTCATTTACGCACACCGTTGTACTTTTTTTTGGTCTCGCCTCTGGTCTTTGTATTGCCAATCTATACACGTAAGTATACCATACTAATTCTATGTTTTTTAGTAACTAGCTGATCCGACAGACTTCGTACTGTCAAATTTGCTTATGACAAAGCTTAAGGCGTTTTTCCTGGCACTCTTAGTTTAATCAGTCGTGAATATTTTATTCATCATTTTTCATATCATATTTTTCCGGGATAAAAAGTCTCCTATGTTATAATATCTAGCATTTTGCCATAATCGATTTATGATCGTATTTTGTTGCAGAGTTTTTCAAAAGATGCTTTATCATGCTCCAAGTCCTCAACGTAAGAAAGAGTCAGCGCCAAGAGAAAATAAACTGAGACTATTTCTGAAAAGATCCTCGGAGCCTCTTCTGAATCTACAAAACGCCGCACAACAAGTGAGTTATGAAATTTTCAGACATATTACCTTTAGGCAGAACATGAGCAAAATAGCGTAAAATGATGAGCAGGATAATTCTACTGTATATTTTATTTCTAGAACATTTTAGTCATTAAAATTATCTATCTTACTCTTGATTTTAGAGAGCAAGAAAGTTTGATTCTAACTTTTCATTTTTTAAGATTTCGTAAACAACACGAATGTATTATATTTTATACTTTATCATGTTCCTCTAGCTAGAGTCTAGCTGTATGTTCACTATATAGTTCGTAGAAGCTTGGATCTGCAAAGTTGTAAACTTGGTATAAGTATACAGATAAAATCTTTGTTTAAACCGTTACATGAATTTCAAAGCAAACAGTGCTCTTATTGAAATAGTTTAGAAAGTTAAGCTAAGCAGGGTTTTTAATAATGAAATTAATAATGTTTCAAAATCACGTATTATTTATTTTATTTAGTAAAAAAATAAAAGTAAATAATTTATATTGATTTTGCTTTAATACAGAGATCCACTTACGCGCTGCAATTGGCCCCAATTCAAGAGGTAAAATTGTGTAAAGAGATCAACTGATATAATAATTAAAATTCTAATTGTTGTACAGAAAACGATATTTGAAGTTTGAAATTTCCAGTTTGTTCTTGATTGTTTTGTACTTATCCAATTATAATTTATAAATACCTAATACTGCCTCTGTGTTTAACGTTAATGACGGATTTTGTATGTACAACCTGTCACTTTCACACTGCTCAAGTGACATATTCGCTATCACACTCTTTAAGCTTGCTATTCTGGTAATTTCAATCTTTTTGTACCGTTATTTTTATACGCATCGTAAAATATATACCGAGCTTTTTTAAATTGGCATGTGATTTTAATTTTCAAAATTTCGTTAATACGTGAATATTTTTTGACTCAACGTTCCGAGATCAAACTCTAAGTTTCATAATCGTTGTAACTTGCGTTAGATTTAGTACAAAATTGTTATGTATATAGGTTATTAATTCTCTTTTTTTTAATTTAGTATTATTATGTCTTTTTCATTCCAAGGTAAGTTAACACCTGTATAAAATGTATATACTCGTAGGTAACTGCACGAAAAAAAGGTAACAGTTGTTTTTTCAGTATAACCATCGTCACATTATTGGATGTTGTGGTAAAATTCGCACTTCTAAAATGTTTTTTTTACTGTACAAAGTACTTTTAAAAAACATATTGTTTAAATATATAGATTTGTTGTATTTTTTTTAATTTAGCTGTTTAAAAGGAACTGTGATTAACTCTTTGTTTTTCATGAAAAATATGTACGACGTGACGTATAATTGAAGCATACAGTTGTTCTTGGATTAAATAATTTTAGATATTTCATTATGATATCATCAAAAGTTAGTTAGCCGCTATGGAAATACTTTAAATATTTTTGTGAGAGAATAATCTTCGTTTATTGTTTAGCGGTTTTGAGCAATGACACTAAAAAGTGTGAATTGGGATACATTTCTTGTGTTTATACTAAAAACTACACTCAGCTATATTACATACAAAAATTAAGAGCCAATGCAGAAGTGTATTTCTACGAACAGGGAGGGTCACCCATGAACGGGAGGATGTACCATGACTGGGGAGGACGTTCCGCTCGATAGATAGTCCATGTCATGGACGGAAGTCCAATACCTAAGCCTCCACATGCTCACGCCTCACCTTTCTCAGAAGTTTCTTGACGCTTCTTTCAGTTCATTTCATACATACATACATACAAATACTCACGCCGTTAGTTCCCATTGGGGTAGGCAGAGACTATCGATCGCCACTTTGTACGATCCTGGCACACCTCTCTGGCTTTGTTTACATCCATTTAATTTCATGTAGTGTAAATTTTGCATCATTTCATAATCTGGTGCGATGTGTTTTTTTAAATAAATAAATATGTTTAGGGAGGACGATCGAGTTGGCTCCCATAAAACTATATCTTACCTTGTGTTATAATAAAATCATCTTATGACTATTTTCTTCAGCAGGATTCGAACCTGTGATCTCTAGTCCCTGTAGCTATCCATCCACCAATCAGGCCACGCTTGATGTCACAATATATTTAACTGTACAGTGTAATGTGTTTAGTAAAATTATTCAAGTGGACTTAACGAACGGGAGACTTAAGTCATCTAGTAATCGAGACTCTTGCAATTGGCACTGAACTATTTTTGTAGACGACCGTTTTATGCTAAAGCTTTGAAAGACGGATTATTTTACTTTTAACTGACGCAATACAATTTTTCATTAATTAATGTTTTTATACACAGCCGACGCATCAACACCAGACCTTGATCATTGAGGAATTCGAACCTGACGTGTTTCGGCAGCTCATAGAGTATATACATACCGGATGCGTGACTCTTCAGCCGAGGACTTTACTTGGTATGTTGTTTTTAGATTTCTATGATTTATCCCGGTTTTGCAAGGGTATCAAAAAACGTTAAGCTTAAAAGTTAATGTTTTGCACAATACATGTGTATTTAGTTTAATGTTTTTTGACATGAATTCCTCATGTGGGGATTATTACTCATAAATAAAAGGAAAAGGAGGTAGGAAACGCAAACACTACTTGAACGTGTAAAAAAAGAAACAAAGGATAGAGAAATTTCGCGCTGGATGCCAACTGACACTGTAGCTCAGTTGGCAGAGCGACGGGGGCGTATACCCGAAGGTCGCGGGTTCGAACCCCGCCAGTGTCGAAGTTTTTCTTTCCTTTAATAACATCTTTTATTTATGTGTATTTAGTGTTAAGAATTTAAGCTCAGTATCATATTTTTCGTAGGTTCATAATGAATTATATAATTAAAATATGCCCCATTACTATAAACCTATTTTAAATCGCTCTGTCGGTTGTTACTTATAACTGTCGACTCAGTTGACCAGAATTTGTCACTACTACCCAATCACTTTTGTCGATATCAATATATTCGGTGTCGCTTACGACAATTTTTATCACTTTATCGTACTGAAGTAGTGAAATTCCTAGTCGCTTGTTCAGTCTGCTACTGCTACAAATGATTGCGAGAAGGTTGATTGTGTATGCATGAGTAAGATCGTTTGGCGTGAATTCTTGCTATCGGACTGTACCTACCTACACTTTTACTTGAATAGAAGTAATTAATAAGGAAAAAAATAAAATAAATCAGAAATCCGTATCGTTTTCTTAAGTAATGATATGTTGCCGTGTAGTGCTGGCTTAGAATGTCACAACCCCTTTCTACCAACGGGTGTCGTAAGAGGCAACTAGTGTATTAACTAACTATCGATGACTCTCCAAAAATGTGTAATTGATTTTATAGAATTAAAATTATATGAAACGTCATGAAAGCCTAGTTCTTAATTATAAAGTAAATGTATCAATTTATTCGATATTGTATCTACAAAAGAAAGCGCATTTATTGTAACTATCTAATTTCGTTTATTAAAAACCTATGTTTGTCTATAAAGGAGGCTTGCAATTGAAATACGTGAAGCGATTTTGATATAATACATAAACATAAACATAAACATTCTTTATTGTTCCAAAATAGTTAACAAAAGCATTAGATTATACAGTAAAAAATAATTTTAAATTTGCGGGTATCTGCGTTTTTGCTTTGTGTCGAGCATTCTGACGGTCCTCGCACTAGGTAAAACCTGTATCGCGAGGTCCCATAGGTGAGTATTACAGTATAAGCTATAATATTATAGCTATTAAGTAAAGCGGTATATGTATGTGTTTTTATCCTAAAAATAACATTTTAAACATCAAATATCAGATACAAAAACAGTGTAGCAGAAACACATTTTCAATCACGATTTTCCAATGCAATATTTACATCAGACAAACATGAGACTTACTTTCTGTTTACTGAGAGAAGTCAACAAAATGAAAATGATTGATTATAGCTGAAAAGTATCAGATATATCAAATCGCAAGCAAACAATATTAAAATCCGTGTAAACAAGAAGATGAGGGATGATATATTTGAAATTGTTATGGTTTAAACTCAGATTCATTAAAAATGAAGGGTTAAAAAAACGGCCTCACGTACATTCAGTCGCGCCCTTTTATCGATAAAATATGAGCTTATAATTTACAACCCACAAAATTATATAACATAGCAAATTATAGTACGTTGTTAATTGTCCTTAATACTATATATAAAAATATCGTACTTTATGTATGCACTTAACATTAAAGTCAAGCTGTGTTTTTGAAAATTTATTAGATGGGTTCACATTTAACTACTGTTTAGCTTATTTGAGTCATACGTATTGTTTTCATGTTAATCTTTAAATAATTTGCAGCTTTCAAATATGAAGCAGTAACTGTTTTTTAATTGAAAAAAAATCTAATAAAAAAATGTATCAATAAAAAAACTGTAACGTACAGCTATTGTACAATATTTGATATATATATTTTAAACAATGCACCCTCATTGTAAGTAACTCATTGTTGTTGAAAATGTATTCATGTATGCAAACATGGTCTCAGATATAAATTGACTATTTTGCATGTTGGAGCAGATTTTTCATTATGTTTTATTTTAGTCGTAACACGGGATGGCGTCTGGTTAAAATTGGTTATATATTTTTCGGTTTTTGGGGTTTCAGTAAAAAGGTATTTGTGAAAATAACTGAAATATAGTAATGTGAGTTCAGAAAATTTAAAAAGTAGTCTTTTGAAATGAATTTCGCTGTGTAATAATGTTACCTTTTTTAAATTAGGGATGAGTGAGAGGTTTACAAACGTAAGAGTAAACAAGTATAATCAGGATGTTCCGAACTGCTAAGCTATCAGGAATTACACGTGTTATTGTGAGTCAACCATAAAAGATAGGCGTCGGCTTAGAATAACACTACTCCATTTCTGCCGGTGGGTGTTCGTAAGAGGCGACTAACGGTATTGGGGCTTTTAAGGGTTTATTGGGCGATGCGGTTGGAGACCCATCACCAACAACCTTTATTTTGCCATCTTTTCCCATAGGAACTCAAGTTCCTCAGCCAAAAGTGGCTGAGGAACTTCTAGTTCCTTAGCTCTAGCTACCCCTTCTAGGGCTTTATAGCCGTGAGTATATGTATATGTTGAAATGAATTGTTGTATTACATTTATGTTATTAGATCTTAAATATTAAAATTTATAGTATACTTTGTCTGTTTTGGTGTACATAATTATATTCTAATTTTAATGTTCATTTATTCTGCCTCTGTAAAGTAAATTAATGACTTTCTTATGCATTATATCTTATTTTTATTTTTGTTTGCGTTAAAAGGTTAGTGTGTGGCTGTCTGAGCTGAGTGGGCCTTGAAGTGTAGGTTGATTAATATATTTTTTTTATTAGAACTAACTACTTTTCATCGGATGTGTTTTCGTCGAAAGCAACATACAAACTAACATAAAATAAACTCACAGCCTATAAAAAAAATAATCTATAAAAATCGTAGTCTATATATACGGAAACCAAAAAACGAAAACCAAATCTGCCTACAATCATTTAAAAATACCTAATTTCTCAAGTCACCTTTACTATACCCGTTGGAAAATATAGCTAATCTAAACTGACACTAATAGTAATAGTAATTTATTCATAAAAAGAGTTCACATAATTTGGTGTCGACTACACCCGAACTAGGCTCATCGCCCGTATCTCAGGTTACAGTACTTACAGCTCTTGGTTTCTATGAATCTAATGGATTGGAATTTAAACATTTAAAAAAGTTTAATAATATAAAAATATAAAAACAATTACAATTATTAATATTAGTAGAATTGCCAATCATAACAATTAGAATGACTCTCTAATCCAATTAAAGTATAATACTAATTTGACTCTCGTTTATTGATGTGGTGTGATGATGTGTTCCTCTCTGTGTTTATGTGTTTTACTTTTACTCTAAACAGTAAAAAAAAAGTCAAAAAGTTTGTTTTTCAAAATTAAATTAACAACAATCATTTTTTGAACATCAAATTTTTTAAATTTATCATTTGTCCGTTGCTTGGGAAGGTGTTCGTAAAGAGAAGAAGCAACAAAGAAACTCTTTCCATTCACATTTGTTCAAGATATGGTGTGTACAATTTTGGGTCATATTTTTACTTTATAAAAGATTTTCTATGCGACCAAACCAAACGCTAATTTGACATAATTAAACTAAATTGTCCATCACAAAAACCAATCACATAACGTGAGAAGATAAGTAATTATGTGAAGTAATGCATCTACGTTAATATATTTTATTTACCAAGCCTCACTAAGCTTATTGGTTAAGTCTGTTACTCATGCAGACGAGAAAAATAACCCAATTTCAAATACATAATAAAGAGTATCCCTGGGATTCTACAGTTACATATTTTTTCAGATTTTTTACCACTACAGTTATATTCTATTAAACAACACAAACCCTTTTACTGAAGTTGACGATTTCAATTTAAATCATAGCAAGTTGCAAAACGAATAGCAAAAAATCCCGTTTCAATTTATAGTTTTGTATGCACTCGTGTTGAGTTAGTTTTCATTTTCCGTTTTCGTTTTGTTTGCTCAGTTTCTCGTTTGATGAAATTTCTGTTTGTAAAGTTTCATATAGGTACAAGTTGAATATTTGCAAGCCAACCGAACAGCTGTTTTGAATCGAAAAAAGTCAAGCAAAAGCTGGTTATTTTATCGCATTTTTTTTCTATATATGTGATTTATTATTACGTCTGTTATTGTTAATTCGTTAAAAAGAATTTGTAAATAATATAATATTGTATTATAATAAGAACGTAATTGACAAATTTATAAATCTAATTTATAAACTACCGAAAAAAGCGCCTGATATAAATCACTACAAACACACAACACAATAAAAAAATGCCGATCACTATATGTTTTTTCTACATATAATTCAACCAACAATATTCTCTTGTATCATAACAAAACAAAACTTTGAACATACATACAAACATAAGGGGAAAAATATTTTTGTTAGCGATCAATGTTCACGTTTTAGTAAAAAGACAAGAATTTTTCAGTTGTGCTACAACATAGTAAGCAACTTACCTAACCTAATAAAATAGATGGTAGTCAAGTAAGACAAAGTGGTATATTTATACGACATAATTCTCGAGCTGGAAATTTTAAAAAATCGGGAAGTACGGGGTTCAAATCTCGTTAAGGCAACAGTTATACGATGAATATGAATATTTTCTTAGTCTTGGATGTTCTTTACATGTGAATTGGACACGACAATGGAATAAATACACTAAAATACTAGTTAATAAATTGGTTTTTTGTTGAAGCTATCTTAATGTGTGAAATATTTCAGTCTGTTTGTATTTTATATTTACTAGTTGGCATGCAAACTGAGCAGTCTGGAACAGGTAGTGTTACTCGTATTTTGCAAAAACCTAAGATGTATGTAGTCAGCGCTTATTTCTGATGCAAAATTAGCGTGATAATATACAGCCTATTTTACTTCTGAATGGTGTTAGACTCTATGGATGTATATAGATGTTTTGTAAATTGTTTAGTTATTTCGGAGCCTATACATTTCACGCTTTTAGGGATTTTTAGGCGATGCGATGGAGACCCATCAACAAAAACCTTTAATTTTACCATCTTTTCCCCACTCAACTTCCAAAAGTGGCTGAGGAATTTATAATTCCTTAGCTCTGGCTACCCCTTCTAGGGAAATATAGCCGTGAGTATTTGTATGTACATTTCCCACTAACAACTCAACAAATCATCCAAATCCAAAAAGTATAGATCCCAGAAAACATTCTGTAAAAAACTAGCCAAGGCTCGATGGAGCTGCTATTTTATCTCCAAAAGTAATGAAATCTAGACTAAGTTATAGTTAAATCATAAGTCACTTCTTACGACAAGGGCCTGAAATAGTTTAGTACTGCATTTTAAGCCACTTTGCACTTTTTCATCATACATACATATACTCACGGCTATAAATCCCAGGAAGGGGTAGCCAGAGCTAAAGAATTAGAAATTCCTCAGCCACTTTTGGAAATTTGAGTTAGGAAAAGATAGTAAAAATAAAGGTTGTTGGTGATGGGTCTCCAACCGCATCGCCCAAAAATCCCTTAATAGCCCCATACCGTTAGTCGCCTCTTACGTACACCCACCGGAAGAAATGGGGTAGTGCTATTCTAAACCGACACTACACGGCAAACTTTTTCCTTACGTTATCATTTAATGTTTGAAGACATAAGTGTTTCACTAAAATGCATACAAGCATAATTTACGGAGCCGCATAATAAAGTTAATCAAAGTTAACATGGTTTACCTTTAAAAGCGGTTTCCACTAACCTGAGTGCCGGGCAGACCTATTAATATTGTTACGTACCGGGTTCTTAATTTGATAAATACCAGTCACACTTTCGTGCAATAAGGTGTAATTATATTTATTGACCAATAACGCACTTTACACAACACAACAAACACTATCGATAATTAACTATCGATACTCGCACTAATTAACAACACTAATTTACTCCGTTATAGTAACACTGTCCACACCGTTAAGCTTATTTCCGTAATCCGTATATCACTGCACTGTCGTATTTAATTTCTTCGCTCTAGTATTTCGCTTGTTCTCGCTTTAGTTCTTCGCACTCGAATCACACCGTAGCACGCGTCGCTCTTTATATATGCCAAATCTCAAATACGCGAATATTACAGAAAGTTCTAGTACCACATTCTCGAAAAGTCGATATTCGAGAAACATCTAGTAATTCCTTTACTTATTAGAATACTAGTAACGCCATCTGTTATCTAGTAGTGGCAAATCCTATCTCCTACTTGCGAACAGATGTCGTAACATTACCCCCTCCTTACATTAATACTCGTCCCGAGTATTATTGCTTCCATGGTACTTCGCAAGTCGATCGATGTGAACTATTTTCCAAGCCCCTCTAGGTTGGCGTTGAATTCTGTACGTTACATCGTTTATTCTAGTGACCACCTTGTACGGTCCTTCCCACCTATTTTGTAACTTAGGGGACTCCCCTTTCTGGCGAGTTGGATTGTGTAACCAGACGAGCATACCCTCTTCGAAACGCGGCGTGTTAGCTTTACGGTCATATCTGGTTTTCATCTTTTCACTAGCATGTAAACCATTTTCACGCACTAGGGAATGTACATCTTGCATTCTTTCCCTCAGCGGGCAACTTAATCTCAAATGGCCCCTTTTCCCGCAGCCATAACAAATCGGTCCAGTACTCCTTCCGACGGGTGCTTTAATGACCTTGACGTCCTCATTTGCTTCCGCAATCTCACGAAGTCGATGAGTTTGGCGCGTATCCTGGCGGCAAGCTTCAACTTCTAGAGCGTTCGCCAAGGCATCCTTGAGAGACGTGTGGTGTTGAAGTCTCACCGCTGTCCTCACTTCGATATCTCTGATGCCGTCGACGAATGCTTGCACCAGGTTCATTTCCACCGTCTTCGGATCTACACTGGGATAGGCCTTGCGGACGAGCTTCTCGATTTCAAGGGCCCACTGCTGAAGTCCCTCTCCGGAACGCTGGACCCTATCACGCAGCTGAGCGCGGAACACGTGCTCCAGGTGTCGCTCTCCATAGCGAGACTCCAACGCATCTAGCAGGTCCTTGAAACCACCACTCGGAGTCGGCAGCGCCTCTATTACTGACAGTGCTTGACCTCGGAGCGCCACCGTCAGTGCAGTCAAACACTGTTCATCAGTCCAACCATTGGCAGCCGCAACAGTCTGGAACTGATGTCTATACGCCGACCAGGATGTTGTTCCGTCGTAGGGAGGAACCTTCACACGAGGACCATGGACAGCTACTACATTCTCACCGGAGACAACCTTGACCGGTCGTGATTCAAGCTGCAGAACCCTTTTCTCCATTCCGCGGAAGTCGGTCTTCATGTCATCGATATCTTTCTCAATAGTGGTTACCTGCTCCTTCATCTGCTCTACGTCTTTTTCCACAGTAACCACCCGACCACTGACTTCATTGACCGCAGTGAGAACTTGTGAGAACTTAGTTTGCTGTTCCTTGCGCAACTCACGAACTTCTTGTTTCACAACACCCTGTACCTCCGAATGTATGTTTTTTTTAACATCCTGTACCTCCGAATGTATGTTTTTCACAACATCCTGTATGCTTTGTTGTGCTTCACGCATGCTTTGAAACATTTCAACTATCATCGTCAAGTCAGTATTAGTTGCGGCCGCCGGCGCCGTTGATGTAGACGGCGCGTTAGTCACCGCGGACTTCTCCTCTGGAATGTCACTCCGAGGGTTCGTGACCGATGAACTCATTTCCGACAGCTGTTCACCCTCTGCGGCTTTCTGAGCGCGTGTCTTCACACCCTCTCTTCCGTCTTCCTTCGGCATAACTGGCATCTTCAAATCCCACTTCTGACACCAATTGTTACGTACCGGGTTCTTAATTTGATAAATACCAGTCACACTTTCGTGCAATAAGGTGTAATTATATTTATTGACCAATAACGCACTTTACACAACACAACAAACACTATCGATAATTAACTATCGATACTCGCACTAATTAACAACACTAATTTACTCCGTTATAGTAACACTGTCCACACCGTTAAGCTTATTTCCGTAATCCGTATATCACTGCACTGTCGTATTTAATTTCTTCGCTCTAGTATTTCGCTTGTTCTCGCTTTAGTTCTTCGCACTCGAATCACACCGTAGCACGCGTCGCTCTTTATATATGCCAAATCTCAAATACGCGAATATTACAGAAAGTTCTAGTACCACATTCTCGAAAAGTCGATATTCGAGAAACATCTAGTAATTCCTTTACTTATTAGAATACTAGTAACGCCATCTGTTATCTAGTAGTGGCAAATCCTATCTCCTACTTGCGAACAGATGTCGTAACATTATGATAATTCAATTTGTTAGAAGCAACCAGGATTCTAGTATAAGTGGTTGTGAAGGTGCAGGGAAAACGTTTGCTGACTTGAAAACTTGGGAATCTAACGATGTTGCTTGTCTCATTATCCTTTTCGTCATACTAAAGTGATTTATAAAGCTTTTGTGATCGTAATATTGTAATGGGAATATGTACACGGAATAAAATATGTAATTATTATTTGCCGTATAGAACTAATGCTTAAAACGGCAACTAAGAAAAACCCCATTTTAGGCCGTTTTTGGGTAATGCGGTTGGTGACCCATCACCAACGATACTTTATGTTTTTACTACAAGTACTTCCAAATATGGCTGAAGAATTTCTAGCTCTGAAGCTCTGGCTAACCCTTTTTGAGATTTATGGCCGTGAGTATATATGTATGTATGTTATTTAATTCGGGCAATTGTCGATTATGTTATATGGATTTGAAAAAGCACAAATATATATTTTCTGATGGAGATTTACAAGATAATTGATCAAAATTCCATTACCAAGGATTGCATAGTGCCAATTCGGCTAAGGAATTGTACATTCCAAAGCTTTCGCTTTCCATTTCTTTTTGGATTATTGCCGTGAGGTCTTTTTTTATCTTTCTAAAATATAAATATATTTCTACTTTTTCCAGGAGTAATGAACGCTGCAGATTACTACGGCCTCGATGAGTTGCGCCGCGCATGCGCCGGTTTCGTCCAATGCTGCATCACTGTCGACACCGTCTGCGCTTTGTTGGCGTCCGCTGAGAGATATATACAGTATAAGTGTACTAAGAGTTTGGTTCAGAAGGTATGTTTAGTTTGGTTAAGTAAGAAAAACAAACTAAAATAAATATATTTAACATGCAGATACATATTTTTAAATTATCTGTTAAGAATAGGCATGATGACAAATTTTGAGAAACTGTTTTATAATATTTGGAAATATATAAGAATTGTAATAAACATAATATTTCTGCGGAAAATTTAGGTTTAGTACTTGAAAAATAATTTTTGATTCATAAATTTAAAATTTGCACCAAAACGCGTCAAAGTGTCATGGCGTCGCTTGCTTACGTCACTATAGAGTACAAGGAACATTTGGTATATGTAAACATTATCTAATTCATATTTAATTTAGACATTTCACTAATTTTTACATTAAAACATGACTTCAATAGCATATAGGTGGTGTTCCGTCCCTCTGGGTACTCATACGTCCATAAAAACTCATGAGAAGTTATATATTTTCGTTCCTTTCGATAAGAAATTAAGAAAGAAGTGGCTTAACACAGCTTTATTTTTGTGAAGATCACTTTGACGACAGTATTTCATTTTTATTTTGTAGAATTTTGTTGCTAAATTCATTATAATTTTATAGGAAGAAGTAAACATTGATATACAAACTTTTTGGAGGTTATGATTCTATTACTCACTGTTACTTACTGTTATCAAATCCTTAATGTATGAGCTATTAAAAAGGTATTTTATTTCATTTTCAGTTACCAAATTCTAAATATGTAAATATTTAATTGCAAAAAGAAATATTTAACATAAACATAACCTCAAATTATAATATTGAATGTTATACTGAAATATGTACAATAGCTATTTATTTTTATGGTTTTAATAAATTAACTGTATAATACACAATACTTACATGGAAGTTTTAACATTTCTGAATTCTGCTGAACAGAAATCTTTGTTTCATGCCAGAAACGTTCCTAGCATTATCAAGTCGATTCTTGGTAAATTTGCGCTGGAAGCCTTTGTAAATCCTTATGGATGTTATGGAAATAACTGAATTTAGCGCAATCAATTTACACAAAAGAATTGAAGTTAATAACGGCGTATTTAATTAAAAAAGAGAACGAGTGTGTATTATCTTAAGTAATTCAAATGTAAACAAAGAGAAAGAACTCTAACGTGACGTCATGCGCTCTGATTGGCGTTCAACATTTCATGGCGGATTGCCGTATTTAGCGATTTTATTTTGTCGATTATAATATTCATCTTGCTTTTAATCATGAAAAGAATCAGAGTCTTAGAATAGGGAATTTTGTAATAATATACACACAAATTATTTCAATGAAATTTCCTTGTTGTCATCTTGCCTATTTAAATGATTTTTTAATGTAAATAGCTAATTTTTACAAATTTGCTTTGAAATTTCCAAAAATATTAATTTATTATGAGACGATGTCACGAAAAAAATTTGAAAATGTTGCTTTACGATATCATTAAGTTTCAATTAAGTTACATTAATATATACTCAGTGCTATTTTATTCTAAATTATAAATTTCAATGAAATATTATATATGACGACGGGGGCGCCTCAGGAGCATTTTTAAAAAGTGTGACGTCAGCATTGCTGACGTCACAAATATTGGTATCATCCTGACGACTCATCATAGGTCTTCGAAAGAAAACTCCAGCAATTCTCCAAGATTCGTTTATTCGTCTTGCAGCGTAACGGCGTTCCAAAGGGAGGTCCGCACCGTCCGACGGTTCGAGCAAGAATGCCTGTCGCCGGCGGTGCGGCCGTATTTATAGGAAGCATCGCACGTGCAAGTTGCATGACGTCACTTGTTTACAATAGGAAGCGTC
This sequence comes from Bedellia somnulentella, assembly GCA_963576735.1. Lineage (NCBI taxonomy): Eukaryota > Metazoa > Arthropoda > Insecta > Lepidoptera > Bedelliidae > Bedellia > Bedellia somnulentella. Next base: position 15,842,945 of record OY755184.1, read on the forward strand.
GCACGTGCAAGTTGCATGACGTCACTTGTTTACAATTTTTAGTTTTAAGTATTGAAATTACAATAGCAATGCGTTATTTTACTGCACAATTAATTCTGAATAATTAATTGATGTTTTATGAACTTATTTAACAATACTTTAATTGGTATTTGATCAACTTAACTGATTAAATATTTAAATCAAATGTCGCGTCAAAATTACATTAACAACATGCTAGTTTTCATTACAATCAATTCTAAATAATCAATTGAAGATTTCCTGTACTTATTTAATAGTAATTTGATTGATTATTTGATAAACATAATTATTTAAGTATGTGAATCATCCGTCGCGCCGATACGGCCATACTGGCAGGCGGTGCGCGCTCTGCACCAGCCTTATTGAATTTTGTTCTTGTGGGTTCTCGTAGTCTCGTAGGGTCTCGTAGAGTCTCGTAGGGTCTCGTAGATTCCTGTAATAGCAGAAAGAGATTTTTCTGAGTAGTGGATCTGTGGGCAACTTGCGTCGCTTTATCTTATTAGTTTTATGTAATCATAGTTAGTTGTAGCATATCAGTGCTAGTAATATTAGTTAGTTCTCGGAGTTGTTATTGCAGTGGTCTCGAAGGTTCTCGGAGATTCTCGGAGGGTCTCGTAGATTTCTCGGGGGGTCTCGGAGGGTCTCGTAGATTTCTCGGAGGTTCTCGGAGGGTCTCGTAGATTTGCTGAAGGATTTTATGAAATTATTGAATATTGAGTTGCTTACCCCATTATTCAGATGAGTTTTCCTCGCCTAGTAGGTTGTGGTTTGATTGTATTTGCAGCTCATCTCGTGAAGTGGATGGAGCTGGCTCTGCAGCAGGATCCCGATGAGCAGGTGATTGGTTTCCCGCCGATACGGTCAACTGTTCGCCAGGTTGTGGAGCACGGCGCAGCTGGTCATGGGCGACTTTGCGGGGTCGTCCTCTGCCGATGACTTTCTTCACCAAATACCGGTCGTTTTCCAGTATTCGAAAGATTTCATATGGCTCGCTGTATTTAAGGTCAAGTGAAGTTTGGTTACGAGGGTTGTTCTTGACCAATACGTAGTCTCCTCTTTGGAAATGGTGGACTTTGGCCTTGCGTAGGTTGAAGCGTTGTCGGTCTTGTTCGCTGGAACGGGTCATCTTATCTTGCACTCGTCGAGTAAGCGCTTCGATATCCACTGTTTCGTTGTCAATATCCACCAAGCTTAGAATCTCGGGAGGTACGCAGTGTTTTCGTTGTGTGATTAGTGTAAGTGGTGCAACACCAGTGACTCGATGTGGTGTGCAGTTCATTGCCAGTTGAAGTTCTTCAAGTGTGGTGTGCCATGGCTCTGATTCGTAGTTTTTAATCATTACCAAAGCATTTTTGAGGGTTGCCACTACCCTTTCAACTTGGCCATTCGCTCGGCTTACTCCTGGAGCGATAGCATGGACGTTTATTCCAGTATTGTCGCAGTATTCCTTGAACTCGCCCAGGAACTCTCTTCCTCCATCTACGATGATTTGGACCGGAGCACCAAATAGATGCACCATACGTTTTAAGGCTGCTAACGTACTGTGCGGAGTTTTGTTGTTACTGAAGTACAACAAGATATACTTCGAAAAGGCGTCAACAGTAACTATGACGTACTGTTGATCATCTGGAGTACCCAGTTTGCCGGTTATGTCCATATGAATAACCTGGAAGGCAGCAGACGGTTTTTGTATTGGGTGTAATTGGGCTTGAATGGCTCCAGATCTTCCTTTGGATGTTCGGCATACAATACAGTTATCCACAAATCTTCGAACAGTAGAACTCATGTTATGGAACCAGTAAGTTTCTCGAATTTTCTGTAGTGTCTTTTCCCAGCCTGGGTGTTTTAATGCAGTGTGAAAAGAGTTTATGGTGCTCCACTGAAAGGATTTGGGAACGACTATACTGAGCTGCTGGCCGAATGTAGAATCGTCTATGTTCTTCTTCAAGATATTGTCATCCAAGACATAACCTTCTACGGGATTGTTGTCGCTGATGTTGTCCATTATTGGTCGTAGTTCTTCGTCTCGCCGCTGTTCAATCTTGAGCCATTCCATGTCTCTCGTCATTACGTTGACTGCCAACTCAACAGGGTTTCTACTGAAGAAATCAGCATGCTGCAGGCGTTCGCCCTTGCGATATTCCACCTCGAAGTCGTAGTTTTGTAAGAACGCCCACCAGCGATGAATCCTCGGTAAGAGATCCTTTTTATGTTTTGAAGCTTTCAAGGCATTGCAATCTGTTATCACGGTGAATTTTCGCCCGTATAGGTACTGGCGGAAGTGTTTTATCGCACGTACCACTGCTAGTGTTTCCAGTTCGTAGGAGTGGTAGCGGCTTTCAGCATCCGTGGTTCTCATGCTCATAAAGGCAACCGCATGTTGACGCCCATTGATGATCTGTACCAGCACTGCACCAAAACCGAGGCTGCTTGCATCCGTGTATAGTTGAATGGGAGCTTCTTCTTGAAACAATGTAAGTACTGGGGTAGACGTAAGGCACTCTATGATAATGTTACGAGCTTTCTCGTGCTTGTCCGTCCATGTCCATTTTGCTCCTTGCTTCGTCAGTTCGTACAAAGGAACCATCACACGGGAAAAGTCGGGGATGTACTTTCTGAAGTATCCAGCCAACCCGTTGAACTGCCTGAGTTGCTTGACAGTTTTACGTACTGGAGATTTTACGAGGGCTTCTACTTTTCGTGGACTTGGTCGTATTTGACCATCAGAAACTACGTTTCCGAGATATTCAATGGTCCGTTTGAAGAAACTGCACTTGTCTGCGTTGATGGAGAATCCAGAGTCTTGAAGTGCAATGAGGATTCGCTCCAGATGAGCGATTCCCTCGGCGAAATCTGAGCATTTACTCAATACGTCGTCCACGTAGACTTGTGCAGCAGTTCCAAGCAATGGTGCTAGAGCTCTGTTGATGCATCGTTGGTAAACCGAACAGGCATTGCTCAAGCCAAACGGCATGGTTAAGTATTCATATAATCCATCTGGTGTAACGAAGGCGGTTTTCTCTATAGATGCTTCACCAATAGGAATCTGGTGGAAGCCAGCGGCCATGTCAAGGCTTGTGTAGAAATAACCATTTGCCAGCTGGTCGATTTGATCATTTATCAACGGAAGCGGGTAATGGTCGCGGAGAGTATTTGAGTTCAGTTCTCGAAAGTCCACACAAAGCCGGTCGTCACCATTCTTCTTCTTGACTAAAATGATGGGGCTTGAGTAGGGAGATTTGCTTTCACGAATGATGTTATGATCCAGGAGTTCTTGAATTATAGTGCGAACCTTTTCTCGTTCCACTGGGCTGAGGCGATATGGTCTTCGTTCCACAAACTTGTCAGGGTTCTTCAGTCGGATTTCTAGTTCTCCGGTGTTGACTCTAGTCTTAGGATATCCACGGATAAATAGGTGTTGGTATTTATTGAGAAGATGGCGAAGTTCCAGGACTTCGTCTTCATTGGTCAGGTCACAGTCTAGGTTGTTGAAGAGAGGAGAACTTGTAGTCACGTGGTTGACGGGTGTGTTGTGGATTAGTTGAGTCCCGGTGGAAGTGATAATTACACTTAAATTGGTGTCGTGGATCAGGTTCATACCCACTAAGATGTTCGTTGACATCTCATAGTCGGGCAATTCGTGAAATTCCAGTTCAACACTGATAGTATCTATGACGCATATGGTTGTAAGTTTGGTTAGGGACAGAGCTGGAAATTGGCCAATCCCTTTCAAATAATTCACTACTGGTTTCCGTTGGCCAGGCAAAGCAGCAGCCACAGATTCTTTGATGATGGAGCACTCGGCCCCGCTGTCGAAGACGGCTTGCAAAATCTTGTCTCCTATTTTGATGATGATAGGAGCCAACTTGCTGCCAGCCACGCAGTTCACGTTTGAGGTCAGTGTTCGTTGACGTTTGAAGCAGACTTCATAAGTGTGGCCTGTTTTCTTGCAAAAAGTACAGGTGGAAGCAGGAGTTACCGTTGTCTTCGTATCCTTGTTGCTGTTAGCTTCAGGTTTGGGATCTGAAGCTGATGACTTGAATCTGCAGTCATTGGTATTGTGGTTTGTCTTCTTACATATACGGCAGCTTGACGTAGATGGCGTCTGGTCCGAAAAACGTGGACGTTTGTTACCGTTGGAAGAAGCAGAGCCGGGGTGACCGCGTTTTTTCCGGATGGATGATGCAACTGAGATGAGTTCAGGAACAGTGGTCGCCCTGGCATTCATTAGTTCAATGCGTAAGCGGTCTTCGTTTACGCATCCAATCACTGCCTCCACGGCATATTCGTCTCCTAGTTTGTCTTTGGTGACTCTTTTCCACAGGGTCCAGGCTCGTGACAGAAACTCCGCGACGTCCTTTGTAGAGTCGTAAACATGATCTCGAAACATGATGATGTCCCGGGAGTAACGGTTTTCAGGCTCGAACGTGGTGATGAGATTATTGCGCAACTCTTCCCATGATGCAGTATTGACCATCCAATCATCAATCCACATCTTGGCACGTCCCTTCAGTAGGCTGCAGACCTTCATACGTACGTCGAAGTCATCTAGTTTGTATGCTTCAATCGCTTGGTCTATATGACGACACCATTCTCGTACGCCGACGTGGGTATCTGGGTCGAATGATGGTAAGTAGACGTCCTTGATTCTTGTTCTTGGTTCGGTGGGTGTAGCACATAAGCGTTCCGACATTTTCTGCATAGTTTCCATCATTTGCATCAGGAACTGTGGTGGTACCTCTCCCATCTGTAGGCCATAGTGAGGGTATGTTGGCATACTTGATCGTGGTACAGCTCCCAATGGTGTATGGTCTACCAGCACATGTTCCGGGTGCTGGGTGTTGGCTTGTTCCAGTTGATCAGGTGGTGAACGAGCTGGTGAGGCAGCGGCTCGGGAAGACTCCTCGCATCCCACTTCTGATGACGACGGGGGCGCCTCAGGAGCATTTTTAAAAAGTGTGACGTCAGCATTGCTGACGTCACAAATATTGGTATCATCCTGACGACTCATCATAGGTCTTCGAAAGAAAACTCCAGCAATTCTCCAAGATTCGTTTATTCGTCTTGCAGCGTAACGGCGTTCCAAAGGGAGGTCCGCACCGTCCGACGGTTCGAGCAAGAATGCCTGTCGCCAGCGGTGCGGCCGTATTTATAGGAAGCATCGCACGTGCAAGTTGCATGACGTCACTTGTTTACAATAGGAAGCGTCGCACGTGCAAGTTGCATGACGTCACTTGTTTACAATTTTTAGTTTTAAGTATTGAAATTACAATAGCAATGCGTTATTTTACTGCACAATTAATTCTGAATAATTAATTGATGTTTTATGAACTTATTTAACAATACTTTAATTGGTATTTGATCAACTTAACTGATTAAATATTTAAATCAAATGTCGCGTCAAAATTACATTAACAACATGCTAGTTTTCATTACAATCAATTCTAAATAATCAATTGAAGATTTCCTGTACTTATTTAATAGTAATTTGATTGATTATTTGATAAACATAATTATTTAAGTATGTGAATCATCCGTCGCGCCGATATATATAATACTGCCTCCGTGATCTCACGGTTAAGCGCTTGGTTTCAAGTACGGAGTCCTCGGGTTCGATCCCCTGGGGGTGGTATACTTACAAATTTAATTTGTAAGATTTAACCCAGTTTGGAAGGATAATGCAGGCTTGAATCACCTGATTATCCGATACCGTGCTTCGGAAAGCACGTTAAGCCGTTGGTCCCGGCTATTATTACGGTAGTGGCTGTTACTCTGCCAACCTGCAATTTGCCAGCGTGGTGGACTGAGGCCGAGCCCTTTGGTGCGAACATATATGGGCTGTGAAGATATATAATATACCATAATATTAATAAGGGTAGCTAGATCTTCATAAATAAAAACTCTTCGGTAAACATACATACATACATATACTCACGGCTATATTTCCCTAGAAGGGGTAGCCAGAGCTAGGGAATTATAAATTCCTCAGCCATTTTTGGAAGTTGAGTCGATAAAAGATGGTAAAAATAAAGGTTTATGGTGATGGGTCTCCAACCGCATCGCCCAAAAATCCCTTAAAAAGCCCCAATACCGTTAGTCGCCTCTTACGTACACCCACTGGAAGAAAAGGGGTAGTGCTATTCTAAGCCGACACTACACAGCAAAATATTCACTGAAAATCTCGAGTAAACCTTGTACACGACCCATGGAAAGATATGGAATGTTTCCTCATGTTTTTTTTTCTTTCACAACTTTCATAAGCAAAAGTTCTCTCATATGTTTTTAGAGAGGACACGTTGATGTGAGCCCAAAAACAAGCATTTAAATTTACCACTCTTTGCATCATAATCATGAGCCCTCTCAACTGATCTAACGAAGATAATATAAAAATCTAATTTAACTTTCCATTTTATAAGTATTTGTTGTCATTTCCAGGTACTCGAGTTCGTAGATGAGCACGGAAATGACGTGCTAAATCTTGGATAATATAAAAATCTAATTTAATTTTCCATTTTATAAGTATTTGTTGTCATTTCCAGGTACTCGAGTTCGTAGATGAGCACGGAAATGACGTGCTAAATCTTGGATCATTCACTTTGTTACCGCAACACGTTGTTAGGCTGATCTTGGCTCGGGATGAACTTCGGGCTGATGAGTTCACCAAGTTTCAGGTAGTTTTGGTATTGAAACGTCATAAATCGTTATATTTTGATAAAGTTATTTAATATGTGTTTGCAGAGAATATATAAGATAAGTTAAAAAAAACATGAAACATATAAGTAAGCACATGGAGTAAAAATTGAGAATCTATTATACAATTCAGACGTCTGAGTGGATAAATAAATACAAGGAAAGTTGTTTAATGATTTACTTTAACAAGGCTCATTATCGGTATCTCAGGTTTCAGCATCTGTTTCCGTTAAAGAAGAAATAAAAATAGACTGAACTGACAGAATATAATTTTCATACAAGCAACTTTTGTTCACACTGAGACCATTTTTACTTTTGAGAATCGAATAATGTGTTGTTTTTTTTTCTTTATTAATGTTATTTTTCCATGTTCTGTACAGCGAATAAATGTCTCTCTTTCCCTTTCTTTCTAAAAACTCATTTTGCTTCTTCTTCAAAACTGGACTATTATATGATAAGAAATACATTTATGATGCACCAAGTTATGAAAAATGCTGATGGATTTGCATCATTAAGATTTAATCGCTTTCTTTTATATTAAAATTTCAGGCTGCCCTTATGTGGGGGAAGAAATACTGCGATACAAATCCGAATATGATTCTAAAGGACGTCATCGGTAATTTCCTGGAATACATCCAGTTCCATAAAATACCAGCGAGCGTGCTCATGAAGGAAATACACCCGCTGAACTTGGTTCCGTACGCTATTATCATGAATGCGTTAGCTTATCAGGTGCGTGGTTAATATAATATATATTAGCGTGTAGTGCCGGCTTAGAATGTACTACCCCTTTCTGCCCACGGGTTTCGTAAGATGCGACTAAGGAAATGAGGATTTTTAAGTGGTTTTTTCGCGATGCATCACCTACAATACTTTATTTCTACCATCTTGTCCCCTATCAACTTCCAAATACGGCTGAGTAGTTTCAAGCTCTAAAGCTCTGACTACCCCTTTTTGGGAATTATGGCCGTGAGTGTATTTGTGTTTGTATGTTATTTAATAATCCAACAAAAATCTTTTGATTTAGTTAGTGATGGGTTGTAGCCATACCTCCTATAAATAGCTTAAATTGCCATTAACTCTTAGTTATCTCGTTTTTTTCACATACATACATATATATACTCACGGTTATAAATCCCTTAACGGAGTAGCCAGAGCTTTAGAATGAGAAATTCCTCAGCCACTTTTGGAAGTTGATTTGGGAAAAGATGGTAATAATAAATGTTTTTGGTGACGGGTCTCCAACCACGTCGCTCAAAAATCACTTAAAAAGCCCCTTTACCCTTAATTGCCTCTAAATGGGATGGGGAATGGGGTAGTGTTATTCTAAGCCGACACTACATGGCAAAATCGTTTTTTCACTGATGTGATTAGGAGTGGACGTTTATACTAGCCTTAATCATCAGTTGAAATTCATTCAGTGCATGGCATCTCTTAGTCTTAATAACCTCCTAGAAAAGGAAAACTTCAAAATCAATCTTTTTTATGATCTTGTGACTATCTTTTTTGGTCTATGTTTTCCATTTAAAACAATAAAACTGACTAAAAAGCCGATAAAGAATAAATGACTCTCTAAAGGGATAAAGCGAAGTTGTATTCGTAAAAGACAATTGCATCTTAAATATATCTCTGAACCCTCAAACAAGAAGCAAAATAAACACTGATAATATTTTGACACGTGTTGCCTTGTTTGACTTACAAAATTTTAATTATGTTTTTATTGCTTTTATTTTTATTATGATAGACAATATTATTGTAGTAGTTTTAAGATATGTCAAAAATTTTAATAATAATATTAATGATGTATGCATAATTTGTTTTTAACATAAAACCTCATGTGGGGTTGTCAAACTCGCGCGAAAATTTGTATTTTTATTTGTGTTTTTTGAGTTGGCAGAGCGGCGGGGGCGTATACCCGATGTCGTAGGTTCGAGTCCTGCTGGTGTCGAAAATTCTAGTTTGTTTAAATGTTTAGTAAAAATTTGCACGCCTTACTGGCAGTACATGCACAGGCCTTTATTTTGTACACACCACCATTTATACTCATGTATTGGCAAAAAAATGATTTAATTTTTTTAATATATTATTTATCACTTATATGCATAACAAGCGGCATTAAAAGTTATTACAATTGTGTATATCAGTTTACGTATAACGTTTCTTTAGATATCTTTTATTAGATGGAAACAAAGAAGAAACATTTATTAAAATTTAGAGTGCAGAGTACAACAGAAAACATAAAAACAACAAATATAACACAAATGACAAATACAATAACTTATACAGTACATCAGACTATACCCTTAAGTCGAAAAGGCCCATTATTGAAACATATTTCGAATTAAAATAACTAGTTTTAAATTGTTAACAAAGTGTTTATATTGTTTTGCAGTTTTGTTTGTGCATATAAATAAAATATTGTTTTTATGGTAGATATTTTCTAACAGATAATATTTACAGGTGGACCTAATCAAAAAAGTTGTCTATCATCAGTCTTACCTAAAATGTAAAATAAAATATTAAATTATCATGTTGATCTCTGAAAAAGTACCTTATTACAAACAATAGTAACCGCGGAATGCATTATTACTATCAAGCTATTATTCAAAAACGACCTTTTAGAAACAAAAGCGCTTATTACTGTATTGTTGCAGGCAGATCCGTCCAGCATAGAGCCAGACAAGTTGTCTCCGGCAAGAGCTCGCCGTGCAGGCCGTTCCATGTCAGTGCAATCCTCTTTGGACCCCTACGGTTCCAATACCACCCTCTCCTCTACCGGCTCCAGCGATGTTCCTTCGTCAGATTCACGGCACAACTAACGCGAGGAGATAATCCCCCATCCCACATCCGAGCCTGTCCCTGGACCTTCAACAGCACCAAACACCACTGATAAACCACCCGAAAAACTTGGCCTTTTCTCATCAATTAAACGTGCAGCGAGCAAAAAGTTTGGTGATAGACGTTCACCAATGCCGAAAACAAGAGAACCAAGATCAAAATCCGATTCTGTAAGACATGCTGCTTTAACGAGACAAATATCTGAAACAGTCGGCGATTCAACCTTTGAACGTTGCCGTCCGAAAAAAAGAGATAGCGAGACAGAATTTCCAGTTCGAAAAACGACATCGGAATTATCTGAAAGTTTTCCATTTGTAAGACGAGCTCTTGCCGAGATCGAAAGTGGATTTAATTTCTTTAGAAGGTCAATAACATCTGATATTGTTGAAGCAAGACCCTTATTTCCGCAGTCAGAACCTGTGGTTGTAGTAGCAACTCCTGAAGAAGAAGAAGGTGAAGTATCACCTCCGCCAATGGGATTAAAAGAACGTCGGGGTTCACGCGGTTCACCGTGTGCAAATTTACCTCCTCTAATGATACCGCAAGATCTGTCTGAATCTGCTGGCAGGTTATCGCCTGTATATTTATCTCCGCAACTAATAAGGGAACCTGCTTCAGCACCAATTATTAGAGATCCTCCAAGACGTATTAGGACTCGTTCTGAAGTCCATCCCGAACCAAAACCACGATCACCAATTTCACCACGCCCAGCTTCCGTGTCACCGAAACATACTTTTGCTTTCAAAATAGTCCTTAAAAAAGTAGAGAGCACGCCAACTACGTCGTTAGATCGACCTGATCAATGAGAATACCTCCTCTAAGCGCGGTCGCTGATATGCGACGGGGGTATTCGAGGTAAGCGCGCTTTTCTCCAACATCTTTTGAATAGACTATATAAAACAATCAAGCATATTTATATAAATCAATGAAAATATTTTTGGCTAAAATTGAACTGTGTCGACTCAAAAGTCGTAGGGAAACAAATTGACCAAATACATTGGTTTGATAAAAACGACTGAGTCACTCTGAATTCTGCCAGTTTATTGGATGATCAAAAATTGGACGTTAGTTAAGAAAATATAAAACTAAACGCAGATTAAAGTAAAATCATGGTGACAAATATAGAAAAAGCTAGGATAGTTAGTATCTAATCTACGTGAAAAAGGAAACGTTACGCTTTTACCAATTCTTGTGACTTATGAACTTGGGAGGCTGGCCCATAGTCAGCGTATTCCAAGATTATATATGTGTGTCAGTGTTGATAAGTATATTTACTGTTGTCATTATTATATATGGGGCAATGTTATTTGATGTTCGGATAAAATATTTAAGTCAAATATCATAGCAATGAATTGATATAAAAAAGTCATATATACTATTATTTTGGATTAAATTCCATGAATATCAAAGTCATTATCAACTTTGGGTCCAAAGGATCATTTAAAACCAACTTTTGAAAAATAAGTATCGTTTATAAAGAGTTGGCAGAAATAATCAAAAATATTTAACTGAATATAATGATACTAAGTAAATGTTGCATGTTCAATTTAAATTAAATAATATAAGCTGAAACAGAGGATAACTGTAATCTTTCTATTCTATAAGTGTTTTAATGTGGATTGTGTATTTAAAAAATAAACAGTCATTTTACTGTTTTAAGCCGTTTTCTACAAGTAAAAGCGTTTAAACGAGAGATTTCAGAAATATTTTTGTACCATAAAATACCTTGAAGTAAAGGACACCTAAATAACAAATATTTCAAATTATGACCTTATAAATAAAATTGATTTGCTTGTATAAGCTGTATCAAAATGTGTCTTAACGTATGAGTAGATAATAAGATAAAACTTGTACATGCTATGTTTTAACAACTGTTCTGTATTTCTGCTACCAACAAAGTTCGTGTAGAATATTGTAATCATAACAACTTTACAATGCAAAAACCGATAATCAATTCAGAGAGCGTCAAGAGTTACACATCAACTGGCAATCAAAATCAAATCTACCAATCGCAGACTATATAGAATATGCTTAAGCCGCGAGTACATGTCTGGCGCGAACAACAACTGTAGTACAAAAGCCTGTTTTTAGGGTTCCGTAGCCAAATGGCAAAAACGGGACCCTTATAGATTCGTCATGTCTGTCTGTCCGTCCGTCCGTCCGTATGTCACAGCCAGTTTATTCCGAAACTATAAGAACTACATTATTGGAAATTGGTGCGTAGATGTATTCTGTAAACCGCATTAAGATTTTAAAATAAAATATGAAAAAAAACCAAAATTTTTAGGGTTCCCCATACATAGAACTGAAACTCAAATGTTTTTTTTTCATCAAACCTATACGTGTGGGGTATCTATCAAAAGGTATTTGAAAATGATGTTGAGGTTTCTTATATCATTTTTTTCAAAACTGAATAGTTTGCGCGAGAGACTTTTTCAAAGTGCTAAAATGTGTGTCCCCCCCCCCGTAACTTCTAAAATATGGGCATGATAATACTGAAAAAAATATATGATGTGTATTACTATACAAACTACTAACGAAAATTGGTTTGAATGAGATCTAGCCCGTAGTTCTATTTTTAAACGTCATAAATCAAATTACTTACCTAATTTGGCTCTCATGATTTTCACACAAACGGGATTTTCTATATATATGATAGTACGGAACCCTTAGTGCGCGATCCGACTCGCACTTGGCCGGTTTTTCTTTTATAAAAATCATCAATCATCATCAATCAAAGTAATAGAATGTGGCTTAAACTCATTGCATTTCTTTTCTTATGCACTTTTACTAGTTGTTAGATCCCGAATTGGTCTGTTTTTTTCCAGTTCAATCAGGCGTGAATATTTTATTGGTCATTTCTGGGATAAAAAGTATCCTTTTTGATAATTTGGGTCATTATTTAGTATTCTGCCAAGTTTCATTCATATACTTTATGTACTTCAAGAGCTTTTTCGCTTCAAACACTTAAACATCGAAACAACTAAACTTTCACATTATAACTCACGGCTATAAATCCCTAGATGGGGTAGCCAGAGCTAAGGAATGAGAAATTCCTAAGCCACCTTTGGAAAGTTGAGTGGGGAAAAGATGGTAAAATAAAGGTTGTTGGTGATGGGTCTCCAACCGCATCGCCCAATAATCCCTTAAAAGCCCCAATACCGTTAGTCGCCTCTTACGTACACCCACCGGAAGAAATGGGGTAGTGCTATTCTAAGCCGACACTACACAGCTAATAATATGAATAGGATACATGTCTTTTGTTAAATACATAGCATGTACAAGTTGCGAAATGAAAAATATCAGTGCCGTGTCCCCAATAACCTACCCACTATAGTTGTTGTCTGTGAGATATATGGAATTGTGTGGTATTTTAATCTGTAAGATGGTCTCTTATGATAACTTCTGTTTCAAGTAGTTTGAACCTCGTACTTTTGCTATTTGATAATACTTTTAAATGATGTGTATTCTGTGTTTTGTTTTTTACTAACTTCAAGTGTGTATTACGCTTTTTAATGCTCAATCATGATGATGGTTTTATATAGATTATAATCTATAATGATAATTATCATTATAGATTATGGATTATTATGTTATGATAATTATGGATAATGATAATTATCATTTTGTTTGGATAATTTATATTTATGTTCGATTAATATTTAATTAAATATATTTACACAAATTTAACGAGTAACTTGAAAATCTTATGATTCTGATTAATTGTTTTTTTCACTTTGTATTTGTCGGTCATTATCATACAAGAATGCAAGTCTGAGAGTGCTAAAGTGTATTCTTTTGAATAATATTCAATAGTCATAAAATAATAGCCATAGGTATTTGAAAACAACATCTGTTTAAACTTTTGACACACGACATGATAGTCCAGTGGGTAGAACACCCGCCCGAAAAAACAAGGGCGTGAGTTCCAATCCTGGGTCGGGCCTACACCAATTTGTCTTTTCTAAAGTCATATGTGTGGTTAATTTATCATGGTTGTTAACGGTGAGGGAAAACATCGTAAGGAAACCCACATGGCTGAATTGTACTTAGTCATGTGACAGTGTATTCGTACAAAACGGCGATAGGCCTGCCCCCTATCACGTGAGTACACTGTCTAAGCAAAACGTGGGTACCTTCTCTGGACACTAGATGGCGCTGCCATATGAGTTCAGAAGTACTGGTACCTCTGCCAACCCCTTCGGGGATAAACGGCGTGAACGTTTATGTTATGTTTATATATCTGTTTAAAATTGTGGGCTGATGAATATGTGTATAAACACAACGCTTGAAAAAAAAACCTAAGCCAGTGTAAAATGAATTTATTGATCTGAAATCATTTGGTTTCAACTATGAAGTCTTGCATTCAAGTATAATAAAGGTCTGGCACTAGGAATATTTTTAAAAACTACGAATTTTATATGTTTTGTATTTACTTGTAGCGGTACACTTATGATTATTTCTGATATTTTGCTGAACAAATAGTTATATAAATAAATTTAAATAAATGGATGACATTAGTGCACCAAAGATAGAACATTTATAAGTGATACAATCTGCCTATCTTCAGGGATGTACAGCTTGAGCGATAAGATGAGGTCAGATGATCTTGGTATTTCAGACCATTTATCAAAAAACATTTTAGACAGGGATTTTTGGGCGATGCGGTTGGAGACCCATCACCAACAACCTTTATTTCACCATCTTTTCCCCACGCAACTTCCAAAGGTGGCTGAGGAATGTCTCATTCCCTAGCTCTGACTACCCCTTCAAAGAATTTATAGCCGTGAGTATATGTATGTATGTATTTTAGACATCAATCGAAATTTAAACCTATAGAGCGTTTATATATACGGCTATTCATATTAAAAAAAGGCAGTCAGAGCTCCGGAATTGGAATTTTCTTGGTAATTTCTGAAAGTTAAGTGGTAAAAATATTTGAAAGTAAAGGATGGATGCCAATGGGTCTCTAGCTACATCGCCAATCAATCACTTGAAAAGCTCCAACACCTACATACCTACCTATACCTATAGGTAGATATGTAGGTAGGTACCTATACCTACCTATAGTCGCCTCCTACAACAGGCATGGGAAGAATAGAATAAGTGCTACTCGAAGGCAAAACTAAATAGCACATTTATATAACCTACTTTTCTCTCATTTACTTTAAATAATGACAATTTAATAAATTGGTAACATAACCTGAAACTAAGTGTACCTAAAATCCGCCAATTTTGGAAACAAAGACCAAGAAAAAATATCACAACAAGAAATTTCACAAACAAGACTGCTCAGCAAAATATAAGAAATATAATTAATAGTTTATTAACTATTTCTGATTTGTAAAATGTTTCCAAATGTTTTTGTAAACTTACTACCAATATTGTATTTTGTGTATGAACTGAAATGTTGTTAATACAAATATATCCAAAGAATTTTAACCAGCACAAGTATTTTATTATTTTACTAGTGGATTGACCCAGCTTCGGACGGGTAGCGTAGTATTAAAATATCTGAGATTTCTTCAATCACTGCTCAAGTTTTATCATTTTTAGCGCCTTGATTACAACTTCTAGCATTAAGACTCTATTCTTCTAGTGATTTCTATGTAACTTTAACCATTAAAACTGAACTTCGCCCGTTTTCCCAAAATTTCCCAATATTCCCCTTCATTATTCTGCTGAAAAGTAAACTTTAACCTGCCCAGGAGTATGAAGAAAAATTCACCATGTTTCGTTCCAATACGTCGAGTAGTTTTTGTTTCCACAAGGAACATACAAACCGACAGACAGACAAAAATTTTACTGATTGCATTTTTTGCATTAGTATCGCTCCCTAATTACCCTCTAATACTCGTAGTTATTTTGAAAATATATTTCATGTACAGAATTGACCTCTCTACAGATTTATTATAAGTATAGATCTGCCTCCGTGGTTTAGCGGTTAAGCGCTTGGTTTCAAGTACGGAGGTCTCGGGTTCGATTCCCGAGGGTGGTAACCTTACAAATTTAATTTGTAAGATTTAACCCAGTTTGGAAGGATATTGCAGACTTGAATCACCTGATTATCCGTGCTTCGGAGGGCACGTTAAGCCGTCGGTCCCGGCTACTATTACGGTAGTAGTCGTTAGTCTGCCAACCCGCAATTGACCAGCTTGGTGGACTATGGCCAAATCGCCCTATATAGAGTAGGCTCGAGCCCTTAGATAAAAATAAAAGAAGAAGATGCGGCGTGAGCGTACAAATTGTCAACTAAATATGGGCCTTATCGGTTTATCACAACACCGCACTACATCCATACGAACTGATACGAATACACACGACATGACGCAAAGATAAAGATAGAGCGATGGGCTCGTATAGTCTGTCTCTGTCACTTAAACATGTCAGATTTCAAGGATAAAATGGCCGAAATTAATAATATTTTGCTTGTAAATATATTTTTGGTGTATTTACGCATGAAACGTGATTCCCTGTGATTTGTTTTTACGCCTTGAATGATTTGTGCACTGAATAAAGGCACAGCCAGGCATTTTAAGCGCGAATTGTATGAAAATTTTAATTTCGATGTCAAAGATTATGTCAGCTCGTCGACTTGAAGTATCGTAGCGGACTAAACTCGACTGAAGCAAACCAAGTACATTGTACTCAGTTTAGTAGGACCACGCGCGGGCAGAGGTTGCCGCATCTTTCTTTTATTTTTATCTAAGCTCGAGCCCCTTGGTGGGGACATATATGGGCTGTGAGAATTGAGAATAGATATGCACATATGAAGGTAATTAATAGGTGAAATTCTCAAATATGAGATGTAAAGGTTTGATTTATTTTATTAAATGTGTGAATAATGTTACGTTTTATACGTTTCCCATCAATTTTTACAAAATTACAATAATAAGGAATATGGGTAAAAAAGAATAATACATAAAACAAACTATTTAAATTAATAAGTTATGTGATCGAATGCGAAACAGCATGATTCAAGAAAGGCGCGGTTAAAAAATGGTTTTGTAAAAAAGATAGAAAAAGGAACATTAATATGGTTTGGACACATAGAAAAGATGGATGACAGTTAATTGGTGAAATATCCATAGACTCAAAGTGAAAAGTAATGTTGGCAGAGGACAACCACGGAGGACGTATTTAGACCAAATAGAGTGTGTGCTCAAAAAGACAAGAAAAATCAAGAATAAAACCGACTTCATAGAAAAACAACCGAAAATAAACAATCTAGTACTAAAAAGTACGAAATAAGTTTTTTTAATTGAATATGAGTACTGTGATTGATACCTTAGCAATTTCTTTATTCCACACGCGTCAGTTCAACCTACCTAAATATTACAATTATCTCAAATTAATTTGTGAGCCGGTGCCAGCCTCGATGATAATTGATAATAAGAAGTGTGTATTTCGCACTTCATATACGTATTATCATTTAAAACGTTAGGCGATAGATATATATTGTTTAGATTGTAATAATCAGAGATAGATAGCAGGGTGAATTTACTTTTGTTTGTCTGGCACCGACTCAAAAATTAATTTGAGATAATTGTAATATTTAGGTAGGTTGAACTGACGCGTGTGGAATAAAGGAATTGCTAAGGTATCAATCACAGTACTCATATTCAATTAATAAAACTTATTTCGTACTTTTTAGTACTAGATTGTTTATTTTCGGTTGTTTTTCTATGAAGTCGGTTTTCTTTTTGTTAAAAATTATTTTATTTTTCGAGTTTTAGAGATGGGTAGACCTGGCAAAGATGCCTCTCGGATGAGGAAGCGACAGTTACTGTATTATTCTTCGTATTTCCGGTATTTCTATTATAGTACGATATTAAATAGGCTCAACCATATGTTACCTTACATTGTTCTTAAAATCCTTCGAAAGGCGATGGTCTTCAATTCTACATCTCAAGAAAGACTCAAACGCTCACGCCGAATATCCCTGAAGGGGTTAGCAGAGATAGTAATACTTCTGAATATCACGTGACATTGTCACCTGTTGTTCAGAGTACCCACGATTTATTAGGCAGTGTTCTCACGTTATACAGGGCAGGCCTATCGGCGTTTTGAACAAATACACTGTCACATAATTGTGAGTTTCGACAGTCCCCTCGATTTCCTGGGATGCCATCATCAGATCCTGGTCTCATGGTACTTTCTCGGTAACAATAACATAACAAAAGAAATGTTTAGTGAGCCTGTACTTCTCTTCATAAAAGCTACGAAGAGGAGTATAAATCTATATAGAATGTGGAAAGAACTGTTTCCTAATACCTAGTGATTGAGGATCCACACCTTCTATCATCAGCTCAGCAGCATAACAATATGATTTTCAGAAGCAAAGGCCAATATAAGTTCAGAAAATATGTAAAACGCGGTACATTTGCCTATAAAATTTGAGGGTTCCCCTCGATTTCTCCAGGATCCCATCATCAGACCCTGATATCCTCATCATGGTACCAATCCGGGAGTATCTTCTTTCGAATAAAAAAATAATAATCAAAATCGGTTCATAAATGGCAAAATAATCGGCGAACAAACATAAAAAAAAAAAAAGAACACTCCTTTTTTTGAAGTCGGTTAAAAATGTACCGGTCGAATTGAGAACACTCCTTTTTTTGAAGTCGGTTAAAAAGAGCACTTATGAAAATTTTTATGGATGAACAAAGCTAGAACAGATTTAAATGAAAAAGCTAAGTTGGCCAGGATCGTATAAATTGGCGATTGATAGTGACTGCCTCCTCCAATAGGAAATAATGGCGTGTGTATCCGTATATATATGTATGTACGTAAATTATCAATTAATATATGCAATTTTCAGGCATTCAGATAGCTCATATGCAGCTAGCATATTCCAGCGATTAAGAATATCATCTTGGTGAGATCTTTATTAAGGAAATAAAAGACCAGATAAGGACTATATGGAGAGTGACCAAACACATTGACAGGTGTGCTGTCCAACAAGTCTGAGCAAGTCATTTTGAGCGTATTGTAAAGCGCCCAGTACACAATGGCCCAGGGCCATCGCCACTGTGTACAGGGGGAAATGGTGCATGATGGCGGACAATAGGCGAGATGCATGGGTCAAAAATACGAAATTCTAATTAGTCCGTTAATAAGATAAAGCAAAAATATTAGACACGTATTTTTTATTTTACGAAATTAATGAATAATCACTTAGTTATAAGGCGTTAAAGTTTAATAGTGGGGGCTAAATACGTCACAGCTAGGTAGAAATCGTACCACAGTGTGACGTCATGCGTAATTTCAACTCTAAATATCTCGGTAATTGTTTGAGTATAATAAAAAAGAAAAAATACGTGTTCAATAGTTTTTAATAAACTATCTAATGGTGAAAGAAACAAAAATCAGTCATCTCCCCTATTGTCGATCGTGACGCGCAATGGTGAAGTTGTCGGTTTTTCGGGCACACTTCAAAGAAATCGTGGCGTAGCGTGGCCGGTGGTGTTTCCACAGTGGGCCATTGTTTAGTTCGTCACCGGCCGCTCATAGATACTTATACTTTTTTGGAAAATGTTATTGCAAAATGTATTTATAATCACTATACGACGTAAAAATAACATAAATAGCGCCAAAAATAAAACAAAATTACATAATAATAAATAAATCAATAGCTGCAGCCTCCATCGCAAGTGGATTGCCAGGCAGTAATAAGCAATGGCCATTGTGTGAACAACAAGTGATCGTGGCCTACAATTGTGCATTGCGGAGCGTGGCCCATCACTGGCCATTGTGTACTGGGCGCTTTATGTTGAAGCAGCAGCCCGCGGACTCGCGTGTTGGGTCGTATACTCCTCACTGCGATTAATACTTCTGGCAAACATTTCGTCATATACCAATCAAAATTGTTTCTGCTTTGATTGTTGAGGTAGTGACAACAAATATATTTACAACCTCTGTGATGGTAAAAATACTAGAGATTAAGATTTTTCCTGCGCTTCTCCAACAGATCACTTGCGTCGGTATGGGTTCATTTTGAAACAGCCTATCTGTCGACTAGCACATCGTCTCTGGTTATTAATATTCTGGTTATTATTATACTAGCTGACCCCACAGACTTCGTACTGTCAAAAGTGTAGACTGAAATATTATCGTCAAACTGAAATATTTAACTGACCTATTGAGGGTCTCTGTCATGCGATGAGAAAAAAGGTGTTTTTCAGAGTGTCCTCGCAATTTTTGCACTTTATAAATTTTAAGTTTATAAGTATAGTAGTTTCGGCTGAGCATTGATTCTTAGTCTGTTTAACCATTTTTTAAGAAAATTTATTGATCTCTTAATTTTTCTGGGATGAAAAGTGTCCTATTGTGTTAATTGGGATCATTATCTGGCTTCCTGTAAATTTTATTTTAAATACGTGAATTAGTCTTCATTTAGCTACAAACACACAAACATCTAAACTTTCACATTTATAATATTAATAGGATAAGGCTTAAACATAAGCTTCTCGCGCAGGTGACCTCGCTCGCCGGCCAGCGCAGCGTCTTGTCTTGCGCTTCATGCACGCGTGTAAATTTTGTTACGGAGTAATTTAAAAATTGTATTATCTTCTAAGATGTTTATTTAAATTAAGTGATGTCAAGGACAATTTTGTTCTCAATTAAATACTCTCAATCAACAACATATTTATTTGGATAAAGATTAATATTATGTTGAAAACATTATGGCAATTATGCATTAAATTCGACCAAATTTATTTACCATAAAAATGGTTATAGAAGTGAAACTTAAAAGTTAGACATATACTGTCGCAAGCATTTTTTAGATCATTTAAAGAGAAATTATTCTTTAATACATTTTTTTGGGTAACTTAAACCGTTTACGCAGCGCACACAACGGAAGCCTTAGTATGAATAATTATCCCCGTTTTTGCAACATTATTCGCTGATAGTTTTCTCCTGTTGGTCACAGCGTGATGATATATAGCCTAAAACCTTCCTCAATAAATGGACTATCCAACACTAAAATATTTTTCAATTTGATTGGGTTGTTCCTGAGATCCTAGCGTGCAAACAAACAAACTCTTCAGCTTTATAATATTATAGTATAGATATATTAATATTCGTAAATCATAGATTTGATACCTTTCAATTTGTCGTTTATGCACCATGACAAGCCTGCGTCAATTTTACCTATCCATAGAGAACTTAAGTATACAGAGAAGAAACAATTAATGTAACTATCCGTAATAGTATAAGATCCCGCTGCAAAATCACTACGTTCATTACGTATTGAGCCAAACACACATTTTAACATACGTTAATGAATAGGAAAATACACTGACAACACGCTGCCAGGCAAAAATGGCCGCAAGTAATTTTAATTTAATTAATGCTTATTATTATTGTTTGAAGAATAATATCGTTCACTTGTTTTTTAATATAGTATGATCCTCATCATAACAATGTATATAAAGATTTTGAAAATACATGGGTGCCGTTGCGCATTCGGCCGCAACGACCTCGCAGCCAGGTGTAAATAGGTTATATTTTGGTGTGTTTTATAGTTCATGAGTTACACGCATATTTTTCATATGAAATTAAAGCTACTTGGGTGATATTATATTTCAAAAACAAGTGAACGAAATTTTTCTTCGAATAATAATTAACAATAATTAAATTAAAATTACTAGCGGCCACTTTTGACTGGCTGCGTCTTGTCAGTGTATTCTTCTATTCATAAACGTATGTTAAAATGTGTGTTTGACTCAATACGTAATGAACGTAGAGATTTTGCAGTGGGATCTTATACCATAAGGGGTTCAGTTTATTTCCACTGACTTAAGCAAAGCCTTGCCTTGCCGTGTAGTGTCGGTTTAGAATAGCACTACCCCATTTCTTCCGGTGGGTGTACGTAAAAGGCGACTAACGGTATGGGGCTATTAAGGGATTTTTGGGCGATGCGGTTGGAGACCCATCACCAACAACCTTTATTTTTACTATCTTTTCCCCACTCAAATTTCCAAGTGGCTGAGGAATTTCTAATTCTTAAGCTCTGGCTACCCCTTCCTGGGATTTATAGCCGTGAGTATATGTATGTATGTATGTTAAGCGAAGAAACCCTGTTCTGACTTTTGTTGGTCATACATTTGCATGACCAACAAAAGTCGGAACAGAAAATAAACCAGTCAGAGCGCAGGGATATTTTATTTTGACATCTCGTTTATGGTGGATTTTTTTTAGGAATCTTTGTACTTAACTACTTTTAGTTTCCGCTCTATTTTTTAGTTAAGTTCTCTGTGTAGCCATTATATCATGGCACTATTGTATGCGAGCCTTCTTTTGATTTTAGAAGGGTGTTTCAAATACCATTAATTTATTCAGAAGCAATGGATACACGGAAACAACAGATATATAACACCTTAACATCCAAACACCTAAACATTCACATTTATAATATTAATTAATATGATAATAGGAAGCAGTACTAGCCTACCCAGTCATAACAACCATGAATAAAGCACACACATGATTTCAGAAAAGACGTGATGTTCAGAAGTATTATTACCTCTGCCATCTTCTTCGGAGATATATCACATGAACGTTTGAGATATAGAGAAACTTTTTAATAATTGCATTCTATTAGGTATTACAAAAGGTGTTAATGATATATCAAAGCATTCGTGTTACTAAACCGTTTGAATCAATAGCTATCGGGGGAAAATTCAATATTGCATTACGTGGCGACTCCTGGGAGGAAGTATGCTAGGTAGCAAAAACGGATTGCTACAAATTTATTATTCAAGGAAAGAAGTATATTTATTCATTGCCTCAAGGCTTAACTAAAATACAAGAAAAATACAAACAAATACAACTGAAAGATTAACATGGAGCATTAATAGAACACATTTTAAAAATTAAAATAATAACAAAATAAAACTATGAAATGGTTTCTGGAAATAATGATAAAACAGATTTTCAGCCAGAACCTTAAGGTTTTTAATTTTAAGAATTTTTACTCTTAATAATGACAAGAACACACAAGGCTCAAACATTTACGTTGCACATCCCCGAAGGCGTGGCAGAGGTACTAATACTTCTGAACGACAACTTACCTACTTATACTCACGCCCATTATTCCCATTGGGGTAGGCAGAGACTATCGATCGCCACTTAGTACGATCTTGACAAACCTCTCTTGCTACCCTTAAATTCATTATTCTTCTCATACATGGTCCAAATTATAAATATCAAAGGCCAAGAAACGTTTTACGAGGCCGTCCTCTACTAACAATCCCATCCACATTGGCTCTATATATCTCTTTCTAACGACAAGTGAAATTGTTACCTGGTTTCAGAGTACCCACGTTTTGTTTGGACAATTTACTCATGAAATAGCCTATCGCCGTTCTGTTATGAGTTTCCTTACGATGTCTTCCATGATGAATTTATCACACATATGACTTTAGAAATGACGAATTGGTGCAGGCCCGACCAGGGATTTGATTCCACGCCTGTCTGCATGATTACGTGGACGTTTTACCCACTTATTTAAAACTTACCGTTATGATAAATAAATAAATAAAATAAATAATAGATTTTGCTGTGTAGTGTCGGCTTAGAATAGCACTACCCCGTTTCTTCCGGTGGGTGTACGTAAGAGGCGACTAACAGTAGTGGGGCTAATAAGGGATTTTTGGGCGATGCGGTTGAAGACCCATCACCAACAACCTTTATTTTTACCATCTTTTCCCCACTCTACTTTCCAAAAGTGGCCGAGGAATTTTAAATTCATTAGCTCTGGCTACCCCTTGTAGGGAATTATATATTAGCTCTGGCTACCCCTTCTAGGAATTTATAGCCGTGAGTATATGTATGTATGTATGTTAGATATATTCCTTATAATGTTCATTCCGTCTATTCACATAGTATATTTAAAACATTGATTGATTCGACATTCACATCCCTTTTTAACCTCTTTCAAATAGTATTCAAATATAATCGTAAAAGTAAAATCGTTAAACAAATATATCGTATTCCATCAAAACTCAAACCCAAACGTTCACGCCGTGTATCCCCAAAGGGGTTGGCAGAGGTACTTATATTTCTGAACATCACCGCGTGTCATCCTTACCTGGTCTCCAGAGTACCCTCGTTTTGCTTGGACAGGGTACTCACTTGATAGGGGGCAAGCCTATCGCCGTTCGGTAAGAATGCACTGTCACATGACTAAGTATAACTTAGCCACATGACTAAGTATACTTAATTTACGTTATAACGTAGCCATGTGGGTTTCCCTACGATGTTTTCCCTCACGCATATGAGTTTAAGAAGACAAATTGGTGTAGGTCCGACCCGGAATTTTAACTCGCGCCTATTTGTATTGATGGGCGGGTGTTCTATCCATTGCATTGGACTATCACGGTCGCCTTTTATCATGTAGATTTAGGAAAAAATGCTTTATATTCTTGGTGGTCTAAAAAAAATTATTTTACAGATACTTTTTGTACTTGTCTTTTTAAAAATGATATTACCCCTATTTCTTATTTTGTGATGTGCAAGAAAGAGTAATTTTACTCTATTGTATTCACCCACTTACTAAATGTCATACGCTGACCCAATTACAAAAAACACTTAAGCAGAGGAGATTGTAGAAAATAAAACAGAAGTGAACCATTCTCCTGGGGTACTGTTACATTTCCTATGCACATAAAATGTTCGCTTGACCTATTTTTAAGAAATGTCACTTACTTGGTTTGAGAACTATTTTAATTGGTCATCGAGATCTTTTCTGAGCGACGTGATAGATCAATGGGTAGAACACCGGTTAACGTGCAAGCGACTAGTGTTCAAATGCCGGGTCGGGCTTACACCAATTTGTCTTTTCTAAAGACATATGTGTGGTTAATTTATCATGGTTGTTAACGGTGAGGGAAAAACATCGTGAGGAAACCCACATGACTGAGTTGTACTTAGTCACGTGACAGTGTATTCGTACAAAACGGCGATAGGCCTGCCCCTATCACGTGAGTACACTATCCATGCAAAACGTGGGTACTCTCAAACTCAAACTCAAACTTTTATTGCAAACCATAAGTGTACAAATCGTTGGTGTAATCAAGGTACAGTTATAAATATGGACCCTGTTGGGCACATGCAATTTCACAAGAGGGCTGTAGATACTAAAACTAAAAAATAAAGTTAGCAAACATTACATGTCACAAAATTAAAATTTCTTCAATTAAAAACACTATAAATATGTGTATCAAATTTAAACAGCACAACAATAAAATTAATATTATTTTAGGTCAAAGTATTATTATTTTAGTTAACATTATTATTAAATTAGGTTTATTTTAGGTAATTAGGTTAATCTATAGTATCATCTATATTATCATTACATTAAGCTTTACCAATAAGTGGAAAAAACAAACAAATTAAATATTGATATTGTATTATTACAGAACTAGATAACTATAAAGAATGACTTAGAAATTTGGTACTAATATTGCTCAACCTTAACTAAGATATTCCTCCACTCTATAATAACATTTATCAATAAGAAAGTTTTTTAGTAAAATTAAAAATCTATTATATATTTCTTCCTTTTTTATATAATCTGGTAATTTATTATAGATCCTAATCGACATCATGTGAGCATTATTGGATTGTAAATGCAACCGTGTGCGTGGTAGGTCTAAGTTACCGCGGTGCCGCAGAGTGTATCTCTGCTGTATGTCTTGCCTCTTTATGTAGTGTTCTGGGTGGTTTCGGACTAATTTACAGATTTCCTGGATGTAAATACAGGGTAAAGTTAATATTCGGAACTTAATAAAATATTGTTTACAACTAACGGTGGGTTCTATATTTGCAATGATCCTTATAAGTTTTTTTTGACGGATTAGTAGGTCAGGCGCTTCAGTACTGTTTCCCCAAAGTATCACGCCGTAGCTGAGCCACGCGTGAGTGCAGTTTGTATATCTGTGGTTTTTTTAACTTCCTTTAGTGCATATGTAAATTTAGCAAGTTTTTCGCGGACTTTATTTATGTGAGCTTTCCAATTTAATGATTTATCTATTTCTATTCCTAATAATGGTGCTGTGTTTACAGATTCAATTTTTTTATTGTTATATAAAAAGTTTATATTTAGGGGGTTTTTTTGATGGGGATGGAATGATATAAGTTTAGTCTTATCCGGATTAATTTCTAAGTTATGGTCTGTTAACCAATTATTGACGTTATTAAGGACAATTTCAAGTTTTGTATTTACTTCTTCTTGGGTTTTACTTGAGATAACCAAAGAGATATCGTCTGCGAATAATACACACGATTCATTAAGTACCTGTGGGAGGTCGTTTATATATAATAGAAAAAACAAGCAACCGATAACGCTGCCCTGGGGGATAGATGCATTTATAGGGGAATAATCAGATCGAACGTTAGTTATTTCCCGCGTTTTATTATTATAGTATTCTATTTGCACACACTGTTGCCTGTCAGTTAGAAATGATCTCAGCCAGTCGTGGGCTACTCCTCGGATGCCTACGCCGTGAAGCTTGTTAAGTAGGATAACAAACTGAACTCTATCATACGCTTTTTTCATATCCACTAGGATTCCTATTGCATATTTTTTATTATTTAGATAGTTTAATATTTCCTGAGTGTATTTATAAATAGCTAATATTGTTGATCGTTTTTTACGAAAACAATTTTGACAATCATTTAGAATTTTATATTTTTCACAGAACGAGTATATACGATTGCTCATTGCTTTTTCGAATATTTTAGATGCAGTAGGCAAGAGAGCTATTGGGCGGTAGTGGTTAGGGTCAGTCTTTCGGTATTTTTTATGTACTGGTTTTATTAAGGCTTTTTTTAATAATTGGGGGTAGCACCCCTCTGGAAATGATTGGTTAATTAATAGATATAGTGGAAACGCCAGCTCATTGGCACAATATTTGAATAAAATCGGTGGAAATTCATCTACTCCGTGACTTTTTTTGTTTTTTAAACTTGTTATTATTTTCAAAATTTCTTTCTCTGTAACTTGGCTTAAATACATAGAGTTATTAGTAGGCGATATAACGGGTCTCCCTTTAGGGTTACTTGAGTTATTTTTCCCCATAGAAGCGAAGAAAGTGTTAAACTCATCCACAACAAGACGTGGGTTTGTTATATCTCTTTGGTCGATTTTGAGATATATGTTTTCTTTTTCTTTTACATTTTGTTTGTTAGTACGCTCATTTATAAACGACCACATGGTTTTTATTTTGTTTTGAGAGTTTTTCATTCGATAAATGTATTGCAATTTTTTAGATATATTTATTACCATTTTTAGTGTCTTTTCATATTTTTTGTAGTATTTATTTATAACATTATTTTTAGTTTGAATAGTTAATAATTTTAGAAGTCTTTTATTTCTACATGATGTTCTTATACTTTTTGTTAGCCAGTATTTAGAATGCTTAGCGTTTATTTTAATTTTTACTCTACGGATTGTTACATTTAATATATTTGTCAGAATGTCATGAAATTGTTTATAATTAGTATTTATATCGTTTTTAATTGGTAGTAGAGATGGCCAATCAACAGTTTTTAATTTATCTTTAAAGTTGTTCATATTGTGTATGTTAAATATTCTTTTTTCAGTGAACCACGATTCTAGTTGATTTGGTATATTAGCGCTAAATTCTATTACAGTTGCACTGTGGTTGGAAAAACCTAGGGGAAGAATTTGAGTATTTATATTTTTATCCTTGAAATTAGTAAATAAAAGGTCAATTGCAGTGGCAGATGTAGCGGTGAAGTGTGTGGGCTGGTTAATATGCTGAGTGAAGCCGTATTCTAAACTGAGATCCAATAATGCTTTACATGATTTGTCGGGTTTAAGAACATTTGAGTTAAAATCTCCACCTATGATAACTTTACTTCCCGAATATTTCGTACTGATATACTGTATAATTTCCCTATATTTAACACAAAATAAGTCTTCATTTTTGCCATTCCAGTATATGCAAACAATTAAGACATGTTCTTTCACCAAACATATTGCACATATTTCTAGATTGTATTCTGTCGACATATTTAAAAGTTTGGTTTCTTCCGTGAACTCTATGTTATTTTTCAACAAAATGCAAACTCCGCCTCCTACGCGAGTACTGCGACAGAAGGATGTCGCTATTTTATAGCCAGGTTGACTTATCAGGTTAGATCTTTCTTTAGTTAGCCACGATTCTGATATACAAAATATTTGGTACTTGGAATCATTATCCTTAATGAAAGCTTCTAGGAGATGTTGTTTATTATTAACACTCTGAAAATTTTGATTTAAAATACGTAGGTGATTTCCTCTAGTAGTAGTCGTTGCGAAAGGAATGATCAGTATGTTGTATATTAGGCTGTACACTGGATTTCGGGGATGTCTGTTTATTATAAATTTTCCTACCGTACTTTTGTTTTTCTTCTGGTTTTCTAATAAAAGATTCAGTATTTTCAGGCACTTTAACACTCTTTCCCTCAATAAATAGAGTGTTATCCCGTATGACAGCGTATAAGCCAGCTTGACGGGCTTTAATGACTTCTTCCCTCAGTACCATCCTTTTTTCCCGCGCACCATCGTCTAGAAATGCTGAGAGAGATAGTTTTGCTTGAGATAAATAATTTCTGTTTTGTAGTAAGTACTTTACCATATTTTTACTTAATAATTCAATAACTATTGGTCTATTTCTATTGGTCTCACGACCAATTCTGTATATTTCTTTAATGTTTTCGGATAAGTCGATGTTCAAAGTGTCATAAAATATATTAATAATCAAGTTTTGTAGATATTCAGTGCTTTCGGTGTGATTTTTTTTCTTTGTGATTCTTTTGTAACAAAGTTTTGACTTGTAATTTTTCCTTCTAATTTTACTATCTCGTGTTTTAATATTTCGCTGTTACTCTTTAATTTCTCAATCTCTTTATGTAGTTCCTCTATTTCTAGTTTTCTCCATTTATTTTCTTCTAGTAGGTTAGTAGTATCAATCTTTATTTCCTCTTTCAGTTTGGTAATTGCTTTTTCAATCTCTGAATGTATTGTTTTTTGTAGTTCCTGTATTATGAGTTGATTGTTTTCTTTCAATTTCTTTGAAATAAGATTGCTTAGACTCTCTAATGACAACGTTGTGGATATTTGATCAACTTGGTTGTCGATATTAATTGTATCTCCAAGTATACTCGTATCGTCGAGTGTAGATGTGTCATCGTAAGGTAGAGTTGTTTTTTTCCTAATAGTTATATTTTCATCTTCTTTAGTTGGTGTTTTTTTCTCATTAGATGTATAGTCAATGTTAATTGGGTTATTTAAGTTACATGTTTTGGGGGTTTTAGAATAACATGAAACGCACCTCCATGATTTTTTATGTATTGCTGTCATTGTGTTATAGAAACGCTTCGAAGATACGTTTGCGCAATCAAGATCGTAAATGCCATCACAAATAGAACATTTAAGAAATTCTCGTGGTCTTTCTAGATTTTGTAAACAACCTTCGCACTTCATCTTAGATTTTGCCACTATACGCCTCCTATCGGTGAGAAGTTAAACTAAAAAAAAAGTTTAAGCAGCGTAGCGACCTCTATCAATGAGTAGCAGAATCACAAAATAGTTTTTAATTTTTCTTATGGCAACATTCGGTGCAGACCTCTGGTGGTGACCTCTGGTGGTGAAATGCAGTAACCTCACACTTTTGAATTTTGAATTTTTACCTACCGTTAAATTTGCAAAATATTTCTTTCCATATGTTTGATTTCCTTGTTTATCATTCATTTACTTTATGAATTTTAGTATATTGATGCAAGACTTTGGTTTGAAACAAAATTGTATGTAGTGATATGGGAAAAAAGAACAAACTTGCTTAATATTGTCCGCAATAGCACTTTGTCCTTCAGTTTCACTTTTTGTCTATTATAGCAGCAGAAAATTGAAGATAACAATTTTTCACTAAGAAATCAATACACTTCTATATATTTCACTAAACTTTTTCACTATATAACACTTAATTCTATTTTATTCTTATTTTTTTATATGGGGCTATTTGTTTACTTTTGCTAGCGCCCTCTCTCCTTTTCAACTCTGAACAACAGGTGACAAAGTCACGTGATCTTCATAAGTATTATTACCTCTGCCAACCCCTTCGGGAATATTTGGTTTGAACGTTTATACTATGTTATGTTATCTTTTCTGAATAGAGAAAATCAAATAATGTCATTTTCCAAAAGGGGAGCGGGAGCAAATATATGCACAACAAAGGTCAAAACATTGAATCAACCAATCGGGGCGCAGGGACATCTTATTTTGACAATTCGTTTGTAGCGGAATTTTTACAACAACGTACATACATACATATACTTACGGCTATAAATCCCTAGAAGGGGTAGGCAAAACTAAGGAATTAGAAATTTCTCAGCCACTTTTGGAAGTTGTGTGGGGAAAAGATGGTGGAACAAAGGTTGTTGGTAATGGGCCTCCAACCACACCGCCCAAAAATCCCTTAAAAGCCCCAACACCGTTAGTTAGTTACCCACTGGAAGAAATGGGGTAGTGCTATTCTAAGCCGACACTACACAGCAACAAGCAACAATTTTTGCAACAAGTTGTGTACTAAGTGAACATACTTTTCGTTTTCGCTCTAGATAGGCGTATTTATAGGCGAATAAAAGTATTTTTGTATTTAAGTGTTGTTGGGTTGATGTGGCTAGAAACCCATCAGTAAACATCCTCGATTTTACAAATTTTTTCTTCTTTACAACATAACATAAACATAAACGTTCGCGCCGAATATCCCCGAAGGGGTTGGCAGAGGTACTAATACTTCTGAACATGACGTGACTTTGTCTCGTGTTCAGAGTACCCACGTTTTGCATGGACAGTGTACTCACGTGATAGGGGACAGGCCTATCGCCGTTTTTCGTACGAATACACTGTCACATGACTAAGTACAACTCAGCCATGTGGGTTATCTCACGATGTTTTCCCTCACCGTCAACAACCATGATAAATTAACCACACATATGTCTTTAGAAAAGACATATTGGTGTAGGCCCGACCCAGGATTTGAACACTAGGCGTTTTTGCACGTTAACCGAGTGTTCTACCCACTGGGCTATCACGTTTGGTTCTCTACAAGTGGCTGGGAATGTTGAAAGTTTTGTCGTTCTACGGGATTGATTCTTGAATCGTGTGACAAAGGGAGTGGTCAATCTCACTGATCGAACAATGTTATATAGCAGAAACTTTTACTGTATAAATCTGTCAAAAATTAACATAATTGGTTGTAAACAAAACTGTATGTTAGCAAATAGCAATAGATTATACATATCTCACGCATTTAGTTTCCATTGCGGTAGGCAGAGACCACCACTTTGTATGCCCGTGGAAAACCTTTTAATTAACATTTTTAATTATTTCACTAATTTTGGTAAGAACAATATCATAATGTTATTATAATAAAGATGATGGTAATGTCAGTAGATTATACAGTCAGATCTAATAGAGAACGAGATCAAAAGGGCAAGTAATTGAAGTGATATAAAAAAAATGCACATATAGAAAAATAATAATCGTGTTTTAATGAAACTTACGAGATATCCAAGGATGGTACAAAGTGGCAATAAGCTCTACCTATCTCAATATAAAAAGGCTTACGTACAAACAAACAATACATGTCTTATTGTATATTTCTTCAAACGGTGCTGTGTAGTGTCGGCTTAGAATAGCACTACCCCATTTCTTCCGGTGGGTGTACGTAAGAGGCGACTAACGGTATTGGGGCTTTTAAGGGATTTTTGGGCGATGCGGTTGGAGACCCATCACCAACAACCTTTATTTTACCATCATTTCCCCACTCAACTTTCCCAAAGTGGCTGAGGAATTTTTAATTCCTTAGCTCTGGCTATCCCTTTTAGGGATTTATAGCCGTGAGTATATGTATGTATGTATATGTATGTTCTTCAAACAGAAAATCTAAGTTCTCAACTGCAACAAAATGCGCGTACAGCTTTCTAAGGCACAGTCATCGCGTTCCATTATCTCGGAAACCTTGCAATATGCTTCAGCGTATGCAAATTCCATTAATTATGCAGGCGCCCGCCATTCTTGTTTTCCAGTTGAGTACATACGAGCAAGCGGAAAAACGCGGTCGTTTACATCCATGTTTGCTGTGGAGAGAAAAAGAATGTTAATGTCTTCGTGTTAATTGTATT
The DNA here is from genome assembly GCA_963576735.1 of Bedellia somnulentella. Classification (NCBI taxonomy): domain Eukaryota; kingdom Metazoa; phylum Arthropoda; class Insecta; order Lepidoptera; family Bedelliidae; genus Bedellia; species Bedellia somnulentella. The sequence goes on from OY755184.1 coordinate 15,874,691, forward strand.
TTATGAAGATTCTACAGAGTAATGAGTTGGTCTTTATTGAGTGGATTCCATTTTTTCTTAAGGAGTAATTGAGTATATAACCTAGGTTATTGAAGAATAAATAATGAAACGTTCAATAATAAAGGCATAAAAAACACAAAATGAAATAGATACTTGCCGTGTAGTGCCGGCTTTGAATGTCGCTACCCCTTTCTACCCACAAGAGTCGTAAGAGGCAACTTAGGGTATTGGGGATTTTTTTTGTATTTTTGGGCGATGCGGTTGGAGACCCATCATCAAAAACCTTTATTTTTACCATCTTTTCCCCACTCAACTTCCAAAAGTGGCTGAGGAATTTCTGATTCCTAAGTTCTGGCTACCCCGTCTAGGGAAATATAGCCGTGAGTATATATATGTATGTATGTATGAAATGGATACTGCGTCCCACTTCTAATTATTAACTGATATCTAGAGAAGCAAGTTATATTTGTAAGCAAGATTTATATGACTAAGTAAATTTAGCTTTTCGTATGGTGCGAGTAGAACTAGAATTTGTTTTGGGTTGTCCGAATCAGTTACAAATACGACTACACACAAGTTAGCGATCGATAGTTTCTACCTAACCCGATGGCATAATATTGTGACTATATCGTAAGAAAGCCTAATACAATGTCAATGATTACATTAATGATGAAGTAGCTTGGTGTCATCAGGGCTCTGTGCAGGATGTTTCCGGGCTAACACCAAAATTGTAATGGACGTAAAAATAGATAGTTCTTCTCTCAACAAAACACCTTCCGAAGCCGAAGTAAACTTAGCTTTAAGTTGGAATTTGAGTTTCAAAAAACAACGATTTATCTTTGTACTTTGAAATAATTGATTATTTTATTTTTTATTTTATTTTAGAATGTTTTCATTCTAAATCTTTACTAAAAGGAGCTCCATGTAGTTAAAGAATGTTAGCTCATTGCTATTCACAAAGAGTCGCTAAGTCTCGCGGCTGACGAGACCCTTCATGAAACGGAACACTTGGCCTCAGTTACATGCGGCTTAAATACTAGTGAATGTTCTTTGGTATATTCTCTATTTGAGCAACATCTACCAAATGTTTTAAAATTTAGTGGGAATAAGATTGTAAAATAAAGAATGATTAGTGATTGGTTTCAAGCCCAATAACCCAAGTAATTACTCAAAATGCCCGTACCCTTTGCCTCCTTGAACGCCCTAGAAAGAAATTAACTTACTTATTTATACTTACGCCCATTATTCCCATTGGGATAGACAGAGACTATCGATCGCCACTTGCTTCTCTTGCTTCCCTTACATTCATTATTCTTATCATACATGCTCTTTTATTCTTCTCACTTCGGACCTCCGCCTTTATAAGAACATTTTCTATCTGGTCTAGAAACGTTTTACGAGGCCGTCCTCTACTAACAATCCCATCCACATTGGCTCTATATATCTCTTTCGCTACTTTATTTTCAACCATCCTCTCTATGTGGCCAAACCACTATGTATGTTTTCATTATAAAGCTTTACTATAAAGTGGTCCATGTAGTTAAAGAATGTTAGCTCATTGCTATTCACAAAGAGTCGCTAAGTCTCGCGGCTGACGAGACCCTTCATGAAACGGAACACTTGGCCTCAGTTACATGCAGCTTACATACTAGTGAATGTTCTTTGGTATATTCTCTTTTAGAGCAACATCTACCAAATATTTTAAATTCAGTGGGAAAAAGATTGTAAAATAAAAAATGGTTTCGTACCCTTTCGCCTGATTTCTGAATTGAGTATTCAAGCTGAGAACGACTTAAGTATCGTTTTGTCTCATTCAGTTGTTAAGATTTCAATCCGACAGAACGATACTTAAGTTGTTCTCAGCTGGAATACTCAATTCTGAAATCGGGCGTTTGTCTCCTCGAACACTAGGTCTAGGAAGAAATTAAATGCATATAATTATGTGGTTCTCTGTTCACTCTTTTTACTTATTATAGTTTTATTTTTCTTTAAGGATATATAACATCTGTTTCTGAATTAAGATCTAAAAAATTTTATTTTTCTGTGGCTTGATTTAACGAATGTGTTCTTTAAATAATGAATTCCAAATGAACCTAATAATAACTAATAATGAAATACTAAAAGAAAACCTACTTCCCAAGTTTTAAGTTTGTAGGTGATATAATTGAGATATCTGAGCTTTCATTCTTAATACTTATAAAAATCTCACACAAACTTGAGTGGTATTTAAAATGCAAAGATCACAACCTAATTCCGAAGGTTCGGTAGAAGTAAAAATACATCAGGCTATTGTTATTACGAGGTATTCAGAGTTTTTACGTTTTCCGTTTACAGTACATCCACTTGATATCGGGCGGGTCTATCGCCGTTTTCCACACATATTGTCTCACCGAGGTACAGCTCAGTCATTCGCATTTCCTCACAATGCTATCCCTCATCATGATAAATTAACCACGTATACGACTTACCAAACACTAAGAAAAGACACATCTGTTGTGGATTTAAACTTACGTAATGCAGGTGGAGTTCTATTGAACTAGGTTTTTAACATTAATTAAGTAAAATAACTGCAATATCTATCTATTCCGTATATCTGATATCATATTTTTGGAATTAATAAATATTTTATAGAGCTGCAAGATCCAAAGTAATAATATTTTAATACTGCACTTGTTTATTGGTCCATATCAAACACTACAAGTTCATATTAGATTGATACTATAAAATATTTATTTATTGCGAAGTAATAAACTTTGTTGGACACTCATCTCTTTATAGTTTATTTATGAGTATTTGCGATATAAATTGAATCAACTACCAGATAAGTATGTACTAAATTATTATATTACTTGATTTAGTTCCGTATTTATATAGATATATATACATACATACATATACTCACGGCAGTAAATCTCTAAAAGGGGTAGCCAGAGCTAAGGAATTAGAAATTCCTCAGCCACTTTTGGAAAGTCGCGTGGGGAAAAGATGGTAAAATAAAGGTTGTTGGTGATGGGTCTCCAACCGCATCGCCCAAAAATCCCTTTAAAGCCCCAATACCGTTAGTCGCCTCTTACGTACACCCACCGAAAGACATGGGGTAGTGCTATTCTAAGCCGACACTACACAGCAAGATATATATCTATAATTTTAGATACATTTCAAAGAAGGTTAGTTTTAGGGGACAAATACCATGGCAGTATGAAAAAGATCAGGCACGTATTTGTATTATTTTATTAGCTTTGTAATGTCGGTCCACAATAGTGATAAACAAAATCGGCAATGAAATGAAAACTAGATAACCAGATTCTCAGAATAAGACACTTGTCAGCCACCTTCGAAAGTTGGGTAAGAAAACATTATTAAAATAAGGGGTGGCTGGTGATGAGTCATCAGCCACATAGGACATATTACGGTATGAAATATTATCGCTTTTTATACGTTGAATTGGTTACCATTTTTATGTACATACATACATATACTCACGGCTACAAATCCCTAAAAAGGGTAGCCAGAGCTAAGGATTTAAAAATTTCTCAGCCACATTTGGAAAGTTGAGTGGGGAAATGATGGTAAAATAAAGATTGTTGGTGATGGGTGTCCAACCGCATCGCCCAAAAATCCCTTAAAAGCCCCAATACCGTTAGTCGCCTCTTACGTACACCCACCGGAAGAAATGGGGTAGTGCTATTCTAACCCGACACTACACAGCAGAGCCTAGTAGTTACTAAATCATAACATCTAAAGCTATGGCTGGGATGGGCGGACATACAGACAGACGGTCATAATATAGGTAACACTATACGATTTTTCGTTGACTATAAACGTTTAAAAGATAATTTAGAAAATGAAACAACATTGCCCTTTAATTCAACTTCGCTACAGAGAGATATTTTCAGTCTACCCTGTAGCTATCTAATAGTACACGATTAATAAATGCCAGCGTACCGTCTTCCTAGGAACATATTAAATTTTAAAAATTCACAACTCGCGAGAAATGTACATTATTAACAGTTAAATTTGAACAACGTAATGGAACAACGCAAGGGAGAAAATTTGATATGAAATAAAATAGGAGTGGAAATTGCTGCATGTAAGATGCACGATAATAAATATTTTTATTGTTATGAACGCGATTGAGTTTAAAAAAATATAGTTTACATATACAGACATACTTATTTAATAACGGTACAAGATTTAGACGCATTAAGAGCAAGGGGGATACAATTACAAAATACTTACAACTTTGCGGGCTAAATATCCTGATTTAATGAGAATAAAAGATGCTTCCATATTCCAATGCTAGCCTAAATATAGATGACCTAATCAGATTGAGCCTCTTAGTGTTCGAATACCGGGGAAGTTAGTTTACAAGGGATGTAAAGGGTTTTAAAGACATTGAAGGAATAATGTAAATGGTAAATGGAGAAAATTGGCCAGTTAATAGTAAATGGAATTAACTGAAGTACATGAAGATTATAACTAAAACTTATGGAAACGAATGTTTGGTGTAGCAGAAGGAGCATGACAGCAACGTTTTAAATTGGTAAGTTGTTTTTACTGAGAAAAAAATTATACGGTATGTGATCGAGTGAGAAACAGTGTGGTTTGTGAAAGTTGCGGTATGAAAGATATTTTGGAGATATATTTGGAAAAGGAGATAAGATGGATCAACTTAAGCGACGATGGAGCGACATGATAGTCCAGTGGGTAGAACACCCGCCCGAAAAACAGAAGGGCGTGAGTTCCAATCCTGGGACGGGCCTACACCAATTTGTCTTTTCTAAAGTCATATGTGTGGTTAATTTATCATGGTTGCTAACGGTGAGGGAAAACATCGTGAGGAAACCCACATGGCTGAGTTGTACTTAGTCATGTGACAGTGTATTCGTACAAAACGGCGATAGGCCTGCCCCCTATCACGTGAGTACACTGTCTAAGCAAAACGTGGGTACCTTCTCTGGAAACTAGATGGCGCTTCCCATGTTTGCAGGTTTTATCTATATTAAAAAATCATTTTTCTAAATGCTGTGATGTATAAATGCACATGTCTTTTTTCTATTTGTTTAATGTATTGTTTTTAGAATATAAGTATACATAAATATGTATTTAAATAAAAAGCCGAGCTGACAGTCTAATAAAAATCTAAAAGGTTTTCAGACTGTCTGGCCAAGTGTTGTAAATATTTTTTGAAATAAACAGTGTTAATTTTTTTTTTTTTATGTGAGTTCAGGAGTATTGGTACCTCTGCCAACCCCTTCGGGGATAAACGGCGTGAACGTTTATGTTGTGGATCAACTTAAATTGGCATAAGTGTTTTATAGAGTCAATGTATATGATAAAATAAATATTGGAGTAGCACCGAGGACATATTATATCGAATTGCTTAAAAAAATTGGCGTTCAAAAAGTTAAGAATAAATTAGAAGGGGTTACGAAATGATTACCGATTGAAGATGAAACTGAAGAGCATTGCCAAAATTACACAAAGAGTTAGTCGATACTCTCTATGTATCTTAATGCGAAATAATTGCGCTAGTATTTCATTTCATGCCGTGTAGTGCCGGCTTAGAATGTCGCTACCCCTTTCTACCCACGGGTGTCGAAAGAGGCGACTAAGGGTATTGGGGCTTTTTATTGGATTTTTGGGCGATGCGGTTGGAGACCCATCACCAAAAACCTTTATTTTTACCATCTTTTCCCCACTTAACTTCCAAAAGTGGCTGAGGAATTTATAATTCCGTAGCTCTGGTTACCCCTTCGAGGGAAATATAGCCGTGAGTATATGTATGTATGTATTTCATTTAGTTTTTGCGCAATATTACAATGTTTTTTGAACTTCACTTAAGGACTAAATTAGAAGCCTATAAAAATAATTAAATTACTAAAGCAATCAAGATGAATTTGAACCGAAAGAAAAAGCTTTCCTTTCAATTACCAAAGGGCTCGGTTAATGTAATTAAAATCCGATATCACCTTGGAAAGGATATTGCCACTTATAGCACTATGAATGTATATTTATATTAGTAAATTCTCAATTATTTCCAAAATGATACTACTATGGTCAAGTTATATCTAATACTTCATATAAAAAAACAATATTTCAGGTGGAGAATTTACCTAATATAGAAAACGTTAAATTATAAATCATATTACATTATAATCTAATATCCAACTCACTAAGATTCCTTTTCATTAAACCACTCATTCCAACCCGTTTTGAAACAGGGAAACAAAGAATAAAAAATGCGGAGCGAAGACAGATTTGTAAGCAAAAGCTTTCACAAGGCTCTCCGTTTCAACCACCTCTTGACATACAAACAGTTGTCATTGTAAAACGAAGCCTCCTCGACTCACTTTTGGATTCCTGCCAGATTGGTCTGCGGTCGTTTTTGTTGTAGCTTTAAGTCTGTGTTTTTAAAACATACTTATATACTTATTGTTTCATTTACGATAAGTCATATTTTATTTTATTGCCTTATATATGTAGCCGTGTAGTGCCGGCTTAGAATGTCGCTACCCCTTTCTTTCCACGGGTGTCGTACGAGGCGACTAAGGGTATTGGGGCTTTTTATTGGATTTTTGGGCGATGCGGTTGGAGACCCATCACCAAAAACCTTTATTTTTACCATCTTTTCCCCACTTAACTTCCAAAAGTGGCTGAGGAATTTATAATTCCGTAGCTCTGGTTACCCCTTCGAGGGAAATATAGCCGTGAGTATATGTATGTATGTATTTCATTTAGTTTTTGCGCAATATTACAATGTTTTTTGAACTTCACTTAAGGACTAAATTAGAAGCCTATAAAAATAATTAAATTACTAAAGCAATCAAGATGAATTTGAACCGAAAGAAAAAGCTTTCCTTTCAATTACCAAAGGGCTCGGTTAATGTAATTAAAATCCGATATCACCTTGGAAAGGATATTGCCACTTATAGCACTATGAATGTATATTTATATTAGTAAATTCTCAATTATTTCCAAAATGATACTACTATGGTCAAGTTATATCTAATACTTCATATAAAAAAACAATATTTCAGGTGGAGAATTTACCTAATATAGAAAACGTTAAATTATAAATCATATTACATTATAATCTAATATCCAACTCACTAAGATTCCTTTTCATTAAACCACTCATTCCAACCCGTTTTGAAACAGGGAAACAAAGAATAAAAAATGCGGAGCGAAGACAGATTTGTAAGCAAAAGCTTTCACAAGGCTCTCCGTTTCAACCACCTCTTGACATACAAACAGTTGTCATTGTAAAACGAAGCCTCCTCGACTCACTTTTGGATTCCTGCCAGATTGGTCTGCGGTCGTTTTTGTTGTAGCTTTAAGTCTGTGTTTTTAAAACATACTTATATACTTATTGTTTCATTTACGATAAGTCATATTTTATTTTATTGCCTTATATATGTAGCCGTGTAGTGCCGGCTTAGAATGTCGCTACCCCTTTCTTTCCACGGGTGTCGTACGAGGCGACTAAGGGTATTGGGGCTTTTTATTGGACTTTTGGGCGATGCGGTTGGAGACCCATCACCAAAAACCTTTATTTTTACCATCTTTTCCCCACTTAACTTCCAAAAGTGGCTGAGGAATTTATAATTCCGTAGCTCTGGTTACCCCTTCGAGGGAAATATAGCCGTGAGTATATGTATGTATGTATTTCATTTAGTTTTTGCGCAATATTACAATGTTTTTTGAACTTCACTTAAGGACTAAATTAGAAGCCTATAAAAATAATTAAATTACTAAAGCAATCAAGATGAATTTGAACCGAAAGAAAAAGCTTTCCTTTCAATTACCAAAGGGCTCGGTTAATGTAATTAAAATCCGATATCACCTTGGAAAGGATATTGCCACTTATAGCACTATGAATGTATATTTATATTAGTAAATTCTCAATTATTTCCAAAATGATACTACTATGGTCAAGTTATATCTAATACTTCATATAAAAAAACAATATTTCAGGTGGAGAATTTACCTAATATAGAAAACGTTAAATTATAAATCATATTACATTATAATCTAATATCCAACTCACTAAGATTCCTTTTCATTAAACCACTCATTCCAACCCGTTTTGAAACAGGGAAACAAAGAATAAAAAATGCGGAGCGAAGACAGATTTGTAAGCAAAAGCTTTCACAAGGCTCTCCGTTTCAACCACCTCTTGACATACAAACAGTTGTCATTGTAAAACGAAGCCTCCTCGACTCACTTTTGGATTCCTGCCAGATTGGTCTGCGGTCGTTTTTGTTGTAGCTTTAAGTCTGTGTTTTTAAAACATACTTATATACTTATTGTTTCATTTACGATAAGTCATATTTTATTTTATTGCCTTATATATGTAGCCGTGTAGTGCCGGCTTAGAATGTCGCTACCCCTTTCTTTCCACGGGTGTCGTACGAGGCGACTAAGGGTATTGGGGCTTTTTATTGGATTTTTGGGCGATGCGGTTGGAGACCCATCACCAAAAACCTTAATTTTTACCATCTTTTCCCTACTCAACTTCCAAAAGTGGCTGAGGAATTTATAATTCCTTAGCTCTGGCTACCCCTTCTAGGGAAATATAGCCGTGAGTATATGTATGTAAGTGCCTTATACATCATAAAGTTAAATCAACTTTGCTTGCTGACATTATCATGAAAATTTTACAGTATATTGTTAGCTTTAACTAGCACGAACCCAATTTTTTTTCGCGGGTGTTACAAAAGGAGGGGTATTTGGGGTTTAGTGAGTTATTGTTAGGCGATGTGGCTAGAGAACCATTACTAACCTAAGTATCGAAAGTGGCTGAAGATTGTCTCATTCTGATCTCTTCCCCTTGTTAGGATTTCTAGCTGTATGTTTTTGTAACATATACCCACGGCTATAAATCCCTAGAAGGGGTAGCCAGAGCTAAGGAATTAGGAATTCCTTAGCCACTTTTGGAAAGTTGTGTGGGAAAAAGATGGTAAAATAAAGGTTGTTGGTGATGGGTCTCCAACCGCATCGCCCAAAAATCCCTTAAAAGCCCCAATACTGTTAGTCGCCTCTTACGTACACCCACCGGAAGAAATGGGGTATTGCTATTCTAAGCCGACACTACACAGCAGCAGCAGTTTTTGTAAATATAATTTAATTTTAACTAGTCTGCGAAAATGAATGTCAAGAGAATATGATGCGCAGGTAACTTTACTCAGAGAATCTGATTTCAAATTCATGTCATAAAATATTTATGATGAAGCTCTGAGGAATATGTTAGGTTAATTGAGATAAATGTTTATCTAAATCTTGAGCCAAGGCATGTGAATTTCTGACCGAGGGCTTTGTTTTTCTTATTGAATGCGGGTATGTTTTAGGTTCCGGTAAGTAAAACAATTTTAGAATCTCTTTGTAAAGTGAACCGTTAATTACAGGAATATTAGTCAGGCGAACGTTACCAAATTAGTAAGTAATAAGCTTCTTCACAGTCATTTTTAAACATCATATCTTAATATTACAACAATAACATCTTTTCTATTAATGTTTTGGCAACGACATCGGGTCCCGTCCTGTGCTGCCCTTGTCTTTCAGCTTCCTGTGACTTAGATCAATTTGTTAGTCATCTTTTTGCCAGACATCTCTACACTGTGTTCTAATGATTGTATGCTTTTCAGGGACAAGCACTTTGTTTCATTATTAACGACATTATTTGTCTTCGGGGCAGGCACACACTTTGTACTGCCATATCCTCAAACAAAATAAGAAACAGTGTATTCGTACAAAACAGCGATAGGCCTGCCCCCAATCACGTGAGTACACTGTCCAAGCAAAACGTGGGTACTCTGAACACAAGGTGACAATGTCACGTGATGTTCAGAAGTGTAAGTACCTCTGCCAACCCCTTCGGGGATATTCGGCGTGATCGTTGAGTGTTGAGAAAATAAGAAATAAAAGCGTTACCATAGAAAGTAATCTCACAAAATAACCCGGACATTCATTCAAAACATTGACATGAATGCATATCATATTAAACATAAAGTCGCCTGGCATGCCAGTTCGCTGTAGCACTTCATCAAGTGAAGGGCGAACTCTCTTCACACTCGACTTTCAAAGGCAAGCCAAGGTCACTGCGCTTCGCTGTTGCAGCCATGGGAATATGAATACGGTTATAAACATTTTTCATAAGCAGTGCACGCGAAATTTGTTTTATAGCGCTCGGTTAATGTCGTCGTTATTTTATGTGTCCCAAATGGGAAAGGAGTTTGTGTGGCAGTTAACGTGCTTTTGCTTATTGTTTTATGTTTGTACATACATATACTCACGACTTCAATTCCCTAGAAGGGGTAGCCAGAGCCAAGGAATTATAAATTCCTCAGCTACTTTTGGAAGTTGAGTGGGGAAAAGATGGTAAAATAAAGGTTTTTGGTGATGGGTCTCCAAATGCATCGCCCGAAAATCCAATAAAAAGCCCCAATACCCTTAGTAGCCTCTTACGACACCAGTGGGTAGAAAGGGGTAGCGATATTCTAAGCTGGCACTACACGGCTTTTATGTTTGTGTTATAAATAAATTAGTTTCTTTTAATGAAACCGTAGGTTCAATTTGCAATTGCGATGCAAATAGATATTCATTTTTATGGCTGATCATGTAAGAAGTGATCAAATAAAATGGTTCTATTTTTATTATAATATTTAGTTTGATTAAACTTATTAAGGATTTTGCACTGAATAGCTTAAAGGATAAACATATATAACACATGCTGTGCTGTGAAATTGTAATCTAAGGTAACTATCTCTGCAAATATGTATGAACGCGTTTTTTTAACATCATTCTGTGTCCTTACGCAGTTACTTCTCATTATTAAACTATGAAGAATTAAACAAAAAAAATATTTAAAATTTAAATATTTCAACCCAGTTATAATTTAATAATTAAAATCTTACCCAGTATAATAAAATAAAAAAACCAAGTTTTTTGGATATTGTATTAACACATTAGATTAAATTAATTTCTACCTGAGATGAGATCCTTTGAAATACATACTAATGAGACAAGTCAACGTCAACCAGAGCCAAGATAAAATATTATAATCTACGGCCTAATTCCAAAGGCAATTAAAACTTTTTGAAAGCTTAATCTCTATATATATGATAATCCTTGAGACGAAGCGAGATCAGCGAAGTTGTAAAATTAATAAAAACGTTGAGAGAAAAAAGTAATATTTCCTTGGAAACAGATTAAAAACTAATTTCATTCATTATAGCTACTAATTGAAAAACTATTTCTTTACGGCTCAGAAGTGTTTTATCATGTTCCTAGTAAAGGGGCAAGAAATATGTAATGATTCAGAAGAGGGATTATGGTTTTCCAGCGTAGGAAAGTACAACTACATCATAATCAACTATATCTGTTTAGGTTTTAAAGATTAAAAAAACAAGTTGATTGAAATAACTACGTTTTGGACAAAGGACTACAAGCTAAGCATCGGATATTCAATACCTGAGACAACATGACTACGATGTTTTTATGGTCAACGATCCTAAAACTAGAAAAACGAACAAACCTAATAAAAAAAACACTTATATGAAGAGTTTTTTGGCTCTATTGGTGAACAATTCCTTATAGAATCTTCATAAGATTTCTCTTAATCTGTCTGCCACCTCTTCTAAGGATTCTTAGCCATGACTGTATTAACATATGCGTTTATGCAAAATAAAACATCCTCATCATCAGCCGATGGATTAACATCCTAAAAGATAATGATGTTATTTTACTATGAGACTTTAAATCATTCGTTTATGCACATACACACGCTTTTGACTGGTTTTTTATATAATTGTTACGATAAAAATCACAGTTGAACCATGTCATTTAAAGCGAAGGGTATGCTTCTTGCAACGCTACTTTTAATCTAAACGACCGTGCTTATAAATATACATACATTTATATATATACTCACGGCCATAAACACCTTAAAGAGGTATCCAGAGCTTCAGAGCTAGAAACTCCTCAGCCACATTTATAAGTTGATAGGGTACAAGATGGTAAAAATAAAGTATTGTTGGTGATGGGTCAAACCGCCATCGCCCAAAAACCACTTAAAAATCCCCGTACTAGTTGTCTCTTACGACAACCGTGGGTATAAAGGGGTAGTGTGATAAATATGTTTTTTATTTGATATGCTAGGTTTCTGCTTGCCCTGCGGCCTCTTGCAAAGGTCAGTGTACCGAATATAGAGAATTTGAGGCTAAATTGATTGCCGTGTAGTGTCGGCTTAGAATAGCACTACCCCGTTGCTACCGATGGGTGTACGTAAGAGGCGACTAACGGTATTGGGGCTTTTAAGGGATTTTTGGGCGATGCGGCTGGAGACCCATCACCTTTACTTTACCAACCTTTACTTTACCATCCTTTCCCCACTCAATTTTCCAAATGTGGCTGAGGAATTTCTAATTCCTTAGCTCTGGCTACCCATTCTAGGGATTTATAGCCGTGAGTATATGTATGTATGTATGTTGAGGCTAAATATATCAGATTTATTAATAAGATTTTGTAAAACGTTTGTATTAACAGCACACCGACACGAAAAAACATTTTGCGCTAATTTCCCAAGGGAGTAATCACTGGTTTTTTCGTTATCTTACTTTTCATATCTTATAAGGCTTGTCACAAATAAAACATATTTTTTTGTGGTCATGGTGTATCATTTTCCGTTGAATTAACTACAAAAAGCTACTATAACCTTACATACATACATTAACTCACGGCCATAAATCCCAAAAAGTGGTAGCCAGTGCTCCAGTGTTAGAAATTCCTCATTTGGAAGTTGACAGGGGCGGAGATGGTAAAGATAAAGTATTGTCGGTGATGGGTCTCAAATCGCACCGCTAACATACATACATATACATACATATACTCACGCCGTTAATTCCCATTGGGGTAGGCAGAGACTATCGATCGCCACTTCGTACGATCCTGGCAAACCTCTCTTGCTTCGTCTACATCCATCAATCTTTTCATACATGCTCTTTTATTCTTCATACTTCGGACGCCTGCCTTTTTCGCACCGCTCAATAACAACTTAAAAAGTCCCATACCCTGAATCACCTCTTACGATACTCTTGGTAAGAAAGGGAAGAAAGGGATAGTGGTATTATAAATTCTAAGGCACTACTGAGCAACTATAAACATATTCTTTAAATAAAAAGCTAATAAAATGCATACATACACACATATACTCACGGCTATAAATCCCTTAACGGGGTTGCCAGAGCTTTCGAATTAAAAATTCCTCAGCCACTTTTGGAAGTTGATTGGGAAAAGATGGTTATAATAAATGTTTTTGGTGACGGGTCTCCAACCACATCGCCCGAAAATCACTTAAAAAGCCCCCTATACCCTTAGTCACCTCTTACGATCACCGGTAGTGTTATTCTAAGCCGACACTACACGGCAAAAAAATGCTAGTTACTTTTATCACAAATCTTAATCGCTGTCAACTTAAACACTTGCTGCTTGTGACTAAACAAACAGGGCGCTGCTAATTACCTTGTTAATTGAGAAACACACTTGATTGATTACCTTCACAATCTCAACGAGTTAATGCTTGGTAGGATTTTGTAAGACTTTAACTAAAAATTGCAAGACATAATATTTAGTTATAGTATTTATCATTAACACACATTCATATACTCACGGCCATAATTCCCTAGAAGGGGTAGCCAGAGAGAAGGAATTATAAATTCCGCAGCCACTTTTGGAAGTTGAGTGGGGAAAAGGCGGTATAATAAAGGTTTCTGGTGATGGTTCATCGCATCACCCAAAAATCCTTTAAAAAGCTCCAATACCCTTAGTCGCCTCGTACGACACCCGTGGGTAGAAAGAGGTAGCGACATTCTACGTCGGCACTACACGGCTTGTTTTATCATTAAATTAAGCGTTAATAGTTAAGTATTTTATTTTAGTTCGTATATATTTATAATATATAATTATAATTAGTACTTAAGTATGGTATCCTTAGCAAACTATTATCAAACCTTGACCATAACCAATGAAATATGTTGACTATAATTCCCAAAAATGTATAGCCAGAGCTTCAGAATCAGAAAGTCATTCAAAATTTGATGGAGGATCCTGCTGTACTGGCTACCTCTTTGAGATTTATGACGTTAGTTTATGTATGTACATACATATACTCTCGGCTATAACTCCGAAGAAGGGGTAGCCAGAGCTAAGGAATTAGAAATTGCTCAGCCACTTTTAGAAATGTGAGTGCCATGTCTTGCTGTGTAATGTCAAGCTTAGAATAGCACTACCCCATTTCTCCTGGTGGGTGTATGTAAAAGGCGACTGACGGTATTGGGGCTTTTAAGGTATTTTTGGGCGATGTGGTTGGAGACCCATCACCAACCACCTTTATTTTACCATCTTTTCCCCACGCAACTTGCAAACGTGGCTAAGGAGTTTCTAATTCCTTAGCTCTGGCTACCTATTCTAGGGATTTATAGCCGTGAGTATATATATTTATGTAATAAATGTTTTCTTTTCTTTCTTTTCTTTTTAACTTTTATTATCCGTTAAACAGACAAATTTTGACTGCATGAAAATTCAAATACACCTTATTGGAAATTCTGACATGGGTTAGCCACTACAAAACAACCCACATCACTCAATGTTTAATTAACATTTTCGAAAGAAAAAGCACATTGAAAACAAGGGTTTTCTATGAATTCAGAAATATAGGATGAACCTTTGTTTAGGAACTACCTGCGGTTGAGAATATGAAGTGAATATTTTACTAAAATTGTGTAAATAAACTCGGGTGTAGAACATAAATTCAAAGAGCTTTTGGCAGACCTACTAATAATGCAACCTTATCAAAAAATCTATCAGACCCTATTTTTTGGCAAAACTTTGCATCTTAATCATAATCTCAGCCTATATAATGACGAAGCCCCGCCGATGGACTTCAGTGTACCCTGCAAATACTGTATCCCGCTGAAATCTGTATCCCTGAGCGTATTGACCGAGCGTTGGGATTCGCAGATGTTTGAGAGCTGGATGCGACTGCATGCTAGCGATTTCCTATATTTGAATTTAAATGTATCTCTTTCTTCATTTTAATTTTTTAGTTAATTTTTATTTTTAATTTATCTATTCAAATTAAATGCTAATTTATTTTTATCTGATGTTGTATTTTATTAAATTTAGATATTTTATTGTATTTTTTTATTTGACATTTATATTTAATTGATTGAAATTGTAAACTATGAATTTTATTATCTGAAATAAATTATTTGAATTGAATTGAAATATAATGAAAATTTGCTGTAATCACTACACTAGCCTATTGCGGGTTGGCTACTAATGTCTACTGAAGGACGCTGCAAAAGGCAAGTGGCCAAAATATGAAGAATAAAACAGCAAGTATGAGAAGATTGATGGATGTATACGAAGATAGAGAGGTTTGTCAGGATCATACAAAGTGGCGATCGATAGTCTTTGACGGTAGGCAATCTTATTTATCTTATAATATATAGTCCTCATTAGGGACTTTTTATAATAAGATAAATAAGACATATGAATTAACTTCGAAATTAAGAAAAAAAATGTAAATTCATTATACAAATGATTTTTATCATCGGAGTACGAGCCCAAACCTCCAAAGCCAGAGGTGATTCCACTAACGTGCCACGCACATCTTCGAACCATGATAGCTCAGTGGGTAAAACATCGCTTATCGTGCAGACGATGTGGGTTCAAATCTCAGGTCAGGCCTTCATTAATTTGTCTTTTCTAAAGTCATATGTGTAGTTAATTTATCATGGTCGTTAACTGTGAGGGAAAATGTCTTGAGGAAACCAACATGGCTTAGTTGTACTTTGTCATGTGACAGTGTTTTTGCACAAAATGGCGATAGGCCTGCCCCCTATCACGTGAATACTCTGAACACCAGGTGGCAATGTCACATGATGTTCAGAATCATTGTAACTAAGCCAACCCCTTCGGGGATATTCAGCGTGAACTTTTGAGTTGAGTCTTCAATAAGTTATTTGATTTGCTGTAACAATTTTCTTAGTAGTGCGATCCGTGAAGCTTACGCCTAAGCTCTCTTAATCTGAAAGTATCGAAAATTCTCGACAAATTTATAAGTAGAGTCCGTGAAAACAAATCATCCATTACTAATACCGTGCGGAGGAAAAGACGAGAATATTTTATTATTATCAAGTACCGATAGAAAAAAGAAATATAAGGAAATTACGAGTTTAAGATGACCCTTTAAAATTTTAAAGCAACCGAAGTTAATTAAAAGAAAAATGGGCTAACCAGAGCTTCAGAATTAAAAATTCGAGCTTATTCCATTTGACTGCATGCAGACGTCTGAAAGCCACAGAATCTGAATTCAGACTAGTGGAATAACGTTCAGAACGCTAGGCTTCTGAAAAGTAGACAAATTTGTGTAGTGGAATAACAAGCGTCTGCGGCAGTGACTTCGAAGGACGTCTGAATTCAGAAACGACAAAGTGTAATGGAATAAGCTCTTAAGTAAGGCCCAACGCCGCTCTTAAAGCATTCAAGTAATATCTGGATAGACACGTTTTTTGTTTAATACTTTTTGCTATCTGTACTGCTCAATGAAGTATTTATTAGAGCTTGTTTAATCTTTTTTCCAATCAATTAGTCTAAGCGCTCAAATGTGAAAAAATCAATCTCTTTGCAGGAAATTAGTCTGTTTTTATTACCAAGCATTTTAGAAGCGTTTTTGTTTTGGATTCTAATTTATTCTAGGTATTTTATTATAGTTACAGATGCGTTACAAAATTATTTTATGATATAAAGGGACATAACAATTTAGTGTTATAGGAGATTTATAACTAAAATACGTAGTCATATCATGTCCGGGTTTTGGGCTGATTTTCTTTATCAGGAAAGTTTTATAGAATTCAGTGATATTTTTATTCAATAACCTGAAAATAAATGATAAAGTAAAATATTAATACTTTAAAAAAAATATTTAAATTATTTACGTACTAGTGGACTGCCCAAAATCTGCAAATTTATATCATAAATTTTCTCCATTTAATGAAATCTCTATATAATATTAAGCGTGATTATATAAAACCTATGTTATTTCTGAAGGCTATAAACTCCGTTGAAGAAAGAACTAAGGAAACCTTGCTAGTGGTTTTAAAGCTTATTAATTACAGACAAACAAACTCACAAACAAATCTATCCTCTTTGCATTAATATCCTTTAATTATTTACAAAAAACTGAAAAAGTAGTAATAAATATACTCGTATTAAAGACTGGCAGGAAAACTACGTTTACATACTAAAAAATGTACAAACGTGATTGCTTACATTGTTCCACAAAACGTATCTTCTATATACGCCGCCGCCCACTGAAATCAATACACATCAAATATTTAGCGTGAACCAAAATAGTTTGTAGTTTCCTTGTATTTCTGATACTTATTTGATATTTTTTTACATGATTGTATGTGGTGAAATATTTTAGTTTACAACCTAAAAAGCTTAGTGGGAATTCTCACACAATCACGCCCTATATCTCCGTAGGAATTGGTAGAGGTACTAATTGTGAGACCTTGTTTCATTGTGTTAGTTATGATTATTTTCTATTATTATATTTTTTTTTTTCTTTTGTAGTCTAACAATCTTAAAATTAAGTAAAATTAATAAACAATTAATATGTAAGCTTTTTTTGGTAGTTTTTGTTTTACCGATCCCTGCGATACAGGCTCCGCCTAGTGCAAGGACCATCAATTTACTATGTATCTGTAATTTTTGGTGTGTTAATTACCTGTTTTTTTTTTAAGTGGTCTCGTATTTTTTAAAGTACCCACTTTTTGATAGGGGACAGGCCTATTGCCGTTTTTGTACGAATACACTATCACATTAAGTAAAACTTAGCCATGTGGGTTTCCTAACGATGTTTTGTCCACCGTGAACAACCATGATAAATTAACCACACATATGACTTTAGAAAAGTCATTTTGGTATTAGCTCATTTTAACCTGCTTTGCTGTGTAGTGTCGGCTTAGAATAGCACTACCCCATTTCTTCCGGTGGGTGTACGTAAGAGACGACTAACGGTATTGGGGCTATTAAGGGATTTTTGGGCGATGCGGTTGGAGACCCATCACCAACAACCTTTATTTTTACCATCTTTTCCCCACTCTACTTTCCAAAAGTGGCCGAGGAACTTCTAGTTCCTCAGCTCTGGCTACCCCTTGTAGGGATTTACAGCCGTGAGTATATGCATGCTCATTTTAACCCTCATCGTCATCGGTCTACGCGATAAAGCGGTGTTCTACCCACTGAGCTATCACGGTGGCTCAATGAATACCACCGCTAATAACGATATGAGTTTCGATCTTGAGCTGGGTATACACTACGGTGTTTTGTCTACGTAATTGACATGTATGGTCAATATGATAAGATGTTTAAATACATACATACATACATATACTCACGGCTATAAATCCCTAAAAGGGGTAGCCAGAGCTAAGGAATTAGAAATTCCTCAACCACTTTTGGAAGATTATGTGGGGAAAAGATGTTTTAAATAAAGGTTTTTGGTGATGGGTCTCCAACACAGTTAGTCGCCTTTTACGTACACCCGCCGGAAGAAATGGGGTAGTGCTATTCTAAGCCGACACTACACAGTTAGGTACTTAGAATGCCATGTGACAAAAAAACACCTGATGCTCATAAGTGTTATGACCTGTCACTTTCTTAGCGATCTATGGCGCAAATTTTACGTTTGACTCTTCATTTGCCTTCGACCCTTCTGGATATAATTATTGAGAATCTAAAACATTAAGATATTTATTTAGTAGAGAACATCTGTGGCAGGCTATATCACTATAATTTTTATGTACCTCACTCACTTCGATTATCTCTATTCAAATTTCGTAACAATAGAAACGATACAGATACGTCACAATCAGATATATTTGAATAGGAACATTCTCATTTTAGGTATTCAATTTTGAACTGACTAATATGTAATCAGAACTTTCACCATATTAAATTCTGTGACCTATTTTATTTTCTAAAATTAGATTTCGTAGATAAAAGACACTCTTTTATATCCTTAATGCCGTGTAGTGTCGGCTATGCCGTGTAGTGTCGGCTTAGAATAGCACTATTCCGTTTCTACCGATGGGTGTACATAAGAGGCGACTAACGGTATTGGGGCTTCTAAGGGATTTTTGGGCGATGCGGTTGGAGACCCATCACCAACAACCTTTACTTTACCATCTTTTCCCTACTCAATTTTCCAAGAGCGGCTGAGAAATTTTTGATTCCTTAGCTCTGGCTACCCCTTCTAGGGATTTCTAGCCGTAAGTATATGTATGTTTTATATCCTTGTCGACACCTTAATCATTTTCACTATGAAATTTTCTAGAGATTTGTGGACGTAAAGCTTAACACCAACCTTGGGCTATTAATTTTCTTCCCGTTTTCAAAAAAACGATCAAACATCAGCATTTTCACGTCGTCTCCCTATTTTTGAAGTTTTAATAATCCTACATACATATACTTTAGACACCTCTTACAAACACCTGGGCGTTTTTCAAATAAATGGCCCGCTACGCAACCGGAATTCCGGTTTTCAAATATTCAATATCATTGTTGAATTCGTTACAGTTTTATAGAATATTTATTAAACTTCGCAAAAAATATAACAGTTCGGCATTTAAATAAATAATTTGACCAGAAAATATTTTTTTCTACATCAAACAGCACTTGAAAAGTTCCTATTCGTTACGTTGCAAATGTATTGATATTAATAAAATGCTGTAATATTTTTATGTTTTTTATTTAAAGTTATATTACTTAACTTTGTTATCAACTAATTTAACATATATAAAGACTGTGCCATGATTATTTTCATGAAATTAAAACAAAATTACCTCCAGTAAGCAACACTTTTCTGACAATAGACCAACTTTTAACACGTTTTTAAGAAACATGCAATATATTTAACAACTAGCTCTTGGAACAAACGATAGAAAATATATTAATAAGCATCATCAAGCTTTAATATCAGACATAATCTTATAAAAATACAAAAACAAATGGTATTTTCTTAATTAACTCACAGCACGATAGTTACGACAGGGAAATGTCTTGTTAGTAATTGGAATATAAGGCTGCGGTCACAAAGCTATGTATTGCGCCTATCATAAACTATATCAAAATAATAATCAGTCAAAATACTAAAAGTACAGCAACATCAATAAGGATACAATTATATAATAAATAAATAGCCTGTCCTACCAAAAGTTGAAAAAACTAAGTTTCGGACTTCAAAAGTATGTAGGTAAAATTACGTGCCTAGACTATAGAGAATTTCGTTATCACAATGTAACATTTGTATAACAACTAAACAGGTTAACAAAAATGGTATTCATCATTTCACAAAAGAAAAATAAAATTAAGTCAAAATTATTCCGAAATTAACAGTCGAACGAGACTTGATTAGTATTGTCTAGTTTACACATAAAACAACTTTTTATTTCGGAATTAAAGGGAATTATCAAAATGTTTTAAACTTACATCTAGGTTCATTACAAATTATTTTAGCAATAATCAGTCAACTAGTTTCTCTTCAGTCTATAATAAACTATATAAAAATAAAAATCAGTCGAAATACTAAAAGTACAGCAATATCAATAAGGATACAGACAGTTATACAGGATGGCATTTGAACCTTTAATGATTTTTTCACCAACGGTTCTAGAGGACAAAAGCAAAAACTATTGTTCCACAACTTTTGAAAATTCGCTTCTCCGTACAAAGCGGCTAATCAGCTGATCGACTTTGTATGAAGAAGCGATTTTTTTTGCACGAATTTTCAAAAGTTGTAGAACAAAAGCTGTTGCTTTTGACCTCAAGAACCGTTGATGAAAAAATCGTTAAAGGTGCAAATGCCACCATGTATAATAAAGAAATACCCTGCCAAACCTCCTACCAAAACCTATTAAATATTCATATAATGCAAATTCGTAGTAAACGATAACTATAGCAATGAGATCGCGGCTTTATGGTTCCAGTTAGTAATGAAAATCATTCCACCTGTATATAACGTTATGATCATGACGTTACGAAAGTCCATTTTTAAAAATTAAAACCTTAAAATACATCAAAATACAATATATTCGATCATTTCCATTCTTTTAAATGATACCTAAATACTTCGTTCGAACGGTAATAAGAAGTGTTCGTGTGCAAACAATAATATCTTTACATAAAAAATCGTACTTACGGGAGCAAAATTTTGGTCCCAGGCATAGTCGCAACTGAAAAACGGTTTTAACAAACCATAGACTCCTAGAACACCGGAAGTCACGATTTCATTCTGTTAAAAGTGGGTTGCTAGACCTAAAAAACGTTTAAGAGTTGGTAAAATTTATTTTTTAAGACGGTAAAACCTACCGTTACTTGATGGAAATTCCGAAACCCGAATTCGTGGACAACAGTTTTTCTTAATTATTTCAAAATTTTCTTTGAAAACCCTATAAAAACGTTTATTAGAAAGCATGACAAAGCCATTTTTAAGAAAAATTACCTGTTTTTCGGTGACTTTTGCATACATAAATTCTGAGATATGACACATGAAAGTGTGCAAAGTTGCGTGAGACATCGAAAAATAGGGGGGTATGTCGTCATATTTTTTTTAATTACTCATATTTTGTTACCTTTTCATGTATTTTTTATATTGTGCATTTACTTGTGTTTAAATTTCCTTTCATTTGATATATCACATATTTGATATAAATGACTTAAAATGTAAATATTACGGTGTAAAGTCAGAGGACATGCTTATTTCGCCTGGTCAAAACTTTTGAAAAATGCCCACCTACGGGTAGAAATGGGGTAGTGTTATCTAAGCCGGCACTAGACAGTACTTCAATAATCCTGTAATGTTCCATTGCAACTAACCCAACATTTTTTCAGCTTTCCATTGGTTCGCCAAAGATGGTAGATTCGGCCAAGGTCATCATTAATCGCCTTTGGGGCCCTTTCGAGGGCTCTTTGCACTATTTGTCTCAACGTCACCATGATCGCTGTTGTAGTCATAGTAGGTGGGGCTGCGGGGGCTAACTGACCTCCAGTGCGTCTCTATTATAAGCGATTTGGAATAGGATCATTCCATTATCGCTACATGTGGCATAAAAAGCGGCCAAGAGCGAGATGGACTCGCTAATGAAGGGTTCCGTAGCAGCACTAGCAAGTAATTTGATTTATGACGTTAAAAAATAAAAATACTGGCTAGATCTCATTCAAACCAATTTTCGTTAGTAGTTTGTATAGTAATACACATCATATATTTTTTTCAGTTTTATCATGCCCATATTTTAGAAGTTACGGGGGGGGGGACACACATTTTACCACTTTGGAAAAGTCTCTCGCGCAAACTATTCAGTTTTGAAAAAAATGATAAAGGAAACCTCAACATCATGTTCAAATACCTTTTGATAAATACCCCACACGTATAGGTTTGATGAAAAAAAAATTTTGAGTTTCTGTTCTATGTATGGGGAACCCTAAAAATTTTGGTTTTTTTTTCAGATTTTATTTTAAAATCTTAATGCGGTTTACAGAATACATCTACGCTTCAATTTTCAATAATGTAGTTCTTATAGTTTCGGAATAAACTGGCTGTGACATACGGACGGACGGACGGACGGACGGACAGACAGACAGACATGACGAATCTATAAGGGTCCCGTTTTTGCCATTTGGCTACGGAACCCTAAAAAATGGCAATGGTATTACGAAACTTTAATCTGCTGCTCTGGGTATCACTGATGGACCATTTAGTGTTTTTTATGATTCCCATAGGAAGTAAGTATTCTAATTGAGTATTAAATAAGTCTCTACAACTGAAAACTGTTAAGAACTGTTGATAAGTAAGTAGCTTCTGGGTTCGATGGAAGCAGGTTCAAATCCCGCTGCGGGTAACATTTATATTCTAAATATGAAAGAGGTACTGTGTATATATGTGTATTATTTATTATTAAATACATCACGCAGTGCCTACCTCCCACACGGTGAACCGGCGACTTGGTCAAGGTTGCGGGAAGTCGATGGATGAGGACAGCACAGGGCCAGTCTTTGTGGAGGTCTTTGGGGGAGGCCTATGTCCAGCATACATACATACATACATATACTCACGGCTATAAATCCCTAGAAGGGGTAGCCAGAGCCAAGGAATAATAAATTTCTCAGCCACTTTTGGAAGATGCGTGGGTTCTTATCCTTATGCGGGGATCTACCAATGTGTAATTTCTTGAGTCATAACTATCTGACATAAATATAAAAATATAAGGCTGTTAACAGCAATAGAAAAGTGCCCATAAATTCACTGACCCAGCAAAATAAATGACCCAAACGATATCTAATGTTTAGAATTATTTTTTCTTTGCCACCTTTTTAGGGGATCTATGTGTGAATATGAAATGTAAAAGACAGAACACGACAAGGTAAGCCTCTGATTTACAGGAAAAAAAAATTATTTTATGTAGTTACCCACTTATCAACTCTGAGTGTCACAAATAACAAATCTTTGAGTATAAAATAATGAAACAGTTTGCAGAGAACTACAATTGGCAGTGTTAGCGCTGAAAGCGATCTCTTCCAGACAATATTTGGGAGGTAAGATCAGCAAATTTAGGATACACAGTCATTCGGGTAGACATTGTTTACTTACAATGATAGTTATTACATACATACATATATATACTCATGACTGTGAATCCCTAGAAGGTGTAGCCAGAGCTAAGAAATTAGAAACTCCTCAGCCACTTTTGGAAAGCTGAGTGGGGTAAATATGGTAAAATAAAGGTTGTTGGTGATGGATCTGCAACCGCATAAAAAAAAAAAAAAAAAACTTCTTTATTTACTAAAAATACAAATTTACAATTTAAGTTTACATTTGCCCTCGCACTAGGCTAAGCCTGTATCGCGAGGGCATCACCCAAATGTCTCTTAAAAGCCCCAATACCGTTAGTCGCCTATTACGTACACCCACCGGCTAATGGGGTAGTGCTATTCTAAGCCAACACTACACAGCACCTAGTTATTAAATGAATGAATATTATATAAATTGTTTTATTAAGACATTTCAATACATAAATAAATTAGCCTGTATGATGTAAAATTATTTCCCATATAATGGTAAAATTTTATTTACTGGCAATACAAATTTCGATGACAGCGACGCCCTTACCGGCCAAGAAATGTATGTGGATCTGTAGTACAAGCCGGGCTGAAAAGTCATTTTGGTATGAGCTCATTTTAACCGGCATCGTCATCGGTCTACACGATATAGCGGTGTTCTACCCACTGAGCTATCACGATGGCTCAATGAATACCACCTCTAATAACGATATGCGTTTCGATCTTGAGCTGGGTATGCACTACGGTGTTTTGTTTACGTAAGTGACATATATGGTCAATATGATAAGATGTTTATATTGGATAATCAGCCCGGCTAGTACGAGCTGTGTAAAACTAGTTATCGCGCGGGATAAAGCAGCCGTCTCTTACGCACTTACTTAGTATCTTATACTGCCATCTCATTCTAACCGTTATCGTGTCGATAAAATAGTGCTCGTGCTTGCCTGCTGGTAAGAAACCCCACACGGCTAAATTGTGTTTATTGTGATATTGTATTCCTACAAAGCTTCCATAAGGCTGCCGCCTGTTATGTGAATGCACTGTGAAATCAAAACGTAGGCACTTTGAATGCCATGTGACAAAAAAACCACCTGATGCTCATAAGTGTTATGATCTCTGTCACTTTCTTAGCGATCTATGGCGCAAATTTTGCGTTTGACTCTTTATTTGCCTTCGACCCTTCTGGATCCAATTATTCAGAATCTAAACCATTAAGATATTTATTTAGTAGAGAACATCTGTGGCTATATCACTAAAATTTGTATGTACCTCACTCACTTCGATTATCTCTATTCAAATTTCGTAACAATAGAAACGATACAGATACGTCACAATCAGATATATTTGAATAGGAACTTCTCATTTTAGGTATTCAATTTTGTACTGATTATTATGAAATCAGGACTTGCACCATACTAAATTTAATGACCTATTTTATTTTCTAAAATTAGATTTCGTAGATAAATGACACTCTTTTATATCCTTGTCGACACCTTAATCATTTTCACTATGGAATTTTCTAGAGATTTGCGGACGTAAACCTTAACACCAACCTTGGGCTATTAATTTCCTTCCCGTTTTCAACACAACGATCAAACATCAGCATTTTCACGTCGTGTCCCTATTTTTGAAGTTTTAATAATCCTACATACAAATACTTTAGTTTTTAATGTTTTTTGACATGAATTCCTCATGTGGGGATTATTACTCATAAATAAAAGATGTTATTAAAGGAAAGAAAAATTTCGACACTGGCGGGGTTCGAACCCGCGACCTTCGGGTATACGCCCCCGTCGCTACTTGAACGTGTAAAAAAGAAACAAAGGAGAGAGAAATTTCGCGCTGGATGCCAACTGACACTGTAGCTCAGTTGGCAGAGCGACGGGGGCGTATACCCGAAGGTCGCGGGTTCAAACCCCGCCAGTGTCGAAATTTTTCTTTCCTTTAATAACATCTTTTATTTATGAGTAATAATCCCCACATGAGGAATTCATGTCAAAAAACATTAAAAATTATGTGATAGTTAGGCGTTTCCAACATTTGCATTCTATCTGAAAAGGTAGACAAGTGGCCGTCCGAATTAGTTAAAATTCGGAGGTAGGAAACGCAAACACTACTTGAACGTGTAAAAAAGAAACAAAGGAGAGAGAGAAAAAAAAAACCACCTGATGCTCATAAGTGTTATGATCTCTGTCACTTTCTTAGCGATCTATGGCGCAAATTTTGCGTTTGACTCTTTATTTGCCTTCGACCCTTCTGGATCCAATTATTCAGAATCTAAACCATTAAGATATTTATTTAGTAGAGAACATCTGTGGCTATATCACTAAAATTTGTATGTACCTCACTCACTTCGATTATCTCTATTCAAATTTCGTAACAATAGAAACGATACAGATACGTCACAATCAGATATATTTGAATAGGAACTTCTCATTTTAGGTATTCAATTTTGTACTGATTATTATGAAATCAGGACTTGCACCATACTAAATTTAATGACCTATTTTATTTTCTAAAATTAGATTTCGTAGATAAATGACACTCTTTTATATCCTTGTCGACACCTTAATCATTTTCACTATGGAATTTTCTAGAGATTTGCGGACGTAAACCTTAACACCAACCTTGGGCTATTAATTTTCTTCCCGTTTTCAAAAAAACGATCAAACATCAGCATTTTCACGTCGTCTCCCTATTTTTGAAGTTTTAATAATCCTACATACAAATACTTTAGTTTTTAATGTTTTTTGACATGAATTCCTCATGTGGGGATTATTACTCATAAATAAAAGATGTTATTAAAGGAAAGAAAAATTTCGACACTGGCGGGGTTCGAACCCGCGACCTTCGGGTATACGCCCCCGTCGCTACTTGAACGTGTAAAAAAGAAACAAAGGAGAGAGAAATTTCGCGCTGGATGCCAACTGACACTGTAGCTCAGTTGGCAGAGCGACGGGGGCGTATACCCGAAGGTCGCGGGTTCGAACCCCGCCAGTGTCGAAATTTTTCTTTCCTTTAATAACATCTTTTATTTATGAGTAATAATCCCCACATGAGGAATTCATGTCAAAAAACATTAAAAATTATGTGATAGTTAGGCGTTTCCAACATTTGCATTCTATCTGAAAAGGTAGACAAGTGGCCGTCCGAATTAGTTAAAATTCGGAGGTAGGAAACGCAAACACTACTTGAACGTGTAAAAAAGAAACAAAGGAGAGAGAAATTTCGCGCTGGATGCCAACTGACACTGTAGCTCAGTTGGCAGAGCGACGGGGGCGTATACCCGAAGGTCGCGGGTTCGAACCCCGCCAGTGTCGAAATTTTTCTTTCCTTTAATAACATCTTTTATTTATGAGTAATAATCCCCACATGAGGAATTCATGTCAAAAAACATTAAAAATTATGTGATAGTTAGGCGTTTCCAACATTTGCATTCTATCTGAAAAGGTAGACAAGTGGCCGTCCGAATTAGTTAAAATTCGGAGGTAGGAAACGCAAACACTACTTGAACGTGTAAAAAAGAAACAAAGGAGAGAGAAATTTCGCGCTGGATGCCAACTGACACTGTAGCTCAGTTGGCAGAGCGACGGGGGCGTATACCCGAAGGTCGCGGGTTCGAACCCCGCCAGTGTCGAAATTTTTCTTTCCTTTAATAACATCTTTTATTTATGAGAAATACTTTAGTCACCTCTTACTAACACCTACGGGTAGAAATGGGGTAGTGTTATTCTAAGCCGACACTACACAGTACTTCAAAAATCCTGTTATGTTCCATTACAACTAACCCAACATTTTTCAGCTTCCCATTGGTTCGCCTTATTAAAGATGGTAGATTCGGCCAAGGTCATCATTAATCGCTTTTGGAGCCCTTTCGAGGGCTCTTGGCACTATTTGTCTCAACGTCACCATGATCGCTGTTGTAGTCATAGTAGGTGGGGCTGCAGGGGCTAACTGACCTCCAGTGCGTCTCTATTATAAGCGATTTGGAGGAGGATCATTCCATTATCGCTACATGTGGTATAAAAATGGCAATAGGCTATTCGACTGTAATAAAAATATACATTTCTTTTATTTCATTAGTCTTAATATTTTTTTAGGAGCAATATGTAATAATGCGATATAAAAATATTGCATTATTTCACTAAAATCCGTCTTCTAAAATAAGTATTCTTGATGCAACTGTCACGTGACTAAAAACGACTGTGATTGGCTATTTCTATAATGACGTAGATTGCACATAAACAGACTGTGTATCGCTTCGCTCATTGGTCTTTAATGCGGAAAAATATTTTTTTAGGGCTCCTTATAAACAAATTATCACCGTAGGATAGTTTTCAAAACTTAGTCAAATAGCCTATTGTATTACGAAACTTTAATCTGCTGCTCTGGGTATCACTGATGGACCATATAGTGTTTTTTATGATTCCCGTAGGAAGTAAGTATTCTAATTGAGTATTAAATAAGTCTTTACAACTGAAAACTGTTAAGAAGTTACCTTATTGATAGGTAAGTAGCTTCTGGGTTCGATGGAAGCAGGTTCAAATCCCGCTGCAGGTAACATTTATATTCTAAATATGAAAGAGGTACTGTGTATATATGTGTATTATTTATTATTAAATACATCACGTAGTGCCTACCTCCCACACGGTGAACCGGCGAATTGGTCAAGGTTGCGGGAAGTCGATGGATGAGGACAGCACAGGGCCAGTCTTTGTGGAGATCTTTGGGGGAGGCCTATGTCCAGCATACATACATATACTCACGGCTGTAAATCCCTAGAAGGGGTAGCCAGAGCTAAGGAATTAGAAATTCCTCAGCCACTTTTGGAAATGTGAGTGGGGAAAAGATGGTAAAAATAAAGGTTGTTGGTGATGGGTCTCCAACCGCATCGCCCAAAAATCCCTTAAAAGCCCCAATACCGTTAGTCGCCTCTTACGTACACCCATCGGTAGAAACGGGGTAGTGATATTCTAAGCCGACACTACACGGCGCTCCACGAACGAAATACATTCTGTGTACTAAGTATCGGGAATTTGTCAATACAACAAAAAATACAAATTATTCATCTAAATTTATTTTATCGCCTACAAAGTAGGCCCCATCGCTTGCAATACAACATCTCCACCGCTTCACCCAGTCTTCCATACATTTTTCATAGGCTATTTGCGGTATGGCCATTAGCTCATTCAGCGAATTTTATTTTATGGCTTCTATCGACTCAAAACGTTTTCCTCGAAGTGGTAATTTTAACTTGGGAAATAAAAAAAAGTCAGACGGAGCCATATCAGGTGAATACGGTGCTTGGTCGAGAACTTTTGTTGAATTTTTCGCTAAAAACTCTTTCACTATAATGGCTGTGTGTGATGGTGCATTAACATGGTGCAGCATCCATGAGTTGTGTTGCCACAAATCTGGACGTTTTGGGCGGATTCTCTCACGCAAACGCTTCATGACGCCTAAATAATATTCTTTATTCACTGTTTCTCTCCTGAAAGGAATTCGGAGTGAACCACACCACGATAGTAAAAAAAAACTGTCAGCATCACCTTGATTTTGGAGCGACTTTGCCGCGGTTTTTTGGGTTTCGGCTCGTTTTCGAGACGCCATTCTAAAGATTGTTGGCTTGTTTGCATGTCGTACTCATAAACCCATGTCTCGTCGCCAGTTATAATACGTTTCATAAAGGTCGGATCCGTAGAAGCTCGGGAAAACATGTCTTCAGCGACATGCTTTCGCTGCGCTTTTTGAACAAAATTGAGCTCTTTTGGAAATAGTCGAGCGGCGACGCGTTTCATGCCTAAAATGTCAATGAGAATGTTGTGGACGGACTTAAAAGATATGTTCACCTCACAAGCCAACTCTCTCAGACTCATACGTCGATTTTCGAGCACTAGCTTCTTGATTCTGTCGATGTTTTCTTTGGTCGTAGCGGTTGAAGGTCTACCAGAACGAGGCAAGTCTACTACTACTTCTCGGCCTTCTTTAAAAGCCTTATACCATTCATAAGCCCTTGTTTTCGATAAATACGATTCGCCGTAGGTATTTCGCAACATTTTTAGTGATTCACCACATGAAATATCATTCGAAACACAAAATTTAAGGTACACTCTTTGTTCAACAATATTTTCCATTGTAAAAATCGCCGAGGACTCAAAACTATGACCAACAAAAAATGTAGTTTAAAACAACTTAAATGACAGATCCCGCTCAAATTTTGCGCGCTTAATCAGTACAGTGCTACCAACATACATTGGGGTGTAGTAGGGTGCTCCAGGATTTGCAGCCGGCCCGAAGGGTAGGCAAATCGTACTGGCAGGCACTCTACAAACTCTTATCGGTGGCTCCAAGTAGTCATTGTGCACACGACGGCCACACCCTGGTACACCACGTCGGCTCGTGGGCTAAACCTGATGAGGGGGCCTGTTAAGCTTAGGCAAACAGGTTTTCACGCGGATACCTCCGGCATGTGCACAAGTCTTACTCGGCAGAAAAGGCAGCTCACGCTGATAAGCATCGAGTCCTGGTGGATCCGGCGAGGTAGCAAGGCAATGTCAATGGCCTAGGGCGGTAGTTGAGGTCAGAAGTGACTGCTGGCTAGAGACTGCATCCGAACCCTCAACCAGTCGTAGCGGTTCCCGTTCCACTGGGTCACAGGGGATGAGGACGAGAGAGGGCATCTGCGACTGCGCGACCGCTTATGCACTAAAAATATTCCTGCGCAGATGACTGCTTCGCAAATTGGACTCCGAAGACTTAAAGTCCTGTGGCGATGGGCTAAAGTAGAGAAGCTCGGTTTGATGCAGACTGGGTTTTGTCTGAGGCCTGCACATAGGCGGCTCCGGGGGTGGTTTCAAATCATCGTGGTCGCTTTCGCTCTGAACTGGGGAGACAGAGTGGATTCGGCAGCACCCGGGGTGACAGAGCAGCCCTTTTTAGGGTAGCACTGCTCTCCTTGCTCAGCCTTGGAGGGGGCTAGAAAAGGTGCCCTTAAAATTGCTTTCCCCAACTTAAAAGGATGGTAGTAACCGCGGCTGCCTCCGCATCCATAAATTTCGTGGTCGACGCAACAGTAAACATTTTACCAAAACGCCAATAAAACTGGATATGACCTTCGGCGCATGGAATGTACGAACACTCCTTGACCGCAAAGAGAACATCTGTCCCGAGCGAAAGACCGCCTTTGTGGCTCGTGAGCTCTCTCGCTATGACGTAGATGTGGCTGCTGTCAGCGAAACACATCTCGCTGACGAAGGGGAGCTAGTGGAGCAAGGTGGCGGATACACTTTCTTCTGGAAAGGACTTGCAGCGTCTGAATTGCGACAATCAGGCGTAGGTTTTGCGATCAAGAATCGGCTTGTTAAACAGCTGCAAGAGTTCCCAGTGCACATCTCAGACTGAGTTACAACTTTGCGCCTGAAACTGGACAATAACAATCACCTTAATATTATTAGTGTCTACGCACCTACGTTAGACAAATCTAATGACATTAAGGAACAATTTTACGAGGAGTTGACTCACTGTATAGAACACGTACGTTCCACGGAACAGATCCAAGCAGCATTTTGTGTCCTGGCCTAATATCTTGGGTAGACATGGAGTAGGCAATATGAACGAAAACGGACACCTGCTACTCAGTCTGTGTGCGCAATTCGATTTGGCGATTACCAACACTATGTTCAGACTTCCCGCCAAGCACAAAAATACGTGGATGCACCCAAGATCCAAACACTGGCACCTCATAGACTACGCTATAGTGAGGCAAAAAGATGTTTCCCAAGTCCAAATCACCCGCGTCATGCGCGGAGCACACTGTTGGACAGATCACCGGCTTGTAGTCACTAAACTGCGTCTTTGCCTTCGTCATCCTTGTAGATCTGCCAATTTAAAGCCGCCAAGTTTAAACTTGGGCGGGCTTAAAAATCTCGGGACGAGGGTAAGATACGGTGAAGCCTTGGCAACCGCACTGTCACACGCTGATACGGAGGTCGGTGATGGTGATGTTGATGCTAAGTGGGGGACTCTATCATCTCATATATTGGACACCGCCGCTAATACTTTGGGTCTAAAAATCAATTAGAGCGAGGACTGGTTTGATGAGAATGATGAAGTTCTTAGGGACGCAATTGACAAGCACCGGCGCCTCCTGAGGCAGCATAAAACGAGTCAGCGGGGTATTGCAGAGATCAGGGAAAGTGACCTAGAGCTGCGCAGACTAACTCGGAAAATAAAGAATAAATGGTGGCAGGACAAAGCTCGCCAAATGCAATGGCTCGCGGACAATAACCAGCTAGGAGAATTCTATTCGGAGCTTCGGAAGTTAATTGGTTGGACTTCACTTGCTAAAGTGCCACTTAAGCCTGCTAGTGGTGAAGGCCTTCTCAAAAGTAAGGAAGAAATTCTCAAGCGTTGGGCAGAATATTTTAACTCTCTGTTAAATGTGGACCGATCTGCGGATATGGAACACATCAGTTCGATCCCTCAACTCCCCATATCTAGTGAGCTGGATGAACCGTTGTCCTTGCAATTAATCAACAACAGAATAAGCGTTTATACCGGGAGAGCTGCTTAAATATGGCGGTGGGGCGCTGCATACGGAAGTATGGAAGCTTTTTGATCTTATGTGGAATGAAGAAAAAGTCCCATCAACTTTTGAAGTCTCACACATAAGGGCTCTTTATAAGAGTAAGGGTGACCGCTCCGATTGTGGTTCTTATCGCGGTATTTCGCTGTTAACCCTTTATAAGGCAGAGTTATGATAAAAATTTCTTTGTATTTCACTTCTGTTTGAAGGAAAATAATGTTGAAATTATGGTGTCCAATATATGACCAGAGCCTTATAAAGGGTTAACAGTCCCTGGAAAAGTCTTCGCCAGAGTACTCCTAAACCGCCTCACGAAACTGTCAACACATGAAACTGAAACATTGTTGCCTGAAACCCAGTTCGGCTTCCGACCTGACCGAGGCACAGCTGAGGCTATCTTCTCAGTGCGTCAGCTGCAAGAGAAAAGTAGAGAGCAGGGCCGTCATATGTACCTCTGTTTTGTTGACCTTGAAGAGGCTTTTGACAGTGTGCCTCGAGAAGCCCTCTGGATGGTGCTGAAAAAGTACCGAGAAGTTTGTGAGGCTCCTAAAACTACTTCATGATGACATGCAGTGCTGCATTGCTGTCAACAACGAACAATCGGAGTTTTTCCCCGTTACCTGTGGAGTCAAACAAGGCTGCGTTCTTGCGCCTACATTGTTCGCATTGTATTTTGCAGTAGTGGTCCGCGAGGTATTGGAAGCTTCTACAGAAGGTGTTCGCATCCGTTTTCGTACCGATAGCAGCGTGTTTAATCTGGCGAGACTAAGGGCCCGTACAAAAGTCTCTCATGCTATGGTTACTGAAATCATCTACGCGGATGATCTATGCTTTGTTGCAGAATCCCCAGATGGCCTGCAACAGCTTATGTCTGATTTAGACAAGTGTTGCCATTCATTTGGCCTAAAAATCAGCGTCAAAAAGACGGAATTGATGTCTTTAGACATTGATGGTCACGAGGCGCTGAAAATCAAACTTGGCGAGGATGAGCTGAAACAGGTCGACAAGTTCCGCTACCTGGGGAGTACTCTAACATCCAAGTGCGACCTTAATGCAGAGGTCAACAGCAGGATCGGAGCTGCAGCTGCAGCTTTCGGCAAGCTGGATACCAAGATCTTCTGCTCACACGACATAAAGCTAGGTACCAAGATTTCAGTATATATGGCGGTCGTTCTGCCAAACATCCTGTATGCTGCGGAAACATGGACCGTGTACCGTCGTCATATTCGCTTGCTAGACCGATTCCACCTTAGGTGTCTGCGGAAAATTATGAATATCAGATGGTCAGATCGCGTGCGGAACACCGAGGTGCTGCGACAAGCCAGTGTAGGTGGTATTGAGGCTTACCTTATGCGGCGACAGCTTCGGTGGTGCGGACACGAGTCAAGGATGGCAGAGCAAAGAGTCGCCAAGCACATCTTCTACTCAGAACTTGAGGAGGGCAAGCGCAAGTGTGGCGGTCAACTCCTCAGGTACAAAGATGTGCTTAAACGGCACATGAAGAGGTGCGGCATAGATTCATCCCAGTGGGAGAAATATGCCGCCCAAAGACCGGAATGGAGGGCTTTGGTTGAAACCAAGGTACACGACTATGAAATCCAGCGGCGCGCTGATCTGGACACCAAGCGTGATGAGTTAAAAGCCCGACCACCTGTGCTGATTCAATATAACTATATTAATGGTGTGCTCACATGCCCGCAGTGTGCGAGGATCTTTGTAAATAAGATTGGCTACACAAGCCACAAGCGAGCTCACAATCGAGTCCAAAACTTTTAAAGCGGTCGCCGTGACCGAAATCGGTCGGACCACATCATCATCACCAACATGCAGTAAAAAAAATTGAACGACCTCTTTTACGCGGGTCTTTTTATTGACATATTCCCGATACTTTTTACACAGAGTAGTACATCATTTAGTAAGAATCCCTTACCCAAACTCTTTAATGAGAGTCAGCATGTATTTATTTAATTCGTGTAGCACACAATTATTATCAATTGAAGGTTGATTTTAATAAAACAGTCATAATAATTAAGAAGTTTATTTCGTCGTGATAGTAAATATGTTTATGGTAGGATGTAAATAGCTTTACAGTTATAATTATTTATTCAATTAAAGGGATGCATTACCATTACCTAAAAATATTAATTACATTTAAAGATATGTACATAAATATGCTTACATTAGTAATTTTAATGTATTAACTAATAGACTAACTAAACTTTATTATTATCAAACGAGCTACTGAGCTATTTCTGTAAGAAGATTTTATTTGGTACAATCTGTTTAGTATCGTTCATTTAAGAGTTATCTTATTTGTAAACTACAGAAGATTATTATCATTATAAGTAACCAACGAAAGTGGAGTAGCAAAATTATTAAATAAACTTAACATGGATATTAAGCCCAAAAAAGAGTGGGTCAGAGCTTAAAAATTCGAAGTTCCTTAGCCATATTAGGAGTTAGATTTATTAGTAGGGAAAAGATTGTAAAATAACGGATGGTAAGTAACGATTCTCAATCCATATTGCCGCACAGTTAATTAAAAGTTATGTTGTCCCTCACCGTTAACAACCATGATAAATTAACCACACATATGACTTTAGAATGACTTTTCATGAATTGGTGTAGGCCCGACCCGAGATTCGAACTCACGCCTGTCGTTTACAGGCGTGTGCTCTACCCATGGTCGTATACTATCATGTTGTCATTGATTACTCTCCCTCAAAAGAAATTGATTGAGAAACTACACGGCTATAAAGTGATCCTAAACAAAATATTTTAAATCATGTTCTGCCGATTACCTTCATCATGTGTAAAAATATAATGATATTTCATCGTTACCTACATATTTTTTCATGACTTCAAAATGGTACAAAATATTTGGATTAAATTTAGATACCGTTTAGGAGACTATATAAAAACTTAAAGAATTTTCCTGCATTCCCTACCAAATAATTAAGGGACCCACTGAACAACCAACTGGTTTTTTAATAATTTTATAGCAAATATAGCTAATTTAAATTTCGAGCCTTAAATAATTAAAAATAGCGGCACGCCGCTTTTAAGAATTAAATGATCTCATAACTGAACGGATAAAACTAATTTTTAACCTATCCTCCTTTTTACTTATTATACAATATAATGCAATTAACTGTGACTTGGTCACAACTGATTTCTTACTTTTATTCAGTTTTTACTATATTCTATAATTTTGTTGAAATCTATTCTTATTGTTTTTATTTATCTTTGAAAATATTTTTTGATATTTGACAAAATAATTATGGTCACTATTTTTTTAACTAGATTTAATCATTTGAAATAGTGTTATCGTATTAATGAAAAAAAACAGTACGCGTATATAAGAAATTACAATAATTTAAAATATTTCTGAATACACCTTTTATCGTATTATCAAATTACTTCTTTCCCATCGTTTTGACTATATCTGAAACTTTTATTATGGGACTGAACGACATTTAGTCTTTTTTTTAAATACAGTGCATAACTTAAACTTAGTGTACATTATGTAATAATCGTTCCAAATATATACAATGTTTGGAATCAATTATTAGTTACTTACTTAGCATTATAATGTTTATCAATACAATGGATTTATCTAGGCATATATTATTATATTAGTTAAAATCAATCAACAAGTGTAAATATAAAAAAAAAGGTTAAACTCAGTTTTTTTAACTTCCTTAACAGATTACGTTGAGTTTTTAGAACTAAGAATGCCAGGAATAAAATTAGGAATATTGATTAGATGAAATCGAACCAAGATATTAATGCTTTTAATTCAATGATTTGGATTTTTTTAAGTTATATACATTAACACCAAATATTAATAAATGGTTGTTATTGATTCTTTACTAAAACTTTAATTCTAGCAAAATTTCAAATTAATAAAGTGTGAAATGTTAATTATATAATTTAAACAAAAACGTATTATCATTATTATACCTAAAGTTAAGTGCAATACACAATATCAAAGATTCAAACACTTCATACAATTTTAGTGGAGGGAATAGTGAAGTCTTAGTCCATAATATAATACAAATACTTTATAAATATTTTATTTTTTGATAACCTTTTAAGGCTAATTTAGATATTTTTGAAAACCGTCTGGTCCCTGTCACCAGTCCAGAATAAATATTTCAACTCAATTCAGAATACAATCAAAACTTCTACATGTTCATTATAGTTACAGTAATTGACTTCTTATGACTATGTTAAGAAAACAAACTGTCGTAATTTACAAGTTATAAATAGAAACGACAATAGACTTTGGCAATTTAATTTAAAAAAACATAAATTTGCATTGGCAAATGTAATTAATTATGCCTCTATATTATAGGTTATAGCTTTAATTAATGCTTTATTTACATACATACCTACATACATATACTCACGGCTATAAATCCCTAGAAGGGGTAGCCAGAGCTAAGGAATTAGAAATTCCTCAGCCACTTTTAGAAGATGCGTGGGGAAAAGATGGTAAAATAAAGGTTGTTGGTGATGGGTCTCCAACCGCATCGCCCAAAAATCCCTTAAAAAGCCCCAATACCGTAAGTCGCCTCTTACGTACACCCACCGGAAGAAATGGGGTAGTGCTATTCTAAGCCGACACTACACAGCAATACTTTATTTATTATGAAAATAACGCCAAAATTTGTTATTTGATAAATTTATGTGCCATCACTTATTGTTATTTACATTTTAATATTTGACTTTAAATAAAATATGTTTTAAGTATATTTACACTCCGTTTCCAGAGCATTCGTTTTAACATAAATAATTATAGTAAATTCTAAATAGTTAAGTTATGGAGATAATGTCATAAATGAGTAGACAGCCTTTTCATTCTAAATTGGCTTTGAAAATACAATTAGATATTCGTCTTATATACTAAATCTAGTGCTAACAAAGATATTGCTACCGTTTGTATCTATACAACTTTCATTCAGATGTTCAATTCCACAGCTATGTAGAAAAGGTTTTTTTTTTACTTTTGGACCAAATTCAACCCTGTCCGTCACAGTAGTGTGAGTAGTTTAAATAGTACATTTAATATTAATACATTCTCTAACCTATTTTTAC
This sequence comes from Bedellia somnulentella, assembly GCA_963576735.1. Lineage (NCBI taxonomy): Eukaryota > Metazoa > Arthropoda > Insecta > Lepidoptera > Bedelliidae > Bedellia > Bedellia somnulentella. The sequence goes on from OY755184.1 coordinate 15,912,060, forward strand.
ACAAGAGCCTATCGTATTATACTTGAGGATTCTAAAGATATACATAATGCTTCTTGCAAGTAGAAAGACTAAATTATAGTTGATATAAAACGCTATTTAAATCTAAATTTAGTTTAGGTGGCACCTTGTACATTAAACGTAAACTATTGTGCATAATTCAGTAAAAAGGGATATTGAATATCATAAAATTACATACACTTCCGACGATAGATAGAGTCAGTAGCAGTTGCACACATAACTATGGTCCCTTGAAACGAAGCACTCTGAAATACTAATTAATACGAGATTCGTTGCATCACTCACTTTCACAGAAGTTTATAAGTTTATGCAAGTCTAAACGTTTTGTGCGGGGCCGGGCCAAGGGGGTCTCTTTTTTTCCAGCACATATTTCAGCTGGAAATTTGACTCCAAATGCTACAGATACTCGTCGATCTGATCATAATCCTCATCAGGGGGAGATGGTCCCGAAATTGAAAGTATCGGGAGACCAAAGTGTTTGACAGTTTCGACGCTGCAAGTGTCATCCGATTTTGATGCTTCCTCATTTATAGTTTCCTCTCTGGGAATTTTCACTGTGCATAATCTTTCTGATGACTCACTTCGCATCGTCGATAATGGAATATTATCTGCAGATCTATAACAAAAACGAAATCTTTGTTTACTTCACTTTCTATACCATGACAAATGGAACATCCCAATATGCATTTTTATGTAACCCTAAAATTTCTTATGCATACGAGTAAATACAATATTTAATCACATCTTAGCTCCCTGTATCCTTGCTGGGAACTCATTTCTGCCCCAAAAAAAAATAATAAGGCGATTTAAACTTGAAATATCCTATCAAACTGGAATTATATTTAAATTAAATATATAACTTTTCCCATTGAAAATAGAACGTAAGGCATTTGTATAATGGGCCGAGCGCTCCATCATTAAACTACTAGGTGACGAAGACAAATAAAAAATAAGTTTTTTTGAAATGGAAAGAATTTCATGGACTAAATTATAATTACCTTGCTTTCCGGCACAACTTCGACTGCGACCCATGTCTTCGAAGAAATTCTCCAGCATCAAAAGCAGCAAACCCAGTGGGTTCAGCCGACATAAATATGGCTGAATTGACCCGGGGTCTGTTGCACCGCGAAAGCAGATGCTCTTCACACTCCAAGCTTTGTGTGTGAGCGTGGGACCAACGCATGTGCTGTGAAGTTACATAGGTATTTTAATTTTACTATTTCTTTTGTGTGGTTGAACGCAAATTAATTGATCTTTAAGGGGATTTTGAGTAGACGAGATAGTAAAAAGAGTACGAAGCAAAAAAATGCGTTGAGTGATAGTGATAGTGAAATAAATATATACGGACATTATTATAGGTATACACAGATCAAGTTAGCCCCAAACTAAGTAAGACTTGTATTATGGGCTACTAACTCAACGATATATTGAATATTATACACATATAAATAACACCTAAGACTTAGAAACAATCATTAACGCTCACCAAATAAATCATACCCTCAGCGGGAATCGAACCCGCAACCTCCGTACCGAGAAGTCACCTATCCGCTCGGCTGTTGTCAAATTTTAAGCTTAGCTTATTTAACTACATTTTCACTTAGTTTTGTTCCCATCGTACTACATCGTTTTGTAATACCCAATTATGTGAGTGACTATTGTGATTAGTCAAAATCTGATAAATCAATCTGCGAAAGTTGTTATTGATTTTTTCCTAAAATACACCTTTGTTATATCATAGTTTGGATTTCAAAAATCCCTGTCTATTCCAGCATTTGTTCTGTCTGACAAGCTCACCGTAAAAAACCGTCACCTATGACAATTGGAAAACCAAAAAAATGCTCGTGGATGACTAGCAAAATTGCCAATACGTGACTGTCAAATAAAACCAGACGGAGGATTGCATAAGGATTAAAAAGACGATTCTGGTTTCGATATCAGCAGAATGCAAATAAGAGAGATGGTTGGTATAGGTCAAATTGCAAATGGCTGAGCCAATCTGACACGTAAATCGTCGGTTGTCCCATTTGAAATGCGTGCTTCAACTAGGGACAATATCCGTGTTTGTAAATCTTGTGTGGAATATAGCGGGATGTAATAACTGTGTAGTAAAATTAGCAAAATTCACAGTGTTTTTATCCTTTTTTTCGCTTGTGTTGTTTATCAATTTAAAAAAAAGAAGACTTTTCAATATATTCCATGATAATTTTATTCATTGTGATAATATAATAGTAACAAATGGATTGATCTGATTACTGTTTATAAAATATGTAATACAGTCAGGACATTAACAATTATAAAACTGAAACAGCAACAAGTTCCTAATACCCAAACAAGTTTAAGAAGCAACCTACACTCTATACTAACGAACTTATTCATTACTTTGAAATATAAGGTTCTAGTGGAAATAACTGATTAAAACTTTTTGGCGACGATTCCGAGAAAGGTATTCAGACCTTTGCAAGAACAATTCTTATTTTTAAATCCATAGTTGAGTTACGTTACGTAGTTACGTCATTTCAATTCTAATTGAATGTATTTACTTTATAATAAGCAATACACAATTTTATTTCAAGGAACCAAGCTGGCAAATTTTAAGTATGTCAATGTTATATTATCTGAGATATTGTGAATAATCAGTGAATGATGTTTTACTTTTTTCATATAGAAAATGAAGCCACTATCTCAATTAAAATAATGTTCTGTTTATGCGTATATAAAAAATTCTGTCTGTTTTTCTATTATTAATTTATTGAAATTTAGCAATGGATTTATGCTTTTCTTGCTTGTCTAATCTTAATTGATTATGAAGACAAACGTTAGACTAATATATCATCTTTTACATAGGTGATATCATTATCAAGTAATTCTTAAACAAGAAGAACTCCATTTACAAATTTGAATTTATATGCAGCTTAACAATTTCACAAAAAACAATCCCATCCAATTTAATCACAGTTTCAATTAATCACTGCTAACTTCATTATTTCAATGTTAAACTCAATGGATTGCGGTGTACCGCTTCAAAACGTTCGCCAATCAAAAAAGCTTTAACTCAATTTGTTTAAAACTCTGTTGCCTCAATTTATTACAATAAAAATACCCAGACGAGATATATAAAATATTTTGTGTCGAAATGTAAAATATATTCGGTATGGTGCCAATCGTGAATTTTAAAAGTTCATACAACCAAACGTGCCACATAAAAACTTGAATCCAACAATTCACTCTCAAAATTGTGCTTTGCAATGCCAAACGGCTTCTAATCTAGCAAAATTCAAACTGGTGAACGCTTAACATAGTGCTAGGTGCTAAAATGTTAACAAACTGATTTCGACAATATCAAATAATTGTCAAAAGAAGAAAACTGACATTATATTGCAGATTTCTACTATCATAGTTTATCATCTGAAAATGATAAAACCAATCTAAATTTCAAATGTGTGTAAATATACTAAGTGTTGAATCATTTGAAAATAACAGTGTTAAAATTACTAAGAAAATAACTGAAAATGCTCTTGGTTTAAATTGTGAACCAAATTTTCTTTATCATAAAATAACCAGAGCGCCATTTAAAAAAAATTTGGATGCCATATTTATTCCATTTACTTTATTTTTTTCTGCCAAAACAAAAAAAAACAATAATAAAAAAAAAAACAAAACTTAGTACATCACACAAAGCAATCAATACTGAAGTCTAGTGCTCTAGCAACGGTGCATTGTGGCGTAAGTAAGCGTGTTGCTTACTTGGTCAGAACCAACACACTGGCATTGGCTTTGAGGATTTGCCCGCGACTTTGCACGGGCAGGACTGCGCTAGCTTCCCACATTCTGATCGTCAGGGACAGCGTGGAGAAGAGCGAATTGACAGCCGCAGTCACGGGCACTCCGTCGAGGATATTGGAAGCAACGATCCAGAAGACAGCAGACATCCTGTACACCACTCTAGATAAGCACCATACAGAAATACCTTACATTCATTACAGCTAGGATGTTAGAGAATATGTAGATTTTGGTATCAAAAATATTAAAGTCAGTGTTTTGTACAAATTAGTTGGGATTAAGAGATGGTTTTCAGTATTGCTGCGAATGTTATGTGAATCTTTAGAAGAACGATTTAATTGATTTTTGTTTAAAGAATATGAAGGTCAGTGTATTTTATACTAATTATTTATGATTAAAAGATCGTTTTAAGTATGGCTGATGGCTGTGAATGTTAGGTGAATCATAAGAAGCAAGAGAGCAGAGTGAATAGAGTCGGGATGAGGCACTTATAAGATTATTTTTTTCTAGGTTTTGTGATTAAATTACAAATTGTGATAGTAAACGGTTCCGGCGTGAGAGATAATATTTTAAAAAAGAAAAAAAGAAATGTTAAGATGCTTTGAGCAAAAAGAGAGGTATGATAACAGTGAAATGATATAAAATAATAATTAGGATCAATATAAAAATTGGAAAAATTTTAGACTTTCCAAGTGTTAAAAATAAACCATTATCGATAAAACTTTTGATAAAAAAATAATAAAGCGAGATCAATAATAGAGCGAGCAAAATCCTGATTTGTAAACGATTTTTCCTATCTCATACATACATATTCTCACGCCGTTAGTTCCCATTGGGGTAGGCAGAGACTATCGATCGCCACTTTGTACGATGCTGGCAAACCTCTCAGGCTTCGTTTACATCCATCAATCTTTTCATACATGCTCTTTTATTCTTCATACTGCGGACACCTGCCTTTTTGAGTACATTTTCTATTTGATCCAAATGTGTCCTCCGAGGTCGTCCTCTACTAACATTACCTTCCACATTGGCTCTATATATCTCTTTCACCAATTTACTGTCATCCATCCTCTCTATGTGCCCAAACCATCTCAACATTCCTTTTTCTATCTTTCTTAGAATATCATCTTTTACACCACACCTTTCACGAATCACATCATTCCTCACACGATCACATAACCTTACATTACACACTCAGACACCGACTGACTAGACATTAGACTATCCAGTGCTCCATTTACCGCATTACCCTTTTTCACTCTTCTCTCGATATCTTCATCACACTTTCCATCCCTAGTAAACAAACTTCCCAAATATACAAACTCTTTCACTTGTTCCACTTTCTTACCATTTATCTCAATCACGCATTCGGTCATATTCACCTCTCTCTCAAAAACCAACAAATATGAGTATATCTACTCATACTGAAGTAAAACTCTGTTCAAATATAAAATATAAAGCACATAATTGCAATTTTGTCTACTTAGTATAAAACTGAAATTTCAAAAGAGTCTGGCTACCCCTTCTAGGTATTTATAGCCGTGAGTATATTTATATTTTGCTGAAAGTATTTTTATACTTACCAGCTTTTCTAGAGAAGAAGTAGTAATATTGTCTATTATTATGGAACGTATTAAATAAATGAATACATATATAAAATAACTCAAAAATTAGATGCACATTTCTAATAGTGGAAATGTACTGAGAAATCCAACTAATGGCGGGTAACAGTAACATGACGTCAATTTAGAAATGGAAAATTCACGTGCAGTGCGCCAGTATAATATTATTATAAATCCAAGTGTATGAAAAATACACCGAACACCAGGTGACAATGTCACGTGATGTTCTGAAGTATTAGTACCTCTGCCAACCGCTTCGGGGATATACGGCTTGAACGCTTGACGTTGAGTTCAGTTTTTGAGATTTATTTAAAAAATCTTGACTTGATCTTGAGTCAGAGAATATACCCATCATACGCTGATTTACACATCGTGCTACCGTTTTGCTGTGTAGTGTCGGCTTATACTAGCACTACCACCTTTCTTCCCGTGGATGTACGTAAGAGGCGACTAAGGATATAGGGGGTTTTTAAGGAATTTTTGGGCGATGCGGTTGGAGACCCATCACCAAACACCCTTATTTTACCATCTTTTCCCCTCGCAACTTCCAAAAGTTGCTGAGGCATTCTCAATTCTTCAGCTCTGGCTACCCCTTTTAGGGATTTATAGCCGTAAGTTCATGTATGTATGCTACCATTTTGTCATTTGGTGTTTGGGGTACCGACATTTTGTTTGGCCCATAATGTGATTATGGGCAGGCCTTCTGCCGTTCTGTACCAAGACTAAGTTAATCGGAATTTCTTCAGAAAAAACAAAAGCCCCATCAAAGTTGGCCTGATTCATGATTTCAATTCACGTCTCCTACATTAAAAACGCTAGTGTTAACACTGAGCTAAAAATAAACTATGTTATTAATATTATTTACTACATTTCCTTTATGAAATCAATCACTCTATGACAAACTAAATCAAACAGTTTGTATTTGGTTAGCACGTTGGACGAGTAACCTATTTCCACAAAAGGTCACGTGGGGGCGATTGTTATCGGAACTACAAATTATCTATCTTAAAATTATAGGACTCGGAAAAACGTTTTTAAAATCATATTTAGAAAGACTTAGATATTTTTTAAATTTATAATGCATGTTTTTTTTTATTATAAGCATAAACGTTCACGCCGATAATCCCCGAAGGGGTTGGCAGAGGTACTAATACTTCTGAACATCACGTGACTTTGTCACCTGGTGTTCAGAGTACCCACGTTTTGCATGGACAGTGTACTCACGTGATAGGGGGCAGGCCTATCGCCGTTTTGTACGAATACACTGTCACATGACTAAGTACAACTCAGCCATGTGGGTTTCCTCACGATGTTTTCCCTCACCGTTAACAACCATGATAAATTAACCACACATATGACTTTAGAAAAGACAAATTGGTGTAGGCCCGACCCAGGATTTGAACACTAGTCGTGTGCACGATAACCGAGTGTTCTACCCACTGGGCTATCACGTTTGTTTTTTACTTTTGGATAAATAAATCAAGTTATTTAAACCTGAAATATTCTTCATATTGGGCTACATTATCAAATTTTATTTGTAGTCAACCTCCAAAGGAATTGAACCTGGTACCTCCGGATTGTGAGATGAACTTTTACCGCTAAGCCACAAAAGTAGTTAGGTCGACCTGGTGGTACCTACTATGGTAAAAAATAAGCCTTCTTCTTTTTTGTTTCCATTTTATTTATGTTGTATAAAGAGAAGTTTGTGTTGTTGTATACAGAGAGTTTATGAATATACGTATTACTATTTTCCAAAAACAGAGGTTTCCCTCAGAAATCTCCAAAGACGACGGTTCTGATGGAGCTCCTATTCAAACTTCCCGCAACCTTTATCAAATATTAGTTCCATTTTTTATGTATTAAATAATAAATAAATATACGGATTACTCACAAATTAATTTAAGAGAATTTTATGATTTAGGTAGGTTGAACTGACGCGTGTGTAATAAAGAAATTCCTAAAGTATTAATCCCATTTCAGTACTTGATTGTTTATTTTCGGTTGTTTTTTCAACATAGAAGTCGGTTTTCTTTTTGTTACCTGGAATAGATTCTTATTCAAAGGTTACCTGGAATAGATCGCTTTAAACGATAAGACCGCCAAGTGAACTGCTATTTCAGAACATAATCTATGTAAAATATTTAAACTGTGATTTACAATACCGAGTTTTCTATTCTATTCTATCCACTCGACCACGGCTGTCGTCTTATATTATACACGTGCAATTAAATAAAATAATTATAGCCAGTGAGCTAATTGTTGAACAAGGCGTATGTAAGTGACATGCCTAATCCTAGTAAGCCTATTAAAGCCTTAGTAATATCTAACAAGCGTATCATGCAACCTGAAACCTACAGGTCAGTGTCGAAATTATAATTTCCATGCGCTATAGGAATAATAGGAAACAAGTTAGGTTTATTGAATTAAATAATGTAGATGTTTTAAGGAATAAAGATAAATGAAGAAAGGATCTCTGTGCCGTGTGAGGCTTAGGATGCCACTACCCCTTTCTCCCCACGGGTGTCGTGAGAGGCGATGCGGTTGGAGACCAATCACCAAATATATTTATTTTACAATCTTTTCTCTTTTAATATTTCAAAATTTGCTAATGAATTTAGAATTCTGAAGCACTCGTTACCTGTTTTAGGGATTTTTATCCATCAGTATACGAGGGACATGCTAAAAGAAACTAGGTACTAAAAAATTATAAAATTTATTCTTCATTACAAGTATCGATCTCTTCAAAGTATTCACCCTGAGCACATACTCGTATACACTTTTCCATACGTCTGAACCAATTGGAAAATACCTGTGACCACTCTTCTTTAGATACCTCTGAAATCTCGAAATTATAGGCAACCATCTTCTTTGCTTTCAAACCTCTTCCTGTTTAGTTTTTCTTTGATTTTTGGAAACAAGTAAAAGTCACAAGGCTAGGTCAGGAAAATTTGGCGGGTAAGGGAGAATTGACAAATTTTTTGAGTTGAAAAACGCATTGTCATGGTGCCAGAAAAGGTGCCGGATTCCTGCCTACGGTCGCTTGTCACACCAAGTTGATATTACTGTTGGGGCACAAACTGTCACATACCATTCGGAGTTCACCGTTCTTTCATTCTCTAGCCTAACAGCAGCAATATGACCCGTTTTACAGAAAAACGAAGAGACCATTGTTTCTGTGTGCTTCGTGCACGGCGCATTTCGATGGAGTTGGCTCGTCTTCAAAGCACCATACAGTCGACTGTCGCTTTGATTTGGGATCATAGTTATATAGCCATGTTTCGTCACCAGTCCGTATATCATAAATGTTTTTTTTTCTCGCCTCCGTTGAATTTATCTATCATGAATAGGCACCAGTCTACCCGACGGTCTTTCTGCTCATCGGTGAGTTTGTGCGGCACCCATCTCGAACAACGTTTATGGAGAGAGAGGTGGTCGAGAATTATGGCTTGCATTGCTGCTGATCCAATTCCTACTTCTCACTCTAGCCCTTCATATGTAGCTAATACAAAGTAATTCGTCGGTTTTCGCGAATAAGTTTATCGACTGCACGATCGTTTTCTTGCGTGACCGCGGTTGGCGGCCGTCCTGTCTTCGCTTCATCCTCGAGAAATTCCTGTCCTCTTTTAAATTCAGCAAAACCAATTGAATACTGTTCAGCTGAATACTGTTTACTGAACAAGCAGACTCACCAAAAGTAGAAGCCAAAAGTTCAAAACATTCTTGAGGCTTTAAACCTTTTTTAAAGTCATAATAAATCATAGCGCGAAAATCACGTCGACTGAGCTCCATTGTTGCAAGTGAATTCCCGCCAGATTCTCGGAAAAATAATGCTCATTCAAATAACAAATAAATAAAAAAAGTGTGTTCTATATTCAAATTTGTCAATAAAAAACCGGCCAAGTGCGAGTCGGATCGCGCACTAAGGGTTCCGTACTATCATATATATAGAAAATCCCGTTTGTGTGAAAATCATAGGAGCCAAATTAGGTAAGTAATTTGATTTATGACGTTTAAAAATAGAACTACGGGCTAGATCTCATTCAAACCAATTTTCGTTAGTAGTTTGTATAGTAATACACATCATATATTTTTTTCAGTATTATCATGCCCATATTTTAGAAGTTACGGGGGGGGACACACATTTTAGCACTTTGAAAAAGTCTCTCGCGCAAACTATTCAGTTTTGAAAAAAATGATATAAGAAACCTCAACATCATTTTCAAATACCTTTTGATAGATACCCCACACGTATAGGTTTGATGAAAAAAAAATTTTGAGTTTCAGTTCTATGTATGGGGAACCCTAAAAATTTTGGTTTTTATTTTCAGATTTTATTTTAAAATCTTAATGCGGTTTACAGAATACATCTACCTACCAATTTCCAATAATGTAGTTCTTATAGTTTCGGAATAAACTGGCTGTGACATACGGACGGACGGACGGACGGACGGACAGACAGACAGACATGACGAATCTATAAGGGTCCCGTTTTTGCCATTTGGCTACGGAACCCTAAAAACCAGCCTATAAGATGGTGTATATGAATGTCTGTATGAAAAAAAATGTAAGATAAAATGATGTTAAGTTGAATGTAATGTAAAGTTGCACATCACATTTAATCAACTGAAACTTTTTGAATTACAGAAAAAAAGATTTCCGTTACCACGAAGGGTCTTTACTTCTAATCCTTGAGGGCACACTTACAATGTAACCTTGCACAGGGCACTGCAGGCAAAATTACATGACTGTTCACAAATGATTTACATGACATGTTAAGCCGTCTTGACATTTCGCTGTCAAGGGTATCTGTTGTAATGGCTGCTAAACCGCACTAGTCCGGTAAGTGGACTTGATCTAATCACCCTATTGAGGATAGGGTTGTGATTCTTGGTTAGGAAGTACAAGGTCTGTAATGATTCAATCAGAATGTCACGTTTGCAAAATTCGGTATAATCTGATACTTGGATGAACGATTAAGTAATGAAGTAAAATCTTTAAGAATAACTTAAAACACTTCAGAACTTATGAAGCAGATATAACTAATATTGATGTTAGTGAATGGACAGAGGAACAAAAGAAACATTATGTTTTTGAATATTGTTATTTTTATTGCTAGAACGATTATCAAAATAGCTTTAACCCACAATAAATAGTGTTATGAATTAATCTTAAAAAACCTTTGTTTACTCTTGGAATAAAACCTCCAAAATACCTCATATATCAATATTTTCAAAAGTTTGGTAAGAAAACATCCCGAAAGAACCGATATCCGAAAGTTTAATTCGCAAAATGAGAAGAAAAATGGGTTAGAACTATTCTAAGCTGCGTCCAAATCTAGTCATTCGTTCAAGAGCTGTCATAGACACACAGACAGATGGCTTAGAAATGAAACAAGACTATACAAAAATAACCAATACCTCTTCCACTCTGAATTTTAACTGCTTTATAAATTCCAAATTTTCCTGTGTTGTTTCGGCTTAGAATAGCAATACCCCATTTTTCGCATGGGTGATCGTGAAAGGTGAAAGTGAAAGGTTAGTTAAGGGTGTTTGGTCTCCTTAAAGAATTTTTGGGCGATGCGGCTGGAGACCAATCACCAACTACCTTTTTTCTTCTATCTTTTCCCACGTCAAACTTCTGGCTTTTTTCTTAAAGGCTGATGAATTTCTTATTTTGAAGCCCTGGCTACCCTTTCTAGGGATTTATAGTCATGATTTTATGTATGTTACAAATTCCATAGTTTAAAATAATTTCGGTCGGCATTGAGCAAACAAGTATTATTTGCTTTATTTAGACTGACTGGTAAAACTTAGTCGCTCAGTCTGGTGACCTGGATAATCTTTGTTTCATAAATAATAGCTTTAGATCGATATTATCTATACTGTATGCCAATTGGTGACTGAACTGCCTGATTATTTAAAAAATTGACCATGATTATTTAAATTTGATTTTGAAAGCTGTCTTCACATGAATGTTAAGTATTTCTTCATTATTTATTTATTTTGTGCAAACAACAGATATAGACTAAATAAATTATTTCTCATTAAATAACATTATGAAATCAGTCTGTACCCAGAAGTTTTCATCATAGAATATATACATTTCTATTATTATTCTATTAATCTTATCATCTATACTTATAATAAATCTGTAGAGAGGTCAATTCTGTACATGAAATATATTTTCAAAATAACTATCAGGTTGTGATTAGGGATCGATACTGATGCCAAAAATGCAATCAGTAAAATTTTTGTCTGTCTGTCTGTCTGTCTGTCTGTCTGTCTGTCTGTCTGTCTGTCTGTCTGTCTGTCTGTCTGTCGGTTTGTATGTTCCTTATGGAAACGAAAACTACTCGATGGATTTTAACGAAACTTGGTACAATTATTCTTCATACTCCTGCGCAGGTTTTTGTATACTTTCCAGCAGAGTAGTAAAGGGGAATTTTGGGAAATTTTGGGAAAACGGGAGAAGTTACTCCATTTTTTAAGCTTCCGTCGCGTGTGCAGCCTTAATGGTTAAACTTACATAGAAATCATGTATGACGGAAATATTCTTCATAAAATTATCTAAAAAAAATCCTGAACAGTTTATGTCTATCTTTTACGGTTGACTCACAATAACACGTGTATTTCCTGATAGCTTAGCAGTTCGGAACATTCTGATTATATTTGTTTACTCTTACGTTTGTAAACGTCTCACTAATCCCAAATTTAAAAAAGGTAACATTATTACCTATCAATAAAAAAATAATCATAGAAATCGGTAGACAAACACCGAAATTTTACATAAAATAAGCCATCGCGCCCGTGATCAAAACCAAATCTTTACTAATTTACATATAACATACTAGATGGCGCCAGTAGTTGCATCCTACATCACGTAATGATTTATTGTTTAGTATAAGTACTTCATCGCGTTTTATTCCAAAATTTGCTATTAAACGGAAATACTGAACCGTTCATTAAAGCGCATTCAAAATCACCAAACTACACTGTTTAGGGAGTGCTATAAATTTAAGAAATTGAAAACATTGCGCTGAATTTCACAATGTTTGAGCAGTGACTGAAGAAAGAAACCTCAGATATTTAAAAAAACAACGCTACCCGTGCGAAGCTGGGACGATCCACTAGTTATAAATATATTTGAAAAACTGATTTGAAACTGCACTTTGCATAAAATATATAATCAGCATTTCAACATTATAAAGCTTATTACTAATACATCTATTAAATATTGTTTGTGCAAGTGAATGCGCGCGTGTGTGTGTGTATGTGGGGGGGGGGCGTGGATGTATGTGTGCGTGTGTGTGTCATATACTAGAATTGATCATTTAATGGTATCATTTATCAGTATGCTTCGCTTGAGCTGGAGTTTAGACGAATTGAATATGTCTATAGATCTGTAGTTTTTATGTAGTAGAGATTTGCGAATCACATAATAAAATCCGTTGTCCGGTTTTATTCGATGGATGGCGTCATCAAGGGATAATGTTACAAAGAGTTAGTTTGTTATATAGCGAGTGACCATTAAGATTTTTTCTTATGATTATTTGATGTACAAAAGTTTGTAAAGCTGATCTAATCACTATCATCGACTGATCAATAATTACCGACGAGGGCCTTTAAATTAATATTTGTGTTTTTTTTAAAGTTACAATTTCACTTACTTATTCATTGTTCTCATAAGGGTAAGCAGTCCCAAACCCCACAAATCTCAATCGCTCCCTTCAAGTTCATTATTTATCTCATACCTGCTTTAATATTCGTATCATTCCATTTTGATTAATAAAAAATTTAACGAACCAGTCATCAACAATCTGTAATATAGAAATTCAAAACAATTTTCGCATGTTAAACTTTTTAGAAGGTATAGCATTTCATTGAAACAAGTACATATAAATCTCATGTTTTGCATTTTCATTTTCCATTTGAATAAGTACGATGAAGTCTAGACGGAAATTTTCAGCAATACATCATATCTGTCCCGGCAGACAGTTCGGTACGAGATTTAAAAGTGGAACACTTTCGCGAATGTCAGAATTTGTTCGTTTTATGCAATCGTAAAACTGTTTGGCAATTGTTTTGGAATATTTTACGCAAATTGGTTTTGTTGAAAAGTAAGGTGAGTGTTATTTTAATATCCTAGACGGTGACTTTTAATAATATGAAATAATCTTCCTTGTGTGATTATGGATTTTTATTTCGATGGTTACTTATAAAGAACGATAGCGCAATTGTGTTTATCGCCTTATACATTGACTTACCAAGTCTTTTGGTAAAAAAATAAAAGCATCTAAATGAATGCTAATATAAACCAATTCACATTCAAAACCAAATAAAATCACAAAGTCAACAAAAATATTTGAAACAAATACAGGCAGATGCTCGATGCTTGTCTCATCCATACATCATTTTATATTCCAATACAGAGCGTCACCGGTTTTGCCGACAAAGAAAGTCCTGAACAAACAAAGAATAAACAATGTTTCAGCGCTCATCAAATTCTATTTCCGTAAAACAATAAACGTAAAGATTTAAACGCGGGAACAAAACAATGACAGTTTTGTTTGTAATGCGGTATTTGGGTTTCATCCAATGTCTGTTGTTTTTGATTATTTGATTGGCGGCTCAAATTGTTTGTGTCGATTGAATTCATCGATTTCATGTGTTTTTGATCATGCGATTTGTTATCTTTATCTTTGCCAACACTGTTTTATTATACCAGCAGGGCAAGCACGAGCACTATTTTATCGACACAATAACGGTTAGAATTTGATGGCAGTATACGATACTAAGTAAAAGCGTAAGAGATGGCTGCTTTATCCCACGCGATAACTAGTTTAAACACGGCTCGTGCTTGCCCTTCTGGGCTAAAATAGCAACATCTTTTGAAAAAATATTTTAATTGGTGGACAATGTAGCATCTAAAAACTTTCCTTTTTTTTTAATTAAAATTAATCCAAAAACCAAATCTTTACGATTTACAATGAAAAAAAGACTTTATTAAAATTGAAATTTATGTTTTTTTACCATTAAATCAAAAAATATTAAACGTTACAGATCCATTTGTCTTCAACAGTTAACTGTTTTATTTTTTCAAGTAGCATAATTTAAATGGTTAAAGACAATATATATGTTGCGTTAAACTTGTTCTTTTCTAATAAATACATACATACATACATATACTCACGCCATTAATTCCCATTGGGGTAGGCAGAGACTATCGATCGCCACTTCGTACGATCCTGACAAACCTCTCTAGCTTCGTTTACATCCATCAATCTTTTCATACATGCTCTTTTATTCTTCATACATCGGACGCCAGCCTTTTTGAGCACACTCTCAATTTCTAATAAATAAAGGAAACAAAAACTTCGGCACAGGCGGGAATCGAACCCGCGACCTCGGTATACGCCCCCGTCGCTCTGCCAATTGAACTACCGTGTCAATGGCTGCCAGCGCGAAATTCTTCTATCCTCTATTTCTTTTGCACTTATTTTCTACAGATCAGCTTCCAAGTGTAAATTTCCTCAGCCGCTTAGTTAACTTGATTTGGAAATAGGAGTTTAAATAAAAAAAAACGTCTATGATGATCTAGGTCACTTAGCTATAGTTAATAAATAAAACACGATGTTAAATAATTTTGCAATAAACGGAAAAGCATGTTTGACATTTATTATAATTCAATTCTTTGTGTTGAAAGAGAAAAAACTCTTTGCGACGACGTAATTTTCACTCAGAAAATACTTGATATTCTGCAAAGGAGGTGAAATGAGAGGAAATTTGAAGCACATTTTTCTCAAGAGACGCTTAATCTTATATTACTAAACGTTCTGGAGATTA
Organism: Bedellia somnulentella; assembly: GCA_963576735.1. Lineage (NCBI taxonomy): Eukaryota > Metazoa > Arthropoda > Insecta > Lepidoptera > Bedelliidae > Bedellia > Bedellia somnulentella. The sequence goes on from OY755184.1 coordinate 15,927,325, forward strand.
AAATACCTTTATGTAAGAAACTAGCAACAAAGTCAAAATTATTTTAACACACAATAATGGTCACTGTAGAGCCATTCATTACTAATGACTTTTCGCTGCTAAAAGGCGCCAAATTAGTGTTTTTTTACTTCATAATCCTGTTTTTGTTTTTTTAATTATGTTTAGACTTATCGCTTAACAGCGGTTTCTTTCATTCAATCTTTTGAGAGTAGAGAAAAACTACCACTTTTGCTTAAAGGATCACCAAAGTATGTTGCAAAGGTCATAAAACTGCTCTTAAGAAAGAACATAAGGAAGAACGTAAAAAAATCCGTGAGGTGGTGGGCTGCGACCGGCGGGTTGCAGTCTGCTACTCCGCAAGGAGAACCTCGAGGGGGCGGGCGTTTGGAACTTGTGGCCCAAACGTCTGCGGTGCTGAGGAAGCACAGAGGGGAGTGGGGGACTTCATGTCCCCCGAGATGGACGCCGAGAGGCGTGGTGCGCGGGATTGGAGGTAGACTGCCACGGGCGTTCCCACCAATCCCGCATCAAAGCACCGAAGATGGCCACCGTGGGGTTTTAGTCGGTAAGAGTCCGACATACCTTCGTCACCCCGCCCGTTTCACGGGGAGTAAGGGAAGAACGGAAATACTATCTAATCCGGTCCAATTGTCAACCTCACCTGCACGCGCCAGTTGTTCGTATGAATAGCTGGCGGCGATGACATCCTAGTCATCGTGGTGCTCCCTGCTAGACAGCGGACGAGGCCCTGGCGACCGAGCAGTGGCGGTATATCCACACACCCGGCGGGTCAACTCGCTGGAAGAGGCTACAGCGACCTTGAGGCCTAAATAACCTCTAAAATGACTAGTGCAGAAGGCAAGGGGAAACCACTGCACTAACTTCCCAAGAGAGTCATCATGATAGCACAGGATAAAGAGTCAGGCGGGCAACTGCAGCCCCCGACCCTCCTTCATGAAGACCACGACCGCTCTGACAAGAGCGAAACGAAAGAGAAGAAGAAAGAACATTATGATATTTTTATTAGATAAGAACTTTAAGCGCAATTCTGATTGAGCCCGCCGGAAAACCGACATATGTTTTCATACATAGGTTATATAAAATTATTTTCATACTAGCTGACCCGACGTACTTCGTACTGTCAAATTAGCTTATGACAAAGCTTAAGGCGTTTTTTTAATTAATTTAATAAAACCTCAAAAATTGTAGCTTATGTGTTATTCTGATGTAAAAGCTAAATTGTGGTAAAGTTTCATTCAAATCCATTCAGTAGTTTTTAGGTGAAAGAGTAACAAAGAGTGTATAGATATAGGAGAATTCCCAGACTGTATGAAGTTAAGTAGGCTCATCCCACTACATAAATCAGGAGATAGTCAGGACTTTACCAACTATAGGCCTATTTCTATTTTAACAGTTCTCGGTAAAGTTTTTGAGAAAATCATGTCCAACCAAATGCTTTCATATTTCAATAAAAATAATATATTCCATGACGAGCAATATGGTTTTACTAAAGGTAGGTCTACTGTAGATGCACGAGTGTCACTAATGAAACATATTTTTAATTCATAGGAAAACTCCCGGGATGCTTTAGGTATATTTTGTGACCTCACAAAAGCTTTTGATTGTGTAAAAAAGGAAATAGCGTTGAATAAACTTAAATATTACGGTTTTGACGAGCAAGCGCTGAAATTAATGGCATCATATCTTAATATAAGAACTTTAAAGGTAGATATTAATGGAACCACGTCGGAAGGATCGGAAATAGAGATGGGCGTTCCTCAAGGTTCTATACTTGGCCCATTACTGTTTCTGATTTATATTAATGATTTACCATTTATGGTACAAAAGTATTCTGAGATAGTTATGTTTGCAGATGACACATCTTTAATATTTAATGTAGCGAGATCCTCTACATCTCTTGACGACGTAAATAAAGCTATCTCACTGGTATTGCATTGGTTTACTGTGAATAACCTGGTTCTGAATGCCAAAACAACTAAATGTATTAAATTTACTTTACCGAATGTTAGGCAAGTTGACGCCAATATTGTTATTGACAGTGAAAAAGTAGAATTAGTGAAAGAGACAAAATTCCTAGGGATAATAATCGATTCTAAGTTGCAATGGGGACCCCATATACTAACACTTTCTAAAAGGCTGAGCTCAGCAGCGTATGCCGTGCGTAAGATTAGAGAAATAGCAGACATAGAAACAGCTCGCATTGTTTATTTCAGTTATTTTAATAGTATTATGTCGTACGGTATTTTATTATGGGGTAAAGCAGCTGATGTTCATAAAGTTTTTGTCTTACAAAAGCGAGCTATCCAATCTATTTACATGTCAAGGTCGAGGTATTCGTTGCGCGAAAAAATTAAAGATATTGGCATTTTAACTGTCCCTTGCCAATACATATTTGAGAATTTAATGTATGCCAAAAAGAATATAGGCCAATTTAGTAAAGTTAGTGATAGGCATACTGTTAACACTCGAAATAAGGACAAACTTAACGTACCGAAGTGGAGACTTAATAAAGTAAGTAACTCCTTTATGGGACTATCCCTGAAAATGTTTAACAAACTTCCTTCTGACATATTGGAATTACCTGTGGCAATTAAAGCCATGCTTTTAAAGAAATCTTACTATAGTGTTCAAGATTTTTTAAAGGACAAGGACCCAACGCGCACATGACCGTGTCCGTAAAGCTATAAATCTTCCCTCGTTATTCCTGGGAATAATTGTCTGGTAAGGATTTTTCTTCTCACGTTATGTGATTGGTTTTTTGTGATGGACAATTTATTTTAAATATGTCAAACTAGCGTTTGGTTTTGTCGCATGGAAAATCTTTTATAAAGTAAAAACATGTTTATAATCTGAAATTGTACAAACCAAATTTTAAAAAAATGAAAAAAATTGAATGTAAAGAGTTTCTTTGTTGCTTCTTCTCTTTACGAACACCTTCCGAAGCAACGGATTAACGATTAATTTTAAACTTTGACGTTCAAAAAATGTTAGTATTTAACTTTATTTTGAAAAATAAACTTTTTGACTTTTTTTGACTTTTTGACTTTTGATCCATACTTACAAACTTTCGCCTTTATAATATTAACCCTCGGCGTGCCTGGTAGAAAAAAGTTACATGGCGTGCCTGGTGGGTCGGTGAGACCCTAAATTTAAATATTTTTTTTCTCCTACAAATTGATATCAATGTAGTATATTTTTTGATTTTATGATAAAATTAAACATGTTTTTAGGGTTTTAAATAAAATACGTGTTCGAATTAATAATATTTTCAAAAGATTTTTTAATTAAACTTTAACCTTGTTTTTTAACGTAGAATTAAACATCTTATGTTCATAAACATGCAAAATCAACTAAAACTAAAGAAATCACAATCAGACTTTGGGGATCATAATGCACATAGGTTATCTTATATTCTAAGCTAAAATAATTAGTCTTCTTCATTTCCGACATCATTTTTAGGAACATAGCAATTTCCACACTGGAAAATTGCATGTTCTATCACTTTGATGATCACATGATCCTTTTACTACTGGAGCAGGCCCCGGACTGAAGTAGCGGGCGGAGGGCGACAATCAGTTCACTACGGTCAGCTACTGAGAGCGATTGCGCGCGAATTTCAAATTACAATGAATTATAACTGTTTAACGGCTGCGGTGGGTCTCACGGACCCAACCAGGCATGCCGAGGGTTAATAGGATACAGGCCGCCGGGTTGTGTGGCTCAGTGTGTATTATGCTTTACCATGACAGCTCATTCTAAAGGGCAAAGTTTATAAAAAACCGCAGATGAAGATTACCGTTGCGTAATTATTAAACTCAATTAAACCCTTGTCACTGTTGACAAGACTGCATAAACATAAGATTTTGTGGTCCAAATGTAATTTGGAACCGGCTTTCCCTAACTTGGAAGCAAACAATGAATCCACTAAATTAATTCAAAGATGTCTTTTGGGAGTTGAATCACTTCATTCGTTTAGATGACAATCTACTTAACTAGATGGGAGTTTCAATTTGTAAAATTATATGACTTCACAGAGGATTTGTAAATCGGATTTTGATAAGATTGTCAGGAAATGCAGCGGCAACACGTCTTAAGGATTTTTCCTTGACCCTTTCTTTCATCTTTTGATTTCTTGAAGGAGCTAAGAAATTGATTATAGATAATGTTATAATTATAGACGTCGGAACAGGAAATAATCTGGCATTTCAATAAGGTTAAATATTTTAAAATTCAACAGATCGCTTCGGATTAGAAAAACATAAATTATTACAAGATAATACAATTTAAAAGAAACATTGGTACACATACTCACGGCTATATTTTTGACGATATTTATCGCAATAAACACAACTAAATATATCGTGTTGGGGCGTTAATCTCAATAGTAGCTAAACTAAAATCACACATAAACATTTAGTCTCCAAAACGGTATTTGAACACACTGTTTAAACTTACTTTTCTAAAGTTTGCTTCTTCTACGTACAAGGTACAAGTGCAATAATGTGAAACTATTGCTAATTCTTGTTTTTTGAACATCACATCACCATATACTTTTTTGCTTGACCAGTGTATTCACGAGACAGAAGGCAGGCCCTACCGCCGTTTTGTACAAATATACTTACAAATGTCAGTTCTCTCCGACATGTTTTCCCTTACCGTTAATAAACTTGATAAATTAATCACACTTATAATGTCAAAAGGTACACTTTGGTGTACAACAGGTGGTATACAGTGAACCATCACGCCTCTACTGTACTATCAAATCGTAATTTGCCAAGTCAAGCGCGAAGCAATCAGTCTCGAACTATCCCTCCTGGAACCATTCCGTTGCATTTTCATTTTGAGAACCTAAATAAAATAAGCAGTATTCTTATAAATTAAGAAATTACACGACGGCTTCTCGTCATAATCCTTAAGAATTAGTTTCTGAATATAAAGAGATCTACTTAGTATGCCGGCTAAACCACTTGTTGGTTGTTTGTGAGAACTTCTATCTTAGCCAGATTAAAACTTTCTAATTGGGAAAGTCATTAAGGAATAATCGATGCCTAATAACATTGAGTGCTTGGCTAACGTGATTAAGGTGAGATACAAAATTAACTATTAGATTTGTTTTTCTAGGATTTTCGCTTATTATATGCAGATTGTTCATTTTAATGATTTTTCAATAATGTAATAATATCATATTATTTAGGATGTCTTGTATATACTATGCTACGATTACTAATACTACTTTACTTCTACGAAACTACGTATAACCAGCATACAAAATTTATCAACAGGTTTTACTGAATAATTTTGTATATAATTAATTTAACCGTGTAGTGTCGGTTTAGAATAGCACTACCCCATTTTTTGCGGTGGGTGTACGTAAGAGGCGACTAACGGTATGGGGCTATTAAGGGATTTTTGGGCGATGCGGTTGGAGACACATCACCAACAATCTTTATTTTTACTATCTTCACTCAAATTTCCAAAAGTGGTTGAGTAATTTCTAGTTCTTTAGCTCTGGCTACCCCTTCCTGGGATTTATTGCCGTAGCTATATTTATGTATGTAATTTTGAAACAAACCTAAAATTTATATGATATTTCCAAAATAAATGAAAGCATATTTATGAAAATGAAGTCGATTAACTTTGTAAGCGATGGCGGCGCGCTTTAGCGTTAGTTTTAGTTTTTAAATTTGAATTTTTATGAATGTATAATGTATCTGTCATTTTTATAAATTTTGTGGGTGTTATGTATTTTTGATGTTAAATGTCAGGTAGTTTTGCTATGTCAGTCTGCATCTAACGGTTGTACGGCGAAGTCTTTTGCGTGTTTCCAAAATCGAATAAACGTTTTGTGATATATTTTGGACTTTGATTTGGGTGATCCCGGAACTAGCTTCAGTAGCTTACAAACTTGATAGAGAGCACCACCACCTATAAAGAGAGGTGTAGATTCAATATATTATATATGACACAAACATATGACTTAAGAAAAGACACATTGGTGTAGACTCGACCGAGGATTTGAACTTTCGTCTCTGGCATGAGAAAAGTTGGCATTACCACTCTGCTATCAAGAAAATTCCTAGTAAAAAAAATAGTACTTTTCACAGAGGACTTTAGTGAAAAGAGAGGAAAGAAAAGTAGTTTTGTACAATAATTCCTGAATTAATACCCCTAAAGTGAAGATGCTGTGTAGAATCGGCTTGGAATAGCACTACCCCATTTCTTCCGGCGGGTGTACGTAAGAGGCGACTAACAGAATTGGGGCTTTTAAGGGCGATGCGGTTGGAGACCCATCACCAACTACCTTTATTTTACCATCTTTTCCCTACGCAACTTCCAAACGTGGCTAAGGAATTTCTAATTCCTTAGCTCTGGATACCCCTTCTAGGGATTTATAGCCGTGAGTATATGTATTTCTGTATGTATGTAATTCCCCTGAAAACTTATTGTCAAAGGCTGTCCCTACACCCTGATTGATTAATTCAATGCTCTCTCTTTAACGGTCATACATTTGCTTCGCTTAAGTCCGTGGAAATACACTGAATCACTAACGGATATTGACATTTTCCGTTTCTTCCCTAATTAGCTAGGTTCTCTAAGTGCTTTTATATTTGATTTCCAATAACACAAAATAAACGATCACGAAAAAGTCAGTTTATTTAAATCGACCCAATAGCTTTTTTACAATGTATGTTAAACTGTTTCAATTTTAATTGTGAAATGTCAAATGTAATAGCACGTATTATCAACTCACTGTCTAACTTATTTAAAGAATTTTATTTTAGTTAATTACTGATAAAATTTATGCCTAACAACTTTTTTTTAAATCACAAATTAAAAAAAGTTGCAAGAACGAAACCAGCCGTATTTCGACCGCAAAAATTTCGTTAAAAAAGAAACCCATTTTTACTGGCCATCTGTTCAACGGTGCTTAACTTTACGTCCGAACTGCAATATGATGACAAATAAAAGATTTTAGTACAGTACTTTATACTACTCGTATTGCCAAGTGGTAAGGGCACAATGAAACCAGCTATCATGTCATACCAGCAAATCGTAAACGCAAAAATGCTCTTCGTTTTATATTGCCACTGGGCTCGTAAAGTGCCGTGTCGTTTTGGTAAATCACTTGTTTTTGAATTGGTTGGCTCTTATTGCGATAGGCTTGCAAGTATAAAATGGAATTTTAGTAAGACGTTTGCAGTTTTATGATTATGATATCTCAACTCAAACGTTCACGCCGTATATTCCCGAAGGGGTTGGCAGAGGTACTAATACTTGTGAACATCACGTGACGATATCACCTGGTGTTCAGAGTACCCAGATTTTGCTTGGACAGTGTTCTAACGTAATAGGGGGCAGGCCTATCGCCGTTTTCTACGAATGGACTGTCACATGACTATGTACAATTCATTCGTGTAGGTTTCCTCACGATGTTTTGCCCTTACCGTTAACTATCATGATAAATTAACCACACATTTGACTTTCGAAAAGATAAATTGGTCTAGGCCCAACCCGGATATTGAACCCTCGTTGTTCTACCCAGTGAGCTATCAACTACCCTCATAGTAGCTGGTACCGACAGCTTAATGTGCTCTTCGCAACACGGAATCATATGAATTTTTAGGTGGTCAGGTAATGCAAGTGTTCAGTATCCTACCAAACTGAGTGTATCGTTCATATAAATTTTATAAACCCGAGACCTCGATATTCTGACCCGCAAATTTTAGCGCTTGTCCACTGAGGCAGTTTTAACAGAAACAATATTAACCAAAATTATTCCCTTTTTTATTTATGCATTATTATTTACACAATTATTTTTGCGTTAATGTTTTCATGAACCTATATTCTAGATTTCTTGTGTAACAATTTAAATCTTAACAACCACAACATTATTAACAAGTATGAAGCTAAGCAATTTTTTTTTATATCTGGTTTTTGAAATTCTGAGAAGTCATGTATTTTTGTCTATTGTATTGTAAGTGAGTATATACTGCTTACAAGTCATATTATTTATGATAAACACATATATCAATGAAGGAAACGGCATTTTATCCTAACAATAATCTAATATTTTCTCTTTACCTAATGCTATAAGAGGCTTTATTCATTTTTCACACCAGTATAACTTATCATGTGTTTATAAAACAGAATAACAACGCTTTCCAAATACCGTGTAATAAAACCACCCAAAAATTACTAAGCTAATTCGCTATTTCTATGATAGATTAGATCAAAGAGCACAGTGAAATTGTTAAAATAATAATCCTGTATTAACAGTAAGATTAACTTGGCCTTGGGAGCTCACTGCATTGCAGTAACCACTGCTGCAAAGACCTGCTCATCACGCTATCTTTGTTAAAGTTAGGATTGTATTTCAACACAACTAAACTCAAACATACATACATACATACATAAACTCACGGTTATTAATCCCTAGATGGGGTAGCCAGATCAAAAGTAGCTGAGGAATTTCTAATTCTTCAGCTACTTTTGGAAAGGTAAGTGGGGAAAAGATGGTAAAATAAAGGTTGTTGGTGATGGGTCTCCAACCGCATCGCCCAATGTTCCCTTAAAAGCCCCAATACCGTTAGTCGCCTCTTACGTACACCCGCCGGTAGAAATGGGGTAGCGCTATTCTAAGCCGGCGCTACACAGCTTCGCATATTAACCACCAGTCATTATATAATTGATAGTCGGACTTGTATATACTGGATTTAGTTCACAAATACAGTATACCGTTCAGAAATTAAAATGTAAGCTAAAGTTTACCTTTTTCATAGTACCAAACTATAAATACTGTTACTCTTATGGAAATAATTTAAATACTAAAGTCATAAATTTTTCCTGCTTGCAAATTACTCGTAAATCTGTTTTGAATAAAAATATTTATAAAAGTTTGAACAAAGAATTGTGTCAGAAACATTTGAACCCTTTCAAAAAATGTTTACGAAGAAGTGTAATTTGAAAAAGAAAACTGATTAGGAATCGATTTTATTTTATGTTAAACACATATATATGTATGAAACCTTTTTTTCGTCGTAGCCGTTACTAAGAGAAAGAAAGAAAGAAAGAGAGACATTTATTCGCTGCACAGATGAGCAAGAAAAATACAGTAGAACATAAAAAGAAAAATAGAAGCATTGACACAAACAAATTGGAAAAAAAAATGAAAAAATATAGAATAATAATAGAGAAAACAAAGTAATACACAAAACGTGCTACAAATCAAAGTTAGAAAATCGTTTTTTTTTTTTAATTTTATTAATATTAATTAATAAAAAAAATATAATTCCTTAGCTCTGGTTACCCCTTCCAGGGAAATATAGCCGTGAGTATATGCATGTTTTTTTTTACTACTGTGAAACGTTTTTTTTTCATTAGATATTTAAACCATAGTATATCCCTGGATAGATATTCTTACAGGGATCAGAATATAACATTTTAATCTAACTATAATTTGTACTTGTAGTTTTAAATTGTTTATTATTTAAACTTTTGTATTTTTTTCATATTTATTTCAATTGTTTGAGTTTATGGTGTACTTGTGTGTACATTTTGCACGGTAAATGTTTTCTTTTTCTCTTTCATCTTATATTCTAAAAGTAAATGCTGACGTATTATTGTTTGTTATGACCGAAATATTTAATTGAAATCTGATGTGATTTTCAAACTGAGAAAATAAAGTCTTGTATTAATACTTTAATGCACCTAGTTTTAATTACTGTGTATTTATCAATTGTATTTCAAAATATGGTATTTTTCACTGAATTTTCTGTAAAACTAACTACGTATATTCTATTTCTTCAATACATGGCTGCCTTACTTGCATACTTTTGTTCTGAAACAGTTAAGTACATCAATAACGTTCCATTCATTATCTTTAATAATATATAGTTAAAGATAAAATGATATGTTATGCGACCGACACCGGAATATAATAAAGAAATACACAAAATAGAAATAGAATGTTTATAAATCTAGTTTTATAATGTTCATATCCATAATAAGTGAAACGTAAAATGTATACACAAAATGTATGTAGGCTCGATTAAAGTTCGAATTCAATTCTACCTCAATTCGTTGATAAACTTATTACCACAGAGCTATCTTTATTGATACTTAAAAAAATAACATAAGATATACTCACGCCACTAGTTCTTATTGGGGTAGGCAGAGACTATGGATAACCACTTTGTACGATCCTGACAATACCTATATCCATTAATCTTCTCATACATGCTCTTTTTAAGCACAGTAATTGATACACGATAGAATATAATAGAAAAACTAGATATTGGGTATAACAGTTTAGGTATTTCACAAAAAATATGTGACATAAATAGATAGATAAAATCTTTATTTATGTTATCATAACAATCACATACAACACAATAAAACAACACAGGTGATCGTGAAATGAACACAGAACGCATACTATAAAAATAACAGTGCCTTTTAGTAAAATTCTATTGGATTAAATGTTCTTCATATATGAAATAAAGTTGAAAACGGTTAATTTTAATTAAACCAATCATTTTCTTTATCAAATTATTTCGACAAGTACTCTTGGTGTTTCACTTAAGAACTCTTGGTTTTTGCATCTCCGAAGTTCTTTATATACAGATTCGGGTTATACATATAAATTTTAAGACCCTTAAGCAAATTGAAGAGTGTACAAAGATAAATTGTAAAAGATGATTATGATGCTCTAAGTTTATGGATTGATGATTTTTTGATAGAAATGAAAACCTGAAAAATCGTATGTAAGTCGTGTTTTTATCCCAACCATCGCAAAGCCAAAAATATGGTTAAAATTTAGCCGTATTATTTCGCCAGAAAATTCTCTAACATGACTGGAGTTAAGACGTTTTTCCTTCTATCAATTTATATTTTCTTAGCAAATTTATTAACTTGTTTTGATATTTGTTACATGTACAACAATTTAATAATAACTAGTACCAATGGTTACCAAGCCGTCGTTGTTCGTTTTTGTCATAAAATAAAATATTATATTTAAATTAAAATCAATAGTTCCAAAATACGTCTATTTGAAAGAGTAAGGTAATCTTCGGTGTAATAATGTGTAAATAAGAATTCAAATTTGCATTCCTTCCTGATTCGCTTCTCATTTGGCCCAGATATTTTTTATGATTTCAAAGAAGGTATACATCAAAGTCAAACAGAAAAATCTCATTACTGAACACCTGTTTCGACTAATAAAATTTGAGAGGTGATAAAACCAATAACGTCTCTTTTTCTCTGACAGGCAAACAAATACGGTAAAGGTTGATATAAAAATATTTGCCGATACATACATTTATAATTAAAACAATTACTGCCGTGTAGTGCCGGCTTAGAATGTCACTATCCCTTTCTATGCATGATATTGTGAGTTTTTTTTAGTTTGAGATTAACTGTGTGGATGACCATCGTTTTACTCTGAAGAGCTGACGATGAGACGTAGGTTAAGTTCATAGAACGGGCCCACCCCAAACGTATTTTTATATGTTACCGCACAAATATATGTTCTGACATTAAACTTATACTGTTTTAATCTAATACTATTAAGAACTGATAAATGTTGTAAATGTAACAGGGATAAGGCTTATCGTCGTTTAGTACAAACACACAATCACATCTACATTGCCGTGTAGTGTCGGCTTAGAATAGCACTACCCCGTTTCTACCGATGGGTGTACGTAAGAGGCGACTAACGGTATTGGGGCTTTTAAGGGATTTTTGGGCGATGCGGCTGGAGACCCATCACCAACAACCTTTACTTTACCATCCTTTCCCCACTCAATTTTCCAAATGTGGCTGAGGAATTTCTAATTCCTTAGCTCTGGCTACCCCTTCTAGGGATTTATAGCCGTGAGCATATGAATGTTTGTATGTACTATCACATACACAGCCATGTGGTTTCCTCACGATGTTTTCTCTCACCATTAATAACCATGACAAATAAACCACACACATGTCTTAAGTAAAGACAAATTGGTGTAGGCCCAACCCGGGATTTGAACCCTCGTCGTCTGCAAGAAAAGAGGTGTTCTACCTACTGAGCTTGCGTTTCCGTTGCCCACGTTTACATACATACATATACTCACGCCATTAGTTCACATTGGGGTAGGCAGAGACTATTTGATCGCCACTTCGCACGATCCTGACAAACCTCTCTAGCTTCGTTTACATCCATCAATCTTTTCATACATGCTCTTTTACTCTTCATTCTCTTTTATTTTTGCCCACGTTTGTTTTAAAAATAAAATAACTTGGAAAAAAAGAAAAAAAGGAAAAAGAGACATTTATTCTTATTCAAAGTACAGAAAAAATAAAAACACACATAACAAATTAATAAAATATATACACATCAATAACAATAATTAATTAAGTTTTCTATTTATATATTCGTTCATGGTGAAATGAGATTGATTTTTATCAAAATATATTATTTGCATTTTTTTCAAAAAACAGTGCACTAAAATAATAAGATTATAATTATTTCCGCTCGCTATGACTACGGGTCCGGGGAAAATAAGTTAAGTGTAAATAATAGCTGACTCTAAAAAATAGAAAAGAACATTCTCATCAAATAAAAAGATAAATCTTTGTTTTTTGAATGTATTGCCACTTAATATTAAGTCAAAACATACTTCCACTTCGGATTCGGAAGGTGTTTTGTTGTGGCAAGAACCCGTTTGAAAATCAACACATAACTTTTCTAATTCCATTACAATTTTGGTTTTAGCCCTGAAACATCCTTCACAGAGCCTTGATGAGCTATTTTATCAGTAATGAAATCAATTGTACTATTATTAATAGGCTTTCAAACTAAGATTTCTTTTAACTACTGCTTTGAATCTGTTTTCTGATAGATTTCAAATGTCCTCAGATATATTTTGGTATTAACATTTTGTTAGCTTCTAAGGTTAGGAATATTTGTCACTGTTTTTTTACAAAAGCGGCCTGATTTTTTCTTGCATACATAATATTTCCATATATACTTATTGACATAACAGTGTCAAAATACTTATGGTTTTAAAAAAATATCTTACGGAATATCGTGGTCTCAAATTAAAATTAAAATAGCGCTCTTTTTGTGGTAAATTTCTACTATCTTATTATACTATCTTTACCCCACTCAAATTTCCAAAAGTGGCTGAGGAATTTCTAATTCTTTAGCGCTGGCTACTCCTTCCAGGGATTTATAGCCGTGAGTATAATAATATGTATATATGGAGATAAATATGAAACAAACATCAGTTGCTCTGCCCCTGAGTAAAATTCCGTAAGACATTACACTATGAAAATAGCTGTAATAAACTGACCCAGCTGTACATCTGTCAAATGTCTTATTTTCCTAACGGCATATGCAGCACTACTTAGCTTGCCAGCTAGTGAGCTAATGTGAGTACATACTATTTGACATACATAGATACTTTCGCCATTAGTTCCCTGTGGGGTAAGCAGACACTAACGATCACCACTCAACCTTCGTCTCCATTCATCAATCTTTACGTAAATTATTTAGACTTCAGATGTTTACGTTTTACAAGTTGTATCACTTAATTTTTGTTTGAATTTCCTGAATAAAAAACTCTCACGTATTATTATTTTTATAAAAACATTATTTAAAAATCACTATTTTATACTTCTTGCTCTTTGTAATAGTTCATTACATTGCTAAAAATGTGTTGATCTAAACAGTGCTAATTTTGCTTTATTATATTAATAGAATATTCACGTGAGTACTCTGTCCATGCAAAACGTGGGTACTCTGACAACAGGTGACAAAGTCACGTGATGTTCGGAAGTATTAGTACCTCTGCCAACCCCTTCGGGGATATTCGGCGTGAACGTTTATGTTATGTTATGTTATGTAATATTTAAAAAATATCAAACATAAAATTATAAGAAAAACAAGCTCTAACAATGAATTTGGCAAAGAAAGGGAAAGTATTTAAAAAATGTGCTATAATCCAAATAATTTACTATATAAAATATTATTATAAGTTATTAAAGATTATTTACCGAACAAGCTGATGGTGCCGAATGGGCCCCGCATGTTCCTCCTGCTTGTGCCGCGGCTAGAGCACTGCTTCCTGGCACCTGAATAAAAAAATACATATCTTAATTTATTACGGAAGAAAGATGAGAATAGATCTAGCAATACAAAACTGGAGGTAAGAGAACAACTTTTACTTGGTCGCTTGAAATACGCTTCTGTCTAGCCTCAAGATTGTATGATTCTATATTAAACAACCAAATTCTAGCTTAGAATGAAATAATTTGTATTTGTGTGTATGTGTAGATGTAATTGATACAGATTAATAAAGGATGGTATTATGAAACCAAGCAAGGAGATCCGAAATCTACGTAAAGTATACGAAACGCAATTATAATATAACTATAGTTTACGAAAACTTAATAAATTTCTCAAACATTTAGGCTATTGCATTTACATAAGTCCTGAAAAAGGATAGCAGTTATAGTAAAGTAGTTATTTATAAAACTTTGTAAGATTTACTCAGATATAAGAAATCCATTGGATCGCTAACTTTTCTAGTTTTATCAATTACTTACATCTACAATCACAACTCTACGATACAATCAATACTACCGTAGGAAAATTGGATCAAGAGAACTTACTTACTAACCAATACCTGAACGTAAGGCTGAACGTTACATATAATACTAGTATAGATAAATTAAATCATCCCATCCATAATAATGTCACATAAAATGAATTAAAAAAAACTACTTCTCAGAATTACAAAAGGGGTAAATTGTATAACTACATTGTGGTAACAGGGGCATGGGAAAACTGGCACAATAGTTACAATGGACACACCATCTTCCCTTATATTGGAGTTGATACATCTGAGGCACAACGGTCAGCTTTCCATATATTTACCTATAAAACATTACAATTCCATAAGCCTAATACACATCAGATATGATAAATAATATCGCAGTGAACCTAAAAATATATATTAAACAATTAAACAATCGAACATCGAAAAAACATCAAAATAATCGGCATTGCCAGCCAATATTCGTACACAGCTAGGTAAAAGTGGCTCTGAAAAATCTTTATAACATTGTTGGCACTAAATAACATACGTACATACATATACTCACGCCATTATTCCCCATTGGGATAGACAAAGACTATCCATCGCCATTTTGTACGATCCTGGCAAAACTCGCTAGCTTCGTTTACATCCATCAATATTTTCATACTTGCTCTGTTATTCTTTATACTTCGCACTTTAAATACATCAATATATATCTGATCTGAGATCTGATAACTTTTTGCCAGTGCGAGTTATATGGGCTTGTCTTGGCAACATATTACATGAAAATGTTCTTGGTGGGATATATATTACACAGATCTAGTTAGCCCCAAAGTAAGTAAAACTGCATGACTTGTGTTACTGGATACAATTATATATTTAAATTCATACCATACATCTATAAAATATAACATCGAAGACTAAGAAACAATAAATTTAGGCTCATCACATAATTATTGCTCTCAGCGGGATTCGAACTTCACTCTTCTTCACTCACTATCCACTCGGTCACAGATGGCATTAAAGAAACATTGACAGTTAATATTATTGTTAAATTGAAAACATATGTAAAAAATACAGTTAAATCATTAGATATATTAAATTAAACGCAATTCAGACTCAGCACTTATAGATATTAAAATTTGCAAGAGCTAACATCTTTTCATTCCTGGAACATCTCTCGCTCTTCATTCACATTCATAAATTTATTCGTGCATGCTCTTTTATTCTTGACACATCAGATTTTTTAGCATTTTCTCTAAGCGTATAAAGAAATCATTAATAATTTGTCTTAATTTTTTTAAATTAATCTTATTTGAGCAATTTCTTATGCCGAAGCTACTCCTTTTAGGGATTTATAGCAGTCAGTAATATATGTATGTATATTAAACCTTAAATTTATTATATCTTCTGAAATGTTTACTAATGTTTGCCGTGTATTACTTAATGTTAGAATATCGCTACCCCTTTATACCCACGGGTGTCGAAAGAGGCGACTAAGGGTATTGGGGCTTTTTATTGGATTTTTGGGCGATGCGGTTGGAGACCCATCACCAAAAACCTTTATCCATCAAACCATCTTTTCCCCACTCAACTTCCAAAAGTGGCTGAGGAATTTATAATTCCTTAGCTTTGGCTACCCCTTCTAGGGAAATATAGCCGTGAGTATATGTATGTATGTTTACTAATTAAATAAACAAACTGTATATTTCAAATTGAATTATTCGTGAGGAAGTTTGTATAGGCTTAGCTGTTTATCCCTCAATTCAATAGTTTGTTTAAGCGGTTCAATAGAGACTCAACACAATAGACAGAGCTGTACTCGAAATTTAATTGGATTGAAATTAATTAGCTATTGTTCATTTACTTGCCGGAGGTAAATAAATAACACTCGTATTTTATTCATTATTTATTGGCCGTGTAGTGCCGGCTTAGAATAACACTACCCGATTTCTACCCATGGGTGATCGTAAGAGGCGACTAAGGGTATAGGGGCTTTTTAAGTGATTTTTGGGCGATGTGGCTGGAGACCCGTCACCAAAAACATTTATTATTACCATCTTTTCCCCACTCAACTTCCAAAAGTGGCTGAGAAATTTCTGATTCCAAGGCTCTGGCTACCCCGTTAAGGGATTTATAGCCGTGAGTATATGTATGTATGTATGTATTTTATTCAATTCAATATCGTTTTTAGTTATCGTAAATGTAAAAATGAGGATCTTCGAATATAGGTTTTCAGCTACAACAGTCATAAATCACTTATAAAAAACTTAGTATTGGTACAATTCTAAACCATTACTATATGAAAAATTTTATAAAACTGTAAATTTTTAAAAATGAAAACGGTAGTTGATTTTTCAATACTACATGTATTGAATGTTAGGTGCAATGAATAAGTAACAATAAAATACATACATACATATACGGCTATAAATCCCTAAAAGGGGTAGCCAGAGCTGAGAAATAATAAATTCCTCAGCCACTTTTGGAATTTGAGTGGGGAAAAGATGGTAGTACAAAGGTTGTTGGTGATGGGTCTCCAACCGCATCGCCCAAAAATCCCTTTAAAAGCCCCAAGTCCGTTAGTAGCCTCTTACGTACACCCACTGGAAGAAATGGGGTAGTGTAATTCTAAGCCGACACTACACAGCTAACAATAAAATATAGTAATTCATATATGTAAGTATTACATTCTTGCATACAAAAACATACTGGCACCATAACTACCATCAGGATATATTTTATATTATATAATACACGTATAAATAACTAACATCCAAGACTAACGCCCGATTTCTGAATTGAGTATTTAAGCTGAGAACGACTTAAGTATCGTTTTGTCTCATTCAGTTGTTAAGATTTCAATGCGACAGAACGATACTTAAGTTGTTCTCAACTGGAATACTCAATTCAGAAATCGGGCGTAAGAAACAATCTTTTATGCTCATCACATAAATGTTGCACTCAGCGGGTGTCAAACCCGCAACCTCCGGACATAGAAGCTAGTGACATACTCACTCAGCCACGGACGTAGTCTCTCTATGAATATCATCTTTTACACCACAATATTTTTAGCCTTTTTTTAAATTGTTGTTATACCTTGAGTTGTTCTTGCTTATAGTCAGGTTGGTATGGTAGAAGCATTCGTATCTTCCCCCATCGATTGAAGAACAGAGCTATGGCTCCTATCCATACCAGTAACACCATTACCACGATGCCTATTTCGACTCCTCGAATCTGGTAAAAAAAATAAAATTTTGTGATAATAATCTAGAACTTATTTACACATACATACATACAGGTTGACCCTTTCTACAAAATGACGTCGTGAGAGGCAACTAATGCTAAGGGGCGTTTTTATGTGGTTTTTGGGCGATACGGTTGGAGACCTATCACTAACGATATTTTATTTCTATGATCATGTCTCCTATCAATTTCCAAATGTGGCTGAGGAGTTTCTAGCTCTGAAGTTTGGAGACCCTTTTTATGATCGTGAGTATATGTATGTACATGTAAAAAGGGTGGTAAAAATCCAAAAGCGGGATGTAAAGCAGATCAGTCTAAACAACACTTACTATGGGACCAATTTTACTATAGCAACATAATTTTGTCTTCTCCAAATGAATAAGCTGAGCTCTCGGTGCAAAATGAACTGAGATCAGAAATAGAAAGTTGCTCTAAGAAATGTGGTCCCATAGTATAATTTGTTAATCCCCTGTTTCAGGGCCCCAATTTACCAAACTTGGTATGTTTCACATTTTGAACTTGTATTATTACCCTTGGGAGTTGATCTAAGATATCCGTGTCGTGATCCTTTTGTTTTAGTTGAACAACAATACTGTTAAAGTTATGGATACAAAAAGAGTCCGTGGAGCATGTAATAGACAATTTGCACGAAAATTATAAAATATTTCTGTAATTAATTTCATAGCCCATATCACATTTCCTTTACTCAATGATATAGAGACAAATTGAACAGTATTTCTCAAAGGAATGGAGGGTTATACTAGTTTATTTGCACATCCAATACCGATAGTAATTACGGCATTGGTATTCAAACTACCCCCGACTGTGTGTGTTCTTTCAGTGCATCCGCATGATTTCAGCTTTCATATCTCTTATTTCCGATTTTAGTAGTGAGTTTATTTTTGTATGACTTTTGTCATTTTTTAGAAGATGTTTTTTTTTCGTTTATTATTGTTATATTATTTTATTTTATTTTATTTTGCCGTGTAGTGTCGGCTTAGAATAACACTACCCCGTTTCTACCGATGGGTGTAAGTAAGAGGCGACTAAGGGTTTTGGGGATTTTAAGGGATTTTTGATGCGGCTGGAGACCCATCACCAATAACCTTTACTTTACCATCCTTTCCCCACTCAATTTTCCAAATGTGGCTGAGGAATTTCTAATTCCTGAGCTCTGGCTACCCCTTCTAAGGATTTATAGCCGTGAGTATATGTATGTATGTATTTTATAAATTATTTCCTTAACGAGTGCGAAAAAAATTTAAAGTGTAGAAATCAGTCGATTTATATTTTTAAGAAATAAAACCCTGTTTATATATATAAAATAAATATGTGTCGGTATTAATAACGCCAGTTTTTACGAAGTGTTTCTTTAAAAAAAAACCTTGACTAACAATGCATGTTCTATAAAAAAATATACAAAAGTTATTATTTTATTTGAAATCGCTATCTTACTCTTCTTGGCATTACAAACGCGAATAAAAAGAAAAGTAATTTTTACGCATCATTTCTTTCTGACGACAAACAGGCCTAGAAACGTAAAGGTTAATAACACTGTCACCTAACTAAATGATGGATAGCAAAGGTATCCTTAGGATACGCTCAATCATAATTTTGATGAAAAATTACATCATTTACATTAATAAAATTTTAGGAGTACCTTTATTGTCCGATCCAATTCAATGTACGATTTATTTAAGCAAGACTAAAAAAGGGTTTATGTTTTTTAATAGTATGTATGTTTGTATCATGTACGTAAATTCATCTGTTCCACTATATTTTTTATACCACTAATCCCAATCAGAATCCAATTGTCCTAACCTCGCCGTGGTTATAGATAAGATATTTTAATATAAGGAAAATAACAATAAGGTCAAATTAAGTAAAATTTTATCAATCATAATTGTCGCGGCATAAAAGGGGTAAAATACTGAGTAAGGTATCATAATCTACACTACTATGTCTAAATGTCTGTTATTTAAATAGATTTAAAAAAATGCATGTGGGCTTGTTACATTTCTGAATTATACTAGATTCTGTTATTATATCATACTAGCTGACCTGACAGACTTCGTACTGTCAAATTTGCTTATGACAAAGCGGCGTTTTTTCCGGTGTTAATCTTAGTTCAATCAGGCGTGAAAATTTTATTAGTCAAATTTTTCCGGGATAAAAAATATCCTATGTTATAATTTGGGTCATTATCTAGCATTCTGCCAAATTTCATTCATATACTCAACAAACAAACATCCTAACATCTAAACTTACACATACATACATACACTCACGGCTATAAATCCCTTAACGGGGTAGCCAGAGCTTTGGAATGATAAATTTCTCAGCCACTTTTGGAAGTTGATTGGGGAAAAGATGATAATAATAAACGTTTCTGGTGATGGGTCTCCAACCACATCGCCCAAAAATCACTTAAAAAGCCCCCTATACCCTTAGTCGCCTCTTACGATCACCCACGGGTAGAAATGGGGTAGTGCTATTCTAAGCTGACACTAAACTTACACATTTATAATATTAATAAGATTGTTCGAATAAACCCATGGGCTAATTATGTATCTTTAGCGACCGCGATTGTGTCGCAAGTTGTAATATTGTCGCTGTTAAAAGTGTCAAATAGCATACAAATTTATGACATTGACAGTGACAATCGTGCAACTTGCGACACAATCGTCCGTCGCAAAAGATACGTAATCAGCCCCCCGATAAGAAAATTAAAATGTGTAAAAAAAAGAAAACCTGAGTACGTAAAATGGGTCGTCAAGAAGTCCAGAGCCAAGTCAACAAATAAAGCATACCTTCTATGATAATATTAGTAGCACACAAGCTGCATCATAAAACAGACAAGACTGGTATACAATACGTGCTATCTATGCAGCTATGCAGATCTACTGAAATGATTTTTAAACGTTCTATAACGTAATTTCTAATAAATAAAGAATAAATAAAGGAAAGAAAAATTTCGACACAGGCGGGCTGACATGAGGTTTTCATGAACAAAAAGATTTAAATTACGTAATTTCTATCCCAATTTCTTTTTTGTTTTATCCTTTTGTGTCAAAATGCTTTAAGAATTATGACTTTTTCGTTTTAGAAATCAGAAACATGAAGTTATAAATAATATAGCAGAAGTCATAAAAAAATATTTTCGACTTTATGTATTTGTCATATTACAATAATAAGTAAACCGATTATTCGAAATAATGTAAAGGGGAATAAAATTTGGCTAGCGTCTTTTGTAGCGATGCAGTAACCAAATGTTTCATCGCGTAATCGAAGTTTCTACGTTACATTACAATAAATGCGGGTTGAAATTTAATACATTTAAACCGCAGTCCCCTGGCACACCATCGATCGCTCGGAAATCTTTCCTTTTCGTCCACAATATTCGAAACTTTGAAGCGAAAGTTTGGATGTGTAAAAGTTTGGAATTTGTTGCTCAATCACTTCTTAACTACTTGACATATATTGATAAACTTATAGAATTAAATAATGCTTAATCAATAATCAATGTTCAACAATAAATCTAGAATCAAAAATTAACAAATGTTAATTAGTATAAAAACAATTACAATAATTTTAAAACAAATGTCGTTCATTATCAAAAAGGCCTTGGTACTCGTATGACAGATACACCAATTCGCAGAAACATATCAAAGAGATTGAATTCATCATTAGATCTGTAACACCCCGCTAATATAACCAATTCTTATGGGCTCATAAGTTACTTCACTTTGTTTTAATCGATGTTTTACGCCAGCAACCCTGCAAAGAACAGCTAGGACAGAAATAAAAAACAGCAAACTAAACAAGTTATCTTAGTTTTCTCACCGTAGGAAACGTCGGCGACGGGTCCGGGGGGGCAACAGAGGGGCGGGGGGTGCCCAGCCCCCCGTCTTGTTGCGGTGAAGTCCTTGGCGGTTCTGTAACAAAAAAAAACATATGAGATTTTAATTTGAACGTGTAATCAGATAGTTGGTACAAAAGGGATGCATAGCAACAGCTATTTATGGTTGACTTAGTAGCACTCGCCCATTTCTTGCCGCAGTTGTCTAAAATGTTTGAAGCTTTTTAAGTGATCTTAGGCACCGCCATCCAGGCTAAATACCCTAAAAAAACCTTTTTTAATTGTACAATATTTTCTCTACAATACTTATAAAAGTGGCTGTTTATGGCTACCCCTTTTCAAAATGCATCGCCGCTAGTATAGATAAGTAAGGCAAACAGGTAAATTAGCGCGAGAATCTGAAAAAGATTTAGGCATTCTCAACATAAATGTCAGTACATCTTAACTTAAAGTACATGTCATACAACATACAATGTCAGCAGCAAGCACGAGCACTATTTTATTGACACGATAACGGTTACAATGAGATGGCAGCATACGATACTAAGTAAGTGCGTAAGAGATGGCTGCTTTATCCCACGCTATAACATGTTTAAACACCGCTCGTGCTTGCCCTTCAGAAGTAGGAGAACAACTTTATTTTCAACAGAACGGAGCACCGGCTCACAATAGTCGCATAGCAAGAGACTTTTCAAATGAAAACTTTCCGCGAAAATGAATTGGTACGAACGGCCCTATCAAATGGCCGGCAAGGTCGCTCGATTTAACGCCTCTAGACTATTTTTTATGGGGTTACGTTAAGGATGAAGTTTACAAAACAAGCTATAACACCGTTGAAGACCTAAAAGCAGCCATAGAGTCAATTTTAACACAAATTCACCACATCGAGATACAAAATGCAATAGTAAGATCGTTACCTAAACGTGTTGAAAATTGTATTGAAAAAAATGGTGGTCACTTCGAACACCTACTTTGAGAAATTAAAATATGTCAAAACAATGCATTTTATTCATTTTCGACATCATGTTTTATGGAGACATTTACAGCTTAAAACCTACACAATCGATATCAAAATAGAAAAAGTGTAAGTATTTTTTTTCATAACAACCGGGTTCGATTCCCGAGCTGGGTACAGTTTTTTTTTCAAATGAATGAATGCAGTTTTTCTTTTTATCAAAATTGGTGACATGGTTCCTTAGAACAAATCTTCGTATGTCTTATAGTTTCAGACTTTCCCATACTGATCGATTTTAATGAGCCACCCTGTATATAACATTTTAACTCAATATTAAGTTTCGATTTGACGTTCAAAAAACAATAAGAATAAAAATATAAGCTTAGAGCTAATAACATAATCAAACAGTTTAGTAGAATTGTACACTAAACATAATTTAACCACTTTATGTATTTATTACGAAAAGAAAGTTACATTCTGAAACTAATTCTACAAAAATACACTTTTATACAATAACATAACATAGTAGCATTATTTCTAAACTTATCACAGTATAAATAATATTAACGAAAACTTATAAAAAATTACATTGACATAACAAAAAAAAAAACATTATTATATTTAAAAATACACAAACCGTTCAATAGTAACTAAATATCTAAAACAATAAACTTTAATAAATGAGTTATCTACTAAAAGACTCATACGCAAAAGCACCCATGATGCCTGCCGCATTAATCCGCTGGATTGCCACCGAGAGTCTTTGACTCAAGAAAGCACCAGCACGAGCATCATGGCCAAGTTCGCGGAGCCTCCTGCCAATGTCCCTGATGAAGATAATGGCCTCGGAACCCCAAAACACCAGATGTCTCAAAGCCACCGGGAGAATTGTTATTTGGTTAAATAATATAAGTAAGTATAATAAAATAAGTAATTATCTTATAGTTATAGGAATTTAAAGGTTAGTCTTTGTTAAGTGGTCCGCCCAGGGAAACAACTGAAAATCAATGTTTTGCGTAAAGCACATTTCAACGCTGAGTTGGATCCCATTTTGATTGCTGTGACACACAAAATTGGTGTTGTAATGTGTATTTCTTTTGATTTTGTAATGCATGTGATTATGTTGTTATAATTTGTGTGTGGAAATAAATGTTTTATCTATCGATCTATAAATATGATAGTTATTTAAAACAGGCTTCACCCGTAAGTTTGAGAAATTTAATTTAGTATCTAATTATACCTGTCTAAGTTATTGGAACTGTTTTAAAGGTGCTTAGGCGATGTGAGGGGAGACTCATCACCACCTTTATTCTCCATTTTATTTATATTTTTCCTCACTAGTTTAACTAGGTTGTATTTTGATAAAAAAAAGTTGGGTGTTGATAAAATAAGTGAGTTTTCACTGAATTATTTACTCTTTAAAATAATTTGTAACAAACGGATCTTCATGTATTAAGGTTGAAAATATCTTTTACAGGGAAAACCATTTTAAATATTGATCAAAGTAAACTGCATAATTGCTTTTCAAACACATTTCATAGTTTTTAAGTATGACGCCAACTAATAGATTTTGTAAGTTATTTTGCTAAAGATTGGATAAATAAATTATTTTAAGTTGATTTAACACAATTTTTCATCAAGAACTCGTTTTGATTATTATATCTCATTATATAAATTGAATTTATATTGTTAAAAGTTGCTCGTTCAGTTCATCAGATCTCATCAGAATACGAGTAGGTACAACTATTTCAGAGATTACCTGGAACCAACAAACAAATCAGTTTTTGTAGGTATACTCAGAGTGTGTTTGTGTTTACTAAATTACTGTTATTTTATTGTTACAGATACCCAAATAATAAGCTGTAGAATGGCGTATGAATGAATGCTTTATTATGCTTGATCGATATGTAATTATAAGTCATATATAGAATAGAATAGAATAGAATAGAATAACTCTTTATTGCACATCAAACACAAATTTACAAAAGTAATAATATGATCAAACAGTTTACAGTGAGGTACAATTAAAAAGTCAAAAGTCAAAAAGTCAAAAAGTTTATTTTTCAAAATAAAGTTAAATACTAACATTTTTTGAACGTCAAAGTTTTAAATTAATCGTTAATCCGTTGCTTCGGAAGGTGTTCGTAAAGAGAAGAAGCAACAAAGAAACTCTTTACATTCACATTTTTTCATTTTTTCAAAATATGGTTTGTACAATTTCAGTTTATAAACATGTTTTTACTTTACAAAAGATTTTCTAAGCGACCAAACCAAACGCTAGTTTGACATAATTAAAATAAATTGTCCATCACAAAAACCAATCACATAACGTGAGAAGAAAAATCCTCACCAGACAATTATTCCTAGGAATAACGAGGGAAGATTTATAGCTTTACGGACATGGTCATGTGCGCGTTGGGTCCTTGTCGTTTAAAAAATCTTGAACACTGTAGTAAGATTTCTTTAAAAGCATGGCTTTAATTGCCTTTTTAAAGGATGCCACAGGCAATTCCAATATGTCAGAAGGGAGTTTATTGAACATTTTCAGGGATAGTCCCATAAAGGAGTTACTTACTTTATTAAGTCTCCACTTCGGTACGTTAAGTTTCTCCTTATTCCGAGTGTTAACAGTATGCCTATCACTAACTTTACTAAATTGGCCTATATTCTTTTTGGCATACATTAAATTCTCAAATATGTATTGGCAAGGGACAGTTAAAATGCCAATTTCTTTAAATTTTTCGCGCAACGAATACCTCGACCTTAACATGTAAATAGATCGGATAGCTCGCTTTTGTAAGACAAAAACTTTATGAACATCAGCCGCTTTACCCCATAATAAAATACCGTACGACATAATACTATGAAAATAACTGAAATAAACAATGCGAGCTGTTTCTATGTCTGCTATTTCTCTAATCTTACGCACGGCATACGCTGCTGAGCTCAGCCTTTTAGAAAGTGTTAGTATATGGGGTCCCCATTGCAACTTAGAATCGATTGTTATCCCTAGGAATTTTGTCTCTTTCACTAATTCTACTTTTTCACTGTCAATAACAATACTGGCGTCAACTTGCCTAACATTCGGTAAAGTAAATTTAATACATTTAGTTTTTTTGGCATTCAGAACCAGGTTATTTACAGTAAACCAATGCAATACCAGTGAGATAGCTTTATTTACGTCGTCAAGAGATATAGAGGATCTCGCTACATTAAATATTAAAGATGTGTCATCTGCAAACATAACTATCTCAGAATACTTTTGTACCATAAATGGTAAATCATTAATATAAATCAGAAACAGTAATGGGCCAAGTATAGAACCTTGAGGAACGCCCATCTCTATTTCCGATCCTTTCGACGTGGTTCCATTAATATCTACCTTTAAAGTTCTTTTATCAAGATATGATGCCATTAATTTCAGTGCTTGCTCGTCAAAACCGTAATATTTAAGTTTAGTCAACGCTATTTCCTTTTTTACACAATCAAACGCTTTTGTGAGGTCACAAAATATACCTAACGCATCCCGGGAGTTTTCCCATGAATTAAAAATATGTTTCATTAGTGACACTCCTGCATCTACTGTAGACCTACCTTTAGTAAAACCATATTGCTCGTCATGGAATATATTATTTTTATTGAAATATGAAAGCATTTGGTTGGACATGATTTTCTCGAAAACCTTACTGAGAACTGGTAAAATAGAAATAGGCCTATAGTTGGTAAAGTCCTGACTATCTCCTGATTTATGTAGTGGGATGAGCCTACTTAACTTCATACAGTCTGGAAATTCTCCTATATCTATACATTTATTAAAAAGTATCGTTAAATGGGGAGCGATTATATTTATTATTCTGTTTATGACGAAAACTGACATTCCTGTTATGTCTTCGGTTTTTTTAAGATTAATGGTTTTAAAATTTTTAATTATATCATTACTGTCAACATACTTGAAAGAAAACTGTGCTGTTGTTTTGGTAACATTTTGTTCCAACAACTCAAGAGCTTTTTGGGGACATGAATTTAATTTCTCTGTTGTCTGAGTGGGGGTATTTATAAAATGATTTTCAAAAATGTCAGCAATTAGTGATCTTGACTGTATCAGTTCATTATCTAATAATAAATTGAGATCATGCGGGGACTTTAGTTTTCCAGTTTCACTGTTAATTATTTTCCAGACAGTCTTACTCTTGTTAGAAGAATTCTTAATTTTATGTTTTATGCATCTAGATTTAGCTTCACCACAAACTTTTTTGAAAATTTTTGAATAATTTCTGACATAAATAATAAAATCTTGGTTGAAGTTATAGGACTTTTCTCTATAAATGTTATATAGGTGATCTCTACTTATTCTAATTCCAGCGGTGGCCCATTCAGCAAAAGAGCATTTTGTATTACATAGTATTACCTTAGTTTTAAAGATTTTGTTAAATTCTGTTTTTAGCTCATTGATGAAAGAAAGACAATTCTCTAATGTTTCACTGCTTCTCATTGGGGGGCTGATGCTAGACCTAATATTATTTTCAAATAAGCTAAGTTTTTTTTCAGTTATCTGTCTACATACAATTGACTTTTTCTTTTCAATGGTAAATTCTAAATTTATGAATTGTCCCTTGTGGTCTGAGGTAATGCTATCAAAAAGGAAGTGACCAGAGTAGTCACAATTGCAATAAATATTATCTAAACATGTTGCAGAGGTCGAGGTAATTCGGGTTGGCTCATTAATTATGAATTGTCCCTTGTGGTCTGAGGTAATGCTATCAAAAAGGAAGTGACCAGAGTAGTCACAATTGCAATAAATATTATCTAAACATGTTGCAGAGGTCGAGGTAATTCGGGTTGGCTCATTAAATACTCGTACATTTAGAAGATTAAATGATTGAAAAAATGTTAAGATTCTCTCCTTTACTAGACCCTCACCTAATAAGTCAACATTGAAATCCCCACAAACTACAACCTCTCTGGAGCTGCGGGAAGCCATACCCAAAGCATCCTCCATCGCTGCTTCAAAGATGTCATAGTTACCTTTGGGTGGGCGATATACACACAAAATTATATACTTGCTCAATTCAATGCATGAGATTTCTACATGTTGTTCAACAGAGAGTCTACAGATGTCTTTTCTTTCTTTAAATTTAATGTCTACATATAATAGTATCATACTACCCCCACACATTATGGACTCCCTGTTAAAACAACTGCCCACCGTGTAATTCTTTAAACTAAAGTTCATTTGTTCTGTTTTTAACCAGTGTTCTGTCAAACAAAGTATTTTAACATTGTACTTATTAACGAATAACTCTAATTCTAATAATTTGCAGGAAAGGCTCTGTATGTTCTGATGAACTAGTGAAATATATGCCTTTTCCTTTGTCTTACTACCTAGTTTAAAGCTAAATTTCCAGATACATTAGTACTTGTACTAATAACTGCATCCAAGTCAGTTGAAATTGTTATGTTATTCAAATTAATAACATTATTGTATACTATATTACTAGCTAGTAACATAGCTAGACGTTTTTTAGAATAATCAGGTACTTTCAAGGTACTCTTAGTCATTAATGATTTCTTAATATAATTATTTATATTAAAATTAACAATTTTTTGCCTATATCCCAAAGTCAAATTATATAGTAACATATTTAATTTATATATCCTAGTGTTAACCTTATAGCTATCAATATAATTGGCGGTCATATCGCTAAAAGCGATCTCTTCCAGACAACCTTTGGAAGGTGAGATCGATAAATTAATTATTTGGGTAGATGCACAAAACAAGGCCAAAAAAACATAATAAGATATTAAGCTTACTTAAAACTAACTTATTTAATTTAAATAACAATATAAATATTAATCATACAAAATAATATAGATATTTAACGAATATTTACACATACATAAATAACTACCAACTTTATATTATTACATACATATATAATACAATGCAACTTATTCATAATTACTTTAAACTTATAATGTATATTTAGATACCGCGATAAACAATTCACCTAAAATACAAAATTAAACCATCATTATATGAGTATAAACCTACTTGAAAACAAGGCACCGTTGAATACGGCCTCATGTGAAACTATTTCAAAATGCATTCTGTAAAATCTCATGTCAGTGCACACTCAACTTTGCTTCATATCAATGCATCGATATTACCCGCAGGCCTACGAGTGATGTGGCCATGGACGTGACGCTATACTGACTGAATATTAGATTAAAAACATGTAAGTTAAAAATTCTCTAGGTTTTCGCGCAATTTTAATACTGCGGATAAATTGTGGTGCTCAAAAGTTATTCGAGGTTTTGTCGGGCCTACACCAATTTGACTGTTCTCAAGTCATATGTGTGGTGAAATTATTATGGTTGTTAACGGTGAGGGAAACATCGTTTGGAAACCCACATGGCTAGCTTGTACTTTGCCATGTAACAGTGTATTAATACAAAACGGCGAAAGTCCTGCCCCCAATCACGTGAGTACACTGTCCAAGCAAAACGAGGGTACCCTGAAAATCAGGTGACAATGTCTTCCAACCCCTTCGGGGATATACGGTGAGAACGTTTGAATTTGAGTTGAGGATCTTTGAGAATTTTGATACTCAAATGAAAAAGACATGTTTTTTTTTGCCTGTTACTTTTTAACGAAAAGAATATATAATAGTAACGTATTTGTGTATTTTATTTAGGTATTTGTATTACTTGTATATATAAAAGTATGTAGTTATGTATGTATGTGTGGTCATATGTGTGTAATATTATATTATTTTGTGTAATTAATATTTATGTTATTATTTATTATTTCAATTAAATAAGTTAGTTTTAAAGTAAGCTTGTTTTGTGCATCTACCCAGATAACTAATTTACCGATCTCACCTTCCAAAGGTTGTCTGGAAGAGATCGCTTTTAGCGATAAGACCGCCGATTGTACCTCACTGTAAACTGTATGATAATTTCTTTTGTAAATTTGTGTTTGATGTACAGTTATTCTATTCTATATCCTATCACCAGTGAATAACTCGATTAAATATTAGAACTAGGCCTGTATGTTAATGGAAGAGCATGTTGCTTATATTTTGGTTTTATTTAAAGTGTCTGCAACTAAGAAAAAATATTACCGGTCAGGTACTTCTCGTTAAATATTGATATTAAGGAGCTATTTTTCATCTATTACAACAATTTTCTCTTCTTCGAATATTAAAAGAGGTTTATTTATATAACGATTTAATAAATTGCTTTTTCCTATCCAACATATAAAATAAACCTGTGTAGTGTCGATTTTCTTATTCCAAAGCTCTAATATACCCCTTTAAGCGATTTACAGCCGTGAGTATATGTATGTGAAATAAACTTTGCATATCGCTTCAATAAAATCCGTGGCATCATGCACTCTGAAGTTTGTACTTTCATTTTATATTCAAAGCGTAAATTGAATTCAAAAGACACATTTCTGCCTCGCTTATAAGCTGGCTCGGTTCCAGCGCAGCATTTGTCGTCTTTCAGTGCATGCGATGTGTCGGATGCAAATATCTTTAACAATAAGTAGTATCACATTACAGTCATTTCTTTGGTAGTTTCGTTTTGTATGTTTGGACGTGTTGCTTCTTATTCAAGGTTTTATGGCCATGAAATTTCGTTTCGTTTTTCTCTTTAAAATAAGTCTTACGATAGTTATTCGTTGGCTCTAATCCTTCTTCGTAAGCATATTGTAAAGAAATGGCTTGTAATGAAATTAAAAGTGAATTATAGCTATATAACTTGGATCATATTGTGTCAAAGCAAATATTTTATAGGTTATGTAATTATTGATGAATAATATTAAAATAATAATTAATATAATATAACACATTTTGCTGTTAAGTTGCATGATAGTTATGATTCTTGTTATTTTGTGATATCACATTTGAATTTTAGGTTGGGGCATTGATTGATATTATTTATCATTGTTAACTGTTTGACACAACGTCAACAGGTAACAAAATATAATTTCTTTCACATATCATAAGCTCGGAGGACACATTCGGATCAAATATCGAGTGAACTCAAAAAGGCAAGCCTCCGGAGTATGCAGAATAAAAGAGCATGTTGGTCCTTCGAGCCATGTATAAGAACATTTATGGACGTAAACGAAGCTAGAGACGTATGTCAGGATCGTACAAAGCGGCGATTGATAGTTTCTGCCTAGCCCAATGGGAACTAATGGCGTGTGTATATGTAGATTATTTTCAGTTTAACATACAAATGCTATCCAAGTGTAAAACAAGCAACACGCAATGCGTACATCTTCATTTAGTAGGTCGAGAGATCATTGACTTTATATAAATAGAATTTGCATGTCTGACTCCAATACAAAGTTCAATACTGACGTTGCGAATTTGTTGCAGTACTTTCTCTAATTGTATTATGTTTTACTCATTGAATTTAAACTTTTTTATATGTTTATAACACACTGAAAAAATTTTAGAAAATGCTTTAACACTTATAAGTTTGGGTTCTAAGAGACTTACGGATTTAGGGATCTATAAGTGATTGATAAGTGATAAGGCTAGAGGCCTATGACCAACTATCCTTCATTGTACTATATTTTTCCACTCATCTTGCAAATGAACAAGAACTTCTAAACTCTCTGGTTACCCCTTTTTGAGATTGATGGCCGTCTGTATTTACTCTTTTCTTATTTCATATACAAAAACTGGCAATAGCCTACGGTTAAGAAAACCATTCACATCTTCTTAATACTATCCATAAAAACCTACACAATATTAGCAAGTGGCCGTGTAGTGCCGGCTTAGAATAGCACTACCCCATTTCTTCCGGTGGGTGTACGTAAGAGGCGACTAACGATATTGGGGCTTTTAAGGTATTTTGGGCGATGCGGTTCCATCACCAAAAACCTTTGTTTTACCATCTTTTCCCCACTCAACTTTCCAAAAGTGGCTGAGGAATTTCTAATTCCTTAGCTCAGGCTATCCCTTCTCGGGATTTACAGCCGTGAGTATATGTATGTATGTATGTAATATTAACAAGTCAAAATTCCCAATACTGAAAACCCAACACCGAACCATCCGCCTCGCTAATATAAAATAAATTGCCTGCGAAGCTGCAACTACTGAAACGAATTGTTTGAACAGTAGATTCAGGTTTCAGTAAAACGCAACAGGTAAAAGTTTTCAATCAGCTCGAATTTCAACTACCAATTTCCCCCGTAATTTGTTACGAGTGCAAAATGTAGCTCGAATTCCGGATTTCCGTATGGTGCGGTTCGATTTTATTTATTTGCATCTCTAGTGGTGTTTGTGAAATCATTTAATGCTTTACTACTATAGAGAAATAAATATCTTAAATTTTCTCGCCCGTGGTTCATTATATCTAATTTTATTGTTTCCTTTCATCGTGTGATTGTCTGTGTTTCCCAGTGTATGCATTTATTTATTAAATACATTAGCATCAATACATATTATACATACACATATTTTCCCGCGCCTAGTGTAAATAAACTGATACGGATTAGATTTAAAGATATATAAATTTATTGCCGTGTAGGCCGGTTTAGAATATCACTACCCCTTTTTACCCACGGGTGTCGTAAGAGGTGACTAAGGGTGTGGGTTTTTTTTAGCGGTTTTTGAGCGGTGCGGATAAAAACCTTTCACTAAAGATACTTTATTTCTACCATCTTCTCCCCTATCGACTTCCAAATGTGGCTGAGGAGTTTCTAGCAATGAAGTTCTAGGTATCCCTGTTTTGGATTTATGGCCGTAAGTATATTTACGTGTGTATATCTAGTAATATTTGAATTGGTAGATTTGTCAAATATTGGATAAGTTTTAAAAAGAAACAGTCGGCTTCTTTTCCAAACCTTACCGTCACCTAAAACATTTTGGTTTACATAAGCATCGATTCAGGATTTGAACCAATACCTCCCAAGAAACACGTCGAAGCCGCATATCAGCCAAATCAAGGCATTGCTGTATCCTTTAAGCATTTTGAACTAGTTGTGTAAAAGGCATATATACGGCTATACGGCTACTATGCGGCTTATTTGGGCACAAATTTTACGGCTTTAGAACGTACATTGGCATTTGCATGAGTTAATTACGGCTAACGGCCGTAAAAAAACATTATATTGGACAATGAAAGGGCGAATGGCCGTAAAAGAGCATTTTTTGCTTCAAACAACATTCCAAAGGCCGCTAAAAAGCACTGCTGTTGTCAAAATACGGGCCAACGGCATTAGAAAAGACTCATAATGGTCATTCAAAGGGCCAATAGCATTGTATCTGTCAAATATACGGCCAACGGCATGAAACTATTTTTACAGTGTCATTGCAAAATTATTTCTAACACCACGGCAAAGGTGATATTAACAATTAAACGTGATTCATTTATGTCAATGGATGAACGACGATGACAGTGAGAGTGAAGTGACTTGACAACCATATTTATTTTATAAAAATATAAATTATAAAGTGTTAGTATTAGTTTAACTATAATTCTGTGCTTAAATTACTGCGCTTTGATTTTTACTGTGAATGTCTGTATAGTTTCTATTGAAAATTTTCACGCGCCTTCGATTTATTGTAGTTTTTGAGGAAAAAATGTGTGAAATGATAAAATAATTGTACATTCCGAGCATTATTTGAGTTTTGTTTGCTTATTATTAGTAGTTATAGTTGTTTGAGGAGTTTAAATTTAAGTGCTTTCATAACCCAAAGGACTATTTCTCTTAGAGGGAATAGATTGAAATGTTGATCTTTATGCATAATAAAATATTGACGAAATGGTGCCACCATTATTACAATTTGGAGATCCTTGAAGTTGAAAAAAACCCTCGCTTTCCAAATAATATGTGATATGATATGTGAATATTATAAAGGTATTAAAAAATATATATGATTTATATGTTGTTGAATTCCTTTTTTTAATACTATTTTTCTGTTAAAAAAATCAGTAATTTGAATACCTATTTAGTAAGGATTTATTTATTTGATAAAACTCAAGCTCAATAATGGGTGGGCTGTATAGTCTAATGGAAACTTTATATTTAGTAATATCCCTCTCCAATCAGGGACCATTCATACTTTTTTTAGTTACCACAAACAAATTTGGGTCAGATATAAAAAAAACATGATAGGTAACATCGTACGGGACCCTCTTCACCCGAGTTCAACTCGCACTTGTCCTCTTATTTTAGAAATAATAAGATAACCTCAAATATTTTCCTTCTCATGGCTGCCTAATGGTTGACAAATGCATCAAAATGGATGCAAATACGGCTTGAGGCCTTAAAATAAGCCAAGTATATCTGGTTGATTTACTGTTAGCCGTTCAAACAACACACAGTTGACCTTTGAAATGCTAGCCGTAAATTGGCATCCTGTCGTGCTAATGTACGGCTTTAGGCATTTATTATGTATATTTTCATGAGTTTACGCGGCTTTTGGCATGATTGTACGACAGATTAATGCCACTATACGGCCAATGGCACTTAAATCCACTAAGAGCCGCAAAACTGGATTGAATTATTCCAATATCTGACCGCTATGCGGCTTTAAAGCGTTAGAATGATTTTGGAGTGCCAATTTAAAGACTTAAGACGTGTGGCAAACTTATATACGAGCTTTTACGGGCTTTAAGCTCTGCATTGGTATAAAAAAAGATAGTTAGAGGGCTTTTCGTGTTACTTGGGCTCTTTGCATTAAAGATTTCACTGTTTCCCACTGAGCTACCAAGGAATCATAGATACCTATAAACATAGAAGTTATAATGACAATGATGACTAAGAGTAGATGTTTAGTACAAACCAGTATTGCGTGACGCAATGAGTGCGTGAGGGCGAATTCCACAAGGAGTTTGCACATTATTAGGTTAACTATGAACCCTTCATATTTATACGCTATGCTTTTATACTCTCCTAGTACTTGGGCGACCTAGATTCTAATGTTTTCACTTATAATAAAGGTTTTTAGCCCAGATTGGTTTTATCGATATTGAAACATATGCCATGTTATTTTATGTGAATATGTGTAATTGCTGTGTAGTGTCGGCAAAGAATAACACTACCCCATTTCTTCCGGTGGGTGTACGTAAGAGGCGACTAACGGATTTGGAGCTTTTAAGGTATTTTTGGGCAATGTGGTTGGAGACCCATCACCGAAAACCTTTATTTTACCATCTTTTCCTAACAAAAATTTCCAAACGTGGCTGAGGAATTTCCAATTTGGTATGGTAATGTTTTTTTTTCTTTTTTTGTATATATATATTTGTCATTGTCTTGTGTTAATTACCAAATAAACATTATTTCTTTCTTTCTTTCTTTCAATTTCTTAGCTCTGGCTACCCCTTCTAGGGATTTATAGCCGTGAGCATATGTATGTATGTATGTGTAATATTAATCATTATATTAAGGATTTAATGCGCAAATGTGCAATTAAAATAAAACTTTAAATTTGGACAGATGTATAAAAAGGAATTAGACGTTTGATTTAAACTATTATTTCCGCCTACCAACTCTCGATTGAAAAACTGTGTTAAATAACAATACTTAGGCAGGCACTAATTCAGAGCTACGCAGGTTTCGTCTACTTTAATACATAACGTAACATAAACGTTCACGCCGTTTATCCCCGAAGGGGTTGGCAGAGGTACCAATACTTCTGAACTCACATGGCAGCGACAAGGTACCCACGTTTTGCTTAGACAGTGTACTCACGTGATAGGGGGCAGGCCTATAGCCGTTTTGTACGAATACACTGTCACATGACTAAGTACAACTCAGCCATGTGGGTTTCCTCACGATGTTTTCCCTCACCGTTAACAACCATGATAAATTAATCACACATATGACTTTAGAAAAGACAAATTGGTGTATGCCCGACCCAGGATTGGAACTCTCGCCGCTCTGTTTTCGGGCGGGTGTTCTACCCACTGGACTATCATGTCGTTACTGTCTACTTTAATATCATGTCTTTATTTAAGTTTTCTTTTGAAAGAGATGAAACAAAAATGCCGTGTAGTGCCGGCGTAGAATGTCGCTACCCCTGTCTACCCACGGGTGTCGTAAGAGGCGACTAAGGGTATTGGGGCTTTTTATTGGATTTTTGGGCGATGTGGTTGGAGACCCATCACCAAAAACCTTTATTTTACGATCTTTTCCCCACTCAACTTCCAAAAGTGCCTGAGGAATTTATAATTCCGTAGCTCTGGCTACCCCTTCTAGGGAATTATAGCCGTGAGTATATGTATGTATGTATGAAACAAAAATTAAAAAATCACTAAAAAACACGCTTTTATAAGTGCACTTAAAAGTCAAAAATAAATTACGGGTCGTTCAAGTTGTCTCTATTTCTGGGCTGAAGTGTAAACTATGTGCTTTTAATTATAATATTTGATTGTAAAAGCGTGGGGCGCTGGAGCAGGAAAAACTTTCTTGTAAACAAATACACGAACAAGAAATCTACATTTTGCCACTGTTGACTAGTACTTTGAACAGACTGTTTAATATAGAGCCTCCAACTAGTGGTGCTGCAACTCTAGTTACAGTGCTGATCTCTGTTACCTGCTTTCCGAAACATTGCATCGCTTAACTTCATTTCTTAGCAAGGTAAACAAAAAATCTTTCCTTTTCCAGCGCCCCACGCTTTTACAATCAAATATTATAATTAAAAGCACATAGTTTACACTTCAGCCCAGAAATAGAGACAACTTGAACGACCCGTAATTTATTTTTGACTTTTAAGTGCACTTATAAAAGCGTGTTTTTTAGTGTTTTTTAAACTATTAATTTATTTTATGCTTTTTAGTCTTTGCTAATGGCATATTTTAAACATTTATTTCAAACCACCCTCATGCCATTCAGCCCTCGGCACGTTTCTCACCTTGGCTTGGGTGGGATCTTTAACAAGCTACTACCCCATTTACACGTCAATATACATCGTAACTTAGTAGCGCCTGTAGCTCAGTTGGACTGATGTGATCGTATTTACAAGTTAAGCAACGCGAGCTGCGGTCCGGCCACGGATGGGTAACCGCCTAGTGGTATTTATCTCGGGCGCCACCTTGCTTCGCATGGCACGTAAAGCCGTTGGTGCCGGTTGTTATCGTAAGATAGAAGTCGTCAAGCTTTGTCAGAGACCCAAACGGGCGGCTTGATAACATCTAACGGTAAGGTGACCACTAGCCTTACAAACCTCCACCAACCCGGCTGGCCCCTGTGGTGAAGTATGGCTAATACCTTCCTCACGGAAGAGACCCGTGCCCAGCAGTGGGACTTTATGGGTTGGTAACGATACATCGTATGCTAATATTCATAATGAAGTTCCAGTTCAAATCTTCCGGCTCCATAATCAGATCAGTTTGATAGTACCATATTATTGTATTCAGACCTTGAAACCTAATCGTGGTCAAAGTTCATTTCGTGGTTAAAGTTCATTACAAGACCTTTCTAACAAGTCCAAATACGGCTATAATACGATCATCCATCATTAAGTTCCAGTTAATATCTTCCGGCTCCATCATCAGATGAGCTCGACAGTACCATATTATTGTATTCAGACTTTGAAACCTAATCGTGGTCAAGGTTCATTACAAGACTTTTCTAACAAGTCCAAATACGGCTATGATACGATATTTCATCATGGAATGCTAGTGCCTATCATCCTGCTTCATCATCAGAGCTTGAAACCTAATCATGGTCAACGTTCATTACAAGACCTTTTTAACAAGTCCAAA
Source organism: Bedellia somnulentella (assembly GCA_963576735.1). Classification (NCBI taxonomy): domain Eukaryota; kingdom Metazoa; phylum Arthropoda; class Insecta; order Lepidoptera; family Bedelliidae; genus Bedellia; species Bedellia somnulentella. The sequence goes on from OY755184.1 coordinate 15,964,718, forward strand.
CACGGCTATGATACGATCATCCATCATGAAGTTCCAGTTCATATCTTCCGGCTCCATCATCAGATCAGCTCGACAGTACCATATTATTGTATTGTCATCGAAATCACATACAACTGCCAATTTTCATAACGCTATGACCTTTAGAAGATGGTTAAATTAGTTTTCTTAGATTTGATCACACCAGGAGGCTAGAAACTACCGTGGAATTAGCCTACTCAGCATTGTCGGTAAATTGTATGCAAAGGTTTTGATTGAAAGAGTGATGAATGAAACGGATGATAAAATTTGGGATGTGCAAGCAGGATTTAGAAAGGGAATGGGATGTATGGACTAAATCTTCTCTTTAAGGAGCATCACCGAAAAGTTCTTATCTAAGAACCGAAAGGTGTATTGCTCCTTCATTGATTTAGAGAAGGCGTATGATAGGGTGGTAAGAAAGTGTTTATGGGAGGTGTTATCCAAGTTCGGTTTGGGGAGTCGACTTATACGTGCACTGGTATCACTCTATGAGGATTCCAGTGCATGTGTGAGAGTAAACGGGGAAAATACTGACTGGTTCGGGATCTCTCGGGGTGTCCGACAGGGTTGTGTAGCTTCCCCGTGGCTCTTCAATTTGTTCATGGATGACTGTTTAACAGAGTTGCGTGAAAGTGATTATGGATTGAGAATGGGTGGATTCATCATTAAATGCCTCTTATATGCCGACGATCAAGTGCTACTTGCATCATCGGTGGAAGAGCTGCAAGAGATGATGAATATTGCATGTGCGTCTTTTGAAAAAAAGGGAATGAGGGTGAATGTGGATAAAACAAAAACTATGGTTTTTGAGAGAGAGGTGAATATGACGGAATGCGTGATTGAGATTAATGGTAAGAAAGTGGAACAAGTGAAAGAGTTTGTATATTTGGGAAGTTTGTTTACTAGGGATGGAAAGTGTGATGAAGATATCGAGAGAAGAGTGAAAAAGGGTAATGCGGTAAATGGAGCACTGGATAGTCTAATGTCTAGTCAGTCGGTGTCTGAAAAGGCTCGAATGGCTGTGCATGATGCTGTCCTCGTTCCCACGCTTATGTATGGCAGTGAATGTTGGGTGTGGCAGAAGAAGCATGAAAGTAGAGTGAATGCAGTAGAAATGAGATCCCTCAGAAAAGTGTGTAATGTAAGGTTATGTGATCGTGTGAGGAATGACGTGATTCGTGAAAGGTGTGGTGTAAAAGATGATATTGTAAGAAAGATAGAAAAAGGAATGTTGAGATGGTTTGGGCACATAGAGAGGATGGATGACAGTAAATTGGTGAAAGAGATATATAGAGCCAATGTGGAAGGTAATGTTAGTAGAGGACGACCTCGGAGGACACATTTGGAAAATGTGCTCAAAAAGGCAGGTGTCCGCAGTATGAAGAATAAAAGAGCATGTATGAAAAGATTGATGGATGTAAACGAAGCCAGAGAGGTTTGCCAGGATCGTACAAAGTGGCGATCGATAGTCTCTGCCTACCCCAATGGGAACTAACGGCGTGAGAATATGTATGTATGTATGTATGTATGATTACATAGTTACATACATACAGGTCGACCTAATAAAAGCGTGTTAAAAAGGGAAATTTCTTACGGTATTTAAATTCACTTAAAATAATCCTCATTATGAATCACTGACTTAATATCCAAGGATTTGCAATCATCATCAATATTTTGCGCAGACTAGTAAGGTAATCTACAGAAAACTAAAACTCGATATTTTGATAGTTAAAATATTTTTGTTTACATAATTGTCAAGTATCTACTAGGAGTCCTTTTGATCAAAATATAAAAATAACAGACTTAACAGGTTGAAATCAAACGCCGCGCTAGTTAAGAAAATCTAGCCTTTAGACTATATAGTTAAAACGTGGTTGATTTGGGATGATTACATACATACATATACTCACGGCCATAAATTCCGAAAAAGGGCAGCCAGAGCTTTAGTGATAGAAACTCCTCGGCCCAATTCGGAAGTTGATAGGAACCAATATGGTAGAAATAAAGTCTCGTTGGTGATGAGTCTCCAACCGCGTTGCCCGAAAACCACTTTAAAAAGCCCCATACCCTTAGTTGCCCCTTCCGATATTCTAAGCCAGCACTACACGGCATACATCAAGTGCTATTAAGGTTGGAGCTAGAGCAACCTAATTGTAAAAGTTAAATCCCAATAGAGAGTGAAAGATAAAAATGACCTTCAAACAAAACTTTTAAACAATGTGAATCAATAGACGCTAGGGTAATTATTTAACATAACATAAACGTTCACGCGGTTTAACCCTGAAGGGGTTGGCAGAGGTACCAATACTTCTGAACTCACATGGCAGCGCCATCTAGTGTCCAGAGAAGGTACCCACGTTTTGCTTAGACAGTGTACTCACGTGATAGGGGGCAGGCCTATCGCCGTTTTGTACGAATACACTGTCACATGACTAAGTACCTACACCTCAGCCATGTGGGTTTCCTCACGATGTTTCCTCTCACCGTTAACAACCATGATAAATTAACCACACAAATGACTTTAGAAAAGACAAATTGGTGTAGGTCCGACCCAGGATTGGAACTCACACCCTTCTGTTTTCGGGCGGGTGTTCTACTCACTGGACTATCATGTCGTCTAATTATTAAACTAGTATGAATTATTTCAAAGGCTGTTTCTTTTGGCATATACGATTGAATTTATTAACTAAATAGAACAACCACGTTTATGTCTTTTAAATTCAACCCAGAGCTCAAATGAACTAAAAGTATCAAGAGGATTTCTATGTTTAGTCTTGTTGTTTAAGTATAGAAAAACATGAAAACCAGCAAGAATTCCATTATAACAGATTTCTTTGGGTTCAAATATTACGTTACGTAGATAACCGTCTTTGCTGGTCCCAAGAGTTTGCCAATCAATATTGGTTAATTCTCAAACTCAAACGTTCACGCCGTATATTTCCGAAGAGGTTGGCAGAAATACTAATATTTCTGAACATCACGTGACATTGTCACCTGGTGTTCAGAGTACCCATGTTTTGCTTGGAGAATGTACTCATGCTTTAGGGGATGGCCTATCGCCGTTTTTTTACGAATACACTGTCACATGACAAAGTACAACTTTGCCTTGTGGGTTTCCTCTCGATGTTTTGCCTCACCGTTTACAACCATGATAAATTAACCACACATATGACTTTTACATACATACATACATACATATACTCACGGCCATAAATCCCTAAAAGGGGTAGCCAGAGCTGAGAAATTATAAATTCCTCAGCCACTTTTGGAAAGTTGAGTGGGGAAAAGATAGTAAAATAAAGGTTGTTGGTGATGGGTCTCCAACCGCATCGCCCAAAAATCCCTTAAAAGCCCCAATACCGTTAGTCGCCTTTTACGTACACCCACCGGGAGAAACGGGGTAGTGCTATTCTAAGCCGACACTACACAGCAAATGACTTTTAGAGAAGATAAATTGGTTTAGGCCCGAGCCGGGATTTTAACCTACATCGTCTGCACGATAAGCGGTGTTCTACCCACTGAGATATCACGGTTGTGATATTTTCTTTATGAAGAGTAGTTTTATCATAAGTCAGACATGAATTCCTCGTCAGTGGTGGAAAATTTTTATTAAACCTAACGGTTATAGCAACTATAAAATATGTCTTCCTGTATTAGATCTTTATTCCAATGAATTGCGGTTAAAACTATGATGCAAAGTATTTCCTTTTGACCCGATTAAGGACTGAAAAATCTTATAAAAGTAAAACTAAGTATCAGAAATATGAAAAGATAAAAGTTTAATTCTTTACTATTTCAAAACGAACGAGACACTCATATCTTTTAAACTTCTCACTAAAACGCAAGACACGTTTTTCATTTCTCGTAACCAGTACAATTACTCATAGTTAACTACGAGATAGCAACTAGTGGTGTGGGCACATACTAGAACCATTACTCTTAAACTTACATTTATATTATCTTCTCTGTTTTAATTTTAAAATGATTTATGATATAAATTTTTGATACATAGAGAGGATGGATGGTAGTAAATTAATAAATCTATTGAGCTAAAGTGCTTTGTCTGCAGTCCATTGATATCCTTTTGCTGCTTGTACTTGTCTGGCCAATCCAAATGACTCCTTGTGCTTAGAAGGACGCCATCGTGTTCTGTAGTCGGTGGTCACCAATGTGGAGGAAAAGGGAAGATCTTCCGCCAGGCGGTGGTATGCCTGGGGACCGCGATCCAACTGTATTAAGTTGGAACTTGTATATATAGTAAATGTTTTAGAAACTTCGATTGCGCGATGTACGATTTGTATGGCAAGTCTTGATGACGCGTGTGACGTATATCGCTTGGTAACGTTTGCTGTGGAATGTGATTCTTCTTGCACTGTCAGCGAATTCTATGTAGTGCGCGTCATTGTGTACTGATAGCGCGTCCTACAGTAGTATAGGATCCGAAGTATGAAGAATAAAGAGCATGTATGGAAGGAAAGATGGATGTAAACGAAGCTAGAGAGGTTTGCCAGGATTGTACAAAGTGGAAATCGGTAGTCCCTGCCTACCCCAATCAGAAATAATCGCGCGAGTATATGTATGCCTTATTCTCAAACTGATTTATCGCAGTTTTTCACAATATAAATAAATTCTACCAAAAGTTGAATGAGTAAATTGAAGTTATTTCTCAGAATTGATGTATACCTTAATTTTATTTCGATGAGAATAAAAATGTTAGAACGAACATTGGTTTTACAAAACGTGACTCTAACAAATACGTGAATATCAAACCAATTGTTTGTGAGTAAATAATAAAACGTGATTTTCTCGTTGTACTTATTTTTGATATATGAAAATACTTTCTTGGCGCTTAAGGGCTGTAGCGAACACGTAACCTTCAAACCGATAAAGCGGCGCTATCGAAAAATTCACAAAAAAGTTAGTATTTTGTGAATTTTTGTGAATTTCTCACTCCATCACGATCCGAAGGTCTTTCATAATCAAATTATAATGGTCCGAAAATTGCATTACTCCTCAATTTGGAGAGAAATGAAAGCTATCGGTCTTAGCTACTTTCGTCTATAATAGTAACTAGTCGTATTTCTACCAACCCGCACTAGGCCATCGTGGTAAACTATAGACAAATTACTCTATTTCTTACAAGACTGAGGTTCTCAAGTAAGGGTTTGTATGAGATGTGATTTAAAATCATAAGGAAAATGTTTTGCCATCCAAGTATTTAATTTCACTTCACACGATCCGTATATTTCAATATAGTACGCAACATTTGACAAAAGTTTTGCTGATTACGACACCACTTTGAGATTTGTTGATGTTATTTATGATATCGAATAAAAAAAACAAAATATCGCTATGATTCTTGTTATTTGGTTTTAAGTCAATCTGAAATCACAAGTCCAAAGGCACCTCTAAAAGTAAGATAATGTAAAAGTGAAAAATGCTAATATAAATTTTTCAGTATGAGGTAGTAATGTAGAATCTCTATTTGTTTGTCATATAATACGAACGCGTAATAGCAAAATTGCTAGAACCCACATAATTCTAGATAATGTTTTCGTAAATTGCTATCATACGAGCCAAAAACGATATATGTCATATACCCAAAATATTGCGACGTCTGACGTTGAGTGATACTCGCAATAACTCCGGAAAATGTTCGACCGAGAGCTGACCTCACATAGACGTTAAGGAAACTGTGTCAAATTGATGAACTGTCGTATTTATGTCAGGACAGGAGGCCTAGCACGAGCGCTATTTTATCATCACCCTATTGGTAAGAATGAGATGACAGTATACGATAATAAGTAAGTGAGAAAGAGACGGCTGTTTTATACCACGCGCTATCTAGTTAAAAGGTCGCTTGTACTAGCTATGCAGGTGGTCAACTCTTGAATCCGTAAACGGTATAGTTTTCGCACCTGTTCTAACTGCTTGTAAAGTTTATTTTTGTCCCACTCACTGTTTCGAAGTTCAAAGGAAGTTTATAACAGAAGCATAGAATAATATTAATTTTGGCGCTTACTAGTCTATGAAACGACAACTACGAAGTTATCGTTTGATTTGTCGAATATCACCATGTTTACTCATCAAAAAAGGAAAAAACCGTATATTTGTCATATTTGTATTTAGGGATTATTTTTCTTTTGTAAGTTTAGTTTATACTTAATAATTTGTTTGAGTTTACTTATTTCTTTTTTTTATAGTTTTTAACCATTTTTCTTTGCTTTGTTCTTCGTTTAAATTGTTTAATTTAATATAAAGCAGATAAAAAAGGAGCCCTTGCAATACAGGCCATGCCTAGTGCAACGTTCAACGTAATGATGACTTTTTTATAAAAATGAAAATGAAAAATAAAGCGATTTATTATTATTTATAATTTATTATTATTTGTTTTGTGCGAGTGCGACAAATATATACATTTATAGGGTTTAGAAGAGATACGTATGTTATTACCGTTTGCGATTTGAAGAGTAGACCTCCTGACCTCACATAGACGTTAAGGAAACTGTGTCAAATTCACTTTGAGTAGTGAAGTATATGGAGATAACATAAAGTACATAAAATCCTGCCTATTTTTGAAACCAAAATGGCCGACTAGTGTTGGCCAGTGATCGATACTTTTTATCGATAATATTATAGCTGAATAATTTGGTCGTGCTAACCAGAGGATCTAGAAAAACATAATAGATATTTAGATTTCTGCATTGGGTGGTCCATTAACATAAAAATGGTGATTACGATTCCTGCTTCGAAAAAACTTACAGTATTTGCTGAAACATAGTAGCTATGGCTAGTATACGTATTTTTCATAAAGAAGAAGTGTCTTTCTCATGTTAAATCTGATACAGCCTAAATCATGCAATCCGTACATGTGACGTTGAGGGCGTAAAGCCAGTAACTAATTTAAAAAAAACGAGCGCTTGCTTTGTAAATAGTGGGTTTACTGTTTTTTATTCTATTAACCTTCATTTATTGCGCCAATTGTTGGCTTGTCAAAAACCAGAATGAACAGCAGTGGTAACAGAAATGGCCATTTCAAGAAATAAAATATTTGTATTTTTCATTATCAATTATTATCATAGAAATATTAATTATTAAGTCTTAATAATTAAAAATTAACACTTTATTCTCACTTCAGAAGGGCAAGCACGAGCCGTGTTTAAACTAGTTATCGCGTGGGATAAAGCAGCCATCTCTTACGCACTTACTTAGTATCGTATACTGCCATCTCATTCAAACCGTTATCGTGTCGATAAAATAGCGCTCGTGCTTGCCCTTCTGGACATATAAAAATACTTTAAAAATATTTAAAAGCAAACCTAAAACTACTTATGTAACAGGTAAAAAATAATTAAAAAAAAACAAATTATACTAAAACCTTTCAGTTAAAAATATAATTTAACTTTATTAAATAAACCTCACTGACTAAAATCATGTTCCATTTAACAAAAATATCTAGCATATCTATATATATATATATTAATATTTTCCTTTCCGATTGCTTCTAGCCATTTTCGCCTTTTGGATTCATTTTTGGGGAGTCTGAAACAAGTAGGTTTTTTTCATATACGAGTAATATCGATATAATACATCGACAATAAAAAAAAACATCCCTATCTTGAACATAACCTTAAACTAAAATTCAATAAATCTATATCTAAAAGTATGGAAAACTCTGTAAATACACTTCACTCTATAAAATTCAGGTATACCATTAAAGTAGGATTAGCTATAAATGCTTTATGAGTCTGCTATATGATGCTATAAAGAATAAAATCACAATAATAATAGTCGATTTATTAGTTTTCCCATTTCTTACCGGTGAATTGTTAAATTAGGTCGATTCCTGCTTAAGTATGCTCCACAGGTCAGAATAGAACACTTCACCATTTTTAACAGAATTTCAGCACTATACCACTGTTTATTTCACAATTAATTGTAATTTTTCTACAAAATTTCAATGTTTACAAACAAGTCAAACCATAGACAACAAAAAACTTTGAAACTAAAATGGCGGATTCATCCACGAATTCTATATATAGTTATGTATAAGATTCTTATGGCCAGCATTATTAAAATGGTGTTGGTCTTAATGACACCCACAAAAATACTATCATCAGACAGAGACAACAATAGCTAATCATTTCGTCAAACACAATTTTGACAGAAAAGTGTATATAGAACATTATGTGATCTCCATATACTTCACTACTCAAAGCAAATTCATCAGTAATTGACAAACTGATGAACTATCGTGTTTATGTCAGGCTTGGCACTCCGGAACATTTTGGTAACTAAATCGGAACGTTAGAGCTTCACAGCTCTAGGAGTGCACTTAATCTATGCGTGATTAGTTATTAGGTTGTGAGTAGTTATTTAGTACTCTAAGCCGCAAGTGATCAGGTTGTATGAATGTGGTATAAATATATTATTATAAGAAGCGAAAAGTTCAGTAAAAGTTTTAAGTTAATTTCCGAGGCGGAGGAGAATAAAACTGTGCACACTTATAATTTATACGCAGAAAAAGGACTTTATAAAATAAAAATGTATTTAAAATATATTAAAACCATGCAGCATGGTTTTTAATACATTAAATCAATATGAGTATATATGTATGTATGTAAATCAATTATTTGACTGGTCACAAACTCATATAAACACTTTTATTTAATAGACGTTCACAGTATCCTCATTATTTATATTATTGTCTAAAGCAACGAAGTTAGATAGTCATGCTGCAATTTATATTTAAATTTGGATCATGTGACGGAATCTCTATTTCTTTTCAATCTCATCTCTGCTGCATTCACTCTACAGATTAATTGTTAGAAATGAACCTTTCAACAGGGCGTGTCCACACTAACAATTTAATTAAATGACCAACGTTCATATATTCTCGCAATGGTAATTTGCAATTCGTGACTCTTGCAATTCGGAGAAATCGCCAACATAAATGAACTCGTTCCGACAATACATTTGTGCATAGTCTCTCCTATTTATAATACGTCCCTTGCATGACAACCGGCGACCATCACTAAACTTGGACACGCGATACAGAGATACAGCAATTATTGTTTTTTTTTTTGTTTTGGCTAGCCATTGTCGTTGAATATAAATTTGAATTGTATCCAAAACTTTAATCTTGTCTGGGTTACACCATAGGGTTAAATCTGGAGGAGATCGCTTTTGATGATAAAACTGCCAATTGTACTTTATTTTATTTAATTTGTATGTGTGTATGTATTCCCTTTTTTATGTGCAATATAGAGTTTTTGTATTGTATATCCGCAAAATAAACGACGCAGTTTTATCATCTAATGTAATCATCTAATGTAATCATGTAATGTGGGTACCTTCTCTGGAAACTAGATGGCGCTTGCCATGTGAGTTCAGGAGTATTGGTACCTCTGCCAACCCCTCCGGGGATAAACGGCGTGAACGTTTATGTTATGTTATGTTCTCACAAGAACTCGTTAGATCATAAAACAGATATGTGGATATATTCAGTCTAAATGGGAAAAAAATATTGCTGTGTTAGGCTTAGAATAGCACTACCCTATTTCTTCCCATGGGTGATGTAAGACGCGACTAAGGATATCGGGGCTTTTTAAGTGATTTTTAGGTGGTGCAATCAGAGACAAAAACATTTATTTTACCATCTTTTCCTCATTTAACTTCAAAAATTGGCTGTAGAACTTTCTGATTCTCAAGCTCTGGCTAACCATTTTAGGGATTTATAGCAGAGAGTGTATGTTTGTATGGAAATGGAAGAAAAAGACTGACTTTCCAACCATGTTATGTCATAACCCCTCTGGAAATTTGTGGCTTGAAGAATGTTCATTAGTCCACAAAATTCGATACAAAATGCCTAGACGCGAACCGTACAAATCACTAAAGATTTTCATATACCCCAAACTACTTTGACTGTGTTCGAAAACATTTTCTAGCAAAAATGTGGTTTACCTTTATTTCACCTTCGAGTCTATTCAGCTGTTAAATTTGTGCGTTTACTTCGTTAAACTAACAACACGAAACATGTAAGAGAATTTCTGAAAATGAACTGCGGAATACAAAATCCCTGGGGCTTTTTTACTCTGACGATTAAATACCTTTGCATTGCATTGTACGTTTTGTTCGCTTTAACTAAAGCACGGAATGAACCTTTAGGCTTAATTAGAGGATAGGGAATGAAATTCTGCTGGGAAACATACAAGTACAAGAAATCGGGTCTTCAATTATTTACTTTTATTTAGGTACATATAGAACGTTTATTGAGATCAGTTCTACCTGACTTTTTGTTGTGACTTATTTGTATGACAAAAGAAAAGACAAAAAGATTTATTTATACAAATTGAGTTCTGTTGAGTTACAAGGCCAATTTCCAATTTACTTCTCCGGTGTCTCATTATAAGCATATGTTTTTTGTATGTTTGTCCAAAAAAAAAGTCAAAAAGTTTATTTTTCAAAATAAAGTTAAATACTAAAATTTTTTGTACGTCAAAGTTTTAAATTAATCGATAATCCGTTGCTTCGGAAGGTGTTCGTAAAGAGAAGAAGCAACAAAGAAACTCTTTACATTCACATTTTTTAATTTTTTCAAAATATGGTTTGCACAATTTCAGTTTATAAACATGTTTTTACTTTATAAAAGATTTTCTATGCGACAAAACCAAACGCTAGTTTGACATATATAAAATAAATTATCCATCACAAAAAACCAATCACATAACGTGAGAAGAAGGTACTGTGTTTATTCTAATATATAAAACTAATAATTTAAGTTCAAAAGGAAATTCAGTTGTGCAATATACACATAGCAATGCAAGGAGCTACAAAAACACTTTAACAAATTTACTATGAAAGTAAGATTTATCTGAATTTGTAACTTTGACTGATGTAGATAGATACAAAAATTTATTATAAAAATTCTAAAAAACTAAAGGATTCATATGTTTTCTAACTATGATTACTAAAACTAATTATAATTGATGCCTTTACAATAAATATTACAACGCAGATAAATTAACACAACACAGTATTGTGGCTGAGGAATTTTTAATTCCCTAGCTCCGGCTACCCCTTCATGGAATTTATAGCCGTGAGTATATGTTTGTATGTATGTACAACACAATACAACGCAGATAAATCTTTCAAAACCATCTATGTCCTAAATAAATGACTGATATAAGTTTTCGGTACAATTGAAATGTATGTACAACACCAATAACTTGCCTAAGCAATAGTAAAAAAAACTTAAACTACGTATGAATACAAACATGCACTTGCACACATTTACTCGTGCCCTTAGTTCCCTTTATGTAGATAGAGACTATCGATCGTCTCATTGTACAATCCTGACAATCCTTAAGAGCTTCTGTTACATTCATCAATAGTTTCACACATGCCTTAAGTTCTTCACACTTCGGACGCCTGCCTTTTTAAGAACATATTCTATTAAATCTATATGTCCTCTGTTATCCTCTAGAGACATAGTATGTCACATACAAAAATAACATAGTGCTGTGTAGTGTCGGTTAGAATACAACTACCCCATTTCTTCCGGTGGGTGTACGTAAAAGGCGACTAACGGTATTGGGGCTTTAAAGGGATTTTTGGGCGATGCGGTTGGAGACCGATGGGTCTTTGGTATTTGTTGGTGATGAACAAATACCAAAGACCCAAAACTTTCCAAAAGTGGCTGAGGAATTTCTAATTCCTTAGCTCTGGCTACCCCATCTAGGGATTTATAACCGTGAGTATATGTATGTTAAAATAACATACTCAAATAAAGAATTTGTTATTTCAGTTTAAACCAAGTCATTAGCAAAACTGCATTTTAATAATACCCGCTACAAAGTGGAAGCTACATAATCCACTCTGCCAACATTGAGCGAAATCCGTCGGATATGATATGCAGATTATTGTAAAGTGGTGGATCATCCGCCATTACCTATTTAGTTTAACTACGATATTTTGAATTCAATTTGCAAACCATTATCATAGGTAAGTGGATATATTACGAGCGGTGTAAATTAAGTTTGAATGTATTTTGGTTATTGATTTTATAACTAGTACAATTTTAATGTCACTAAATGCTGTGTAGTATTAGCATAGAAATTTACTATTTAATATCTATCGGTTTAATGAAAAAAATGCCCTGAAAAGTCAATTTAATAAGTGAGGCTTTTAACTTTTAGCTACACTTAACTGTATTACAGCTTTAAGTTACTATTAAATACATTAAAAATTTTATTCTGCATAATAAATGGGATTGCCATAATACTTTGGACGCCTGCCTTTTTGAGAACATTTTCTATTAAATCTAAATGTGTCCTCCGTTGTCCTCTTCAGACACATTTAGTTACATACAAAAATAACATACTCCAATAAACAAATTGCTATTTCAGTTTAAACCAAGTCATTAGCAAAACTGCATTTTAATACACGCTACTAAGTGGAAGCTACATAATCCACTCTGCCAACATTGAGCGGAATCCGTCAGATATGATATGCAGATTATTGTGAAGTGGTGGATCATCCGCCATTACCTATTTAGTTTAACTACGACATTTTTAATTCAATTTGCAAACCATTATCATAGGTATTATCATTGCTGTGTAGTGTCGGCTTAAAATAGCACTACCCCTTTTCTTCCGGTGGGTGTGCGTAAGAGGCGACTAACGGTATTGGGGCTTTAAAAGGGATTTTTGGGCGATGCGGTTGGAGACCCATCACCAACAACCTTTATTTTACCATCTTTTCCCCACGCAACTTTCAAAAATGGCTGAGGAATTTCTAATTCGTTAGTTCTGGCTACCTCTTCTAGGGATTTATAGCCGTGAGTATATGTATGTATGTATGTATGTATCATAAGTAACTGAATATATTACGAGCGGTGTAAATGAAATTTGAACGTATTTTGGTTATTGATTTTATAAGTAGTCCAATTTGAATATCACTAAATGCTGTGTAGTATTGGCATAGAAATTTACTATTTAATATCTATCGGTTTAATGAAAAAAATGACCTGAAAAGTCAATTTAATAATAGAGGCTTTTAACTTTTAGCAACACTTTACTGGTATTACAGCTTTAAGTTACTATTAAATACATTAAAAGTTTAATTCTATATAATAAATGGAATTACCATAATACTTTGGACGCCTGCCTTTTTGAGAACATTTTCTATTAAATCTAAATGTGTCCTCCGTTGTCCTTTACAGACACATTAAGTTACATACAAAATAACATATTTGAATAAACAAATTGCTATTTCAGTTTAAACCAAGTAATTAGCAAAACTGCATTTTAATAATACACGCTACAAAGTGGAAGCTACATAATCCACTCTGCCAACATTGAGCGGAATCCGACGGATATGATATGCAGATTATTGTAAAGTGGTGGATCATCCGCCATTACCTATTTAGTTTGATACGACATTTTGAAAACCATTATTATACAATGTATATATTAAGAGCGGTGTAAATAAAGTTTGAATGTATTTTATTGCTATTGATTTTATAACTAGTCTAATTTTCATATCACTAAATGTTGTGTAGTATTGGCAAAGTAGTAAATGAATATTTCATTTTAATATAACGCCATTAGTTAAAATTGGTGTAGGCAGAGACTATCGATCATCACTTTATATTCATGGCCTTACAGTCTACCCACTTCAGTTGCCTGCCATTTTAAGTACAATTTCTATTAAATCTAAATGTGTCCTCCACGGTCTTCTACAGTTATATTAAGTTACATACAAAAATTATAAATTTAAATAAACAAATTGCTATTTCAGTTTAAACCAAATCATTAGCAAAACTGCATTTTAATAATACACGCTACAAAGTAGAAGCTACATAATCCACTCTGCCAAAGTTAAGCGGAATCCGTCGGATATGATATGCAGATTATTGTAAAGTGGTGGATCATCCGCCATTACGTATTTAGTTTGATACGACATTTTAAATTCAATTTGCAAACCATTATCATAGGTAAGTGGATATATTACGAGCGGTGTAAGTTAAGTTTGAATGTATTAAATCGGTTATTGATTTGAACAAGTCTAATATTTTAAGATCACTAAAGCATTTAAATTTTATCGCTTTCATAAAAAAAATGCCTGAAAAAGTCATTTTAATAAGAGAGATTTTTAATATTTTTTTTGCTACACATAACTGGTATGACAGCTTTGATTATGGTACTTTTAAATACAAAAAAAATACTTAAGAAATGGTATTATTAAATATTAGACATAAATCCCTTGTGATGTAATTGGTTGGTTACCATTTTTTTGTCTTTCTTACATGTTCACATAATTTTCTGACAAAAAGATATTTTCCATTTTTGCTTAATGCGTTTAAGTTTTTTTTTATTCAGTATTTCCATTCATTCATTCAATTAGAACAGGCAGATGATTCCTCAACACCTAATTTATTCTTACTCAAAACTTTAAATTCCAGTAAACCACTATTTCAAAATAAATACAAAGTCTTATACAAAATTTAACGTTCAATTATCCTTTCCACTAAGCAATTACGAACCCTTTTAGCGTTCACCCGAAAACCTAAAGGAAATCTAAATTTCAAATAGAAAACCCAAAGTTGTGATAACTGTAAAACTTTGTAGCTACTACAAGTTTCTTTTGTTGCTGACTCGATGGAACTTTAGTTTTAACATACATACATACATATTTGGTGGTTCGCCGTGTAGTGCCGGCTTAGAATGTCGCTACCCCTTTCTACCCACGGGTGTCGTAAGAGGCGACCAAGGGTATTGGGGCTTTTTATTGGATTTTTGGGCGATGCGGTTGAAGAAGAAAGAAAGAAAGAAATAATGTTTATTTGGTAATTAACACAAGACAATGACAAATATATATATACAAAAAAAGAAAAAAAAACATTACCAAAAAGGCCTTGACTCAGCACTCGCATGACAGAGTATATACTCATCATACACTGATTTTCAGTCAAAGCCCTGTTTAACTTAAATATAGGTATTTAAAATTGCACTATTGACACATTTAATACTACAGCTATTTTACTAAAGCTCATAAGACACATATTTGATGAGGAAAAAGAAAACATTATAACATAAATAAAAGTAAAAACAACAATGAACGCTTGCAATTTTGAAACAATATTCATTAATTTACAACACTATATAATGAGGCTATCTACTATGGTCGGGCTGAGAAGTGAGGGATAAGGCACTAATTTAAAACAAAGGTTGCGTATAAATATATAGAAACAGTTTCGATATAATTTTTCCGATAGTAATTTATAAAGAATATATAAACAAAAAAACAAAATACAATGTAAGAAAAAAAGTGATAAGTAAAACTTATAAATATCAATGGTTAGTATCTCAATGAAAGCCAAGTTTGATATTTAGTGAGGATTTGCTTGTAAATTTATGAGGTACTCTTTCATTCGGGTCTGAAATGTTCGTTTAGTTTGTATGAACTTTAGTGGTGGGGGTAGATCGTTCCAGCATTTACTTGCGGCAAATCGGAAACTACCACGAAATGCAGTCGTCCGATGCAGAGAGGTTAACAGAAGAGTGGAGGATGCCCTTGTTTCATATTTGGACACTGATCTAGACCAAACAAGTTTATTATAAACCCATGGAGACCCATCACCAAAAACCTTTATTTTAACCATCTTTTCCCCACTCAACTTCCAAAAGTGGCTGAGGAATTTATAATTCCTTAGCTCTGGCTACCCCTTCTAGGGAAATATCGCCGTGAGTATATGTATGTATGTACATACATATTTCACGGCTATAAATCCTTTACCGGGGTAGCCAGAGCTTTGGAATGAGAAATTCCTCAGCCACTTTTGGAAGTTGAGTGGGGAAAAGATAGTAATAATAAATGTTTTTGGTGACGGGTCTCCAACCACATCGCCCAAAAATCACTTAAAAAGCCCCTATAACCTTAGTCGTCTCTTGTTGAAATGGGGTAGTGTTATTCTAAGCCGACACTACACGTTTAGTTTTAAATCACTATTAACTTGCTGGCTTAGAATGTTACTATCCCTACCTACCGTCGGGTGTCGTGAGAGGCGCGTTTAGGGCGATGCGGTTGGAGACCTATCGCCAAAAACCTTTATTTTACCATCTTGTCCCCTATCAACTTCCCAATGCGGCTGAGGAATTTCTAATTCCTTAGCTCTGGCGACAAATTTAAGGGATTTATAGCCGTATATACATACACGTTAGTACATAGGCGTTAGTATATATTCACAGCTATAAATCCCTTGAAGGGGTAGCCCTTGAAGTTGTTAGTGACGGGACTCCAACCGCATCGACCAAAAATCCCTTAAAAGCCCCAATACCGTTAGTCGCATCTTACGTACACCCACCGGAAGAAATGGGGTAGTGCTATTCTAAGCCGACACTACACAGCCATTTACAGCCGTGAGTATATGTATGAATGTACTTTGTAGAGAGTACAAGTTTCTTTTGTTGAACTCGACGGAACTTCAGTTTAATCCACTATTAACTTAGTATGAAGTAAGGATTAATATTCTCGATAGCGAGGAGGTATTATGTACCAAGTTGTAAGTGTTAGAGAAACTTGTTACAAGACTCTGCTCTCTTTACAGTGCAACAAGTTATAAGACTTATTTCCTTAGTTTTCTATTTAAGTTCAGTCTGTAATATAAAAAAATAAATAAACTTTTTGTAGTACTGATGCCGTGTAGTGTCGGTTTAGAATAGCACTACCACATTACTACCCGTGGGTATTCGAAAGAGGTGACTAAGGGTATCGGGGCGATACTTGGGCGATGCGCTTGGAGACATGCAGTGTCGGCTTAGAATAGCACTACCACATTACTACCCGTGGGTATTCGAAAGAGGTGACTAAGGGTATCGGGGCGATACTTGGGCGATGCGCTTGGAGACATGTAGTATCGGCTTAGAATAGCATTACCCCATTACTTCCCGTGATTTTCTGTATGAGGTGACTTAAAGTATTGGGGCTTTTAAGTGAGTTTTGGTCAATGCAGTTGGAGACCCATCAACAGAACCTATATTTTATAAACTTTTCCGTACTTATGTTCCAAAAGTGGATAAGAAATTTCGTATTCTGAAGCTCTGGCTACCCCTTCTAGGGATTTCTAGCCCAGGGAAAGTTCTACCCCATTACTGCCTGTGAGTGTCCGTAAGAGGCGACTAAGGGTATTGGGGCTTTTGATTTATTTTTGCACCATGCGGTTAGAGATCCATCACTAAGAACCTTTATTTTACAATCTTTTCCCCTCTTAACTTCCAGAAGTGGCTGAGAAATTTTGTATTCTGAAGCTCTAGCTACCCCTTTTAGAGATTTATAGCCGTAAGTATACGTATGTATGTGTTCATATTCGTTAAATATCTATATTATTTTGTATGATTAATATTTGTATTGTTACTTAAATTAAATCAGTTAGTTTTAAGTAAGCTTAATAGATTATTATGTTTTTTTTTTGGCTTTGTTTTGTGCATCTACCCAAATAAGTAGTTTATCGATGTCACATTCCAAAGGTTGTCTGGAAGAGATCGCTTTTAGCGATAAGACCGCCAATCGTATCTCATTGTAAACTGTTTGATCATATTATTATTTTTGTAAATTTGTGTTTGAAATTTGTAAGTTTGTAATGTTAGGTTATGTGATCATGTGAGGAACGATGTGATTCGTGAAAGGTGTGGTGTAAAAGATGATATTGTAAGTAAGATAGAAAAAGGAATGTTGAGATGGTTTGGGCACATCGAGAGGATGGATGATAGGAAATTGGTAAAAGGTATCTATAGAGCTAATGTGGAAGGTAATGTTAGTAGAGGACGGCCACGAAAGACACACTTGGACCAAATTGAAAGTGTGCTCAAAAAGGCAGGCGTCCGAAGTATGAAGAATAAAAGAGCATGTATGAAAAGATTGATGGATGTAGACGAAGCAAGAGAGGTTTGCCAGGATCGTACGAAGTGGCGATCGATAGTCTCTGCCTACCCCAATGGGAATTAACGGCGTGAGTATATGTATGTATGTATGTTGTGTTTGATGTGCAATAAAGAGTTATTCTATTCTATTCTATGTATGTATGTCAAATCTGTGTAGTGTCGGCTTAGAACAGCACTACCTCATTTGATACGTACGATAACCTTATACTTCTGTAAAAAAACCATGAAAATGAATAAAGATTTTTGTATTTTTTGTATTTTTTATACGTAGAAGGCGACTTAAGGCTTTAAGGCTTTATAAGATGGTTAAGATTATACGAAGGCTAAACTCACGTGCTATGCCGTGCGTAAGATTATGGAAATATCAGATACCGAAACAGTCCGTATTGTATATTTTAGCCATTTCCATAGTATTATGACTTACGGAATTCTATCATGAGGCAAGGTAGCAGATGTCAATAAAGTATTCGTATTGTATTACAATTATTTGTATTACATTATTTGTATTACAAAGGAAGGCTATCTGTTCTACACTGATATGCTGAGAAAGAGATATTCATAAGGCAAAAAAAGTCAATGAACATTTTTATGAGAATTTAATGCGCGCGAAAAATAATACTTGACATACATAATGTTATGTTAACACTAGAATGATGGTTAAGCCTCATATTCCGAAGTATACATACATACATATACTCACGGCTATAAATCCCAGGAAGGTTTAGCCAGAGCTAAAGAATTAGAAATTCCTCAGCCACTTTTGGAAGTTGCGTGTGAAAAGATGGTAAAAATAAAGGTTGCTGGTGATGGGTCTCCAACCGCATACATACATACATACATATACTCACGCCATTAATTCCCATTGGGGTAGGCAGAGACTATCGCATCGCCCAAAAATCCCTTAATAGCCCCATACCGTTAGTAGCCTCTTACGCACAGCCACCGGAAGAAATGGGGTAGTGCTATCCGAAGTATAGACTTAAGAAATTAAATAACTCTTTTATGGAACTCTTCCTTTAAATGCTTAATAGAATACTTGATGAGGTTTAAAAAATCGGTTAAAGCTATTATTATAAATAAGAAAATTAACAATTGTTGCAAGACTATTTTAATACGATAAAAACCCAATACTTACAAGACACTGTCTTTAAAGATATTGGTATTCCCTCCTTAATCCCTTGAATAATTGTCGACTGAAGATTGTTAAACTGGTTTCCTTTATCTTCATTAGCATAGAAAAATCTTTAACGAGAAAACTTAAATGTGTGGCGACCGCTAGACGGCAAACTCACTCGCACACTAGCAGCGTCATAAAAAATCGTACATCGCGGTATCGAAATGTTTCTCTAGCTAAACATAAATACAAGTTCAAAGTTGGTACACAGCAGGGTGTACTGGCCAGTATATCTTTGCTGTTCCCACAGTGGTGACCCCCGACAGCAACATGACGAATCCTTCTACTACATTACTCAATCTACCCACATCTTACACTCGCTCACCTTACCAAACTACTCTACTCATCCTACTCTGCCTCACTGCTCACACGAAACTCTACTACTAGACGGTGAACTCGCTCGCACACTAGTCCCTCTCTACTATTGGTAACAGGTACTTCCTAGCTCTTTGGTATCGTCTATCAACTAGAAGGGGAGTACTGTGGCGACCGCTAGACGGCGAACTCACTCGCGCACTAGCAGCGTCATAAAACATCGTACATCGCGGTATCGAAATGTTTCTCTAACTAAACATAAAAAAAAACTAAGTTGGTACACAGCAGGGTTTACTGGCCAGTATATCTTTGCTGTTCCCACAAATGCATTAATTTTATTTGATAAATAATAATTTTATAATATAAGGTTTTGTTTTTGTCTTATTCGCTTTACAATACACCTAGTGAAGCTACTACTAATCGTCTTTTATAATACCATTTGCTTCAGCTCAAATATAAATCTCTGGGTACCTTTTTAGGACTTGTATTCTTCAATACTCAATATTCTTATAAATACCCAACCTTAAATTACCTACACACAAAAAAACCACTTACCCAGCGTGCGGAAGACAATGGGCCTACTCCTATACTTCCTGCCGCCCCAAAGAGCAGCGACTGTGACCTGGTACTGGGTATCAGCCTCGAGCCCACTCAACACCACTGCATCTGTGTTCCCAGCGACCTCCAGCACCACTCTGTAACTAACGAGCCTTCAGTCAATCTCGAGGTTGTGAATTGACAAGCTGAAAATGGGTGACTAACTACTGAAGAATGAAAGATAGAAGATTTAAGAAACTAATGTATTTCAAATCTAGCTAAAAAGAAAATGATATAAAATACTACTTAAATTGTTAATTTATCATGGTTGTTAACGGTGAGGGAAAACATCGTGAGGAAACCCACATGGCTGAGTTGTACTTAGTCATGTGACAGTGTATTCGTACAAAACGGCGATGGCCTGCCCCCTATCACGTGAGTACACTG
This sequence comes from Bedellia somnulentella, assembly GCA_963576735.1. NCBI lineage: Eukaryota > Metazoa > Arthropoda > Insecta > Lepidoptera > Bedelliidae > Bedellia > Bedellia somnulentella. The sequence goes on from OY755184.1 coordinate 15,985,151, forward strand.
TCCATGCAAAACGTGGGTACTCTGAACACCAGGTGACAAAGTCACGTGATGTTCAGAAGTTTTAGTACCTCTGCCAACCCCTGCGGGGATATTTGGCGTGAACGTTTATGTTTATGTTATGTTTATGTTAAATTGTTAGGGCAGAGCAAAGCATGTCGGTTATTTTCCTAAATATTTACACATATATACCTACATACATATACTCACGGCTATAAATCCCTAACAGGTGTAGCCAGAGCTAAGGAATTAGAAATTCCTCAGCCACTTTTGGGAAGTTGAGTGGGGAAAGATGGTGAAATAAAGGTTCTTGGTCATGTGTCCTGAAAAATCCCTTACTAGCCCCAATACCGTTAGTCGCCTTTTACTTACACCCACTGCAAGAAATGGATAGTGCTATTCTAAGCCGACACTACTTGCATTTCAACTAGCATTTCAAGGTGTTTACAGACACTGTCTACTCATCTACCAGCTCCAATCGTAACGTGAACTTTTGTATTTTCATAGTTTGAGTTTAAGAGAGTGAGAATTCTAGTTCATAAGATATAACATTAAATGTTCAACACGCTTAATAAAACAGAGTCACCGACCGAAACATGCAAAGTGACAAAGGACAGTAACTAATGGACAATAAGTCCTACAATTATCACAATGTCACATTTAATTTATGACCTGTTAGTACTAAGCCAATAGCCTTTATGGGGAGGTTGAACCATGACGTTACTTTTACCAACCCATAGACGACCATTTCTGGATATAAACCTATCATACATACATACATATACTCACGGCTATAAATCCCGAGAAGGGGTAGCCAGAGCTAAGGAATTAAAAATTCCTCAACCACTTTTGGAAACTTGAGTGGGGAAAAGATGGTAAAGTAAAGGTTGTTAGTGATGGGTCTCCAACCGCATCGCCCAAAAATCCCTTAAAAGCCCCAATACCGTTAGTCGCCTCTTACGTACACCCACCGGAAGAAATAGGGTAGTGCTATTCTAAGTCGGCACTACACAGCATATTAAATATTTCACTATTCTTGCGCTCCCTATATCACATCGCATCACAGTTCACCGAAAATTTCATTAAAGGTTTGGAGTGGCTGTCGTTCCAAAACTAATACGAGTAGAACTTAATTCACGTGAAATATACGCCAACTAGTCTCTCAAAAGCTATGTTACTTACACCAAAGGACGCTTTATCATCAAGATATCGGTTAGAATGAGATGACAGTATACGATACTAAGTAAGTGCGTAAGATATGGCTGTTTTATACCACGCGATATCTAGTTCAAAGGTCGCTCGTACTAGCTATGCTGATTTGATATTATCGACAGAAGAGGCGTAAGAGGCGTAGAAAATTGGTAAAAGGGATCTATAGAGCTAGTGTGGATGGTAATGTTAGTAGAGGACGACCACGGAGAACACACTTGGACCAAATTGAGAGTGTGCTCAAAAAGGCTCGCGTCCGAAGTATGAAAAATAAAAGAGCATGTATGAAAAGATTGATGGATGTAATCGAAAGCTAGAGAGGTTTGTCAGGATCGTACGAAGTGGCGATCAATAGTCTCTGCCTACCCCAATGGGAACTAATGGCGTGAGTAGATGTAGGTATGTATGTATGTATGACAGAAGACAATCCGATCCAATAAACACACACCCATGTAATGAATTTGGTTATTAATTGATATCCCACTCTACTAATATATACCAATACGAATATTATAAAATCATTTTATACAATAAATGCCGCCCTCCCTACCCTTCAGCTTAGAAAAGCACTTACCCAGTGTTTTCCGTGGATGTCGTACGAGGTGACTAAGGGTGTTGTTTAGGCTTTAAGTGAATGTTGCGTGTTGTGACTTATCATTAAACGTCCTTTGTTTTACTACCTTACTTTCTTTTCCCCACTCAATTAAACTGCTAACGCTTGTCTAACTCTGAATCTCTGACTACCTTTTTTAGGGATTTAAAGCCGTGAGTACATTGTTTGTAAATTGAGAAAACATTTAGACAAAACTATACACAAACTAAATCTTAAAACATTATTTCGTCGAAAACGTCGTGGTTTCGTAAACTGTAAACTGAGGCTTCGTTTAATCAATACCAATGACGAGTGACACAATCGATAGCTGTGTTTTATTTAGCAGAGGTCAAAGCATTACTCATACTTGAAGCAACATATTGTATAGAGTATGCCCGGAATATTTAGAACTATTACAGAACATTTGATATATTGTTTCGATGAAAATATTTTTATAATAAATAATTAATAGCCGTGTAGCGCCGGCTTAGAATAGCGCTACCCCATTTCTACCGACGGGTGTACGTAAGAGGCGACTAACGATATTGGGGCTTTTAAGGGAACATTGGGCGATGCGGTTGGAGACCCATCACGAACAACCTTATTATACCATCTTTTCCCCACTCAACTTTCCAAAAGTGGCTGAGGAATTTCTAATTCCTTGGCTCTGGCTACCCCTTCCAGGGAATTATAGCCGTGAGTATATGATGTATGTATATATATTTTTTTACTTTCCATGCTACAATCATGGCTATATGTCTTTAGCGAGATGGCCAGGATTGATGACACAGTTGATTTACACGACAGCTATAAGATGAGATGAAATAGGGTAATTTATAGAGTTACATGACTATATAGATTGGAAATAAACAATATTCCAGTATTTGCTTCAATCATATACTTTGACTTCAATTTTCAAGAAGATGTACAGTTTTGAATTGTCATCCCCGCAATTTATTATAATATCCCAAAACTCAAATCAAAGCCACGTAAAACATACAAAGCTCAATTGTGTAGACATTACATTATAGGGGTCGGCACATAACTCATTCTAAAACTGGGTATTTCAGCAAAAACCAGGTACAAAATACCTGATAAACTAATTCAGAATTACTGAACTGATTTTCGAGTAAAAATATGAAATACGCCTCCGTTGAAATGATACCATATCTCTCATATACTCATGCCATCAGTTTTCATTGGATATGCAGAGCTGAGACTATCGATAGTCACTATATACGATCCCGGCAAAACACTCTAGCTTCATCTACCTACATTCATCATTATTGTCATACATGCCCTTTTATTATTTACTTTCACTTCGGACGCCTGCAAGCAATTTAATAATACGAAATGGATAGTAATACAAAATGGATTTGCAGCTCTCTTTGACGCTCTATGTATACATGCTACAGTATTTTTTATATAATTATTACTTAGTTTTAGGGTTCCGTACCATAAATATTAAGAGAACCTATTTCAAAGGGTTCGCTCTCTGTATCTTATAAACCGTGAGGGGCAATTCTATTCTGATTTAGTTTTTGCTCTTTATCAGAATATTTGAAAAGAAAAAAGAAAAGAAATCATTTATTCATTGCCTTAGGGAACAATAAAACATTACAATCAGAACAAAGTACACGAACAATTTTAACAAAAAACAAAACAAAAAAAAAAAATACAATAAATAAAACATTTAGTGACATTAGAGAGGATTAAAGTTCCCTCAAAGACAAAGAAAAGGTTGCTGACTCAGCATTTATTAAAGGCATAGCCTTTAAAACTGATTTTCAGTCAGAACCGTTGTGTCACGCCACGGACCTGAGCAAAAAGTATATATATAAATAATAAATAATAATACTACTATAACTATAAATAATACTTAAATATATAAATTTATATAGCATAACCTTAAGATATATTATTACAAAATATAAATATAGGATTAACTATACTAACTATAAAACTAACGATAAAAGATAATACTTAGACGTACGATAAAACGATAAAGTAAATCAGCATAACTTAACACTACATGAAATTTAATCATTAATACAACCGTTACATAAAATTACTTATTAGTGTGCTGGATTGTATTGGAAAAGGTTTTCTGCAGCGTCAATAAATGTCTCCTAAGCATACGCTTAAAAGACAATCTACCTGCTGCAGATTTTATAGGTGGGGGGAGGTCGTTCCAGCACTTGGATGCCGCAAATCTAAAACTACCTCGAAAAGCAGCAGTCCGGTGAGTGGGCAACAGTGTCCTGATCTTATAATGTTGCGGCTGATTTGACCATGTTAACTTTTTAAACAAATAAGAAGGCATCTCATTATTTACTACACCAAACAGAAGCGATCCGAGATGTAACTGTCTACGTGAAGATGTGTTTAATAAGTTTGCGTCATCCAAATACGGGCCGACATGGGAACGCGGTGGGATATGGAAACAAAAACGTGCACATGCGTTTTGTACACGCTGTATCAACCTCTTAGTCCGACCAAGTATACAGCCACCATAGACAACGTCACAGTAATTAAGTCTGGACAATATCAGTGATTCACTTAATCGAACACGCAAATCCGTACTAAGGTAATCACGTACATTGTACAGAACTTTGAGGCGATAGAAACAGTTACTGACAACTTCGAGAATATGAGATTCAAATCGAAGTTCCCCGTCCATAATTAATCCAAGATTTTTTGTTTCTGTCATTTGAATAGAAAGCCTTGTATTCTTTAGTCAACAATATTTTGTATGTATTAAATATTTACATACATAAATATACTCAAGACCATAAAACCCAATAATAGGGTAGCCAGAGCTTCAGAGCCAGAAACTTCCAGCAATTGGAAGTTTGTAGGGGACAAGACCCTAAGAATAAAGTAACGTTTATGATGGGTCTCCAACCACATCGCCCAAAAACCACTTTAAAAAGCCCCATACCCTCAGTCGCTTCTTACGACACCCGTGGGTAGAAAATGGTAGTGACATTCTTAGCCGACACTACATGGCACAAAATATTCCAAACAACGAAGTGAAAATTAAATATGAACAAACTATGACAGGCTTTCCAAAGTTACGCTTCCATATAAATAGAAAATGATTGATTTTAAAACTGATAATGTGAAATTCTTTAGATGTTTCATTTGTTGAAATAGTATTAATGTTATTTTTGTATCTGCTTTATATATGAAAATACAATGTCATATGTTTTCGGACGAATACAAGTTTGATATTATAATTAAAAAGGACAAAAATATATTATTCAGATTAAGGTGATCATAATAATAATATTGCTTGTTAAAACAGTTTTTGGTTTAATATAGTCTAGACTTCCATTAATTAAGCGAGATAATTAATTTTTTTCTGAGTTTTAACTACAATAATTAACGTTGCAGAATTTCATTGATAATGAAATGAAAATGAAAATTGAATTAAAGCGTACACTTGAAAACGTAGTAATGAGAAGAAAAAAAAAAGATATTATTACATTCGATTATTATAATATTATTGTTTTATTTTAAACCTTAATACAAACTAACATCATAAGATAAGCAAAAAATATAAAATCTGTTCGTTTTAACCACGTATTTTTTATTAGTATAATGTATAGTCTAAAAAAAAGGTAAAAATAGAGTTTTCATTTTTCAAAAGATTGTAAAATAAATGTTTTTGGTGATGGGTCTCCAACCGCAACGCCCAAAAATCCCTCTCTCTCTCTCTCTTATCTACAGTGGAAATAGATATATTAACAAAATAACACATTACACCTTACCTGATCTTTTTCGAACGTTGGTTAGAACATGTGCTTATCATGCATAGAGGTAGGCAGAGCTAAGGAATAAAAATTCCTCAGCCACTTTTGGAAAGTTTAGTGGGAAGATGTTAAAATAAAGGTTGTTGGTGATGGTTCTCCAAACGCATCGCCCAAAAATCCCTTAAAATCCCCAATACCGATAGTCGCCTTTTACGTACACCTACCGGAAGAAATGGGGTAGTGCTATTCTAAGCCGACACTACACAGCATACTTTACTATTACTACTTCTGAGAATGTGACGTTATTATATTACAACTTGATTAATAGCCATCTGCAATTGCATTCCCTAATTAACTCTCCTATCAAAGTAATTGAACTCAATTAACTGGTAAGTATATATTGTAAACCAATATTTATAATTAAAAACATCCATCCTAAAACAGGGGTAGACAGATAGCTATAATAATATATTACAAGAAAAAGGTCAATTACTAAAATAATATATTTTTTAGTTCATCTACAACCTATCGCCCCATTCTAATCACATATTATAATACCTTGTGGCACTATTTTAATTCCCAAATAGTCATTATCTTTTTCTCACGAATGAAGTGTTTTTTCTCATATTTAGGAGTAACGAGTTCCACGCACTCACATACACAAAATGTGTTTGTATACTGTTAACATCCAGTTTTGCGCATTGCTGAAGTGCGTGAAGTACAACATTTATGCATGCACATAATCACGGCTATTAATTCCTAGGAAGGGTAGCAAAAACTTCGGAATAAGAACTGTCTTTGTAAAGTAAATCTTTTTGATGATAGGCCTTCAACCGCATCACTAAAAATCACTTAAAATCCCCAACACCCTTAGCCTCCTCTTTCAACCATCTCACGGCAAAAAAATGGATAATGCTATTCTAAGCCACTACACAGCAATAAGTACTATAATACATTTAAATAGTTGGAGTGTAACTGGATTTTATCTCACTGTTTACCACAATTTATGCAAAACTATTTTGATCGGTTGGTTTAAACTTCTAACTCTGGTAACAAACTTCAAAGTCAGTCTATCCTCAAACATAACAGTGATCTTTGAATGAAGTTTGAAGTCAAGCTTTCAGAATTGCAATGATGAGATTAATTCGCAGCTTACAGTAGTATTAATTTATTTGTATCTTTGTGCGTTAAGAGGAAGCTAAAGGATATGTGGCCATAAAAGATATGGGTTAAGGGTAAGCTCTGAAACTTTTAACTTCCCTAAAATTGTAAGTTATAGTTGATTGGATACCATTTCGACATCAACAATTTTTTTCTTAACTTTTATGTGTAGTAAATTTATACATGTGATAAACGGTGTGGGAAATATTAAGAAGAAAACCAAATAGCTGAGTTGTTATCAGTCATATTATAGTGTATTATATACATGTAGTGATAGTGTATTATATGTATACAAAAAGAAAATTTCAGTTTTTTTTTATTATATAAATAATATTTTTCTCAGTGTGTTTTTTACTATGTATAGTTTACAAAAAAAAATTGTTAACGAATTTTGCCAAAAAAATATCCATCATTACTTTTACTAAATCTCAATGAAAACTATAACAAACAATACCATTCATAATAAAAATAAAATATAAGAAGAAATGGGGTAGTGCTATTCTAAGCCGACACTACACAGATACTATACAGTTTTACATAATATTATTGCCTTTTATTATTATTCCTATAATTTTTTCCTCACAATTACATTATAGGACGTACTAACCAACAATTCATGTAATACCGGCCTTATATAATCAACATAACATTTATTTATCCGTTACAATCTACTACCATTACTGTGACTAAAAGGTCACAACAAAACTTCATAACTAATAATAGAAAACAGTGATCAATGTGGCCTTTCTAAAGCACTCTTTACAATACTGAAGGCCTAGCACAAGCGCTATTTTACATATATACTTTATATATTCACGCAGAATGTCCCCGAAGGGATTAGCAGAGTTCCTAATACTTCTGACCATCACGTAACATTGTCACCTGTCGTCACGTTACATACACACATATACTCACGGCCATAAATCCCAAAATGAGGTAGCCAGAGCTTCAGAGCTAGAAACTCCTCAGCCACATTTAGATATTGTTAGGGGACAATATGGTAGAAATAAATTAATACCGTTGGTGATGGGTTTCAAACCGCATTGTCCCAAAACCACTTAAAAAGCCCCATGCCCTTAGTCGCCTCTTACGACACCCATGGGAAGTGAGAAAGGTAGTGATATTCTAAGCTAGCACTAGATGGCATTTTTTCTACACGATATCGGTTTGCCGTGTAATGCCGGCTCAGAATGTCGCTACCCCTTTCTACCCACGGGTGTCGTAAGAGGCGACTAAGGGTATTGGGGCTATTTATTGGATTTTTGGGCGATGCGGGATCCATCACCAAAAACCTTTATTTTACAGCCTTTTCCCCACTCAACTTCGAAAAGACTGGCTACTCCTTCTAGGGAATTATAGCCGTGAGTATATGTATGTTTGTATGTGATATCGGTTAGAATGAGATGACAGTATACGATACTAAGTAAGTGCGAAAGAGATGATTGTTTTATACATTGGGGTAAGTAGAGCCTATCACCCCCAATTTGTACGATCCTGCCAAACCTCTCTAGCTTGATCTACATCCATAAATCATTTCATACATGCTATTTTATTCTTCGTACTGCGGACACCTGCCTTTTTGAGCACATTTTCTATTTGATCCAAATGTGTCCTCCGAGGTCGTCCTCTAATAACATTACCTTTCACATTGGCTCAATAGATCTCTTTCACCAATTTACTGTCATCCATCCTCTCTATATCCCTAAACCATGGCTGTGTTATACCATGTCGAAATAGAAAATGTGCTCGAAAAGGCAGGTGTCCGAAGTATGAAGAATAAAAGAGCATATATGAAAAGATTGATGGATGTAGACGAAGCTAGAAAGTTTTGCTAGGATCGTACATAGTGGCGATCGATAGTCTCTACCTACCCCAATGGGAACTAACGGCGTAAGAATATGTATGTACGTAAATATGAAACCACCTTTTCATTCGCATTTACTTAGTATCGTATACTGTCATCTCTGAGTTTGTATATCTGGGAAGTATGTTTACTAGAGATGGAAAGTGTATTGAAGATATGGAGAGAAGTCTAATGTCTAGTCAATCGGTGTCCGAAAGGGCCCGAATGGCTGTGCATGATGCCGTTCTTGTTCCTACTCTTATGTATGACAGTGAATGTTGGGTGTGGCAGAAGAAGCATGAAAGCAGAGTGAATGCAGTAGAAATGATGTCCCTCAGAAACTTTGTAATGTACCGTACATGTTATGTACCTTATGTGATTGTGTGAGGAACGATGTGAAATAATATGTCATGTATGAAAAGATTGATGGTGGGATTGAGAAAAACGAAGCAAGAGAGGTTTGCCAGGATCGTACGAAGTGGCGATCGATAGTCTCTGCCTACCCCAATGAGAATTAACGGCGTGAGTATATGTATGTATGTCATTCAATTCTGTTTCACGGCGTGAGTATATGTATGAAAACTGTTATACCACGCAATATCTAGTAAAAAGGTCGCTCCTACTAACTACTGAAGACTGCAATAGAACCATTATGCAATTGCTCGCAGGGAAATTGTTAATGAATTTGTTATACGATTTCAATGAAAATTCGATAATGTCTATATCCTCTGGCTGTGCGAATGTCTGTTTCTGAAAGCTTAATTGGATCTGGAGCGTTGTTGTTACCTGTTTGTTTTTGCTGATAAATATTTCCATATCGGAGCGTGCTCTTGTCATTGTGGAGTTAAATTAAATTTATATGCGAATAACGTAATTGATTCGTTTTAATAGATTCACAGGTTGTAAATGCTAATATTAAATTGTAACTACTTAACTTGCTGTGTAGTGTCGGCTTAGAATAGCACTACCCCAATTCTTCCGGTGGGTGTACGTAAAAGGCGACTAACGGTATTGGGGCTTTTAAGGAATTTTTGGGCGATGCGGTTGGAGACCCATCACCAGCAACCTTTATTTTACCATCTTTTCCCCACTTAACTTTCTAAAAGTGGCTGAGGAATTTCCCATTCCTTAGCTCTGGCTACCCCATTCTAGGGATTTATAGCCGTGAGTATATGTATGTATGTAAATTGTAATTATTGTTCTCATATTTTTGAGTTAGGTCTACAGCTAGATCTGTATGTTAAGTTTTATAGTTTGGTTTGGTGTAATTTCTATTCGTCGTGCACTTGGAAACAGGCAAAAGGATACTATAAATTTAGTTCTATAAGCTAATTTATTTCAAAGCTGTGCAGTGTCGGCCTAGAATAGCACTACCCCATTACTTCCGGTGGGTGTAAGTAAGATGCGACTAACGGAATTGGGGCTTTTAAAGGATTTTTGGGCGATACGGTTGGAGACCCATCACCAACAACCTTCTTTCCCCACGCAACTTACAAAAGTGGCTGAGGAATTTCTGATTCCTTAACTATGGCTACTCCTTCTAGGTATTTATAGCCGTGAGTATATGTATGTATGTATGTACATTTGATTTGATTGAATGACCAAAGAATTTCTTGAACTCCCATCTCTTTTTGATGCAAAGCAATAATGCTAGGATGACTTTTAAAAAAAGGTTAAAGGTTGGCCAACAATGATTGACGTAAAAATCTAAAAAATAAACTTATATTTCATTTTGGTATCTTACCTAAACATTATACTAAATCAATACATTCAAAGCAAGGAAACCAAAAGATAAGCAAATAAAACGAAACAATAAGTTAGTTTTCATAAACCAATTAAAAACAATAACAGCTGTTACTGTCGAATAACTTTACAATGCTTATAATGAACTGAGATACTCGTATACATACATACATACATATACTCACGGCTATATTTCCCTAGAAGGGGTAGCCAGAGCTAAGGAATTAGAAATTCCTCAGCCACTTTTGGAATGTGCGTGGGGAATAGATGGTGAAATAAAGGTTTTTGGTGATGGGTCTCCAACCGCATCGCCCAAAAATCCAATAAAAAGCCCCGATACCCTTAGTCGCCTCTTACGACACCCGTGGGTAGAAAAGGGTAGCGACATTCTAAGCCGGCACTACACAGCCTAATATTCAAATAAACGTAGTCGGGTTGTCTTTTAAGCTGAAACTCAATTATTAGCTGTTTGTTTCACGCGGACCAGATGAATATTTAACAGGTTGGTGTCTGCACCGAACGTTCAATGTTTCATTAAGTTGAAATTAGGGCAACCTTGACCTGAAGGATGTATTGAAATACATACATACATATACTCACGGCCATAAATCCTAAAAAGGGGTAGCCAGAGCTAGAAACTCCTCAGCCACATTTGGAAGTCGATAGTGGACAAGATGGTAGAAATAAAGTATCATTGGTGATGGGTCACCAACCGCATCGCCCACCACTTAAAGAAGCCCCATGTCGTTAGTCGCCTGTTACGACACGAGTAGGCAGAAAGGGGTAGTGACTTTAGTAGGCCGTGTAGAGTCACCTTAGAATAACACTACCCCATTTCTACCCGTGGGTGATTCTAAGGGGCGACTAAGGGTATAGGGGCTTTTAAGTGATTTTTAGGCGATGAGGTTGGAGACCCATCACCAAAAACATTTATTATTACCATCTTTTAATTTAAATCTTTTTGTTCATGAAAACCTCATGTGGGAATTATTACTAATAAATAAAGAATAAATAAAGGAAAGAAAAATTTCGACACAGGCGGGATTCGAACCCGCGACCTCGGGTATACGCCCCCGTCCCTCTTGCCAATTGAGCTACCGTGTCAATGGCTGCCAGCGCGAAATTCTTCTATCCTTTATTTCTTTTACACTTTTTAGTAGTGTTGGCAGCCATTGATCAGAGAAGCTTAGGTTCAAAACCTAACTCGGGCATACATTAGTGTATCTTTTCCAGTTATGAGTGTTATCGTAATGAGGAAATCGTGAGGAAGCATAGTGCTCTCTAGGTATAATACTCAAACTGTACTCAAACACAAACGTTCTGGCCGTATGTCCCCGAAGGGGTTGGAAGAGAAACAAATACATCTGAAAATCACGTGAGATTGTCACCTGGTGTTCACAGTACCCACGTTTTGCTAAGACAGTGTACTCACGCAATAGGGGGCAGGCCTATCGCCGTTTTGTACAAATACACTATCACAAGAAAAGTACAACTTAGCCATGTGGGTTTCCTCACAAAATTTTCCCTCACTGTTAACAATCATGATAAATTAACCACACATATAACTTTAACTTTAACTTTAAAGCAATATTGGTGTGGGCTCGACCCGGGATTTGAACCCACATCGTCGGCTCGATAAGCAGTGTTCCACCCACTGAGCTAATAAGGTTGGTATTGAATAATACATACACATACATATACTCACGGCTATAAATCCCTAGAAGGGGTAGCCAGAATTAAGGAATTCGAAATTCCTCAGCCCCGTTTGGAAAGTTGAGTGGGGTAAAGATGGTAAAATAAAGGTTGTTAGTGATGGGTCTCCAACCGCATCGTCCAAAAATCCCTTAAAAGCCCAAACACCGTTAGTCGCCTCTTACGTACACCCACCGGAAGAAATGGGGTAGTGGTATTCTAAGCCGACACTACACAGCATTACACAGCGGTATTGAATTATAATTAGTTCTAAATACAGTATGTGGCCTCTCTCTGCCTCCCACTGAAATCACCCCTAATCGAGTTCGACGGGAACACAGTTAGCGAATTTCTAAGGATGCGGTGAGTGGAAATCTTCTGATACTAGAGCTGTAGAATGCACTACGATTATTATTAGCAAAATGGCGCCAACTCAAGTCTTATTTTACTCACGCTTGTCTTAATAATCTCTTACTACTGTGTCGTGCGTTCAGATCATAGAACATAACATAAACGTTCACGCCGAATATTCCCGAAGGGGTTGACAGAGGTACTAATACTTCTGAACATCACATGACATTGTCACCTAGTGTACAGAGTACCCACGTTTTGCATGGACAGTGTAGTCACGTGATAGGGGGCAGGCCTATCGCCGTTTTGTACGAATACACTGTCACATGACTAAGTACAACTCAGTCATGTGGGTTTCCTTACGATGTTCTCCCTCACCGTTAACAACCGTATATTAACCACACATATGTCTTTTAGAAAAGACAAATACCCGGGATTTGAACACTAGTCGTTTGCACGATAACCGGTGTTCTACCCATTGAGCTATCACGTCGTCACGTATCAGATCATAGAAGACTTAGCTTAATAGAGAAGAAACGAAGATTGTCAATATCCTAAGTGATACAGTGTATTTCTACTGACTTAACCGAAGCAAATGAATGACAAACAAAATTATAACATTGAATCAAGCAATCAGGGTGTAGGGACAACTTATCTTGACCATTACTTTTGATTGAAAATTATTCAGCAATTTTTGTTTATAACTACGTTTGGTTTCCGCACTATTTACTTAAGTCTTCACTTTGCCGTGTAGTGCCGGCTTAGAATGTCGCTACCCCTTTCTACCCACGGGTGTCGTAAGAGGCGACTAAGGGTATTGGATTTTTGGGCGATGCGGTTGGAGACCCATCACCAAAAACCTTTATTTTTACCATCTTTTCCCCACTCAACTTCCAAAAGTGGCTGAGGAATTTATAATTCCTTAGCTCTGGCTGCCCCTTCTAGGGAAATATAGCCGTGAGTATATGTATGTATGTATGTTACTTAAGTCCTCTATGGTTCCGATGGACAGCCTTGCGTCAAATCTAAGTCTCGTATTAGTGTTATAGTGTGGTTTTAAGGGTTCCGTAGCCGAATGTCAAAAAACCAAACCCTTATAGTTACGTCATGTCTTTCTGTCTCTCTGTGTGTTACGTGAAAGTTGTTTCGTAGAAGTCAACTGTAGACCGCCTCAAAAATAAGACGATATAATAATTTTCGTAAAAGAAACTAAATAGAATATTTTTTTCCACTAGTATTATTCAATACATACATACATACATACTTATACATATACTCTCACGGCTTTAAATCCCTTAACGGGGTAGCCAGAGCTTTGGAATGAGAAATTCCTCAGCCACTTTTAGAAGTTGATTGGGGAAAAGGTGGTAATAATAAATGTTTTTGGTGACGGGTCTCCAACCACATCGCCCAAAAATCACTTAAGAAGCCCCTATACCCTTAGTCGCCTCTTACGATCACCCACGGGTAGAAATGCGGTAGTGTTACTCTAAGCCGACACTGCACGGCTTATTCAATACAACCTATTATTATAAAAATGTGTTTACCTTACCATAATTTATTTATGAAATCACATAACATCAATATGAACTTTAACTGACACACCGTGATAAATCACACTGGCACAATATTTGAACTAAGTTTTCAACAATCTGTACTCGTAAATTCAACCTCAAAATTAATTGAAAATTGAAACTCAACTTGTTGCTTTCACGTTCAATTGATATTTAATGTAAAAATATAGAGTTAGGAAATATTGGAAATACATTGTTTCGAAGAAAGTAAGGGCTACAGCTGCCTAAAGAGAATAAAGAAAACGCTGAAAAAGTTTTTTAATTTTGTTAAAAGTATCAAATTTTGCATGAATTTTTTACTGAATCTAAAGCATAAATTAAATAATCAATACTTAACCCAGATCTAATATGAGCTTATTCCGGGTTCAAATCCTGGGAGTTCCTCAGGAATTCTACTTTCAGAGATCCATACATACATACATACATATACTCATGGCTGTAAATCCCTACAAGGGGTAGCAGACTAGAAGTTCCTCAGCCACTTTTGGAAAGTAGAGTGGGGAAAAGATGGTAAAAATAAAGGTTGTTGGTGATGGATTTCCAACCGCTTCGCCCAAAAATCCCTTAATAGCCCCAATACTGTTAGTCGCCTCTTACGTACACCCACCGGAAGAAATGGGGTAGTGCTATTCTAAGCTGACACTACACAGCATTTTTTTCGGATATTGCGTCTAAATCACTTGATAGTCGGTTTCGTATACAATCAATGGTTGTCATTAACTGCTGCCAATCTGCACTTAATTACTAAACTTATCACCATATCCAGGATAGTGGTTTTAAGTTGTGATTTCTATGTTGTTGATGAATTGATATATGTTGGTGATCAATTTAAATTGAATTGTAAGAAAAACTCTGTGAGTGTTATCATTTTGTTTCTTTATAGACTTCTCAGGTTTAAGTGAGGAGTTTTAAATAGCTATCCTAGATGTCCTAGCTTTGTCCGATGCACAGCTAAGTTCCTACCGAGGTAGGCTATATAGTAAATTATTGATCTCCACTTTGTACGATCCTGGCAAACCTTCATACATGCTCTTTAATTTGGATACCATGTCTTTTCAAACTCATCTTACAAAAATCTCGGCAATGTTCTGACAAGAAAGTAAACATTAATTGACAAGGTTCATGATTGAATAATACATACATATACATACATATACTCACGGCTGTAAATCCCTAGAAGGGGTAGCCAGAGCTAAGGAATTAGAAATTCTTCAGCCACTTTTGGAAATGTGAGTGGGGAAAAGATGGTATAAGTAAAGGTTGTTGGAGATGGGTCTCCAACCGTATCGCCCAAAAATCCCTTAAAATCCCCAATAACCTTAAGACGCCTCTTACGTTCACCCACTGGAAGAAATGGGGTAGTGCTATTCTAAGCCGACACTACACAGCAAATATGAATAATACAATCTAAATGATAGTTTACACTTACCAACCCATAAGCTCAAAATTTTTGAGTAAATTCAACGGATTAACAATCATTTTCATAATAAATTTGAGCATCAGTTTGGTAAATTGTTTATTGATTGTAAAGTAAATAAATTTTGTAAATTCACTCTACGGATCGCAAAATATCAATTATTATCCGGAGCCAAGTTCAGCCCATCGAAACCAGTTTATAAATTAATAATGTCGGAACTTTTGCTTAATTCGAGATCTCAAATAGCTTTTAGCGGAGAAAATTTGATGAAAAGCAAATAGATTGAACCGTGAAATGATTTATAATTCTTAATTACTAGGTCTTATACTTCCATACATACATACATATACTCACGGCTATAAATCCCTAGAAGGGGTAGCCAGAGCCAAGGAATAAGAAATTTCTCAGCCACTTTTGGACACTTGTGTGGGGAAAATTGGTATTTTTTTTTATATTTCCATATTAGTGTTATTTCATTAGTCCTAGTCAGTTTTGTAATTGGGAATATTTTCATGAATGTCTTTATTAAAAAAAATATGCTTTAATGAACAGAAATTTGAAAAAGAAATTGATGAGCAAAAGAGGATGTATGAAAAGATTGATGGATGTAAACGAAGCTAGAGAAATTTTCCAGGATCGAACAAAATGGCGATCGATCGTCTCCATATATAGCCTACCCCAGTAGGAAATAATGGCGTGAGTATATGTAAGTATGTATGTATATTAGTATTAATACACACACATACACACACAAACACACACACACACAAAAACACACACACACACTCACAGATACAAATCATTTCATCCTAATGATGAATTAAAATTTGCATGTTTTAACTATATATGAATATATTTAAGTAGGATAAAAATTGTAAATATTGTCTTTTAAAGCCACTAATATAAGAACTGCAAAACTTTGATAAGAACTATATAACGTGAATTGTATGCTGAAACACAGACTATCGTCTATTTCGGCTGCAATTATCTATAAATTTGCAATGTAAAGTTGAGCACAGTTTTTGTTTATAAACTATTATAATTAACTTGTACTTGTACGCTTTTCTTGAATATTGTGCAACTTTAAAATCACAAATATATATAAAAGAAGTAAAAGATAAAAATTCTTAATTTCCTAATATGTTTTTTTTGTTTGATGTTTTAGCCTGTAAACATAGTGTAAGCCAGGCCGGCTTATAAATCCGTAGGTCACAGATTCGAATATATGACCATATTATTTATTAAACCGTTATCGACGAGATTATAAAAATTACATACATAACATAACATAAACGTTCACGCCGAATATCCCCGAAGGGGTTGGCAGAGGTACTAATACTTCTGAACATCACGTGACTTTGTCACCTGGTGTTCAGAGTACCCACGTTTTGCATGGACAGTGTACTCACGTGATAGGGGGCAGGCCTATCGCATATATATTATAAAAATTCTTGCTTAAAATATAAACCGTTTTTACCACGGGTGTTGTAGGCGGCGACTTAGAGCTTTGGAACCTTTAAAGTGATCGTTGGTCGTTAGTCCCATCAGCAACAATACTTTATTACCACCTTCTCCCTACTCAGCTTCCAAAACAGGCTAGGATAATCTTAAATATCTATCCCTTAAATTTAAGGCCGTAAGTTTTTTAATTTTAATCCTTCCTTATTTCTTAGCGATTATACAAACAGGCTTCTAATAACATTATTTTACTATAAAGCATGCAAAAGTTTCAAGCATAAACAACAAGAAAGAATCAGTCGACAGAACAGCAAGCAAGAAAGTTCGGTCAATGACCCCCCTCACCTCGCATCTGAAGGTTTGTACGTGACGTCATACTTCTCGACGAGGTCCGCGGTGGTGGACCATGATACTTTTACAGTCGTGGGGTTTAGGAAAGTCACTGTTATGTTCTCGGGAACGCCGGGACCCATTGAACCTGAAAATAAATTATATATATTAGCTGTGTAGTGTCGGCTCAGAATAGTACTACCCCGTTTCTACCGATGGGTGTACGTAAGAGGCGACTAACGGTATTTGGGCTTTTGAGGGATTTTTGGGCGATGCGGTGGAGACCCATCAGCAACAACTTTTATCTCACCATTTTTTCCCCACTCAACTTTTCAAAAGTGACTGAAGAATTTCTAATTCCTTAGCTACCCTTTCTAGGGAATTTCTAGCCGTGAGTATGTATATATGTATGTAAATAAATAACATTTAAAACTAAGAAAAAAAAATATGCTCATCACATAAATGTTGCTCTCAGCAGAGATCGAACCCGCAATCTCTAGACCGAGAAGCTAGTCACCTATTCATTCGGCCACTGACGTCTTCAAAACATTCATTATCAATAGTCAATAAACTTCCATTCCTGGATAAAGCCTCAACCAAAAATTCCCGTGCTGAATAAAATCCCAATAAACTTATACAATAACTACTATAAAATATATGTACATACATACATATGCTCACGCCTATAAATCCCTAGAAGGGGTAGCCAGAGCTGAGAAATTAGAAATTTCTCAGCCACTTTCAGAAGTTGAGTGGGGAAAAGATGGTAAAAATATAGGTTTTTGGTGATGGGTCTCCAACCGCATCGCCCAAAAATCCAAAAAAAAAAGCCCAAATACCCTTAGTCGCCTCTTACGACCCCCGTGGGTAGAAAGGGGTAGCGACATTCTAAGCCGGCACTACATGGCAAACAATTTATAAATACAATTACTACTATAAAATTTTGCATTATATTTAAATATGTCGTTTCAATGATAATAAAATGTTAACAATGTAGGAGCTGGCTTCCAGGCAAAATTATTAAGTAACTTAAAAGAAGGCTTAAACCTTATACTAAGGTTATAGTGGTATCTTATAATACTAGTATAGAAACTGAATAAAGAACTTTGTAATTTATATAAAATATATGACCTTTATTCATTCGAAATTAACAACGTCCATTTTTGTATGACGCAGCAGAACTGCCACTAACAGGAATTATTAATAAGATTTGTTTTTAGAGCGAACAATGTTAATAATTTACTACGTAATACCATTTTGCCTTATATTTAAATACTTTACAACATTTTTATTACAAACTCCTCACATATAAGACTTTGCTTTGGCCATTCCTGTTTGTACAACTTTCCTACATATAGTAAAACAACTAATGGATCATCGAAAGCATTCATGTAAAAACTACTTAGCAGAACTACAAAATTTTACGAAACGTAAGATTTTGTGTGAGGGCACATTAAGTTATTGGTCGCGTTTACTATCACTTTCATTATTTTTAATGTCTGCCAACCCGCTGCAGAAAGTCGTTGGCGTCGTGGACTACGGCTAAATTATCATATTTTTTTATTATCTATCATCCAATTTCCATAAAAAGATTGCGAGAACATCGCTCAGAGAGATAAGATCGCCAATTGTAGTTGTTAATAAAACTGTATTTTAGAGAATATTTCGTAACTGATGAGCAATAAAGAGGTTTTCTATTCTACTGTATTCAGGGGTGGTTCTAGCACCTCCTAGGGGACTTATATGGCTTGTGTTGATGACCTAAACTACGTTGTCTGTCAAAAGCAATACAAATCTACAAGACTTTTTACTAAAACCAGAATAGGGAATATGCATAAAATTTTAAATGTCCTAAAACTTTTTTTCACGAATACTTATTATCGCAATATTATAATGAAAAGGTTTTTTTTTAATTTACTTATTATTTAGATCCCTAAAATAATATTCAAAAAGTGCAAAATAAGGGAGCGAAATTCAAACTTCCAAAACGCGCCACCATCGGTTGAACGAAATGTGACGTCATCTGACACGAAATTGTATTGAAAAGCGTCGAAAACACTAAGGTAAACACCCACTGGACGTGTCAAGTGACGTCACGTATAGCGCGCGTAAAATGGCGGCGTTTGAACTGCTTAAATCTTTTAAAAGTTTTAAATTTCAATTTTAAAAATATCTAGAGGATTTTGAAGCCCAGTAATATTTTTTTCTACGTTATAAAATAGTAAACTATTAATTTAAGACAAAAAAGAAAAACATGAATATTCCCTATTGTTCCTCATCTATATGCCAATAGATAAATAGTTAAAGTAAAAAAAACAGTTGAACCGTTTAGGATATTCCTATTGACAGCTATCAAATTTTTCTGGCACAGCAGTAAAAGTGACTATTCTGTAAAATGATCTGATTGACGTACTCGTGTAAAGAGATACAACTATATTTACTTACAACTTATCTGGAGAATGAATGTTACCAGCTTTATAGCTAATGTCTTTTTTATCTCTCGTAACTGCACGATGAAGTTTAAATACGTGTTCTTTTACTGTAGTCTCATTTCTTGCTATTTACGAAGAAAAAGGTAAATATTCATCTGTTCAAAATTGAATGGATTGTGGTGTGTGGTATGTAAAAAGTATTAAAAAAACTGTTCACAAAACTTTATTGAAGGTTTTGCCGTGTAGTGTCGGTTTAGAATAGCACTACTCCATTTGTTCCGGTGGGTGTACGTAAGAGGCGACTATCGGTATGGGGCTATTAAGGGATTTTTGGGCGATGCGGTTGGAGACCCATCACCAACAACCTTTATTTTTACTATCTTTTCCCCACTCAAATCTCCAAAAGTGGCTGAGGAATTTCTAATTCTTTAGCTCTGGCTACCCCTTCCTGGGATTTATAGCCGTGAGTATATGTATGTGTTTTAGGAAGATGTAAAAAATCATCTAACAACCTCGCGTTTTCATAATGACATTAGTCGTTTCCGCAGTTTGACATTCACAGATAAGTTGACAGGTCTATACACATTGTTGGTTTTCAAGAGGGTGGTAGATATATTTAACCGTAAATTATTTCCTAAGGGAAATTAAATTAAAGGGATT
The DNA here is from genome assembly GCA_963576735.1 of Bedellia somnulentella. NCBI lineage: Eukaryota > Metazoa > Arthropoda > Insecta > Lepidoptera > Bedelliidae > Bedellia > Bedellia somnulentella. The sequence goes on from OY755184.1 coordinate 16,005,365, forward strand.
CTCTGCAAAAATACTTTTGCTTCTAATTTCCGTTCCATAATGGATTTTTTTGCGCTTTTGTTCAGGTCTTGATAATAGAGTATCTGAAATTCGTTTATATTTATAGTTAGTTTTTAAAGTTGACATACAAAATTTGAATTAAATATAAAATGTTTAAGTGCGGAAATGGGGGATTAAATTGTAATTGGGGATATTTTAAACATAGAAAACAACATTCAACTGCCGCTTTTAAACACAAAGATTATTAAAACTGCCTTGATTAAGTTAGTTTTAAGATCTTTTATCTCCTCTTCTCTTTTATCTTAGATAATCATGTTTTTTTTTGGCCTTGTTTTGTGCATCTACCCAAATAATTAATTTATCGATCTCACCTTCCAAAGGTTGTCTGGAAGAGATCGCTTTTAGCGATAAGACCGCCAATTGTACCTCACTGTAAACTGTTTGATCATATTATTATTTTTGTAAATTTGTGTTTGATGAGCAATAAAGAGTTATTCTATTCTATTCTATCTCCAAGATTACGGGAAATGTGGCATGAAACTCATCACCAAGCATATTTTAATTAGCATAGCATGGCAAACTATTTTTTCTCATAACCTTAGCCACATTCAGAAATTTGATGGGAAAAAGGTTTTATAAACTTTATAATGTTTTGGGGTCTCGAGAGTCTCAAATCCCTCAAATTAAAAGCCGCCTTGTATGATATTAACAGGATATGAGTGATAAATAATTGCCAACCCTGTACGGACTTAATAATTACCGAATCAGTATCACCCATAGTTCACTTTATAAATATTATTTTTACATAGATTCCCATACAACACATAATACTTGTAAAAAAGTATATAAAACAATTTCAATGAGTGTATTAACTATAGACAGGCAAGTGGCAAGGCAACCTACTGTCGATAACATTCCTGGGGATGTCAGATCCGAGAGGTACGCCAATAACGCTACGGTTTTGAGCAAATGGCAGGTCTGGATGCAATTCTCAGAGGCCACTATTTTATATTGTAAGAAATACCTTGTAAACTTTTGGTCTGTATTTTTAAACTTACTGTTTTATAAAGTGTCATTTATACTTCATCGGGCATTTCATTATGTTTATCTTAAGCCGTAGTGGTATATACAAACCAACATGTATAAGACGTAGCAGCAATGAAAGGGTGGCGTGAGTGACGGCAGCGCTTGCAAATAGACACGCATAAACAAATAGTGATAATTAAAATAGCGGTCAGCTCGCTAAAACCAATTAGCTGCAGAAACTAACTTTGCCAACTTGTATAATGCATACATACATACATACATATACTCACGGCTATAATTCCCTAAAAGGGGTAGCCAGAGCTGAGAAATAAAAAATTCCTCAGCCACTTTTGGAATTTGAGTGGGGAAAAGATGGTAAAATAAAGGTTGTTGGTGATGGGTCTCCAACCGCATCGCCCAAAAATCCCTTAAAAGCCCCAATACCGTTAGTCGCCTCTTACGAACACCCACCGGCAGAATTGGGGTAGTGTTATTCTAAGCCGACACTGCATAGCGACTTTACTTACTTGTATCATAATCTACCACAAAACCATACGTACCAGCATGTGCAAGACGCAGCAGCAGTGAAAGGGTGGCGAGAGCGACGGCGGCCGGCTGCGCGAGCAGCGCTTGCCGCATGTCGCGGAGGCCGCGCCGCTCATGCCATGCCGCTTCTGGAAGAGATAGAAGGAATTTAATAATAATAATTATTTATTTATTTATTCAGACAACAATGGATCCATTTGTATTAGTAACACTTAAGAGCTACATTAGTATTAAAAATTAAGATGAAATTTAATAAAGAAATACATCAAATTAAAATAAATTACGATTTAAATAAAAAAAAAACAATTTAGATCAAATTAAAATTAAATTAAATCAAACCCAAAACTTAATTAAACATAAAATCAGATTCGATAAATTTGCCCCTCATTCCCCCTAACCAATATATTGGAGAGATGACGAAAGATAATTTATTTAAGATACTCTTAGAAGGAAATCTTAAACAGTTTTATGAAAAATAACTTTGAAAAACTAAATGGATAAAATTAACAGAATAATACATTTAAATAATATTTTGAGTTTAAGTATTAGTGAAATTTAAAATAATAAACTTTAATAACACAATCCAGAGGGTCACTTTAAATTTGATTAAAATTCTAATAGTCTACTCAAGTAAGCCATGTGGGTTGCCTCACGATGTTTTCCCTCACCGTTATGTGTAGTTAATTTATAACAACCGCGATAAATTAATCACACATATATGTCTTTCACACACATATGATCCGGGATTCGAACTCACGCCTGTCTGTATTGACGGGCGGTCGTTCTACCCATTGGACTATCACGGCTACTAAAGTTGAATTGCTTTGTCATAATAAAATTGAAATGAATAAATTGATAATTTGCAATTTACTTTTAAATTATTACATACATGCATATACTCACGGCTACAAATCCCTAGAAGGGGTAGCCAGAGCTAAAGAATTAGAAATTCCTCAGTCACTTCTGGAAAGTTGAGTGGGGAAAAAATGGTGAGATAAAAGTTGTTGGTGATGGGTCTCCAACCGCATCGCCCAAAATTCCTTAAAAAGCCCCAATACCGTTAGTCGCCTCTTACGTACACCCATCGGAAGAAATGGGGTAGTGCTATTCTAAGCCGACACTACATAGCAAAATTTTAAATATAATATTTTTAATTATTGAAAGAACAAAATGATTTAATAAAATAAAGCTATCAAAATAAAGTTAAAAACAATGTACAGAGAACATTCACAAAAAATTTACAAAAAAAAAACATTGTCTTACAAAAATAAAGCACAAAAAATATATTTTAACAACAAAATCCAAAAATGTTTCATCATGCAATGTTTTCAAATAAAACGCGTTTCCAAGTACCGACAGCTGCCATGCATGTTACTGAAAGGACTTTTTTGTTTTGGCCGAAACAATACGTTTTACAACAAACTGACTTTTAACACACGAATGTGTTCGTTCAATTTATTCAAATCTAACTCTTTTAAAAAATATTGTATTGTTCTGTGAGAGTTAACCGTGTTGCTAATAGATTTAATCATTATTTTACATAAATACATATATTATTAAGTGACTTCGCTTCGGTTGTCTGGAAGAGATCGCTTTTAGCGATAAGACCGCCAATTGTACCTCACTGTAAACTGTTTGATCATATTATTATTTTTGTAAATTTGTGTTTGATGTGCAATAAAGAGTTATTCTTTTCTATTCTTAATTCCACTAAATATGGATGTGGATTTCCACAAAGTAACGCCTGATTCAATCCAATAATCTTTCATATGTTTAATTCATTGTAGATTTCTAACGTTCCGTTCAAGTTTATAAAAAGTGTAGCTTGACTATTGCCTAAAGCATAGTGTAAAAATAGCACTAACCCATTTCTACGTATTGTTTGACCCTCACTGGGAGTTAAAACTGTTGCCGATAGATTTTATCATTCATTTACTAGGACTTCAACGCAAGTGTGCAATTGAAAAAAAGAGTTGAGCGATATATATCATAGTCTTGATCAGTCTGAAAAATTTTATCAAGATCGGTGAAGCAGTTCAGGAGGAGTAGCGTTCCGAAGAAGCGGCGGAAGTGAGCGTATGAGTTTCTGTATGGTAAGTATATGGAAAAGTTTTTGGCAATTTCTTCTAGATGTTAGAAAAAGTTCGAATTTTTTTTTTTCACTAAAACCTGTAGGTACTTTGTGGCTATCAGCCTGTGAAATTTTTTATTTTTTTTCAGTATGGAAAATTAACACTTACGTTCAAGTTTATAAGTGTAGCAAATGAATCCCACAGGTGTCTTAAAATTAGGGAATTGGGGGGGGGGGGCGTATATTAACTTATTATTGGTTAATATTCATTGATCAATATTTTTCCCATTGCAACCCTGGCTTCCTATTTTTGGGATATATAGCCGAGAGTTTATGTATGTATATAATAAAAAAACCCTTCAATAAAAATAATATTTTATTGGAAAATATCTTCTTATCCATACAAAAGACGTATCAAAGAGAACGATTGTTTCCAATTGCGATGAAAGTCTACAAACTGTTGTAATCATTTAAAAGCTTCTGACAATATTGCTAAGAATGGACAATTACACAAATTGCTCAATAAGTACTACCATTTTGCTACAATTGAGAATATCATATGCTATCAATTTTCATTTAACTAAGAACCTACGCATGTTGTGTACTTTATTTCGTATAGTCTCAACAATACAATAAACAATTTGCAGATATAGAATTGAATAGTTTTTTTTATTACACATCGGAATTAAAATGATATTACACACACACTATAGAAGTACAATTGGCTGTCTTTACACTTTAAGAGGTCTCTAAGCGAGCGAGATACAAAAAGCAATTAATTTATTCACTTTACAAATATTATGAATTACATTGTTTATTTATTAGAAGTATTCTTTATTCGATTTCGAAGAGTTTTTACAAAGGTACAAATATACCTTTAATTTTGGTAATTCTGTAAGCGCTGCTATGGAGGATAGCAAAGCGGGTGCACCTTTTGTAGCACATTTTTTTTTCTTTATGAATGGGCCATAATTTATTATTACTTTCGTTTTAACCGTGCTTACACAGAAAGAAATAGTTTATAAAGTTCTTAGCATTAATATGTTTCAACTCAAAAACTCTACGCTCTCTACTCCCTGTGTTAAATAAAAATTCAACATTTTTACTTAAATTTTGATAAATATTTCCGAAATCCAAATATTAGCCGTTTAAACTGAAGTCTGAAATTATCTTTGCTGTGTAGTGTCGGCTTAGAATAACACTACCCCATTTCTTCCGGTGGGTGTACGTAAGAGGCGACTAATGGTAGTGGGGCTTTTAAGGGATTTTTGGGCGATGTGGTTGGAGACCCATTACCAACAACCTTTATTTCACTATCTTTTCCCGACGCAACTTCCAAAAGTGGCTGAGGAACTTCAAGTTCCTTAGCTCTGGCTACCCCTTCTAGGGATTTATAGCCGTGAGTATATGTATGTATGTATGTCTGAAATTATGACTAATGCCTCCTAAAATATAGTCACGGCTAAAAATAAATCCATATTGATTTATACGGCACTCCGCAACATAGTAAATTCATAACACTTACACAAAGGTGTTACATTTTTGTAGATCCGATCACGTGATTTACAGCCGTGATTTATTAAAACGTTTTACCTGTCCTTGTTCCTGATTTATGTGACAAGCGTTGTTACTTTGAGGCTTCAGTGGTTGTAAATGAAAATGTATTGCCCTTCATACACAGTTACATGAATATTTCCTCGAAGCGCTTCTCAATATTTTTCGAGCAAAAAGTTGATATATATTTTAAGTTTTACTTAACCGTGTAGTGCCGGCTTAGAATGTCACTACCCCTTTCTACCCACGGCTGTCGTAAGAGGCAACTAAGGGTATGGGGCTTTTAAATTGGTATTTGGGCGATGCAATTTCAACTTCTAAATCTGGCTGAGGAGATTCTAGGTCTGAAGCTCTGGCTACCCCTTTTTGGGATTTATAACCGTGAGTATATGTATGTTTCACTTTGGTGTAATGGTATCGTCTTAGAATATTACTTATAACTTAGGCCCTAAATTTTAGGAAAATTAGGCTTTTTAACTTATTGTTGAGAATTATAGCAGGAAATACATAACTTATTATTCTTTATAACTTATTTTCCCCATACAATAAAAAGAGGCTAAGGAAATTTTGATTTCAAAGCTCTTTCTACCCCTTTCAGGTCTTTTATCGTGAGTATAAGCAGAAAGATAATTCTTACATTGTCTCAATTTTTAAGTTAGAGATACTTACGGAAAGAAATGGACTAGCGCTATTATAATCCGAAACACAGCGAATAGTATAATTCAAAACAACAAGAAAGAAATGACACAGGAATAAAGGACCGACTTGCTTGACTCTCCAACAATTAGTTCACCATTAAATAACCATTATTCAAAACGACATGGATTGGCCTTTGAAAGTATTTTTACTACGTATTCGGTACAAAAATGGTGTAAATATTATTGTAGTATTCATGTGATAGACGGTATTAAAAGGGACGTTATGATAGTAAAAAGAAATGAGTGCGCAAATGAGAAATAAAAATGTCGAATGAGACACACAGAACCCGTATGAATGGTTTTAACCATCATTATTCAAATTTCAATTAAGATAAATAAGAATAAACAATACCATTTTGGTTTTTGAATGTATCAGTGTAATTAAATAAATTATACATACATACATATAATTCCCTAGAAGGGGTAGCCAGAGCCAAGGAGTTATAAATTTCTCAGCCAATTTTGGAAGTTGAGTGGGGAAAAGGCGGTAAAATAAAGGTTTTTGGTGATGGGTCTCCAACCGCATCGCCCAAAAATCCAATAAAAAGTCCCAATACCCTTAGTCGTCTCTTACGACACCCGTGGGCAGAAAGTGATAGCGACATTCTAAGCCGGCACTACACGGCAAATAAATAAAAACAAATAAATTAATTATATGCTTATTTATTTTTGTCGGTAGTGTAATCACTATTATGATAGGTTAAAACACACTTTATCCAAGCGATTATAAAATCCTTACTTAAAAAAGAAAATACTGTTAGTTATCTTATTTATTACATACATACAAAACTATTGGTATAGTATATGTTTATAAAAAAATATGAGGATGGATGAAAATAAAGTAGCGAAATAGATATATAGAGCCAATGTGGAAGGTAATGTTAGTAGAGGACGACCTCGGAGGAAACATTTGGATCAAATAGCAAATGTGCTCAAAAAGGCAGGTGTCCGCAGTATGAAGAACAAAAGAGCATGTATGAAAAGATTGATGGATGTAAACGAAGCCAGAGAGGTTTGCCAGGATCGTGCGAAGTGGCGATCGATAGTCTCTGCCTACCCCAATGGGAACTAACGGCGTGAGAACATGTATGTATGTATGTAAAAATTTACATAACATTTATAACAAGGCACAAAATCAATATTTTCTGATTACTTTTATTAAACGTACACAATTAGAACTGGGATTTCATTGTAGGCTACTTCTAAATAGCTTTCTTACTATAGACCAAAATGTGTAAATGCCGTAAATTATCCCTCCCTTACGCTTATAACCTACAAAACCAATTTGCTTTAAACTTACGCCAAGCAAACACGTAAACAGCACCCCAAGGAAAGCAACGCTCTGATAAAGCGGTATTCAGAGAACTGCTGTTTTGCTATCGCTCATCACGCTTGTTAGCATTGAAAAGTGTTTGTGATGCTCAACACGCTGTTCCGTAGAAAATACTCAATCACAATAGCCAGTTTGTATTCTAATTCATAATATGGACGTGAGTAAAGTGGGATTATATACAATAACCTATTCGGTGATGATATGATTGGTGAATCAATAGCGGCACCACTTTTTTATCGTCATCATCAAATTAAGATGGCGACATATCGTAATGAATTGCGTAATAAATGCCATTTTGGTTTTTTCATGATTTAGAAAATTTAATTAAATAAACAAACACCGATAACTTTGTATTAGCAGACAAAATCACCATAGTTGTAAATCTTCCTCCCCTTATCTTTATAATCTCAAAAACAATTAACAGAAAACTGCCGCCAAGTAAACATGTAAACTAAACAGTACACCTAAGAAGGCAACGCTCTGATAAAGCGGTATTCAGAGAACCGCCATTTTGCTATCGCTCATCACGCTTGTTAGCATTGAAAAGTGTCTGTAATACTCAACACAATGTTCCGTAGACAATACTCCATCACAATAGCCAGTTTGTACTCTTATTTAAAATATTGGCGTGAGTGTTGGCGTTTGTGAATCAAAACCAAAACCAGTTTTTTATCGTCGTCATCAAAGCAAAGAAGGCAAAATATCTAAATAAACTAAGTTCCCTAACCTAACTCTAATTTTGTATCAGCAGACCGAAAGCGTAATATCTGTAAATCTTTCATCTCTTATCTTTTTAATCTCAAAAACAATTTAATGAAAATTTCCGCCAAGTAAACATGTAAACTAGACAGCACACCAAAGAAGGCAATGCTCGGATAAAACGGTATTCAGAGAACCGCCATTTTGCTATCGCTCATCACGCTTGTTAGCATTGAAAAGTGTCTGTGATGCTCAACACAATGTTCCGTAGACAATACTCCATCACAATAGCCAGCTTGTGCCCGCTTCGTAACTTCCGATCTTTGGCTATTGTTCAAAACTTTTATTAATGGTAACATGTCATTTAGGAATTACGTAGACAAATAGGCAGCAGTCCAATTTAGTCTGAATTAAAATGTGTACTGAGTTTGTATCGTGTCATTTTAATTGCTTGAATTTCAATCTTGGCATCGATTATTCTAAATGGCTGTGAAATATAACTTATGTCAGATTTCACTACAGAATATTTTTTATGGATTCATTCTTCGATCATATATACCAAAGACTGCCTCTGTGCTCTCGCGATTAAGCGCTTGTATTCAAGTACGGAGGTTTTGCGTTCGATCCCCGGGGGGTGGTAACCTTAGTAATTTAATTTGTAAGGTTTAACCCAGTCTGGAAGGATATTGCGGGCTTGAATCACCTGATTATCTGAAAATTAAGATGATTCCGTGCTTCGGAGGGCACGTTAAGCCGTCGGTCCCGACTACTATTACGGTAGTTGTCGTTAGTCTGCCAACCCGCAATTGGCCAGCGTGGTGGACTAAGGCCAAATCGCCCTATATGGGGTAGGCTCGAGCCCCTTGGTGGGGACATATATGGGCTATGGTGATGATATACCAAAGATACACAAACAAAGCACGAAAAACGGCCCGTCCAAACAGTGCTTTTTTATATGGTAAGCACTGTATCACTGACAGTTGTAGAATAATCAGTATGTAATTGTCAAACAGTCTTGTCATTCTCGCGGTCCACTTTGTGCGTTGAATTTGTATGGAGTGCGGCATCTTTGGTATATATGATCGAAGGATTCATTGCATAAAGATGTATTGTAAAGACAATTATGCTTAAGATCAAACTAATATCTAACTGTTTCTTAAAATAGCACTACTCCATTTCTTCCCGTGGGTATTTTGCGAGGCAACTTAACTTATGGGGCTTTATAAGTGATTTTTGTTCGATGATGAAGATGGAGAGCCATCACCTTTACTATACAATATTATCCGCAAGCAGCTCTGGCTAACCCTCTGGACTTATAGCAGTAAGAACATGTATGTATATATAGAAATTACATACATACATACATACATATACTCACGGCTATAAATCTATTGAGTGGGGAAAAGATGGTAAAATAAAGGTTGTTGGTGATGGGTCTCCAACCGCATCGCCCAAAAATCCCTTAAAAAGCCTCAATACCGTTAGTCGCCTCTTACGTACACCCACCGGAAGAAATGGGGTAGTGCTATTCTAAGCCGACACTACACAGCTACTAAGCCGACACTAGACAGCTAAATAAATATAATATATAGAAATTAATTATAAATATGTAGAAATTATTATTATAAAATCAAAAACCTCAATACTCATACAAAAAGCAAGGCTGGTCAATATTGACAAAATAAAGCGACATCGAGGTGTTTAATTTGAAGAGATTCCGCTCCACGGAACTCATTATAAATTCTCTGTGGAACAAGAACACGAGGACTTTCCATTGTCTCGCTTCGGTCCGTTTTGTCCGTAGAATATTATAAATTGAAAAACTATAACTGGCTTTGAAGGAAGTTTTAAACGCAGCTTTGTTCTATTAGCAACGGAGTGCTGCAAAGACAGCTTGTATTGTTCGAGCTTTATCACGTGTTTCCGGTTTTTCAATAACTTGTTTGAACTGAAAGGAAATTCGTTAACATGAATTCTTAATGAAGATGCATGAAAAGAATAAAAGTACCTTTCAATCTATATCACGGGAATAATATTAAAAGAGGTTGTTTAGACCTTTAGAAGACGATAAAGCAGCTTTATTGGTGATAAGGAACACCCGTATCTCCACCACGACTCTGACGATTTCCACAAAAAAAGATGGAGTAGTGATATCCTACACCAAAACACCTATCCTAAAGACCTATCAGGTTATCCTACACATTTATACGCGTACTCCCTATTCACCTGTTTGATTTATGTCTTACATGGTGTTCCAACAAATTCTCAATTTCATATAAATTCATCAATTTGTAGTAACATAAAAATTATTAAGTTTTTATAGTAATAACAACTATTACTAATACAATTATATGTCAGTAGTGGTAACATAACATAACACAACATATACTCACGGCTATGAATCCCTAGGAGGGGTAGCCAGAGCTAAGGAATTAGAAATTCCTCGGCCACTTTTGGAAATTGAGTGGGGAAAAGATGGTAAAGTAAAGGTTGTTAAATGGGTCTCCAGCCGCATCGTCCAAAAATCCCTTAAAAGCCCCAATACCGTTAGTCGCCTCTTACGTACACCCACCGGTAGAAACGGGGTAGTGCTATTCTAAGCCGACACTACACGGCAAGTAGTCAGTAGTGGTAACTTTTCAAGTATAAAACATTCAATAAAGAAGAAAACTTAACGTTATTTTTATCGTTCTACGTATGATGGTCAGTATAATCATTAATTCATATGTCTGAACTGTTTAAATACATTAAACTAGGCTAGTGCTGAGTCATTGTTGACCATAGGAAGCCCAGTGGTAGCACGCTTGTTTCTTTAACTACAAATATCGTGGTTTAAATCAGCTATCCCTTTCGCGCATCAAATTATTGTATATCTCTATCTCATTCTAGTTGATGAGCTCATAATATAGTTGCGGGCGTACTAAGGCTCCTGTTTCAGGTTTGTCGGATGGCCGAGCATGTCACTCAAATGACTTTTGTTTTTCAGTAGACTGTCAGGTTTTGTTTGTAAATGAAAAGGTTCTTTTGTACTCGAACGGGTGAGAATGCTGATATTACAACACTGATGCTGAATGTTTAATATTCTTTTTAGTAAAATTGTGCCGTACATTAAATTTGTTTTATTAATTACTCGTAGTTTATGCGTCAAATTGTTTAATACAAAGCGTAAAATTGTATTTTCTTAATTAAAATTTAATCGTATAGCACTAACCCATTTCTTTTAAATGATTATAAGAAAAGTCACTAGGAACCCATCACAAATATTTTTTACTTAACAATCGTTTCCCCATTTAATTTTAAATTCAGCTTTTTTTATGCTGAAACTCTAGATACTTCTTAGTATAGTTTATAGCCGTTAGTATATCAATGTTACAGTTTTAAAAAGACGTGAAATCCGCTTTGTACATTTTTATAAAGTACGAAGTCCCTAGCTATTCCCGCAAACAAATGGTTTAGGAATGATATTTTCTATAATATATATTTTTTTAATAAGCTTTTATTTAAACGCTCTTATCTAAAAAGAAGGAAATAAAATTGATTCCCTAAAATGTAACTATTTACTTATAACCTCAATTTACCCAATTTATATGATTTGAATTCTGAGTGCCCTTTTGTGAATAGACTTTTGCCACTGATCGTCCAGTTGCTCATTGTTGACGTATTTAATTAAATTGAAATATTTGATATTCAACACTTAATTCATATTTAATAACAATAATTGATACCTTTTACAGTTAGTTGTGATTAAAGGCTACTTACTTCATTTAAATTTACTACACGTCTGCTTAATTTTTTGATAATCGGAATCTAAATTGAAAGCACTGTAATTATAATCGAACAAGATTTTAATCGTCACAAAGTTTAACAACCATTTTTTATTTGTTTCATAGCATTAATGCTTATATAAAATGATTTGAAAACATGACACTACACAGCAATACACACAATTACATAGTAATAACTACAAAGACTACCTTTTCTTGACTTTGTTTGTTGCGAATTCGGCTCAAGATATTAAGGAAAATTGATTTTGAAGTTTATGAGTAACATACGGCTTCCTAATGCCTTCTGAGCGCGTTTACATATTAGTCCTTGAGCGCTCAAATTAATACGAATTCATATAATTTTCAATGTTAGTATTACATTAACAAATAACTATAAGAAAATTCCTTGTTGTATATTTGAGGTTTCTCAGCTTGAACACATATCTAGTACAAATAATAGATAAAGTCGAAAAACATAATTTTAGTTTACATTTATTAATACTCGTACTCACTGTTCTATTCCGAAGAAGATTAAACTGAGTTAAAAAATGTACAATTTATTAGGAACATACATACATACATACACTCACGGCTATAAATCCCTAGAAGGGGTAGCCAGAGCTAAGGAATTAGGAATTCCTCAGCCACTTTTGGAAGTTGCGTGGGGAAAAGATGGTGATATAAAGGTTGTTGGTGATGGGTCTCCAACCGCATCGCACAAAAATCCCTCAAAAGCCCCAATACCGTTAGTCGCCTCTTACGTACACCCATCGGAAAAAAATAGGGTAGTGCTATTCTAAGCCGATACTACACAGCACATTTATTAGGAACATCATACAAAATCTATAATACATAAACGCTCACGCCGTTTATCCCCGAAGGGGTTGGCAGAGGTACCAATACTTCTGAACTCACATGTCAAGCGCCATCTAGTTTCCAGAGAAGGTACCCACGTTTTGCTTAGACAGTGTACTCACGTGTATCACCGACCTATTATAAATAAAGATATTTGATATGCAGTCAATATATATTGATTTGGCCATAGTCCACCACGCTGGCCAATTGGAGGCGGGAGCAAATTACAGTCTCCCAATAATATAATTATATGAAAGCTCATGTAAGATGCACTTACTATCCCATTCAATACTTCATACTCATAGCTATAATCCCGAGAAGGCGTAGCCAGACCTTGAGTTTCAAGGTTTTCTCAGCCCTATTTGTAAAGTCAAAGCAAAAAAAAACAAGTATAAGGGGATGGATATGGTAAAATGGAGGATTGTCCTTGAAGTGATTCCAGGTACATTCAGCAAATACTTAAAATCCCAAATCCATAAGTGCCTCGTATGAAACCCACTGGAAGAGTTGTGGTAGTGATATTGTAAATCACAACATGGTTTATAGAAAGAAAGAAAGAATGAAAAACGTTTATTCGCCATTTGTAGGCACAAGAAGAACAAGTAACATAATACAAAAAATAATTTACAACTTAATCTTAACAACATTTAAAATAAATTAGTTATAAAATAAAAAATAATAAAAAACAAAAGAGAGAATCAATAAAAAACATACAAAAATTTGTCATGCACTTCCCGTGCCACCCGAACAGCGAATTGGTGCTGTCTCAGCATTTTCTGTGAGCTTTTGACTCACAGAACTGATTTTCAGACAACACCATGGCAGAGTGACATCAGAGGCATCTCACGAAACAGAAATGGCAGTATTACCTTAATAAACACAATTACAAAATAATAATAAAACAATAATATATATGCATATATATATACATATATCGATGCCGCTTATTTTGACTTTAGGAAAGCTTTTGATACCGTAGATAATGATGTACTCTTAAATAAGCTTGCGGCCATCGGATGTACCCCGCATTCACTTACTTTCTTCAGTAGCTACCTTGATAATCGGAAACAGTACGTGCAATTTGGCAGCAGTTACTCGGAACCATATTGCACGTATTCAGGAGTAAGTCAGGGTAGCAACCTGGGCCCGCTAGAGTTTTTCATTATGATCAATGATCTTCCAAACATCGTACGGGACGCCACATGCCTGTTGTTTGCGGACGATCTCAAACTGTTGTTGCGAATCGGTGACGAGGGTGATTGTGATCGGCTACAGGAGGATATAGATAGGGTGGTCCAATGGAGCCGCGACAACAAGCTCCAGTTCAACGCATCGAAGTGCATGCAGATCTCCTTCAGCCGCGCGCGTACCCCGCGGCAGCGCCAGTACACACTGGCCGGAGGCGCCGCGCTGCAGCAGGTTACTTCCGTGCGGGATTTGGGAGTGCGGATCTCATCGGATCTGTCATTTCGTGATCAAATTGTGGACATATGCAAGAGTGCGTTCAAAATTTTAGGTTTTGTACTCCGTAGGTGCCATGGTTTCACAGAAATAAGTGCTGTGAAGGCATTGTACAACGCGTTAGTGCGGAGTAAATTAGAATGCAACGCAATCATATGGGCTCCGCATGAAACTAAATATAGTTTGATGCTGGAGAAAATACAAAACAAATTTCTTCGGTTTTTGTACTTTAAATTATATGGAGTGTATCCCGGATATCCTTTATTATATCCGAGCTTATTTGTTGCTGGGATGGTAGGGTATACAACTCTATCGGCTAGGAGAGACCTAACCTTAGCAGTTACCCTTTTTAAAATACTGAGGGGCTGGCTGATAAACCCGGCCATTCTAGAAAGCATAAGCCTGGTGGTGCCGAGTGAGGGCACGCGGGGGCTGCGGCGACGAGCGGGCCGGCTATTCAGCATACCGCAGGCCAGAACCAACCTGTTAGCGCAGGCGCCTATGACCAGAGCCTTAAAGGTGCTTAATAAAGTAAATGAATTAGTAGATTTGTACAGTTGTGGTTTGGGTGAATTTACCAAGGTCACATTAAGAATTATTTGCTACAATTAGAAATGGATAAGTACAAGTACATCCAAGATAAGTTATGTTGGATGTTTTTCTATATGTTTTGGTTACTTTTTAAGAGTTTATCATTTATGTTTTTATGTTCTTATTTTATTAATGTTAGTTTAATTTGTATAACGAATTAGTCTTCTGTGATGTTGTACAATATAAGTAAATAAATAAATAAATAAATAAATATATATATATATATATATATATATATATATACATATATATATATATATATTTATACATCGATCTCACAATATATATCCATACTATTCACTAAATACATATCTATAATTCATACGAGTATATATACAAAAAATATAAATTGCTATATCAAATAAGCGAAGCTTGTTTTCGAGAAAAATAAAATACATATTTAAATTGGAGAACTAATTATACTGTAAATAATGCTAGTAAATAAAATTAAATAAAATACACAAAATATATTTAATACCTGCGGTTACTGTTGAGCCAGCAAGAACTCCCTTAGTTTACGTCTAAAGGTGTTCCTGCCAACCGCATCACGGATTGGTGGTGGGAGATCATTCCAGCACTTGGACGCTGCAAACCTGAAAGAACCTCGAAATGCGGCAGTCCGATGCATTGGCAAGATCGCCCTGACTTTGAACTGATAGCCAATATTTGACCATTGCAGTTTTTTGTACAAATAAGCCGGTGATTCTTGCTTTACAACATCGAACATCAAAGTGGCGAGATGTAATTGTCTTCGCGCTTGCATGTTTAGGAGCTTTGCATCGTCCAAGTACGGCCTGACGTGGGATCGGGGAGGGATTCGAAAGCAATAACGAGCACATGCGTTTTGTACTCGCTGTATCAGTTTTCTTGTGCGACCCAGTATGCAACCTTCGTAGACCACGTCACAATAATTTAATCTCGATAATATCAACGATTCACAGAGGTGAATACGCAAATCCACACTCAGGTAATCGCGTATATTATAAAGAACTTTGAGGCGATAGAAGCAGTTACTGACCACTGATGAAATATGGTTTTCGAACCGTAGTTCCCCATCCATCAGTAAGCCAAGGTTCCGAACTTCTTCTACCCTCTCTATTGGTTGGTCCCTGATGGCCACATCATGTTCCGCAAGAACTTCCAACGTATTATGAATTTGCGTCTTAGTGCCAAATACCATAAATTTTAACTTAAGTGGGTTCAGTACGAGACAATTTTTTTCAGACCATGTAACAATTCGTTCTAAATCTGAGTTGATTTTCTGAGTAGTTATTGCACTGTTACGAGGCTGACCTGATAAGTATATCTGAACATCGTCAGCATAGATATGAAATTTGCTATGTTGTATGTTTTTTACTAGATCAGCGGTATATAATATAAACAAAAGTGGTCCCACCTTGCGGTACGCCTCTATTAAGAACAGTTTCAGAAGAGGCAACACTACCACCTTCTCTTCTGCGTAACTCCACAAACTGCTTACGGTCAGAAAGGTAACTGTCGAACCATCGCACTGTATTGACATCAAATCCATAATACGACAACTTCGATAACGTCAAGGGTATGCACAAACAATCAAAAGCTCTAGAGAAGTCTAACATTACTAACAAAGTACTCAGACCATTTTCCCTGTCATTCAATATGTTATCAACAACATCTATCAACGCTGTTGCTGTTGAACGTGTTATTTTTCTAAAACTTATCATTTCACCCTTTTAGAGAATTTTGATTAATTTCGATGAGGATGTTAGAAACCCTTTATTTTCTGGGATAAAAATATCCCATATGGTAATTGCAGTCATTTTCTAGCATTATGTCAAATTAAGTTAAATCAGTACAGTAATTAATTTGCCAATCAGAAAAAAAACATAAACATCCAAACTTACACATTTATATATTAATAGGACTATGCAAACGGTGAATGGGTCTATTTTAAAAGATATTGTTTATTTTTGTATTTATTTTCAACAAAAATATCATTTGGTTTCTGTTTTAGCTCACCCAATAAATAAACTACAAATCAGTATTATCCTTCTTGAACATTGTAAAACTCACGGAAAATCTAATTCATCAACACAAAATATCAGATTCGTAGCAAAAAGCAAAAACGAAGTCTAACGAACGGATTACTACAGAATGTTGAACATCCTTTGAAAAAAATTGAATTCCCTCTTAATTAAAACTCTTGTCGGGAAAATGGGACAGGAATCAGAAGTGAAAATAACTCAGGTTTTTCGCTTCAGGGCTGATTTAAAAAGTTTCTTTTTGAATCATTTCAGTTTGCTTGTAAAAGTGTTCGTCACCTAATTTTTCTTTACGCTTAAGCCTATTTGGTTTGACTTGTGTTATTGTCTTTTTTAGAAGGGTAGTATTATAATAATGTTCTCATTCAACTTTCAAAAGTGGCTGAATAATTTCTATTCTGAAGCAAAGCTAATTCTATCCTTATTTGAGATTTATAGACTCAAGACACAATGGTGACAGATGTACTAATATTTCTGAACATCACATGACAATGGGATTTGAACCCACGCCTGTCTGCATGGAAATTGAGTGTTCTTACGACTGGGTTAATAGGGTTATACGGTGTCACGGTATTTATTGCTGTGAGTATATGCATGTGTGTTAGCTGTGTAGTGTCGGCTTAGAATAGCACTACCCCATTTCTTCCTGTAGGTGTACGTAAGAGGCGACTAACGGTATTGGGGCTTTTTAAAGGATTTTTGGGCGATACGGTTGGAGACCCATCACCAACAACCTTTATTTCACCATCTTTTCCCCACTCACATTCCAAAAGAGGCTGAGCAATTTCTGATTCCTTAGCTCTGGCTACCCCTTCTAGGGATTTAGAGCCGTGAGTATATGTATGCATGTATGTAATCTTCTTCGGAATAGAGCAGTGAGTACGAGTATTAATAAATGTCGACTAAAATATAAAAATAAACTTTCCATGTAATTTTACGAAACTCTTTGATGATACAATGTACAGTTTATTAAATCCCTGTGTAGCATATGAAACACATCCTTTGTGCCAAAATATTATAAATACGTTATGACTATCTCTAAAACAATTTTACTAGCTCGGATAATATTTTGAGTTAAGTAATTTTATTAAAGTAACAAATGGAATTCTTTGAAAACCCTTTTTACAATGCATAACTAATGTTTTCGTTTAATAAACCTCGTTTAAGAAGGTATAAAAACAACGTAATGAAACATAACAAGGTTCAATTAAGTTTTATGTTTGGTCTTTGAACCTTCTTCTACTCAAACTTTAATACTTTAATAACAAGACTTTGATTCATATATGAGTTATCATATTATCGTTGTAAATAACTTGTTTACCACTTTAATAAACATTTTAATAAAAAATTTGCTGTGTAGTGTCGGCATATAATATCACTACCCCATTTCTTCCGGTGGGTGTACGTAAGAGGCGACTAACGGTATTGGGGCTTTTAAGGGATTTTTGGGCGATGCGGTTGGAGACTCATCACCAACAACCTTTATTCTACCATCTTTTCCTCATTCAACTTCCAAAAGTGGCTGAGGAATTTGTAATTCCTTAGCTCTGGCTACCCCTTCTAGGGATTTATAGCCGTGAGTATATGTATGTATGTATGTATGTTTAATAAACATAACACTTTAATTAATTAAACACTTATTATAGGATTCCAATTATACATCATCTAAACATAATAATACAACTATAAGATAAGCTAATATCTTGGTATACGCCCCCGTCGCTCTGCCAATTGAGCTGCAGTGTCAATGTGAGGTCGCGGGTTCGATCCCCGCCGGTGTCGAAATTTTTCTTTCCTTTAATTATCCTTTATTTATTAGTAATCATCCCCATATATATGAGGTTTTCATGAACAGAAACATTCAAATTATAAGATAAGCTGTTAGTTGCCGGCTTAGAATAGCATAGAAACCCATTTTCTGTGCTTCCGCACTTCAAACGCTGATATAGAAAGGAAGAAGCAAAATATTATACTGTACAACTTGAAATAAATATTTTTAAAGTATCAACTCGTAGTTGTAGATTATATTACCATGAACATACTTTAGATAACTATAATGTGTGTAAGTATGTGTGTAGCCAAAAAACAATAATGAGAATTGTATAGCCACCAGCTCTCCTTGCTGAAATCATCCCCACCCGATTTCAGTGGCTGTACAGTTATCGTATTACCAACGATGTGATGCGGGTGAATTTTCTGAAATTACAGTCCTAGAACGCACCATAACTATAGCAAAATGGTGCCAACCATAGAAATTGTTAAAACCTCGGATGAAACGGTACGGTAGACTCAATCAGAACCTCCTTTAAAAAAGTGTTCTTTGCAAAACGATTAAAAAAATATTATGAAACAAAACGTTTATGGCATCGGGTGTCAGTCAAAATGGCGACTGATTTTTTTCTGTCAGCACCATTAGAATTTAGCAAAATTCTCGACAATCCGAATTTTGCGGATAGATATTGTCGACTCAAAATCTTAATTTTTTTATGGTTTATTATTCAGGTAAGGTTTCGATCGAGTCAACCGTACCCCGTGACGAAATTATTAATATAGATGTGCATACAAAAAAAACATTCTTCAAAAATCCTTAAAATTACAAGATAAGTCAGAATTTCCAGATAAATCCAAACCTGCAAATTAGAAGTCGTGTCCTAAAGTACCCAACAAAGATATGCAGTGCAAGTTTGTGTATCTTACAAATTGGACTTTGAAGGATGTTTCTTTCGAAACGAGTATTTGAATAAGTACTCGTATACAACTTGTTTATTCAGCAACATATTATTATATAGCTGCAAAATGTCTGGAAGGATTCAAAAAGACTGGAAATTCTATGATTCTATGATGATTAAGAGTTGATTATTTTTAACAGGTTTAACTTATTTTTCAGAATTTACATATATTATGTAAGTCTTCATGCTCAGCTTGGAATAGCATTACCATATCTTATGGCGAAGATTAAACAATCCTAATTTGTAATTTAGGGCTTTTTAATTTGTGGCTGAATACAAATCAATTTCAAAAAATTTGTTGATCATTTTGGTCCCTCCATTAATTCCGGTTTTGTTCCCATTGTGTCTTTTAGTTGTTAGTATAAGACATAACATAAACATAAACGTTCACGCTGAATATCCCCGAAAGGGTTGGCAGAGGTACTAATACTTCTGAACATCACGTGATTTTGTCACCTGGTGTTCAGAGTACCCACGTTTTGCATGGACAGTGTACTCACGTGATAAGGCAAGACCAATCGCCATTTTGTACGAATACTTAGTATAAAAATATGTTTAATATGTACCCTTAGATGGAGTGCTTTCTGTACTGGTTAAGTTGTTCTTTTTAAAAATCTGCTTACCTAAAGATTTAATAAAATGCCCATGTTAAAATCATCTAGCGCCCTGTTGTGAACATGTATCTAGTGGCTATACATATAGTTTTTAAAAGTTTTTATCGTATTGAAAGCAGCCAAAGTAATCTCTATTACAAAAGCATAAATGTGAATATTCATTGTTAAAGTCTCGACCTACGACCTTTTTAGCAAAACTACTTTGAATTTTAAGCCAAGTGGTTTCCAATGACCAACCTAAGGTCAAGTGTGAAATTGAATTGTAGAGTCTCATTGACCCTTTCTAGGGTCGGAAACATTATTGAGTGTACTTATCATAAGATTCGCGAATTCAGCAGATTTTTGTAGATAATTTACTTAATATTTTTGGTTTATATCCAAATTTGTTATCAAATTTTTGCTGTGTAGTGCCGACTTAGAATAGCACTACCCCATTTCTTCCGGTGGGAGTACGTAAGAGGCGACTAACGGTATTGGGGCTTTTAAGGGATTTTTGGGCGATGCGGTTGGAGACCCATCACAAAAAACCTTTGTTTTGCCATCATTTCCCCACTCAACTTTCCAAAAGTGGCTGAGGAATTTCTAATTCCTTAGCTCTGGCTACCCCTTCTAGGGATTTATAGCCGTGAGTATATGTATGTATGTATCAAAATTTGAATAACGTGCAACCATGGTAGCTCACTGGGTAGAACACCGCTTATCGTGTAGAAAATGAGGACTTAAACCCCGAGACGGCCGTTCACCAATTTGTCTTTTTTAAATACATATATGTGGTTAATTTATCATGGTTGTTAACGGTGAGGGAGAACATCGTGAGGAAATCAACATGGCTGAGTTTGTACTTAGTCATGTGACAGTTATTCGTACAAAACGGCGATAGACCTGCTCCCTATCACGTAAGTACACTGTCCAAGTAAAACGTGGGTTTTGTACAGTAAAGTATTAGTACCTCTGCCAACACCTTCGGGGATATACAGCGTGAACGTTTGAGTTTGTAGTAAATCCTAAAAAATATATGCCAAAACTGTATTGGACCCGATTCATGGACAGGAATATTCTACCAAATAAACCTATATCGTGTTCAGGTATCGGTCACAGGGTATTTCTAAGGGATATCACTATCCCTCGTGACAAGGGTCCGAAGCCAAAACCGAGGACCGTCGGAATTATCTCAAAGGCTCAGAAGGTCACCGAAACGGAGTGTGATCTGGTCGGAAATAATATAAATTGGTTTTAACCACAAACGAGTTAATTTTAATCTCGCAACATTGTTACTCAGGTGGCTGATATCTTAGGTGGATTCGGCATATATTGATCTTACCAAATAATAATAATAATATAATAATAAAACATTTATTTGCAGGCAACAAGGCCCATATAATATTAGTAAAACTTAACCTATGTTAGTAATTTACAATGTAGTGGGCAGAGGCTTAGGTTTCCAAACCGACTTTCTTTTTAGAGAGGAGTAAGACTTCTCCAAAAAAAACCGCTCCAGCAAGGAAAGGTGAGAATCAAAATCTACATACATACATACATATACTCACGGCTATAAAATTGTTGGTGATGGGTCTTCAACCGCATCGCCCAAAGTTCCCTTAAAAGCCCCAATACCGTTAGTCGCCTCTTACGTACACCCACCGGAAGAAATGGGGTAGCGCTATTCTATGCCAATGGATTGCCAACGGGGGTGTATACCCGAGGTCGCGGGCTCGATTCCCGCCCGTGACGAAATTTTTCTTTCCTTTATTTATTCTTCATCTATTAGTTATAATCCCCAAATGAGGTTTTCATGAACAGAAAGATTTAAAATGAGTTAAATGTTACTTAAATAATCAATAAGTACACTACTCTTATTTGACATGAGTTACCAAAGCATGATATTTCTACGCTGTTCATTAAAACGTACATACATACTCGTATACTTACGGCTTTAAACCCCTGGAGGGGGTAGCCAGAGCTAAGGAAAGAATAGGAATAAGAATATAAATAGATATAAGGAATAGGAAATTTTTCAGCCACTTTTGGAAGTCAAGTGGTATAGTAAAATAAAGGTTGCAAGTGATGGGTCTCCATCAAAAGCTCCAATTACTTAGTCGCCTCTTACGTACACCCACGGGAAATGGGTTCGTGCTATTCTAAACCAACACTACACAGCTACGACTACAACATCAAATCAAAATTTTAAGACGCCAAAACGCATCAAGGTATTAAAGAAAAGAAAAGATATCATTCATTCATTGCCTCAGGGAACAATAATACATTTTTTACAAAAACACACACAATTTTAACAAAGAACAAAACAAAAAAACAAAAAAATATTTTAATAAAACATTTAGGGACATACATAATTAAAGTTCTCTCAAAGGCAAAGAAAAGGTTGGTGACTCAGCATTTATTTACATAGCCTTTAAAACTGATTTTCAGTGAGAACCGATTGTGTCACGTCACGGACCCGAGCAAAAAGTGTATCTATAAATCATAATACTACTATAACTATAAATAATACTTAAATGAATAAATTTACATAGTATAACCAGTTCGTTAGCTCAATATTGCTAGAACATACTAACACATGAAATGCTGAAGATACGGACCACATTTTTGTTTTTAGTATTTACTTTTACGCAAACCAAAAGAAACAAAAGATCTAAAATTTTATTTCAAACTTCACGAACCAACGGTAGCTCTTACCTCATTTTATAATATTATTTTGCAGTTTATTTTGGCTTTTAAGCTTTTCTTATACGCTCCGCTTAAGGTTTGAATAAAATACGCCAAAAGTCTGCATTGAAATCAGCCATTGAATATTTAATTTACATATTTTCATCAGATTGTTCAAACAGCTCAATTTACAATGCAAAACATTGATATTTTTTGTGTTTGTTATTTTATGAACATCCGTGCAGTTATTGCAACATTGTTTTATTTGATTGCTCGAAATTTTTGAACGAAATAAACACTTGTTTTTCTTAACTAACTTAAACATTCAAGCCGTATTACCCTAAAGGGGTGGCTGATGATCCCGTGACATTAATGACACATTTTTCAGAGTACCCACGTTTTGCCTCGAAAATACACTCGAGTGATAGGAGGCAGGCTTATCGACATTTGGTACAACTAAACAAAAATTAGTAAAAAAAATCGGCGATAACTAGTAAAGAAGTTATTCTGCCCATTAGGAATATAGTCCTAAGTATAATAAATATTCAAGAATAATTTAAATATTTTTGTTCATGAAAACCTCATGTGGGGATTATTACTAATAAATAAAGAAATCCCGCCTGTGTCGAAATTTTTCTTTCCTTTATTTATTAGTATTCAAGGATAATCCTAATTTTGCGGAGGAGTTTTTAGCTCTGAAGCTCTGGCTACCCCTTTTTCGAGATTTATAGCCGTGAGTATATGTACGTGTAGTTTGAGAATAATGTGTGCATTTGTTCGAGCATATGTTTAAATTACAGTTGAAGAATTAGTATAAAATAGTTTGGCGCCAACTTCTCTGAAATGGCGCCAAACTATTCAGTTATCTGCGCTCGCGTGATAACCACTCATGCATTATAGATGTGCATAGCGCACACTCACTTGTTTTATTATTTTTAGGCTCCCACAGCGCCAGTGTATTTAGCACAATAGGTCGCCTCGGATCGATTCCACATTCAGAAATAGAAAATGAATTAGGAAATTCATTTGCTCGCGTCTGTGCCCGATAACTCCAATGATATACGTCAGAATTAATAACATTAAAACTTTGCTTTGTAAATAAAACGTTTCCATCACTGTCAATGGGTTATATCGGAAAATGGAAAAAGGTCTTAAATAGAATAAAGGCTTCGAAAGTTTGTGTTGGAAGTTGGAAACTTTGGAATCCTGACTTAGAATAGCTTTAGCCTTTAGCTCAACTCTTCTTGGATAAGTACCTACGACGGTATTTTGAGCGATGATATTTTGCCCTGAATGTTATTAGGCATTTTGTTTGGTCATTTTTCCCATGGCGTGCTCTATTGTCATAGGGCTGGCCAAATAGATATTTTTTTATACAATCATAAAAACAGTATCTTGACAGATTTTGTGAGAAAACAGAAAACAATAAATACGTTATACATACGAGGATGAAATAAAATAAATCAACAGGGCATTTATGTCTCCTTCATAAAGTTAGCACACTATAGGTCATATTTACGTTTTTATCTACAATATAAAATAAATATTTATTTGCCAGTCTATACAACTAATCTATTGATATACCACGATGTACGTGATGCAAAATTAACATAGATATATTTTGATCCTATTTTTTTTTTTTATGTAGCCTTAACTATAGTGTCCCACTGCTGGGCAAAGGCCTCCCCCTGTTGAGTATAAATAATAATAATTGACATAATTCAATTGACTTTCAAAAAACTAGCCACCCTTTTCAGAGATATAGCCGTGAAAATAAGTATCAGTCGAACTATTTCACTTACTCCGTATACCCGAACCTTCAATTATCTATTTAAACAACACATACTTGTACTGTCTAATTACTATGTTCGTTAAACATTTATAGCTTTTCAGCTCACTGAAATTGTTCTAGAAATTTTGACGCATAGAATAACATTGAAACGCCGCCGCTTTTCTGTGTATATTATTCATACTGTGAGTGTGATAAAATACCTTAAATCCAAGTGATATGTTGGGATGAGCAAACATTTACGCATAAATGTTTAAACTAAATGACTGGGCTTATAAACTCACATCTTTGTCAAACTATTGTTATTTAATGTTTTTTTTTTTTTTGACATGAATTCCTCATGTGGGGATTATTACTCATAAATAAAAGATGTTATTAAAGGAAAGAAAAATTTCGACACTGGCGGGGTTCGAACCCGCGACCTTCGGGTATACGCCCCCGTCGCTCTGCCAACTGAGCTACAGTGTCAGTTGGCATCCAGCGCAAAATTTCTCTATCCTTTGTTTCTTTTTTTAACACGTTCAAGTAGTGTTTGCGTTTCCTACCTCCGAATTTTAACTAATTCGGACGGCCACTTGTCTACCTTTTCAGATAGAATAAAATTTCGACGGGGGCGTATACCCGAAGGTCGCGGGTTCGAACCCCGCCAGTGTCGAAATTTTTCTTTCCTTTAATAACATCTTTTATTTATGAGAAACTATTGTTATAATTGAAACAACTATTGATTTTCGGATATTTTAATCGCGTGTTATTACATTATTTTTAAAGCCCGAAGTTTCGAAAACTTTTCAGTTATCATGGTCACGGGAAGACTGAGGTGTTATTTGTCATTCATTATACAGTACTATAAAATTATTAATACTAACTACCTTCACAAAATTTTAAGTTACATTTGCGTTTAATATTTGCTATGTACAAAAGGAGCTAATGT
This sequence comes from Bedellia somnulentella, assembly GCA_963576735.1. Taxonomy (NCBI): domain Eukaryota; kingdom Metazoa; phylum Arthropoda; class Insecta; order Lepidoptera; family Bedelliidae; genus Bedellia; species Bedellia somnulentella. The sequence goes on from OY755184.1 coordinate 16,030,711, forward strand.
TATCTGGAGTCTTGCTAGTGTTCTTCCCTCGCTTAATTGTGCTAATGATCGGGTTCCAAGCAGGTGGTAATTGCCAACCATCATCTCTATTGAAGTTTGGATGTTTCTTTATTTCAATAGATTCGCGTATCATTATAGGTATCAATCGATTCTCTTTTGCTAGAATTGTAGGTTTGTCAAAACGCATGTTGTTAAACTATTGTTATATTTCAAGGCTTAAAAAACTCAAATTCTACCGTTCACACCGTATATCTCCGAAGGTACTAACACTTAGGAACATCACGTGACATTGTCACCTGGTGTTCAGAGTACCCATGTTTTGCTTGGACAGTGTACTCACGTGATAGGGGTGAGGCCTATAGCCGTTTTGTATGAATACACTGTCACATGACTAAGTACAACTAAGCCATGTTAACACACCACCGTTGACAACCATGATAAATTAACTACCCATATGACTTAAGAAAGCACAAGGTGTATGCCCGACCTGGGATTTGAACCCGTATCGTCAGCACGATAAGCGTCGTTCTACCCACTGAGCTATCACAGTTGTTAGATTTTTTGTTGATGTATTTTTAATTATTTTGTATTTCGCGTTTTTGTTGTTATTAGAACTACTCCTTACACTTGTACCAATAGACGTAAGATTTCCCAATATCTTTATTTATTTCTCTAGTTCGTTTTATATAGTAGTGTTATGCAAAACCTAGAAACCTCACCTAGAAATGTATGAGATTCAGTAAATTATCGTACGATAAGGAATCCTGTAGCTATCCCTCGGGACCACGTGCGGGAGCGAGGTCAAATAAAGATACGTAAATGGATACAATCGCTGTACATATTTGAAGACATTTCTCAGATAGGAAATAGTCACGATAGCTAAAGAAAAATCTTTTTTTGCATACAGCAAAAATCTACTAGGTGGGCATGAATGCTTCGCGATGCCAAATTGGAGTGAAGTGGCGAGTGATTGTGTGTGTGAGTGATTTTTCAAACAATAAAAAATCTACGAGCTAGCTTTGTTTACAGTTTTATTGGTTGGGTGATCGTAAGAGGCGACTAAGGGTATAGGGGCATTTAAAGTGATTTTTGGGCTATATGTGGTTGGAGACCCGTCACCAAAAACATTTATTATTACCATCTTTTCCCCAATCAACTTCCAGAAGTGGCTAAGGAATTTCTCATTCCAAAGTTCTGGCTACCCCGTTCAGGGATTTACAGCCGTGAGTATATGTATGTATGTATGCAATTACATGAGAATCTTTAAAGGGTGTTCGTTCCTCAATGGTAACTTAATTCTTTTCTTTGTTATATAGTTATACCAGTGATCGGATTGAAGTTTTAGGAGGAGTTTTTTGACAAGCCTAATACAAAAGTGGAAGATTAAATGGAGCTTCGCTCCAATAAATTCATACATACATTTCTCACGCTATTCGTTTTCATTGGGGTAGGCAGACATACGCTACAGTGTTATTCTGGCAAACATAACGAGCTTATTTAACGAGTACATTCATCAATCTTGTCATACATGAACCTTTAGTCCTCACGCTGTATATTTTAAAACACATTTTCTTTTAACCAACCGTGATAGCCCAGTGGGTAGAACACTCGGTTATCGTGCAAACGACTAGTGTTCAAATCCTGGGTCGGGCCTACACCAATTTGTCTTTTCTAAAGACATATGTTTGGTTAATTTATCATGGTTGTTAACGGTGAGGGAAAACATCGTGAGGAAACCCACATGACTGAGTTGTACTTAGTCATGTGACAGTGTATTCGTACAAAACGGTGATAGGCCTACCCCCCTATCACGTGAGTATACTGTCCATGCAAAACGTGGGTACTCTGAACACCAGATGACAAAGTCACGTCCTTCGGGGATATTCGGCGTGAACGTTTATGTTATGTTATTATGTTTTTTTTTTTTTGACCATCCTCCGTGGTTATCCTAATATGATATTACCATTTACATTAGTTATAATATTCCCTTTTAAACATACATACATATACTCACGGCTGTAAATCCCTAGAAGGGGTAGCCAGAGCTAAGGAATTAGAAATTTCTCAGCCACTTTTGGAAATGATAGTGGGGAAAAGATGGTAAAAATAAAGATTGTTGGTGATGTGTCTCCAACCGCATCGCCCATAAATCCCTTAAAAGCCCCAATACCGTTAGTCGCCTCTTACGTACACCCACCGGAAAAAATGGGGTAGTGCTATTCTAAGCCGACACTACACAGCATCCCTTTTAAAGAAGATAAAAATAATAATAATGTAAATGATGATAATAATGATGATTTTGTCGCCGATAGCAATATTGATAAAAAAACACACCTGACTTTAAGAAAATATATTTCAGGTATTCGAACCCATACCTTTCTACATCTGCGGTTTTTTCCCACTGAGCTATCAAAGTGATTGAGTGAGTCATTTATTCATTCTGAAAACTTTTTTATAATTTTTTTTTGACGCTGAAAGGTTCATATTAGGTTGGCTGCTACCCCTTTGTATGTTGACTTTTATTTTTTGTGCATAATATAAGCCAGCCGCCCTTATATATATATATAGAAACCCATATGGCTTGTGTGTACTTAGTCATTTGATTAGTACAAAACAGCGATGGGCCTACCCCCCACAACGCGATTACACTGTCCAATGAAAACGTGGGTACTCTGCACACCAGGTGACAATGTCAGTTGTTCAGTAGTATAAGTACCTTTGCCAACCCCTTCGGGGATATACGTCGTGAACGTTTGACTTTTTTTTTTGAAAGTGGAGTTTTTATAACCATTTTTATCCCAGTATCGCTTCTCAGAGATTTTAATCTTCTTATAAGAACATAATCCCGCCTTACCGCTATAACTCCAAACCGCTCTGCACAATTTTAGTTGAAAACTTAATAGAAGTTAAAAATTTCATGACAAAGTAAATGGAATATTCTAATAGATTCTAAGAATAGAAACCAGCTATTATATTCTACAAAGCCAATTCACATGCAATTATACTACGAATCTATTTCAATAGAATATGTATTTTACTGAGAAAACGTGGGTTTGGATTATTGTGTTGGAGTAGGTTTTAAATCGGCTCTAAATAAAATAAATTTACATCACACCTACTCACTGTGAAAATGTTCAACCAGTCACTGATACAAGTATATATTCTACTTAGGATACTTACTTACTTATACTCACGCCCATTATTCCCATTGGGGTAGGCGGAGACTATCGATCGCCATTTAGTACGATCTTGACAAACCTTTCTTGCTTCCCTTACATTCATTATCCTTCTCATACATGCTCTTTTATTCTTCTCACTTCGGACCCCCCCTTAGGGTACGTTTGACAGTTTTATGAAAAATACATTTAATAAATATTTACGGAACATGTTAACTAAGACGAGATTCATATGAAAAGTTATTTTACTTACATGACCCTACTTAAGGAAACAATATGTTTTTATTTTTATTTTTGAACCTGTTCTAAACTCTTATTCAATCGATCGAGATTTTTTTAAAGAATCGAATTTTATTTTTAATTTTAATTAAACTTTTAATAAATTCTTACGGCAGTACATCTTACACAAAATAGGTTTTACGATAGAGTCAAGATTTTATCAGAGTTTTCTTGACTTTTTAAGGGCATGGCATTAATATATATTTTAGGTGATAGCAACCTTAACATCTATTGCTTGTATTGCATGTATTTATATTTTCACATGCTTCTTTGGTTTAGTGCCCTGTAGTGCCGGCTTAGAACGTCACTTCCCCATTCTACCTAGGGGTATCGTAAGAGGCGACTAAGGGAAAGGGGTCTTTTTAAGTGGGTGTTGCGCGATGCGGTTGGAAACCCATCACCAACGATATCATGTTTCAACCATCTTGTCCCCTATCAAATTCCAAATGCGGCTGAAGATTTTCTAGCACTGAAGCTCTGGTTACCCCTTTTTGGATTTTTAGGAGACTCATGATTTATTCTCTTTAGCTGTTTTATCTTTACCGTCTTTTCCAGTTTTGATTTTTTTTTTATATTTTGGTTAACCTAAATTTAATTGAATTATGACAATCATTTTTCTTTTAAACCCCATTTCTTCCGGTGGGTGTACGTAAGAGGCGACTAACGGACTTGGGGCTTTTTAAGGGATTTTTGGGCGATGCGGTTGGAGACCCATCACCAACAACCTTTACTCTACCATCTTTTCCCCACTCAACTTCCAAAAGTGGCTGTGGAATTTCTAATTTCTCAGCTCTTGCTACCCCTTTTAGGGATTTATAGCCGTGAGTATATGTATGTATTTTTCTTTTATTTTTAAGCTAATTATAAGCATATTTTCTTTGAAAATATTCAAGTACGATTATGATTGGCGTGTGTTCAAACAAAGCTACCAATAGAATCGATTGGCCTATAAATAGAAGCGATTACAATCTGATGTAGATAATATTTATCATTCGTCAATATTTATGATTTCAAACATATGTGAACTCAATCATATTGTGGTCGTTTAACTATAACTCTACCCAGCTTCGTTCTCGTCGGTTGGTCTTAATAATTGTTAATAATAATAATGTAATAGTATTTAAATTATGATACTATTTTGTATACAAAATAAAAACAATGTTTTGGATTATATAGTTTAATCGATAATTAATTAAAAAAATATGTTATATTACTTAACAATAATTAAATTCAAATGTATTGGATATGAAGTTTCATTGATATTGTATTACTTGCAATCGGAGGAGCGGGGTCCGCTGGCACAGGTTTTTATTAACTTAAAAGGGGGGCTGCAACCTTATACTTCTGTAAAAAACCCATGAAACTGAATAAAAATTTTTGTATTTTATTATTTTTTAATTCACTATTGGAAAACAAATCGAGTAATAAGGACTACATATAATTCATTGTATTTTTTTTTGTACAAACCACCCGCTTATTGTGAGAATATGAATTGATAAATTGTATTTTTTTGCATAGAATATGCCTCTGCTCATATATGGCGATATATGAACATATATTATGGGTAAAATAATGAAAAGGCTAATTTGTACTTAGTCATGTGTCAGTTTATTTGTACAAAACGGCGGTCTGCCTATCCCCCAACACTTGCGTACACTGTCTGGTCAAAACGTGGGGACTCTGAACACCAAGTGACAATAATGTTGCGACTGCGTAGTGAACGTTTGAAATACACATATTATGACTAGTATAATAAAAAATAATATCAATACATAGTATAAAACAAAGTCGCTTTCGCTGTATGTCCGTATGTATGCTTAGATCTTTAAAACTACGCAACGGATTTTGATGCGGTTTTTTTTAATAGATAGAGTGATTCTTAAGGAAGGTTTGTATGTATAATAAATGCATAATATAGTAGAGAAACACTGATAAATTTAAAGGTTTCTAATGTGATGTCGTAAATAAGCACGTTTTTTTGCGCTTATATTGCAAACGCTGGCTGAACCCTACGAGATAGACCAAAATAATGTACTACAGTATTGTTCACCTTAAAGAGTTCAACAAAAAAGTCCGCGATGGTATATGTCTATCTTTTAGGGATAACCCAGCATAACCATTTTTATTCTTTACTAAAAAATGGTTATTTACGAAGTGATTTTAAACAATACAGCATTAATCCTTATCCAATTAAGTACCTTAAATAAATTGTTTATTTATTATAGATTAATATGCTTTTTACAGCATGTAATTTAAGTGAATATTACCGAAGATATTACAAATTTAAAATGCAGGGTCGTAGTTGTTTGCGCCGGGCGGCGCGTGCCTATAAATAGCGCGTCGATGGCCGCGCTTCGCCTTATAGCACTTTATGATTTGCAGCGCCTCCTAAGCTCTGCAATGGCACACGTTTGCTGGTAAAATCACTAAAAAAATTCATAATAGAGTGCACAATACTCACCGGATGTGGTACCGGAGAAGATGTACTAATTCCCCGAATTCCTCTGATACCATCAGATTTACCGTTCCAATTTAAACGCCTACAATTTCCGGTAAAGATATCTTTTGCAATGACCATTAATAAATCGCAGGGTCAAACTTTTAACGTTGCAGGATTAGACTTGAGTGTTGAGTGTTTTTCACATGGCCAATTATATGTCGCGCTGTCAAGAGTAACGTCTAAGCAAAACATGTTTGTATTGGCTAATGACAAAAAAGCTGTGACCGTTGTGTATAAGGACATTCTGTAGTAGGTATATTTTGCATTGCACCCGTGCGAAGCCGGGGCGGGTCGCTAGTACTCTATAAATCCCTAGAAGGGGTAGCCAGAGCTAAGGAATTAGAAATACCTCAGCCACCTTTGGAAAGTTGAGTGGGGAAACTAAAGGTTGTTGGTTATGGGTCTCCAACCGCGTCGCCCAAAAATACCTTAAAGTTAGTTGCCTTTTACGTACTTCTAATAAATAAAGAATAAATAAAGGAAAGAAAAATTTCGACACATGCGGGAATCGAACCCGCGACCTCGGGTATACGCCCCCGTCTCTCTGCCAATTGAGCTACCGTGTCAATGGCTGAGTTTCATACAATAATTCAACACAATACAGTCCCCTTTTGAAGCGTTTCCAGACAATTTTATTGTACATAATAGTAGGTTTGCGTGGCTGTAGGAGCCTAGAACAACACAAAAGAAAGTGATACTTGAAGTCTGAATAGAGTTGTGTGTTAGAACCAACACGGGTTTCATACTGTTATCTTTGTCATAGTAAGATTCTATAGAAGACCTAACAAAATATGAAATAATATCTTTATACGTTTTTCCTTCTGCAAATTTATGGTAAACTTAAAATATAAAGGCTTAGAAAGAAAGAAAAGAAAGAAAGAAAAGTTATTTATTTGCTAGTAAAGGCACAAAAATTAACAATATACACACAACAAGTAAAAATACAAAAAAAAAGCTATAGATGACCAGTATAAACACATAAATGGCAAAATATCAAAAAAAGATATCATTAGTAGAATAGCACTACCCCGTTTCATCCCGTGGGTGTACGTAAGAGGCTAATATGGGTATTGGGGCTTTTAAATGGATTTTTGGGAGATGCCGTTGGATAAATAATTCCCATCACCAACAACCTTATTTTACCATCTTTTCCCCACTTAACTTCCAAAAGTGGAAGTGAAATTTCTAATTCCTTAGCTCTGGCTACCCCTTCTAGGGATTTATAACCGTGAGTATATGTATGTATGTATTGTTAATTATAATCCTCTGGCTAAACTTTTTATGAATTATAGCTTTAAGCATTAAGTGAATCACCAGAGGAAACTACTGCAATGAGCACAGCTAAACAAAAGTCAACAAAAATTAAATCTAATATAGAAATAAACCAGTGTATTCTACAAGAAAAAACACCAATAAAAACATACATACATACATACATATACTCACGGCTATAATTCCCTAGAAGGGGTAGCCAGAGCAAAGAAATTAGAAATTCCTCAGCCACTTTTGGAAGTTAAGTGGCGAAAAGATGGTATAATAAAGGTTGTTGGTGATGGGTCTCCAACCGCACCGCCCAAAAATCCAATAAAAAGTCCCAATACCCTTAGTCGCCTTTATCCGTGGGTAGAAAGGGGTAGCGACATTCTAAGCCGGCACTACATGGCAATAAAAAGAAATACATATTACCTTTCATGTCGTAAGTTCAAAGTTAAGTACACAAATAGGTTTAAATTATCATAATTTAGTCCGTGGCAAAAACAACCTTCGTTAAGGGGAGGAAATAACTATAATTACTGGCGGTATTTTATCGTTAGGAAAACTGCATGTTTTGCGCGAGTGCAGTGACGAAAATAGTGTTTTTAAATTACACCTATTAATATTTCATGCTATAGGAATATTAAAATGGTGAGTTATTTCTTAATACATATAAAATTGTTGTTCGACTTTTTTTCGAATAAAGTTGAACAGAGAACGATCTTTGGTAAATCAGTGGAATAGAGTTTAGCATAAACTGTGTATATGTGATGCATATTGAATTTCAAAGTAAGAAACAAATAACATTGCTGTGATGTTCTATAGAAGCAGGGACGCGCACAATTTATAATAAGACGATTATTATCTCATGCATTTGTTTTGCATGGCCTCGTAAAACGCTTCCAGACCCGATAGAAAACGTTCTGATTAAGGCGGGAGTACAAAGTGAGAAGGATAAAAGAGCATGTATGAGAAGAAAAAGCAAGGGAGACTTGTCAAAATGACACCCGTGGGTAGAAAAGGGTAGTGATATTCTTAGCCGGTAGTGATATTCTACACGGAAATATCAACTGTGGTAAAAGAAAACAACTTTCTACTTCAATTAAGGTAAATAATTTTAAGAAGAATGACGAACAGAACACGGAATATTAAATTAAATTAATATTTTAATTAGAAACATTAACTTTTGCAACATAAACTTAATCATTCCCGTATGAGATGCTTAACTTCTAACATTTTAATGTATTAACTTTGTTCGGAATTTGTTTACTCGACTTTGAAAGCATATTACAAGAAAAAGGAAAACAGTATGTCTTTTACATTAACGTAGAATTCCTTTTGGCCGAACCTAAATACACATTTTGGACTTGAATATTTATTGCCACATTACCTCGCGAATTTGACCAAAGAATAACAGAGTACAAATACTGAATAAATGGCATATAATTGGGTGTTAGCGTTTCTTGAAATTCTAAAAAGACTTTTCGATGGCTACATTTATACCACTTGAACTAACAATACATTTGTATTCTTTACCTAGATAACAGCAAAACGTAAATAAAAAAAGTTTAAATTGGCGCACAGGATCATATGTACAACATGTAAAGTAAAAAAATATAAAAGAAATTAGCTTTTAAGTGATATTTGGTTGATTTGACTAAACCCCTACTAATTTTTTATTTGAATCTGTTAGCCGTTAGTATATGTATGTATTTGTATCACGTTCAAAGAGCAAAATGTGTTACATTAATCTCTGACTCCACATGTCACCACTGGTCGAGCCTATCATGTAAAGGACAATTTGGCCATAGATAGCTTAATGCGTGATAGAAGCAGCAACCAACGGTACCACGTTTCTTTCGAAACTGGGAACAATATCACTGTCTTTTAATCACGTGGCTCAGGTTGCAATGTCATACGCTACCCTTATACCTAACAATATTTTCGTATGTATTTGTGAGTTAAACTTATCATAGAATAACTAGAATATAACACTTTTTATTGCACGTAATCTTAGTCTTAACATTTTGCAGATATGTTCTTAATTAGAATTAAAAATGGCGTACGTCTCATAAATCAACGGAAACACAACACTCACAATCCGGATGATACAAATACACAGAAAACCTATGCTGGTAATAGCTTTTGAAATATGCTTAAAAAGCAAATGGATTTTCTATTTTCATTTCCAAAACTGTTTTAGAGTGAACTGCAAATACATCCTGTTCCTAAAATAGAACCATGGTTTATACGCTAGTAGGCTCAACTGAAAGGATATATTTATAGATGAAGCGAGTATTACACGTCACGGTACAAAGACTATGGTATCAAATGAACCAGAATTGTGATAAGCCAAGTAAGCTTATTATAAGTTTATTACAGCTTTTTTCATAGTGTAATGTCTTACTGTATTTTGCTCTGGGGCAGAGCAGCTGATGTTGGTTCCATATTTATTCTTCAAAAGAGAGCAATAAGAGCTATTTATAATTTGAGATCACGAGATTCCCTGAGAGAATTGTTAAAAACCATAAATATAATGACGCTGCCATGTCAATATATTTATGAAAATATTATGTATGTAAGAAAAAATCAGGCGTCTTTTGTAAAAAATAGTGTCAGACATATTCGAAATCTGAGAGACAACAATAAAATTTCAATACCCAAATACAGATTGTCAAAAGTAAATACATCTTTCATGGGGTTATGCGTAAAAATGTATAATAAAATACCTGAGGACATTCTAAATTTATCAGAAACAAAATTCAAAGCAGTAGTTAAAAGAAATCTTAGTTCGAAAGCCTATTACAATGTCAATGATTACATTAATGATGAAGTGGCTTGGTGTCATTAGGACTCTGTGCAGGATGTTTCCGGGCTAACACCAAAATTGTAATGGACGTAAAAAAGATGTGTGTTGACGAGTTTCTTAAGGGTTCTTCTCTCAACAAAACACCTTCCGAATCCGAAGTAAACTTAGCATTAAGTTGGAATTTGACTTTCAAAAAACAAAGATTTATCTTTTTACTTTAAAATAAATGATTATTTTTTCATTATTTTTTTATTTTAACCTTGTCACACTACTCGTTGACACTACTGTCTATCTCATCTGTCTATCGCATTCTCTGTATCGAGTTGTGTTTTTACACGAAAGAATCAATCAATCAACTTTTAAGGAGCATATACAAAAAATAGGGATAGCCGATCTGCACTTTCAAGGATCCAGCATGTAAATCAGTAAAGCAGCATCCCGCGGGAAAATCGATCCTATTTTGCGGAATCGCAATCCCCAATCCTACTTATCTGATTTGCTTTTAGTCCATATATACCGTACCATAATTACCGTCCCACCTTAAATAATCCAAGGCATTTAAACGAATGATTGACAACGTTAAATAGAATCATATCGATCGGCTAGTAATTTGTAAAATCAATAGTAATAATAACGGGCACGTGTAACAGGGCTACGCCTGGTGACATTGGTAGGTCATGCTCTATATCTGGTATACATACATACATATTCTAACGCCGTTAGTTCCAATTGGGGTAGGCAGAGACTATCGGTCGACACTTTATACGATCCTGGCAAACCTCTCTGGCTTTCTAGGTCCATGTGTATGGGATAACTTGTATAGGATAAAAAAAACTATAGTCTAGTGGTAAGTCATGGTCTATATGGGTTGTGATTCAACTTGTATAGGATAAACAACTTTTAATGACCGTGATAGTTCAGTCGATAGAACACCGCTTCTCGTGCAGACGATGGGAGTTCAAATCCTGGGTCGGGCCTTAACCAATTCGTAATTTCTTCATATGTGTGGTCAATTTGTTATGGTTGTAAACGGTGAGGGAAATCGTCGTGAGAAAATCCACATTCCCCCTTATCACGTGAGTACACTGTCCGAGCAAAACGTGGTTACTCTGAACAACAGGTGACAATATCACGTTATATTTAGAAGTGTTAGTACCTCTGCTAACCCCTACGAGGATTAACAACGTGAACGTTTTCAACGTTTAAGTTTGAGTCTAGTGATAAGTGATGATCTGTATGTATGGGTTTTTAAATAAACTTCTACAGTGTGTTTAGAATTACATTGTAAAAATATCACAAGAATAGAGTACTGCTTACTCTTCAGTCAATTTATATCATTTTATTAAAGTTCCAATTTTAAACTTATCTTTTCAATCCTTTCACGTTCTTTTCTTGGAGAGATCACTTCTTTTGAAATGTACAAAGCTGTAGAAAGGTAATTGAAAAGATGCTGAAAAGCTTTGAAATCGATCAGCACTGAAAGTATCAAATTTCATTGAGGAGCACTATTAAATCGCTGAAGCCGGAAAAGTAGAGTACACTTAAAATAAAAAAAGACGCACTATTAGTATATATATTTATTAATCATATACATATTATTATAAGTAGTCCTTCGCACGGATGGTGTTAAGTATCTTTCACTGCTTACCCCCTACGATATTTAGGACGATGATATATAGACTATGCTGCTTCTGAAAGCCTTAGCTTTCCATTGGTAAAATATTTTTTTTAAATCAGTCCAGTAGGTTTCATTAGTATCATAAGATTTTAAAAACATAAGTTTCCGCAGATTCAAAATCGGAATGAGGCCAGTGTTGTATCTTTTACATATTAGGCATTTTAAAATCGAAATACTTCAGCTGCCTTTATAGGGACATGTTTTGGAAGCTATTTCTATTATCATGAAGCGACATGATAGTCCAGTGGGTAGAACACCCGCCCGAAAACAGAAGGGCGTGAGTTCCAATCCTGGGTCGGGCCTACACCAATTTGTCTTTTCTAAAGTCATATGTGTGGTTAATTTATCATGGTTGCTAACGGTGAGGAAAAACATCGTGAGGAAACCCACATGGCTGACTGTGTACTTAGTCATGTGACAGTGTATTCGTACAAAAACGGCGATAGGCCTGCCCCCTATCACTTGAGTATACTGTCTAAGCAAAACGTGGGTACCTTCTCTGGTAACTAGATGGCTCTTGCCATGTGAGTTCAGGAGTATTGGTACCTCTGCCAACCCCTTCGGGGATAAACGGCGTGAACGTTTATGTTATGTTATGTTCTATTATCAAACTCAAACGTTCACGCTGTATATACCCGAAGGGGTTGGCAGAGGTACTAATACTTCATAATTGACTTTGGTGTTCAGAGTACCCACGTTTTGCTAAAACAGTGCACCCATGTGATCGGGGACAAGTCTATCGCCGTATTCTATAACAATAATTATTGCAAACCTCTTCATAAACTCTACTCTAATAATGCTTCTAGGAAATAAATTTATACTCGTATAATATGGCTGCTCGAACGCATAAAACACTACCCTTTCAAAGCTGCACTTCAAACGAAATTGCCTCAGGTCTCATAACATTGGACATCATATACATTTTCAACCATAAATACAATCTTTAGTGGTCCCTCGATGGAAGTAAACTATGAAAACCTTAACTTGTAACATCCATATAAGTTTTCAGTTGAGAAAACATGATTGTAGGTTGAGTATTATCAACTCGTGGTATCGATTTTAAATCTTTGAAGAAGAAACAAAGATAAAACGAACATTCAAGCCGAGGGAGATAAAACAATAACATGTAATTATTTCTAATACAAGTGCATACATTCTGTTAGTAACTTAATTACTAACTAAGATTCACGCCAATAATTCCCATTGGGGTCGGCAGAGACTATCAATTGCTACTTACGACTACTAACCGATGTATTTCTATGGCTGTTATGAGGTTTCTTGCTTGTTTAATATTTTTAGAGCCATTTTTGCGTAATTGAGTAGGTATGATCGAAATTAAATTACTAAGTAATTTAATTAACGTAGTTAATTTCACATAGCAAATCATGTAGTATTATTAAATCCATGGACGTTTTGCTGATTTTCTAAAGTAAACAAGTTGAAGAAAGTAATTATTGAAATAATAATTCTACCATCTAATTAAAAAGTTTTCATGACGGAGCTTGAAGGAAGTTATAATCAAGTTTCCTACTTGTAAGTGTCACCGGAGCGCAGTTGCCTTGTTATGGGAAATTAATTAAACAGCATTTTTAATACTTCATCAGTAAAACATTCTTAACATTTGTCTAATTAACCAAGCAAGTGCGCGTCAGTCTCTGTTACAGAGAGTAACGTTTTTTTTTCGGTTAAATATGAAATTTTGTGACAAATTATATTTAGAAAATAAATATACCTTAATTAAAATTTTATATATGCCCTTCCATTTTCTACAATTTGGAGAACCGTTTTGTAAGAACTTTGCACGTCAGGTAAATAAATGACGCAAGATTTTGAGAGAAACCTTTGTGTACAAGCAGATTTGCATTCAAATTTAAACACTGTTAAGAAAAAAATACTACTACGGTACTATATACACACATACATACATACATATACTCACGGCTATAAATCCCTGAAAGGGGTAGCCAGAGCTGAGAAATTAGAACTTTCTCAGTCACTTTTGGAAGTTGAGTGGGGAAAAGATGGTAGAATAAAGGTTGTTGGTGATGGGTCTCCAAGCGCATCGCCCAAAATCCCTTAAAAAGCCCCAATACCGTAAGTCGCCTCTTACGTACACCCACCGAAAGAAATGGGGTAGTGCTATTCTAAGCCGACACTACACAGCTGTCGGCTCAGAAACTATATACGGTACTATATCTTAGCTTTAAAAGTATCCTTGAATACGAATATGAATGTACAAATTGTAAGTAATTTTGTTTGTTCGGTTCGTTTAGTAATTTCGTTAGCAGTGGAAATGAGATCCCTCAGAAGTATATGTAATGTAAGGTTGTGCGACAGAGTGAGAAATAGTGTAATTCGTGAACGTTTAGGTGTGAAAGATGACGTAGTGTGCAAGATAGAGAAAGGAATGTTAAGGTGGTTTGGGCACATAGAGAGGATGAATGACAGTAAATTGGTGAAAGAGATCTATAGAGCCAACGTGGAAGGTAATGTGAGTAGAGGACGACCACGGAGAACACACTTGGACCAAATTGAGAGTGTGCTCAAAAAGGCTGGCGTCCGAAGTATGAAGAATAAAAGAGCATGTATGAAAAGATTGATGGATGTAAACGAAGCTAGAGAGGTTTGTCAGGATCGTACAAAGTGGCGATCGATAGTCTCTGCCTACCCCAATGGGAACAATGGGCGTGAGTATAAGTAAGTAAGTAAGTAAGTTTAGTTACAAACCGCATTGAATATGCCATATTCAAAACAATTGAGGTCAAGTTGGTAATGTTAACCCGATGAAACCTTCAAGAAAAGGTTCAATCAATAAGGTTAAGGAGCAAATACTCAGAAAAGTTTCAGATAGGTTTGTACGATTCACTTTGAATGAGACTAATTGGACATAACTTGAGAAAATATCAATATACTTATTGCTTTTCCCACTAAACTTTTGGTATTTTCATACTAATAAACGACATTGAAAATGGAAAGTGAATAAAATTCCATTTTGTGAAAAGATTTAGGTCATTATCGTTCTCGCTCTGTTATCTTGTATGGATTGTATATATACAAGCTTAATATCATATTGGCTAGAAAAGAATATTAGATTAATAACTCAAAATCAGGATAATTTGAAACTCAAAAAGCAGGCGTCCGAAGTTTAAAGAATAAAAGAGCATGTATGAAAATATGATGGGTGTATGTAAAGTTTTACATATAATGCTGTCAAATGGATCCCAACGGTAAGAAGCGTGAAGTTGTAATTATCTAACATCTAACTCTCCATTATCAATTTTGATAAAATTTAAGTTATATAGTTATTAATACCATACCATGATATAATTTCAATGTCACAAATATGTATTTAGTTAATTGACAGAAAGACCTTTGTCATTGTAGAAGCTCGACTACGTATCTTCTACTCTATTGCTCTACGCCGTAAGCGTCTACGAAGGCTACGAAATAATTGCTACGATTATTATTATACACTATTATTTTTATACATATTATACAGACGTAACCTACTTTTTGGAGACTTCACAAAGACCTTATATTTGTTACTTATTGCTACACATTTAGGCCGAAATTAAACAATATTGAAACTTTAAATTTAGTTACAAATAATTAAAGCCAGAATCATCCTTTGAATCGACGAAATTCTAAAACGTAGCTAAGCAAAATATATCCTTGCTTATCTAATAAATTGCTAAAAAACCTTTTCATAGACGTTATAATGTTTTTAAATCATTGAGAGCCGACTGAAAAACAACAAGCTTTACGAGAAGACTCGATAACCCCAGGCTATAGAAGTCGGTGCTACCATATAAATATTCAAATAGTTTTTATCTTGTATTTTTTATGTTTTATAAAAAAAATCAATATTGTTATCATTTTGAAAATAACTCACTGAATTTCATTATATAATATGCAAATACCAGTAAGACAAACACACATACTACTCGTAAAGGAATTGTTCGTTAACTGAATTTGGAGTCAGATATTTTAAGGGTTAAGAAGTTTATTTTGTTTTTTGTATTGTAGTAATTCTCATACATACATACACTCACGCTATTAGTTCCCATTGGATAGGCAGAGACTATTGATCGCCACTTCGCATGATCCTGACAAACCTCTCTAGCTTCTCTAGTAATTCTCGTAAGTCACAAAAATATTACCTTACAACTAAAGCAAAATAGAAAATTAAAACTAAGATATAATAAAATTAGTAAAAAAGGTAACAAACTAAAAGCATTCTAGAAAAGGCAAACATAAATTTGATTTATAAAGAAGTTTTCTTATAGTAATATAATTGCTGGAAAACATAATTTGCTCGTTTCAATCAAAATAAAATTGAACCGGCTGTAAATCATAGTAAAACTAAGTATTTTTTTATTTTTATATATGTGGATGTCCTCCTTTTGTCCATGAACATTTCTTTTTATTTTAACTCACAAATATTTTAGTGCGTCACAATTCACCGAAATTCTAAACAACGAAACACCCATCAAAGTAATTACATAATACTCTGAAGCTATTATAACACACCAGCTCTTTTAATTAGGTCAATTAGCAACCATGATGAACCGAAATATTCGTACGGCTACCAAAGTATAATGAATATACTGTGAGTGACGAGTTATTTTTGTTAGCAAATTAACCTAAGTGACGCTGAAGTACTGAATCATAAAAATAGAATAGTAATAAGAGAATTATTTAAATATTTCAGCAAAAATCTAAATTCTACGAAGTTAAAATGTCGTGAATCAGATTTTATTCCAATGATGCTACAGATTTTTAAAACTTACAAAATTGTTCAATAATAAAGTAGTCATGCTGAACTAACTGAAGAGATAAAATACATACATACATACATACATATTCTCACGCCGTTAGTTCCCATTGGGGTAGGCAGAGACTATCGATCGCCACCATTAGATTTTATCGCCAGGAAGAGATAAAATCTAATCAGATAATATTAAATGAAAAATTTACTTAATTTTTTTATAATATAAAGTGAAAATGCATTTTTTAAAATCTAAACTTCTAAAAGAAAAAATTGCTGTGTATTAATTTTACTAACCGTAAACGTAAAACTACAATTATTTTATTTTCACACTCAAAATACAACAAACTCAAGCATTCGGATTACGACGAACAAAAGACATAACAAGATCTCATAAAGCCTTACAAAATTAGGTTACGCGACATAAATGATGTAGTCAATAAAAATATTCCACAAGCTCATTAAAATACAAGACGTGTTAAGCGAACACATTTATTACATCCAGCGAAGCGATTTGGGTATCTTCATACAGACATACATACATATACTCACGGCTATAAATCCCTAGAAGGGGTAGCGAGAGCTAAGGAACTAGAAGTTCCTCAGCCGCTTTTGAAAAGTTAAGTGGGGAAAAGATGGTAAAATAAAGGTTGTTGGTGATGGGTCTTCAACCGCATCGCCCAAAATCCCTTAGAATTCCCAATACCGTTAGTCGCCTCTTATGTACACCCACCGGAAGAAATGGATTCCCAAATACGGATAGCCAAAACTGGAGACTTTGCAATTTTGGTAGTTGCGTGGGAAACTGATTGTTGGTGATAGGTCTCCTTAGCCAATGTCTAATAATGTACTATATTATCTATGATATATTCATACTTCACAGGATCGTAAGAGAAGACTAATAATTATAATTATTATTATATTATTAATTATAATTATTAGTCTTCTCTTACGATCCTGTGAAGTATGAATATATCATAGATAATATAGTACATACATACATATACTCACGGCTATTAATCCCTTAACGGGGTAGCTAGAGCTTTGGAATGAGAAATTCCTAAGCCACTTTTGAAAGTTGACTTTGGAAAAGATGGTAACAATAATAAATGTTTTTGGTGACGGGTCTCCAACCACATCGCCCAAAAATCACTTAAAAAGCCCCTATACCCTTAGTCGCCTCTTACTATCACCCACGGGTAGAAATGGGGTAGTGTTATTCTAAACCGACACTACACGGCATAGATAATATAGTGTTAAATGATTATACAATAACTGTTCCTCCATGGGTCTTTGCGCACGATTCACGAATGTGTGCGTTTTTTTTTTCAAAATCTCTAAGAATAAAAATATTGAGCTGCCGCCTATTTTACGTTTTAGGTGCCGTGTCATGACGTTTAAGAATAGCACTACCCAATGTTTTGACTAAGGGGTTTGAGGGGGATCCGTCACGAAAACACCTTTCTTGAAATCATCTTTTTCTCACCACAGTTCCGAAAATGGATATATTCGGTATCTAGGGCCTTTCTTCCCTAGCTGTAAATGTAGAAAAAGCTCTATGAGGCGCTTTCTAGATTAGTAAATTACGGTTTTTGATACTTATTAAAGTTGCCAGGTTGCACCATTGCTTGACATTTACGACACCCAGACAAGAAGTAAAGCATGAAGAATCTTTTTATGTTATGAAGTCATTGTCAAATCTGATATTGAGTAACATAAACATAATAACATATATAAACATAAACGTTCACGCCGAATATCCCCGAAGGGGTTGGCAGAGGTACTAATACTTCTGAACATCTCGTGTCTTTGTCACCTGGTGTTCAGAGTACCCACGTTTTGCATGGACAGTGTACTCACGTGATAGGGGGCAGGCCTATCGCCGTTTTGTACGAATACACTGTCACATGACTAAGTACAACTCAGCAATGTGGGTTTCCTCACGATGTTTTCCCTCACCGTTAATAACCATGATAAATTAACCACTCATATGTCTTTAGAAAAGACAAATTGGTGTAGGCCCGACCCAGGATTCGAACACTAGTCGCTTGCACGATAACCAAGTGTTCTACCCACTGGGCTATCACGGTTGTTAACACTTTATATATTATATCAATTTTTTGTACTACTTATATTTAGCATGAATTGTTTAATTTACAATTCAATATTTATTGTTTTTTTACTGCCAAATACTACAGATATTTTAACCACTTGCATAATTCCAAAAGCTATAGGTCCCAACTCTATTTCCACCCATTTTTCCCTCCTTTGAAAACTCAGTTCTTGACCACATACTTTCTGAGTCTAAATAAAACATATAACATGCTATCGAAAACAAATTGGTTATTTATCAAACCACGGAAAAGCAATAATTATCCATTAAGTAATATGAAAAAGTAAGCTCGCGTGCCTATATTACTCGTTCGAGGTAATTGTACATTGTATAACGTAGAACCTATTTCTTTTTTATACATACATATACTCACGGCTATAAATCCCTAGAAGGGCAAGGAAGGAATTAGACATTCCTCAGCCACTTTTGGAAAATTTTGTGGCGAAAAGATGGTTAAATAAAGGTTGTTGGTAATGGGTCCCCAACCGCATCGCCCAAAAATCCCTGGGGTAATGCTATTCTAAAACACTACACAGCATTCTTTTTCATATGTACGTCAAACTTGTTTGTACATTAAAATATTAAAAATGACGGACGTCACAAGTGTAAAGAATAAAAAGGCCAGATTTGTCAGGGTGATGAAATGGTGGAAAACCCCCAAAGGGAACTAAGGGCATTTCAATACATCTATGATAGTATTAAATTGTTCTTTTGTGAACCAAATGCTGAATGGCATATCATATACTATTAACACCAAAATTGCAGCACAAAGCAACTGCACCTTTTATTAGGACTTCGACATATGAAAACTTATATCAATTAGAAAAATTTAAAGAAATAATATAAAAATTCCATGTTTAAAAGTTTGTAGATAAAATCAAGTGATCCTGAGAAATGACGGTCCATCAAATATTGTTGCATCTATTCAAAAGAAACGTGATGAGTATATCTACACTCTCTGATGGACGTGTCCCAAATCCCACCCAAAGTACATCACAATGCGGATATTATGCCCTTTTTATGTTGGCTATAAAACGCGCATTTTTGGGGTATTTCACGGTTTACTTAGAACATGAGTATAACATTTTAGTTGTGGAATAGATCTTTTTCGAGAGTTATATAAAATCTCACAAAACTTGGTAACGAATGTTAATTAATGCATAAGCATGTTTGAGCCATAAAAAGGGACATACATAACATATACTCATGGCTATAAATCCCTTAACGGGGTAGCCAGAGCTTTGGAATGAAAAATTCCTCAGCCACTTTTGGAAGTTGATTGGGAAAAGATGGTTATAATAAATGTTTTTGGTGACGGGTCTCCAACCACATCGCCCAAAAATCACTTAAAAAGCCCCCTATACCCTTAGTCGCCTCTTACGATCACCCACAGGTAGAAATGGGGTAGTGTTATTGTATTATGGCAAAAAAAAGGTGAGGGAAGCAAAAGAGATCGTAGAATAAAAAGGCGTAAGCAGTAGTACGGATTTTATTTTTAAAGCATTTCCTTACCAATAAATCACACAGAGTTTATGTAATTATTAATATGTCAGTTCAAGGTTGTGTTTAGTCCAATATCGTAAATGTCGGTAATTTGCATAGTAATTATTGTGATTTTATGGCGTTTGTAAAGAATTAGACCGGCTCACTCAATTCGTGCCCCAATAAAAGGAATTATGCTCGGCTTTTTATCGGTAAAATCTATTTAACCGTTTTTTGACAAATTGGTATTAGGCAATGGAAACTTATTTATAATCACGGCTCAAAATACGCGGAGGGCAGGTCATAGTTTTTGATAAACGATTAATAAAGTAATTATTATAACCACTTTAAAATTGCTGCATGCTTTCGGCCAACATTTACCCATTCATTTCCGCAGTTCTTGTATGAGGTGAACAGCTTTGGGAATTCTTAAGTATATTTTGGGTGATTTGGCTGGTGGCGCTTCTATGAAATACATAGCTGTGAGTAGAATTATGTACCTGAACAATAAATAAGACTTAGAAACAAAAACGCATTTTGCCCTTGACGAAGATCGACCCCAGGAGATTGGGATCCAAAAGCTCATCTTTTATTTACTGGTCTAACAGTTTAAAAACTTTGAATCACCATAATGTGTGACATTCACATCAGTAAACATTCAGTTTTATTTCTCATTTCGTGAAGATTTTATTTTCACGTCCGCACGTAAATCAGGGAATACATAAACCGCTTTAAGACCGCGTTTTACAACCTTTCCTACCTCTTGTCATGAATGAAGTACTGCGAAAGTATGTGTTTTTCAACATGCCATAAAAGTTCACTACTGAGTCTATCTTCTGGCTATATTATCTTTGAGTTTCCGGGTAACATTTAAGGAAATACATTTCGTGAATAGTTACTCGTTTGTTCCATGTTTTGTTAGAGTAATTAAAAACAATGTATATATATTAATTTTGCCGTGTAGTGTCGGCTTAGAATAGCACTACCCCGTTTCTACTTTCTGGTAGCTTGGGCGATGCGGTTGGAGACCCATCACCAAAAACCTTTATTTTTACCATCTTTTCCCCACTCAACTTCCAAAAGTGGCTGAGGAATTTATAATTCCTTAGCTCTGGCTACCCCTTCTAGGGATTTATAGCCGTGAGTATATGTATGTATGTATATATTAATAGCACTGGGAAAAACACTCCCCTACATTTTCCCAAGGATTTAGAGTGTATATTTATCATTGGTGAGAGATTCCTAAATTTACTATCATTGCCCTTTCCGTTTTCTACTGAACTTGTCATTTGTTCCCGTTGGGGTAGGCAGAGACTATCGATCGCCACTTTGTACGATCCTGACAAATATCTCTAGCTTCTGTCACATTCATCATTCTTCTCATACAAGATTTTTTATTCTTTTCACTACCGACTTTCGCTTTCGTAAGAGTTTTCAGTTTGGTTTTAAAACTTCCTACGCGGCCGTCGTCTACTAACGATATCATCAACATTGGCTCTATATATCTCTTTTGCCTTTTACTGAAATCTTGTTTAATGTACCTATTTTGACAATAATTTACTAGAACGACAGATCATCACAATAAAAAAATATTTAATTAGCTCAAAAATTGAAAATTATTTCATGAATTGATGTACGAGTATTAACTATCGAACAACAGAGCAAACCTTTTTATTGCAAAAGATATATAAACAAATATACAGTTTTATAAAATACATTTATTTAGGCGATGTTATCACCAAAAGTTTGATTTACCATTTATCTTTTTTTTACTCTAGCAATATAATCCTTTAAAATTTCGCAACACTCATCAGGAAACAAACTACTATAATGCCAGTTGCATTAACTTTATAAATACCCGCAGCAAACACAAGTTTTCCAACAATTCATACTTTTCACACGTCCAGCGCACTCAAAGCCTCAAAACGGAAACGGACAGCTAAATATTTAAACGAACACATTACTCTAATAGTTCAGTGAGTTGTACTGCAATGCTGATTCATTGTAGCGTGTTTGCATTAAAAAGTATCAAACACGAAATTGCATTTTGGGAATATGAAATGGTATGTTTTTTTTAATAGGTATAAATAAAAGTTAATTAAAGTCAATTGCTGTGTAGTGTCGGCTTAGAATAGCACTACCCCATTTCTTCCGGTGGGTGTACGTAAGAGGCGACCAACGGTATTGGGGCTTCTGAGAGATTTTTGGGCGATGCGGTTGGAAACCCATCACTAATAACCTTTGTTTTACCTTCTTTACTCTACTCAACTTTCCAAAAGTGGCTGAGGAGTTTATTATTCCTTAGCTCTGGCTACCCCGTCTAGGGATTGACAGCCGTGAGTATATGTATGTATATATGTATAAATAAAGTGTCTTGTATATGACTTTTGACTTTTAAAACTGAAGAACTATCTTTTTTTTTTTTTTAAATAAAAAGGATTGTTCTCTATTTTTGAACGTCACAAACTTACGTATAAGTTAAATCTTACTCTACTGACTCTACTTCGGATTCGGAAGGTGTATTGTTGCGAGAAGAACCCGTAAGAAACTCAGCAACACACATCTTTTCTTAGTCATATTACAATATTGGTGTATGTCTGGAAATATCCTGAATAGAGCCCTGGTGACACCAAGCAGTTTCATCTATCATATTATCATTTAAACTGTAATAAGCTTTTAAATGAAGACTGCGTTTTATAATTACTTTGAATTTCTTTTCTGTTAGATTCAAAATGTCATCAGGTATTTTATTATAAAATTTTACACATAACCCCATAAAAGATGTATTTATTTTTGACAATCTGTACTTTATCACATTTGATAAATGAGATGCAACCACAAGGCCCAAGGGGTGTTAGGTTATTAAGGTTATTAACAGTGAGGGTAAACATCATGGGAAAGCCCTTAAGGCTGAAGCATTCTATTGTTTTATATTACCTCTGCCGCCCTTTTGGAGATACACAGCGTGAACGTTAGAGTTTGAGTCTGAGTTTTTGTCTTGAAAGTGTGTCTTGCATACATACATACATATACTCACGGCTATGAATCCCTTAAAGGGGTAACCAGAGCTAAGGAATAAGAAATTCCTCAGCCACTTTTGGAATTCGCATGGGGAATAGATGGTAAAATAAAGGTTCTTGGTGATGGGTCTCCAACCGTATTGCCCAAAATCCCTTTAAAGCCCCCAATACCGTTAGTCGCCTCTTACGTACACCCACCGGAAGAAATGGGGTAGTGCTATTCTAAGCCGACACTACATTGGACCTTTTTGGTTAGTGGTTAAGTAATTATTAACTATTTAGCCTGAAAAAATATATGATACTAAGCAAATTGTATCATATTACTAACCACTATCATCCCATGGATATCGTAAGAGACTGAAGGCATTGTGAGATTTTGAGTGAAAGTTTGGCGATTTGGCTGTAGCTGAAGACCCGTCACTAACCATACGTTATTTATATTTTTTCCCTACTTAAGTTCTGAAAATGCTTAAGAATTTGGAGTTTGAAAAATTCTGGCTACCCCTTTTTAGGACATGCATCCGTGATTACACATTAGGTAGGTAGGTAAAAAATTGCAACAAATTTTCAGACGCCGCGCCGCTGATAGGAAATTATGTACTGCACTATAGTTTAATTTCACCAACTGTTTTTACCCATAATTACTGAATAAATCAATTCATTTCATTGCAATTTCTTAGAGTAAGGGAAGTTTCAGTATCACAGTTCCTATATATTGTATTCGTGAATAATATTTTTTCTACGCAACTTTAAAAAAAACCTGTCTGTTTTTATGATTACATACATGCATACATACATAAACTCACCGCTATAATTCCTTTAACGGGGTAGCCAGAGCTTTGGAATGAGAAATTCCTCAGCCTTGTTTGGAAGTTGATGGGGGAAAAGATGGTAATAATAAATGTTTTTGGTGACGGGTATCCAACGACATCGCCCAAAAATCACTTAAAAAGCCCCTATACCCTTAGTCGCCTCTTACGATCACCCACGGGTAGTAATGGGGTAGTGTTATTCTAAGCCGACACTACACGGCTTTTTATGATTATAGTCATTTATTCATTAGCTCTCAGCTAAAAATACCAAAAAGGGGTAGCAAGAGAGTTTGAATTTGACATTTTCAGCCACTTTTCAAAGTTGAGTTAGGAAAGTATTGTAAAACAAATTAAAAAGCTTGTTAAGCGAATCACCCAACAATAACTTAAAAACCCCAATACCTATCTATATAATCACCTTTTACGACACCCACAAAAAATGTGGTTACTGCTATTCTCAGCCACACTACACAGCTATATGTATACGTATGTTTGTAGCTAGTATGTGTCCTTACTGAAAACCCCATGACTAACTTGCTCCCGTAAGAAAAAAGAGAGTGAGCGATTTAAAATCGAGATAGAAGTGATGTTTTAAAGCTTTTCAGCTAACTACATACATTTCTATACTTTCCCTTTTGAGATTAGTTTCTTTACATACATACATACATATACTCACGGCTATAAATCCCTAGAAGGGGTAGCCAGAGCTAAGGAATTACAAATTCCTCAGCCACTTTTGGAAGTTGAGTGGGGAAAAGATGGTAGAATAAAGGTTGTTGGTGATGAGTCTCCAACCGCATCGCCCAAAAATCCCTTAAAAGCCCCAATACCGTTAGTCGCCTCTTACGTACACCCACCGGAAGAAATGGGGTAGTGCTATTCTATGCCGACACTACACAGCAATACAATATAATATAGTTATAATTTCACCATATATTAATATTTTATACTGCCCATAGAACCCGCGTTAATAATACAAATCTATTGCCATCCCTTTTATTAAAATCGTTTTAGTAGTTTAGGTGCAACCTTAGGACATAATTTGCATACAAGACAATTTGCACCAAGATAATTCCCGTTTCTTTTACCTTAAACATACATACATATACTCACGGCTGTAAATCCCCACAAGGGGCAGCCAGAGTCGAATAATATATACATACATATGCTCACGCCATTATTTCCCATTGGGGTAGGCAGAGACTATTGATCACCACTTTGTACGGTCCTGGAAAACCTCTCTAGCTTCGTTTATACATCTATCAATGTTTTCAGACATGCTCTTTTATTCTTCATACTTCGGACGGCGGCCTTTTTAATAACAAACAGCTTATGTATTTATTTAATTGCTTGCTGTGTAGTGTCGGCTTAGAATAGCACTACCCCATTTCTTCCGGCGGGTGTACGTAAGAGGCGACTAACGGTATTGGGGCTTTTAAGGGATTTTTGTGCGATGCGGTTGGAGACCCATCACTAACAACCTCTATTTTATCATCTTTTCCCCACTTAACTTCCAAAAGTGGCTGAATAATTTCTAATCCCTTAGCTCTGGCTACCCCTTTCTAGGGATTTATAGCCGTGAATATATGTATGTATGTATTTATTTAACAATATGGAAATTTATAGTGCACCGATATGTACTTTAACGTAGTTTAATCCCTGACGCTACGCCAATGCATTTGAGCCCTCTGTTAATGGTTTTTTTAAGCCTGTATTTTTGTCAATGTTTTTAGGATTACTCAAAAATACACGAATTTTTATGATTTCACAAATAACGTTTACATATTGTATAATGTTTAGAAATTTTAATACTATAAGTATGATTTTAAATCTTTTTCTTCATGAAAATCTCATGTGGGGATTATTACTAATAAATAAAGGAAAGAAAAAAATTTCCCGCCTGTGTCGAAATTTTTCTTTCCTTTATTTATTACTATAAATATGAACATATTCCCTGAAATGTGAATTATTTATGCAATAAAAAAATATCACGTGTAAAATACATAAAATAGTTATTTCTTTAATACAGTCACTTTTTTTTCATTATTGCATTTATTATTACCTGCTTTTCCCCAATCAGCTTCCAAAAGTGGCTGAGGAATTTCTTATTCCAAAGCTCTGGCTACCCCGTTAAGGGATTTATAGCCGTGAGTATATTTATGTATGTTTTTTTTCTTGTTATAGATAATTCTATTTGTGACGAGTTTTTAAATTAATCCTTATATTTCTGAAATAAATTCAAATTTTCTGTCCAAAAAAGACCAATTGCCGTCTATCTACCTTGTGTCCAGATAGGACACAAGGTAAGTTTTGGGTAGGATAGATAATCCTACCCGAACTGAGTCGTCCGGTACATGGCTGCGACTTTAGAACTAAGCCCTTCAAGTCCCCGTTTGCTCTACATTAAGCAACTTAATTCCACTCCTATAATCTTATCGCTTAAGTCAATCTCTTCTTGATAACTTTTAGGTAAATAAATAACAACATACGTTCACCAGTACATACATACATATACTCACGGCTATAGTTCCCTAAACGGGGTAGCCAGAGCTTTGGAATGAGAAATTCCTCAGCTACTTTTGGAAGTTGAGTGGGGAAAAGATGGTAATAATAAATGTTTTTGGTGACGGGTCTCCAACCACATCGCCCAAAAATCACTTGAAAAGCCCTTATACCCTTAGTCGCCTCTTACGATCACCCACGGGTAGAAATGGGGTAGTGTTATTCTAAGCCGACACTACACAGCAATACGTTCACCAGTATCCATTAATAAAACAAATCTATGGGTTGTAAATCAATACAGAAGTAAAACTGAATAAAAAAACTAATGTGTGTTACTGAATTCATAATATCTATGAAATCGATAGTAAAACGATATTGTGTCAATGATATAATTGGTACTATTGAAATCAATATGCGAGGAAAAGAATGTAGTTCCAATAGTAACTGAACATTGCTTTAGTATTTTTGTCGTTTAGTATTTGGTTAGAATAAAACTACGCCTATTTTTAACCGACTTCAAAAAAAGGAGTGTTCTCAATTCGACCGGTATATTTTTTTATTTTTTTTTTATGTTTGTTCGCCGATTACTTTGCCATTTATGAACCGATTTTGATTATTATTTTTTTATTCGAAAGAAGATACTCCCGGATTGGTACCATGATGAGGATATCAGGGTCTGATGATGGGATCCTGGAGAAATCGAGGGGAACCCTCAAATTTTATAGGCAAATGTACCGCGTTTTACATATTTTCTGAACTTATATTGGCATTTGCTTCTGAAAATCATATTGTTATGCTGCTGAGCTGATGATAGAAGGTGTGGATCCTCAATCACTAGGTATTAGGAAACAGTTCTTTCCACATTCTATATAGATTTATACTCCTCTTCGTAGCTTTTATGAAGAGAAGTACAGGTTCACTAAACATTTCTTTTGTTATGTTATTGTTACCGAGAAAGTACCATGAGACCAGGATCTGATGATGGCATCCCAGGAAATCGAGGGGACTGTCGAAACTCACAATTATGTGACAGTGTATTTGTTCAAAACGCCGATAGGCCTGCCCTGTATAACGTGAGAACACTGCCTAATAAATCGTGGGTAATCTGAACAACAGGTGACAATGTCACGTGATATTCAGAAGTATTACTACCTCTGCTAACCCCTTCAGGGATATTCGGCGTGAGCGTTTGAGTCTTTCTTGAGATGTAGAATTGAAGACCATCGCCTTTCGAAGGATTTTAAGAACAATGTAAGGTTACATATGGTTGAGCCTATTTAATATCGTACTATAATAGAAATACCGGAAATACGAAGAATAATACAGTAACTGTCGCTTCCTCATCCGAGAGGCATCTTTGCCAGGTCTACCCATCTCTAAAACTCGTAAAATAAAATAATTTTTAACAAAAAGAAAACCGACTTCATAGAAAAACAACCGAAAATAAACAATCTAGTACTAAAAAGTACGAAATAAGTTTTTTTAATTGAATATGAGTACTGTGATTGATACCTTAACAATTTCTTTTTTCCACACGCGTCAGTTCAACCTACCTAAATATTACAATTCTCTTAAATTAATTTTTGAGTCGGTGCCAGACAAACAAAAGTAAATTCACCCTGCTATCTATCTCTGATTATTACAATCTAAACAATATATATATCTATCGCCTAACGTTTTAAATGATAATACGTACAAAAATCAATTTACCCTACAACTACAAGGTACCCTACATTTTACATGTATATGAAGTGCGAAATACATACTTCTTATTATCAATTATCATCGAGGCTGGCACCGGCTCACAAATTAATTTAAGAGAATTTTAAGATTTAGGTAGGTTGAACTGACGCGTGTGGAGTAAAGAAATTGCTAAGGTATCAATCACAGTACTCATATTCAATTAAAAAAACTTATTCCGTACTTTTTAGTACTAGATTGTTTATTTTCGGTTGTTTTTCTATGAAGTCGGTTTTCTTTTTGTTAAAAATTATGTAATACTTATGTACGTAATCAAAAAAAGGATTAGAAGTTTTAGGTTGATGGATTATAAGTAAAGATCCGTTAAAAAAACCGACCATAACGTCATGAAACGTAAATAATTATTTAGGGGTGTTTATACCTCATCAAATTATTTTATTTAGAAAACATCAACCTAAAAAATTTAGACTGTACAGTCTCAAGGTTTCGGAAATAATTGGGTATGACATACAGACAGAAGAACACAAAACAGACATGAGATATTGACTAATAAATTATAAAATGGGGTTCTCACAATAGAGAGTAAAAATACAATTATAAGGTTGGCGATGACATACTCGATATAACAAACTATTAGTTCAAAATCCTAGACCTTTTGAATGGTCTAGTCAACTCCTCATTTAGTTAAAAGTTTTGACTAATAATTATTTTAATATAATCAAAACCGGTTCATAAATGGCGAAGTAATCGATGTTAAAAATCGATCAATCGATGTTAAAAATAAGACAAAATTTGTTCAGAATAAATACAGATTCGATTTATGAATTACTAGCTGACCCGACATCCGGTACTCTTAGTACAATTAGGCGTGAATATTTTATTGGTTCATTTATTCCGGGATAAAAAGTATTCTATGTTATAATTTGGGTCATCATATAGAATTCTGCCAAATTTCATTCATATACATTATGTACTTGAGGAGCCTTTTTATCTCAAACACACAAACATCCAAACATCTAAACTTTCACATTTATAATATTAATAGGATTCATACTTAATAAAATAAACTTCTATAATACGAGCTTTACGAGATTTCCTATCATGTCATTATTTCTTCCACCTCTTTGTGTTTGTAAATAAATAATTTGGTGCATACAAATATTTTATGTTTAATTATTTAGTTTATCACTACTTTTGCAAAAAGGGGTGTGTATGAGATATCAAAGATATATGAAGTTTTTCTTAGTGATATAAAGGTTATATATGGTCCGAAAACCACTACCATCATTTAATAACTACCACTTCCCCTCTGAATTTTCAGTATCGGCTGAGGAATTATAAGTTGTGAAGTTCTGGCTACCCCTTATCCAAGTTTATAAGTGTGCGTAAATGTTTAAATTTATAGTCACATACAATTTAAATTGTACAAGGATCCAGATGTCTCTTGGGATTAAAATTAGTGTAAATATATTTTAAATACGTTCTTTTTTATATTTATTTTTATCGCAGTTATTTTATGATAACATAGTAGTCAACTGTACAGTAATTTAAATTATCTATTTAAACATAACTGTAATGTTGTCTTCATCAATCACCAAAAGAATTGTTTTCGAAAAATAAACAGTAATTCTACTTACTTATCTGTCCAAAAATAAGCAGGTTCACGATGACCGAATAAAATCCCAATCTTTATCACAAAAACAGTTACAAAGTACACAACAAAAATCAAATCTACTTCTCGTTCACAAAATCAAATCAAAATCGAAACCACTTCAAACTTCACAAAAAAGTTTCTACTAACATTCGAAATTTGAAATCGGGTCATTTGAAATTGGAACTACAACAAATCTACCAAGAATTAGTTCACATTCAATTGACCGTATGTGACGACTGTATTAACAATTAACGGATTTTCAGCAGGAGCCGACATACGTCCGTTCCGGGCCGATGTGGAAGCGAGACTGAAACTGAGAGAAATTTTCACAGCGAGTTTCAGGTACGGGTAATGATGTGTCTATATAGTAACAAGTATGTTAGTACATATTGTATGCAGTACAGCCTCATATGGGATCAAATTGTTTCCGTGAAACTTTGACAGGAAACGTTTACATTTTAATCACTTATTTTACATCGTTTTAATGACTAAAACTTTAGTTTTGGGATAGGATATTACTACTTATTACTCATTATTTTCATATACAATATAGTATTTGAACTCATATATTGTAATCACTTTAGAACTTGTGTTTCCTCGACATATTTACAGGCGCGGCTATAAATCCCTAGACGGGGTAGCCAGAGCGCCGGAATCAGAAATGCCACGGCCACTTTTGAAAGTTTAGTAAGGAAAATATTGTAAATTGAGTCATCTACCTACATATTTAATGTAAACACTAATAGTTTGATTAATAAAATGGGTTACCAGAACTTTGAATCCAAACATTGTAAATTTGTAATAAGACATGTTAATAAAAATTAAACTGAAATCACATCAACGTCTATATGGAAATTAATTAATTATCTAAAATTTGTTCCTAAATTTACATCAATAATACTGAACTATAAAAACTTTTCTTAGGTGTGCAGTTCAGTATTTCTGATTTAAATTTTCGTATATGGTTAGTTTGATTTAACTTTTATTATTATCATTCTCAAGACTCGAAAGTCATATATCATCGAAGGGATAGCAGAGGTACCAATACTTCTGAACATCGTGGAATACCCAATACGTGAGGTTTTATGGCGTTTTTATGCGCCGTTAAATACCATTCCTTATTTAACAGATAACAGATCAATTTGAACACTACGTACCATAAAAATAAAATATTATATATTTGCCTAAAATGCCATATACGAGTATCTATACAACCCGCATGTTAAATTGGAAAATCTAATCTCAGAAATATAGAATTGTCAGGAATTTGCCGTGTAGTGTCGGCTTAGAATAACACTACCCCTTTTCTACCCGTGGGTGATCGTAAGAGGCGACTAAGGGTATAGGGGGCTTTTTAAGTGATTTAAGTTGGAGACCCGTCACCAAAAACATTTATTATAACCATCTTTTCCCAATCAACTTCCAAAAGTGGCTGAGGAATTTTTCATTCCAAAGCTACTCCGTTAAGGGATTTATAGCCGTGAGTATATGTATGTATGTATGTGAATATAGAATTGAGGATTAGAAACCGAATTCAGAGTAGTGTAGAATACATTTTAACTCAATTACAATTAAAACTCATGAATTCATCACTCACAGCTTGGCAGAAATAGGCTTCGGGGGAGTTTTGGTTAAGTTATAGAATACATACATATTTTATCTCAGTGCGAAAGTTATGAGGGAGTAGTTAGAGTTTTTGCACTGTGACTTTTAACTATTATTACTTTTGTAATAACGCAACATTTATTTAACTTGATTTTATTTTGAAGATTATCTGGAACATTCCAAAAAATATATAAAGTTTGAAAGAACATTCCAAAAAATTTAGTAGAATTTATATATCTATACTAATATTATAAAGCTAAAGATTTTGTTTGTTTGAACGTTAGGATCTCTGGAAGTACTCGTTTGAATTGAAAAATTATTTTTGTGTTGCATAGTCCATTTATCAGTGACCAATAGGAGCGAAGAATCAGTAAAAAATATTGCAATAACGGGGAATGGTTTTCATAGCCTTCAAGGTTTTTGTTATGTGCGCTGCGAAACTGTGTAAGTTACCCAAAAAATATGTATGTCGAGTTTATTTCTTTTTAAATGCTCTACAAAAATTTCCACGACAATATATTTATCTTTTAGGATAAACTCAATATAACCTTAAGCTTGATTACAACACCATTTATACTAAAATCAAAATTTTTACTATTATTTACGTTTCTATAATGATAAAGCTAAAGGTACCTGATTCTTACATGATTATTTTATTTTTAACGTAACGGGGATTAATGAACTTTTTAGTTCACTAATCCCCATTACACGCTCCAATTTGTGTTAACGGGGATTTGTGAACAAAAAGTTCACTTTTCCCCGTTGACGGGGATTGTCAACGGGGAAAAGTGGAATAAGCCAAATAAATGTGTTATTGGTTAAGAGTATTTCATTGTAAACAAAATTGTACTTGACATCACTTAATATCAATTAATATCTTAGACGATAATACTATTTTATATTAGTAGAGGACGGCCACGAAAGACACACTTGGACCAAATTGAAAGTGGGCTTAAAAAGGCAGGCGTCCGGCATCCGTCCTGGATGTAGACGAAGTAAGAGAGGTTTGCCAGGATCGTACGAAGTGGCGATTGATAGTCTCTGCCTACCCCAATGGCGTGAGTATATGCATGTATGTACTATTTTAAAATAACTCCGCAACAAAGTACCCGCGCTCTATGAGGTACCATGGCTAATTTAGGTTTTCATTTGTTTTTGCGATATATCGACGTGACTTTTCGTAATACATTTTTATTTTATTAGCCGTGTAGCGCGGCTTAGAATAGCACTACCCCATTTCTTCCGTCGGGTGTACGTAAGAGGCGACTAACGGTATTAGGGCATTTAAGGGATTTTTGGGCGATGCGGTTGGAGAACCATCACCAACAACCTTTATTTTATCATCTTTTCCTCCCGCAACTTCCAAAGGTGGCAGAGGAATTTCTGATTCCTTAGCTCTGGCTACCCCTTCAAGGGATTTATAGCCGTGAGTATATGTATGTATGTAGTTTTACTTTGTAGTAGTTTTGTATTGTTGTTTCGGCTATATTTCATCTTGTAATACCTAACACCACCCTAATACTTTCTCAATATTCTTTATTTTTGCAGTACTTTTCTAAATAGTATTGTTCGTTTTAAGGATAGTATTTTGTTTATAATATTTTTACAGTTATTCTTTATATAACTTCGTAATCGCGATCATAATAACATAAGAGACGCGTACGAAGTCGCGGGCAACAGCTAGTTGTGTAATAAAGATATCATAAAATATGTTTAAACAATACGATTCTTCGATAAAGCAAACTCAATCGATTTACACAAAATACTTACTTATATACATACATACATATACTCACGCCATTAGTTTCCATTGGGGTAGGCAGAGACTATTGATCGCCACTTCGTATGATCCTGACAAAACTCTCTAGCTTCGTTTACATCCATCAATCTTTTCATACATGCTCTTTTATTCTTCATACTTCGGACGCCAGCCTTTTTGAGCACACTCTCAATTTGGTCCAAGTGTGTTCTCCGTGGTCGTCCTCTACTAACATTACCATCCACACTAGCTCTATAGATCTCTTTTACCAATTTTCTATTATCCATCCTCTCTATGTGCCCAAACCATCTCAACATTCCTTTTTCTATCTACTACTAAAAAAAAAGTACTCGCTTAATGTAATGAAATAAATTATGTATCCCAATCTCGGTAACAAATATCGTCCGCAGATATACATTCCATGCAAGATGCGCCACATATTGACATACAAATATTTACTACAATACAAACATTGATTACGGGTAGGGGAATCGACGTTAGTATTTTGTTACTATGGGTTGACATGGTTAGATATTTGGCCTTATGCATACATACGGCGTGCATTATGCATGCATACATATTTATAGCGTCACGGCTATAAGTCCCTAGAAGGGGTACCCAGAGCTAAGAAATTAGAAATTCCTCAGCCACTTTTGGAAAGTTGAATGGAGAAAATATTATGGTAAAATAAAGGTTGTTTGTGATGGCTCTCCAACCGCACCTCCCAAAAAACTCTTAAATGCCCCAATACCATTAGTCGCCTCTTACATAGATCCACCGAAAGAAATGGGGTAATGCTAATTCCGACATTACACAGCAACTTGGTCTTATGCTGGTAACTTTTGACTTTTAGAAGATGACTGGAAAAACGTTGTAAAAGAAAAGAATAATTGGTGACATCGCATACTCTAATAAATCTTCCAGATGCATCACCCAATAATCAATTACAAATCTCCAACACCCTAGTCACTTCAAAGGCATTGGAACAACAGGGACGTAATTAAGTAAACTGGCAAGCGCAATACTAAAGGCCGATTCACAGGCATCAGTTCCGGTACCGTACCTTGGCAGTGATAATTATTCTCTCAAACATTCTCTATGAAGGCATTGTGAGAACCTGTGACTGACATTCGAGACATTCTCACCCTGGCGAGTGTGTATGCCTAACACATGCCTAATCAACTCTGATGTATTTTGCCTTTGAGGTTGGACAAGTTCGTAATTACAAAGGCCTATTTACACACATCAGTGAAGTCACAGTCTCGTCACCGTACCGGTATGTGTCCGTATTATACATACGTACATATACTCACGCTATTAGTTGCCATTGGGTTAGGCAGAGACTATTGATTGCCTTTTTGTACGATCCTGGCAAACCTCTCGAGGTTTGTCTACATTTGTCATTATTTTCATACATGCTCTTTTATTCTTCACACAGTCCGTATAAGTGCTATAGTAATACGTCAGTGTTTCTGTTCACACACGTCAATAGGTGCGTACTGACTGAGCGAGCCGCCTCGCGAGGCGTACGATTTACACCGCAGAATCGCACATTTTGCTTACTCGGCATAAACACATTTTCCAGTTCAGTTCGTTACCGACATCAAGACGGGCGATCGCATCATCATCATTTCCACATCATTATAAATAAGTCAATTAATTAATAAACTTTATACCATATCAAGAGGTATTATTTATCATATCATTACGCTGTACGAGTAGTACCTTACTAGCCTACCGTACATTTTGGTCCTTCGTAAGCCAACCGAGCGGGCCCATTCGCGAGTGATTCGTGTCTTCCTAACAAGTGCGTTGACATCGCACCTCGTGTGTGGACTCTCATCGTGTGCATCAGCGGCCTAGGCGACATAGTCCTCCAGGCCATCATCAATCAAGAGCAAGGTATCGTGCGGCAGTACACCCGTTCGAGCATATCCAAGTAAGATTGTTCCTTTATTGCGTCATCAAGTTATCAACTCAGTAAAATGGAAGATCTTATTGCTAATCAGTATCAAATCGTGGCAGCTTTAAGACAGCTTGTCACCAATTTCAAGAAAGACGGAGCGGATCGTAAGACGCCCTCCTATATTAAGAGAAAGGTGGAAACTCTGAACCAATATTGGCAAGAGTTCCAATCAACTCATATCAAGTTGTGTGAATTTGATGACACTAATCATGCCTACTTTATGGAGAAGTGTTACAAATCAACCGAAGAGTTTTATAACGAGTCGTTAATGCTTATTTCCTCATATGTGCCATCAGAAGCTAAACGTACTGGTTCGAACCCGGTAAAACCCCGCACTCCTCTGGCACCTCCAAGGATAGAACCAACCATCGCCGGAAATCCGGAATTGAAAACCCCCACGTTTGAGTATAGCGCATCCAACTCAACTAGGTCAGTCAGCAGCAAAACCGACGAATTACTTCGTAAGCAAAAAAGTAACTTCAAGGCAATAGCACGTACTTTGTCTAGTTTAAATGTAGAGGAATTAAATGAAAAATGGGAGTTCGATGATGCCCTTAAAAAACTCCAATTAAGATGGTCCGCAATCGATTCGCTACACTGGGAAATCGATAGCGAATCAGTACAAGATAATCAAGAATATGACCAGGTGTTTTCAATTTATGAGGAAAGGTTTGAGAATATGGTGAAGGTCATCAACAAAAAAATGTGGGCCATGTCACATCAAGAAAAATCGACGCCGCAAATTGATATCCCCACATTTTCAGGAAATTATTATCAATGGTTATCTTTTAAAGATCTTTTTGTTGAGTCAGTCCACAATAATCGATGCCTACCGAAAGCATCCAAAATGCAAATTCTAAAAAGCAAGCTTCGAGGAGAGAGCGAGAAATTAGTTTCGCATCTGCATATCACCTCAGATAATTACGATGTTTGCTGGGAGATATTAAATCATAGGTATAATAATGTTAAGTTAATTTTTAATTCTCATGTCGATATTTTATTGTCTTTGCCCGTCATAAATCAACAATCATCATTTCCAATTAAAAAAATGCATGATACGGTCAACGAATGTCTTAACTCTATTAATAATTTAGGGGTCCGTACGTCTGAATGGGACCCACTTATTGTATATATTTTATCTCAAAAATTAGACTCAGATACACATAACGACTATGTGGAGTCCCTGGAAAACCCACGGGATTTGCCTAGTCTTAAGGATTTTATGTCATTTTTAGAAATTAAGTTTACCTCTTTGGAATCTTCCCGTCGGAAGCAAGAGTCGACAAGGAACCCCAAAAAGGAACATTTTAATCAATCGGAAAAACAAATAACCTCGGGAACCCAATCTATAAATAAAACAAAACCGTATCGGTTCTTAAACAACAAATCTAGCAAAACATATCATTCATCAGTTTCGCAGAGTTGTCAAGTATGCGGTGATCTACATGGCATTTATCATTGCCCAATATTCAGATCATCAAGTCCAGTATCAAAACGCGACACAATAAAGAAATTCAATTTGTGCGAAAATTGTCTCTATGACCATCACGGTAAAGGCTGTTTTTCAAACAAAAGATGCACTAGTTGTTCAGGTAAACACAATACATTATTACACGATGCATTTTTGCAAGAAAAGCAATCTTCGTCGAGTAATTCGTATAATCAAGGTTCGAAAAACAGAAACGTTAGCCATACTTCACAAGAAAATATTTACGAAACTTTGCTGGCAACCGCATTGGTAAAAATTAACTCAGGTAATGGTTCCGAAATGTTGATGAGAGCACTTATAGACATGGGATCGCAAACATC
Organism: Bedellia somnulentella; assembly: GCA_963576735.1. Lineage (NCBI taxonomy): Eukaryota > Metazoa > Arthropoda > Insecta > Lepidoptera > Bedelliidae > Bedellia > Bedellia somnulentella. Next base: position 16,067,598 of record OY755184.1, read on the forward strand.
AATAATTTCGGAAAATGCGGCACAAAGGTTAGGGATATCACGAAAATTTTGCAAAGGGGTTATTTATGGCGTAGGAACTACGGCTAATAACTGTAAAGGGGTAATCACAGCCCGTATATCATCACTTTATCAAGATTTTAATTTTAGCACAGACTTATTTATAATGAACAATTTAATCAATAATTTACCTAATAAAAGTTTTAAAAAGCCCAACTGGTCACACCTAGACAGTGTACAACTAGCAGATCCCGACTATTACATTAGTCGCCCTGTAGACTTATTGTTAGGTGCTGACGTTTACACTACCATTATTATGAATGGTATAATTCGGGAAAACCATAACCTCCCGGTAGTACAACAGACACGCCTCGGATGGATTTTATGTGGAAATATCAAGACGTTCCAGTGTAATGTTATACTCAACGGCCCCGATCTCGACCAAATAAAACAGTTTTTTGAAATAGAAGACATAGGCGAGCAATCTCATTTATCAGTAGAAGATCAATTCTGTATAGACCATTTCAACTCCACGACTACACGTAATCAAGACGGAAAGTATGTGGTGGAGTACCCATTTAAGCCTAATTTTGAACAAGAGCTTGGCAGCTCAAAACCTATGGCTATTGCACAATTTAAACAGCTTGAACGCAAATTTGTAAAAAATTGTGAAATAAAACGAGAATACAGCAATTTTATGCACGAGTATTTAGATCTAGGTCATATGGAACCGAGTCGAAATAATGAAGATTCAGCATATTATTTCTGTCACCACTGCGTGACTCGTCCGGATTCCGAGACTACTAGTCTAAGAGTTGTATTCAATGGGTCAGGCAAATCATCTTCAAATAATAGTTTGAATGATCTCATGTACCGAGGGCCCAATCTCCAACAAGACTTGCAGTCTTTATTAATCAAATGGAGACAGTTCCCTTACGCATTTATAGCAGACATTCAGAAAATGTTTAGAAATATTCTTATTAGCGATAATCAAAAGCAGTTTCAAAAAATCATTTGGCGTGACGAGCCTCACTTACCTCTATCACAATATCAGTTATGTACCGTCACTTACGGCACTAAGGCAGCGCCGTTTTTGGCGATGATGACGTTGAGAAAGTTAGCATCGGATTACAAACATATATACCCAGCAGAAGTCATTAGGATCATAGAACAATCATATTACATGGATGATGCCCTACATGGTGGATTTAGTAAGGAATCCGTTATGAAATTACAGCAAGATTTAATCAATATCATGAAATCAGGTGGTTTTACTCTCCATAAATGGAAATCAAATATACCAGATTTAATAACGAATTCAAGTAACGATCAATTTGAATTCAAACAAAAAGAAACAGCAAAAGCATTAGGGTTGCAATGGGATTCAAAAGAAGATTGTTTTAAATTTTCTTCAAAAATTATAAGTAATGGTAAGAAATATACTAAAAGGTCCTTACTAAGCGATATATCAAAATTTTTTGATCCCTGTGGTTTCATGTCACCTGTTACAGTGCAACTAAAACTACTTTTTCAATCGGTTTGGAATCAGAACCTACAATGGGACCAAGAGTTACCGGCAGATATTGAAAATGAATGGAATGTCCTGAAAAATGACTTACATAATATAAATAAATATAAAATACAACGATGGATTAACACCTGTGAAAATGACATAATAGAGCTTCATGGGTTTGCGGATGCAAGCACAAAATGCTACGCATGCGTTATTTATTGTAAAGTCAAACGAGAAGGTCTCCCATCAGTTTCACTTCTGGTTGGAAAAACAAGATTAGTTCCCACAAGCAAATCAATATCACTTCCCCGTTTGGAATTAAGTGCAGCACTTCTTCTATCAAGAGTGATGAAGAAGATGAAAGAATGTCTTAGTGAATATGATATTAGGACATATGGCTGGACTGACTCCATGGTCACCCTAGGTTGGATCTATGGAGATCCAAAGCGATGGAAGCAGTTCGTAGCAAATAGAGTCATAGAGATCACAAATATTATGCCCCGAGATTGTTGGAGATATGTCAAGTCAGCGGAAAATCCCGCCGACTGCGCATCAAGAGGTTTATCTCCAACAAAATTAGCATATCATTCTCTGTGGTGGGAAGGGCCGAACTGGCTATCTTCCTTCGATTCACAAGGTATGGGGGACCAGCAAGAATACACCACACAAGAAGAGCTTAAGAAAGTGAAACAAGTAGCTACTGTCACACTTAAACAAGAAGATGTGATTGAAAATATATTGAATAAATATAGTAAGTTAAAAAAAAGCAATACACGTTTTAGCATGGATATTAAAATGGAAAAAAATCGGTAAAGGAGAGAAATGTTACTTAGATACACAAGATGTTAATTTAGCAAAGGAAAAAATTATAAAATATGTACAGTATATAGAATATCAAGATGAAATAAAAGCATTACAACTAAATCAAAAAATTAAAATAAGTAGCAATATTATAAGTTTAAATCCATTTTTAGATGAATGCGGTTTACTTCGGGTTGGCGGCCGATTACGCAATGCGTCAATTGAATACGAAGTCAAACACCCAATAATATTACCATATCATAGTCGTCTAACATTATTAGTTATAGATCATTACCATGCGTTATCCCAACACGGGGGTCCTAAACTAACTTCATCATTTATTCGCCAAAAATACTGGATTATAAAAGGTAACAGAGCCGTTAAGTTAAGATTAAGAATTTGCGTAATATGTAAGCGCAATGAAACTAAAACGTGCACGCAACTAATGGGCGACTTGCCTTTCGCGAGATGTAATATATCTCGCCCATTCTTACATACGGGTGTTGACTATGCAGGATTTTTCGATATCAAGTCGTCAAAATTACGTAATGCTAAATTATGCAAAGCTTACGTAGCAGTTTATGTATGTTTAAGTACTAAAAGCTGTCACTTGGAAGCGGTGACAGACTTATCATCATCAGCATTCTTAGCATCCTTGCGCAGGATGTCAGCAAGAAAAGGGGCACCAAAACATATGTATAGCGATAATGGCACGAATTTCGTCGGTGCCAATCGCGTCCTGCGTGAAGAATATCAACTTTTACAAAATATAGTAGATCAAGCATTACTCAAAGACATAGCAGACATGGATATAACTTGGCATTTCAATGCACCTAGCAACCCTTCAGCTTCAGGGCTATTTGAAGCCGCAGTGCGTAGCCTGAAGTATCACTTGAGAAGAGTCGTAGGCAATCAAAAGCTGACCTACGAAGAGTTTTCCACTGTTCTGGCACAGCTGGAAAGCTGTCTTAACACTCGGCCACTGTGTCCGCTAACAGAAGACAAAGATGATTTAAATTTTCTTACACCATCTCACTTTTTAATGACTGGGCCAACCCTCACGCTGGTAGAAACAGAAAGAGACCTACGCACTAGGTGGCAACTATCACAAAAAATTGTCGAAGACGTCTGGAAGAGATGGCGACTTGAATATTTAACTACCTTACAAGAAAGAAGCAAATGGCGCCGGCCTCAACCCAATATTAAAATTGACGACATGGTAATCATTCACGATGATAACTTACCAGTCGGTCGATGGACCATGGGTCGAGTTATGAACACCCACCCTGGCAAAGACGGATACGTTAGGGTTGTAACCGTAAAAACAAAAAACGGCTGTATAAAACGGCCAGTAGTTAAGTTATCTATTTTACCCGTTCATGAATCAAGTCGTGAAGTTAGTAATACTGATAATCAATTAAAAAATGACGAGCAAAGACCAAATAAAATAAAGACTAAGTTAGCCAAACCGAATAAGTTCAGTTTAAGTACAATGTTAACGATTTTATTATTATTATTTACTTTTGTATCAAATAGTTTTTGTTCTATAATTAACTCAACTCTCAGCAAGCCTCTACAATTTGAATCAAACCAAAGCCTTTACTTTGACAAACTACATAATATGAATTTGATAAGAGACGATTGGCGATTAGTAGTTTATTATAATATGCAACCATATTCCGAAGGAATGCATACACTCAGCAAATACCTCGATAGCATGGACGCAATATGCAACGAAGGCAAAGACTCGACTCAATGTGGAGCAGTGATAACACAATTACGTCATCAATACCAAGAATTAGATTACTACAATAGTATGTTCCTGAGACAGGGAAACCCCTCGCACACCAGACAGCGCGCTAAGAGAGGGCTAATAAATGGCGTCGGATATGTTGCATCAGAACTGTTTGGAGTGCTGGATCAGCGATTCGCCGCAAAGTATGAAGAAGATATCGACATCTTATCAACAAATCAAGACCACTTAGCAAGACTGTGGAAAAATCAAACTTCGATTGTAGAAGCCGAATACAATATTATGAAACAATTACAAGCAACGGTCGATAGGCAGCACAAATATGTAAATCAGCAAATAAACGAGTTGAAGAAAGCATCCAATATAGCACGTGATGATATGCAGGGCTTATTGAGAAAACAAGAGTTTTTCACCTTTAGTATGATAGCAAGTAATTTATATACTAACTTAAAAATGGTGCAAAATGACTTACTCGATATTATCACAAATATATATCATGGCATATTCAATATACATTTAATATCTCCCAATCAAATTAAAAAAGAGCTCAACTTTATATCAAGCCACTTACCGAAAGACATGACTCTGCCTATCGCTAGCCTAGATCAAGACTTCAGCAAAATATATCAACTTTTTAAGACCAAAGCAAGACTCACTGACACTTATCTATTATTGGAGATAAAAATCCCTTTAGTTAGCAGAGAAAGCTACGACATTTTTAGAATTCACTCAATTCCTCAAAAACGCAGCAATCAATATATATCATTAGTCCCAATAGCGGAATATGTAGCCTTAAATCTGAGACACAGCACATACTTAACCCTGACAACACAGGACATAGAAAAATGTTTGAAGTACGAAAGTTATATGTGTAGGCCACAATCATTTATACATCGTTGGACATCCGAAGATCAATTTTGTGAAATAAACTATGACACAAAGATGTGCAAAACAAAAACAAGTAAATGTGAGGAGCATTGGGCCGAATTAAATGCACTAAATACATTTCTATATTTCTGTTGCGGTGACTGTACCTTGAGGTATTTGTGTGGAGATCACATTACGAGTCAACGACTCACCGGTGTAGGCATGATAACATTCACAAACGACTGCATAATACAAACAGCTGATTTGACTATATATACACACATCGATAGAACATCAGAAATTAAGGCGCAATCAGGCATAATAAGCCAGAAATAGCATCAATCAATCAAATAATAAATACACCCTTTCTCGAAATATACAATCAAACTGATATCAACGCGGATAGCCGCCAGCAACTAAATCGCGTCGAACAAAGTATAGAAGCAATGAAGAAAGAAGATGTACTAGCAAGGAGCATAACTTATCACGATGTTCATCACTATATAGCTATTTACGCTATCATCATCATCTGCGTGATCGGGAGCATCGTGATGGCGTGGCGCTGGCGGGCCGCCACCGCCGCAGCAGAGAGAGCAGCCGCCGCCGCGCCGGGGAGCGCTGCCAGCGCAGCCCCGCCCTGCGCCCCCGGCACCCCGCGCGACCACTATCAAACAATCGCGCCGCGTCAGCGCAAACAATATTCAAAGCAATGCAGTGATCAATCTCAAAGTGCAAATGATTTCGTTCTACGACCTATTTCGCGAATAAATAGTGACAGTGATCAAGTGAACAGGGGTTCTTCACCTGTATTACGTAGAGTAGTGTTCTCCGACATTGAAGAACAATGTTAATCTTAATTTGTAAACTCATCAACTAATCAAAAATCATAAACTTAATTGTTCATATCAATTGTATCATATCATCATCACTACTAATCCTCATAATTAAGTTTGTATAATACTGTTTTCTTTTCCTCGGGAGCATGTACGATTTACACCGCAGAATCGCACATTTTGCTTACTCGGCATAAACACATTTTCCAGTTCAGTTCGTTACCGACATCAAGACGGGCGATCGCATCATCATCATTTCCACATCATTATAAATAAGTCAATTAATTAATAAACTTTATACCATATCAAGAGGTATTATTTATCATATCATTACGCTGTACGAGTAGTACCTTACTAGCCTACCGTACATAGAGGTTTACAAACGTAAGAGTAAACAAATATAATCAGGATGTTCCGAACTGCTAAGCTATCAGGAATTACACGTGTTATTGTGAGTCAACCGTAAAAGATAGACATATGCTGTTGAGGATTTTTTTAGATAATTTTATGAAAAATATTTCCGCCACACATGATTTCTATGTAAGTTTAACCATTAAGGCTGCACACGCGACGGAAGCTTAAAAAATGGAGTAACTTCTCCCGTTTTCCCAAAATTTCCCAAAATCACCCTTTACTTCTCTGCTAAAAAGTATCCTGCGCAGGAGTATGAAGAATAATTGTACCAAGTTTCTTTAAAATCCGTCGAGTAGTTTTTGTTCCCATAAGGAACATACAAACCGACAGACAGACAAAAATTTTACTGATTGCATTTTTGGCATCAGTATCGATCCCTAATCACCACCTGATAGTTATTTTAAAAGTATATTTCATGTACAGAATTGACCTCTCTACAGATTTATTATAAGTATAGATTATTTCTTTTTAAATACCTAATACCACCCTATTACTTTCTCAATATTCTTTATTTTTGCAGTACTTTTCTAAATAGTATTGTTCGTTTTAAGGATAGTATTTTCTTTATAATATTTTCATAAAATTTTTTTACAAAACTTCTTAATCGCGATCAATATAACATAAAAGACGCGTACAAAGTCGCGGGCAACAGATAATTGTGTAATAAAGATATCATAAAATATGTTTTAACAATATGATTCTTCGATAAAGCAAACTAAATCGATTTACACCAAATACTCACTTACATACATACATACATACATATACTCACGCCATTAGTTCCCATTGGGGTAGGCAGTGACTATTGATCGCCACTTCGTACGATCCTGACAAATCTCTCTAGCTTCGTTTACATCCATCAATCTTTTCATACATGCTCTTTTATTCTTCATACTTCGGACGCCAGCCCTTTTGAGCACACTCTCAATTTGGTCCAAGTGTGTTCTCCGTGGTCGTCCTCTACTAACATTACCATCCACACTAGCTCTATAGATCTCTTTTACCAATTTTCTATTATCCATCCTCTCTATGTGCCCAAACCATCTCAACATTCCTTTTTCTATCTACTACTAAAAAAAAAGTACTCACTTAATGTAATGAAATAAATTATGTATCCCAATCTCGGTAACAAATATCGTCCGCAGATATACATTCCATGCAAGATGCGCCACATATTGACATACAAATATTTACTACAATACAAACATTGATTACGGGTAGGGGAATCGACGTTAGTATTTTGTTACTATGGGTTGACATGGTTAGATATTTGGCCTTATGCCTTAGACGGCGTGCATTATGCATGCATACATATTTATAGCGTTACGACTATAAATCCTCAGAAGGGTAGCCAGATCTATTAAAGAGAATTAATTAGAAATTCCTCAGGCACTTTTGGAAAGTTGAATGGAGAAAATATTATGGTAAAATAAAGGTTGTTTGTGATGGCTCTCCAACCGCATCTCCCAAAAAACTCTTAAATGCCCCAATACCATTAGTCGCCTCTAACATAGATCCACCGAAAGAAATGGGGTAATGCTAATTCCGACATTACACAGCAACTTGGGGTTATGCTGGTAACTTTTGACTTTTAAAAGATGACTGGAAAAAACGTTGTAAAAGAAAAGAATAATTGGTGACATCGCATACTCTAATAAATCTTCCAGTTGCATCACCCAATAATCAATTACAAATCTCCAACACCCTAGTCACTTCAAAGGCATTGGAACAACAGGGACGTAATTAAGTAAACTGGCAAGCGCAATACTAAAGGCCGATTCACAGGCATCAGTTCCGGTACCGTACCTTGGCAGTGATAATTATTCTCTCAAACATTCTCTATGAAGGCATTGTGAGAACCTGTGACTGACATTCGAGACATTCTCACCCTGGCGAGTGTGTATGCCTAACACATGCCTAATCAACTCCTTGATGTATTTTGCCTTTAAGGTTGGACAAGTTCGTAATTACAAAGGCCTATTTACACACATCAGTGAAGTCACAGTCTCGTCACCGTACCGGTATGTGTCCGTATTATACATACGTACATATACTCACGCTATTAGTTGCCATTGGGTTAGGCAGAGTCTATCGATTGCCTTTTTGAACGATCCTGGCAAACCTCTCGAGGTTTGTCTACATTTATCATTATTTTCATACATGCTCTTTTATTCTTCACACAGTCCGAAATTAAATACGTCAGTGTTTCTATTTACACACGTCAATAGGTGCGTACTGACTCAGCGAGCCGCCTCGGGAGGCAGCCTCGGACGTTTGCCGCGGTACACATGCCGCGCGAGGCTGCCTCGGTCTGTAAGTTTTCTTCCTCGCGCGGCAAGGCCGATCCGCGGTGAGGCTGAGGCACGCACGACGCTCAGTTTTACTTGAACATGAACAACTAACACGCAACGTATAAGCGAGGCAAAACACTAACGTCTTGAGTGAGCGCGGCAAACGTACTGAGGCGCTTTTTATCTTTGACAAAAACCGACAACGCTTGGCTCGGGCCGCGGCATGCTCGGGCGCGGCAGCGCGGGCGTTTGCCGCGGGCGCGGCACGTCTTGCGCACCTAATTACTGTCCAGTTCTTTATGGATCTTTGTAGGCAAAGTCGGCAATGTCTTGGTACGGTAAGAGGAGTGTGATGTGTGTGAAGTAGTCTTGAGGATATCCCATCGCCTAATAGTTATAACGAGCCTTACATCTAACAGATATGAAAAATCGCGCGTGCAGGTAAAACGTATCAAATATTTTTTTTATATAATAACTATTTAATTAAAATGAAAAGTGAACATCCTAATCATATATCATTAGGCACAAATGCATGTAAAATTCGTCTAAATGAGCGTAATGCCAGCTTTTACATTTTTTATAAAAATAGAGCATGCTGTATAATAATTTTATATCGTTATTTTCCACAACTTTAAAAAGTTAAGCAATAAATATTTAGATATATAGAGAATTAAATTTTAACAAATACTTGATTTAAGTACTATTAGTGTTTGTTTATTGTCCTATTAGATTTGATAGTAATGGCGGTAATGGCATAATAACCAAAATAGACACATTTTCATCAACTCTTAATTGCATTTGAAAGAAACTGTAATTATATACACATATACTCTATACAATATACTTAAAATCCCTTGAAGGGGTAGCCAGAGCTAGGGAATTAGAAATTCCCCAGCCACTTTTAGAAGCTGCGTGGAGAAGAGATGGTGAAATAAAGGTTGTTGCTGATGGGTCTCTAACCGCATCGCCCAAAAATACCTTAAAAGCCCCAATACCGTTAGTCGCCTCTTACGTACACCACCGGAAGAAATGGGGTAGAGCTATTCTAAGACGACACTACACAGCTTAAAATGTAATTCATGTATAACATATTAGAATCATGGCAATATGTGCCCTACCTTTACGATATAGAACATTATACATACATATACTCACGGCTATAATTCCCCATAAGGGGTAGCCAGAGCCAAGGAATTATAAATTCCTCAGTCACTTTTGGAAGTTGAGTGGGGAAAAGGCGGTAAAATAAAGGTTTTTGGTGATGGGTCTCCAACCGCATCGCCCAAAAATACAATAAAAAGTCCCAATACCCTTAGTCGCCTCTTACGACACCCGTGGATAGAAAGGGGTAGCGACATTCTAAGCTGGCACTACACGGCAAATAGAACATACATTATAGTTACACAAATAGATGACTCACTACTCACTAATATTGGTATTGCAGTAAGTTATACCGAATTCAGAATTCAAATTAGCCAAATGAATACAAGCACTCGAGAATTAGGTCTCTGTCAGTTTCTAAAATTATCGATCACGCTTCGTGTCTGTGAGCTCCATAGAGACTTGCAAAATTAGTTTGTGTCCGTACATAGAAATCAACGGTCAAATGAAATGGTACGAGTGTTTAGGATTTCTAAGTGTCTGTTAGCATTGAAATGGGATAGAAAAGGTATTGTTGTTTTATATCTTATGTATTTGAACTTTTTACTAACATTAACTTGATACTTAATATAACTTGATTTTGCCGTGTAGTGTCGGCATAGAATAACACTACCCCATTTCTTCCGGTGGGTGTACGTAAGAGGCGACTAACGGTATTGGGGCTTTTAAGGGATTTTTGGGCGATGCGGTTGGAGACCCATCACCAAAAACCTTTATTTCACCATCTTTCCCCCACGCAACTTCCAAAAGTGGCTGAGGAATTTCTAATTCCTTAGCTCTGGCTACCCCTTCTAGGGATTTATAGCCGTGAGTATATGTTGTTGTTGTTGTACTAACATTAACTTGATAGCTCAGTGGAAACTCGATATCTTATAATGCAGGAAACGAGAAGTCAAATCCTGAGTTGGGTATACATAAATGATTTTTCTAGTGTCATGTGATTTGCAGAGGTACTAATACTTCTGAACATCACATGACATTGTCACCTGGTGTGCAGAGTTCCCACGTTTTGCTTGTACACAACAGTGTATTCACGTGATACGGTCAGGCCTGTCGCCGTTTGTACGATTACACTGTCATATGACAAATTACACTGAACACTAGGTGACAAAGTCGGAATACAGGAAGAAGAGCTTCTTGAATTGTAAATTTTTAAAACGGTAGATTTGAATCTGGAGGCACGGTAGTGCCCCCGCCAAGACGAGCCAAGCGAAGAGCACGGGCACTTACTACCTTTTCTCGAAGCGCTTCGTCGTTTTTTTTGAACCCTCATAACTTGAGTTTGGACTATGCTAGATAAACAAAATTTTCGGGATATATTGTCAATATTAGAGTTATTGAACATGAAAAGTTTTAATTACATTAGCTTTTATACTTCAGATTTACAAAAACGCTGATTTCGTCACTGACTGATGATCTGACTGACTCACTGATGATCATCAAAATTCTCAGGGTATTTCCTAATATCCTAGAAAGCTAAAACTTTGTATGTAAGCTAGTATTAGCACACAAACAACAACAAAAAAACTTGTAACTTTCATCCCCCAACCCCTTAAATTACGCGATTGGAGTTTGTATGAGACCTGTAATTTTCAATTTTGACGCTAGAGGTCTAATCTGATCTAAAACTCGTTGCCCTCAGATATATGATTAATTATGGTTAACGACCTTCCGAAAGTAGTGAAACACGCGACTTGTCTTCTTTTCGCCGATGACATGAAATTGGTATTACCAATTCACACTGTAGAAGATTATGAGAAATTCCAAAGTGACGTAAATGCCATAGACCAATGGAGCCAGGCGAATAAATTGCAACTCAATTTAAATAAATGTGCTACTATCACGTACAGTAGACAACGTAACCCACACCACCAGCAGTACGAGTTGAGCGGAGTGGCGCTGTCACGGGTGCAGCAAATTAGGGATCTCGGAGTCACTTTTAGCTCGGACTTGTCGTTTCGTAATCACATTGTAGACATTTGTCAAAAAGCATTTAGGACACTCGGATTTGTATTACGTACAACCCAAGAGTTCTCGAATGTAGACGCTATAAAAGCTCTCTACAATTCACTGGTACGAAGTAAATTGGAGTTCAACGCAGTCATCTGGTCTCCACATGAAGTGAAATATCGCTCCATGGTGGAGAAAATACAAAATAAATTCGTTAGATTTTTATATCTCAAGCTTTATGGAATTTATCCCTACTATCCGTTGATGTACCCTACTCTATTTATTTTGGGTATGGTAGGGTACAACAAGCTAGTGGTTAGGAGGGACTTTACGTTGTTATTGTATTGTTTAAAAATAGTAAGGGGAATTATTAATAACCCTAGGATCCTGTCTGAGATACAACTAGTAGTTCCTAGCAGTACACTGAGACGGCGCCGGGGTAGGTTATTCTCAATGCCATCGTCGCGGACCAATCTGTCCAGTGAAAATGCTTTTGCTCGTGCATTGAACGCGATGAACCAGGTCTCTGAGCGTGTTGATATATTTTCGTGCACGCTGGCTGAATTTACGAAAACTAGTATGAATTATCTATGTTATCAATAAGGAAAAGTAATTATATAAATTTGGATTCGGAGTAGACGAATGTCGTGTATGTTGTGTGAAAATGTAGTGTAATATAGCTGTATTAGATATCATTTCTGTAATGGTTATATTGTTGTGTTTATAAATAAATAAATAAATAAATAAATAAATAAATAAATAAATAAATATGTGTATTATTACCCATTGGTAAAAAAAATGTGAGTATTGTTAAAAAAAATGTGACAAACAACTTACAAAAATAACGTTCGTTACAAGAACTATTGTATAACACAAGAGTAATGAACAGTGAATTAATTTTTCACCTTACGCCGATGTGAATGTAGCGAAATGGCCAAGCCACATATTTAGACTAATGTGTAGAGTTTGTGAAGTTAGGCCTTGTAGAGTTAGGGCGTGTAGTGTTAGAAGCTTGGCTCTACAAGAGATCTGATAACTTTTTGACAGTGCGAGTCATATGGACTCGTCTTGGCAACATTTTACATGAAAATGTTTTTGGTGGGATACTATTGACAGTGTGAGCTATATGTTGCCTTCTAGAATGTATTTAAATAAAAACACTACTTATCAATCTACCTAGAGATCTAATCTCCCGGCTGTGATCCCAAAAACTGATGACTAAAGCTTCGTAATCAAATATTTCCTCACTTAGTTTTGGAAGTCGGGAGGGTCAAATAAATAATGGTTGGTATTGGTTTTCGCATGGGTTCACTCTGCAATCACTGCAAAAACTAACATAGCCTGGGGCCTAAACGATACGCCCAAAAACGCCTCCGACAACGTCAACACGGCCAATATAAAATGAGATGTTTCTACACTTAACTGACACTAGAATAGGGCAACAAAATTTGTTTGCAACTAATGTAATTAGTTCAAAGCCTAAAACTCGTTTTTTATCATGGATGTATCGAGATACTGAAAAGGAAAGGTTTAACTGTAAATCTAATAAGATTAGAGGCCAGTTGGTTTTTTATACCTTTTTTACATTGCCGTGTAGTGTCGGCTTAGAATAACACTACCCCATTTCTACCCGTGGGTGATCGTAAGAGGCGACTAAGGGTATAGGGGCTTTTTTTAAGTGATTTTGGGCGATGTGGTTGGGGACCCGTCACCAACTTCCAAAAGTGACTGAGGAATTTTTAATTCCAAAGCTCTGGTTACCCCGTTAAAGGATTTATAGCCGTGGGTATATGTATGTTACATTATAACTGACTCTAAATAATTCCTAAAATGTAATACAAGCTACGTTTTATGCTTGGTAACTTTTCAAACTAAGTTTCTTGTGAGAAGTTAGACCATCCAAAAACTACATTCGTAACAACTCAACAAGCCAAACTCATCAGCTTTCATTCGCCAAAGAACTTAATTCATACTTAAGTTTCATTGAATAAATAAGACGAGGTTAACTTTATGTACCGTCTCAGTACCTGCTGAATACATAAGTAGAATTTACACCTGGGATTAAAATCCAAATATGACGAACACGGTTTCTGAGTCAATATTTAACAAACAACGTTTGTAAAGTTGATCTCCCAAAGGACGGAATTTAGTGCTCATTTCTGAAATACCGTTTTGTGTGTTTGCTACATTTTGTGTACAAGTCCTTGTAATTCCGGAGGTCAACAACAGACAAATAACATGTAAGTTCACCTTAAAAGCGGTAAATGAACATACATACATACATATACTCACAGATATAAATCCCTTGAAGAGGTAGCCAGAGCTAGGGAATTTAAAATTCCTCAGCCACTTTTGGAAGTTGCGTGGGGAAAAGATGGTGAAATAAAAATTGTTGGTGATGGGTCTCCAACCACATCGCCCAAAAATCCCTTAAAATCCCCAATACCGTTAGTCGCCTCTTACGTAAACCCACCGGAAGAAATGGGGTAGTGCTATTCTAAGCCGACACTACACAGCTAAATGAATTTATTGCTCATGGTCCTGGGTATTTAAATTTAGGTTTGGTTTAACCCCGACTTGTTAGTAAAAAGGTCCCGTTTATAAAGAGATAAAATTTTCACGGGTTTGAATTTGCTTGGGTGACTCAGTGTAAATATAAATCTTACATACTGTTACGTACCGGGTTCTTAATTTGATAAATACCAGTCACACTTTCGTGCAATAAGGTGTAATTATATTTATTGACCAATAACGCACTTTACACAACACAACAAACACTATCGATAATTAACTATCGATACTCGCACTAATTAACAACACTAATTTACTCCGTTATAGTAACACTGTCCACACCGTTAAGCTTATTTCCGTAATCCGTATATCACTGCACTGTCGTATTTAATTTCTTCGCTCTAGTATTTCGCTTGTTCTCGCTTTAGTTCTTCGCACTCGAATAACTCCGTAGCACGCGTCGCTCTTTATATATGCCAAATCTCAAATACGCGAATATTACAGAAAGTTCTAGTACCACATTCTCGAAAAGTCGATATTCGAGAAACATCTAGTAATTCCTTTTTTTACTTATTAAAATATTAGTTATTGTGCCGTGTAGTGTCGGCTTAGAATAGCACTACCCCGTTTCTACCGATGGGTGTACGTAAGAGGCGACTAACGGTATTGGGGCTTTTAAGGGATTTTTGGGCGATGCGGTTGGAGACCCATCACCAACAACCTTTACTTTACCATCTTTTCCCCACTCAACGTCCAAAAGTGGCTGAGGAATTTCTAATTCCTTAGCTCTGGCTACCCCTTCTAGGGATTTATAGCCGTGAGTATATGTTATGTTATGTTATGTAAAATATTAGTAACGCCATCTGTTATCTAGTAGTGGCAAATCCTATCTCCTACTTGCGAACAGATGTCGTAACATTACCCCCTCCTTACATTAATACTCGTCCCGAGTATTATTGCTTCCATGGTACTTCGCAAGTCGATCGATGTGAACTATTTTCGAAGCCCCTCTAGGTTGGCGTTGAATTCTGTACGTTACATCGTTTATTCTAGTGACCACCTTGTACGGTCCTTCCCACCTATTTTGTAACTTAGGGGACTTCCCTTTCTGGCGAGTTGGATTGTGTAACCAGACGAGCATACCCTCTTCGAAACGCGGCGTGTTAGCTTTGCGGTCATATCTGGTTTTCATCTTTTCACTAGCATGTAAACCATTTTCACGCACTAGGGAATGTACATCTTGCATTCTTTCCCTCAAATCGCTTACATATTCAGTTACACTCTGCGGCTCATCTGGTGACCCTCCTGTCAACAAATCTACAGGCAATCGTAGCTCTCTTCCGAAATTGACGAAAGCAGGTGTTTCCTTCGTGCTTTCGTGAACAGCAGACCGGTAAGCCAGTAAAAATAATGGAATGTGTTTGTCCCAGTCCTTCTGATGTTTTTCAACCATCTTCGCCAACTGTCTCTCCAGTGTTTGGTTGAACCTCTCCACCATTCCATCTGACTGAGGATGATATGGCGTCGTCCTGGTTTTATGCATTCCAAGTAGTTTGCACACCTCTTGAAATACTTGTGACTCAAAATTTCTTCCCTGGTCAGAGTGTATCTCCAGGGGCACGCCAAATCGACAGATCACTTCCTCAACCAGTTTTGTAGCCACAGTTATTGCTTCTTGATTGGGTATGGCAAACACTTCAGGCCACTTAGTGAAGTAATCCATCACCACCATGAAATATTTATTTCCGGACTCTGATTGTGGAAACGGTCCAGCCACATCAACAGCAATCCTCTCCCAGGGAGCTCCCACATTGTACAACCGTAATCCCCCTCTACTCCGGGTCTGCGGACCTTTCACCGCGGCACACGTTGTACATTTCCGGCACCAGTCCTGTACGTCGTCCCTACAATGAAGCCAGTAAAACTTCGCACGAACCTTCTGCAACGTACGATTTACCCCAAGATGCCCGCCCGAAACACCGTCATGTGTTTCCCGCAGTACATCTTTAACCTTGGCACACAAACTCTGGGCACGACCAATTGTAGGTGCTCTTCCTTACCGTTGGGTTTCTCCCACCTCCGGTACAGTAGACCATTGATCAGAACCAGGCTGTTCCATTGCGCCCAGTAAGCTTTCGTACTCACTCCTGTGGACGCTACTTCACTCCAAGCCGGTTGATCGTGTTTTTCCTTCTTCCATTTCATGATGGGTCTGAGGTTCTCATCTTCTTCTTGGGCCTTCTGCATAGCTTCTGTTTCCCATCCATCCAATGGACAAATTCGAGTCACTTTCACGACCTCCTCCTTCGACTTTGCTTCCTAAGCGGGCAACTTAATCTCAAATGGCCCCTTTTCCCGCAGCCATAACAAATCGGTCCAGTACTCCTTCCGACGGGTGCTTTAATGACCTTGACGTCCTCATTTGCTTCCGCAATCTCACGAAGTCGATGAGTTTGGCGCGTATCCTGGCGGCAAGCTTCAACTTCTAGAGCGTTCGCCAAGGCATCCTTGAGAGACGTGTGGTGTTGAAGTCTCACCGCTGTTCTCACTTCGATATCTCTGATGCCGTCGACGAATGCTTGCACCAGGTTCATTTCCACCGTCTTCGGATCTACACTGGGATAGGCCTTGCGGACGAGCTTCTCGATTTCAAGGGCCCACTGCTGAAGTCCCTCTCCAGAACGCTGGACCCTATCACGCAGCTGAGCGCGGAACACGTGCTCCAGGTGTCGCTCTCCATAGCGAGACTCCAACGCATCCAGCAGGTCCTTGAAACCACCACTCGGAGTCGGCAGCGCCTCTATTACTGACAGTGCTTGACCTCGGAGCGCCACCGTCAGTGCAGTCAAACACTGTTCATCAGTCCAACCATTGGCAGCCGCAACAGTCTGGAACTGATGTCTATACGCCGACCAGGATGTTGTTCCGTCGTAGGGAGGAACCTTCACACGAGGACCATGGACAGCTACTACATTCTCACCGGAGACAACCTTGACCGGTCGTGATTCAAGCTGCAGAACCCTTTTCTCCATTCCGCGGAAGTCGGTCTTCATGTCATCGATATCTTTCTCAATAGTGGTTACCTGCTCCTTCATCTGCTCTACGTCTTTTTCCACAGTAACCACCCGACCACTGACTTCATTGACCGCAGTGAGAACTTGTGAGAACTTAGTTTGCTGTTCCTCGTGCAACTCACGAACTTCTTGTTTCACAACACCCTGTACCTCCGAATGTATGTTTTTCAACATTTCAACTATCATCGCCAAGTCAGTATTAGTTGCGGCCGCCGGCGCCGTTGATGTAGACGGCGCGTTAGTCACCGCGGACGTCTCCTCTGGAATGTCACTCCGAGGGTTCGTGACCGATGACCTCATTTCCGACAGCTGTTCACCCTCTGCGGCTTTCTGAGCGCGCGTCTTCATACCCTCTCTTCCGTCTTCCTTCGGCATAACTGGCATCTTCAAATCCACTTCTGTCACCAATTGTTACGTACCGGGTTCTTAATTTGATAAATACCAGTCACACTTTCGTGCAATAAGGTGTAATTATATTTATTGACCAATAACGCACTTTACACAACACAACAAACACTATCGATAATTAACTATCGATACTCGCACTAATTAACAACACTAATTTACTCCGTTATAGTAACACTGTCCACACCGTTAAGCTTATTTCCGTAATCCGTATATCACTGCACTGTCGTATTTAATTTCTTCGCTCTAGTATTTCGCTTGTTCTCGCTTTAGTTCTTCGCACTCGAATAACTCCGTAGCACGCGTCGCTCTTTATATATGCCAAATCTCAAATACGCGAATATTACAGAAAGTTCTAGTACCACATTCTCGAAAAGTCGATATTCGAGAAACATCTAGTAATTCCTTTTTTTACTTATTAAAATATTAGTAACGCCATCTGTTATCTAGTAGTGGCAAATCCTATCTCCTACTTGCGAACAGATGTCGTAACAATACATACATTACATACACTCACGACCATAAACCCCAGAAAGGGGTAGCCAGATCTACAGAGCTAGAAACTTATCAGCCACATTCAGATGTTGATAGGGGACAAGATGGTAGAAATAAGGGATCTTTAGTGACGGGTCTCCAACCGCATCGCCCAAAAACCACTTAAGAGCCCTATGTCTCTTCCCTAGCCCTCAGTCGTTTCTTACGACACCCGTGAGAAAAAAGGGGTAGTGACATTGTAAGCCGGCACTACACGGCATACATATAAATCTGGTCATAATGAAATCTGATTAATAAGAAACACTTTTTTTCAACTGGTTATCATGGGTTCATGAGTCTTAAACAAAAACAATGGCTAAGCTTCGGTCCGAACCGAAGACTCACAGTTCAAACTGTAATAGACAGACAAACTTATCTATCTGTAAAACCTAAATTATTAATAGAATAGAATAATAATGAATGTAGAAAGCAAGCGAGCTTTGTTAAGATCGTGTTAAGTGACGATCGATAGGCTCTGCCTACCCCAATGAGAATAATGGGCGTGAGTATAAGTACGTAACTAAGTAAAAAACAAACCGTATACTTCAATCTGTCTTACTACAATCGGCAGGGATTGAAGAAAGGTCTTTAGTTGATATTTCTCCTTCCTACCTATTCGAGACTTTAACATTCAAGTCTCAGAAATGAACAAGAATCCAGTATTCCGTCTTCTTTATACTCGTATTCATTGCTTTTGTTATAAGCTCTGGTGACATCGAGCTCTGATCTCAAATGCTATTTCACAACTAAATTATGACGTGTATACGAAATTTCATTCATGTTTTTAATTTGGAGTATCCATTTATCCCAATTAGTTTCCGCAAATTAAGTACACTAATGCTGTGTAGTGTTGGCTTAGAATAGCACTACCCCATTTCTACCCGTGGGTGATTGTAAGAGGCGACTAAGGGTATGGGGCTTTTTAAAGTAGTTTTAGATGAATCAGTTGGAGACCCATCATCAACCATACTTTATTTCTACCATCTTCTCCCCTATCAACTTCCAAATGTGGCTGAAGAATTTCTAGCTCTGAAGCTCTGACTACACCTTTTTGGCATGAATGGCCGTGAGTATATAATATATATATATATTGCATGTATGTAATGCCGTGTAGTGCTGGCTTAGAATGTCGCTACCCCTTTCTATCCACGGGTGTCATAAGAGGCGACTAAGGGTATTGGGTCTTTTTATTGGATTTTTGGGCGATGCGGTTGGAGACCCATCACCAAAAACCTTTATTTTTACCATCTTTTCCACACTCAACTTCCAAAAGTGGCTGAGGAATTTATAATTCCTTAGCTCTGGTTACCCGTTCTAGGGAAATATAGCCGTGAGTATATGTATGTATGTATTTTAGGGTATATGTTTTTTTGTTACACAGCTAAGGCTCAGTGGTTATGAGGGAAGCATCAAATGCCTTTGACTGCATGTTCAGTCCCGTTTGATGACCAGAACTTTTACGATGTTTGTATTTGATGAATCACTTGATATAATATTAATATCTGAGGGGTTTTTAAAATTTTCTCGGTAATAGTACATACATACATGTACTCACGGCTATAATTCCCTAAACGGGATAGCCAGAGCTTTGGACTGAGAAATTCCTCAGCCACTTTTGGAAGATGAGTGGGGGAAAGATGGTAATAATAAATGTTTTTGGTGACGGGTCTCCAACCGTATCGCCCAAAAAATCCCTTAAAAGCCCCTATACCCTTAGTCGCCTCTTACGATCACCCACGGGTAGAAATGGGGTAGTGTTATTCTATGCCGACACTACACAACAACCCTAGAACCTACTTACAAGACGACAACACTAAAGCGTGTATAAACATCAAATAATATATATTGTGTATTTATTTAATCCAACGAACATCAAAAGTAGAACGAGGTCGAAACCGAACGAATCACTTGTAACCTAATGTTGTAAGGAATCTCTTTAAAAATTAATACTCGAATGTTTGTGAAATGTTCGTTGTCGATACAAGTAAGGAATTATTGATTCGCCGTGAATTAGCGGCCGACCATTTGTGGCCAGTTTTTTATCTATTTATAAATATCAGTGGTATCGTTAATCGGTGACAGTGGTAATGAGTTTTAGTTTCATTACCTAGTTGCTAGCGGTTTTATTTACTATTAAGGGTAGGTAGAGCTTCAGTATGACTTTGAAGCCACTTTTGGAAGATGAGAAAAGAAAAAATACATAGTAAAAACATACCTTTTTGTGCGGTGCCGGTGATACATAGCTTATTTTAATTAAGCTTTTTACCCACAGTACGTAGAAATTCTGTATAACTAGGAACAGTCAAAAATTTTAGCGATAGTTGATAGAACTATCGCTAAAATATCACCTGCTTTTATTTGATGTTTAAGAGTATAACTAAGTTATTAAAGTAATGTTAGTAAACCTATGTAATTATGAGTTGGAGCAAAACAATAATGTTAGACATAATTTGAATGTTTTTGACATGAAAACCTCAACCTCATCATCACAAATAAATAAAGGAAAGAAAAATAATGTTAGACGTTGCATCGTAGATATTAGTAGGTAATTTCTTTCGATCCAAGGTTATTAAGTCTTAATGATTTATTTGGTACCGATTTTACATGAATAACTTTAATAACATGCACGTATGCTTGCATAAGAAATTAATTTAGCCACTTTTGAAGTTGAGTGGTATAGGGATGCAAAAATAAAGGTTGTTGGTGATTTCACTAATCGTATCTCCAATCCAAAAATACCCGCGGGAAGAAATGGCTCATTGTTATTCTAAACCGACTACACAGCTATGGCGCTACAGTGTATAATAAAACATTTCAGAAATTAAAAAATACATTTTATTCAAAAACTTCATAAATTTGTAGGTACATATTTCTCAGTGATCAGATCAATTCATTGCAGTGTGATGTAGCCAAAACGTTAGACGCGAGACTGAAACAAAAAGTAACAATGTTAGATATTAAAACACTACATCGTCTGTTTCTACCTTTTCGCCTGTTAGTTTTAGCTGTTTTAACTACTGTGGTAGCACAGATGTGAATGATCCATTTAAAATGTTAAGAGGTGTAGATTTGGGTCCTGAACCGAGTCTAAAGCTAGGCAACGTCTGTACAACTGTACACTTTATTAACTAGGTTGCTTTTCCTTGACTTTTCCATGTTTAGTCATAGAACTTAACTCGGATTAATATTATTCAGATTTTAAAAGTTTAGAGTTAGTGTCCTCAGACGTACTTCTAAGGTACATTTGTGGTTCATTCAAAAAATCGTTTTAAGTCGAGACAAAAATCGTACGGAAAACCACATACATCTGCACCACTCTCATACACTATTTTTCGTGTGCGGGTATAAAATGTACAAACTTATATTTTCAATATACAAAATCACAGATTAGAAAACCGTTATGCCAATCAAAATATTTGTCAAAAATTTTAGCTTGTTTAGAGGGCAAGCTAAGGCGAAGGTCGAAGCTACTATCAACTATATTTGTAACAAAATGCTGAAAACTTTCACAAAGCCTTTGTAATACACTACACAACACTGTAAAAAATTAGGAAAGATTCAAGTCTCTTACATACTCACAGCTATAAATCCCTGGAAGGGGTAGCCAGAGCTAAGGAATAGAAATTCCTCAGGCACTTTTGGAAATCTAATCTTTCATCATCATCATGAAATCTTTTTGAATCAAGTCTGTCAATGGGGAAAAAAGCTGTAAATATAATAATATATTAGAACTTACCTCAGGTCCAACATGAATAGCGAAGACCATATCGTGCTCATGGGCTCCAATATAAATGTGGGCTCTTCCATCATGGCCGACATGAACGGACTTCCCAGAGCAGTTGTTGCCGTGCTTCTCTCCAGAGATCACGTCGCAGTAAGTGCCAGATGGTAAGCATGTCTGTCGGAAAGAATATTATAAATTATATGACGCACAGAATGGCACAGTTGATTGGAAGGAATACCTTAGATTCCAAAAGCTAGTGTTTAAGACGTGGAAAGGGCTTTTACTTCTATTATATGAGTTATGATATGCTGTGTAGTGTCGGCTTAGAATAGCACTACCCCATTTCTTCCGGTGGGTGTACGTAAGAGGCGACTAACGGTATTGGGGCTTTTAAGGGATTTTTGGGCGATGCGGTTGGAGACCCATCACCAACAACCTTTATTTTTACCATCTTTTACCCACTATTTTAGCTAATTCCTTAGCTCTGGCTACCCGTGAGTATATTTACAGCCGTGAGTATATGTATGTATGTATGTATATGAGTGATTAATTAAACTGTCATGACTGTTTTACACTTAGTCCTGTGACAGTATGTTCATACTAAGCGGTGAGAAACCTTCTTTTTATCACGTAAATACACGGTTTGGACAAAATTGGTTTCCTTCGATTACATTTAGCCTCCCTTTTGGAATGACTTTGAGATTGACTTTGAGTTTGGATTATCATACATACTATAAATCCCTAGAAGGGGTAGCCAGAGCTAAAGAATTAGCAATTCCTCAACCACTTTTGGAAAGTTAAGTGGGGAAAATATGGTAAAATAAAAGCTGTTGGTGAGGTCTTCAACCGCATCGCTCAATGTTCCCTTAAAAGCCCCAATACCGATAGTCGCCTCTTACGTACACCCATCGGAAGAAACGAGGTAGCGCTATTCTAAGCCGGCCCTACACAGCAAAATTTTTGGATAAAAGAACTGCATAATCCCTCAGCCTCATATATTGTATGTTAGCCGTTTTGTATTACACTTAATTACTTAATAAACTTTACCTACAAAATAAGTCGGTTGTTCACCTTACAAATATTTTTTATAATTACCTGAAGAGTTTCATTAAGATCCCATGAGTCCCGGTTGAAGGCCACGAAACCTTTCCCACCACGACAGAATGCGATCTGGTTGCTGCTGTTGTCCCACCAGTCGTTCAAAGTGGTCCCATGAGCCTGGTTCCTGAAAGCCACCATTTGGAAGATTTGCCGCCATCTGTGCTCGCACATCCAGCCGTTACCGCAGCTTCCATCCTGAAACGGTTGACATTGATGTTGGTTAATGAATATAGAAACCAACTCTTAGGACGTATGCACCCACATTATACATCAGTCACATTATTCAAACAAAAAAAGATTTTCTGGTAAACATAACATAACATAAATGTTCACGCCGAATATCCCCGAAGAGGTTGGCAGAGATACTAATACTTCTGAGTCAGAGTACCCACGTTTTGCATGGACAGTGTACTCACGTGACAGGAGGCAGGCCTATCGCCGTTTTGTACGAATACACTGTCACATGACTAAGTACAACTCAGCCATGTGGGCTTCATCACGATGTTTTCCCTCACCGTTAACAACCATGATAAATTAACCACACATATGTCTTTAGAAAAGACAAATTGGTGTAGGCCCGACCCGGGATTTGAACACTAGTCGCTTGCACGTTAACCGGTGTTCTACCCATTGAGCTATCACGTCGTCACAAAAAAATGTTAAAAATGGTAAAATACTAAAAAAATGATATTTTTCACTATAATAAAATATAACAAAACTATTATCAGCAATCCTATGTCTACTGTGTTTGTAATACTCATTCGTAATAACAGCTAACAGTATCCAAAGTTATCAGGACGTAAAAGCAAGAGGGAAGAATTAAAAATAAATAAAAAACAAGACTGCCTAAATACTATGCATGAGAATATCACGTAGCACAAGGGTTTAATTATTTTAAATCTTTTTGTTCATGAAAACCTCATGTGGGGATTATTACTAATAAATAAAGGAAAGAAAAATTTCGACACAGGCGGGATTCGAACCCGCGACCTCGGGTATACGCCCCCGTCGCTCTGCCAATTGAGCTACCGTGTCAATGGCCGCCAGCGCGAAATTCTTCTATCCTTTCTTTCTTCTCTCCGTGTAAAAGAAATAAAGGATAGAAGAATTTCGCGCTGGCAGCCCTTGACACGGTAGCTCAATTGGCAAGAGCGACGGGGGCGTATACCCGAGGTCGCGGGTTCGAATCCCGCCTGTGTCGAAATTTTTATTTCCTTTATTTATTAGTAATAATCCCCACATGAGGCTTTCATGAACAAAAAGATTTAAATTATGTGATAGTTAAGCGTTTTCAACATTTGCATTCTATCTGAAAAGATAGACAAGTGGCCTTCCGAATTAGTAAAAAATTCGGAGGTAGGAAACGCAAACACTACTAAAACGTGTAAAAGAAATAAAGGATAGAAGAATTTCGCACTGGCAGCCAATTGACACGGTGGCTCAGTTGGCAGAGCGTCGGGGCGTATACCCGAGGTCGCGGGTTCGATTCCCGCCTGTGTCGAAATTTTTCTTTCTTTTATTTATTTATTTATTAGGGTTTAATTATATTAGTAGATAACATACCGAGTTAATGGAAGGAGAAATAATGTGTCCATTGTGGTCCATTGGAGGTCCAGCTTCAGTGTCCCAGAACTCGAAACTGCTCATAAGTTGAGGCTCACCATACGGATGGGCCAACATGAAAGCGATGGCAGCTTTGTACTCCTTAGCTCGTTTGTGGGTCAAAATAGCACCACCAGCTCCATGGCCTCTTTGGTTGTCGTGGTTGTCGATGAAGGTCAACGCATCTAGGCCGTCCAGAAGACCCCATTGGGGACCGAAGGTGACTAGCCATCTCAGATTGTTGTTTCCGCCGAAGGCGCTGTAAATATACAATTGTGATGAGCGAACGATCTTAATTTTTTTTTAAACAAATATGTCTTTGAATTAAGTAAGGGAATTATATAATGTGTCGTGAGATTATAAGTAATGATTTTTATATCAGTCAATTAAGAAGAAGGATATTCAGTGTACCGAAAATGTTTATTAAAAGTAAAGCTCAATTAGGGAAATACATACATACATATACTCACGGCTAGAAATCCCTAGAAGGGATAGCCAGAGCTAAGGAATTAGAAAATTCCTCAGCCACGTTTGGAAAGTTGAGTGGGGAAAAGATGGTAAAATAAAGGTAGTTGGTGATGGGTCTCCAACCGCATCGCCCAAAAATCCCTTAAAAGCCCCAATACCGTTAGTCGCCTCTTACGTACACCCACCGGAAGAAATGGGGTAGTGCTATTCTAAGCCGACACTACACAGCAATTAGGGAAATGAAACTGTTAATCTATCCATAATCCAGTATATGAGGTAGGTAGACCACGGCTAATATCCACCAAAACTCACAACCCTGAGTCAAAAACTTTGCATACAAATATCAACTTACTTGCTCAACTCAATTCCATATTTAAACTCAGTGACAGCTCCAATGCCAGTGTACTCTTCACGTTTGACAGACTCGCCGCCGAGGTCGATGACCTCCTGGAATATGTATGGGCGAGCGCCGTGGTTGAAACCGTGGTTGGTGTTCAAGTTGTTGAGACGGCTGTAGATCACTTGGAGATCGCCGGGCCACATATGTTTGGCAGCGTCAATCCTATGAACATATGAGATTTTAGAATCTTTTTGTTCATGAAATCCTCATGTGGGGATTATTACTAATAAATATAAAGAATTTCGCACTAGAAGCCACTTGACACTTTAGTTAAATTGGTAGAGCGACGAGGGCTTATTCTTACCCGGAGGTCGTGAGTTTGATCCCCGCTGGTGTCGAAATTTTTCTTTCCTATATTAATTACTATTAGATTTTATTAGAGAATGGATGAACGTAAAGTGGCAAAAGAGATATAGAATACAGCCAATGTGGACGGTGTTGTTAGTAGAGGACGGCCGAGTAAGACGTTTGAAAATCAAATTGAAAACATTATTACAAAAGCGAAAGTCCGTAGTGAAAAGAATAAAAGGGCATGTATGAGAAGAATGATGAATGTGACAGAAACAAGAGAGATTTGGCTTAATGGTACAAAGTAGCGACCTATAGTCTCTGATTACCGCAATGGGGACAAGAGACATGAGTAAGTAAGTAAGTAAATTGGATTGATAATAAATAAATGTCTTCTTTCTTTATTTATTAGCTTATTGTGGTAATCATTGTTCATTTCTTCAAATGCTTTTCTAATAAAGGGTTATTGTATGGTCATATTCTTCATTTACAACAAAAATATACAGTAAAGTTAATGAAACTTGATGGTTGAAAATTATATTGTTTTTACTATCTGGTAGCGGTGAGTTTATGACTTTACAGCGTAGAGCTTGTTTGTCGTGTAATGTGTGGCAATTGTTGCAAAACGAAATGGGCGAAAATAATCAGAATGGATGACACTAAGTTGCTTGTTTTCTTTACTGTTTAGTAAGTTGTAGTCTGTAGAGATATGTCTGGAGTAGAGATATAAGTTTTATATGTTTGCTATCCTTTAATGTAGAAAAATGGGGTTTACATATTCTTTAATATTTAGAGTGTTGCAGAATGCAATCGAAGTATGACTTTTTAATTCTAATGTTTCTCAATTGGCAGTTGAAGACCAGTCATTGTTGTGTAATATATTGGTCGAATAGACATAATAAGCATAGCTAGTACCAGTGACCTTTTAACTCGATATCGCTTACAATCACCTCATTCTAACCGACATCCTGACGATGAAATAGCGCTCGTGCTTGGCCTCTTGATGATTAAAATGTAACCAACTCTAAATGATATTTACCTGAATCCAGCAACACCATAATCGATCAGTTTGTTCATGTAGTTGACCAGCTGTTGACGGACGTACTCGGATCCTTGGTTCAAGTCTTTCAGACCAGACAGTTCGCAGTTACGTACCTGAGGTAAAAATATATATATACTACTGATCAAGTAGTAGTTTTGGCTTAGAATGTCATTACCCCTTTATATCCACAGGTGTCGTAAGAGGTGACTAAGGGTATTGGTATTTTTATGTGTTTTTTGGGTGATGCGGTTGAATATCCATTAACAACGATACTTTATTTCTACCAACTTGTCCCCTATAAACTTCCAAATGTGGCTGAGGAGTTTTCTAGCTCTAAAGCTCTTGCTACCCCTTTTTATGATTAATGGCCGTGAGTATATGTAGGTCCTGATAAAGCAGATGATAGCCAATCAGAAATGCAAGCACGAGCCGTGTTTAAACTAGTTATCGCGTGGGATAAAGCAGCCATCTCTTACGCACTTACTTAATATCGTATACTGCCATCTCATTCTAACCGTTATCGTGTCGATAAAATTTCGCTCGTGCTTGCCCAGCTGGTGACTATTATTTCATTTTATTTCAATTTTTTTACATGTATATACTAGTCAGGGACGTTACTTCTCGCATCACCTTCGTATAAGGCGGTTGAAAAACCCATCGTCAATCATACTTTTACTTTATCGCTGTTATTGTAGATACAACGAAAGCGTTATAAGAAAATTGTTTAATTTTTTAAATATACAACATCGTTACAGAATTTATACTACATCATTGTGATTTCATTTGAAAACGCATTGCAGCAAAGTTGACTGTCCTAAAACTCAGAAATCATAGTCCCTAAAAATGATTGTTCCTATTTTACGCAACAATAGTAAAGTCAAAAGAAAAGGTACTATAAACTTATTAGTGCCAGACATACTTCCATCAAATAGACCGGTAATCATAGAAAGTGCGCGTCTATTTTTATCATTTGTATATGCACGCATCTGGACTCTTCTCTACGTAATCATATTATGATTTCATGACGTTTTTATAAGATTATAACATAAATACCTACATATATTCATGACATTATTTCCCATTGCAGTAGACAGAGACTATTGATCGGCACTCTGTCTGATCCTGACAAACCTCGTAAACTTCGTTTACATACATCAATCTTTTCATACATACATATACTCACGGCTATAAATACCAGCAACGTTTTGAAGTTACGTGAGGAAAATATGGTGAAATAACGGCTTTTGGTGATGGGTCTCCAACCGCATCACCCAAAAATCCCTTTAAAGCCCCAAAACCGTTAGTCGCCTCTTACGAACACCCACCGGAAGAAATGGGATAGTGCTGTTCCAAGCCAGCTACACAGCAATCTTTTCGTACATTCTCCTTTATTTTTTACACTTCGAACGCCTTAATTACATTACATGGATGTTAGTATTGCTTAATGAAATGGAGTCCTTACTCTATCAGGACAGCAACCATAATCGTTTCCTTGGATCACGCACTGAGGCCAGTTAAAGTCGTTTCTGCCATATGGCACGGAAGGGTAGTGCCAGTTTCCAAAGTCAGCTGTACTGCCACCTGTGCCTTGGTTCTCGTGCCAGGTTCCAGTCATGTGGTTGATGATGGCGTCTACGTATATTCTGAAAATGTTTATAATAAAATTAGTTAACAGTTATGTTATTATGTTTATGGGAGGTGTTATCCAAGTTCGGTTTGGGGAGTCAACTTATACGTGCATTGGTATCACTTTATGAGGATTCTAGTGCATGTGTAAGAGTAAACGGGGAAAACACTGACTGGTTCGGAATCTCCAGGGGTGTCCGACAGGGATGTGTAGCTTCTCCGTGGCTCTTCAATTTGTTCATGGATGACTGTTTGACAGAGTTGCGTGAAAGTGATTATGGACTAAGGATGGGTGGATTCATCATTAAATGCCTCTTGTATGCTGACGATCAAGTGCTACTTGCATCATCGGCAGAAGAGTTGCAAGAGATGATGAATATTGCATGTGAGTCTTTTGTAAGAAAGGGAATGAGGGTGAATGTGGATAAGACCAAAACGATGGTTTTTGAGAGACAGGAAGATGTGACAGAATGCGTGATTGCGATTGATGGTAAGGATGTGGAACAGGTGAAGGAGTTTGTATATCTGGGAAGTTTGTTTACAAGGGATGGAAAATGTGATGAAGACATTGAAAGAAGAGTGAAAAAGGGTAATGCGGTAAATGGAGCAATGAATAGCCTAATGATCAGTCAAACGGTGTCTGAAAAGGCCCGAATGGCTGTGCATGATGCTGTTCTTGTTCCTACGCTTATGTATGGAAGCGAATGTTGGGTGTGGCAGAAGAAGCATGAAAGCAGAGTGAATGCAGTAGAAATGAGGTCCCTCAGAAAAGTTTGTAATGTTAGGTTATGTGATCGTGTGAGGAACGATGTGATTCGTGAAAGGTGTGGTGTAAAAGATGATATTGTAAGTAAGATAGAAAAAGGAATGTTGAGATGGTTTGGGCACATCGAGAGGATGGATGATAGGAAATTGGTAAAAGGTATCTATAGAGCTAATGTGGAAGGTAATGTTAGTAGAGGACGGCCACGAAAGACTCACTTGGACCAAATTGAAAGTGTGCTCAAAAAGGCAGGCGTCCGAAGTATGAAGAATAAAAGAGCATGTATGAAAAGACTGATGGATGTAAACGAAGCTAGAGAGGTTTGTCAGGATCGTGCGAAGTGGCGATCAATAGTCTCTGCCTACCCCAATGGGAACTAATGGCGTGAGTATATGTATGTATGTATGTATGTAGTTAACAGTATTGTTCTTATCTCAATAATCATGACTGAATTTCACATAACTTATACAATTATATTTGAAGCAGTCTTTAAGTTGACGTTGGATATTAACATTATTTAGAAATACCATTGAATTTTCCCAAACCAAAAACAATGAATTTGATTTATGATATTATTACCACATCGTGTACGAACTAGAGGTTCTTATATTTTTGAAGCAGCAATTAACTACAAACAGTTCTGTTTTCAGAAATCAGACTTACATGATTCGTCGAAGTGGGTTCATATAAGCTCTCATGAATTTTTCAATTCCGTTCATAATTTAAATATAAGAACATAACATAACATAAACATAACATAAACATAAACGTTCACGCCGAATATCCCCGAAGGAGTTGGCAGAGGTAGTAATATTTCTGAACATCACGTGACATTGTCACCCGGTGTTCAGAGTACCCACGCTTTGCTTGGACAGTGTTCTCACGTGATAGGGGGCAGGCCTAACGCGCTGTTTTGTACGAATACACTGTCACATGACAAATTACAACTTAGCCATGTGGGTTTCCTCACAATGTTTTCCCTCATCTATAACAACTATGATAAATTAACCACACATATGACTTTAGAAAAGACTTCTAAGAGACTTCATGAAATTATTTATAAAGCTAAAGACCCACCAAGCGCCCTCCCATGTTTTTGATTTGCTCAACTTTCAAATGGCTAGGATATCTTCTATTTTGAAATATTCGCAACCACTTTTTCCGAATTATAGCCCATGTATTTATATGGCATATACGGTGTATGATGTCTGTATAAAATATAACCATTTCTTCTACTAGTTGCTATGAATCTCACCGGACACCAGCATTGTTACACCGACGCACCATGTCAGCAAATTGCTGCTCGTTGCCAGACCGGGTTTCCAGTTTGTATGAGATGGGTTGGTAGCGTTCCCACCATGGACGGTTGTGGGACCAGATCGCTAAGTTCTCGTTGGGGGGAGATACCTAAATAAAAGAGATACGCAAATATTAGAGATATTTATGTTACTAATAAATAAAGGAAAGAAAAATTTTCACGGGTATACGAGCGTCGGGGCGTATACCCGAGGTCGCGGGTTCGATTCCCGCCTGTGTCGAAATTTTTCTTTCCTTTATTTATTCTTTATTTATTAGTAACTAGTGGATCGTCCCAGCTTCGCACGGGTAGCGTTGTTTTTTTAAATATCTGAGGTGTCTTACTTCAGTCACTGCTCAAGCATTGTGAAATTCAGCGCAATGTTTTCAATTTATTAAATTTATAGCACTCCCTAAACAGTGTAGTTTGGTGATTTTAAATGCGCTTTGATGAACGGTTCAGTATTTCCGTTTAATAGCAAATTTTGAAATAAAACGCTATGAAGTATTTATAACAGTCTAAAAAATAAATCATTACGTGATGTAGGATGCAACTACTGGCGCCATCTAGTATGTTATATGTAAATTAGTAAAGATTTGGTTTTGATCACGGGCGCGATGGCTTATTTTATGTGTAATTTCGGTGTTTGTCTACCCATTTCTATGATTCTTTTTTTATTGAATAGGTAATAATGTTACCTTTTTTAAATTTGGGATGACTGAGACTTTTACAAACGTAAGAGTAAACAAATATAATCAGAATGATCCGAACTGCTAAGCTATCAGGAATTACACGTGTTATTGTGAGTCAACCGTAAAAGATAGACATAAACTGATGTGGATTTTTTTTTAGATAATTTTATGAAGAATATTTCCGTCACACATGATTTCTATGTAAGTTTAACCATTGAGGCTGCACACGCGACGGAAGCTTAAAAAATGGAGTAACTTCTCCCGTTTTCCCAAAATTTCCCAAAATTCCCCTTTACTACTCAGCTGGAAAGTATACAAAAACCTGCGCAGGTGTATGAAGAATAATTGTACCAAGTTTCGTTAAAATCCGTCGAGTAGTTTTTGTTTCCATAAGGAACATACAAACCGACAGACAGACAGACAGACAGACAAAAATTTTACTGATTGCATTTTTGGCATCAGTATCGATCCCTAATCACCACCTGATGGTTATTTTGAAAATATATTTCATGTACAGAATTGACCTCTCTACAGATTTATTATAAGTATAGATAATCCCCACATGTGGTTTTCATGAAGAAAAAGATTTAAATTATGTGATATTTATGTTTATGGAGGGGTTAAGGAGTTTTATTTTGTTCATGGTTATGTGATTGTAAAATATTATTATCAAAGTTAATTCATAAAGGTTGATGACCCCCTCATGGTTTAGTTATTCTTAGTTGTGACTGAGTATTCGAACGAAACAACAATCACTTATAAAGCCCCAACACATATGTCTCCTCGTACGATAGCCACTGAAAGAAGGTTAGTGCGGATCTAAACCGACACTTCATAACTCTCCCCAACCATTTCAGAGATAAACAGCCTAAACAATGATTTTACTTTACACTCTTGTTAAACAACTTGATAAAGTGGTTATGAAATTGCTGTGTAGTGTCGTCTTAGAATAGCACTACCCCATTTCTGCCGGTGGGTGTACGTAAGAGGCGACTAACGAGATTTTTGGGCGATGCGGTTGGAGACCCATCACTAAAAACCTTTATTTTACCATCTTTACCCCACTCAACTTTCCAAAAGTGGCTGAGGATTTTCTAATTCCTTAGCTCTGGCTACCCCTTCTAAGGATTTACAGCCGTGAGTATATCTATGAAATTTCTTATTCTGAAGCTCTGGCTACCCATTTCAGGAATTTATAGTCGTAAATATATATATGTACACTTGCTAAAAACACCTACCTGAATCCCACCAAATCCCTTAGGCCCGAGGAACCGCTCGCACTCATCAGCGATGTCGTTCCACTTCCACTCGAAGAGATGCACCATGGTGGAGCGACCAGGCGCGTAGTTGGGGTCCTTGTACGCGACGGCGAGAGCCAAAGTCGTGAGGAGGAGGATGAGACGATTCATCCTGACTAGAATGAAAGAATATGAAAAGATTCTATAGATGAAGCTGAAGAGTTTCGCCAAGGTCGTAGGAAGTGGCTACCGATAGAAGAAGATAGAAAGACATTTTTTCGCTGCATAAAAGGCACAAAAACTAACGATATGCAATAAGACAATATGAAATAAAAAAAGTAAAAGTATACAGCAAATAAAAATAATAAAACACTAAAATAATTAAAAAAACAAAACAATAAATTAAACAAAAAATATCAAAGAGATTAAAAACAAAAGATAAAAAAAAACAAAAAACATAGTCTCTGCCTACTCTAATGGGATGTAATGGCTTTAGTATATTTGTGTTAGTTAAGTTATTTGTTTGACTTGTTGAACATTTAGCTAACTGTCCTTGTTATGGACCTTACTATTAAAAGCTACTTACTATTAGCTGTGTAGTGTCGGCTTTGAATAGCACTACCCTATTTCTTCCGGTGGGTGTACGTAAGCGGCGACTAACGGTATTGGGGCTTTTAAGGGTTTTTCGGGCGATGTGGTTGGAGACCCATCACCAACAACCTTTATTTAACCTTCTTTTCCCCACTCAACTTTCCAAAAGTGGCTGAGGAATTTCTAATTCCTTAGCTCTGGCTACTCCTTCCAGGGACTTATAGCCGTGAGTATATCGATGTATGTACTATTAAAACCCGTGATATACTAGTACAACCGTGATAGCCCAGTGGGTAGAACACTCGGTTATCGTGCAAGCGACTAGTGTTCAAATCCTGGGTCGGGCCTACACCAATTTGTCTTTTCTAAAGACATATGTGTGGTTAATTTATCATGGTTGTTAACGGTGAGGGAAAACATCGTGAGGAACCCACATGGCTGAGTTGTACTTAGTCATGTGACAGTGTATTCGTACAAAACGGCGATAGGCCTGCCCCCCATCACGTGAGTACACTGTCCATGCAAAACGTGGGTACTCTGAACACCAGGTGACAAAGTCACGTGATGTACAGAAGTATTAGTACCTCTGCCTACCCCTTCGGGGATATTCGGCGTGAACTTTTATGTTATGTTATGTTATGTACTATTATAAGGTTGTCTAGAAGAAATGGCTTCTCGTGATAAGACCGTCAATTTACGTCGCAATAAAGAGTTATTTTATACTATTCTGATTTAACAGTTCAAGGTAGTGGTATTGTCAAATGTCTCAAACAATTTAATGTTTTTTGACATGAATTCCTCATGTGGGGATCATTACTCATAAATAAAAGATGTTATTAAAGGAAAGAAAAATTTCGACACTGGCGGGGTTCGAACCCGCGACCTTCGGGTATACGCCCCCGTCGCTCTGCCAACTGAGCTACAGAGCTACTTGCATCTATATTCCCTAGAAAATTTTCAATTTTTAGTCAGGATGAATGGTCACATCCTTCTTCTCACAACCGTGGTCCTCGCAGTACAAAGACTGCAACTATCGATCTCCAACGATCAAGTTATGAATTTGTTTGAGACACATAAATAAAAGATGTTATTAAAGGAAAGAAAAATTTCGACACTGGCGGGGTTCGAACCCGCGACCTTCGGGTATACGCCCTCGTCGCTCTGCCAACTGAGCTACAGAGCTACTTGGCAGAGCGACGGGGGCGAGGACCACGGTTGTGAGAAGAAGGATGTGACCATTCATCCTGACTAAAAATTGAAAATTTTCTAGGGAATATAGACGAGCCTAATAAACATGTTCGTACACTTAATGGCTGAAATTGTTATAAGAATAGGAAAAAGTTATAATAAAATTATGACCCTTCCCCTAACACCAGTTATTTTTATAGCATTTATTTTCCGTTATTGACAGAATATGTATTAAGAATAAAGGGCTTTTGTACAATATTTACTTTGACTATTGATGAGACGAAAAGACACGAACCGTTTTTATATTTTTCTTATATTAATAACTTTTATATAAGACAATTTTCAATTTGTACGATTTAGCAACGCACTAACATTATGACTTAAGACATTTGCTACCAGAAGCGGATCCAGCCCTCAATTTAGGTTGTGGTCATAGCTACCCAAAGTTCCAATACCATGTCAGCCTACTTATTGTAGCCCTAATTGACCACAAAAGTATGAGGCTGCAAGTTAAATAAGGTTGTGGAATGCCAACCTTGCCCACGTGGCTGGATCCGCGCATGTTTGCTACACTATCTTTATGACACATGTAGTTATGTTAGTATAATATTTGCGTGATACATACATTTTATACATACATACATACATATACTCACGCTTTTTTCATACAGACATACATGCATATACATACATACATATAAATCCCTAGAAGGGGTAGCCAAAACTAAGGAATTCCAAATTCCTCAGCCACTTTTGGTAATAATAGTGCGTAAAAGATGGTAAAACAAAGGTTGTTGGTGATGGGTCTTCAACCGCATCGCCCAAAAATCCCTTAAAAGCCCCAATACCGTTAGTCGCCTCTTACGTACACCCACCGAAAGAAATGGGGTAGTGCTATTCTAAGCCGACACTACACAGCAATATTACATATAACCGTTATTAGAAAGTCGCATTCCAAACACGATGTAACACCTTTTACAAAATTCAATCAAACAAAGCTACCTTATAATTGGTCCAGCTCCTTCCGTAATTTTATTTACTCAAGATCTGATAACGAATACATAAGGCGACCACTTATATACCAAAAAGTTCGCGTCAATAACAAATTTTAGCGAATCATTATAAATCAGTATCTTTATCGGATTAATTAACAGATATAATCAATGTGAGGTAGAAATTATCAAAATTGTTTGCTTGTGGCAACAACGAAATGATAATACACTTAGATTTGCTATTTTCAGAACAACAAGGTAAATTATTTACGATTTATTAAGTAATTCTTGTTTTCCATTATTTATAAAAAAATATTGGTGCAAGTTATGTTGTTAATATAGGAATGCTAGGCAAAACTTTTGAAAACCAAATTAAAACGTATTAACAAAGGTGAAGGTCCGAAATGAAAATAATAAAAGAGCGTATGAGAAGAATAATTAATTTAGAAAAGGCTTCAAAATTTTTCATGACAGTGCAATGTGGCAAATAATAGACTATACTGCCTACCCCAATGGGTTAAGTAAGTATTGGTGCAGTTCGAGCTATTTATCAAATTATCTATTGACTTTAACTACACTTTTCCTGCCGACCTAAGACTTCAAAAGAGCCCTTGCACATTACGGCTTTTTATCCCGCCGTTGACGACGCTATACAAAAGGGTTGACTCTAGTCACCCCTTTTGGGGAACCAGTCAGTATAGTTAGAGAATAATAATAATATCTCGAACTTTATCAATCTTCAATTCTTTTTATCTTGAACTAAAGTGTTCAATAATATCTAATACAAGTTTAGTGATATCTGATCTAATTATGTTATTGTCGTAGAAAAGAGCAAATCATTTATAATCAAAAGTGAGACAGCATTAATAACTTTAATTTAACTTTGATAAAAGACTTCTATTTAGAAGCTCTCATCAAATTAAGTTTAATTGAAGTAAGAGTACCTGCGTCTCAGGACTTTCCGAGAAAAGAGCGTAATACTAGTTACTTAAGTGCTACAATTTCTCTCTTAAATAAGTACGTTACTTACTTATACTCACGCCCATTATTCCCATTGGGGTAGGCAGAGACTATCGATCGCCACTTTGTACGATCTTGAAAAACCTCTCTTGCTTCCCTTACATTCATTATTCTTTTCATACATGCTCTTTTATTGTTCTCACTTCGGACCCCCGCCTTTAAAAGAACGTTTTCTATCTGGTCAAGAAACGTTTTACGAGGCCGTCCTCTACTAACAATCCCATCCAAATTGGCTCTATATATCTCTTTCGCTACTTTATTCTCATCCATCCTCTCTATATTTCCAAACCACCTCAACATTCCTTTTTCTAACTTGCATACTACGTCATCTTTCAAGAAATAAGTACGTTAAACATCTGATTTTTAATTAAATAGAACTCTACTGTACTCAATTCATCCGTACACGCTGTTAATCCCCGAAGGCACTAATACTTCTGATTTCACCTGGTCTTCAGAGTTCAGAGATCCCATGTTTTACTTGGACAGTGTACTCACGTGATAGGCTGCAGGTCTATGTATTGTACGAATACACTGTCGCATGACAAAGTACAACTTAGCCATATGGGTTTCCTCACGATGTTTTCCCTCACCGATAACAACAATGATAACCCCACATATGACTTTTGAAAAGTAAATTTTGTGTAGGCCCAACCCGGGATTTGAATCCTCATTGTCTGCAAAGTAAGCGGTATTCTACCCACTAAGCTATCGCGGTTGCTTTATATGAGGATCTGTTAAACCTTTAATACTTGACAAACTGGTTGCTAGAGATATATCATACTGAGCAAAGTTATATGAGAACAATAGTAATAATCTCTTGGCTTACACTTTACATACATAGATACATATACTCACGGCTACGAAACCCTAGAAGGGGTAGCCAGAGCTAAAGAATTAGAAATTCCTCAGCCACTTTTGGAAATTTGAGTGGGGAAAAGATAGTAAAAATAAAGGTTGTTGGTGATGGGTCTCCAACCGCATCGCCCAAAAATCCCTTAATAGCCCCAATACCGTTAGTCGCCTCTTACGTACACCCACCGGAAGACATGGGGTAGTGCTATTCTAAACCGACACTACACGGAAATATTTTAGATGGGATTATATTTCAGAAATATATTAATATAGAGGGAAGTATATTTCTGCTGCCAACCCTTTGAAGATATACGGCCTGAACCGTCTGTCCGTCCATGTTAATCAGCATATTTAAGATTGTTCTAGAAATAGTCCATTATCAGTATTCAGTTGCTAGCTAATTAATCGAATGTTTTAAATGAGTAATGCATTGATTAGCGTAGATAACAATGTTGATTGATGCACAAAGATATGCAGTTGGTTGTTCTAAAATATTTCATTTGGCAACACATACTGTGAATTGATTAAACGTTGCATAATTGTAACATTAGCCAATTCAGGGTACTACAGGAAAACGGAGTTCAAAATGTGGCTTAATTAAACTTTATTTGTTTATTTAGTTATGAAATGTTATTATTTACATCTTCAGACATAAATGTTGTGTAGTGATGCTGTGTAGTGTCGGCTTAGAATAGAACTATCCCATTTCTTCCGGTGGGTGTACGTAAGAGGCGACTAACGGTATTGGGGATTTTAAGGGATTTTTGGGCGATGCAGTTGGAGACCCATCACCAACAACCGTTATTTTACCATCTTCTCCCCACTCGACTTTCCAAAAGTGGCTGAGGAATTTCTAATTCCTTAGCTCTGGCTACCCCTTATAGGGATCTATAGCCGTGAGTATATGTATGTATGATGTATGTACATGAATGTATTCTTTGTGTCATGCTACCAAACCTCGTAAGCTTTATATAAATCTTTTTGTTCATGAAAACCTCATGTGGGGATTATTACTAATAAATAAAGAATAAATAAAGGAAAGAAAAATTGTGTGTCGAAATTTTTCTTTCCTTTATTTATTCTTTATTTACTCGTAAGCTTTGTTTAAATTTAAATATTTTTCATACATGCTCTTGAATTCTTCTTATTTCAGACGCTTGCCTTGTAGAGTACAATTACTATTTGGTCTCTAAAGTCGTCATTACATTAATACATACATACATAATCTCATTTTCATCTCTCAAATTTCTAGGAAGTGACATTATTATACTAAAATAAATCATTTGCTCTTAGAAATACAACATAACATAACATAAACGTTCAAGGTACCCACGTTTTGCTTAGACAGTGTACTCACGTGATAGGGGGCAGGCCTATCGCCGTTTTGTACGAATACACTGGACTGTCACATGACTAAGTACAACTCAGCCATGTGGCTAATAAATAAAGAATAAATAAAGGAAAGAAAAACTTCGACACAGGCGGATTATTTTTAGTAATGATCCCCACATGAGGTTTTCATGAACAAAAAGTTTTAAATCAGCCATGTGGGTTTCCTCACGATGTTTTCCCTCACCGTTAACAACCATGATAAATTAACCACACATATGACTTTATAAAAGACAATTTGGTGTAGGCCCGACCCAGGATTGGAACTCACGACTTCTGTTTTTTCGGCCGGGTGTTCTACCCACTGGACTATCATGTCGCAATATGTTATATTATGTTATGTATGTTAGAAATACAACTTAAATGATAATGTCATAGTATCTGCACTAGAAATGTCACGTATTCGAAGCATCGTGTCAACACGATAAACAACTAAACGAACAATGTAACTGCGTACTTGTTTAACATACAATACTTGTACACTTACGGCTATGAATCACAAAAAAGTGTTTACGTCGGAATTAGAGGTCACCACTTTTGGAATTGCCGTGTAGTGCC
Organism: Bedellia somnulentella; assembly: GCA_963576735.1. NCBI lineage: Eukaryota > Metazoa > Arthropoda > Insecta > Lepidoptera > Bedelliidae > Bedellia > Bedellia somnulentella. The sequence continues at coordinate 16,106,533 of OY755184.1, forward strand.
GGCTTAGAATGTCGCTACCCCTTTCTACCCACGGGTGTCGTAAGAGGCGACTAAGGGTATCGGGGCTTTTTATTGGATTTTTGGGCGATGCGGTTGGAGACCCATCACCAAAAACCTTTATTTTACCGCCTTTTCCCCACTCAACTTCCAAAAGTGGCTGAGGGATTTATGAGGCTCTGGCTACCCCTTCTAGGGAATTATAGCCGTGAGTATATGTATGTATGCACTTTTGGAAGTTGTGATAGCAACATACACATATACTCAGAGCCATAATTCCAAGAAGGTGTAGCCAGAGCTTCAGAGCTAGAAACTCCTCAGCCATATTTGGTAGTTGATAATGATAAGGGACAAGATGGTATAAATAAAGTGTCATTAGTTATGGGTCTCCAACCTTCCCTAATCGTTAAACCAAAGATTCCTTAATCGCCTCTAATGGTACCCGTAGGTAGAAAGAGGAAATATTCTAAGCCGGCACTACACGGCATGTGTAAGGAAAAGATTGTTCAATAAAGGATAGTTGGTGATGGGTCATCAACTAATCATCACTTAAAAGTTTTAATACCCTTAGTTGCCTCTTAACCGTGTAGTGTCGGCTTAGAATAGCACTACCCCGTTTCTACCGATGGGTGTACGTAAGAGGCGACTAACGGTATTGGGGCTTTCAAGGGATTTTTGGGCGATGCGGTTGGAGACCAACAACCTTTACCATACCATCTTTTCCCCACTCAATTTTCCAAAAGTGGCTGACGAATTTCTAATTCCTTAGCTCTGGCTACCCCTTCCAGGGATTTAAAGCCGTGAGTATATGTATGTATGTATGTTGCCTCTTAAAACACCCAAGAAATAAATTATTTAGTGTTATTCTAAGGCGCAACTGCTCAGCATACTTGTGAAATAATTTAAAATGCAAATCTTACCTAACGATGTTTTTACGTGTGTTTTCTTTCACTAATCAGTATATAACTATTTCATTTATTTCCTTCGTTCAACAGATTCTTACATATAACGACAATGTACAATATTCCATTCATTGATAATACTATTGCTGTTTGCATTCATTCGAATAAGTCGTCTTGTTATCTGTGAACTAATGAGTAGAACTGAGCTAGAATGATATAACTCAAAGGTACGCAGAATTTCAGAAGGTTCTCGAGTGGCGGCCACGTACCGGACGACGCAGTGTGGGTAGGATACCACAAGGTAAAGATTCTAAAAAGTGGTAGGCAAAGGTACAGAATTATTAACTTCTCAGCCCCTTTTGAGAAGTTAAGTGGGGAAAAGATTGTAAAATAAGGGATTATTACTAATAAATAGGGTTTCCACATGAGGTTTTCATGAATCGCCGTGTAGTGTCGGCTTAGCTCACGGCTGGCTACCCCTTCTAGGGATTTACAGCTGTGAGTATATACATATATGTTTTCATGAAGGTTGTGTGATAGAGTGAGAAATAGTGGGATCCGTGAACAAGTAGGTTTGAAAGATGACGTAGTATGCAGAAACAAAAAGGAATGTTGAGGTGGTTGGGGCACATAGAGAGGGTGGATGAATATAAAGTAGCGAAAGAGATATGTAGAGCCAATGTGGATGGGATTGTTAGTAGAGGACGGCCTTGTAAAACGTTTCTAGATCAGATAGAAAACGTTTTTATAAAGGCGGGGGTCCGAAGTGAGAAGAATGAAAGAGCATGTATGAGAAGAATTATGAATGTAAGGGAAGCAAGAGAGGTTTGTCAAGATCGTACTAAGTGGCGATCGATAGTCTCTGCCTACCCTAATGGGAATAATGGGCGTGAGTTTAAGTAACTAAGTAAGTTTTCATGAACAAATCATTCTAATTATATGTATAATAAAGGGATAATTGTTGGCCCTATCAAAATCCAAATGTGGCTGAGGAGTTTCCAGCTCTGATGCTCTGGCTACCCCTTTTTGGAATTTACGGCCGTGAGCATATGCATATATGTTGATAGTTCTCCAGCCATATTGTCCAACTATAATATCAAACAAAAAAGTGACGGCCTATCGCTGTTCAATATAAATGCACTGTCCCATGAGTAAGTCTCATAGATATCCTAGAAATGGTTCTCCACCTCCTTCACAACCTGATTAAACCAAACATATGGCACATTGGTGGTTCGATTCAGGAGTTGAATCCATGCCCCCTGCATCGAAGGCAGTTCTCCTTTCAACTGAGCAATAATATTACTTACTTACTTACTTATACTTACGCCCATTATTCCCATTGGGGTAGGCAGAGACTATCGATCGCCACTTAGTACGATCTTGACAAACCTCTCTTGCTTCCCTTACATTCATTATCCTTCTCATACATGCTCTTTTATTCTTCTCACTTCGGACCCCCGCCTTTAAAGTGAATTAGTAAAGATAACTTAATGTACCTGTCCAGATTTGGTCTAGTTACGTACCGAGTTACTTGGGGTCAGAGGTAGTGGTTCCTCAAGACACACAGATTTCCCTAAATTTACACATTACCATATAAGTTTATATGGTATGTTTCAACACTTCGTGTGAACTGTCTTGTAGTGTAATGAATTTAAACATAACACTAATTTAAATCTTTTTGTTCATGAAAACCTCATGTGGGGATTATTATTACTAGTAAATAAAGAATAAATAAAGGAAAGAAAAATTTCGACACAGGCGGCAATTATGTGATAGTTAGGCGTTTTCAACATTTGCATTCTATCTGATAAGGTAGACAAATGACCTTCCGAATTAGTAAAAATTCGGAGGTAGGAAACGCAAACACTACTTTAACGTGTAAAAGAAATAAAGGATAGAAGAATTTCGCGCTGGCAGCCATTGACACGGTAGCTCAATGGCAGAGCGACGGGGGCGTATACTCGAGGTCGCAGGTTCGATTCCCGCGTGTGTCGAAATTTTTCTTTCCTTTATTTATTCTTTATTTATTCGTAACACTAATTACCAAAACTCTAGCTACCCCTTCTTGGGATTTATATGAATGTTGGTATAAAACATACCAAACTTTTGTAAGTGTATTTACAATGAAAATTAGTAAAAACAAGTATTTTTATATCATATTATTTATTCCAAAAATATTTAAATACAACTATCACATTTTTGGACTTGTTCAATTGATGTATTTACAATAAAAAATATACGTGGCAATGTTCCTAATACGACTATAATAAATTTAATAATATATATATATTTATTTAGGTATTTTTTCTAATAAAATTATAACAACAATAACTTAAATGGTACAAAATTTAAAACTTAAAATTCTAATGATTAGTTTGAAATATAAATTAAATAATAATAATAGCTAGTTAGGAATTTATTTTTTCCAAGATTTTATTGATATCTTTACGACATATAATTATAATTTTGAACTGGTAGTGCACTAGAAGCAATAAAATAAATATATACACAATTTATACTAATTAATTTTGCCCAAAAAAAGTAAAATAATGAGTTGTGGTATACTTATGGTTATTAGTTACATGTGGTATACTTATTATATTATGGGTACCAAGTCGACGGAACTTTGCACATATTTATAAATGATACCCAAAATTACTATACAAAATAAACGCGTCTCCTTACCACTGGACTATAAAGGGCTAACAATGTCACTTAACTTAAACGTTAAGTGGAGATATTCGTTTGTGAACGTAAATTCAATGTTTAATAATGAAATATTAAAAGTAAAGCTTCACTATAATTTATAATATTTTTTTTATTAAAGATATAGTTTAAACTAATAATGAATTAACTTAAATATGTAACTTTATATAATTTCATTGAGTTTGTTAATTAACTAACTCTTAAAAAACATCATAATAACATATTACTAGTATAAGCAGGTGCAAAATTGATAAAAATAACATTTTGTTAACATAACATTATTATGGACTTGTACACAAAAACTGTTTGTACTGTTTGTTGTTCAAAATAAGTTAATTTAATTTTATTCATAGATAATAGTATTTAAAAAACGGTTTAAGCCTTGTGTGGCTCGAACTCGAATGGTTTCTTCTTGTCAGGAATACTCAAATTTGACTGAAAAAAAAATATTAGTTATGAATCCCGGACAAAATGTGGTTTCACTTAGGTCTAGTTCGATCACGTTACGTTCGTCACCTTCGATTGGCTATGTAAGAAAAAACTACATTATCGGTCACTGAAAACTGACAACACCCCGTTGATTGATTAAACAACTTTAAAGAAACAGTATTATTTACAATTTATTATTTGCCGTGTAGTGTCGGCTTAGAATAACACTACCCCATTTCTACCCGTGGGTGATCGTAAGTGGCGACTAAGGGTATAGGGGGCTTTTTAAGTGATTTTTGGGTGATGAACCATCTTTTCCCAATCAACTTCCAAAAGTGGCTGAGGAATTTTTCATTCCAAAGCTCTGGCTACCCCGTTAAGGGATTTATAGCCATGAGTATATATGTATTATTTACAACTTACTATATGCTTCAAGTACCTGAGTTCTGATAATTTTAAAACAAATATAAGTACAAAATGACTGCAATTTCTGTCACAAATCAAGGTATTTTTATAAATATATTATTATTATAAGAAGATTAATTTAACCAAAAAATCATGATTTAATAGAGGATGCCCGTGGCAGAGGACATATTAAACTCTGACATACATACATATACTCAAGGCTATAAATCCCTTGAAGGGGTAGCCAGAGCTAGGGAATTAGAAATTAAACACTTTAAACTCTGACTCTAGAATTTAATTTATTATTACCTAAATTCTGAAAACTTATCATTCATAACTTTTGAAAGACACAGCTTTTAATGAATAATTTTTATTATGCTGGGTATCAGTTTTATTACCTTAATGATCAATTTTTTCACATACATACTATTCAAAAATTAGTCAAATAACCTCAGAAAAAAAAACTTTTTTCATAACCCATATGAAATTCTGAATAACATCCAGTGCACCTAAAATTAGCTTTAATTAGTATGTTATGAGATATTATTTACGTTCGTTATCTTAAAAGCAAACCAAGTGTGGTACAAGTATAATGAGGCAGATAAATTGATAAATCAATCATTTTTAATACATTTTCCGTACCGTAATCGTTAATTGAATATAATTTTGGAAGTGATTAGATTACAATTGAAGAACAGGATTTGTTAGCTCAGCCAATTTTCGAGACTAAGCCATTAAACTTGTAATGGTGGCTAGGCTAAGTAACTTTTGATACTAAAGCTCTGTCTACCTTTTTGGGGTTCGTAGTTGTATAGGCAGACGTCCAAAGTATACATACATACATATACTCACGGCTATAAATCCCTTAACGGGGTAGCCAGAGCTATGGAATGAGAAATTCCTCAGCCACTTTTGGAAGTTGATTGGGGGAAAGATGGTAATAATAAATGTTTTTGGTGGCGGGTCTCCAACCACATCGCCCAAAAATCACTTAAAAAGCCTTATACCCTTAGTCACCTCTTACGATCACCCACGGGTAGAAATGGGGTAGTGTTATTCTAAGCCGACACTACACGGCATATGAAAAAACCAAAGTATGAAAACTAAAATGGCGTGTTTGAAAAGAATAATGTCAATGAAGCTCCAGAGAATTGCAAGGATTGTAAAAAGTGGTGATCGGATCTCTACCTGACTGACGGGACTTTCATTGGTAGATAGCTGATGTCATAAGAAGTCATGCAAAGACTTTAAAAAGCCAAGTGGGCCCACTAGTTATGAAATAAGTTAAGTAAGAAATAAGAGAGCCGTGGCCTAGTGGATAGTTGACTAGCTTTCCGATCCGGAGGTTGCGGGTTCGATCCCCGCTGTGTGCAACATTTTTGTGATGTGCATAAATGTTTCTTTCCTAGTCTTGGATGTTAACTAAATGTGTAGTCTATTATATTCAATGTATCGTTGAGTTAGTATCCCATAATACAAGTCTTACTTAGTTTGGGGCTAACTGGATCTGTGTATGATATAATTTATTTATTTATTTATTTATATGCATCACACTACAGACATGAAACATTACATGATAAATCTTAATCTATAAATCTTAATTCTAGTTACAATGTCCTTAATTGTGTGTTGACAGCTTTTTTTTTATTTAATTTATGCGTGTAAACGTTATAATGTCCATATATATTTATTTTTTTAAGTTATATTTAACATATTTACCTCTGGTCCAACATGTATGGCCAAATGGAAATCCTCAGCAAATCTGCTTATTTGAATTCTCGCTCTCCCGTCATGGTCTACATGTACTTTGGTACCAGTGCATGTGTTGCCTCGTCGTTTACCACTTATCACGTCACAATAGGTGCCTGGTGGTAATCCAGTCTGAAAATTATAAAATTATTGTTAATGCATTATTAATACAAAAGCAACGAAAAAGCTGTGTAGCTGTGTAGTGTCGGCTTAGAATAGCACTACCCCATTTCTTCCGGTGGGTGTACGTATTGGGGCTTTTAAGGGATTTCTGGGCGATGAGGCTGGAGACCCATCACCAACAACCTTTATTTTACTATCTTTTCCCCACTTAACTTTCCAAAAGTGGTTGAGGAATTTCTAATTCCTTAGCTCTGGCTACCCCATCTAGGGATTTATAGCCGTGAGTATATGTATGTATGCAACGAAAAACTCCGTACTATCATAATATGTTTTTTTACAAAAAAATCCATTTACTAAAAGATTCAGGTTTCAAATATAATTCAGATTTGGCACACTAAAAAAACCAATAATGTGAATTTTGCCATTTAGTTTTTCGTGTCTCCATTTTTTTTTGCGTTGTATATTACGGATTGGAAAGTTGTCAACGGATACGATACGCTACGTGCCTACGTAAAAACAGAGCTATATCAGTTTACTTACGAAAACTCGGATACCATTAAAATATCTAATACAAACGTCCCTCACAAAAAATAAAAAAGGGAAAATAAACTCAGGATTTGATAATTTATTTATCTCTTTTTTTGTAACAAGCTCGTCCGTGAAAATATAGGCAAAGCAAAAATTGGGTATCTATAGAGGTAATGTGGAAGGTAATGTTAGTAGAGGACGGCCACGAAAGACTCACTTGGACCAAATTGAAAGTGTGCTCAAAAAGGCAGGCGTCCGAAGTATGAAGAATAAAAGAGCATGTATGAAAAGACTGATGGATGTAAACGAAGCTAGAGAGGTTTGTCAGGATCGTGCGAAGTGGCGATCAATAGTCTCTGCCTACCCCAATGGGAACTAATGGCGTGAGTATATGTATGTATGTATGTATGCAAAAATTGGGCACTCCAGCATCTAGTTAAAAACGACAAGAGACGCTCAGATATATCAGTACTTCTACCACTCTTTTGGGGAGGTATGGAACAAGCCACAATAATGACAAACATACATACATACATTTACTCGCGGTTATAAATCCCTTAACGGGGTAGCCAGAGCTTTGGAATGAGAAATTCCTCAGCCACTTTTAGAAGTTCTTTGGGGAAAAGATGGTAATAATAAATATTTTTGGTGACGAGTCTCCAACCACATCGTCCAAAAATCACTTAAAAAGCCCCTCAGTCGCCTCTTACGATCACCCACGGGTAGAAATGGGGTAGTGATATTCTAAGCCGACACTACACGGCAATTATGACATACAAGTAATATATTGATAACAATGGAACAGGGATTGTTAGCGCTTTGGAAACAGGCACAATATAATAATCCAAAACTGATGTTACGACGATAATCAAAAATTTTAATGTAATGTGTTTTCTAATTGAAACAACTATTGATTTTCGGATATTTTAACAGTTGAATCTCCTTTGACATATAACTAATAAAAAAAACTGCTGCTGAAACGGCTGCAAGACATAAGCTTTCTAAATATAGTCAGCTTATGTCTTCTTTTTTCTTTGTGCCTCTCGCTGTAGAAACTACCGGAGTTTGGGGTTTAGAGGGGAAATCTTTTATAAAAGAGATAGGTCGTCGCCTGAGGAACCGTGGCTGGGACTACCGTTCTGGGGCATTTTTGATGCAGAGGATCTCCCTAGCCGTTCAGCGGGGTAACGCTGCCAGCGTAATGGGGACCTTTGGGTCGGATATGTCTCGGAGCGGTTTGTTTAATTGACCTTTTTTTTTATCATATTTGCTTAACCCTTAGCCACCTGACGTGTTTTTCAGTCACACTACGACCTGACGTCGGTCAATGAGACCGCTTGCGTATTTACTAAGTTTAATTATTTTATTGTTATATATTATTTTAAATGACAGTCAGATATGTATGTTTATTATATTTTTATTAATTTTAAGTTTTTAAACAATACAAAAATCTTTATTTACTTATCCTTAATCGACACTTAACATAAACATATGAAATTATAGAACAAAAATTAGGAACTTTGGAAATTAGAGATCCGAGTAGGAATTTTAAGTGCGACATAATATTATTTACTTATTTACTATCGGTTCAACATATTTTCTTAAATTCTAAATCACTTTTGGCTCAAATAAGGCATAATTTTTATAAAATCACAACTTGCAAAGTTTTACAAGTTGCGGCGACAATCAAGGCACATTTTTTGACTGCATTCAATGCAAATCGGATTTTTACATACAAAACACATATAAGCTGTTTTACGCTTCTTTTTAGGGTCACATGTTGAACAAGTCTTCCGTTTTTCAAGCTTTTCAGAATTGTTAGATGATGATGTGCTGGGCGTTTGTTCGGTAAATACTATGTAGTAAAAATAACGTAACTACCTGAGGTCGGTCACTCAGACCGCTCACGAAATATAATTACCTATAATTCACAACTGGGCGCACGTCCGGCGCTGCCGAGCGCGTGGCGCGTACAGCCGGTGGATTAGAAAAAGTACATGAACGGACGGTTGCGCCGCGCGCATAGCATCAGAATTATTTTAAAAATAAAATTAGCAGAGTCTGTGAGACCGACGTCAGGTGGCTAAGGGTTAATTTTATTGTTGAATTATTTTTAGTTATAAAAAAAACAGACCTGTAAGTATTGATCAAAATCATAACTCTCCAAATTGAACGCGACGAATCCCTTGTTTCCGCGGCTGAACGCAATCTGGTTGTTTCCGTTGTCCCACCAATTGTTGATTTCCGTGTCCCTCACCACGTTCCGGAATATCACCATTTGGTAGATTTGCCGCCAACGGTGCTCGCTTACTCGGCCTTCCGCGAATGTACCATCCTTTAACAAAAAAAGGTTAATTTGGTTAATATATATATTTAATAATATAAAAAGTAGGGAAATACTCTTTTTCTTTGTTTATTCAGTTCATATTTTTTATTGACTAATACTCATACAAAGTTTTAAGTTTGCCGAGTAGTGCCGGCTTAGAATGTCGCTACCCCTTTCTACCCACGGTTGTCGTAAGAGGCGACCAAGGATATTGGGGCTTTTTATTGGATTTTTGGGCGATGCGGTTGGAGACCCATCACCAAAAACCTTTATTTTCACCATCTTTTCCCCACTCAACTTCCAAATGTGGTTGTGGAATTAATAATTCCTTAGCTCTGGCTACCCCTTCTAGGGAAATATAGCCGTGAGTATATGTATGTATGTATGTACTCATACAACTGATCTGGAAATATCCTTCAAATAGAATTATAGTATATCTTTGTATTATAAGCATAGGGGTTTGGTTCTTTTCTCTCTCCGTTTTAAAAGCTGATGAAGAATTCGGTATGCAAAGTTTTTTTTTGGTATTTATTAAATATTTTTATTCGATAGCCAACACAAAAATAAAAGACCAATTTGAATATTTTTCATTTAAAATGAGTAATTGCAAAGTTATGATTTTTTAAAGATTGTTTAACTTTTGTACTTAATGACGTCATCGATTGAAAATATCACGTAGCGACATGCAAATAAAGCGAAATGTTTAATAAAAGTGTTGCTGATTGCAAAACATTTCACGAATTTGTGATCTCAAATGAAATTATTAGGATATTATACTAAACAAACCTATGATTTTCGATATTTTATTAATAAACTGCAAAAACGATTGTCTTTGAAACAACGCTGAAGGTCAAATACTGTTACAGTATTTTGTTAAAATAACGGTAATCTTAACTTTGTTTGATTTAATTTCAAGAAAATTTGTTTTAAAAACATAATATCCCGAAATGGTTTTGTAATCAGCATCACTTTTGTAAAACTTTGCATACCGAATTGTTAATTATGAATTTCAGTTAGCCCTATTTCGATTTCTAGTCATGGTATAGAAAGGTACGTATGTATTGTAAAAACTAGCAACCGTGTTTGATTCTAGATAATATACCATCAATCGAATAAAAATAAGGATCCACAGGGTAAAAGTGCCGTGTAGTGCCGGCTTAGAATGTCGCTACCCCTTTCTAACCACGGGTGTCGTAAGAGGCGACTAAGGGTATTGGGGCTTTTTATTGGATTTTTGGGCGATGCGGTTGGAGACCCATCACCAAAAACCTTTATTTTCACCATCTTTTGCCTACTCAACTTCCAAAAGTGGCTGTGGAATTCATAATTCCTTAGCTATGGCTTCCCCTTCTAGGGATTTAAAGCCGTGAGTATATGTATATGTATGTATGTATGTCAATCGATGGATCAGTAAATTTAGTGATTACTCTTACTAAATCACATTTACACTTTATATTAGTACTATACAGATATTCCATTTTCAAATCGAACAATACAATATTGTATCACATTGCTAAATTGTATCATGGTTCTATTTTGGTTGATTGAATTGTAGTTTACCGCGAAATGTTATCCAGCCGTATGGATTCATAGAAGTTGAATGTAATTATGACACGACCATGTACATTCGAAGAATATATAATGTTACAAAATTATCTTTCCACGAGGAAAAAACATAATTTAATAAACAAATATAAAAATAATGATATCATACAATTCCAAAAGTCAAAACACTTTACTTAATCTAATATTAATTCACGTGTCACGGCTGAACCAATTTAAATGAAATTTTCGACACACTTTGGTAGGTCTGGGAAAAGGTTTATAATTATTTTGTGTACTCATACATACATACATACATATACTCACGCCGTTAATTCTCATTGGGGTAGGCAGAGACTATCGATCGCCACTTCGTACGATCCTGGCAAACCTCTCTTGCTTCGTCTACATCCATCAATCTTTTCATACATGCTCTTTTATTCTTCATACTTCGGACGCCTGCCTTTTTGAGCACACTTCCAATTTGGTCCAAGTGGGTCTTTCGTGGCCGTCCTCTACTAACATTACCATGTACTCCTATGAGATAAGGGTTGTACACCCCTAAAATTTTTATTTTATCTAACCAAACAACGTTTGCCGGTTCAGCTAGTAGATTATAGGGTTAAGCGTTCAACGCCTTTTAAAATTTTATGATGTATAGCTACTTTGAATTAACAATTTGTTTATTTAATTATGTATTCTTCTCCTGTAAAGATAATATTACATACATACATACATATACTCACGGCTATAATTCCCTAGAAGGGGTAGCTAGAGCTAAGGAATTAGAAATTCCTCAGCCACTTTTGGAAAGTTCAGTGGGGAACAGATGGTATAATAGAGGTTGTCGGTGATGGGTATCCAACCGTATCGCCCAATATTCCCTTTAAAGCCCGAATATCGTTAGTCGCCTCTTACGTACACCCGCCGGTAGTAATGAAGGGGTACCTTCAAGGGATTTATAGCCGTGAGTATATGTATGTATGTATGTATGTCTCTTAAGATGTATTTTACGTTTTAACCATTTTTTATCCCACTACTGACCATACTATCCTAGTGGTATCGTGGGATAAAAACCATACCACCAAGTTATGGTGATGTACATGTAGGTATATGGATTAAACTTTTAATAACCGTCTTGTGACAACTTAGCTATAGCATACCCCATTGCTTCTACCCTATTTGCCCGCCTGCTATCTCTTTTTGGCATTTATAGACGTGAGATATGTAATGTATGTATGTATGTGTGTATAATTATTATAATATCGTGACAAACAATTGACTGATTGTCATCTTTAATTTTCTTATCTGTACGTATTTCCAGATTGTATCACCAAATTATCAATACAACATTATCCACATATCATACACGATTAGACCCCCTGTGCTTACAAACATATTATTAGTTCTACCTACATGCCTATAGGTATATTCACGGCAATAATCCCATGAAAATGTAGACAGAGATGAGGAAACAAACTTTGAATGACCACTTTTGCAAGTTTATATGGAATAAAATAAGGATTAATGTAAATCACATTTCCACACTGAAAATGTTATTTGAATGTATTTGTTCATGAAACGTCATATACCCTACCTACGAATTTGTAAAAAATTCGAAGGTAGGAAACACAAACACTACTTAAACGTGTAAAAGAAATAAAGGATAGAAGAATTTCGCGCTGGCAGCCATTGACACGGTAGCTCAATTGGCAGAGCGACGGGGGCGTATACCCGAGGTCGCGGGTTTGATACCTATTGAAAAAGGTGTTACAAGACTTCGTACATACATAGAGTACGATAACAAGTATCCGTTCAGCGTGATCGCTTACTAGCTATCAAAAACTAGAAAAACTGACACTAAACTGAATAAAACACAAATAAATCCATCACAATATAATACACTTACTGGAAGAAATTAAAAAGTTGTGCTTTTTTAAACCAGATTTTTACACAAATAATTTATTTACTAGTGGGTAACCCTAGCACGACTACGTCGCATCCTATAAAATGAGTTTATTTTGAAATTTTCCGACCAATCACAGCGCATTTCTTTTGAATTTCTAGTGAATTTTTCTGATTGGGCGGTTTGAAAAAATTCCGACCAATCACAGCGCATCTCTGATCGACTAAAGTTTGCGCGCGCTTATGACACTCAAGCAAAGTCTATGGGCTAAAATCGAAACTTTGAAATTCTGTAACAATTAACTTAATCCAGCTACATCAGATGTCTGAATTTTGTGCAACCCACGGCCGCGAACTGTACAACCTGAACCAAATTTCTAGCTTAACTCATCGCGTCACAGGCTTCCGGGCAAGAAAGAGGCTTACGGAAATAATATATAAAGATAAGTATAATATGTACCATACCTTTCCAATAGCGGGTGTCAAGATATGTTGGTTCTGGTCAGCAGGAGGTCCTTCATAGATGTTATCGAAGAAGTAACTGCTCATTACTCTTGTTTGGCCGTATGGGTGGGCTAACATGAAGCCTGTAGCTGCCTGCAATTTTAAATTGTATGTAACAACCGTGATAGTGACCAAAGTCATAGTATGTTTAGTTAAGTTATCATGGTTGTTAACAGTGAGGGAAAACATAACATAACACATAAACACAAAAAACGTTCACGCCGAATATCCCCGAAGGGGTTGGCAGAGGTACTAATACTTCTGAACATCACGTGACTTTGTCACCCGGTGTTCAGAGTACCCACGTTTTGCATGGACAGTGTACTCACGTGATAGGGGGCAGGCCTATCGCCGTTTTTGTACGAATATACTGTCACATGACTAAGTACAACTCAGCCATGTGGGTTTCCTCACGATGTTTTCCCTCACCGTTAACAACCATGATAAATTAACCACACATATGTCTTTACATATTTGAGGGAAAACATAGTAAGAAAACCTACATGACTAAGTTGTACTTAGTCACTAAGTTGTACTTAGTCATGTGACAGTATTTGTGAGCAGAAGCTTTACCGCGTGAGTTCACTGTCCAAGCAAAACGTGGGAACTTTGAACTCAAGATGACAACAATGTCGCGTGGCCTATAGAAGTATTAGTACCTCTGCCACTTCCTCGAGAATATATAGTTGTAAAGTTTGAATCTTTAATTTTCAGATTTATAGTCCGCGATTTTCATTCATATGTATCGTTCAATTAACTCGACTGTAAATCATAAGGGGAAAACTAGGTAAAGATTTCGATACACAGCGACAAGAAAGTTATCCCTCACTGGGTAAATAAATTGTTATAAATATTGCTGTGTAGTTTCGGCATAGAATAACACTACCCCATTTCTTCCAGTGGGTTTACGTAAGAGGCGACTTACAGATTTGGAGCTTTTAAGGGATTTTTGGGCGATGTGGTTGGAGACCCATCACCGAAAACCTTTATTTTACCATCTTTTCCCCACTAAAATTTCCAAACGTGGCTGAGGAATTTCCAATTCCTTAGCTCTGGCTACTCCTTCTAGGGATTTATAGCCGTGAGCATATGTATGTATGTATGTATGTAATATAAAAAGCCTTAGCCTTAAAGGCCTAACATACCGTTACAACCCCTTCGATGATGTACGTCACCGACTCGATATCTTTATAAATTTTTACCTAGCTTATTACAAACAGCTCTAATAAAAACCTAAAAATAAAATGTACCTTATCACAACAATAAATCACTAAAGTTTACTTACCCTGTAAGGCCTAGGTTTCTTATAAGTAAGAACATCATCATATCTTTGGGTATCGTGATTGTCGATGAACGCTACAGCATGGTCACTGGCCATAAGACCCCAGGCTTCTCCCCAACTCACTAACCATTTCAGAGCGTTTTCTCCAGTAAATGAACGCTTTAGTTCATGGCCGACCTGGGAATAAATAAAAAATATTGTATAATTGTTTGACTTACACTTACTTTTAATTTTGTACGTCATTCTGGTCCTCATAGACTGTTTGACCGATCTTGATTATTTTTTTCGCAATGGTTAAGGTTTCTTAAGAAATCTTAAGAAGATATAATTTAAACAAAGTGTATTATGTAACCTTCAAAGGTTGTCTGGAAGAGATCGCTTTTAGCGATAAGACCGCCGATTGTGCCTCATTGTAAACTGTGTGATAATTTCTTTTGTAAATTTGTGTTTGATGTACAGTAAAGAGTTATTCTATTCTATTATTAAGCAATAATTACTCCATAAAAGTGCCCATGCCAATGTATGGGAATATCAATGAATTCGCGAATTTATACAATTTTAAAAGTGTGTAAACGCTCGCTCCTGTAAAGGCAGCTTGTACTCCGATACCTTTATACTTCTAGTACTCATAAAAATAATACTCACCCTAAACTCAGTAACATCCCCAATTTCAAAATATTCCTCAGGTTTAACAACAGCCGCTTTCTCCCCGTAGTAAATAACTTCCTGATACACGTAAGGTCTGGAGCCGGGTGCGAAGCCAAATTCGACGTTAAGGTCGTCCACTCTGTTGAAAATATCTAAAATATCCTTTGGCGACATGTGTTTGGCTGCATCAATTCTGAAAACAGAAACTATATATTATTTATCTCTAATTATTGTCTCATACAGCTTAGAGTATGAGATTTGGTTTAATTGTACAAAGTGTGATATAACGCTGCCGTGTTAAATCAATGGAAATAGGATGCGTGTGGTTCAATGGCAAATGAGATTATAATGACTACCCTATCAACCCGAACCTACGTCAACGTAAAGCTGTCGATTCCAAGGGCAAGCACGAACGTTGTTTAAACTAGTTATCACGTGCGATAAAGCAGCCATCTCTTACGCACTTACTTAGTATCGTATACTGCCATCTCATTCTAACCGTTATCGTGTCGATAAAATAGCGCTCGTGCTTGCCCTACAGCTACTCTCACGACAGTAGTCGTATGTCTCTCCATGCGTATGAACCAGCTTGGTGGACTGTGTGAATGATTCTAAGGCTCAAGCCCCTCGTTGGGTACACATATATTAATATGAAAATTATATATTTTTGCATAACAAAGATAAAACATGTACCTGAACCCAGCTATTCCCAAACGTACAAGATGATTCAAGAAGTCCACCATCCTGTCTCGAACGTACTTGTTACTTTGATCAAGATCCAGAAGACCGGACAGCTCGCAATTTCTCAACTATAAGAATAAATTAATAATGTATTAACGTTTTATCTAGCAAAATATTATTGTGCTATTTAAAAAAAAATTTTCTATATTACAGTGCCGGCCTTTACAAACCCACAAACTTTTAGTTTTACAGTCAGGCTTGCTGTCCAATATAAATTTGAATTACATAGTTTATTTATTTTATTTCATTTGAGACATCAACAGTGAATAACTTAAAATAGCATAATGGTTAACAAATCAGAGAAATAAGGCCAGTGACAAATATCCACAGAAAATTCTGAAAACACAAAGAAGAAAAAGAATTGGTAAAAGGGATCTATAGAGCTAGTGTGGATGGTAATGTTAGTAGAGGACGACCACGGAGAACACACTTGGACCAAATTGAGAGTGTGCTCAAAAAGGCTGGCGTCCGAAGTATGAAGAATAAAAGAGCATGTATGAAAAGATTGATGGATGTAAACGAAGCTAGAGAGGTTTGTCAGGATCGTACGAAGTGGCAATCGATAGTCTCTACCTACCCCAATGGGAATTAATGGCGTGAGTATATGTATGTATGTATGTATGTACAAAAAAGAAAAACTTCAATAGTTTCAATAGTTTTGTAAAAAGTATACTGAGACATACAGACAGACAAACCGAAATCATCACTCAGAAAAGTCAATGAAATCCCACAATCACCTCATGTACATCATTGAAGTTTTCCATCTTGCATGACCGATGGAAATGTTCTCGAGTATAAGGCACCGCGGGATAGTAATAGTTCTTGATATCAGCAACACTGCCACCCGAGCCTATTCCCTCGGTACCTGCCCCGTCTCCTGTCATATGATTTAAAACGATATCCGCATAGATCCTGAAATACATTATCAAATAAATAAAAAATAATATATACGGACATATTATCTGGATCAAATAATCCCCTAGGAAGTAACGGTGACCTGTGGTAGGGGAAGGGGAAGTGGTAAGGGATACTAACTCGACAATAAAATTTTAAATATATAATACTAGTGGTCCGCCCGGCTTCGCACGGATGGCGTATTATTGTTTACTGCTTACCCCTTACGATATTAAGTGTGATGATATATTATCCTATATCCTTTTCCTGGTTCTAAGCTACCTCTCCAACAATTTTCAGCCAAATCGGTTCATCCGTTCTCGAGTTATGAATAGTGTAACTAACACCACTTTCTTTTATATATATAGATAATACACATATAAATACATCCAAAACTAAGAAACAATCATTACATCACATAAATGTTGCCCTGACGCGGATTGCAAATTATTTTAATATCATAAGCATAGACTGACTAGACTAGTACTCGTAGTATAATATTACAATGAGTACTGCATACTTTGCTGTGTAGTGTCGGCTGAGAATAACACTACCCCATTTCTACCCGTGGGTGATCGTAAGAGGCAACTAAGGGTATTAGGGCTTTTCAAGTGATTTTTGAACGATGTGGTTGAAGACCCGTCACCAAAAACATTTATTATTACCATCTTTTCCCCACTCAACTTCCAAAACTGGCTGAGGAATTTCTCATTCCAAAGCTCTGGCTACCCCGTTTAGGGAATTATAGCCGTGAGTATATGTATGTATGTATGTACTGCATACGGCACGCCATCGCCCTTCACTAAAATCTTTCACAAGCAATTATGCGTCATATATATACATGCAGATGCACGAGCCTACACATAAGGACATCTACATCCGTCTGTTCAACGCCTTTTTACATACATTTTTTTCAACAGTCTCTATTATGTATCATGCGAAGTAGCCTACAATATTAAAAAACATAATTTTGTTTATAATCAGACACAATGCCTGCGATATTAATCTTTCCTTATTTAATACCGAAAGTAGTAAAAAGGAGAAAGTAAAATTTATAATTCATGGTGATGGGTTAGTTTTTTGTACAATTCGATCCCGTGGGAAGAAATGGGGTATTGACTTTTTAAGCCCACACTACACGTCAAGTGTAATTAAAAACACAGAAAGTACTGAATGGCGTAAAAATAATGAGTAGGCGGAAACGACGAAATTTTATGGGGACTTTTTTCCATTTTATATAAAACTTTTTTAATATCTTTATATATTATTTCTGTAAGCCTCTTTCTTGCCCGGAAGCCTGTGACGCGATGAGTTAAGCTAGAAATTTGGTTATCGTTTTGTACAGTTCGCGGCCGTGGTGTGCACAAAATTCAGACATCTGATGTAACTGGATTAAGTTAATTGTAACAGAATTTCAAAGTTTCGATTTTGGCCCATAGACTTTGCTTGAGTGTCATAAGCGCGCGCAAACTTTAGTCGATCAGAGATGCGCTGTAATTGGTCGGAATTTTTTCAAACCAGCCAATCAGAAAATATCACTAGAAATTTAAAAGAGCTGCGCTGTGATTGGTCAGAAAATTTCAAAATAAACTCATTTTATTGGACGCGACGTAGTCGCGCCAGGGTTACCCACTAGTATTTATTATTCTTCTTCTCTTATAAACTTAACTTCATAGTAATAATTCCTCAGCCTCTTTTGGAAGTTGAGATAGGAAAGTATTAAAAAATAAAGGTTCTTGGTGATGCGTCTCCAACCGCATACATACATACATATAATACTCATACCGCATACATATACTCACGGCCATAAATCTCTAAAAGGACTAGCCAGAGCATTGGAATGATAATTTCCTCAGAAATTTTTGGAAGTTGAGTGAGGAAAAGATGGTAATAAATATTTGCTGGTGACGGGTCTCCAACCGTATCGCCAAAAAAAAGAATTAAAAAGCCTTATTGGCCTGTAACCCACGGATATAAATGTGGTTGTACTATACTTAGCCGACAGTACGCAACTTCATACTAATATCCAATATTATATTTAATTATATACTATTTAAGACTTGTATTATGGGATACTGACTCAACGATATTTTTAATACTATATAATACACATATAAATAACATCCAAGACTAAAAATCAGTCATTTATGCTCATCACATAAATGTTGCTCTCAGCGGGGATCAAACCCGTAACATCCAGACCGAGAAGCTAGGCACCTCTCCACTCGGCCACGGCTGAGGGCCGGCGCTGACTGCCGGCATGGCACAGGATGGCACGGTAAGTTCTGCTGCAGCATTCTGAAGGATAAAACGGCCTTCCGCGGCATACCGTGGCATGACACGGCAAATAACTCCGCGCATGTTCAAAGTTAGTTGTGTTCATAATGATTGACTGGGATTTAGTATTTAACGTATTATACACTCCTACCCTTGCCCTCCCCCCGCGCGGCGAACGGACTGCGCCGCGTACTGGCGGCCCGTGTCATGCGCGTGCGTCTCGCGAGATGCAGCAGTACGCCGCGGCATCCCGTGGCATGCTTAGGCACTTTCTGTCCTACCGCGGCCTCCCTCGGCATCGTTGCGTCAAAATAAACTAACATGAATTCTCATGACACGCCGTGCCATGCCGGCAATCGGCGCTGGCCCTAACTTGCACCTACCTTATCCCCAACTTGTTACATCGGCGAGTCATTTCCAATAAATCGTTTTCATCGCCAGATCTTGTGATAAGATTGTATGACATCACTTGGTATCTTTCGTACCATGGTTGTTGCCCATCTTTATTCAGAACCAAATATTCCGATGGTGGAGAAATCTAAAAAGTAAAATGTTTTATTAAAAGCCGTGTAGTGCCAGCTTAAAATGTCACTACCCTTTTCTACCCACGGGTGTCGCAAGAGGCGACTAAGGGTATGGGGCTTTTTTAAGTGTTTTTCCGCTGTGTAGTGTCGGCTTAGAAAAGCACTACCCCATTTCTTCCGATGGGTGTACGTAAGAGGCGACTAACGGTATTTGGGCTATTAAGGGATTTTTGGGCGATGCGGTTGGAGACCCATCACCAACAACCTTTATTTTACCATCTTTTCCCCACTCAACTTTCCAAAAGTGGATGAGGAATTTCTAATTCCTCAGCTCTGGCTACGCATGCAGTGAGAATGTGCATATGCATTAAGTGTTTTTGGGCGATGCGGTTGGAGCACCATCACCAACGATACTTTATTTCTGCCATCTTCTCTATCAACTTACAAATGTGGCCCTGCAGACAAACACGAGCACTATTTTATCGACACGATAACGGTTAGAATGAGATGGCAGTATACGATACTAAGTAAGTGCGTCAGAGATGGCTGCTTTATCCCACGTGATAACTAGTTTAAACACGGCTCGTGCTTGCCCTTCTGAAGAATAAACCTATATGTATGAATGTATGTAAGAAAATGCATTTATTTATGTGAAACAAGGTAATATGCGAAATTTTGGCCGAGAAGATATGGCGCAGCTTCCCGAACGCTGCCCAACCGAGCTGGTGGTTGACCTCATTCTAGAAGTTGGCTCTGCCTAACCGAATTGTTTGTCCTGGGTATTTATTTGGTCAACAACTTTAAATGTCTCTTTAAAAGAGTCTTCAAGCTCGACAGGAGTGAGTAAAACATGGCTGTTCATTTTAAGACACCCTCTCAGCATTTTACTTAAATCTTCCGATGTTTCAGCGCAAAACTACAATATCATCAGCAAATCGAAGATGTGTGATGTACTCGCCGAGTATTTTAGTCAGTAAGTAACATCTGTTATTAATTTTAAGCACCAACAATTTTATAACCACATACATACAATATCCCTAATAGGGGTAGCCAGAGCTTAAGAATATGAAATTACTCAGCCACTTTTGGAAGTTCAGTGGGGAAAAGATTGTAATAATTAAGGTTTATGGTGATGGATCGCCAACATCATCGCCCGAAAATCATTTTAAAAACCCCAAATACCCTAAGTCACCTCTAATGCACACCTACGGGAAGAAACGGGGTATTTTTTTTTTTAAGCCAGCATTAAACAGCTAACATAATACTGACCATAATATTAATATTAAATAAATAATCGCGGATCAACAGACATACATACAGGTCAAATACAGAACCTCCTTTCTTTTTTTGGTCGGTTAAAGCACTAAAACCTTCTCCTAAATGTAACGAATACTTTTCTGAAAACCGCATCCAAATAGCTTAAGCCAAACGCCAGATAATCGCGGACAATTATACATACATACATACATACAAACAATCGAACTGAGAACTTCCTTTTTTTGAAGTCGGTTAAAGAATGGATTTTTTGTATGATTGACATCATAGAAACGCAGTTGTTTCGTTATGTTTAGTTATATGTACGTAGGTAGGTACTGTATGTGCCAATCGTAAATACACTTACAAGTTCTGAGTACTGTAAATAGTCATTGTGTAATAAAAAAGCTATAGTAGCGAACTTTATAGACCGTTTCAATAAATAAAAGAATAAAATATGAATGCTAGACTTTAGCCTTGCAATTTGCAATCAAAAAAGGTTATCGGTGATGTCGATAATGCTAGTTCTATGATTGATCGCAGTTTTAGGTATTGAAATCAACACATACATACATACATATACTCACGGCTATAAATCCCTAGAAGGGGTAGTCAGAGCTGAGAAATTAGAAATGCCTCAGCCACTTTTGGAAAGTTGAGTGGGGAAAAGATGGTGAGATAAAGGTTGTCGGTGATGGGTCTCCAACCGCATCGCCCAAAAAATCCTTAATAGCCCCAATACCGTTAGTCGCCTCTTACGTACACCCACCGGAAGAAATGGGGTAGTGCTATTCTAAGCCGACACTACACAGCATAAATCAATCAATCAGTTGATTGAAATCAATCAACCCGTACATTTTTGAAAATCATTTTATAAATACCCCCACTCAGACAACAGAGAAATTAAATTCATGTCCCCAAAAAGCTCTTGAGTTGTTGGAACAAAATGTTACCAAAACAACAGCACAGTTTTCTTTCAAGTATGTTGACAGTAATGATATAATTAAAAATTTTAAAACCATTAATCTTAAAAAAACCGAAGACATAACAGGAATGTCAGTTTTCGTCATAAACAGAATAATAAATATAATCGCTCCCCATTTAACGATATTTTTTAATAAATGTATAGATATAGGAGATTTCCAGACTGTATGAAGTTAAGTAGGCTCATCCCACTACATAAATCAGGAGATAGTCAGGACTTTACCAACTATAGGCCTATTTCTATTTTACCAGTTCTCAGTAAGGTTTTTGAGAAAATCATGTCCAACCAAATGCTTTCATATTTCAATAAAAATAATATATTCCATGACGAGCAATATGGTTTTACTAAAGGTAGGTCTACTGTAGATGCAGGAGTGTCACTAATGAAACATATTTTTAATTCATGGGAAAACTCCCGGGATGCGTTAGGTATATTTTGTGACCTCACAAAAGCTTTTGATTGTGTAAAAAAGGAAATAGCGTTGACTAAACTTAAATATTACGGTTTTGACGAGCAAGCACTGAAATTAATGGCATCATATCTTGATAAAAGAACTTTAAAGGTAGATATTAATGGAACCACGTCGAAAGGATCGGAAATAGAGATGGGCGTTCCTCAAGGTTCTATACTTGGCCCATTACTGTTTCTGATTTATATTAATGATTTACCATTTATGGTACAAAAGTATTCTGAGATAGTTATGTTTGCAGATGACACATCTTTAATATTTAATGTAGCGAGATCCTCTACATCTCTTGACGACGTAAATAAAGCTATCTCACTGGTATTGCATTGGTTTACTGTAAATAACCTGGTTCTGAATGCCAAAAAACTAAATGTATTAAATTTACTTTACCGAATGTTAGGCAAGTTGACGCCAATATTGTTATTGACAGTGAAAAAGTAGAATTAGTGAAAGAGACAAAATTCCTAGGGATAATAATCGATTCTAAGTTGCAATGGGGACCCCATATACTAACACTTTCTAAAAGGCTGAGCTCAGCAGCGTATGCCGTGCGTAAGATTAGAGAATTAGCAGACATAGAAACAGCTCGCATTGTTTATTTCAGTTATTTTCATAGTATTATGTCGTACGGTATTTTATTATGGGGTAAAGCGGCTGATGTTCATAAAGTTTTTGTCTTACAAAAGCGAGCTATCCGATCTATTTACATGTTAAGGTCGAGGTATTCGTTGTGCGAAAAATTTAAAGATATTGGCATTTTAACTGTCCCTTGCCAATACATATTTGAGAATTTAATGTATGCCAAAAAGAATATAGGCCAATTTAGTAAAGTTAGTGATAGGCATACTGTTAACACTAGGAATAAGGAGAAATTTAACGTACCGAAGTGGAGACTTAATAAAGTAAGTAACTCCTTTATGGGACTATCCCTGAAAATGTTCAATAAACTCCCTTCTGACATATTGGAATTGCCTGTGGCATCTTTTAAAAAGGCAATTAAAGCCATGCTTTTAAAGAAATCTTACTACAGTGTTCAAGATTTTTTAAACGACAAGGACCCAACGCGCACATGACCATGTCCGTAAAGCTATAAATCTTCCCTCGTTATTCCTAGGAATAATTGTCTGGTGAGGATTTTTCTTCTCACGTTATGTGATTGGTTTTTGTGATGGACAATTTATTTTAATTATGTCAAACTAGCGTTTGGTTTGGTCGCTTAGAAAATCTTTTGTAAAGTTAAAACATGTTGATAAACTGAAATTGTACAAACCATATTTTGAAAAAATGAAAAAATGTGAATGTAAAGAGTTTCTTTGTTGCTTCTTCTCTTTACGAACACCTTCCGAAGCAACGGATTAACGATTAATTTAAAACTTTGACGTTCAAAAAAGTTAGTATATAACTTTATTTTGAAAAATAAACTTTTTGACTTTTTTTTGACTTTTTATGCCAGTGCGGTAGACTACAGCTAAATCACCTATCCACTAGGCGACGGACTTCCTTAAATCTAGTAATGATGATGAAACTATACCTGAACTGCTCCATAACCCTTGTCAAAAAGGAAATCCTCGCACTCTTGGGCAATATCCTTCCATTTCCATTCAAATAGGTGGACGATGGTGTATCTATCCGGAAGCATGTGAGTTCGCCGATGGTGGTTTCTGGCTGTAGACATTACACCAAGGAAAATCAAAAAATTGTATAAATTCATGTTTTAGTTGATATTCTTTATTGAAAATCTCTTAGGCTCCTAGAAAATCCCTGTTTTTGGACATTATGTAAAAAGGCAAATTGATGAAATGATAAATGAGTATGATCATGTCAGTAGAGTATGACCACGGCGACAATGTATGGATCAAACAGAAAATGTAATGAAAAAACAGGTGGCCAATATGTAAAAAATACCAGTCAAAAAGATTAGTTCCATTTGTAAATTCTGTGCAAAAGGTTTGCTGCTTAAGGGTGACGATTAAAAGTGTCTAGCCAGCCTATAATGGCACTAATAGGTAAGAGGTAAATGTAGGTATGTGTGAATAATCGAAAAACGTAAGAAACGTGCAAGAAAAACAATCTGATGAATCTAATAAAATCTGTGAACCTTCTTAACCTAACCTGCCCGGCTAGCACGAGCCATGTTTAAACTAGTTGTCGCGAGGGATAAAGCAGCCATCTCTTACGCACTTACTTAGTATCGTATACTGCCATCTCATTCTAACCGTTATCGGGTAGTATATTACTAACCTCATAAAAAAATGCCTAACCCAACCCATACTCATAGCTGTAAATGATCGAAAATAGGGTTCCTAGATCTGCAAAATTAGAAAATCCTCAGACACTCTTGGCAGCTGAGTGGGGGAAGACTCAAAGCTATATTAGTGTAACTAGAGTGTAAAAATTCCATGTAGTGCCAGCTTAGAATGTCGCTACCTCTTTCTACCAACGGGTGTCGTAAGAGGCGACTATGGGTATTCGGGCTTTTTATTGGATTTTTGGGCGATGCGGTTGGAGACCCATCACCAGAAACCTTTATTTTTACCATCTTTTCCCCACTCAACTTCCAAAAGTGGCTAAGGAATTTGTAATTCCTTAGCTCTGGCTACCCCTTCTAGGGATTTATAGCCGTGAGTATATGTATGTAACTAGAGTGTGAAAATTCGAAACGACTCATACACTTTCAAAGTTAAGAAAAATTGTAAATCTACTTATACTACGAGTAACAAAACATAAATGTAAAAATGTACATACCAACTTCAATTTTATTCGACATCTTTGAAAATTGGATTTGACTTAACAGCACAAATTTCAAGTTCTTCAAAAGAAGTACAAACAAACACTGCGCTATAAGAAAACACTAACCAATAGAATACACAGCCACCTGCTCAAAATTTATCTACCGATGAATTTCATAAGTAAGAACATAAAATAAATGATCCATCCAAACAATAACTAATAAAATCAGTTAGCATATAAAAAAATAATGCATTGAAGCAATGCAAATGGTATTTTTATATGCCAAGCGGAATTTGCGAATATCAACGCGAGAAAACGTATTCTAGAACTAGAGTAAGAAACTTTTATTTAAATGACATATTCTATAATTTAAATATGTTTGTTCATGAAAACCTCATGTGGGGATTATTACTAATAATTAAAGAATAAATAAAGGAAAGAAAAACTTCGACACAGGCGGGGTTCGAGGCGGGCGGGGACACAGGAGGTCGCGGGTTCGATCCCCGCCTGTGTCGAAGTTTTTCTTTCCTTTATTTATTCTTTAATTATTAGTGACATATTCTATTTCTAAAAAAGGAAAACTACAACAATTTTTTTTTGTTTTAATTTGGAGATTTCGAATTGTTTTGCGAAACGATTACTAGCCTAAAACAGTATCAATATACTATCAGTTAGTAGGTCTATGGACTATGGAAGTTCGACAAATATCCCGCCCTCATCGGCTTCCCTCTACTTTTATCAAGTTTTCAGCCTACTTTGTATGATGAAGCCATTATTCCAAAACCAAATCCTCAATGTCATTTCTGTATGCAATATGTTCTATGGGTTGTGTCACATGAATTTACACGCACATGTGAAGAAAAAATGTTACTAACTATTACAAAAAATCTGGCTGTCCTAAGAATTAAGAAATTTGTTGACGAAGAAAGAAAGAAGAAAATGGCGCCAACACGATTACTTTAGATTTCTTACGTGTATGCGTACCGCGCATGCGCAATGGCTGTCATGCATGGTCAAGGTCAACTATATTAAATTAATTAAAAATACATAGAAGAATGCTACTAAACTATGAAACATGAAAAACGAGTATTAATAATATTAATTGAAATTTAGTTGTTAATTTATACACTACTTCATTCCGCGTTAAATGGGAAACTTAGTGTATTCTTTTTTTAAAGACTTTTTTCATGCCAAGAAGTTAAATAAAAAAATAAAACATTGCACTAGTCCGTAATGGTAAACAAAAATAAATATAATTTAAAAAAAACACGCTTTTAAAACACATCAAACTAAAAAGTGAAAAATAATTCCTAGTATAAGCTGAAAAAGATAGACTGTGCCATATTTTTCGTCTATCGAGCAACTAACGTTTTTTCACAATAATACCAGTATTTTTTGTTCATTACCGTTTTCAGCTTATACCTATTAGGAATTGTTTTTCACTTTTTAGTTTGATGTGCTTTAAAAGCGTGTTTTTTTTAGTTTTTTTAAACTATTTTTAACTTTTTAGAACGGAATCATTTGAAATTATTTAATCCTGGCGACCCTAATCAGGATAATGGGATGAAACTATAAAAATATTATACTGTCCCTGATTCTCGATAAGTGTACAAATTTTAATTTAAATCTGTCCGTTTAAAGTGGTTCAAAATCGAGTTTAAAGGAGACGGTTACATACATACATACAGGTGAAACTAATATAAGCGTGTTAAAAACATCGCTATTTGATAATGAGCTGCAAAAGCCATAATTAGGTGCAATAAAACTTACTTACTTACTTACTTATACTCACGCCCATTATTCCCATTGGGGTAGGCAGAGACTATCGATCGCCACTTAGTACGATCTTGACAAACCTCTCTTGCTTCCCTTACATTCATTATCCTTCTCATACATACTCTTTAATTCTTCTCACTTTGAACCCCCGCCTTTATAAGAACGTTTTCTATCTGGTCAAGAAACGTTTTACGAGGCCGTCCTCTACTAACAATCCCATCCACATTGGCTCTATATATCTCTTTCGCTACTTTATTTTCATCCATCCTCTCTATGTGCCCAAACCAAAACCACCTCAACATTCCTTTTTCTATCTTGCATACTACGTCATCTTTCAAACCTACTCGTTCACAGATCACAGTATTTCTCACTCTATCACATAGCCTTACATTAGGTACATATTATTATACTTCTGAGGGATCTCATTTCCACTTCATTAAAAGTCACTTTATAAGCGAGTTTTGTAAAAAGTACATTAAAAGAATGCTAATGTCGGTACATTGAGATTTATATGTGATTTTTGAGCGATGTGGGGAAATGGGTTAGTGCTATTCTAAGCTAACATTACACATGGATTACAGAGCTTTTTATAAAACATCCTCTTATAGCCGTGTAGTGTCAACACTACCCCATTTCTACCCGTGGGTGATCGTAAGAGGCGACTAAGGGTATAGGGGCTTATTAAGTGATTTTTGGGCGATGTGGTTGGAGACCCGTCACCAAAAACATTTATTATTACCATCTTTTCCCCAATCAACTTCCAAAAGTGGCTGAGGAATTTTTCATTCCAAAGCTCTGGCTACCCCGTTAAGGGATTTATAGCCGTGAGTATATGTATGTATGTATGCATCCTCTAATATATAAAATTGACATGTCACAGTGTTGTAACCAAACTCCTCCGAAACGACGGAACCAATTAAAATGAAATTTCGCATACACATTCCAACAAAAATACCATCCTGTATTTTGTTTAATTTCCGCTCGTGTTACAATCACACCTAGTTAATAGTGGAGCTCAACTGATTTATTTCTTTTTCATTACGCTGTCAACACACACACATGCATAAACTCACATCTATGAATCCCTTAAAGGGGTAGCCAGAGATTTGCAATTTAGAAAATTTTCAGCCCCTTTTGGAAGTTGAGAGGGGAAAAGATTGTAAAATAAATGTTGTTGATCTCCAACCGCATCGCCCAATAATCATTTCAAAAGCCCCTATACCCTTAAGAACATCCACAAGAAGAAATGGTTTTACGCTATTCTAAGCCAACACTACACAGCCCATTGCGAGGCCAAGGTGGTTATAAAACTAATACCTTCCCTGACTGTATCTGTCAATGTTGTATTTGAGATATCCCATCTGTGATTTTTTACGTCGGCGGTGGTTCCCAGCAACCCATAGTACATCATCAGATACTACGGCTAAACTCAACAGCATCATAAAAACACTCGCTACAAATCTGAAATTAATTAAACTAATTATGCAGTTCATGGTTATTAGTGACCGAGCCACTTGGGTAACTAAAACCTAGCTTCTAACAAATTTTAGCAAAGTAACTTGGATAGACTGCCTCCGTGGTCTAGCGGTTAAGCGCTTGGTTTCAAGTACGGAGGTCTCAGGTTCGATTCCCGAGGGGTGGTAACCTTACAAATTTAATTTGTAAGATTTAACCACAGATCTGTATTTGAATAGATAACGCAAGTGTCATTTCTTGTATAGAAACCAAGCATGCCATTATTTTTCCACCTACTGTGACGTCACATGAGCAATTTAGTGATGGGAACTCCCCGTCAGCGCGTAAACGATTCAATCGATTATATTCGAGTGCATCGACAGACGAATGATAAATTGACAGAAGAATGATAAAGGAAGTAAATAAAGACTGACACATACCACACGTTAAGAAATGTAGCTTAGAGAAAAACTTGTAACTAAAATTAAACTGTTCTTTTATTAAATAGAAACAAAGTTAAAACAAGAGTATTCCAATTAATTATATTTTTCAGAAACATTGTAGTAATAAAAATCATTTAGATATATGGAACATACATCGCGAATATTATCATTTCTCTGTTCCCAAAATCGATTAGAATTAGAATCGAATACAACTATCTGTGTAGGTACAACACATTTTGCCTAAAATGACAGAAATATGACAATAGCTACCGTACCAATGTAGCTGATTGACAGGTGAAAATATCGTTCATTTTGATGTTCATTGCGTGTTTTAATAGACAAGCCATACTAGATAGCTTTGTAACTAAAAGCGGCAATGTATTATAAATTAAGCGATACACACTCGTTTAAAAGTTTTTCAGTGTAAAACCACAACGAACACGAATTAATTGATTTTGCAATAAAAACCACATAATCTAATAATAAAGTGACCAACCGATGAAAGGAAATCTTTCTATTAATTAGTCCCGCTTTATTTAGATAGTTTTTGCAACTCAATACGGTACAATTAGGCATTTTTTATATTTAGCTTGACATCTGTCACCGAGAACGTTCGAGCACGGACTCAATCAAATGGCGATAAACTAAGATAATTTTACTCAATTTTTACACGCGAAGTACATGCACTTGCGGCATCTATTCAAATACATGTCTGTGGATTTAACCCAGTTTGGAAGGATATTGCAGGCTTGAATCACCTGATTATCCGAAAATTAAGATGATTTCGTGCTTCGGAGGGCACGTTAAGCCGTCGGTCCCGGCTACTATTATGGTAGTAGTCGTTAGTCTGCCAACCCGCGATTGGCCAGCGTGGTGGACTATAGCCAAATCGCCCTATATAGGGTAGGCTCGAGCCCCTTGGTGGGGACATATATGGGCTGTGAGAACTTGGATAGATACAAATATGTACCATTGTATTTTTGACCTAGTAACTTGTGGTTGAGGCTCGAGTAATAATAAATACCTTTCGTTGTTACTCCTTGCAATTTAAATACAGTAAATTTACCCGTTTACCCAGTACTAAGTATTTATTGTTCTAAATTGGTAGCTATAACGAAATAACCCAGCTAGCACTTCCCATTGATATGGGTATTTTTTCCTGATAGTTGGCAATAACATATATACTACATATACTTACGGCTGTATATCCCTAGATGGGGTAGCCAGAGCGAAGGAATTAAAAATTCCCCAGCCACTTTTGGAAAGTTTAATGGAGAAAAAATGTAAAAATAAAGGTTGTTGGTGATGGGTCTCCAAACTCATCCCCCAATACCGTTAGTCGCCTCTTATGTACACCCACCGGATGAAATGGGGTAGTGCTATTCTAAGCCGACACTACACAGCAATAACTAAACAATAAGATACGCTTGTTACACTACTAATTCCAAACAAGTGTTATGAGGGAGCATGGAGAGCAGCATGGCAATATGTAACAATTATATTACAATATGAGCGCATGTATGAAAAGATTGAAAAACACAAATAGACATGAATGAAGTGGCGATAATCGGTCTACCCCATTGAGAAATAATATCGTCAAGATGAATTTATGTTAGTGTCTTACGCCCGATTTCTGAGTTGAGTATTCCAGCTGAGAACAACTTAAGTATTGTTCTGTCGCATTGAAATCATAACAACTGAATGAGACAAAACGATACTTAAGTCGTTCTCAACTTGAATATTCAATGCAGAAATCGGGCGTTAGTGTGTTCACTGAGGTGAGATAGAGAAAACAGCTGTGAACTTCTAGAGTGAATCTCCTGACAAAGCAGATGAATATAAACCATGAGTAAGGTAAGGCACGAGCTGAGAGCATGTAACAAAAAGTTAATGTATATGAATGAAGGGCATGAACTTTGTCTCTTGTTAGGACCGTACAAAGTTGTTATAACTGTTATATTCCGTATAGTCTCTTCTTCAATATCACATTATGAAGTATAGTATAGTAATAGTAAGTATTTTATTTACTCTCCATTCAAAGGTTGTCTGGAAGAGATCGCTTTTAGTGATAAGACCGCCAATTGTACTTTTTTAAATTTAATTCTGTTTATTTGTAAATATTTCTCCTTTTTGATGTACAATGAAGAGTTTTCTATTCTATTCTGTTCTATAAGCCACTTGAACATATTTACGAATTTATATACGCAATATTCACGTTTTGAATACTATTGGACTTATTTATACACTAAATTAACTGATTACACAAACACTGATTAAACCCACATCACATACTAAAAGACAGACACTACTACCAACATGTTTTGATACAATAAATAGTTGATATAGGTAAACTATGAGCAAATAATAGGAACCTTAACGACCTTTGTCGGTTATCTTGTAAATTAATCCGTAGAATCGGAAGTAAACATGTAGATGCAAGTTTCTAATCGAAATAAAATGCATGACTTGATTTGTTGGATATAATATAAACATAACATAAACGTTCACGCCGTTTATCCCCGAAGGGGTTGTCAGAGGTACCAATACTTCTGAACTCACCTGGCAGCGCCATCTAGTGTCCAGAGAAGGTACCCACGTTTTGCTTAGACAGTGTACTCACGTGATAGGGGGCAGGCCTATCGCCGTTTTGTACGAATACACTGTCACATGACTAAGTACAACTCAGCCATGTGGGTTTCCTCTTCCTCACGATGTTTTCCCTCAAACCATGATTAATTAACCACACATATGACTTTAGAAAAGACAAATTGGTGTAGGCCCGACCCAGGATTTCGGGCGGGTGTTCTACCCACTGGACTATCATGTTGTTGGATATAAATAATAATATAATCTAAAGCTATTTGACGTACACTGCTGGATATATGCCTGCCTTCAAGATTTGTGCGCATAAGTATTTACTGCCCTTATACGACGAGCGATACCCCACGGCTTTCACCAAGTCGTCATTCCACCTTGTAGGAGGCCAAATCACTATACATCATCCGGTTCGTGGCCGCCTCTTAAGAAGCTTCGAGCTCCAGCGGCCACTGTCCGTTGCCACTTCGTCTTCTTCGTCGTTCTTCGGTTCTCAATTAACTCTGATTCGTAGTCATCAAACTATGAAATCTGGAAGCACTGAAATTAAACTTGGATTTTGGAAAACAATATTGCCAGTATCTGTGTAGTGTCGGCTTAGAATAGCACTACCCCATTTCTTCCGGTGGGTGTACGTAAGAGGCGACTAACGGTATTGGGGCTTTAAAGGGATTTTTGGGCGATGCGGTTGGAGACCCATCACCAACAACCTTTATTTTACCATCTTTTCCCCACTTCACTTTCCAAAAGTGGCTGAGGAATTTCTAATTACTTAGCTCTGGCTACCCCATCCAGGGATTTATAGCCGTGAGTAGATGCAAGTTTCTAATCGAAATATAGTGCATGACTTGATTTGTTGGATATAAATAATAATATAATCTAAAGCTATTTGACGTACACTGCTGGATATATTCCTGCCTTCAAAACTTGTGCGCATAAGTATTTACTGCCCTTATACGACGAGCCATACCCCACGGCTTTCCCCAAGTCGTCATTCCACCTTGTAGGAGGCCAAATCACTATACATCATCCGGTACGTGGCCGCCTCTTAAGAAGCTTCGAGCTCCAGCGGCCACTGGATCTGCATCCACGTTCCCTGTCCATTGCCACTGCAGGTTTACAACTTTTTTGGGGTTAAGCTACATGAAATCTAGAAGCACTGAAATTAAACTTGGATTTTGGAAAACAATAATATAATAATAATAAAACTCTTTATTGCACATTACAAAAAAACAACAATTACAAAAAAAGATCGGCATAAAAGCCAAAGTACAACTGGCGGTCTTATCACTAAGAGCGATCTCTTCCAGACAACCCATGAATGGAAAGATTTGATGGATTAAAAACATGTAGATGTCCAATAAATTAAACTGATTTGCTTAAAAACTAAAATTATTCATCAAACTATTATCTATTTTAAATATTACTAAATATTTATTAAGTTCTAACACACTTACAGATAGTATTCCATAAAATAAATACAATACATATGCAATATATATAAAGATTTTAAATAAAATACATATTGACAGTATTAAGACCTTAGTGTAGCACAATAATTTGTGTTTTATTATGAGAAATACTACATTCAACATTCGGGAAATCGCGCATCTCATTTTATTTACACACAAATTACGATCAATAGTCTCTGCCTACCCCAATGGGAACTAATGGCGTGAGTATATGTATGTATGTATGTACAAATTACGAAAGACAAAGCATATTTGAAATCTATGTATTGAGTGAATCTCCGAAGATGCTAGCTCTATATGATCTCGCTTAATTTAAGAAATTGTTGCATCTTAATTAAATATACAATATACTGAGTCAGAAACCTTTTCGTTGCTGTGCATAGTTTTCAATTTATGTTTTTTTATGTTTTAAGATTTTTAAGTTTTGTTTTTATTGTGTTCGTTTGACATGTATTATGTTGTTTTATGTAGCAGTAATTTAATTTGCAGCAGCGAATAAACATTTTCTTTTCTTTTTTTTCTTATTATAACACTAACTTAAAACTTAAAAATATTTGTAGTAAGTATTACTCAATAAATAAAGTTTAAAATTTAATAATAATAAATAAAAAATATAAATGAAAATTGTATGTTTATGCCAGAATCTCACAAACCTTAGTTTTAAGAATCATTTAATTACAAACATAAATGTTAATTTGAAATAATAAATTACAATATACTATATTTTTTTTGCTTTGCGATAGATATGAAAAGGTGATGAGTATCTGTTGTGTCAAAGTTATTTCTTTTTATCTTGGTGAGAGATTTTGCGCATATTGTAGAGTATGGTGAAACAGACTTCAAACATAATAGGCCTTAAGATATTGATTCAAATTCTCGTATCCTATTGAAACTTGATTCCTATTTAATTATTTGTTGTTAATTAAATTATCTGCTTAACTGAGACGTGTTGCGTCGAAAATCTAACTCTAAATCAATACTATTATAGGTGCTCTTCATCAATAGAGGTTCAACATTGGGCGTGTATATAATATTTTACTTAAAGTATTTGAAGACTGTTCCTTAAAAGTATATTAAAACACACATATACTAGCCGTGTAGTGTCGGCTTAGAATAACACTACCCCATTTCTACCCGTGGGCGATCGTAAGAGGCGACTAAGGGTATGGGGGCTTGTTGAGTGATTTTTGGGCGATGTGGTTGGAGACCCGTCACCAAAAACATTTATTATTACCATCTTTTCCCCAATCAACTTCCAAAAGTGGCTGAGGAATTTTCAAAGCTCTAGCTACCCCGTTAAGGGATTTATAGCCGTGAGTATATGTATGTATGTATGTACATATACTCACGGCAATGAATCCCATAAACATGTGTCGCGAAATGGCCAAATTATTATTAAGTGTCCCTCAAACAAGTAGAAAGCAGTGAGGCACATGCGTAAATAGATTTTGTATGAACTTTGATAGAACAGTACTACAACTGCACTCCATCTTTTTCTATTAGCCTTTGCCTGGCATCTTGAACTTTAAAATTGTAGTATTTCAAGATTTTGAACATTAAATATGAGTTTTAGGAAGATTTATTTTGCTTGCAATAGCAAGGGCATTGGGCCTTTTTAAGTGGTTGTTGGGTGATGTGGCTGAAGACTCATTATTAATCATCCTTTATCAAATATTTCTTTCTCTGTGACTGAATAACTTCTAATTCAGAACTTAGTTTTCATCGTTAACCGAGTTCCCAAAATTTATTCCAAAATATATAGAAAAAGATGGAACCAAAAAAGCCGTGTAGTGCCGGCTTAGAATGTCGCTACCCCTTCCTACCCACGGGTGTCGTAAGAGGCGACTAAGGGTATTGGGGCTTTTTATTGGATTTTTGGGCGATGCGGTTGGAGACCCATCACCAAAAACCTTTATTTTTACCATCTTTTCCCCACTCAACTTCCAAAAGTGGCTGAGGAATTTATAATTCCTTAGCTCTGGTTACCCCTTCCAGGGAAATATAACCGTGAGTATATGTATGTATGTATGGAACCAAAAAGAAATATCACTTAATCCCAAAAATTAACCATAAAATAAAACACCACAATTTCACAAAGTCTTTTATTTCACTTAATAATTATAATTAGGTTCAGGCGGGTGAGGCGGGAACGGGGGATGTCCAAACGGGGGAGGTCCACGTGGGGGATATTGCGGTCTGAAGTTTGAAGGAGGTGGTCTCCACGGTGGGGGAGGTCTTGATCCCGGAGGTGGGGGAGGTCCAAATCCTGGAGGACCAAATGGTGGAGGTGGATATGGGTGATGGAAAGGTGGTGGTGGAGGTGGAGGTCCTGGGGGTCCTGGGGGGCCTGGCGGAGGAGGTGGACCTGAAAAAGAAAGAGATGATTACAATAATGTAATACAATTTTGGTTTTAGTTTCAGTTCTGTGTTTTGTTACTTTTATGTTGTTAGATTTGTGTATTATGATCATTTTGTGTTCTCACTTTTCACTCTTTGATATAATAACCTACTTTGATAACCTAGTAAACACCGAGGTCTCAAGCTTTCACTGCCAGAGGTATGGAGGTAAATTCGTACTTGGTGTAACACATGGTAAATCCTTGTTGTAAGGAATGCACATGATGTAAGAAACTAGCGTAGGTGACGACGCAGGTTATAAGCGTGTGGGAGTACTGTTAGGGCGCACACTATTGCATACTCACTCGCACATAGCAGCGTCTCACTCATATTCCTGCATCGCGGTATGTAAATTTTTCTCGAGCTAAGCATAGATACAAATTACAAGTTGGTACACAGCAGGGTGTACTGACCAGTTTAATTTTGCTGTTTCCACATGCGTTTCCAACCACATCGCCCTCTAGCAGCTTAAAAACCTATACCCTTACATTATATATACATACATACATACATATACTCACGGCTGTAAATCCCTACAAGGGGTAGCCAGAGCTGAGGAACTAGAAGTTCCTCGGCCACTTTTGGAAAGTAGAGTTGGGAACAGATGGTAAAAAAAAGGTTGTTGGTGATGGGTCTCCAACCGCATCGCCCAAAACTCCCTTAATAGCCCCAATACAGTTAGTCGCCTCTTACGTACACCCACCGGAAGAAATGGGGTAGTGCTATTCTAAGCCGACACTACACAGCATTATATATACTCATACCATTAGTACCTATGGAGGTAGGCGGAGGCTATAGATCACCACTTTGTATGATCCTGGCAAAGCTCTCAAGCTTCGTCTTCATACATTCCGTATCATTCTTTATATTTCAGACGCTTTCTATTATAAGCTTATTGTCTATTAGTAACATTGCCCTTTACTAATAATATCATTTACATTACCTTCTCTGATATCTTGCGGAGTACTTAACCTTTCGATACCGATACTCTTTGTACTCAATCAAATATCTTTTCATACATGAACTTTCATTGCTGTGTAGTGTCGGCTTAGAATAGCACTACCCCATTTCTTCCGGTGGGTGTACGTAAGAGGCGACTAAGGGTCTAGGGGCTTTTGAAGGATTTTTGGGCGATGCGGTTGGAGACCCATCACCAACAACCTTTATTTCACCATCTTTTCCCCACACAACTTCCAAAAGTGGCTGAGGAATTTCTGATTCCTTAGCTCTGGCTACCCCTTCTAGGGATTTATAGCCGTGAGTATATGTATGTATGTATGACCTTTCATTTGATGTACATCGGAGGATGCCTTGCCGGATGATGCCTTTATACACACATGCTCTATTTCCAACATCGACCTTTACATTACCATTCACATAGATACATAAATATACTGACCTGTCGTATAGTTTTATAAACTAGTCGAAGCTCATTTCTAAGATGCTTAAAAAACTATTCTTGGATGTGTAATATTACTTTTGTTGTTATTGTTATGTTTATTACTTTTGTTATTTTTATTGTATCTCACTTAAAAACCTTTTGTAACTTGTAGAATGTAAACATACATCTAGCTAGAATCAAACTACGCTAATTTCAATTGTCTCTATTATGGAACTATATTAGGAAACTATACGTTTATGATATGTCCTTGTAAACTTTATTCATATTTGTTAAAATGACTATTTGTTTCCTCAATAAAATAAAATAAATAAACTATGTAGAAATTGATTATCATCATCATCATCATCATCATCAGCCCACACTCGTCCACTGCTGGATCTAGGCATCTCCCATGGCGCGCCACCTCTTCCTATCCTCGGCCAGCCTCATCCACCCACTCCCGGCCACCTGCTTCAGGTCGTCGGTCCAGCGGGCTGGAGGGCGCCCCACACTGCGTCTGCCAGTGCGTGGTCTCCACTCAAGAACTCGTCTTCCCCAGCGGTTATCGGTTCTTCGGCAGATGTGACCAGCCCACTGCCACTTAAACTTTAGTTCTCTGTCGGATCACTTCATTTCTGATGCGAACCAACAGAGTGATGCCGAGCATAGCTCGCTCCATCGCTCTTTGAGTGACTTTGAATTGGTGGACTAGTCCAGCCGTGAGTGTCCACGTTTCCGCACCATACGTTAACACTGGCAGGACTTACTGGTTGAAAACCTTAGTCTTCAGACATTGTGGGATGGCCGAGGAGAATATATGCCGAAGTTTTCCAAAAGCAGCCCAGCCCAGCTGGATGCGTCTTGCAGCCTCTTTGTTGAAGTTGTTTCTACCGAGTCGTAGCGTCTGACCTAGGTAGACGTACTCCGGCACAACTTCGAGCTTTGCTCCCTCGACAAGAACTGGTCTTGGCTGAACAAGACGATTGAACATGATTTTCGTCTTGTCCAAGTTCATGCCAAGCCCCACTCGCCGAGAGGCTGAGTTTAGGCTACTAATCATCCCGCCGAGATCCTCCAGCGTTTCTGCCATAACGACTATGTCGTCCGCAAACCTGAGGTGTGAGATGTACTCGCCGTTGACACATATACCTTTTCCGTTCCAGTTCCTCATCTTGAAGACGTCCTCTAACGCATTCGTGAACAGTTTCGGGGATATGACGTCCCCCTGTCTCACCCCTCGCTGCAGTTGGATGGGTTCCGTCTTTTGATCCTGTACTTGGACGGCATTGGTCGCAGCATTGTACAAGTGTCTCAACACCTCAATGTAGCGCCAGTCGATTCGGCAACGCTGTAAGGATTGTAGAACAGCCCAGGTTTCGATGGAGTCGAAGGCTTTTTCATAGTCCACGAATGCTAGACGCAGCGGCTGATTATACTCTTCGGTTTTCTGTATAATCTGCCGTACTGTGTGGATGTGGTCTACGGTGCTAACGGTGCCTTTTCGAAACCCAGCCTGCTCCACGGGCTGGAACTCGTCGAACCTCTGTGCAAGACGATTCGAGATGACCCGTGAGAATAGGTTATATACGTGGCTCAAGAGCGCGATCGGTCTGTAGTTCTTGAGAAGGGTTTTATCTCCTTTTTTGAAGAACAAGACCACGACGCTCTCGCTCCACGCGGAATAGTTCCACTGTAGATGACGTTGTTAAACAGATCTTCCAGGGCTCTCAGTACAGGTGTACCTCCTGCCCTTAGAAGCTCTGTCGTTACCCCGTTATCACCCGGAGCTTTGCTGTTTTTAAGCTGTCTCAGGGCCGATCTTATCTCGTCCAGGTAGACGTCTGGGATATCTTCGGTGAAGTAGCGAGTTAATGGAGCTCTGGGGTCGGTGTCGTGTTCCTCAGGTGGTGCGGCATGACTGGCATATAGCCTTCCGTAGAAGTTCTCAACTTCACGGAGAAGCTCCAGCTTCGAGACAACGATCCTGCCGTCTTCCCTCTTAAGCTTCGTCAGCTGGCTTCGTCCAAGCTGCTGACTGAACACTTTGGACCCCCGGTTTCGCTCTATGGCCTCTTCAATGAGGCGCGTATTAAAGCTCCGGAGGTCTCGTCGAATCAGCTTTTTAATGTGCTTGGACAGAACCCGATGCTGCGACGAATGCTCTTGAGTATGCGGCAGTTCGCGTCTTTGTCTCATAAGCTCAAGAGTCTCCTGGGAAAGCTTCGACTCCT